>CM035811.1:71362196-72827196 GCA_020458035.1 Magallana ariakensis
TCACAAAGCTGTTTTAAAGTATGATACACTATGGAAATTCGCATTGTTAATTTGTATCACGAAACGCTATAAGTTTTCTTTCTTTCCTTAAAATTAGACTGTATATATCTATATTGATGAATGATAATCGAAGGATACAGGTTTCGAAGAAACAATATAATGAGGGTAAGAAGAGAAACATGATTCATGTATTGTAGCTTTATCATTTTGAAAAAAAAGTTTGAGAATAATTGAAGGAATTTACCACAGACTTCTGTTGAACAATAAATAAAAAGACTCATTAGTGTTGTTGTGTTGAATTGTTGCTTTATTATGATGATGTCTAGTGGCAATATTTTTGAAAGGAATGTGTACACAAAATTCAGAGTTAAAAGAAATTATTTTGAAAATAACATGTATCAAACTATAGCTGCAGATCTGTAGCTCTCTGCAAAAATATATTGATAGACTGGAGAGCTACAGTGCCACCCATTGAAAAAACTATATTTATTGAATACTCAGTTCCTAATTGATTTTTCCAAAATTGTACCTCAATTGCAAAAAAGGAAAAACTTCAAAAAATCTCTTTATCTTCAATCAAGTACTCTTGTATTTGACATATGAACGAAGCATATTGTACCTTTGACATCAAAATGGCAGTATAAATAAGCGAAATGTTCGATGATTACAATATCTGGATCAGGAGGACTATTAACAAACTATATATGTACAATTATGAGGAATGTATGGTTGTGGAAACAGCCAAAGAATATGTTAGGTATATACAATTAGTAATATTTTGAGATTATAGTTTTGAAATCGGAGAAATAAATCGAGAACAAAGCTCATTTATTGTGCGCAATAAATGTATACAATTTTTTCAATGGGTGTCACTAGATTTCCGGTTTATCAATATATTTTTTCGGAGAGCTTCAGATCTGAAGCTAATATGAAACTTGTTTCTTCTTGCTTAGAATAACCAAGCCCCCACTCCCCCCATCTTGAATGTTGGAGAAAAGAAATTTTAAATACAATTTTATACACATCTTGGTGTATTTTTCAGAATGATTCAAATTGCATTCCATTAATGCTTGCCATGCTTAATACATGTAAGACTAATTCTCTAATTGACCTGAAATATTTTTGCTCTATCAAAAAGCACAGTGGTTAAAGCAATAATTTGATGAAGAAGAAAATCATTTGCTCTGAATTTTTGAATTCATTCCTTAAATGTGTATTTAATGGTAAGAGCGTCTCCTCTAGAGTCGCGAAGTAAGTATTTGATCCTTACGTCACGGGTCGGAATCCCACTGTGGGATGTGGAGACCAGACCTTCAGATGACAATGTATGAACTGAGGTCCCATGTCGCAGTTGATGCTGGAATGAAAAAGACCCCTCCCTGCTCAAATAATCTGAGTGCCGAGTATAGGACAAAATTTGCAGCTCTCCATGGGCAAGTGGTGGTGTCTTCATATGATTCTGGAGAGGGACTTTCAACAATATAACACCCCCACACCCCCCCCCCCCCCCATCGGTACATTCAAAAGCATTTTCCTAGCCAATTGCTCAGGTGAGCGATGTGGCCCCTGGGCCTCTTGTTTAAGGTGTAATCAAACGGAAGACCTCTTGTTGCTCGCAACGAGCGTCTAGTTTTATCATACCTATTGTTCCTCATGTGAACGATATGGCCCATGTGCCTCTTGTTTTATCTTCATGTTTTGATATAATTCTTTCTCTGCTGTGCTGAAGCGAATGTAAAAAATTCTAATAAAAAGAGAACTGTCAACATATTTTAAATAGGAAGTTGTTTAATGAACACGATTTGTAACCGTTTAAAGGAGCATGCCCCAGTGGATGCAATGCTGGTTTTGAGGGCTATATATGTAAAAATAAGTGCGTATTTAAACTATGTATATTTTAGTAAGACACGTCAAAGATTCCCCTGTTAAATGAATACAGTAGTATAGCCATTAATGGTCAGATAAGCGATGCGGCCTTTTGTAACAAAACAACAAACAAATAGCATTTTTGTCAGTGTGTTTTTTCTTTCTTTTTAGCTTGTTCTAGTGGAGCATATGGACAGGATTGTAACGAGACCTGTGGGAATTGTTCAAACAATACGACGTGTAACTATTATAACGGGACGTGCCCCAGTGAATGCAATGCCGGTTTTGAGGGCCATATTTGTAAAAAACGTACGTATTTAGACTTGATATCAGGAATAGTTTTCATTTAAGGAAGGCTAAAATTGCGTTCATGCATCATTGCTTTCTTGTATTGTAAAGTATATACAGCGTAAAAGTATGACTCGCTTATCTATTCTATTATTTTTTTTCCTTTTTAAATAAAAATTTATTAACAGGGCATCCAAAGAAAAATATATGGATTTAGAAAATGTTATTTTAGGACTCTTTATTATATTTTTTATATATTTGAAAAAAGAAATCCTTCGAGCAGAAATACAAAAAAAGTGATTTGGCGCATATTTAACAAATTTGTATAGTGTCCAAGGGTTGATTGATAACTATGGAGAGGATACCCTAGAAAATCGAGGATTTTAAATAAATTATTTTGATCGAAAGTAATTGATATAGAAGTCAAACTATTTGCAAGAAATTTCATCAAAATATCTAGGTGATAAATAATTAGACTCGGCCTTGTTGAATGATTTAAGCACTTTACTCTACAATTTTAAGTTTTAGTTAGATCCTTCTCCGTGCGATGAAGGCCTATACGGCTGCTGCTTATCCCCGGTTTCCGTGGTACTAAGCAAATGAGAGTCACTGGCTCCCCCTTGATGGGACCCCAGTCCATAGCAGGTTAACCCTCAGCGTTAGCCGGTACTCTATTTCTGCTGGGTGGACTGAGACAATGTAGATAAAGTGTCAAGTCTAAGTGCACAACACGCAACATCAAGTGACCACAGCGGGGTTTGATCCAGCGACTTTTCAACTACTGGCTTAACGCCCATAACCCCTGAACCATGTGCTCCACTCTTCCGTTATAATAAGCATATGGATGATTATTGAATTTAATATCGAAACTAGGTGTCATTGTGTATTTGTTTAAAGATAATTGTATGTTTATTTAGCTTGATCTTGCATTAACGGCAAATACCTTTGCAAAAAGCGCAGATGTACCTACACTCTTACCGCTTAAAAAAAACTACCTTTATAGCTATCTGAAATCCATGATTAAAAAGTCTAACAATCAGCTAGTACGGTACCTTTTGATAATATATAATGTGAATGTCGGGTTTGAAAAGGGTGCA
Organism: Magallana ariakensis; assembly: GCA_020458035.1. Taxonomy (NCBI): domain Eukaryota; kingdom Metazoa; phylum Mollusca; class Bivalvia; order Ostreida; family Ostreidae; genus Magallana; species Magallana ariakensis. The sequence goes on from CM035811.1 coordinate 71,365,448, forward strand.
ACAAATATTACTGCCGCTTAACTAAATACATGTACATGCAATGAATATCTTTTTTTTACCCCCCCCCGTTTCTCCATTTTGAAGAAGAAAGGTCATATTGCTTTGCTGCTGTCTGTCAGTCGGTCGGTCGGTCCATCAACAGTTCCGTTTTTTTCTTCGCAGACGTTGCACACATTAAAATGAAAGTTGGAATACAGATTCATCATAATAATATTGAGGTCAAGTTTGATTTTGGGTACGATCGAGAGATTTTCGACAGAATTATGCCCCTTGGACGTTGAAAATTCAAGCTATTTGCATTTTGCGTTCATTTTCATCGCATGCAGAGGTTGCCCATACTGAAATGGAATTTAGTAAATAGATTAATCATAATGATATCTAGGCCAAATTTGATTTTGGTACGATCGAGCCATTTTCGACAGAGTTAAGCCCTTTGGACGTAGAAAAATTCTAATTATTTGCAGTCTTCGGGGATAAGTGTTTCACAAACATATCTTGTTTTATCAATTTTGATACATTCGGCATGAAATAACAGTATGTTTGGCAAAAATTAATAATAAATGTTAGGTAAGAGGCATAAAATGCGATTGTCGCCAATGTTAACAAGGGTTACTGAATATAAATAAGATATTAAGTTTTGGCAAAGTTTTAGTCTGTTGGTTAAGAAATACAGCAAAAATTAGCGCAAAAATATATTGCCGCTAAATTAAATACGTTTGCAGTAGCTGAAATCCAATTATTTTTATATTTTCTCAATATCCAGCCTGTAACAACGGAACGTTTGGCAGAAATTGTGTGTTTCAGTGCGCACATTGCCTTAATGGAGACCCATGCAACAAGATGAATGGAACGTGTCAGAGTTGTACTGCAGGATGGAGTGGTGAATTATGTAACATAGGTAAGCAAATGTTGCCCTCTTACTTTAATATACCGTAACATAGGTGAGCAAAAACTGCCCTCTTACTTTTATATATATACCGTAACATAGGTAAGCAAACATTGCCCTTTTACTTTTATATTTACCGAAACATAGGTAAGTAAACTTTGCCCTCTTACTTTTATATATACCGTAACATAGGTAAGCAAAAAATGCCCTCTTACTTTTATATATACTGTAACGTAGGTAAGTAAACAATGCCCTCTAACTTTTATATATACCGTAACATAGGTAAGCAAACATTGCCCTCTTACTTTTATATATACCGTAACATAGGTAAGTAAACATTGCCCTTCTACTTATATATATATATATAAATATATATGTATAGTTTATTCACCAATGAAAGGCCCTCAGGGGGCATATACATTAAAACAATATCATGATTATAACAAATGATGAATAAAATAATAGCATAGAATGTCCAGGTTCACATTACAAACAACCATATGCAAAATAATTCATTAATGAATGAAATATATGTATGTATTCACAATCAAGGGCCCTTGGGGGGCATATGCATTAAAACAATAAAATATGATTATAACAAATAATGGATGAAATATATAAATATTGTACTGTTAAGTAAGCATAGTAAGTTACAATGGGAGCTGGTACATTTGATATAAGACATATCAAGTTGCCATACATATATGCAAGGGTATACATTTATTTGCAATTACAAATATAAAAAGCTATAAATTGACAATACCTCAAAGCAATACGTTAGTATTGATACAGATACATTATTTACAGCTTAAAGGAGCAAAACTTTTTGACGTGTTGTCACAAGGGGCACACAGTCATTGCAGTGTTAGCAACTTGACAGTCAGTCTTGTACCCCATGTAGTCAACAAAGCTTGCGAGTGTTAAATGATAACCTTAAGTTGAATAAATGCTTTAAGATATACTTGTTAAAAATCATATTCCATTGTCCTGAATCATCTTACATATTTGCGTAAGAATGTCAATGTTTTCATTGGTCATTAGCCATATGATCTTTTCGTCAGTGTCGATTTTATCAAAGTGTCTACAATATTTCTCTATTAACTTATATAAAATAACTCTTTCCTCCTGAGTATGACTACAGATGAATAAAAATATCAGGAAAAATTATTATATTAACCGGACTATAATAATAACCGAACCCAGCTAGATTAAATGTGTACAAGTATGATATGTGCCTATTCACGTCACGTATTATTACTATTTGTTTTTAGACAATGTAATTTCCACAATAATTGACGTTTTCTTTTAAAACTTTACTTAAAATGCTTCAAAAAGTTAATTTAAATGATAAAGTTAACTATTACAAGGTGGGAAAATTGCAAGCTCCACCAACGTGCTTCCGATGAGTTGACATGATTTCATTTTGTTTTCTTCCTGTACTTCCGGTTTTGACTCAATCTAATAAGGCATTCATGAGACAATTTGTTTCTAATAATTTCTTTAAATAAAAAAAAAACAAATAAATCACAAAGCTATGCAGAACTTTCTTATTTTCTTTGATTTATTTAACCCATTCTTCCTAGGCATATTTTAAAAAAGACTTTGTTACTACTTAACTCCAGTACAAATCGTCTAATGGAACATCGTTTACCATACAGTATGGTAAGTGGTGTAAAATATCCAATTTGTTATAAATTATTCAATAAAAATAATAGGCATTCACTTAATAAAACTGTAAAGAACTTCAATATACAGCATTTTCACTTGACAGGTGCATATATATACGTAAAGTAACCAAGCCACGTTCAATAACTTTCATATATACCGTAACATACGTAAGCAAACAATGCCCTCATCTTTTATATATACCGTAACATAGGTAAGCAAACATTTAGCAAAAAGCTGCATTCTCTCAAAAGATACTTTATAGAACACAGCTCTCAGGACATATCTGTTTACAGTATACTGTGTACAGGCGATATAATACCAGTAGCCTATATATGATTTCCTGTGAACCTTTAAATACCGTTTACAGCCCTGAAACAGGAACAAAGTGTCGAGCTCATCGTGGGATCATCGGCTGCCGTGCTTGTTTTTGTAGCCAGCTTGTGTGCTGTATTCCTGATTAGGTAAGCTTAAAGAATTTGTAACCGCCCCCTTTTTTTATGGTACAAAGTGAAAAAGAAATTTATTTGACTTCATTATAATAATTCTACATAAGTGATTGGTCTAGACATTGACATGACTAGACGAATAAACCATATCCCATCATCCAACTTGCTAAAACCAGATTGTGTGCATTGTTACAATAACAATGAATTTAATTTCATTATTTTGTTAACATTTTGTCAAGGTACAAGAAACAGTCACAATTAAATTTTTTTTTTATAACAAAAAAAAAAACAATTTAAAGATATGTTTAGTTACTATTCATCTTCCCATAAAACTACTACTACTAATTTTCTATAAATTGAAATTCACAATATACTGCATGTAATCATTTAATTGTGGATAGCTGAAACTGCTGTTACATAGCAACTGGTCCACATAGCAACCGTTTAAGGCTGCATTGCATCCCTATTCACCAAAGCGTATTAGATTATAAAATATGAAGAAAATTAATGACTGTACGTGCGTGGCCACCGAATTTGATAATTGCATAAATTTGATATAAGAACTCGACGTATTTTGTTTAATCTTATGTCGTTCGGTATTAATAGAATCATTCATTATTACGAGTGTGGGATAGTGTTACTTTTTATATTTTATAGCGGCGTAGACACAGTGTAAGACAGAAAAATCTCACACTGCTGTCTCACATTGGACAAACCGATCTCACACCGGTGATAATGCGAGAAAATAAATAGTCTGTAGCTTGAATATTTTTGCACGTGCGACTCATATATTGTACTCCATCCATTTCAAACAGAATTATAGATCTTCTGAAATGAGATCCAATATGCCAATTATGTTGATAGAAATTGGGCGCACAAGATTATAAGTTTGCAATAACCATCGACACGAATCAACTGGGATTTAAATGTTTATAACCTCGAAATGCTATGTACAGGTTTGAACAAAAATTGATATCTCAAACTATATTGTGTTGAGAGTTAAAGTACAAGTCTATTCTGGCTGTTGAATAAAACTCACAAGCTTTCTGAAAAGGGCAATGCGGGTTAAACCGATGATAAAAGTTATATTGGAAATGTTAATGCATATATATTTTTTAATTCAGTTATTTTGTATATCATTATAAACTAGTAATAAGAACAGAAAATAGTGTTCTTACTGAAGAAATCAATAATGACTAACTAAAATATACAGGTATTCTATAATTTAACATAATGTTATAATATCAACATACATTTATTAAAAAACAAAAAAGTTAAAAAAAAAAAAAACAAGTTAACAAGATGCTGTCAATAGACAGTAATACCCGCACTAAGTGTTTGCCCCTAAACACCACTGTTTTGTACCAGTTTAAGTAAAAATGAAGGCCACATGGAATTTCCGATAATTTTTAAAAATTAAAATTTTCATAAAAGATGAGATCCCATCCCATACACATGAGTGGCCCTTTATGTACCTTTGTATACCTCATTGCACGTATAAAGGACAGTCCCTATCATATCCCATATGTGTCTATTCATTCAATCATAAGAGGGGTTATTCGATCTAGGTTTTTAGGAGTGATAAACGTTTTCTGCTATTATTTGACTCCCTGGATGAAATTTAAATTTTTTAAACCTTATTTCACATCTGTAAGACAGCCCTATCATATCCCAAGATATGATGCATCTTTTCATTAAATCATAAGAGGAGTTCTGGGATCTAGGTTTTTTGCTCACCTGTCACTTGTGACACTGGTTTTAGCTTATTTTTATTTTCGTTTTATTTTGCTTTTTAACCTGGGAAACGATCGTCTATATTCAGTATTCTGGTATTTGGAGCAAAGACTTCGGTAAATAGGCAGTTGATTGTTTCCCTGCGAAAATAATAAAATATGATGCATTAACAACTACTAAAAGACATTTCATTCAATTGGTAATTCGGTATGATCTCTGAGCAACGTTGAGGTTGCAATGGTGATTAATTAATTCAATGTGTTTTGTTAAAATGACTAGCATTTGCTCGAGTCTATTCATTTTAAACAGACATTAATTTCGTTGATGTAGATATGTAGGTATACATATATATGATTTAAAAAATAAATTGTGCTTTTTTCATTTTCCCTCTGTTTTTATTGTTTATTTATTTCTAATTGAGTGTCAACAAGGACCAAACAAGGGGGCGACTTTGGTTAAAATAATCGATTCCTCCAAAGGAGAATTTGAAGAAGCCATGTATTCCGAGTTCATAATCGTGTAAATTAACTCCAAAGACAATAAAACGATGTTTATGTAATTGAAAAGACGTTTTCACAGCTTCAGTAAAACCCTGTTGTGATTATTCACCCGCGACTGTCTTATCTTCAGAGGTTATAAATACGGGTGATGCAAACACATACCGTGCATTGAAAATTACAACTGATATAAAATAGTACAAAACAGATAGCGAAAATTTTTTCCATAATTCATTTTTTTTTAAATCGCACCAAATGTTAATCATATTAAACTGTATACATATACAAAGTTTAAAAAAAATTCCACCATTAGTTTACATCCGACACCCTGTTAGAAAAGGGCTAGGCTCATCAGAATACATGATTTAAAAGAAAAAAAAATGTCAAAATATTTTTTTTTTTGCAAATATCTATTAACAAAGAGACTAAGACACGTTAAACGTTAAAAAAATTATAATCATTGACTTTGATAATTTTTTGTACTAATAAAATCATTCCAAAGTATATGCAAGAAGTCCCTATTTTGGAGCTATTTGCCATACTAAATACCGTTTTTATTTAAATTTCTATCATTCAAATTCCACGAAAAACTATCATATAAATTGTTGGAATATGTAGATAATATTATGTAAATACCAAAACAATTCCATCTCTAGATTTTTTTAAAAAGAAGTTTAAACCTCCCTCCCCCACTTTTTTTTCATAAATACCAATACACCAAACAAAAAATTTTGCAGGTAAATGGTAACCACCTTTCCAAGTATTTTCGTCATATAAAATAGATCTGTATTGCATGACCTCTGAGACGAAATATTAATGAAATAAAATGTTGGCATCCTTTAATTGTGCATCAACATATTTATTTTAACCCCTACCCCTTTATAAAATATTGAGTCTTACATCAGAAAATGATGGTACGTAACTTTGCTAAATATTAAATTTTACTGTTTTTAATTATTTAAAGTGTTGTAAGTGAAATAAGTTCGCCATTGTTGTTCAAGTGAGCGATGTGGCCCATGGGCCTCTTGTTTTAGGAGTGATAAATGTCAATTTTCTGCTGTTATTTGACTCCCTGGATGAAAATAAAATTTTTAAAACCTTATTGCACATCTTTAGTATAGCCCCAATCATATCCCAAGAGATGACGTAGCTACTCAAAAAGTTGTAAGAGGAGTTTTGGGAACCATACTTATTTTTGCAAAAAAAAAAAAATAAAAAAAAAAAGAACCGTCATTTTTGTTGCCGCTTGATCTCCGTAATAAATAAAAAAAAATATGAAACCTGATCACACTTAAAAATGACACCCCCAATCATATTCTAGAAGATCATTTGGCTACTGCAAAAAATGTTGACGCTTTTGAAACCAGATTTTTTGTTAAAAAAAAACAACCAAACAAACCAAAAAACCCGTCATTTTTCAGCCACCAAATGACCCCAAGGACAAATTGAAATTTCGAAACCTTATTGCGCATCTATAGGACACCCCAAAACATATTCCAAGAGATGATTTGTTTATTATTGAAAATGTACCCAATCTGAGTCCAACAGAAACCAAATAACGGTTATAATTAGAAAAATGTGCAGAATTAATCGTTGAAATTTTCACTCTTCTTGTGCGCCCAGATTCCTGCCAAAACAACATTTTAAGCGCCCGCTTTCTTATATATATATATATATATATATATATATATATATGCATAATTGTTCTGTTTAGTAAATACAAAGTATGCATTAATTTGATAAATTTTTACTCTTTATGTGAAATATGTTTTCCAGAAAAAAATAAAACGCAACGAATTTTATAATTCAAATCAAACAGTATTTAACGCATAAGTAGAGGTTCTTTTTATTGCATAATTATATTAACCGAATTTACATCTGTGAATGGTTTAAAATTATTAATTTTTAAAACAGTTTATACTTGTGATGATAAAGGTTCATGTACTTTGATTCAGAAAGAAAGGGTGTACGATCAAAATTGTGAGGTGAACATTATATACTACCAGACTGTAAACAGACTGTAAAGACTGTAAACAGAAGTAAAGGTTCTTCAATCCACCACCATGCTCCAACCATCAACAGTGTACTGTGATTATCTGTAGACTCATACTCCGCAGAATCCGCTCTGAAAATGCAATGGTTTTTTGCATATGGTATTGATTTTTGTTGTATTTATTCTGTAACTATTGTATGTTCAAGTAAAACTTTATACAGATTCAATACAATAATGTGGATTGTTTTGTTTATATGGATTGCTTGTTGTTTTTGGTGGGGTTTTTCTTGTTAATGTTTTTTTGTGGGGAGGGGGTGTGTGATGTTTTGGGGTGGGTTTTTTTCTCTTTTTTTGGGGGGGGGGGAGGGGGGTTTACTACATTCACATGTATATTTTGCCCTCTTATTTATGAAAATTAATCTATGCCGACTTTTTATCTCATCTGAGCTCTATTTAAAGCTCAAGTTGGTTTTTTGATCACTTCTCAAGAACTTGAGATCAAACTTTAATCCTCGGAAAATCCATGGGGCCTCAGAAGGGGTTTCAATTTTAATAGTTCTCGAAATTGTGATGGTATGATATTGTTCAATCTGTAATTTTTGAACCAATATCGGGGCCAAATAAGGATTTAAAGTTTTATAAAAGAAATATAGGAATGTATGGGAACCCACCTTAAAAATATTATTTTTAAGATTTGCAATGCTACATTTGTTATATAATATTTTATAAATATTGCCTGTTTGGAATGGTAATAGTTGAAATTGACACCCCAAAAAAACCAATGTCAACTGACGCGAAGCGGAGGTTGACAATGGTTTTCGAAGGGTGTCAATTTCAACTGTTACCATCCTTAACAGGCACTATTTATTTTTTTTATACTGAATGTTTTAATTTTAGAGAAAATTTTACTGCTTTTATATAGAAATACGTGAGTTCTACGGCAAAACGTACGCGCATAATATACGAGCATGTAGCAATTCGTTGTGTTACCCGTTCCCAAGTGTGTTGCTAACGCTGAGAGTAATAAAACGGATAATCAAGTGCGTCTAAACCAATCAGATTTCAGTATTTAGCATGAAAGTATAATAATGTTAAGTATTTAAGCCTCTTGATACAGTTGTATTCTAAATTGTTGAAACAGCACTGGGATTCAGTGTTTAATAAACGAAAAGTTGGTATATATTATAGTCAAATTGGCCCTCATAATTATGCATTTTTAAAGTGTTTCAGGTACGTTTAGGTAATTGCTGTGTTATTTTTTAGAAGAGTTAATATAAAATATATTTTTGCATAAATATTTGATTTATTTGCACTCACTGGCAGTATATGACGTCAGAAGTGACGTTATTTTTAGAATTTCAAAGAAAATCAGTCATTTATTGACATTTTTCTTATCTTTTTTCGAATGGAAAATAAAAAGCGTCGCTTTGAACAAGAACGAACTTTTTGTCACTTATTAGTACTGGATAAATACATCTTTGGTGAAAATATTTTGTTTGTTCAAGCAATTGCTTAATGTTTTCTGAAAGGAAAACGGCTGGAAAACGAGCCGTTTTATGCTAAAACTGCAAAAATGGTGGGAAATGGTAAACTTTATGATTTATCATCTTTCTAAATTGTGGGCACTTAAATCAAAATGAAGATTATGAAAAAACTTCAAATGTATATCTGTACAAGAAAACACAGAATTACAGTAAAATGACGAATGTCATATGCATATAAGGGGGCCATTTTAGGCTCAAATCATATATAGTTCTTTTAAAATCTCTTGTAACAAGATATACTCTACTTAATAGACCAGATAACTTTGAATTAAACTTCATTTAGATACCTTGATCAGTTATGATTATTGTTGGTTGGTCGAACGATTTGTCCCCTTGTTTATCATTAGTAAAAGATTTGACTAATTAGGTGCTTTATTCAAACAATTAAACGCTTTCTTTGGTATTTTAGGCAGGTATGGAAGTAAAGGTCAGTGTTGTAGAAAGTGATATAAATCTTTTAAAGATGATTTTTCTTTATAATTCTCTATATATACCTATGTAAAATAGCTTTGAGCGTTTCTGGCAAATTGGTTTTTGAGAAGGAGATTCTTAAGATTCTTTTTCTGTACATTTATGTATAACTAGATGTGTCGAAAAGCCACGAATGCCCCGCAGGCGGCAGCAAACTTAAATGCTTTATCTTTTTTAGAGTGGGTCCGAGCTCCATATTTTTTGTTATAATCTATATAAGGTTTAAAGGAAATCAAACCGATTTCAATCAACGAAAACGTGGAGAGATGACCCAGTATACTTTTTAATGTCATTTTGTATCGCAACAATTGAAGGTTTTAGAAAAATAATACAATTCCATGCTTGAAGGAGAATATAACATTTAACAATGGAGCTTGTTATGACTGGAATGGCTCAGTGGTTAGAGCTCCAGACATTAGGTAAGATTTTAGAGGTAGGGTTTTTAGCTCACCGAGACGAAATCAGGGGGAGCTTATGCTATACCATCAGCGTCGGTGTCGGCGTCGGCGTCCGGACCTGGTTAAAGTTTTTGTTGCAGGTCCTGTATCTAAGTTATTACTTGTCCTATCTTCACCAAACTTGCATGGATGATGCATCTGGACCTACTTATGGACTTGAGAAAGACTTCGATGCTGAATCTGGGCCATGAATTTCAGATGCTGGAGGAGGTTAAGGTTTTTGGAGCAGGTTAAAGTTTTTGGTGCAGGAGCCCTTTGATAGCAATTTCTAAGTTACTACTGGTCCTAACTTTAACAAACTTGCATGGAAGGTGCAACTTATAATACTAATGCACCAGAAAGGCTTGAATGCTGAATCTGAGCCATAGGTTTCTGATACTGGAGGAGGTTAACGATTTTAGAGCTGGTTAACGTTTTTGGAGCAGGTGCCATCTGATGACTATATCTTAGTTATTACTGGTCCTTACTTCACCAAACTTGCATGGATGGTGTGCCTTATGATACTGAAGCACCTGACAGGCTTGAATGCTGAATCTGACCTATAGGTTTTGGATGCTGAAGGAGATTAAGGCTTTAAGAGCTGGTTTAAGTTTTGAAGCAGGTACCCTCTGATGATTATATCGTAGTTATTACTGATCCTAACTTCACCGAACTTGCATGGATGATGCGTGTTATGATAGTGATGCACCTGACAGGCTTGAATGCTGAATCTGAGCCATAGGTTTCGGATGCTGGATGAGGTTTAGCTTTTTGGAACAGGTCACATGTTTAATAGATAATAGTACTATTTCAAACTTTTATAGTGTATTTAACTATAATATAAATGAGTTGCAGAGGTAGCTTCAGATGCAGAGTTGATCCTTATAATCAAGGATGCTTAAAAAATAAATCTTAGTTATTACTGGTCCTAACTTCACCAAACTTGAATGGATGGTGTGTCTTATACTGGTGCGCCTGACAGGCATGAATGCTGAATCTGAGCCATAGGTTTCGGATGCTGGAGGAGGTTAAGGTTTCTAGAGCTCGGGTTAAATTTTTTGGAGCAGGTGCCCTCTGATGATTATATCTTTTTATTACTGGTTCTAACTTCACCAAACTTGTATGGATGGTGTGTCTTATGATACTGATGCACCTGACATGCTTGAATGCTGTATCTGAGCCATAGGTTTCGGATGCTGAATGAGGTTTAGTTTTTTTTTTAAAACAGGTAACATGTTTGATAGATAAAAACTTGCATAGTTGATTTAACTATAATATAGATTAATCCCAGAGGTAGCTTCACATGCGGAGCCTGATCTCCATTATCAAGGATGCTAAAAAAAATTCTGACCTCAATCAAACCTGCTTGATAGATGTGTATGTTGTTAAATGATATTATATATAACATGATTCTTATGATATCGTATTGTATGATATGATACACTATTGTTTTATATCATACAAGTTAATTGATACGATATGTATTGTATCAAATTTTTTGTATATTATGATATGATATTGAATAATGATATTGATATGTATAGTATTGTATATTATAATACAATATTGTATAATATTGTATTAAATATATTATTTTATCACATGCTATTGTTTTATATGATATTGCGATATATATAATATTGTATCATATGAAACAATATTGTATAATATAAAATATCGTATCATATGATACGATGTTGTATAATATGATATTGGTGTATACATAATATAATATCACATGAAATTGTATTATAAGATATTGTTAAATATAATGTTGTATCATATGATACGATATTGTATACTATGATATTGTATTATATAATATAATACTATATTACACGATATTGTATCATATGATCATTATGATGATATAATGTTGTATCAAAATGAAATTATATTGTATCATATGATACAATATCACATTATGTATCAAATATGATACAATATTATACAATACAATATCATACTTTATTATACAATATTAAACATATGTCAAAATATTGTGATGCATAATGTGATATGATATTGTATCATATAATACTAATAGTATATTGTATCCTATGTATATTATATATTATGATATTGCATTATGCGATTATATACAATAATGTATAACATGATACAATGTCATATCATATTTAACATTATCATATTGCATCATTATTTATTACAATTTTATTTGATATGTATTGTAAGTATCATAATATGCAATATTAATTTCATATTATTGTATTGATAAACATTGTATCTTATAATACCGTATGAAATGAACATATGATTATCAAACAATTTTTTTAAACATATGATAAACGATATTGTGTCAAAACAGTATCCATGAATATCATTCACTATAATTTTCATATAATATGATAAAGGTGGTCTCATAAAGGTGATGCCTCATAAAGATGATGCCTCGGCTCGGTGAGCTTTGTAATCTGTGATTAACTATGTTTAGGTTGTGGATTCGATATTACCAAAACTTTTTCTTATCGTTTGATAAAATATTCAAAACTGAATTAAGTTAGAAAATGTGCTGGTGTATTCTTGTATTGTAACACTATCAGGTATATTTAGTTGGAAAAAATTAAATTTGACATTGTATTTTACGACTAAAACAAATGGGCATTTGCGCTATCTTGTTCCCCCATCTTCTTTTAAAGTTATAAATTCCTGAAAATTACTCATTTTGTTTTAAGTTCAAGAGGCATAACTCTGTCAAAATTCATCAGACAGGAACAAAATTCAAACTTGACCTGTAATTTCTAATGAATTAACCTTTAATGAAATATCAACTTTACATATTCATCACTTCAAAAGTTAGAGAGCGGAAACTAAGAATTTTCCATTTTTTCTTAAGGGTGTTGTTTACTCAGGGTTTGGGCTCTCAAATTCGGATTGTTATAAAGTTCAATGTCATGAGTAAAATTTGTTCAAAACACAAAAGGTATTTATGAAATGAATTATTATTGACATAACATTTGATATTTCTACTATATTATAGAATTAGGCTCAAACAAAAATTGACTTTTAGCCAAACAGAGGAAATTCGGACTATATTTTGCAGATTTTGTTTTCCTCTCAAACATTTTCGGCAGTACTCTAATATTAAAAGTTAAAATTTTATATTTTAGTCTTTATAATTTTGCATATTTTCTGTTGGGTTTACCTTACTTATTCAGTAAAATTATTGTATGGCACGAATTGCAAAAATATTGAAAAATGCTTAAAAACGATAAAAGACACCATATCTCAAAATTTTGATCATTGACCTCATATAAATGTAACCGAGCAGTAAGGAAATCCAAAAGACAGCCGATTTGTTTAATAGATTTATTAAACGTTTTAAAGCATTGGCCTATAAACAAAGGAAAATACATTAGAAAAAATACAATCTTACATGTACGTTTAATATGTTTTAGTTTCGATATTTCGTTGACAATAAGCAACCGTTACTCCAGTATTCATTTATATGATAAAAACATGTTTTGTAACAATTTAATATTTGAACTACAAACAAGTTTTAGAAATTACTATGGCAAGTTTAACTGCAAAAATACGATAAAGTATAAACCTTGCAATTAAAATAATATGCCCTAATCACTATCATGGTAGTAAAGAAATATATAACTAAATATAATATTAACATACCACAAGATGCAGCTGATATACGCTGGATTGATCGACGTCGTTGAAAATGAAGTACTGCCCAATTTTACTTAGTTTGAACGGTTACTTATACTAATAGAGAATCAAATTTATTGGATAATAATATGAACCAATGAAATTAAAGAACCATACGCGCGCAATAAAACTTTAGATGAATAATATTTAACAAAACGAAAATAGAAAAATCCAAAAACGAATAAATACATATGAAATAAATAGTAATAAATCTGTTCTACCACATACCCCCCGACAAAATGTTAATTCGTCCTCGAATTAATATAATAAATGCATATAAAATATATAGATATACTAATACAAATAACTATGCATCACAAATATTTGCGGTCGAAAATATATTCACATTTCACATATTGACTGGTTTTAAATCCAAACGATTCACAGTTTTCACAGAATCACTATTCACTGGCTTCACACTGTACACGGATTTATACGGTTTGTCTACGATAACATGAACCTCAGCTTTCCATTTGTCCTGGATTTTGTCTCTACCTTTTAATCCTCTGTTTCGAATAAACACTTTGTCACCAATCTGTAGTTCTTTTTCCGATCTTCCAGCTTCATGTCTCTGCTTTCTTGCTACTTCATTTCTGTTGAGTTCATCTCTGGCTCTGTTGTAAGCAAACAAAAGTTTCTCCGAATGTAAATCCACCCATCTGTCAATGTTGATTTCATTTGACGGTTTGGTGCTTATGCCTAGAAGAAAATCTATTGGAAGGTTTGGTTGTCGTCCATACATCAGGTAGTAGGGGGAATAACCAGTCGATGCGTTTGGTGTAACATTATAAGAAAACACTAACTCTTTAATGTACTCGGGCCACTTACGTTTCCTGGCTGGTGGTAAAGACCGAAGCAAGTCGTGTAACGTTCTGTTGAAGCGTTCGCATTGCCCGTTGCCCTGAGGATGATACGCTGTAGTTCTCGACTTTTTGATGTTATAAAGGGAACACAGGTGTTGGATTATTTCAGCTTCAAAGCACTTTCCTTGATCGGAGTGGATACGTTTACATACACCAAATGTACAAAAAAGTTGTCTTACTAGTACTTTCGCTACAGTTTGTGCGGTTTGGTCTCTGGTTGGAACTGCAATAGTCCATTTGCTGAACACATCCGTTAACACAAGTACATTTTCGAATCCCTGGGATTTCTCAAGAACCGTAAAGTCTATTGCAATACATTCCATAGGTTCTGATGCACTTAAATGTCCCATACTAGTGTGAACAGTTGGTGGCGGTATTTTTGAAATTGCACATCTCTCACATTTTTGACAATAGGTCTTAATATTCTTGTACATATTAGGCCAGTAACATCTTTGTCGGATTATGTTGAACGTTCTCTCAATTCCCTGATGTCCATTCTCATCGTGTAGACTTTGTAGAACTATTTCTTTGAGACATTCCGGAAGTACAATCTGATCTAGGTCACCAAGCTTTGGGTCACTAATTCGTCTATGAATAACACTATCACGTAACTCCAAATGTTTAAGTTGTCGTAAAAGTATCTGCACTTTCTTACTCTGCTTTCGAATAAAACTAGGTTTAGGAACAGTTTTAGATACAACAAATTCCTTACATTTTCCAATAACTAAATCTTTGGTTTGTAAATCCTGGAGATCATCATTTGAATAACTAGGAAACGTGTCACAATAAGAAACATCTGTTGACTCGATATATATGACAGAGGACTGAGCGGCCTTAATATCCAGTGGAATGTTGGTTCCATCGATACACTGATTAAGAACATCACTGTCATTTGCAAGTCTGGATAAAACATCAGCGTTGGTATTCTGTTTACCAGGACGATATTTGATTTCAAAATCAAAGTCCGCTAACTGTGATGCCCACTTCTGCTCGTACTCGTAAATTGTAGCTGAAATTTGAATGCTTTATATCTATTTAGTGCCAATGCCATTCATAAACTGTATTTCATTTTTTAAAGTGTTTAATTATTTCTAATATTTTCACATTTAAGAATTTCTCAATCGTGGTGTTAAATTTTATTGGATTTTTCTTGATTTTTCAAAATATATTCAATGACCATTCACTAAAAAAGTAGGTCACTGACCTACTTTTTTGAAAGTGAAAAATAACACTACAATCAAAGGTCTATAACAATAGATGGGTTTTCATTATCATCAGTGGAATTTTTTTTCATTCTGAGTAAACGTCATCCTTAAGTTAAAAAATCAACGGAGTGGAACCAAATTCAAACTCAACCTGTATATTTATATGACACATCCATCTATACTTATAAATTAAGGCATTTTGCCAATAAACTTTGAAATGCCTGCACCCGAGTAACTGCTCACACCGTTGACATTTCAACATGTGTGAGTTGATGTCCGTAAGCTATAATTGAATTTTACCTGATAAGTAATTATTATAAGATAAATTAAAAACCTACTTTCATTTTCGATAAACCAGCCCGAAATAGCAAATATGTGAGTAAGGTGGTGGACACGCTTGGGCGGATCCAAGTCGGTCGGAGTTTGCATCAAAAATATACTTACAATGAAATAATATTGAATGATTATGTCAAGAGTGAATATATATCCTGGGAACCTATTTCGGGTATACATGAGAATTGAGATTTGACAAATGTTGAATAAATAAAATGAGCCAATTCGTTTCTTGAATGTGCGATTTTTGTTTTGATGAATAGAACTTTCCAGAACGGGGTAACCAAGAACGCGGTTTGACTAATTAACGTCATGTTGGAGAATGTAGAATGAGTCACCATGCTTTGTGGGCAGATCGGACATCTGGTTAATACAAAAAAATTAATAAATAAAATGGGCCAATAGACGCGATTTTATTTTTGATGGAAAGAACTTTACAGAACGGGATGCCATAAAAATGGTGTTGACTAATTAACACTATGGCGAAAAGTGCGTACACGTTTTTAAATAACATATACATTTTTTATACCACGACAGATTGGTAGTAAACCTTATAAATTAATTTGTTGACAGTGTTTTATCTAAATTTCTTTTTTTGGGCAATAATAAGTAGAATTTGACATAAAGAACAAAGTTCTAAAAAGAGATACCACGCACTATACACCCACACCCTGGTTTGAAATAAGATAATAGTCTATTTTTTTTCAAGTCAGCTGCAACAAAAAGAATTAAGGCCATGTACATGTTCATGTGTATATACTCAATTTCAGCTTAGATTTTCATCCCTGTCCTCTCCTCTAAATTATTAGCCACGCAGTTGCTTTTTTATTTCAATTTTATAGAATACTTTAAGAAAAGGAATTAAGAAAAATTTCGGACACAATACATAGAAAAATGAACAAAAAAACCTGGTTCAACATACTAAGCATTGTATTATAATATAATATGTAAATATAATATAATATGCGGATTATTGTTAATCCCCGCGCTTGCGCGGGATATCATCTAGTATATCAAATTTGAAGTTAATGTGTGCAATAATTGTTGAGAAAGATCGGAAAGTGAATTTCTCATTTTTTTCTAAGTCCAAGAGGCGAAACTCTGTCAAAAATCATCGGAGCGGAACCAAATTCGTACTCAACCTGTTTATTCATATGACACATCCAAATTTGATTGGAATGTGTGCTAAGGTTGTTAATTATTTCCCTTTGAAAGAGGGTGTGACCCTTCATTTTAACAAATTTGAAACCCCATCACCTAAGGATGCTTTTAACCAAGTTTGGTTGAAATTGGCCGAGTTGTTCTGGAGAAAAAAGTTAATGTAAAAAGTGATCAGAATAGCTCACTTGAGCTCTCGGCTCAAGTGAGCTAAAACGGCCTTGACCAATCAGCCCGTAGCCACTGGGTATTGTGAGTTTCCATCAGAGACCGATAAACAAGGACGAGACGTGAGTACAGAGTATTGGTTTATTACATGATGATCGTGTTACCAACCTAAGAATACAATGATGCTCGGCTCCAGACCAGAGAGATATATATTCAAAATACATACCAGCAGTTCAACAGGCAATGACACTTTTCATTCACACACAAACGATTTCTAAATCTTAAAAATACACAGTAACTATTAATTGACGCAGATGGAAAACATGTCGAGTCTCTTTTTACTCTAGTATTGGTTTTTTTCTCTTATAATGACGTCATACATTTAAGTGATGTCATTGCAAGTGACAATGTCAGTACGTATTTTAGAGGTCAACACACATTTGAAAAAAAGAACAAAGATTTGATGACAAATCGACATGATTGTATATGCACTAAAGCTTACAAAGGTTGATACAACAAAATCCACTGTTCAAAAATCATTTACAACCATTAACAAAATCTGATTTATTTCACCCTTTTCTTTTTTTCACTTGTAAATATTTGATTGGGGGGAAAAACTCCTTTAATGTCCGTATCGTTTCCACGAAAGTATTGCTAAATTGTCTAAAAATAGCAATAAACTGGTTTATTGAATAAGTAAATCTTTAATGCCTTTTTCATGTACGATGAACCCTGATTAACTGATCGTGGGTCGAACATAGCTGATTTAGATGTTAAAAGTTGTAAAATTGTAGATGAAATATCCCACCATCTTAGTATGTGATATTAAGAAGAACACTAACTGGCATGTCTGATAATAAATCGAAAAATAATCATAGTCAGATTAACAGGAATTAAATCCGCCGATAAGTCTGGGACCATGCCACTTAAACCTAATTACTTTTGATTTTTGATTACTTATATTTGTTAACTACTATATATAGAGAAATATTCGCCCGCGTTTTATTTTCGCCCTTGTTGTAAGCGGTTGAATTTAAGACTTGGCGAATTCCAATGTCTCATGTCTTCTCATTTTAACCACAACTATGTCCGGGCAAATTCAAGACGTTACAAAACCGTTCGCAAGTAAGGAATGGCGAAATTAACCCTATATACAGTATATGTTGAGTCACGTTATGTCCGCCGTCACGTTATGTCCGCCGTCACGAAATGTCCGCCACTTTTTTTGAAAAATCGTCACGTTCTGTCCGCCATCACGAAATGTCCGCCACTTTTTTGGAAAAATCGTCACGTTATGTCCGCCATCTCTAAATGTCCGCCACTTTTTCGGAGAAATCATCACGTTATGTCCGCCTTTACAAAAGTTACGTATATTCCCCTAAAAGTCATTACCATATGTTCGCCACCTTAAAATTTCGGGGAAATTGTATTTTATGTATGTACGTCGCTAAAAATGTCAGCTTGGTTGTTTAGGAAAACGTATGGTCTAATGTCCGCCACCAATGTTAAACACACTGCTCTATCGTTTTATTTCTAAATATAATATTTGCTATCCCCTTGTGTAATATTATGTCTGCCTTTATTGATCTGAAATTATTTTAAGAATGAGAATTACATGTATATATTCACTTTTTTTGCAAATTACAGCGATCGTATTAAAAAATCTACATGTATATACACAATCTCGAAACGTTCAAACGTATGTCCGTCAAAAATTCGGAAAGAACCGTATCATGTCCGACGCGAACA
The DNA here is from genome assembly GCA_020458035.1 of Magallana ariakensis. Lineage (NCBI taxonomy): Eukaryota > Metazoa > Mollusca > Bivalvia > Ostreida > Ostreidae > Magallana > Magallana ariakensis. The sequence continues at coordinate 71,384,281 of CM035811.1, forward strand.
TTTATAGCATAATCTTTGCAAATAGGAATGCACGATCAATTCGTAAGTCGGGACATTATGTCCGCCGCCTTATATTTTGAAGAGTTCGATTAACGCACACGATGCACACGCTAAAAATTGTGAAAAATCGTGACAAAATGTCCGCAAACAGAAATTGCATGTTTAAATCGTAAGTCGTAACAATATGTCCGACATTATAAAGTGTTTTCCTATTTCCTAAAAGTCGTAACATTATGTCCACCGCCTTAACTTTTGCAGAAATCGTATTATGTCCACGCTAAAAATTGTGAAAAATTATGGCATAATGTCTGCAAACGGACATAATGTCGCAACATTATGTCCGCCATTAAAAAAATGTTCCCTTACTTTTTTTAAAGTTGTAATATTCTGTTTACCGCCTTTAAATTTTGAAAAAAAAGTGTTTTATACCCACGTTATAAATTGTGGTACAATGTCCGCCATCATGAATGTATGTTTAAATCGTAAGTCATAACGACTTACGATTTAAACATACATGTACATTCATGTCGGACATAACGTCCGACATTTAAAAGTGTTCTCCTATTTCTAAAGTTACGCCGCATTAACTTTTGGAAAAATTGTAAATAATTATGACCACGCTAAAAATTGTGGCATGATGTCCGCCAGGTGTAATGTATTTCATAACATAATGTTCGCAATTTAAAAAATATTCCCCATATTTTTTAAAAGTTGTAATATTATGTCCTCCTTTAAATTTAAAGAGATTATATAATGACCACGCTAAAATTGAAAAATAAAATGGCATAATATCCGCTAACACGAATGGATATTTCAATCGAACGTCGTAATATTATGTCCGCCATTAATTTTTTTTTTTTTCATTTTTTAAAAGTCGTAACATTATGTCCGCCACTTAATACGATTTTGGAGAAATCGTATTATGACCACGCAAACTATTGTAAACATTGTGGCATTATGTCCGCCGACTTGATTGTATGTTGTAACATAATGTCCGCAATTAAAAAAAGATTTCCTAGTTTGTAAAAGTCGTAACATTATGTCCCCCGCCTTTAAATCTTGAAGAAATCCTATTATGCCCACGCTAAATATTGTGGATATTTGTGGCAAATTGTCCGCCAACAGGTATGTACGTTTAAATAAAAATTATTGTTATAAGAATTATATATGGCAAAATCTGTATCACGTCGTACATGGACCTGAGGGCTGATATTGGTGTCTTAATACTATGAAATGTATTTTATTTCGAATTTAAGATTTGTGTAACTTGATTTTTGGCCGTTGTCAGACATGTTCTGATTGCTGTAATAAGGTAGCTTTTCGAGAAATGTGAAAGGCCCTTAAAAGGGCCGTTTATTGTCTACTCCAAGGAGCGACTCTTTACTGTCTTGCTTATGGAAAGCAGGAATATGACAGTCCCAGCATCGTTGAAATGGATTGCGTCTAGTAGGTAGTGTCTGGGAAACCTGACGTCTATTCTGATGAAGGTTCTGCCAAGGATTTTCTTCATCTTATTGTTGACGGTTCTCCTTTTAGCGTCAAATTCCTCTTGATGTAGAGAAGAACGGAATTTCCCCCTGGAGACTATCTCCGTGAAGAAAATCTCGGGTTGTCGGGGGGTGAAATCTCTAATTCTGGTGAAGAGGCTTGTCAGACAGTCGACGACAGTAGACGGCTCTACTCCACTGGAAAGGTCGTTACCCCCCAAACAAATGACAACGATGTCCGGACTGTATCGCACCATCTTGGAGATTAGATTTGGGCAGGGCTGGGAGGCTGTCATACCACCAACTCCAAACCACTCTACTTCAAATGGCATGGCAAAGTCTGCAAAATAAGAAGCTCGCTTCACGTATGAGGATCCGAAGATGGCGACTCTCATCGTAAATATAAAAAACAAAATGCATGTTTCATACTTATAGCAAACGTGGAACAATACAAGCGATAGAATAATTATCACCTCACATTTATCTTCTCATAATTAAACAGTAACGACTACCACATCTCACATTATAAGCGATTAAAAATTATCACCTACATTTATCTCCTCATAATTAAAGAGTAACGACTACCGCATCTGAAATGTTTTAATTATAGTATCACACGGTGACACTAATTACATTCTTAATTATTGGCGAACGGGTGTTGATATTATTCATCTAACTTCTCATTAATTAAATGATAAGTGATTAATTAGACTGTGTACTGTTATTCCTGACATATAGAGGAATTTTAACATTACAGTTGTAAACAAAGAATCTCAACACAATACAACCTCTGTTTATCTGAATTTTTTTAAAATTTAAAATATAATTATATCTTAAGTCCAGCGACGCGTAGGAAATTTGTGGTTTGTGGTTGTCAGGCATTCGGTAATAAAATAATTTATTGGAAAAAAAGAACTCACCTAAAGTTCTCTTCATTACTTTTTGATGGGTGGGAAAAAATTAATGATTTTTATTTTATTTTATACGTTTCTGCATCTCAAAGTATTTACTATAACGGAGGTAAATTAACGGTAATTTATAATGAAGAAGAGATATAAAACAATTATGTAGAGGTTATATGTTTTAATTATTAGTATGACAATTTTGAAAATGTATACATGTAATACATACATCATCGAAAACTATTGATTACATGTACAGTCCCTGAAACGTTCTACATTCCCACTTGAACGGTGAGTGAACGGTGAGCGCACTCTGAGCGAACGGTGAGCGGAATTTGGTGAACGCTAATGAACGGTGAACCAAATTCCGTTCAGCGTGCGCTCACCGTTCGCTAAGAGTGCGCTCACCGTACGCTCAGAGTGCACTCACCGTTCAAGTGGGATAGTAGAACGTTTCAGGGACTGTAATATGAAATCTGTGACCTTTATGGCATTTACAGTATGCATCAAAGTACACGTTTCAATATTTAACCATATAATCTTTTTAAGTAATCAGATAAAAGCAAACACAAACACATATAGAATTGAAAATCATTTTTGGATAGGATAGAGAAAACTTAAGAATGTATAAAAAACTAAATAAAAAATGTGGATATGATTCCGAAATCAACTCACTTTACCTTGCTAGTACATGTACAAGTAATAATACCAGGAGATTTTTGCCAGATTAAACTGTTGCCCAACTCTTGCCACGTGGAGGCATCTCCTATTAAGAGTCTTTTTTTTTTTTATTAAATAATAAAACAAAGGAAGAGAGAGAGAGAGAGAGAGAGAGAGAGAGAGAGAGAGAGAGAGAGAGAGAGAGAGGAAACACTTTCAACACTGTATAATGTTTGAAAGTGTTTTCTTTATTTCTACATTGAAAAAATGAATGAATGAATAAATGAATGAATAAATAAATAAATAAATAAATAAATAAATAAATACATTTTTGTTACATCTACATATGTAGTCCTATATTCGCGCGACACGTGGCTCCAACTGGAAACCAGCTCATAAGGAGACAGGCCGTACCACATGTTTACCGTTGTTATCTTATTTACAAGAGGAAGCCTATTTAGATAAAATAGGCCATACCACCGTCAATTGACGATCAATTACTAAGGTTGCACACGCGAATATTCATTGTTTGAATTTAAAACCGACAATAAAATACCATCCGGCGATTGCTGTTGCGAGGATCTCGATATAGCCATTTATCCATCGGGAAGAAATTGGTCTCAGTACGTCCCACAGTTCCATCATTACTCCACTTCCAGGACCCGCCACTCGACTTAACTTACGAAGAGACCAGTTGTGTCGTACGCCATGAGGAAACACAGGTTTACCTTCCAATAAAGACATAACATTTTCATTGAAGTAAATTTGAGGACAGAAATTATAAAGGGTGCTTAGCAGATGTTCGAAATGTGTTGATACCTTCATTAAAGTTAAAAACATGTTGAAATTGTTGTAGATAACAAGTGACAAAAAGTTGCGCTGAATAAAAAAAGGTAAATCAGTAAAATGCTTTTGGTTTACCGTTTGGGGAAAAACGTGCCCTGACATAATCACTAGGCGTGAACTTCTTAGGAGGGCGCACTATTGACCTTAAATGAATTGGTGATAATACCGGAGGTTCCTCGTCAAAATTTGAACCCTTTGCCATATCTGTAATTTGAATTAAAGAAGGCGGATCAATATAAAATGACATATTTAGGCTTGGAGGGAATAACCTGTCATGGTCTGTGGAATTGAGTTCGTTTCTGTCGGAGACTGCTGTTGGGGATGCTGATGAATCTAACGCTGACAGGAGAGGGGCATCAATGTGTTTCTCTTCTGTGTAACATGGGGCGCTGTCTAGATGGCTGCTTTGAGGGGAAAATGAACGGTCGTCTGTAGATAAATGTAGGTTCAGAACGGAATCTGTCGATTAATTTGTTGGTTGAATAACTTCCTGAAAAGAATGGTTACAAAAATCACTGCTGTTGTCTGTGATATTGTGATTTGAAATTATATTTTTGTTTTGAATACACGTTGTATTTACATTTTGAACATTAACTTCACTATTAAAAACATCCGACTGCATGCCTACTATTGGCTCTAATCTAATAAAATGAAACTCGAACTCATGACCCAGATAAATATGCAAAAGATGTTCCCGATTTTGAGGATTAAAAGGTAAAATGTAATTTAAGTCGGACTGGGAGCTCGACACGATACCTATTGCGATGTTAAACGCGTTTGCTATCGCTGTTATGCAGATGTGATCGCCCCATTCGGTACCTAATATGCCTTCTAAGTAGGTGTCCCAGTCTAGGTTAGGAACGAACTGAGAGAAACGGTCGCCGGCTGGTGTTTCGGAATTTTCGGAAAGCCAATTAACCACGACATTTCGGATATCTTGCTGACCAAGATCGGTTTGTAAATGACTTGAGAGAGATTGCGCAACAGAATGAAATAGACAGCTGCCGTCTTTAGGAATGTTTCCAACAGGAACTAAATCGCGTTCAAGCGCATTTCGAACCAAGTCGTCATGGGCTCTATCGGTTATCGAAAGGCTCGGTCCTTTAAGTTGGTTAACTAAGTTTTCGGAAAGATAGAAATCCGATATATGAGGGAAATTATGAGACGGCAGCGAACACGGGATTTTGCTTTTGCGGCAACAAAATTTGTTGAGTTTGTGTTTGCAGTTGGGGTCCGATTTTCGCGAGCATTCATCGCTGTTACACTCGCACATGGGACTAAATCTTAATCGATGACGTTTTTGCCTTTTTAACAGTTCTTCGGAACGCGAAATCGCAGCTATATTTTGAACGTTTATCCAACGCGACACCCCACTAGAAAACCTGATTTTATAAGAGAACGCGTTGTGTTTAGTAGCGATTACTTTCCCTCTTTCGAAACGGGGCTTAGCTTTATTGTAATTTTTGTGCGTTCGAGATTTTACATACACGTCGTCGCCCACGCTATACACACTAACTTGATGTTTTTTGAAATGGTGCTTTATCATAGTTTTTTCGCGTTTGTTCGATGCCAATAAGGCTGCGTTGCGGACAGCTGATTGCTTTTTTAACTGACTGGAAACGTGATTCGGAACGCTCGGCCCAAGTCGAGTAGATTTACGCACGCGATTAGATTCCCGGCCGTGATACACGTAAAATGGCGACGCCTTTAACGAGGAGTGATACTCTTCATTGCGTAACATCGCATATTTTGGTAAATCTCGAACCCAATTCGAATCGATTGTTTTAAGTAGGTCGTACTTAATTTTTGATTTCCACGATTTATGCGACGATTCAATTTTACCTTGACTCTGCGGATAATACGGTCGGCTATTGATAATTTGACAACCCAATACCTCGGCCAATTGGGTAACCGTGCCATGAAATTCTCGACCATTATCGCATTGAATAATTTTTGGCGGTCCTTCGCTTTGATAAATGGACTCGAGCGCGTCTGCAATCTCGGTGCTTTCTTTCGAGCAGAGGGGGCGAAGCCATATGTAACGACTGAACACGTCTATAACCGACAAAATATACTTGTACTCTTGACCGTCATAAAATTCGGTGTATCGCGACATATCAACCAAGTCGATTTGGTGGCGTTCTTGTATCGAACTCGCACGAATAGGTTTCAGAGGAGCTACATTGTCGAATATTGGATTTACGGACTGCTTTTCGGGTAGAGATTTCAGAGAGGTCTGAACGTTCCGATGTGTTACGCCGCTGAATACAGATTTTAGACGATGCCGACTTTTTTTGGAACCCGCGCCTTTGCTTTCCTCGAACGCTTGTATTGTCGCGAAACCGATTTCACTCGACCTTAAGACCATTTTACCATCAACCATTAAGCGATTTTCCTCCGCCCCGGTCAATGGGTTGTGGCATTTGGCGATCGTCAATGGATAGTTCTTTTTCCAGCGACGAATCATCCTTGCAGCGTTTTTCTCTTCTAGGGTAGCCTTCCTTTCGTTGATGGTCCTTTCTCCTGATATGATGTCTGTGAAGAATATATAAATATTTTAAAATGGCATAATATCACTAAAAATACCGAGTGTAAAGACAGTAGAAAAATATTTGCTTTAATTAATCTACTATTTGATGATTTATTAGGAACTTTATCATCTTTTTAACGATTTCAATACAAATGCAACTAAGTTGATCTGCGTAACACTAGAGACATAAACAACATAAAATTTAATATTGTTATTTATGACTCTGGCAACACTAGCTCAAATATTTACAATGATAATATGTTTTAAGATTATCTTAACATGCAGATAATGCCTGTTTGTGTAAACCAAATTTAATGATATGATGAAAATAAGATCGAAACAGGTTTTGAGAACGTACAAATTATGAAATAAATCATAAGATATAAAACATAAATATCGTGCCTGATTATTTCATAGCATATACAAATTACATTACAAATTGTCGTAAATAGTAATCATATCTGGTAATGATACTAGTATCTATTAAATTCAACATAATAAGAGGATATGAAATTTAAAAATAAAGTGTTAAGTTAAAATTATCTTTTAAAGAAAAGAGGTCGCACTGTTTGATTAGGATTTTTTTTTTCAAACAGACGCAAATGAACGAAAAACAATCTGACTTTTAACCCCGGGTTTTAACGAAATAGAGAAAAGTTTCATAGATTTTATTTACAAGGCCCTTTTTGCCGAGAGAGATACAGGGCGGAAGCCATGGTCCGAACGTTAAATTTACCGCCTATGGAAATTGTATTAGTGGATTATACCATATAATTGTGTCTGCAGTAATTAGGAAGAAATTCGACCCCCGGTCAATATTCTACGGGTGGCACTTTTCGTCTTTACACCGGAACTCTTATATACGATTTTTACATAGAATTGATCTTAAAAACTATAATTATGATTGTTGAGCAAATTGAAAAAATATTGAAAAGATTTATTTTCAATCATTCATACAATTTTGTATCATTAGAGGGTGCCTGCAACGCTTAATGATATAAAGTTTGTATCATTAGCGGTTGAGGGCGTCGATATTTGCTTGTTTCATTAAACGTTAAGGTTGCTGTGCATTTGTAACGCTTAATGATACAATTCTATCATTAAGTGGTGATTTATCATTAACGGTTAAAGATGTCAACTGTTAATGCAAGAATGTATAGCATTAAGCGTTGCAATTGCAACGCTTAATGCTAGTTATATCATTAAGCGGCGTTGTATCATTAACGGTTGTTACAAAGCATTTTACTGTTTCAATTAACTAAATTTTAATGTCGTTGTAAATTATATTATTCGTTCACTTTCTACACATGCACTGTACTTAAGTGCATGTGTCCTCTTCGTAAGCATTAACTTCCATGTTTTGTCATTGCAGTAAAAAAGAACTAAATATTGAAAATGAATTTTAACAAACATGTTCATTTTTTTAAAAATTTTACATGCACCAAATTATGAACAGAATAGCAATATACATTGGATGAAATCAGAGCAATGTAAAATACCGGTATATTGTGTAATCAATTTTATTATTTCAGTTTGTTAAATGTTAATTGAAGAAATCAACTAAAGTTCTTGATCATACATAGATATTAATCCTTTTGATTTTCTGGTGAGAATTATAATTAAATATTTACATTTTTAGTGTCTTTGCCTGTGATAACACTAATGTAAAAGTGAGACTCCGATAAAAAATTAGCTTGTGTACCTTTTCTGTACACCGTTTCGAAGCAAATTTTAATACTTCAGAGCCAATTTCAAAGCCATATTCTAATGATCGTAAAGGTTGATTTTTGGGAGGCCATGAACCACCGTTCAAAATACTGAGGTGATTGTTTGAAAATTTGAAAATTTCAGGTCATAAGTTGCTTTTCAACGAAGCAATCTATAAAATCTTGATTCAAAATTCAGATTGTGTACATTTTATCAATATTAGGTTAAAAAAAGAAGAAATTCACAATTTGAACGACATTAAGCTTTCTCTGGTTTATATGCATGAATGTTTTTCGCGATTTTCTTAAAACACCCAAAAACAAAACATTTCTAAGAGTATTGCATGATCTATGATAACTCACTGGCGATAAATTGCAGAAATATGGTATACTTCTCAGCAGAGTCAATTCGGATTAAATCCCCTCCGTCCGCCTGACAACTTATAGCTGCGCCGCTGTAAGTTTTTGTCATCAACTCCAACCTAAGTCAAGTTCTGACTGTTGAAAAATGGACATCAATGTATCCTATGGGACAATATGAATACACAACATTGGCTCCATTTAAAAAAAAATCATTTCTTTATTATTTAAGTCCTTTAGAATCATACATTACTTGATTAAAGTATGACAACTAAAAGACAACTGTAATAATTAAATCAAACGAAGTCTAGTTATTAGGACGTGCTGTGTAGTGGGGCCGAAATGGTGTGTATGTTCAATACAATTGATACAATAAAGATTTTCTTGTAAAATATCATAATATCAAATACGAATCAGCTACGACAACAACATTAGCAGTCACAGTGAAACCAACAGCAACGACGACGCAAACACAACTAAAGCAAAACCATTAGTAACACAATGACATGTACATCAACTCAGATTTAAACATGTAATATCATCTGCTACCCAATAATATTTACAACACCTCAAATTTAAACATGTAGCATCATTTGCTACACAATATTATCATTAACATACAGTGACTGTCATCAATCATAACCATAACAACGACAGCACCAAAAGCTAAAACTACAATTAATGGCTTTTAGCAGAAAATGTCCATTCTTCTAAATATTGGAAGGAGAAAGGCACCAAAACGCCGAGGTAGATGGGGGCAGTTTTTACAATCGTTCTGCTGAATGATTTTATTGCACTATTATTTAAGTTTAGGATTGGCCCTCGGTAGATTATTTTGCATTTGTATGCAATATTGAAGAAACTTACAATACCTATCTTAATTTCTTTTTCCCAGCAAATAGTTATTTTTTTTCTCTTTCCCCAAGAGTCAATTTTTTCTAGGCATATTTCTTTGTTATGTTCATTGTATATTTCAAGTGTGCTTACAGTTACATTTGTCATCTTTATATATTCAATGCTATTACGCAAATTATTTATTAGTGGCCTAGTACATCATGAGATACCGCTAAGACACCATTAACAACAACAAAACAACAAAATCAAAAACAAAAACCACAACTATAACAACAACATAAAAACTAAAATCATAATAAAAGAACTACGGTTACACTCGGTTATAGCGAAGTCCTAGGGACCAAAAAGGATTTACTTCGTTATATCCATAATTCGTTTTATCCGTACAATATAATTGGTAATAATAACTATAGCGAGTTCACACAATGCGTGTTTTCTTTCACCAGAATACAAATTTTGCTAATTGAGGCTTAGAATGTAAATAAATTCCTTTGATCATGCATTTAAAAATCGGATTGTGAATTGAAGAATTTATGTGAAAATACATTCATTCAAACCATTATGTTAAATAGTAGTACTTTTTAAACTATAAAGAATTTCGTCATAAAAGTGCTAGATTTCGTTACCTCTACGGGGCTCAAAATCAGTTCGATATATACATCAATTCGTTTTATCCAATTTCGTTATAACCGTAAAATTTTGCAAAGATTTGTCACGAATTTTACCGGGGACTCTAAAAACTTCGCTATATCCGAGATTTCGCTATTTCCGTGTTCGTGTTAAAGAATGTTTACTGTATGCATAAAATAAAATTATGGCAACCTCAATATTCAACAATTTCATGGACACTTTAAAAAGAAGAAAAAAGGTGTACCTTGTTTATACGTGATCCAATCAGTGTCTGAAAAATGTGGCCCTATTAACAAAAGTCTACAGCATACACATCTGGTGGAGACAACATGGCGGCTGGAGACAACGTTATCCTCATAATTCTGCAGACAACTCGCCGAGCAGTGAACGGAGTTTTGGGTTTGGTTAGCGACGTCAATACATGAAGATGTTGGCAGCAAATTACTTTTAACGAATCGCTGTTGTAACACAGATCCTGGTAATGTGCATTTTATTGAAGCCCTGAAATACACGCATATTACGAAGAAATGAATTTGTCCTCTCATGCTTCAACTGTTTGCCTTTTGCGACACTAAAGCTTATGAGTAATAATATTCCCGGAAACTTTGTTTATATAGGACTTTTTGGTATTGATTTGGTGATTTGAACATGTATGAATATTTTGTTAACATATTCGAAACCATGTATATTTTCAAATGATTGTAGCACAATATTTTTGCATTATCAATCGCTTTTTGTCTTTAAATATTAAGTGAGTTAAAACGCTTGTGGTTTTCTGATTTATTTTTTTCATTTTACAAATCAAGTATCTTTGTTTTTGAGGGTATACTTGTACTTTCTTTCTGTAACAAGATATTTTCTCATTCAAAGAACTCATTACTAATCAAGCCCATTTGGACTCTCTAAAATAATTTTACAATTTCAAATTATCAGGACCACTTATCGATTAAAATTTAGCATCCATGAAAGTAACAATTTCCAAGTATCATATTAAATTTATCTTAAAAACAAAATTATGTACAATAACATTAATTTAAATTTCGATTGTTTAGCTTTTTTGTACATTTTTTTGTTTTACAAAACTTCAGTAACATATACTGTAAACACTGTCTTTAAATTTATTTCTTTTTTTTATGACTGTTAACTAAAGTTTGCATCTATATCGAACTCTATATATTAATCATACATATAAAAATGAATCAAATTACTTTCGTTTACTAAATAAAAACTAAATGTTTTGAGTCGATAACTTTTTTGCATAGCTATGTTCCTTTTTTCAATTTTTAATTTAATCTCGTGCAAACGTATATTTTGTAAGAAGAGGTGGGAGGATGTATGCGGCAAATATGGATTGTAACGTTTATTGAGATAATTTTAAAAGGAAAGGTTTTAGACCTATCTTAATAGACGTAACGATGCAGTTTGAAACAATTTGTTTAGTATAGTGTATATATGCTATGAAAAAACCGCAATTCATAACCTAGTTTAAAGAGCAATTCATTACCCAGTTTTCCTTTATTTTCCTTCTTAAAGAAGAGATATATAAGTTAATGGGTTGTCTTAAATATTTAGATCTACGCACAACCTATTAACTTACATATATCTTTAAAAAGGATATTTCAAAACAGTTTTTGTTTAAATAATTAGCTGTTACACACACACAAAAAAACCCCCAAAAATAATAAAAACAAACCTTTATTATACCATTGACATATTTGTTAAACTGGCATAACAAACATCTATCGGAGATTCATCCGATTCTCTTCCTGGTTAAATATGTTTGCTAATTAATGGAAAATACCTTGTAGCAGGAATCTACAAGGAACATATTTAGTATATGTTACATCGGAGGGTGACGTTATTCATGCGATTCTTCAAACAAGTACCACAATCTCTTAATCAGTTTCTAAGTTTTTATTATGACCTTAAAAAATTAATAATTTTTTTATAGAACTTAGATTTCCGTTGCACTTTGAGTATATCAATATACAATGAAAGTATACAATTGAAGGATTCAGAAGAATTCCAGTTCCCCGAGAGAAAGTATATTTCCCATGGCGAAGCTAAGGGCAATAGGGTTTCACAGTAATGACACTGTGTAAAGCATATTAAAGTACATTTATTCCATGTACATAATATGTTGATTAAATATTTACTTGTTATATTATTGCTGTTTAATATACAAATAAAGTATTACCATTAAGGGATTCATCAAAATTCCAGTTCCCCGAGAGTAAGGCTATTTCCAGAGGCGAATAATATTCAGGGAATCGGCAAGATATAAATGTAATTAAATATAATTACTCTTATATAGTGGAAAAAGAACCTGTACTGTTTAATAGTATAATAATTGCACCCGAGAGAAAAGGGTATTATGACCTTTTTGGCAAAACAGAGAAATAAAGTCACAAACATTGGACGTTTTTTTATAACGTTGTCCGAAAAGTGGAAAAAAATATAGCGCGTTATTTTCACAAAGTGTAATTTTTTTTACCTGATTATTATTAGTTCTCATATTTTCCCTGTTTGAAAAAAAGATAGAATCTTAAATTTAATCTGAGTGTTAAGTAAAACGCCGTATGTGTAGAAATACAACGTTCAAAATTTGCTTTCATTCTGAAGTTAAGCACAACAATATCCCTTTATTTAGGCAGCGTTTATGCACGGTGTAACAAATTGAGCTTCAATATTTTTGCGTATGCCTATGGTTATCAAAGCGGTCACAGATACGTAGTCTAAACGCTTATTACCCTGATGTTCCCGTAATCAAAGGTTCAGTTTGAAGGTTTATACATGTAAATTTGAAAGATTAGGTAGTCAGAAGATCCAAAAGAGTATACGTTCATTGAGTTTTGAACCAAGCTAAAATATGATAATACTAACTAAAAGTATCCTTATACGTAACTACACACTTCTTTATTTAGTCCCTTAAACAATCGAAAAACATATAAGGGTGTCAATATCTATATCATGGTTTTAATTTAATTTATTTTATTTTATTTCATTCATTTCTTTTTTATTGGGGGGGGGGGCAGATTTGAAGCATGGGTTTAAACAATGTTGTTTGTTTTGTGGGCCAAATTTCTATTTTCGCGGGTAGGTTAAGGCAACTCAGAGTTTAATGATCGCCGATATTACTGTCATTTTAAAAATTGTTTATTTTTATGAAAACAGTGCTGAATATTAATATCAAGTGAATGTATTCAACAAGATATTACATTTTTTTTATTTGTTTTAAAAAATAAATTCGTTCATTTTACATAGGATATCAGTAAAAAATGATTTTCTGAAAGTCAAATTTCAGGCTTAGGCTAATATTCTTAATGTATGAAAAAAGCACCATTTTCCGTAATTGATTCTATTTTTAGCAACGGCTCTAGCTATTATAATACCGCTGGACCAGTTAACTGGGTAAAATTTGATAAGGATATATCCCCAAATACATGTTTGAGAAATTTGAAAAATTCTGTAGGTATTTTATTTATGTAGTGGGGTATGGATCATTACCTTAACACCTGTAGTTTTCATAATTTGAACCAGAGATAAAGATAAAATTGACAGGTTTCTTGAGTAAAATATGACATCATGCTGCTTATTGTGACGTCATATCGATCAGAGGAATTTTTACTCGATCGATCGCTGTAGCTAGGTAAATCCCCTGCTATGGTAACTCTGATCACTCTGAACAAAATCAGTGAAAAACATATCAACTTTTACGCCTAGCAATGAGCTCGACGTTGAACGATCTTGTATAATTACTGGGTATGTTATGCTTCATTATGTCTTGTACACAATAGTTATGGTAAAGGGGAAGAGGATATAACAATATATTAAATTGAAATATTTTAATTATATGAAAATGTATCGTTATCGACACCATTTCAAATTTTCCATCAGATATTTAATTTCCAAAGCAAAACTTACTCGTTAGTTGCCATGGAATTTTGTACGTAAAAACTATTTTTTTGAGTTTGACTTTGTCCAAAATGTTAAATGTATGCTGTATTAAAATGCAGCAGTCAACACAGCTTTTATTTTAAATTGCTTTAATATCAGGCTTTCAAGATTATGTAGGGAATCACAAAATCTAAAGTAACATGTAAAATGTCAACTTCTGGAAATCTTTTTATTCTAAATCGCAGTCTTCCAATACACAGGTTTTTTTAAAAATTAAAATTCCAAGAACTATTTCATTGTAGTCATCAGCATCAATTATGATTTATTGTGATCGATTACACGAATGAATATTTTATAAATAAATCACATTACTGTTTTGCGTAAAATTCAAAGAACTCTGTTACTTTAATCTCCTGCATCAATTCTGATTGATTTACACGGAATGTTACATCATTAAATGAACGTTTTATACAGAATCTCATTTGGTTTGATTTTTTGCTTAACATTTAGAGAATGCAGATAATTCGTTCGTTGCAATTCCCTGCACCAATTTAGTTTATATAAACAGAATGATATATTATAAAATGAATATTTTACACAGAACTCCTACTGTGTTTAATTAAAATTCGAAGAATTCTTTCATTGCACTCCCCAGCAGCAATTTTGATTTCAAGGAATGCTATATTTTATATAAATTATATAGAATTCATTAGGAAATAAATCTGAAAGACTAACAGTTAAAACGTGAAATATAAAAACGCACTAAAATAACCAACGACACAAACAATAAAGTAAAAGTTTGTAAAATTTATCGGAATCGATCAAAAGCATGATAAATTCACATAACCCGTTTATTTCTCTAGCTTTTGATCATTGATACAAAGATGTAGTCGCGACGTTGAATACAGTATATATATATATATTTAAGATGTTAGTTGAGTGCTAGTTGTGTTTATGTTTTTATCCAATCTTTTGTATTTTTTATTTTTTGTCCAGAATATCACAGGGAAATTCACTATATTCGGGCTCCACCCTGCCGATACTGGAACTTGAACTCACGACCTATTGAACACATTCTCCTGGTAGTGAGCAGCCATCGCTCGAAACACTCGGCCATCTAGGCAAGACAAAAAACTTGGTTGCGATGACGAACGGACCCTAAAGCGCTGGCCGCGCACTACACGATCGTTTGAGATACAGGTTGAAATAGAGGTGGAATACAGTTAAACGACAATTTGAGAGGATCGAAACGATACACAATGCATAGATATATACATATATAATAAGCACAAACATAGCAATAACTCTCATGTTGACATATACCTGCCCATAGTGAAGGATATAGATATACATACAGCACAGGGAAATTCACCTCCGCCCCGCCACTATGTTTCAATTCACAATGGATTTGTCTCATCAGATTTGACAAATGGTGATCCTTAGGTAAGATGATTGTATGCTTGGTTTCTAATGGCAAACTTGCTCTTTGCAATCGACCATCAACACGAATGAGTCCATCATCAAGGATAGGATCCAATTTTCTGCTATTGCTACTGAGTTTCACATTTTCTTTCTTCAGCTCTTCGATTTCTGATGTAATGAATTTCTTTGAATGAATTTCAAAATACCAACTTCAACTTCCTGCAAATCCTCCTCAGATAATAAACATGTCTCAGCTGCTTGCTTTTCTAGTTGTGTTTTGTGTTGAATTAGTTTCCTCTTCTTTATTTTTAGAAACCATGCCACACTTTTCCTTAACCTTTTCCATGAGGAATGATAGTTCATGAGTCTTTTAAAACTACCGACATGATTATTACTAGATTCACTGGTATGAATAACTGCCCTAACTGTGACCTTTTTGACTTCTGGATCGTCAAAAGGTACCTTGTCGTAAAGTTCCATTGGTTTTTCAGGCCAGCTATCATCCTTTTGCAAACAAAACTTCAGGTGCTGCTATCCAATGTTTTCCTTGAAGAATGTCATTTATGGACATGCCCCTTGATGCAAGATCAGCAGGGTTTTATTTGGTATTGATGTATTGCCATTCATCGGGTAAGGAGCATTCATGAATCACTACATGTCTATATGTGAGGTAAGTGTGAAATCTAGGCGAGGTATTTCTTGTGTACCGAATAACTGCCATGCTGTCTGTCCAAAACACAGTTTAATATATAGGTACATTCAACTCGGACTTCAACATCTTGTCTGTGCGAATTGCTACCGAGGCCGCTGTCAATGCTAGTCGATGAATGGTCGTCTTTTTTAATGGAGCAACACGTGACTTGCCAATAACGAATGAGCAATGAACTGCACCATCAACATTCTCTTGTCGTAAAGATGATACAGTTCCATATCCACGTTCACTGGTATCTGCGAAATAATGTTGCTGTGCTGACTTTAGTTCTCCGAATCCAACAGGTTTGTAACATCTTGACACTTTTAAGTCAAAAAAGTTTCTCTAGATCTTGTAACCATTTGTTTTACTGTTATGCGAGATGGTCCGGTATCTTCTCATCCTATCCTACCTGTAGTTTACAATGGCATTAATGATAACGAACATTGTTAAAACCCAAAAGTCCAAAGGAAAAGATATAAAACAGGAACAGAGGAAACCTCTAAAAAAATTAGAGGAAGGATCAGGGGACAGGGAGGGGTAAGCATCCTCTGCTGACCGATCACACCCGCCGTGTCCTCATTGTCGTAATCGGGAGAACAGAAAAATCCGTAGAGAATTAGGTGATTAATCATGGTCTAACAATAAGTAAAAAAGTCAGTCAGCATGCGACCCAGTGGAAAATTGTATTTGCTGAAGGTCGCTGTATTGACCATAGAGCTTACGAAAAGATGACTTCAATCAAAACTGTTGGTAGTCCTGTTTCATCAACTTGTTTGTCAGTAGCTTGCCTCGCCTTAAAATTTGCTCATACGTAAAGAATGCCCTTGTGTATCGAATTAACTGAGAGACAAACACTCCATATGCAGGTGATGAAGGTATATTGATACATGAGTAAGGAAAGTTGACTATAGAAAAATTGAAGTCATCACGTTTATCATAAAGTTTTGCTGTTAGGTTACCATCAATGTCCCTTTCCAGTATAATATCCAAATGTAAAATATATGACGCAGATTCTGTGGTATCTTTTATTTCAAGTTGACTGGGATATATCGAGTCGATGTAAGTATGGAAGTTAAAAGTTAAATCCTTCTCCGTGCCATGAAGGCGCATAGGGCCGGTGATTATATCCAGTTTCCGTGGTGCTTAGCGGATGAGAGTCATTGACTCCCCCTGGTCCCTGGATGGGACACCGGTCTATCGCAGGTTAATTTATCGTGGGGATGGTTGTATAAAGTGAAGAAAAGTCGTAAGTTTTAATTCTATTGATTTTGGTAAAATTTGGGATTTAAAATTTTTCTAAAAGTTCCTTGGAATTCTTAAGTATCCACATCTAATTTACACCGCTTCTTGAATATACTGTTGCACAGTACTCTTAAAGTTTCTCCTTAACTGCGTTAATATTTTGGTAGGGAATAAAGAAAGAGGTTCCGTAGAACATTTACTGGAACCCGCTGCATATTTTTGTTTGTAACGATTTTAATGAAGTTTAGGTATCCACTATAGAAAAGGTAATTCAAATTGAGTTTGGTTGTTGGTAATATTAAAAATATTCAAAATTGACATATGATTTTGAAGAATTTCCTCCTTGGAAAGAGACCTATGAATATTAGTTGGTTTGCCACTTGTGAACGTTTTATGCTACATCCCATTATTTTATGAAAAGTGTATTATTTTATTAAAATTTGTCATTTATATTTTGCACTTTATATGTATTACCTTGCACCTTATGGAAAAGGCTTACATAGGCGTTGCCTGCTTTCAAATCAATAACATGACATCGTCCTCTCATAAGGAGATCTTGCAAGTCACACAACAGCAAAGATGCTCCAGTCACTGTTTTCACTGATTTCAAACAGCCATCCACATAGAAGTTGTTTAAGAACAGTGTTAATGACTTCAGTGCAAAAAAACGACGGCATCCTAACATTCAGACATGTCTTAAACTTATTAGAACCCGACACTCTTAATGAAGCATTTGGTCAATTGCTTATATGTCATAGCTAGTTAAGAGTGTTTCGGCGGTATTAATAGCATATGTCATTTCAAAATTGTAATAAGGCCCGCCTCGTCAGGAGTTCACCTTATGCATAAATCAGTTAATCTCTTTGAACTTCATTTGGTTTTAATTTGGATCTAATGATTAGATCACCTATATTTTTGTGTTTACTGTATGCAACCATAGGAAGTGTTGTGAATAATTTTTTGCATACTTCATCATGTTGTATGTTATCCCAGTATTTCATAAGCCGTTTCCTTAGCCCTTTTATACATGGGTTAAATTTGGTCACCAAAACGTTCGGTACAGCCTTTTTATTGTTTTTCTTCTTTTGTTTATTGAGAAGATCCATTCTATTTGCAGAAAGAGTTCCTTGCATAATAGGTTCAATTTCTGATTGTTTGTAACCTCTTTTTTCGAGATGAGTTTTGAAATCTTTGAAGATATTTAGTAATACAGCTTGATCACTAGTATTTCTCAGATGTCTGGTACATTCTCCTTTAATTAGGCCCTTGAAAACTGATGAGCTATGAGCACTCTGTCTGTGCAGGTATTGGAAGCTGTTAGTTGGTTTGATATATGAGCGAATGTCTAATCGCTGGCTATCTGAGAAATTTGTTCCTTTGTATATGGTCGTGTCTAAGAAATTGACACTGGTGTGAGATAATTTATAAGTAAATCTCAGATATTTATGACAAGAGTTCCCTATGTCAAAATGTCAAAAAATTCTTTAATTTCATCCGGGCTTCCATTAAATAGAATAAAGCCGTCATCTCTATATCTGCCGTGATAGATAAGTTTGTCGGCATGTTGAAATTTAGATATTACATCATCAGTGATGTCTTTCATACGTATATCTGTTATTTCTGGTGACGGGCGTGCCCCCTTCGCCGCGCCTATAATTTGTTTGTAATATTTTCCGTTAAACTCGAAAAAATTATTTTCAAGTATGCATCTGAGAAAAAAGATTAGATCAGAACTGTAAGGTTGAGGTAATTCAAGACTAGAATTGTCTGCTAAATATGCTTTCTCGACAGAATGCAGTAATTCATCAAATTCCATGTTGGTGTACATGCTGGTCACGTCATAAGTAACCAAAATGACATTTTCAGGTACAATCAGAGATTCGATTTTCAGTATAAAATCAGACGTGTCTTTGATGTAAGAATTCTGTTTCTGAACAATGGGCACAAGGAAATGATCACAGTAGTGACCTATATTTTCCGTTGGTGTGCCGCATTGAGAGATAATTGGCCGACCAGGTGGAATTTTTCGGAGGCTGCATTGGCCTTTTAAAAGTGCATCAAGCACTTGTTTGTTTATTTTATGTATTTTAGGGAGCAAATACAGATTCCCACATTTCAAATTGACATTTTTATTTGTGCTTAAAAAACGATAGGTTTCCTTGTCTAAAGTTTTGTTTTGATACATCTCAAAAACTTTAGATTGAATGCTCTGATGTAGAGCTTCTAAATCAGGTTTTTCTATCTGGACATAATAGGCAGAGTCGAGTTGTCTCATACCTTCTGAGATATATTGATCTCTGTCCATTACAACAATTGTGTTGCTTTTGTCCGCCTTTTTAATTAAGATCCCAAGATTATTTGTTAATGAGAAAAATGCATCCCTCTCACGTTTAGTGAGATTGTCTTCAAAACGTTTAATTGGCATTGATGTTAATTCGAGTTTGGTCTGATCGATATACTTTTCTAATGCATCACATGTGCGCTCTGGTTTGTAACCTGAGCGTTGTCTAAAAGGATGCTGTGAATTGTCATCAGAATTGCTGAACATATATTTGCATCTTAATTTTCGTGCAAATTCGTCAAAATCTCTTAGTACAATGTTTTTGGCATTGTACGACTTAGGACAATCTTGTGCAGTTTTCCTCAAAGCATAGTTTGCACAACTTGGCGATGGTGTCACATTCAAAAAATGTACCACCATTTGATACTCAATTATGCGTTTACTAGGATTTCCATACTCCCACCATAGAAATCTAAAGAAACGTGCATCCTCTTGTGGTACTTTAACTTGATAAAAAATGCTGTCGATGTCTCCCATGATTACAAATTCATCTTGTCTGAATCTTAAGAGCATACTAATCAGAGTAGTTGTGTGATTCGGTGTAATAATTGTTCGATCAACAAAGTTCCTTGATATAGAGCTGCACAATCAAACACAACTCTCAACCTCTTTTTCTTGGGATGGTATACTCCATAATGGGGTAGGTAACACACTCGTCCGTCGTCTTGATTAACTTTCTTGTCTTGAACTTTGACAGCATATCCTTCTTTGAGAATCTTGTTCATGAATATATTTGTATTCTTTGTAGAAATTTTCATCACGACTAAATCGTTTCTGAAGTGACAAGAGTCTTTGCTCAACTGTTTTCCTGTTGTTATGTATACACACGTTTTTCGACTTAAACGGAAGGCTTATTGCGTATTATTCGTCTTCAAAATGAATAAAGTTTGACACACATTCTAGGAATCTACTGTCTTCTTTCGAGGGTTCATCAATAGCCACTTTGTTAAAGTCAGGATTGAACAGATTGCGAATCTGTTCTTCCAAACTGGTCATGAGATTTTCATCGACACGATTATAATTTGCATTATACACGATTAAAACTACACGTATGAATTATTCGCAGTCCCGTTAATTTCGAGTGGTCCATTTATCATACATAATAGTATACTGGGGTGTCAGCAAAAAACAATTTGTGACAAAATAGTATCCTAATGTCCATGTCTCTTCTGGGTTAGGAAGAAAAAAAGAAGAAGAAAGAAAATTATCAGGATAATCTACTTTAAAAGATATGGGAAGTACTTCGAGTAGTTTGGATTCATTTCTTTTTTTTCTTTGTTGTTGCAAGTGCTCTGAGGTACTATGCTATATTGCAAACAGGATTTTTGTAAACTTTATTTTCGCAACGTTCACAAAGATTTCTGAGCTGATAAATAGTTTTTAAGACTTACTTGATGTTACGTGTTATATAAATCAATTTATGTAAGAAACAAAAGATGTATAAGTATATGATATGAAGTTTGTTTTTCCTTTGCACTTCTATAAAAAATAAAATTAAATCTAAAAATATCTTGCAAAATACACTAAATCATTTTGGAGCATGACAGGCATGACCGTTTTACTAGCAATCGAGCTTAAATTTTAAACAAGGTATGGTTTGGGCTTTGAATTTAAAAAAAAAGTATGATAAAAAATTTATTTAATTTGCATTTGAAGAAAATTGAAATGCCTTTTGTCTTTACATCGACAAAATAAATAAATTGATCGCTCGTGGGATAGAGTGCATGTAATGTATCAATACATTAACGTAAATATCAATTAAAGATACATCTTGTTTTCAATTGAGGTCCTCTATGATAGTCTTGAGTCAGATGTCTAGTGTACGTGTGAAACAATTGTTCATTCTATTGAATTTGGGATCTCAGTCTCATTCGAAACCACCGAAAAAGAAAAAAACAGAAAACCAAATCACAAGACAAGATGGCTGCCGCTCAGGGACAGGAACAGGGAAGAGCACAGTGCCAAAGTACTCTTCCTATTTGTAACCCATCATGCAGTACCATGCAAATATTTTGTTCATGCTGTAGGAGCTGACACAGGTACACTATTAGGTCAATAATAGCAACGACTCCTCTCCAATCAAACATCACATTTATTTTTACTGATTTCGATATAATAAAGCAATTTTTTAAAGAACTTAATCGCAATCCTTTATTTTATGTATTTTAACATTTTAAGGGCATTTAAACTTGCCAGTATGAAAGCTATTACATTTACAGTGCATTTTGATACAATTTTTTGACCATGAATAAGTACAGTTTAGGAACATAAAATGTCTATAACTTTTGAAATAATGGTTCAAACTCACTAAAAATAGGTACACTTATAATTCATTATATATCTTATTGAAATCTGCAAAGAAATGTTTACCTTGCCAGGTAAAAAAATATGAATTGTAGTCTCTGTCGAGTTTGCCTATGCACGGTTTTATCAGTTTTCCATTAAATTTAGCGATTTAAACTCAATCTACTCTTTATGAATTGCTAAACATTAGTGCCATTTCACTTTACATAGCTTAAAATGTGTGAAACAAAGTATAAATCAAGAAATATTGGCAAAACCATGCATCATAGAACACTTATATTATAACCGATAACGGTAAAATATTCCGGAATGCTCACGATGAGGTCATGCGACAATCGAAAGACCTTAACAAATCAGATGATGTTCTAATTGAAAGAGCCCACATAATTGGCAAACCCAACAGCAATCGACCCCGCCCCATCGTAGCCAAGTTCTCCAGTTTTCAACAGTGCGAGGTCGTCAGAAATTTTGGCATTCAAGCTCAAAGATTGTGATATATCTATTGGTGAACACTTCCCAAAAATCATCCAAAAAAGAAGACCCCCCCCCCCACTAATTCCAGTGATGAAGGAAGTAAAAGAAAGGCAGCGAAAAGCAGTCCTTATAAAGAACAAACTTTTTATTAATGGGAGACCATACCACCCTCCAGAAAACGAATCTTACCACTCGGACGCACCGGTACCGGCGCAGGGAGCTGAGGGCCATAGGTCTCCGGACGAACGACGGGAGAGAAGGGATACTAGAGGTGGCGGAAGGGGACGCAGGGCTCGCTAAGGATGTCAGGAGATCAACCTGAAGGACTTAAAAATCATAGGATGGAATATCCACGGAGGCTTTGAAAATAAATGGAAAGAAAGAAATTTAAAAAACTTTTTGTGTACGTACGACATAATTTGTCTTTCCGAATGTTGGATCGACAAGGAATTTACAATGGACGATTCAGATTATAAAACATATATCTTCCTTAGGTAATCCAAATCAACACAAGAAGGAAGTTCAGTTATTTTTAATAAAAGTGAATATACCCCTTACATATCTAATGTTAAATCCTTATATGATACCATAATTTGGATTAAGCTAAGCAAAAACATTGTACGCAGGGGTGTTAAGGAAGCATATGGGCAATTTAGAGTCTTATTTAGACTGTTATACTCAAAATCGTGAGATTAAATAACTGTTTTGAATCAGATCAAAAACTTAGTATTATCCTTTGAAATGGATGTCAATGCAATAAAATCGGGTAGTTCATCACTGCCACATGGGTGCATTATCACGTGACAGCTATAAATAGCTTATGTTTACTCCTTAACATAAAATGAGATAGAACAACACTACCCTGCGGTTTCCACAAAACAATAAACCTATCAAGTGAAGGCGAAACATCTCAGTTTTATCAAAACCGCTGCTAGAATCCTATCGTCTCCTTAAATAGATAGTTATTCATCCGGTTCTCAAAAAACCTTCCCAACTTTTATTCAATTTGCACGGAAAACGGTATGTTGCACCAAAACAACACATAACACAGGATTCTAGCAGCTCTTTTCAATTTAAGCATTGATCTAACTATCGATACATGTAAAACTGGAAGTTCAATATATACGGGGTAATGTTGTTCTAGTCGGATTTTAATATCATAAACAACGACAGAGGAAAGCCTGGCCGAGAAATAAAAGCCAATTTACATACCTTTTAGCGAATAATTGATTAAACTAACATCCATCCCAGTATTCTTTTGTTCCATTCTCAATAAATCACACCAATTTACTTTATTTAAGTTCTTAGATTACTTATATTTTGAATCTGTTTACAATGCTTTCCGATCAAATTTACACGACATTCAACTTTCAGTCATGACGTCATCAATTTGTAAATCTACGTAATACAATCTAATTGGTGATGAAAATTGTCTGCAGTAATTTTTATTTGTTTTTGGTCTACGTTTCGTTGCTTAAATATTTAAATATGTACATAATAACTAAGATTTGTGATTTCACGAAATTACATATAACTCAGATTTCATATGCTTCCTTAACACCCCCGCGTAACACTTCAGAAAGATTTGTTTATAGCCTTTGCATATTTAACACCTTGTAACTCTGGGGTTTTTTTTACAGATAATTATGTAGACTTATTTTTTGAATTAGAAAAACATTTATGTAAGTATATGGATTTTTGGTCATGTGTTTCTATTTGGAGATTTTAACAGTAGAACAAACAATAAGCCTAATTATATTGAAAATGATGCTGTACATGGTTCTGTTTCTGTGTTGTCAAATGACGATCAGCTGACTGAGCGGATCAACCCAGATGTAGGTCACAACGAATATGGAACACGGCTGTTGTCTCTATAGGCGTCCACAGGCGTGCGCATAGTCAACGGGCGACACAAAGGAGGTTATTCGAATGACTACTGTTAATAACATCTAACATATTTGACACCATTAGTAAATATATCGTAGGTAATTTTACAATGTTTTCTGATCATGCTCTACTACATATCGGCTGCATTGCTTTTTGGATGCATACACTATTGTAAACAGTGATTTTTCATGATCCCGTTTAAAAATCATATGTCAGTTTTTAAACAGGATTGTAGTTATTTAGAATTGTGTAAAGAAGCACCTTTTACAATGAGAATATTAGCAATATCGTAAATTTTGACTTATTACGACACAGGATTATCTTGTCGCGTTGCGCAAATTTAACAGTTTTACAGGCAATTCTAATCATGAGAATTCATTTAAGAAAAAAACGTATTTACAAAAAACATGAAGCAAAAGCCAAACGTATCTACAAAAATACTGAAGGTGATCAATTATCTTTGTTAAAACAAAATAACCAAAAACTATTTTTCGCCAAATTAAAAAAAAAGGTCTAAAACTAATTCAAAAACTTCTTAGGAAATTGTTATGAACACTTTAAATCAATTGCTACAACGCAGGATGATGGTGACACCGAAAGTGGAAATAAAGGTTTAGTTATGAGTTGTATTTTTGAAGAGCTAGATAAAGCTATTAGTATTGAGGAAATTAAAAAGGCTATCGGTAATCTAAAGCCTGGAAAATCCCACGGCGAAGATGTAATTTTGAATGAATATTTTATTGAATTCCAAGACTATTTTTTACTTGTATTACATAATCTTTTTAATTGTATATTAAATACTGGTATTTTTCCAAGTACGTGGTCTTCATCAAATATTGTTCCAGCGTTTAAAAAAGGTGATTCTACAGACTCTAATAACTTCAGGTGCATACATCTTGTTAGTATTATGTCGAAGTTATTTACTTCAATTTTAAACCGAAGGTTATTGGAATGGTCAAAATGCAATTATGTTATAACTGAAGCACAATTTGGTTTTAAATCAAGCTATGGAACACGTGATGCTATTTTGCTTTACAATCCATTAATAGTAACAGTTTATGTAAAAAGAAGAGGTTATATTGTGCGTTTATCAATTTTAAAAAATCAACTCTGTTGATAGACTAGACGACTTTTATGGCTTCAAAGGTTGGCATTGAAGGACAATTACTGGCAGTTATTAAAGCGTTGTATGGTCATGTGAAATCATGTATTGGTGTTGACGAATTTAAAGAAAAACATGTCTAAAATTGTACACATATTTTACACATGTTGATATTTTTCCTGTCTAGAGTTTGAAACATTCCTGTTTTTTAGCGTGTCAAAAACATTTTGCGACTAAAAATTATCTCATTTTCTGCATCCAAGTTAAGAACTGTAAACGTATATCTCATCAATATCAACTCAAAATAGTAATCCAACAGATTACCTTTAGTGCATCGAACCATTAACTTTGGCCGTGTTTATTTTAAGTGTTCTGCAGTACATTGTACTTTACTTACTTTCAAACAGGATCTTTTTTTTTCCGCGATCATCCTTAACCTCCTTGAGCTGATATGTTATTTGTATAACACATGCTCGATGTTACGTAGCTTGTACTGGCAGAAACACAAATTATGTTAAAAGCAAAAGACTTATTTGTAAGTGATATTGATATTGTTTTTCTTCACATTTTTATTTTAAAAAAACAAGTTTTTTTTAAATTCGGAAAGCTTCTTGGTAAAACACCTACAATCATAAAGCATATTACCGGACTCATCGTTATACAAGCGATTGTGTTTACATTTTGTAAAGGTATGACTTGACAATATGACAATAATTAAAATTATTTTAAAAACATAGCTGCATTTGAAAAAAAAAACCCAATAGAAACTGCTTTTAAACTGTTTTTTTTAATTTGTATTGATGAAAAAATACATGTCATGACTATTCTGGGATTATACGTGTAATGAATCAATAAATCAATTAGTATTTAAAGATACAACCTGTACAACTATTTAGTTTACACCCTTGTTAACTGAAAGTTAAATTAACTATTTACTATCTAGATGGAACTATAAATATTTCACAAGTTGTGTGAATATAGATAATTGATTAAAAAAATAACACAGGGATGTAGATTAACTGATACAATTGATTTCAAATCACAATGTCAATAATGCATTTTGAAGGAAGCAGATACTAATATAGATAACATTATCTAGAGCGAGCTCTTTTTAGAAATGTAAGGATTATTACAAGATTACACGTTTTTGTTTGCTATTTTGCATCGAAATTTAAAAAAATGAAAAAATAATTACATGAAAACAAATTAAAAAAAAAAATTCATGGCGTGTTGGAAAATCAATCAGTATATAGGACATTTATTTAAAATGCACCCAACTTATATCGCAATAAAGTGGACACCAATTGGAAACAGAAAGGGACAAAAACCAAAAGATACCTGGAGGAGATCAGGATAGGAAGAAAGGAAGGAGAACGACTGGACATGGTGACAGGTCCAGAGATGGACAATATTGGCCAGTCAATTCACACAGCATGACGTTCACTATGTTAAAGTGACCCATTTATGCTGGTGAAATGATAACATCAACACGTTTTATATCGTAACCTTAAAATACTGTAAATTCCTTATTAAACGCGAAGAATTAATTTCCGCGTAAAATCGCGAGAGTCAACCCTCGCGGATTTTAAGACTTCGCTTTTATTTTTAAGACAGTTTTGCACTATAGGAAAAAATTACAAAAAATTGGTGATCGCGATTTTATATTCTCGCGATTTGATACGAAACAGCGAACTAAGTACTCGCGTAAACTAAGGAATTTACAGTATACAAAATATGATTATCTTAACAAGTTTAACTATAAAACCACTTAATGTATTATGTTAAACTAATCATTATAAGTGCAATACCTTTCGCTAATTTAAGTATTAAAGATGCTGACTTCAGTTTTCATTGGGCATGTGTTTGCGCAGTCTAGTATATAATAAAGTTAATTTATACTTCTTATGAAATTTTTTCGATGTCATTTATAGAATTGAACACAATAAATAAAATACAGATAAAATATTTATATTTTTTTAAGGACATTTTTATTTTTAAACGATTTTTTCGTTGTGCGGTAGGGGATGACATATGACATTATGTTTTTATGACATTATGATAAAATGAAGCTTTATAGGAGTACGTTATAAGAAATAACATTAAATAAAAAGTAAAAATTGTACGCCGTTGAAATTTTATATACAAAATGATGCTATCCGCGAGGACATTTTCCTTATTTTTTGAATGAATCCATTATACCAAGCTTCATTCGTAATGATCAAAATATATAGCAAAATTTGGTGCATTTTAGTATTTTCAGATGGCCCCTACTAGATACCAGACTGTAGAATATAGTATTTTTTACATAAAAGGTAGGAAATGATCTCACTAATCATATATAACAATTTGAGAAAAAAGTTATTGTAATATTTTTATATCGGCCTCCTTAATTTGAATTGCAGATGCATTCTGGTAAATATCCTTGCACAATGTATTGTTAATTATATCATTCCTTTATATAACTATGAACTTATAGACCGACTATCAACAGCATCAACATTATTTGGGATACGCTAAATTAATTTTACTCAACTAGTCGTAAAATTTCAAATAAGAACGTCGATATGCTTATTTACTTGACAATCTCTTTATTATACATCATAATGATTATAATTTAACGCACCGTCTGATTGGTTTAGACAATCACATAACAGGACGAACGATACCTCTTGTTCCCTGGGTATTCCACAGTTTTGAAGCTTTGGGATTTTTCATCTCATTGGTGTGAAAACAATAAAACTAGCATTTGATGTATACAAACACAATTATATCTACATGTAAACTAATATGTTTCACAGTGCGACCGTTATGGGCAAGCGCAGCATAAATTGAATTGTAAATACACACGGATATATGATAAAAAAAAATAAAGCGTGGTTTACCAACGCATCAACGTGAATAAAAATCAAATATTTTACGCTCCAATATACATGTATAAACAGCTATGTTTTTCGGTGTGGTGATCTGGAGGGCGAAACCATTAAAGCAATATTAGCTGTATTTTTTAGAATATTATTTTGCTGCAAAAACCTGCTAGTATGATAAATCTGCATATAACTTAAACTTTTATGATAAATAAGATTTGAAAAAATCATTATTTTTGTCAGAGGAAAGATTTCTCTTCTAAGGAATATAATAGCAGATCAATATTTGTACAGGACGACACTAATTCAATTTTGCTCAAATTAAGGCTTCTTAACGACCTTTTCCACGAAAATATGGCTAACAGAAATTTAAAAACCATGATATTTTTTGTCATTTTAGTAGAAAATAACATTTTCGTAAAAAAAAAATCCAACATGAAAATTGCAGCTCATATTGCTTTAACAACGATCACAATTTCACTATGAGATTTATCAGAAACACTGAAGGTCGTGTGTTTAGTCTAGACATTGTGACGTCACGTTAGTAGAGCAGACATTACTCCACAGTTTCAGTAAAAGTAACAATATTCAGAACAATTTGCCAGGAAAAAAATGTAAAACAAATAGTTGCAAACCATTTTGAAGAATCATCAGAATGTTTTATTCATCTTTTAAATGCATGCCATTTTTAAAATACAATTTGCCTGTTCTCTTCAGATTTTGAAAGAAAAACTGTTCGGGTCATAAATGAAAAAATGACAATAACAGTCCGTCAACCATCTCAAAAATCCATAAAACGAAATACAAATTCAAAGCAGAGCAACACGGACCTCCAAAAAAATGGAGGTAGGATCAGGTGCCTAGGAGGAGTGAGCATCCTCTGCTGACTGTTCACACCCACCGTGTGTTATTTGTCGTAATCGGGAAAAGACAGAAAAGTCCGTAGACAATAGGGTGATTAATTATGGTCTAACAATCAGTATAAAAACGTCAGTGAACATGCGACCCAGTGGAGGATTGTATTTGCTGACAATACAGTTATTGATTGAATTAGGTTAAATTACCGTAATGATAACAAAATCCTTGTTTTAAATAATCCATGTCATGTTGAACCATAAACACCAAAACAAACAAACAAATTACAACCCCCATCCCCCAACCCCCTCACTCCCCCCCCCCAAAAAAAAGACAACAACAACAACAACAACAACAACAACAACAACCCCAAAAAAATAATAAAACCAAAACAAACGAAGAAGAAAATCAAACTTGATTAGTTTTATTTACAAAACATCCAATGCATTAGCATGTACGTCTCTGAAGAAATATCGGAGGCCGATTATTTTTTTTTTCGTAGAAAGGGTCGTGATCCAAAGTGTGTTTATAATAACGAATATATCACTTGGATTTTATACGTCTGGACCCGAACAAACACACGATATTTCTAAACACATTTACTACATATATGAGATGGTTGTTGCTTCTCTTTCACAGACAGAGTTGTAGTAATATGTAGGTGTATTGTCATTACAGACGCCTTCCACGATCTGAAATCGAAGCCGAGTTTCAATCGGCAAATCTGAAGTTACTAAAGGACAATCTCCTGGGATAACCGTGCCGTCATGGAATCTCCAATTCATATTCGGATCATTTGGGTTCCTGAAGCTTTGAATCCAAATTTCCGTAACAATGGGGGGTACATGACCTGAAATATTACATATATTTACTTTAATTAAGGGAGAATGTTTCAAGCATACGATTTCCTTTATTATTATTTTTCCAGTGAAAGGCTCAAAATTTGGTCGTATGTCAGAATCTTCCCCGACATTTTATATAGAACTATGTAGGAAAAAGGGGGTTTTCATTTTCAATTTCATTTGTAAAAAAACACAAACATACGATTTTCTTTCAATTTTTAGTAATGGAAGTTTACGGTATCAAAAAGGTTTTGCCAAATTAAAACGACCGGATAGTTTTTTATGCTATCCGCCTTCATAGTTTGGTCCTATAAACGTGTCTTGCCAGCCATATTACATATAGAATTATATAGAATAAAAGAATGTTAAGGAATCAAATTTAATTTTATTTGCATAGATAAAAAAATACCTTTCTACTAACACAGAACATGGAAAGATCGCGCATTTTTTTTTATTTTGCAAATTATATTTTCATTTTTTTTAAATTAGTGACGTTGCAATAAAAAATATATGACGTTAATTTTTGTCAATTGTTATATCTAAGTCTAATACCTGACGTCACCGTAAGACGGTGAATAAAGTCGATTTTAAAATTGCGGCGAAATGATTGAAATACTTCTCAATATTATTCTAACGATTCATTTCACTGAGAATATTTCTATGATAAGTATTCTTTTAATGAAAACTTTACAACATTTTACTCTGCATTTGAGTTTTACGACAGTGATGCGCAATACCTTGCGCAGAGGGCGCAAACTATTAAACCCCCGACTGACCTTAAGCTGTCCCTGCTTTCTGATTTCAGATATGTTTCGCAATTTCCTTCATAAAACATCCAAGTAAATATTACTAGTACCCAATGATTACGAGTAATACTTATTTCGAATTTCCTCCACCTGTTTTTTTTTTAAATGGTATCTTAAGCTTTTTTCATTTTGATTCAGTCTTGTATGGTGTAAGTATTCGATATGTTCGTGGTCAATATGATCAAATATCGAAAAATGTACAATGATTAATCAATACACATAACCAGTGAAATCTTATCTTTTCTTTTGCATCGAAATAAAATGTAATGCCTAAAAAAAAAAGAAGAAAAAAAAACCTAGACCGAATTTCACTGTTTCAGTATGAATCTACCTCTTCAACCAGTAAACAAAACATAAATATCACTGTCGCTTTATTTTTATAATATTTTCATTCTGTGTACTAAACAATTACTAGAAATATCGAACCTTGCAAAAAAGTTTTCATTTGAAACTCAAAATCTGATCTAACCCAATCCTTAAATCCTGTATGCTACCAAACTAGCTATACATTGCTGGAAAACATGATTCTGTTAAAAAATTGAAATTGTAATTGTCATTGGCGAATAATATACTATAACTTACTGGCAATGAATTGCAGAAATATGGTATACTTCTCAGCAGAGTCAATTCGGATTAAATCTCCTCCGTCCGCCTGACAACCTAGAGCTGCGCCACCGTAATATTTTGTCATCAACTCCAACCTCAGACAAGTTATGACTGTTGAATAATTGATAATAATGTATCCAATGGGGCAATATGAATATACGATCTGAGCTCCATCTGAAGAAGAAACCATTGTTTCATTCTTAAGTCCTTAAGAATCATACATAAAGTGTTTGAAGTGTGACAAATACAAAAGACAGCGCTAATATTGTAAACAAAAAATAAATTGTAAGACGATTGCTGTGCAAGGCGCCAAATTCGTGTGAATGTTAGAAAAAGTTAATACTTTAAAGATTTCCTGTAAAATAAAAAAAAAACAAACAAACAAACAAACAAACAAACAAAAAAAAAGCCAAAATAAAACCCAACTACAACAATGACACTGGCGGCCACAACTTAAACAAAAGCAACGACCACAAAAGTTATAGCAAAGCCGTTATTAATACAATGACATTTACACCAACTCAAATATAAATATACAACATCATCTAATACACTCTGTTTCTGTTTCAAACACATTTTATTTGATATTTCGATAATCATAAATAAATTTGGATCCAAGCTATATTTATCCACTGGAATGAAAAAAAAAATCCAGTTTTTATATATTTAAACGCCACCTCTAACGCTTCAAGTTAAAATACATATCCAAAAATGTGCTGTGCAAACGACATGAAAAGTACCCGAATGATAATGTTGAAAACTCGTGCGATGTTATCAGAGTGACTTCCAATTGGAGAAAAGATGATAACATTTCCCTTTATCAATCCCGTAAGAAATGTATTTTCCTCCGTTTCTGCACACGTGAACGAGGAAATCTTGGAATTTTTGTCATATATTGATTTCAAATGTTTTTCACTGTAAACAAAAAGTGCTTGAAACGTTAACTTGGGACAAACTATATATATTATTAACATCAACTTTACAGTAACTGGTACCAATACAAAAGAGGAAGCTACTATTGAACCATTTAATTTCGTTGGGGCCAATTTTCGAAGCTTGTGTGTTTTTGTTGTTGTTTTTTTTTTTTGCTTATTCGTGGGGATGTAATTTCGCTAATGCATCTGTTTTCAGTTTCAGTAGGAAAACTTAATCTTTTAAGTTTTCGTCGAGGATGTAAATTCGTGGGTGAGGGCTACCAGCGAATAACACGGAAATTGCCTCAACGAATTCTAATGATTCCACAGTATAATTAATAGCTATAAGACAAAAATTCCATTCTTCTAGAAATTGGTAGAACAGATGCGCGAAAACTCCAAAACAGTTTGGGGCAGTTTTTACGATCGTTCCACTTTATTTTATGTTCCTTGCACTATTCTAGATGTTAACAGTTATGCCGAGGTAGATAATTCTGCGTTTGTATATAAAAGATTTAATAGATATTTTAGTTTCTTTCCCCCCAGAAATAGTTAATTTTTCTCTTTTCCCAAGAGTTAAATATTTTGATATTTTATTTATTTTTAATTGTGACTTGTCAGTTTTATTTTCTAGACATGTTTTTTGCTATGTTTGTTGTATTTTTCCAGTGTGTTAAATGATACATTTGTCACTTCATGTATTTAGTGGTATAACACGAATTATCTATAAGGTACCTTGTATAACATCATTTAATTCAACTCAACACCATAATCAACAACGAATTTAAAAACAAAAAACACATCAATAATAACATTAAAATGAATCTATACATTCATGAAAAAATGCAAATGATAGGTAGTGCTTAAACATTCAGCAACATTTCCATCGAGACTTTTGTAAAAAGGGAAATAATAAAAGCTGTACCCTGATTATACGTGATCCAATCAGTGTCGGAAAAATGTGTCCCTGTTAAAATACGTCTACAACAAACACATTTGGTGGAGACAATATGGCGGCTGGAGACATCATTATCCTGACTGTTCTTCAGACAACTCGCCGAGCAGAAAACGGAGCTTTGGGTTTGGTTAGAGACCTCAATACATGAAGATGTTGGCAGAAAATTACTTTTAACGAATCGCTGCTGTAACGCAGAGCCTGCGACTGTGCATTTTACTGAAGCGCTAAAATACACACATATTAAGAAGAAATTAATGTGTCCTCTCATGCTTTTAAACTGTTTACCTGTTGCGACACAGAGGCTTATGTGTAAATGATATTCCTTACAACTAGTTTATATAGAACTTTATTGTATTGATTTGTAGATCCATACTAGTAGTTAGAAATGGTAAGAGTTCTAATAGCAAATCATGTTTGTTTTTTTGTAACTGGTTATAACATGGATTATCATTAATAATCATTAATGATATGTTTCTCTAATTAAAGTTAAAACGCTTGTTGTCTTATTTATTTATTTTACAAATTAAATATCTGTGTTCTAAAAAGAGCATTCATGTTCTTTATTTCTCAAATAAGATATCTATTCATGAAAATAATTAGTTTATTATTACTCAGGTCACTATACATGTCTATAGTAAACCTACAATTTCAAATTAGTAGGACTTTCAAATTCGAAATTAGCGTCTATGAAATTTATATGCAAGTGTTATTATTTTACGTTACAAATTGAAAATATTTTTTTAAAAAATACCTCTTCTTCAAAATCAGTTAAATGTTTAGCTTTTTATAAGCTATTCTACTGAAATAAAGTTTAAAAATCTCAAAACAGCAAAGTTCGTCTTGTAACTGAATGTAATTTCCTACAATAATTGTAAGGAGAGCTTGATGGTCTTGGACACTTTAAGACTGTATTAACCTGTTTAAGAACAAGATCTCTATATAAAAATATAGGAAAACATTTGTATATTTTCTTTAGTAAATAATCGTTAATAGCAAAACAAACAATTTCATAAAATATTAGATAAATATGATGGTTATATTGTTGACCATCTAGCCCGCTTAACTAAAGATTGCATCTGTTTTTAACACGTCATTTCATCATTATTAGACAATAATGTATCATTATGTTACAGATAGACCTTGAAAAATGATAAAGGCATTTTTTTCTTTAATTTAACAAGAGTAGTTTTTTTAGTAATAATTTTCATTTATCATAAAATGTTATCTTTTGTGTCTAATAAAATAACCTAATAAAAGGTTCCCTTCGAGACAAATTTTGATTTTATATGTTTAGAATTTGATATGGCCCATTTCTATAAGTAGTAAAAAAGTTTATTTTCAATGTAAAAAAAGTTAACAGCAGTATTTATAAAAAAAAAATCAAACGAAAAGTCTTCAAAAAGTACTATTTGTTTTATTCTTAAAAATATAAGATACATTGGTAATTTGTTTTGTCTTTACTGTATCATCATTTTCTTAATATGTTAAATATATTTTGAAAAATTCTTTTTGGAATAAGAGAAATAACCTTGTAAAGATGGACGAAGGAGTAAGATTTTGGCTCAAATACATTAACACTATTTGGTGGGGTTTATTTTTTTGTTGTTCCACATTTCAGTTAAAACATCTTTTCCGGGAGACATAGAATTTATAACTTTGCTAGAGGGCATGCTGGTCAACATAACTTTGACTTCAGTTTTCCTTTCAGACATGCATCATAGAGAAGATGAAAGAAAAATGCCGAATGTTGTCATATGTTGCTATTCTATTTATGTTATGACATGCAAAAATAATCCTATTAATTTACAATATGCTTTGCTCAAAAGCATTTCCTCAGCTTTTTTGTCTTTTCAACGATGGTTTTGAAATGCAGATGGTATACCATGTCATTTTTCTTTCCGTTTTTTTTTATCAAAGTCACTTTCTGAAACAGGTATATAAAATATTCATCCATTTTATCGAACAATTAATTGAAAGTTTGGGGTTAAAGTCTTCAGATAGAAAACATACATTTATATTAGTTCGTCAATTAAATGATCTGGTAACATATTTGTGTTGTGTTTTATTAACACGTACTTTCCTTTTACAACTATGTTTGAAAAAAAACTGTTGGTAGATCTGTTTGGGAACTCGTGCGATAATTTAAAACGGGGTCACGTGACGCCGTCTTTTAATTAACTGTCAGCCGAAGTCTCAAGCCGCATAGACACGCGTAGAACACATGAATTGAGTCTACGCTTAATAATATAGTGCAGAAAGTTTTCATTCATTTCAGTGTATATATAATTTAAAAAACATGCATTGAATCTTTTTAAGTACTCTATGTATAATCCAAATAATAAAAAGAAAATAAACAAATAATTTTATTGATAAAAATATTCTTACTCGGATTCAATAGATGTAGAGATTTGTGGAATGAGTTACGTAACTAAATGCACAACGCCATTGACGCAGTAAGTGAACGAGTTCATTAATTAATAGAAAGGGTTGAAGGTTGAGTCGAAAGTTTATTTCAAAAAACACAATGTGCCATTTTTGAACATTTGTGAATTTTATTTTAACAATCTATCATCTGAATACTACCGAACTTCATGCGCGAGCCGAAGATAAAATATGAACGGGTTATACATAACAGTCTTTCAAATTAAATACTAGGTTCTTCATTGGCTTCCAGTTTACGTGCGGTATGACTGCTGTTCATCTCTAACGGAGTTTTGTAAATAGAAAATAATAACAAGTCTGAATTTGCCTTCTCGTTCATTTACTCTTTAGTTAACTAAACTGAATTTAAATTTTGAAGAATGCATTTTTAGCAAAACATTTTAGGTGATCAATACATCAAGCAATATATACAATCTTATTGATTTAAGAACCAAGTTAAATTTTAATGTTTTTGTAGTCCGGCTTAGTTGGAATATATATGTATTTTTTACATGTTATGAGACCTAAGTTTAAACTTTACCCCCTTTAATTTATAATGTACAAAACCAGTCACATTCATGATTAAAAATTTTTCTTCATCAATATCTTAATGTATATTATCAGAAACTTAGCTGATTTTTCTCCAATCGGTAAATATCTCACACCAATATTAGACCTATGAACAATGCATGGTTGTTATGTTTTTATTTTTTTTTATTTTCCTTGTGGTAGTACATATAAACAAAACAGTAATTATCTTAATTTTAAGAAAATAAGAATTCGTAGTTTATATCGTAGTTTTAAAATTTGATTTACAAATCTTTTTTGTAGCCTTTCGAAAAAAATCAAATTAAATCGCTTTCGAATTTAAGCTCATTTTTTTAAAGACACGCGTAAAAATTTGCGCTTAATAAACTAGAGTTTATTGAAAAGATACAGATCCCTGAAATGACAATTTCCAACATTTTGGTTTAAAAAGCGCTTTGCAAATTTGCAAATATCAGAAATTTTTAAATCAAATTCTGAATTAATGGTTAAAAAAAAACAATTTAAAACCATTATACAAGAAACGTGCTTTATCAATTTTAAGTAAAACGTACTACCGCCGTGTAAATGTTTCTTCTAGACATGACACCTTTTCTCCTTTATTAGCACTAAGTGCCTTATATGGACATTCTACTTATTTTTTTTCTAACCAATCCTTAAATTGACTTGTCTCTGTACATATATTATCAGTTAATGTCTTTATCATTATGTTGCTTTATTTTAACGACAAATAAAACAGCCAATCAGGAAAGGTATACCCTAAGTATGAAGTGATTTTTTACCTCCGGTTTCCATCGATTCGAAAAGCAGTAGACGTAGTTTGGAGTATGATTTTCAATAAAAGGAACAGTACATTTTAATGCATGTATATGATGCACGTGTTTACTAAAAAAAGTAGAAAGTGACGAACGGATTTATTTGTTTCCTAAGTATTTTACATGAAACGCTGCCAGAAAATCGTGGCACTTTAGCTGGTCTAAAAAATCAAAATGGCGACCATGACAAACCTTGTTATTATTATAGTACTTGAATTAATCTTACAGTTAAAATGAAATGTTTCTAACGTCAGGTACATGGGTTTGTTATCTGTATAGAAATGTTAACTTTGTTCGGTAATTCAACAGTTGGAGAGTTTCGGAGTTTTTATAAACCTTGTTAAACAGATACTGACTTGTGGATTTTCCTTTGGAATATCAAATTGAATAAATCTAATAATTTCAATTATCTACCTAGATTAATTGTTTTGATTTTCTCGCTTAGTTGTAGTTTGTTTTGTTTTTCCTTTGGGGTTTTATTTTACATTAAGTACCGTTGCGTCAATTTTCTAAAATTATGAAGGACAGTCCCGGCAGGGATATAGTAAAGATTTTAGACAAATTATCAGGCAAAAAGCCGAATTTTAACACAGATTGAAACACCTAATTCAAACTCAAAACCTTTAAAGCATATTCGAGAAAAAACGTGGACAATTTCAAGACCCCTTCTTTCAGTACTCTTAGTACTTTGATTTTTTCTAAAGTTGGGTCTTGGGAGTGTATGTAAGTAATATGAATGGCAGAAACAATGCGTTTATAAAGATAGAAAATATGTTGTTTTAAATATTTAGAACTTAGCTCACATGTAATATTTAAGCAAACAGTTAAAACCACTATAAAATTAAGGAGCATTTCACTTGACCATCGGCTTATTTGTTGAATTGGCATTACGAACATGCGATATACCTATTCTATTCTCTTCCTAAAATTCATTGGAGCTTTTTAAAGACAACAATTAGTAGATGCGGTCTAAACCAAATATATCCGGCGTATAGATGTACACTGTCACAGCAGAAGGTGACAATGTTAATGTATCCACGCGATTCTTCAAACAAGTAACATAATCTGTAAATCAATATCTTAGTTTTAATTACGACTTTGTTATAGAAGATAAAGAGAATATTGTTACACCACAACAAAGAAGAAGACCTTTCTTTGAAATGCGTTATTGATACAAATGCCTGTATCGATACACTTTGTCTACATTTAAAGCAGACTGTGTTTCATCTGAAAGCAATTATCTGGTATTGATTGTAAAAACGAATAAGAATAATTGTTTGTGATAATTTATACATGAAAATTGATTTGTTTTGTATTTTCTTGAGCTTTGTATACAACATTAGCTTAATTCTTGGATCGATGGTATTCTAGGGACTGAGCAATATACTTTAGGACATTTCAAAGCGATTCCATTTCGTTTTTGTGTTTAGAAAAATCAATATTTGTTTTAATGCAAGTTCAATGGAATAATTCCAAAGTCCTACCGAGTCCATTCGGTAATTTAAGTAATTGTGACCCATTTCGGTCTGTCTCGCTTGTTGTTGCGAATGTTCTAGGGTTCTTTCTAAATCGCAAACAAAGAGTGTATTTCCGCAATTGTGTCGAAGGTCCCTGGATTGAGAAGTAGTTTTTTTTTAATAAAGAAGTGTTTGATGTCACGTGACTTGTATCTTGATGAATACAAAATTTAAAAAAAAAATATTTGTACGAGGTTTGTTCGGAAATTATTAAAAATATTTCCCATTCTAAGTGACAAATTTTGGTAAAAATTTGCATAAACATTGAAAAAAAATCTATCAAATATTTAAACAAAGTAATATTAAAAAAATATAAAATAATTAACGACGGTAGATAAACAAGTCGGTTGTCGGAGAACCCGGCACAGGCATCAACTCGGACATTAAAAAGACTTAAACACCTACTTATTAAGTAACCGTAAAATTACAGTAAATGATAAAAGAAATCAATTTGAAATTAAATATGTATATTTTGCTATTTTTCGTCAGGTTTCACTAATGTTGGAGTTGAGATACGGATATTGTTCAAATACTGTAAACGTATTACATTTGGCTGTGTATTCTATTTAGCTCTTTTGGCGGAATGCGGCTTCCGCTAAATCAAGTACAATGTCATGCATATATGTTGATGAATAGTCACATTCAAGAATACGCTAATTCAAATCTGCGCCAACTTGTTCAAAAACTAATTTCCGCCAAATATCGTACACGCCAAATATAATACGTTAACAGTATATTAACAAAGTGATATAAATCTGACAACGGCTTTACGTTTATTTTTGAAGTCAAGACGGCGCAGCGAATATACGTCAAACTAGTGGAAATCTTGGAAGAAGACCTTTAAAGCCCACGCAATTGCTTAAACAAAAACTATACGATCACAAGGCATAGAGAGTTTCAGCTCATCATATCTTTTTCACTGATTGTTTAACTAGAATTAAGACAAAAGGACTAAAAATCAAGTCTTTTTTAACATACTAACTGTTGTAAACAGTTCTGAAATATGTACAAAATGACTGCAGGAGACCGCATTTACAGCAATTTGACTTTAGGGTAAACAATTTTTGATGTTTTTCTGAAAAAAAATATAAAAAATGAGAGAAAATGTAAATGATGACATCTTTAAATGAAAACAAAGATAGGAAATAAAGAATAATTGTTATTCCCGTTCGTTTGTAAGGTGTTTAATACACAGGAGCAATGAGAAGCGTTAAAATGACTTAACGAAAAGTTTGCCAGTGCGCCGGGGCACTGGACAAAGGCACTTCGTTCCGCTTACCAGAAATAATTTGTCCATGATATGGACAAAAATCTTTTCACATTGATAAACTCTATCCTGATTTACGTTTTTGGTGAAATTTCAAGGGTTTATCATTTTTTCATAAAAGAATAAAAGAAAATATCTTAATAAGTTTTGACCAACCCTCGTAGAAATCGAAAGATAACTCAGTATATAATACACAGACTGTGAATTCGGATATTTTCAATGTAAAAAATGTCTTACATAAACATTAATCTATGATAAAGCATATTTTTGGAATGACTGTTTTCCCGATGAGAGCAAAGAGCACACGGCGGGTGTGACCGGTTAGCAGTGCATGCTCGCTCCTCCTAGGCACCTGATCCTACCTCTATCTTTTCAGAGGTCCGTGTAGATCTGCTTTGAATTTGTATTTCGTTTTATGGATTTTTGGCATGGTTGACAGTTTGTTATTGTCAATTTTCATTCCTAGCGATTGTATTTACTATTTTTTGTATGGTTTTGGTTTACATTCAAATAATATGAACATTATTGAGAAATTATATCAGTCATTTGAAGACAATTTGAATGACTTCTGACTTTTTATACCGAAAAAAGATATATCCTGGGATATTGCATGAGATGAATCAATACATTAACGTGAAGATGATTAAAGATGCATCCTGTAATACTGTTTATTTCATTTTTTTATTTGTTGTATAGTTTGATTGAAATACGAAAAACACTCCCCCCCCCCCCGAAAAACCACAATACCCATGGCACTAAGAAAACGTATGTTTTATATAGAAATAAAATAAACGATGCAGGCCACAACGTTTCGTGTTTATTTATACTCCTTACAAACAATGTAATGAATCACATGTCTTAAAGTAATTTATATTAAGGTTTTTTTTTTCAAGTGCTAAGACTAGAAAAAAAACTTGCACTGGTAATTACGATGGGCTTGTTTGCTACAATTATGCATGCTCAGAATAATAGGTAGTAACTCTGGAAAATATAGTGCTCTAACGAGTTTGTATGTTTATCATTTTACGCTTCTTTTAGCGTTAATCCACCCCTTGCCATTTAATGTAAAAATGATACATCATAAGTTCTGTTTTTGCATTAGAACGGAATGTCGCACTGTTTATTTATGATTTAAATGAATAAAAAATAGACAAATCAGCTTGGAAAAGAATATTTACTGGTATATTGAATAAAAAATGTAAATGTAAAATGTAAACAGAAACAGGTCAAAAACAGGACATGAGTCTTGTTTACATGGCAAAGAATTGCGAGCCCTGTATCTTGACTATAACTCAATGAGTGACTCTCATATATTTCATTTGATTATTAGAAAAGCATTGCTTAAACTTTGTAAGTAATAAGACCAGAAAAATAGAATTTGACCAAAATCGTGACCACGCCTCTTAATATAGCAACCCGACAAATCCTTTAGTACCTCGAGTAGGTGTAAATAATTTTGGCCTTGAATAAGAGTTAAATTAACCATTATTTATCTGAATGGAACTTCTACATGATAGCCGATTTGAATTTTGTGAATTAAGAAAAGATGAACTCATCAATGCTTTATCTTCCGATAGCATTCAAATACTTGTACATCTAAATAGATTGTTTATGTACTTACATGTATTTATGTCCCAAAATACTATGACATGGTGTATATATCAGTTCCTCTTATATTAAGAAGTTGTTGTTCACAATCTACATGTTTACTGTTGCGATAATTGAGGATAAGACAACATTTGGAATGTCTTAGAGTTAAGATAGTTTTTAAGAGGTGTCGTAAGTTGGGACGGCTTTGAGAAACTATCTTATGACTAAGATGTGTCCTAAGATAAATCTGAGACATATCTTAGTCTTAAGATAGCTTCATCAACATGCCCCCTGACATCTAAAACCCTGCGTATAAGTCAAACCAATAGTTACATTCCGATTGTGATACTCGGACAACGTTATTCTGAATTGTATATGGATTCTTGTAAATGTTAATCCATGCGTAATTGAATGCATATATCTTTTATTAAAACTGTATACATTTATTTAAAAAAAACAACAACAATAATGTCATACTAATCAGTGATTGTTTGTGTTTCTTTAACCATTTTGTTGAATAGGTAACAACAAAATACATTTAATCGTAGTAATTCAAATATTTTTACGTTATACTAACTAAAAAGTTAGATGACTTATTATATGATTTTATTTTTTAAAATCATTTTTCGTAACATTTCTTTGTGAACTGTTCATTTTTATTCTCTCCATTTGCGTTGCCACATCATACCTGATAATTCATTGATATTACAGTGAAATGGTTTACGATTAACTTTGATTATAAAGCGGATGAAAAAATGGATACCAAGTTTTAAAATTAATATTGAAATTTATCACATGTTATATCATTATACGGTGGATATCACTCATAAGATAAATTTTGATATTCCACTGTGTGTTCTTACGCCACGTGACGTCATAATTAAACATAACTTAGCTTTAGGCAGATTATTGACGTAAAATGAAAAAGTAACAAAATAATTCAGCTGAAAAGCGTACAGTTAAAAATGTGCAGCATTTAATGCTGTTTCAATATTTTTATCAATTGATAAAAATATACCAGAAAATGAAATGTTTGTTTGTTATTCTTTAAGGAACATGCGTAAGGTTGTTTACGTCTTGTAGTGAATGTGATGTGCGGCTCACATTTATAATGTTTACAGAAAGTTGAGGTTAAACAAAAAATTGACGTTTAACTTGTGGTAAAACATGTGATAAAAAGAATCTCTCATGATTTGCGTTGGTATATGATTTTTATCCAACGAGTTGGATAAAAATCATATACCAACGCAAATCATGAGAGATCCTATATTTAACACGTTTATCTCAATATACTCATGGGATAAATGTTTGATATTACACTGTGTGTTCTTACGCCACGTGACGTCATAATTAAACATGACGTAGGTTAAGGCAGTTGATTGACGTAGTATGTAAAAGTAAAAAAAAATTCAGTTGAAATGTGTTGAGTTGAAAATGTGAAGCATTAAATGCTGTTTTATTTATTTGTCATGAATTCATTGAAATTTGTTCGAAAATAAAATGTTTGTTTGTTAAACTTCAAGGAACTTTTTTTCCATGCGTAAAATTGTTGATGTCTTGTAGTTACTGTGTTGTGCGGCTAACAATTATAATTTTTACAGAGAAAATTGAGACTAACATATGTGGTAAAACATGTGATAAAAAGAATCTCATGATTTGCGATGGTTTATGATTTTAATCCAACTCGTTGGATATTCCAACTCGTTGGATAATCCAACTCGTTGTGTGTTTTCTATCCCCTCGCCAAGGCTCGGGGATAGAAAACGCCCAACTCGTTGGATCAAAATCATATACCATCGCAAACTAATAGAGATCCTGTATATTTAAGTTTATTGGTACGCATTTTTAAAAAAAAAAAAGAGCGACTACTATAGGTCGTATATTTTACTATTTTACTATTCTAAGTGCGCCATAATAATACACGTTCTAAAATAACTATCTGATTTAAGAAATCAACAGCAGTTTAAAAAACTTGAAGTATGACGTTGGTTGGTCACGTGGTCAAATCCTGTGAAGCCCGAAGCTTTTCAGTAGAATTGATCACGAACCAACCAACTTCATATCCCGGTGAACTTTTTAACATAACTGTTTAATTACTTAAATTCAAGTTTGAAAAAGACTAATCGTTTAGAACTGTTATAATTGCCGAAATTTTATGTTTACAATAATCAAAGCGACAAGCGATAAGCGCGTGCTATGATCATTGTGACGTCAATAAAAAGTTCTTAACAGAATTGAACGTTTTCGCTATTCTTTAAGGTTTCTAAGAAAATGAACTACACGTGTACATGTCATACATTGACAGGTAGGTCTCTGAAATATTATTTTAGGTAAATAGTTTACGTTTGTTTCTCGGAAAGGGTTGTGATTCCAATTTTTTTTTTAAATTATGTATATATCA
Organism: Magallana ariakensis; assembly: GCA_020458035.1. NCBI lineage: Eukaryota > Metazoa > Mollusca > Bivalvia > Ostreida > Ostreidae > Magallana > Magallana ariakensis. The sequence goes on from CM035811.1 coordinate 71,428,022, forward strand.
CAAGAATTTAATAACTAAATGCTTAGTTTGAACCAGAATAGACACACATCAATTCTAAACGCATTTACTAGCATTGGTTGTCTGTCACTTCAATCAATATCAAATTTCACAATCAAAGTTATAGAAAAATGTTGGTTTCTGATCATAACAACGGTTCTGCCCGATCGTGAATCGAATTCGAATTTGACCTGGATAATTTATTGTTTCCAACTGACAGTGTTCTTGCATAATTGTGCCATCGTGGAATCTCCATATTTCATTCGAGTCCCGGAAGCTTTGAATCCAGATTTCGGTAACATCCGTTGGAGCATGGTCTAAAATATGACATTTTAAACTATATTACGCTGTCTCTAATTTTTAATTTATATCTCTACGTGTTTTGGAATTTGTGTAAAATTAAACAAACCCTTAAATATGAAAAGACATAGGGAAAACAGTTCACATGTTCAACATTAAAAAATGAAAAAAGTCAGTTAAACAAGAGCAAAAATAGATGACATATTTTATATGTCCGTAAGTTTGAGCTGTAGTTTGCCTAATTTTATAGCATTTGTTTACAAAGCAATATAACCATAGACGTTATATTTTTCACTAAACATTTCAGCTGACAAAACTGAATTGATTTGAACTCTTTAGACACACATGCATTCATAATTATCAAAATATAAAGAGCATCAAGAAAAAAAGCCCGAACCTTTTCAATCCGGATAAAATAAGTTTATTTCTGACAAGAAAACTAAAGCAGATATAATGATATTTATGCATGAAGGAGGATTTCAAAAGAACAGTACCTACAAGGACACATTCATCACGTGATAAAATCAAATGCAATCCTGAAATTGATAAAAGAGGTTAGATTTTCACCCGGTGTGTACATTGAACATTTAAAAAAATCGTAAACATAAATTAATTAAGATCTTGCCCACTGAAAACCAACGCTAACAATATTAAGAAGTAAAAAATGTAAACCAATTGGGTAAAGTGATTATAAGAAGCATTTTAATTAAAAGTCAACTTAAAAAAAAGGAAACAATTCATAAAAATTACATAGTAAGCAGTGCAATATAAAATTGATCGACAACCAGTTGCATATAGAATCAGTTGTGTTCAAAGAAAATATATCATGAATATATTAGAATTCTAATTTATCTGTTATTACCACCAATCATATGAATGTCCTAAAATGTTTATGTTTGAAATATAAATAATTTATAAGAATTTTAAGATTTCTTAAAATATTTTATGTATATTGAAAATTTCTGTTAAGTTTGCGAGAGTTATCTTTCCTGCGGTATTGTCAAAATGATACAGCATCTTCATATATGGAATCAATATCAACGTCGCCGGATGTAACCAATGGATTTATTTCGCGGTAAAATTGTGGTAGCGTCATTTCAATAGCGTGGGTTCTCACTTTCTTTCAGGACGCCGATAGCTAAGCATTGAAAATGTTCAAAGCGATCTTTAAAGCGGTAAGGTTTATATTTTTGTTTTATTTTACTTATGGAGCCCAATAAAGTACTTATATTGGGTCATTCTATTGTGCGTCGCTTTCAACAATTCTTAACAAGTGATGCGGATGTTAGATACTGTGAGGATCTTGGTCTAAGAGAGAATCATAGGATATTTTATAGAGGAGTGGGGGGTCGCACTATTTCGGGCATTCTCCGTGAGGATGCTAGTTTCATTGAAAAAGTAAAACCTCATAACATAATTCTAATTGTCGGGGGTAATGATGTTCGACGTGCGACGTCTCCCGAAGAATTGGCAGCAAATCTTGAATCTCTTGTATCGGTACTGCATTATAGATTTGGAGTCTCTCGGATCCATGTATGTAAATTGTTTCCACGATTTAAGCAATGTTTTGATTACAACAGTACGGTAGATCAAGTAAATATCCTTCTCAAATCTTCTCTGCACAGATTTGAATTCGCTTCATTTTGGGAGCATAACGACCTCTTCCCTTCGCCCAAGTTCAAGGCGTGTGACCATAAATTTCTTTTTGACGGCGTCCACCTCAATAAACAAGGCAACGTTCATCTGTATAGAAGCTTGCGCGGACTTATTTTGTCTAGAATGCGTTGAAGTTTTGGGGGATTATCTCTTGTAATTTCAAAGTAATCTATAATATATATATGTAGATTTTACATACATATCTGAGTATTATTTCATTTCTCTGGAATTAGCAAAGAATGGATGTTCTATATTTTATTTCCCTCACTAAGTCTCATTGCACTAGAATCAACACAATCTACTTGTGTTTTCCTGATATTTTCAGTATTTGTTTTGTCTCCCTGAGGCGGATCTCATTGCACTAGAATAAACACAATTTACTGGTGTTTTTACGAGATTTTTCATATTTGTTTAGCCTCCCTGAGGCGGATCTCATTGCACTGGAATAAACACAATTTACTTGTGTATTCCTGAGATTTTTCATATTTTTAGCCTCCCTGAGGCGGATCTCATTGCACTGGAATCAACACAATTTACTTGTGTATTCCTGAGATTTTTCATATTTTTAGCCTCCCTGAGGCGGATCTCATTGCACTGGAATCAACACAATTTACTTGTGTTTTCCTGAGATTTTTCTTATTGGTTTAGCCTCCCTGAGGCGGATCTCATTGCATTGGAATCAACACAATTTACTTGTGTTTTCCTGAGATTTTTCATATTTGTTAAGCCTCCCTGAGGCGAATCTCATTGCACGGAAATAAACACAATTTACTTGTGTTTTCCTGAGATTTTTCATATTTGTTTAGCCTCCCTGAGGCTTATCTCACTGTAAGGAAATCAACACATTTATATGTGTTTTCCTCACATATTTAATTTTTGTTCTTGCCTCCCCGAGGTTTATTTCATTACATTACAATGCATATATCACAATTAATATACGTATGCATTGTTATTAAATTTTATTTTTACACGTATTTTGCATTTATGTTTTCCTTAGGTCTGTCATTTAATTTTCAATAAGCTACACAATAATTAATAAAAAAAAAAAAAAAAAAAAAAAAAAAAAAGTATACATGCAGAGACAATTTTTATAAAAAAAAAAAAAAAAAATAATTTTAGTGCGATTTTGAAGTATTCCGGAATTTTCATGTTTTATCATATTTTTCTCCATTCTACTCAGACCGGATGTTGACATTTGTTTACTAACCAAGAACAGTGTATTTGTAATTTTAGTTATTCTATCGTCATCAAGAATAAGTATGCCACCAAAGAGAACAAGCCAAGCTCGCACAAAACCCACAACTGTCTCAAAACAAAAGAAACGTAGGACATCAATGAACTTGGAAGTGGCTTTGCCAGCTTTATCACCCAATGTACTAGAAACCATCACAGCACAGGTGACCCAGCGGGTGACGGCCACAATTAGAGATGAGTTGACTGCGCTGATAAACAACATTAACAGCAACAGTGCTTCAAATAGTTAGGGGAGTATTAGTATAAACCCTCTAGTGGCATCTAACAATGATGATAATGACGGGTTGGTAACAGAATCTAGACATCTGGACAACGCTATTCAACACTCAGTTGAAGCGGTAGTTGTCGATCACACTGAAAAAATTGCTGGTAAGTGTCCTACAGGTTTTGTTAGTACAGCAGTACCAATTGATGCAAGGGTATCGGATCAAACTAAATCAAAAATTTGGTCAAACCAGTATATAGAATTTTCAAGCTTTTTGTCTAAAGATAAACGGAGGAAAGGTAAGTTCTCTCTACAGGTCAAAGATGGTGACAGTCCAGGCCAGTTGACAATCCACCAGGTTGAGAATGATTCTCAAAACGAGGTAACTTTCTCATCTATGCATGACTGGCTAACAGCATGGAATAGATTTGCTGCAATTTATTGCATGAAATACCCGGAACAGCAATCGAAATTAGCTAAGCATTTAGAAGCAGTCAGAGATATTGCAGATGCCAAGGGCAATTGGAAAGCTTACGACACCGATTTTAGGATGTTTGTTGCCCAAGGACAAGTTTCATGGGGTGGTATACACATGGAATTGCATGTTAATGCCAGACTGACGACAACTCTACCCTCAAAACCAAACAAAAGTCATAAAGATATGTCATCTAGCTCTATGCCAAGAGGTGTCTGTTTCCAGTACCATTCAGGTAAGCATTGTTCAGCAGGCTTGTCTTGTCGCTTCCAACATAGATGTTATAACTGCGGCGGGTCACACCCATTTATTCAGTGTACAAAGCAAGCCAAGCAGCCCTTTCGTGTCATGCAGAAGTATCAAAACCATGCAGGTAGTACAAATACAGGAAAACAATTCAACCAATCAAAATCAATTGCTACATCCAAGCAAGGGCCCAACACCAATCAAGGTAAATAGACTTACTTATTGGTTATCAGGGTATGATGAGGATGAAACTTATTTTTTAGTTCAGGGTTTCACAAATGGTTTTTATTTAGGCTTTGTTGGAGAATGTCCTGGAATAGAGTCAAAAAATTTAAATTCAGCTCTTACAAAACCAGAAATTATTGATCAAAAAATACAAAAAGAAATTTCGGCCGGTAGAGTTCAAGGACCTTTTGAGAATAAACCATTTTACAATTTACAGTGTTCACCACTGGGATTGGTTGAAAAGAAAGAGCCAGGTGAATTTAGAATGATTCATCATTTGTCATACCCAGAAAATCAATCAATTAATGATGGCATACCACCTGATGAGTCATTTGTTCAATACTCATCTATTTCAGATGCTATTCATCTTATAAAAAAGTGTGGAAAAAGTGCGTTCTGTTGTAAAACTGACATTAAGTCAGCATTTAGAATTATTAATATACACCAATCTCAGTATAAGTTTCTTGGGTTCAAGTGGAAGAGTAAATATTACTTTGATACATGTTTGCAGTTTGGTCTAAGTTCATCTTGTAAAATATTTGAACGATTCTCAACAGCCCTACAATGGATAGCACAAAATAAACTTGGTATACCATGTATATCACATGTTTTGGATGACTTTATCATTGTGGATGCATCGCCATTTCAATGTGTCTACAAGCTGAAATCTTTCTTGCATATGTGTTCAGATATTGGGGTTCCCATTTCACTTGAAAAAACATGTGGTCCTAACCAAGTTATAACTTATCTAGGTTATGAATTGGATTCAACAAAAATGGAATGCAGATTACCAAAGGAAAAAATTTTAAAGTGTATCAACACAATTCAGGAGGCGATGGAACAATCTAGGTTAACATTAAAGCAGCTGCAGTCAATTTTAGGTTTATTGAATTTTGCTTGTAATGTTGTGTTGCCAGGCAGGGCCTTTTTAAGGAGGCTAATTGATTTGACCATTGGAGTAAAAAAGCAGTATTATAGAATTAGGATGACGAAACAAGTTAAGGAAGATTTAAGTGTCTGGTATGATTTCTTGTGTAATTTTAATGGTTCCTCAATGTTTCTCCCAGAATTATGGTTAAGTTCAAGCGAACTAAGGTTATATACAGATGCATCTGGAGCTGTAGGGTATGCTGCAGTTTTTGGTAGTCAGTGGTTCAAAGGAGAATGGAATGACAGTTGGCGAAATCAGTACATAGCAGTTTTAGAATTATACCCGATAGTTTTGGCTGTCGATGTCTGGTCAAAATATATGGCTAATAAGTGTATTTTGTTTAACACAGACAATCAAGCACTGGTTCATGTCATTAATAAACAAACTGCAAAAGATAAGCACATCATGTTTCTTTTACGAAAACTTGTATTGATATGCTTAAAGTTTAATATTTATTTTAAAGCTCAGCATTTTACTTCAAAAGAAAATTTACTATGTGATTGTCTTTCTCGTTCAAAGGTAAATCAGTTTTTACAACTGGCACCATGGGCCGACGGCAATCCAGTCAACATACCTCCACTACCGCCATTTCCAAATTAAGAGGTGACATACAAAGACTATTGGATGCGAGCCTTACTAAGTCCTCATTAGCTTCGTACTCGCATGCTTGGACAGTTTTTAAAGATTTTGCTGAGAAATATGACTTAATTATTGAGTTTCCAGTGAAGCAACACATATTAGTATACTATGTTGCATACCTATTTTCAAAGGACTATGCTGCAACAACTATTTCATCATATCTCTCTGCTATTAGTTACATTCATAAGCTCAACAGTTTTGGGGATCCATGCTCATCCTTTTTAATACAAAAATTGCTCTTATCAACACGCAAACTTAAACCTTCACAAGATGTTAGACTACATATTACTAAAAATATTTTGCATCAAATTTGTGACTTTTTACCAGTTACAGTTTCAAATGCATTTGAAATGGCCATGCTTAGAGCAATGTTCTTGGCCTTTTACGGATTCTTGCGAGTATGTGAAATAACATCAGGTCAAAAAGTAATTACCAAAAATTTAATTCAGTTTAATCAAATTTCCAGGGAGCAAGATCATTTAACTATCAAATTTATTACATATAAACATCACATGGGCAAACCATATTTTCTCGCTATTCACTCTGCAAGTAACAAAAATTATTGTCCAGTTCAGTGCCTACAGGACTACATTAAGTTAAGAGGAGAACAAAATGGGCCACTTTTTTGTTATGTACCAAATATTCCAGTTTCCAGGGGTAAATTTTCGGCGGTATTAAAAAACTGTCTATCATTTGCAAAGTTGGATATGAGTCGAATTACTAGCCATTCTTTCCGGATAGGCATGGCGTCTCACTGTGCGGACGTTGGTATGAGTGACAGCAAAATTAGACTACTGGGTCGATGGAAATCGGATGCATTTAAAAGTTATATTAGACCAGTTAATCTAGTATAGAGAGAGAGCAAAGACTGACTGTGAACTTAAGGAGGGACACTGTTATTCAGGAACATATGTTTATTTCTTGATAACTTTTAATGCGTAACTCTAGGACTGTCGGTTATATTTTAGTTCCTACCTTTGACAGTGTTAGAATAATTTGAAATATAAATTGTTATTTTCATGTCGAAGCTTTGAATGGGTTGGACATATGTATATTTCAACCTATAATTACTATATATAGCAAGTATTAGGTTACCTTGTACATCTTGTTGGGTTGGGCATATGTATATCCTTACCCATGCATGAATAGTATTAAAAAAAATTATGTTTTTTTTTTTTTACATGTTTATGGGACTAAGGTTTGTGAGGCATATGTATATCCTGGCAAATATTAGTCCACTTTTAAAGGTATAGGAATGCACTTTGCCACTTAAATTTTTCTTCCTCCCTCCTTGGGGTCTGAACTTTATTAATTAGAAGTAATCAAGTACATGGCGCTTTCAGACCACAAGGTTTATGTTTTTCATAAATTATCTATCATTGATTACATGAGTAATGGTAGTTATGGATTATTGTAGTTGTCAAATATTATGGCATAAAGAATCAAATATTCATAATTTTATGATTAATTTTATAAACTTAATAATTATTGTTATCTAATCATCTAATTGTCATTTTCCTGATTATTTCAAACCAAATTTGGTTAAATAATAAAGTCACAAAAGTGGCAGAGTGCAACATACCTATTTGTTTTGTGATGTTTTACTTTATAAAGGTGAAGGGCTCAGGTGGTTCAATTTCGAGCAGATAGAGGTTAATTATTTCATGGGAATATGCTTGGAATAATGATATATCCAGGAATGGTCTATTTTGAACATTATCAATTATGGATAAATATTTTAAAATTTAACTCTTTGAGAAGCGAGTTAAATTCAGTAGTTTGTCCCAATATATCATTGCAGCACATTTTATCTTATCATTCTATATTAAGATGCAGGGTTTTAAAAATGCTCGCACACAATATGAGATATTTTTTTTATTCCATTAAAACGCATATTTTAGCAATTTAGATGTGATTTATATCTGAAGATCTAGGAATCCATAATTCTTTATGATAGCAAACCGTCGCATTGCGCGCCCGTGTCTTGACTGACTGCTTATTATGACGTCACCTTGTTTTGAGGTCGTGAAGACTTATTTTCGTCACCAGTTACGAATCAATAAATCAGAAGCGATAAATTAAAATAGAGGGAATATTCCCTTTCTTATAGGTCAATATCAAAAATATATTGACCGGTCAATATTTTTCGGACGAGCTAATATAACAATTATTGGCTATTTGTCTATATAGAGTTATATAATGAGAATGTACTACCGAATATAACAACATTATTTGAATCCAAACTGGTGTTTTAATTTAATACTGATAATCCAACATCAATCATTACTTCAATCTTCAAAGGGATGCATATACTTCCTTGGTTCTACCATTGTAGGCAATAGGTAAGAACATTTCAGCGATGGCACATCCCCTCCCCTATTCCACCGTTTAAGCATGGCTATCAGGACATTTACACACATGCACGGTAAACATCCTCTTTTACTTGAACTCTTGCTCACTGTTGCTTCCGAGTTTAAGTGTTTACAGATAAAGCCTGCATTATATTATTTTTTTTATGAATGATATTTATATTGCTAGCTACCATTGCTTGCACAGTTTCTGAGACGCAACTTTCAAACCCTACATATGCCGTCATGTCGCCAGGAAAACAAAAATTGTCAACTGAGCATAGTTGATAGGCTTATATATAGTACCAGGCAACCGATTCTTACCTTAATTTGAACAAGAGGGAATATTACAATATAGAAGAAGGATAAAAATATAGCATAGAAATCATAATGTTCATGATTTAATCCAAAGTATAAAAATGTTTGTGTTTTGTTTTATAATTATTTTCCGTTGATGTCAATTAATATGTTGGCACAACAATAACAACAAAAGCAACAGCACTTCTTCAGATATATTTAACTATTTGGAGGCCATTTAAGACTTAAATGATTTTCCAATTAGTTGTCTTATATTGATATACAATTTCCTGCTTGAGCTTATCCAATAGAAACTTTTTTTTTGTTTTTAGAAACAATGTGAACTAAATGTATATGACAATTAGTGTTTACTAACAATATTCAGAAAATCACATAAAGAGTAACAGTATTGTCAAAAATATTAATATTAGACAGCTAAATTCCACTTTATACTTTACGAATAAGTTAAGTCACATCGATATGTGAACGGTGAATTGTTTTAAAGTCCAATTGTAGTAAGTTATTTTTGAAACGATATAGTTGCTTCTTTATTATTAATTAGGCAAATTTACTAACCCAACAATGTGGTAATTGAAGAGTGGGTAAATCTAGGAATTCATTTCCTCCTAAACTGGCTATAACTTGTTTATCGGCAAAACTTAGGTATTCTCAATTCAAAACATGCACAGGGAAGAAGCGCCATTATTAACTAAAGTACAGGCATTTTTTTCCACTTATGCTTTAACCTAAAGAGTCGTAATAGATTTCCTATTGATTTTATCTGATGTATAGTGGGATTGACGATATTCGTTGATAATATTTAAACAAAAGAAATAGAATGCATGATTCAACGGTATAATCAAAGTTCAATCAGAGTATTTTCATTTTTTTTTATTTTCTTAAACATTTCATCTTTAGATATAGTGATATGAAAACGGTCTTCAATATTTAATTACAAGCTAGATGATCGTTCAAAAGCATTACAGTTTAGTTTCTGTGACTTTATTTTAGCTTTGTTTCCTTCACCAGATCTAATGTACAACGTCATTTGTTAATAAACATTACAAAAAACTACTCATATACGAGTTAAAAATATACAAATATATATCAAACCTAAAAAAACCCAATAAAAACAGTTTCAATTCTACATGTATCACATTTTAAGATGGTTACGAGTGAAACCGGCTAGTTCTAAAATATTGATTCTTTTACAGATTAAATCATCTCATTCTTATTGGTCAGAGTAGCAATACGTGGATATAAATATATTTGATATCAAGAAAAACTTCATACACCGAAACTGACACCCCATGGAAACATGTTACGGCTATTATCTAGTGTTGTAGTAGCTCTCTCGTTGGAAGTTCTCGGTCAGTTGCGAAAACTCTCGTATTCTGTTTTGATAGAACAGTAACCGAAGGTTCTTTGACCATACGTTATTATGGGACGGGCAACGTTTTTCAATGCGGGGGATTTTGTATGGAAGATGGCTATTGCATAGAGTTTTTATACAATGCAGAAAAAAGCAAATGCTTTGGAATCCATGTGGAAAACAGGACAGGATATACATATCTAAATGTAATTCCTAATGCTGACAAAGTGCAACGTTTTCGTAAAGGTAAGATTTCAACTAAATAATATATTGAGGGTGCCGAGGTTTTTATGTATCGTACATACATTTTCTGTTGATTTTTCAAAAGTGTTGTAATATTACGAATTTTGAATTTACTGGGTCGGTGTAAATACAAGATTTACAAATTCTGTATTTACACCCATCCATTTAATTCAAAGTTTACAATATGACAGTTTTCAAAATAAAAAAAAACAAATAAAATAAAAATACAAATATGTTTAAATGTTCGTTTACATTTTAAAATTAGCATTATTGTGTTAATATCCAGTGAAATTGTCATCCTGTAATTTTACAGATTAACATGTAAATGTCTGGACTTTCATTCTTGTTTAGTGTAAAAAATTGTATTTTAATCCCTTTGTTTGGTCGACAGATAAATACTGGATAGAGTACAATGATCATTTGTATTTTTATGATGAAAACCAGGTCACTTGAAGCTAGGGTAATTACGATTACCGTTAATCGGGCTTGAGAATATCAAGTCGCAAAAAGTAGTTGTTTTCAATGGTTTCTTTTCTTTAATACTTAAAGTTAACTACAGTGTTCCTTCCTACATATATCTGAATTGCTTTCAAAATAATTATAATATCATAATACTGCCATGGAGGTTGCGCAAACCTAAATGGTTATTTAAAACATGAATGACATTGATTTGCATATTCTGTTTTAAAATAAAAAATAGCTGGAGTGTCAAGAACGTGGTTCTTACTTGGTGGAAATAGAGAGTCGTGACGAGTCTAACTGGCTGGCTAGATATTTTATCTACAACGGTTGGTATTGTTTGGCTTCAAATGCTAAAAAAAAGTCAAAAATATTTTTAACTCACATGAGCTACAATGAACGCTTTCAAAACATTTTCTGACAATTGTTAGCTCTCTGTAGCCTGTTTGTCTGCACAAGGGTCATTTTTGGTACTTTGAAATGTTTACGTTATACTCTGAAATCATTAAAATATGCGACTGCCAATTTTCATCGGAACATAATTTCGTGTATTATCTTATTACTACAAAAGAAACTATGATTGTATTCCCTAATTTGTTAATCCGTTGATGATGTTTATTCGTAAATGACAGGTTTCTACGAATTCTACGAAAATTGAGACAAAAGAAGTCTAATGATTCCACAGTAATTCATTATGCTGCCACTCTTCATAAAACCATAATATACGTATAGCTACAGATAAATATCATGTCAGAGAATCACAGTATTCTACAATTGTTCATACTCTAACGGACATGCCAATATAGTGCAGACTCATAATTATCCAGCCTGTATCTCTTTACCTAAATACAACATCAAAAATGCTTTTTTAAAGAATAGTTATATGAAACACGGACTTTTATAAGAAAAGGACGGTACAACTTGTAAATTCTGAACAAAAAACAAGTAAAATATCGCTATGATGACACCAAACAGTGAGAATGTAATCGTATATTATGACTTTGATTAGGAATAGGATATTCATTTTTATTAAAAATATATAATTTAGTTTATTTTGGGTCACAGACGTTTGTTTTGTTTATCATGACGATTTGTACGGTCGTTGTCATTGCTTCAACGTCAATTCAAATCTAATTTTTATTAAAAACACGTTTCGAAAAAGTGGAAATTTTGTATACAGCGTCTGAAAAATAAATATGTCTGGTTTTGTCACCAGTTTATATTTTTGTCGATAGCGGTTTCTTTTTTTTTTAGCTTATCATTCATTATCTTAATTTCAGAAAACTGTGTCCAGCATGTTTACAAATATTGCACAGCATGGACGGGAGGTAATGATATAAGAACAGAGGGTGAATACATGTTGAACTATTCAATCACACTTTTACAAACTGGTATGATGTCGAACCAAGCCTCCATGACCCGAAAGAAGCAATTCCTAGTGACTGCATCTATTTACTGAGAATGGGAGAATGGATAGGCCTTGCTCTTAACAGAATCCATTTATTTGTGAAAAATAGATAATGTGTCTGTTATTTAACTACTTAAACAAATATTTTCCACTTTTTTTAATCTGTTAGACTATTGCCGGTAGCATAGATTGTTTTCAATGTTTTTCTGTCAATGGAAGAAGGATAACTTATCAACAGATGTAGTAAAATAAACACAGTTTCCTTATTTTTGTATGACCTTTTCGAAGCAAATCTTGATAAATTTGTGACGAACAAACATGTAATAGCAATCACAGTTTGCTTCAAAGCCTTAAGGTATTGCATATCGTGGGTTCGATGATATCAGTGCAATCGATTTTGTTGAATTTATTGAAAATGACAGTTTGAATGACACATTTTTGTTGTCAAAAATATTATCAATAAACTACAACAACTTGCTTTAAACTAATATTTAAAAAACCGCAGAAATCCTAGCTCATTATTGAATCCACGTTTACAATTTAGTTTTTGTTTGTCTTCAACTCACGATTGCATTATTCATTTTTTTTTTTACATAATTACTAGTATTCAAGAGACTCTGGTATCAAACGTATCCCTTGTTAGACGATATTGTAGCTAATTGATTTGATAAAAACAAATTACATGACTCCTTGAAACATTTTAATACTCCGTCTCCGAAAGTTCTTGGAGCAGGTTTTCCAATCATTGGGTGCGATGTTATGTTAAATTACATAGTACATGTTCTCATATCACATTATTGTTATTACATATAACAGAAATGCAAGCGAATGAAAGGTTTGCACGGACAACTTTTGAAGAATTAAAATAGAAAAGATTTGAACTATTATTAAATGTAATGATAAAACTTCTTACATGTAATTGTTCAAAGGAAAAGGGACAAAAACAGGATAAAGGTATGTTTTTTAGTCAAAAAAATACATAATTCGCCATTAGTCCCTGTTCAAAATTTTAGTTATTTATCATTATTAAACTAATCCCAAAACTTAACAAATTATGACAGTGAACTAACACTGACCCTATTGGTTTCAGATATCCGCAGGAAGTTTCAATGTACTCAGATCTATTCAAACCATTCCTTTAAGGCCACTGGAACACAACAATTTTCTAAAAATGAATCTCAGATGTTCATAAATTTGTATACAAGGAAGATAAAGATGAAATACTGAGAATGAGACAGACTCTTTCCAAAGTTCTGATGCCATGTGCAAGCAAACAACCTGCCCTCTCTGCTCTTCATTGGTGGCCCTCCAATCGACCTTGGCGCCCAATTAGCCTTCCTTGCTACATTGTACCATCTGAAAGCCATCTACTTTAGATAGTCCTACACCTCAGTTAACATTTTTAAATCATATTGAGTTGTTTAATCTGATGATTTTGTCTTCAATTTAAATATAAAAGGGTCTCACACAGCTATCTAAAAAAAACAAGTTTGTGTTTTGAAAGTATTTTTATACAATTACAAAGAAATAAATACTGAAAAAAATGTCGTACTAATCAACCTCTAGTAGTCTACCTCGATGATCTACCAATCAAATAAGTTCTGTGTTAGATGTTGGGAATAGAAAAATTGCATTGATTACGTTATAATTTGAAGCGTATTAAGGTTAAGCACCAAGTTAAAGTTATCTCAAGTTAAAGAGTAATAACGTTACCATTTTAGTTTTAACATATTTGAATATGAAAACAGTTCACTCAGTTTGGCACATAATAAATGTAAATTAATTAATTTAATTAATATAATCAATTTAACCAATTTAATTAACAAGACAATGATAAATGAAACGTGTATATTTACATCAAAGTCAATGACACTATAACACTGAATCCTCTGGTCAAGAGAGGTTTCTTTTCTTGACAACTATTAACTCAATTTCTCTTCAGGGACCACTATCGAATAGGCGGGCGATCACAAAAGCTCAGTTGAACATTGAACTCATGCGATTAAAATACAAATAACAAAACAACTCAACGTATCTCAATAGTCCAATCCACATTCTGCAAAAGTTTTTTCCCCTTCCGGAGTCATTCAAAATGTCAAAAAGGAAAAAAAAACTTTCCCGTTATTTATTCAACCAAATATGTGGGCGTCCTGTGAAGAAATCTCATTGATTTTAACTTATTCCCATCCTCATTCTTGGGCAATCAAAAACTTAACGGAAACGAATTTTAATGTCAACTGACAAAGTTACGAACCTCTAAACCCCCAAACCTCTTTTTTCTCAAAAATGGCGGCCAAGGGACATAAAATGTTGATTGGTATATGGTTTTATCATTCCATATGACGTTGATTACTTGATATGAAGGCTTTAAAAAAGATCATGTAGTTGATACAGGAGCTCAGATTTCCAGTGACCTGATTGACCCTCTTAACCTTGCTTTTCGGGGGATCTTCTTAAAGAACCTAATCTTAGGAAATGGAAAAAAAAGATCATAGCTTCAATATGTAAATAAAAAAGAGTTTCATGAATTTGTTATTATGCTGTGCAGTAGGTGTACATTACAATAGTGACTTCTTGGCGTTATGATCAATTGAAACTTAGTATGTTATTAGAATTGACATAAAATATACATATTTAAACATACACACCTTATACAATTTAAAATACAAAATGTGCTATCTTCGGGGTTTTTTTTACTTGATTTTTATAGGAATTCTCTGAACCAATTCACGTTTATAAAACTAAAAACCTACTATTTAGGTGCACTTTGATATATCGAGGTGATCCCTTTAAAGAAACTCTTTCTATGTTATATGATTAATAAAAGAACCCTGTTTTATTTGTTTGATTTAAGTGAACATTTTTAAGTGTCTAAAACAATGTTTAAGTTGTTCAAATATAAAAAAAATAAAAATAGAAAGCGTTCTAGCTTCTCAGCGAGGCGCATTGAAACTCGAAAACTTTCAAAACAAATCAACCCTCTGGAAATTACGACACAGAAGGGGTTTCGGCTTGCATGTGTTGACCACTTCATCGGATTTACAAAGGCTGAAAACGTGTGCATCAACATACCAGTTAGAATATAAGATAAAGAGATAACGTCCAGTGTATTTCCCGAGTGAGGGCAAGGGAGTTTATTTGAATAAAGCTAAAATAAAAGCCTAATCGTTTTGTATATGGCGATAATTTATTCCGGCAGTTTATTTATCCGATTAATTATCCAATTACTTTAACAAGTCTGTAATAAAGTGATTTTGTTCTTGCAAAAATCCGTTAATTACCTTCTGGACAGTGTATACCAGTGCAAAAATTGGGGGTTAATGATTACAAGTAAGATGGATATTATATACTATTCTTTTAATCGCACGGTATAACTATTTTTTTTTTTTTTTTTTTTGATATAAGGTAGATAATGATATCGCTTAAAAAATATGGTATTACAGTGTTAGAAAAGTGAATATTGTTTATTTCATAACCTGCATTGAAGAGCAAGAAATTAAAAATTCCTATATATTAATATAATCTAATATTCCTATATATCAATTTACTAAATGTACATGTATTTTGAAATGACATCTAAATAGAACCAGATGATATGTTTTTTTTTAAACTTTCTGTGCACATCAAAATAAGTATATATTAAACATGGGTCAAAAATTTTAAAAAAAGCTTTCTATCGTATTTTTACATGTTCTTATTAAAAAACCGACTTAAAAAAATTCCGATCGGGTTCGGTATTTTTGTACTACTCATAAATGTATAAACTTTCAGAAAATTAAAAATGTCTCCGTGAAATAAATCTAATTGTTTCATTAAAATTAATAATTAGGTATAACCTATACATATATACATCGCCACGTGTAACGAGGATCCACTTTCTATACCATTACGCATGCGTATTTACTATAAACAAACCAGAATGGCGAGTAAGAGACCGGGCTTGACTGAATTGGTAAAGAAAATAAGGTAATAATTGTTCAAAGTTTTTGAAAGAACCACAAGTATTATTTTGTAAGCATGTATTTTGCGTGTTTATCATAGGAGTTGCTACAATCTAAATTCATTTTTGTAAGTGAGGCTTCTTGAGGGATAATTTGACATATTTATGTCTATTAATTTTAAAATGAATTGAAATTGGTAAGCCATTAATAAATTATCGAGAAAGTGATGATGTGTTCCGTTTAGAGAGTCCCTTTTACCTCGTATACCACGATGATCGTAGTCGGGCGAAGATATTGTAGTTTTCAGCTCGTGTCAATTACTGTCAATCAAAATCCACGTGGTACAAATAAACGATATAAGATTATTCAGGTTTGTACGACCCTTAAATTTCCGGAAGCTAATAATTACATTAATTAGGTATGTAAAAGAGATTTTTATGTACTTCAACTGTCACAATCAACGTTATTTCGTATTGATAAATCTGAAGTTATTCACACATGTGTTTTCAGCTGTACTGTCGCTTTAAGTGAAACAAAACATATGTCAATAAAAAAAAATCTTACATTTCTTGCCCTTTCATCAATTTGAATTGCAGTTCTACCACAGGTTTATGTATTTTTTTTGGTTAAATTGTCCAAATAAACAGAAATGATTCATTAAGAATATAGAAACCGCAAAGTCCTCACCATTATTTTAAACCACTTACATTTTGTTCTAGGTAGTTGATTGATTCCAGTTCACATGAAATGCTGGCGATGGCCGTCAAAACAAGCAGGATAAGATGAAGATACGACACTAATTTCGACAATTTTTTTTCCAAATGCTTATAAGCTATCAATTAACTAGTGCGAAAATAAAAGAAAATGAAAAAAGCATGATAATATAAAATAATTAACTTTAGATACTAGTTTGCTAGAGCAGACCCAGAGGTGACTGTTTAAATGTCATTTATATTCATAAACTTGGTCTACAGTACATGCACACTACTTTTCTGATTCTTGCTAATAAACATATAGGTTTTCTTAAGAGACTTCCTTTACATACACGTCACTTTTGATTCATTTGTAAACAAAGAGATACACGGTAAAAATAAGAAAACATCGAAGAAAAGAATTATCTTATGATTCACGGATGGCAAAACGATGCTAAGTGGTAAATAGCCATTAGAAAATGCAGAGTGTGAGGCGCAATTGATTAAGCGTGATATAAATATTGATATTTTATTAAGCTGTGCATGCATCATTTTGATGTAATATTTTGGGCGTTACAGCTCTCCGTAATGACAAAACAGGTTTTTTTTTTAAACCGGATAACAAAACTACTTTCTCATTATATGGAATGAAAATTCACATACAAATAAACCAAATGCTAGGGCAAAAAGGGATTTGTTAGTTATGACTTTCATAAAAACTATATGATAGACAGCGACATTGACTACGTATTTTTTTTTTACCCTAGTACAGCATACATTTTTAACGTCGTCGTCAGCGCGTATGGTAATAATCCTCTGTTAAACAACTTATTTCAGAAAAAAATGACTTCTTAGCGATTACACATTAACAAAGAAAGTAATTGTTTGGGGTTTTGTGTAATCTTTCATTGTGACACCTTAGGTGTATAATTTTTTAAGACAAGCATACGCACAGCTCTTAATGGCAATTAAAAGTTAAACATCGATTTTGTTTTATTTTGTTATTTATCTCAACTTTTTTTGAAATTGCGATTGCAGCGTCTAAAGAGCTTCAAGAAATATCTTATGAAAATTTATTTTGTTTGAGTTTGCGCATTATATTTACTTTAACAGCTATTAATACCGTTGCCATTTTGCATTTGCTGCAACATTCACGTACTGACTTACCAACAAGTCATTTCCCGAGTAAAACAACACTGAAATGTTTGTCTCGGCGTTTCAAATATTGTTCTGGACCATAGTTTATAATACTGCTAAGTTTTATGTTAAAGGTCAGGGGACAGTTCTTCATATAAAGTTTACAAGAGACGCAAGGTACGATCAAGTTCTCCATAGATCAGATGAGTACTACATCGACTCGCTGATTTTACCTTCTGCAGTCCTATGTACACTGGAATGTAACGTAAGAAAACCACTGTGTGTTGGGGTACTGTTTAATAGTAATTCTAAGACTTGTAAACTACTGGAGTGCTACCTAACCCAGGTCAACATATACAAAAAAGAGTATGGAGACTTCTGGAAATACTACCCAATGAAACAAAAAGGTAATAACATTACAGTTTTTAGAGATTTTATGTATGATGAAAGATTGTTGAACAATTTTGGATCATTTTACAATAGTTAAAAAGATACTTCAAGATAGCAACAAAAGTGAAATGAACCGAATTCATGACTGATAAAATATAAAAAGCCGAAGCAGGCCATTTTGCACCTAAAACGTATTTGAAAAGTTTTCTTCCCTTGATGAAAAGAAGTAAATTTCGAATATAATTTTTTCAAAATATCTGCGGTAAATGATTCATTATATTTATTTTCAGAGAGAGTATGTGTGTTTGTGTGTGTGTGTGTGTGTGTGTGTGTGTGTGTGTGTGTGTGTGTGTTGATGCATATATTCACTAAGAGATTTGTATGATTTTGAATTACGTTTTATATTATCTTAATACAACATGAACTGCCCATAGACTTCAATGGAAAATTGAAAGTGCAATTAATTGGACAATAATTTTAATTTTCAAAATTATTTTGGTAGAGTATTTTTATATGACAACACCTTTAAAATGATACCATTACTAAAAATGTCAGATCTTTCATCAAAGTTGTCGTTATACATAAAAACACCTTATAAGTTGATCTCGGTAATAACACATTTTAGAAATGTTGTTTCAAATTGTGTCAGTCCAGCATTACGTTAGAAATGAATATCAGAGAGCATCCATGTTAATCATTTGACTGTCAATGAAATTTTTGTAAAGGTTAAAAAAATAATTTTGACTACGCAGGTGAGTTAAGACGACTTACAAAAAAACCCACATAATCTTTGACATCTTATGAAAATTATGTATGAAATCTTATCAGGTGAATCAAGTGATTATGTTTGTGTTCAAGAAATATTCAACTTGTGTTCAAGTATTGGTTAACTGCTGTGTGTTCAAGTTGCCTCTCC
Source organism: Magallana ariakensis (assembly GCA_020458035.1). Taxonomy (NCBI): domain Eukaryota; kingdom Metazoa; phylum Mollusca; class Bivalvia; order Ostreida; family Ostreidae; genus Magallana; species Magallana ariakensis. Next base: position 71,447,153 of record CM035811.1, read on the forward strand.
CTGAATTCTGCAGTCCTGAGATAAACAAAATCATGAGTTTCTACTGCTCTAAATGATCTAAATTATGTCCACAAACACACAAACAAAACATCAGTTTTAAAATATATAACTTCCAATGTCAGATGTAGTGATTTTACAGTAGTTTCAGGTGAATACAGTAAAAAAGAAATACTATATGCTAAACTTGTCAACATCTACTAAAATTGAATGAGTGTTAAGGGGGGTCCTTGTCAATACATAATCCTATCAAGTTTTGTTGCTGGTTTCCGGTGATTAAGGTATGTGATCCTTTTTAGAATGGACTATTTCACAAGGTTCAGGCGCTAACATGGTCGCACCCATTATTTGGAATTTTTCTACCTCCTGGTGAAAAGAGTTGATGGAATTTGCCTTATGTTTACAACCTAGCCTTGGCTCTTTATATTCCCGACCTAACCATGTAGGAATAATTGATGGATTTTGAGTTGGTGCTCAAATTTGAAGTAAAATAATTGCACAAAGGAATGTTTCATTTAAAATATCGAATTGCATGTGTGTCATCTGCTTGTAAATGTCATTTAGTTTTCTGGTGTGAATAATTTTTTTCCCTAAACTACTTTGTTTCAGTCATTCTTAATCGCACTTGTATCTTTACACAACCGGGAGGAGAGGAAATGAAGTTCCTATCTTATAACAAAAGTTAAGGGTTTTTTTTTATTTTAAATGATTTTCTTTTCCTTTAAAAAAACACGGTAAAAATCTGATATCAATGAATTTTTGATGTATTTCAAAATAAGAATTGTTTTCATAATAATAGATTTTTTCTAGATCCCTCTTGCTCGCAGTAAGAAATAATGAACGCTCCCTGAGAAATGCATACCGAGCAAAAGGCATCTTGAGGTAGTCATAAGAGGTAACCATGGTAACGTATGAAGAGGTTGCCGGGGTTACGACATGGTTTGGGTTGACAGTGCAGAAAGGTCCAATGTCAAAAAACATGCTTTGTTGTACAATGAGAAAGTGCACAAAGTTAGCAGGTCTGACAGAACATACAGTACTTTTTTGTTCCAACAATAATCTAGGTCAGAACACATATCTGTATTTAAACATAAAGGGAGGGGGGCAAAGAGGAGAAAATTGACTACAATGTTAACAGGCCAGGAATGGCAAGTGAAATAATAAAGTAAACCATACTACACAGAATTATTAGGAACTACTAGCAATGAGGAGAAGATAAGTGTGAGATATACAATGTTTGGGTATTGGATGTGAGGCAACACAGACAAATGCCGTGCTATGATGAACATGTACAGTAGAAGGTTCCCTATGCCAAAATGTTCAAGAGGTCACAACCTGTTCTAGCAGTAAGGTGGGATTCAACAGGCAGTTTGTATCAATTTATATATAAAAGATGGACAGTCATCAATCAATCACACGCGAAATATCCTAAAAGGATGATGGGGGGGGGGATAATTAAAATCAAGTGTATTTTAAACAATAGGAGGAACATCCATGTCAAATGTATTCAATATCATTTTTTGGTTTTACAAAACCGTGACCAGTTTATGTGATTGTGTAGCGAATTGTAAAGATTATAACCAGAGAGAGAGAAAGTGACCTGGTGAAGTTTTCATAGATTTGGAAGGGTTGCTAATAAAAATGATAGTTGTAGACTCTTATAATTCTTTTCAATGAATTTAACCCCTAAATTCCTGATGTTAACACTGCAAAATGCCAGTATTCTGAAACAGAGCCAGCTTTTTAACTGGATTTGTCAAATCCTGATCAACACATCCAGATACTTCACTTGATGCTATTTATATCCAAATCCAGATAGAAACAACAACTTAAAACTTCCTTTTGAAACGAGACATTTCTTATAAACATACAGTCTGCACCACACATACCATGTGTCAACTTGGGCCATTAAGAAGATTTGACTTCAAAAATATATGGAAAAGAAAAATACAGTTCCTTCTTGTGTTTGGATGATTCCACCAAGCAGAAACCTTCGTACCCTTAAAAATATATAAAATATTTCCTTCTCTAATCAGAAAACACTTTAAAAATTCCTTCCGAAAGGAGCAACAGGTTAAAGTAAAAAACTGAATAATGAACTTGATAAAAATCCCTGCATAAAGATCAGATTAAATCTATCTAAAAAAATATTTCGGCATTGAAAACATCTTCAACATGCCAATTAAACATTGGTACCTCAAATATCACTTTTTCTCCCCAAAGTTTAAAAACTGTCGATTGAACAAAAAAGTATTCAACAAATTCGTCAGATCAAATCATCAGAATTAAAGGAAAATCTAAAATACAATAAAATATACTAAAGCATCTTAACAAACAAGGAAAAACACTGTCAAAATTATAATTTAAAAAATAGCACTTTCAGCATACAAATAGCACTAAATAAGTCCGTATTCATGGTTTTGTTTTGGTTTTTGGTAAAATGATTTTATCGCCCAATGTCAGCCCTTGGTATGCTAGCTTTAACTTAGATCAATAACATGTTCACTGCAACACTGGCTTCAACATAGAAACTCATATTCAAGAGAAGAAAAAATACGATCAAACAACTTAGCTTTCTGAAAAAGCCCTAGTTAAGATTTTCAATTGTAGCAATGCCCTTGGATAATTTTTTAAAGACATTTGCATAGATAAAATATTACAATTTTCTGTGGTATTGTTTGAGATAACACTAGAGTCAGAAAGGTGAAAAAGGGGGGATATAAAAGCACACATCACAATTCATATCTCCAGATCTACATAATAGAAGACTTACTTCACAAAATATATAATAATACAACATAAAAAAGACCCGTTCAGTTTCAGTGTACCTGGGTTGGTTCAAATATCGACTCAATAATAACCCGTTTTTGTTTTTGTCTGTTTTAAACATAATCTACATCACAAACAATTTAATTTAAGCCCTGATAAAAATTACACCTCCAAAAAATATAAATTTAAAATGATGACAAGAAAAAACTGTCAGGGAAAAAAACTGTGTTAAGACCATTTCGGCAAACATTAAAAATTCACAATCCTAAACAATGGCTTTCCTACCAACACTAAAACCATGGAACAATTGTTCTCTATGTAAAACCTTCATACTATTAACCAAATCAAAAGGCTGTTTTGAATTTCTCAAGACACATCAGCACCATAATAAGAAAACAAGTTAAAAGTCCTTCAAAATGACATTTTTCATAAACAAATTGGGGATCACATCATCATAGTTGTATAATACAATGAAAAAAAAGAATAAACAAACCCCAATAACATGTTATGAGATTGTCCCTTCACCAGTTTGAAAGGGGGGGGGGGAAGGGGGCTTGGGAGGAGGATTAAATATTCACGTCAAGTAATTTGATGGAGCTGTGAGGTAAGTTTGTAAGACATATCATCTGATAAAGTAGTCCAGGCATACACATTAATATAAACTTACAAAAAGAACAAAAAGAAAATGCTAGCTACCCATGGGCCCCCTCTAGGGGAAAACGATATGCATTAAATGTTTCTGAAATGCATTTCACCTGTAGAAAATAAAGCAACAACAACAAAAACAAAAACGCTCAAGCCTGTCTTCCCCTCTTGGGGCCCCTGAATTACATCCGTATAGTATGAACATAACCAATATACGAGGGTTGTCCAAAAAGTTCGTGGACAATCACGTTTTTGTCATTTTTAATGGGTTTATATATACATATTGTATATCGAAATGTTTGTCATAAAATTTCAAATCAAACTAAAGTGGTTTGAAATGTTTTGCATAAGATTAAAACTAAAATTTTAATGTATCAAAGGAACGCACGGCCCAGTGTAAAAATTGTCCAAACTTTGTAATTGAGTTTTTAGATATGAATATTTACAGTTTTAATAAAACATGACAAAACTTTAAAAGCTTCTATTGTGATGTAGTCTGTATGGTCTACGCTATTTTAATACGTCATTTGAAGCCGTTTTCAAACTAGCAGAGGACTTTTAAAAGATATTACGGCAAGAACATGTCTTTGAAAACGCCAAAGAAAGCTACGTCGGCATACCGCACGGAACAGCGCGCCATCATAAAATTATATTTCGACTGAGGTAAAACACCGATAGAAACGAAACAAATGATGAAGGAAACAGGAAAAACATCGAAATAGTTCGAGTTTACTAATCTACAAGTGACACGAGCGATTTTTTTTATGAAGCGTGCGATTGTATTATCTGGCCAGTCGGTGAATGCAGCATATCACTCTCGGGTAAACCCATGACTACGGCGTTATAGAAACGGCGTTATAACTCAACGTCGGACTGGGCCGTGCGGCCTGTATAGGCATTGTATATATAATGATAACTCCAGTATAAAAAAGTACATTGGTCTGATTTTGATACATATATATTATCATACTCTATATTAAAATATTATATTACTTTCCTGAAAATGGCAACGTTATGTTGAATAAAATTATATGTGTCCACGAACTTTTTGGACAACCCTCGTAAACAAAGACAGTTTCCATTTCACTGAGAAACGTTTCTTTTATCAATAGCTGCAAAAAATAAAGCCTGATGATTAAGCTCGTCATGAGAGCTTTCAAATCCGGGGAATGAAAATCATATTTTTTTTCTTTTTAAATAAAAACAAAACAACTCAGACGCTCACATCGGCCGTTCGCCTCAGGTGCCCCTAGATCACTAGGGGCCCCCTTCCCGCCCTTAGACGCTTTGGGGACGTTCTGACGAAGACGATCTCCCCGCCGCTGACCGGTAAATATTCTCTCCTGAGATTAGGTATACTTTGTTTGAGGTTCTCGATGGGTACTGTGAGGTGTACTATGAGGCGTACCATGTAAATGGCCATTACAGGTGCTTGTTGGCACCTGTAATGTTATCAATACACGCTCAAATCAATACACAAACATATGGCTAACCATTTCCACTAAAAATAACAGTAAAGTTTTTCATAAAAAATTAACACTTTTTTCAAGCAGAAATAACAGTTGGATTTTCCATAAGCAAATAGCAGTTCAATGAATCAACCATGATAATAGATCACAAATGTACAATATTGTACACAAAAAACTTGTTTCAAATACAGTTCTCCTGGCAACCTACTATATTTAGATTATTGCCATTATAATAACTTAAGTCTAAAAGTTCACTTTTTCTAATATCTTGCTCATTTACCAGTGGCCTAGGATACTACCATGAAAACAAAATTTAACTACAGTAAAACACACTTATAATGCATATAACACAGTCTGTTTTCTCCTTAAGAAGGCTGGGTTATCAACTCGGTGATTCATATATTTTAAAAAAGACAACCACCATCCAAATCTCATATAATTGCATCAATAGCTTATCAGATATAATAAAATTGCTTTTCTATCGATTTGAAACTGGTTTGTCCCAGGTACTTCAATAAAGTGTATAAGCCCTTTTTAAGAAGGCTGGTTGGTCAACAAATTACATAAGATCTACCTTAATTTTTGGATTTGCGACTTTTTCAAGGAAATAAAGAAAAAGGGACTGGCCCCTTTACTAAGGGGCCAAGAGACTCATAAAGAATATTACAAATAACTTAAGGTGGTATGGGACATGTGTCGATATTAATGTGGATCAAAGTATATTATAATTAAAATACTTTCACCGGTTTAGAATTTTTAAATTTTACAATATCTAACCAAAAAATAGTTTTTTAAAAACATTTGGAGAGGTTAAAATTGTAAAACCCTAAGCGGGATTCGAGCTCATGACTTACAGATTTGTAGTCAACCCTCTAACCCACTGCGGCACGCTTTAAGGTGTCAATATCGGAAAAGAAACTACTTACATTATTACATTTCATTTTATTGTTTATTTCGATAAACAATACGTCACAACATGGAAATGTCCCATACCACCTTTAAAACGATCAAGATTTTGTTATGCATTTTAGAAGCAAAGTTGTTTATCGTAAAAATATCTCTTTGAAAAACTAATTGCCACACCCATTGACGACGTAATTAAGGATTTTTATTTATCATCTGAAACTTGGGGGGGAGGGGGTTAATTCTGAAATTGTATCGTAATTTCATGGTATCATTTAAAATTTAAAAAAATCGGACGGAAGACCTGCTCGTTACTCTTAACGAGGTCGTATCTAGTTATTATTTATGTTTTCCACAAATTTTGTGCACGCGATAGAAGTTGATATTTTATTAAGACATTTATAACAAAAGTGGCAGAGAAATAAAAACTCTTGACTACGAAATCGAAAAACAAGGGGTTGGCCCCTTTAGTTAGTGGCCAAGACACTCGTGAAGTCTATCATAAATAACTTAAAAACAATCAAGATTTTGTAATGCATTATAGAAGCAATCTTTCGTGTTCTGTTGTCTAAAGTTTACTCCTACATATACTCAGTAGATGAAGTAGGAAAGAAATCTTTCATCATCTGACGACTTTTAAATAATCAAAGCCACTGGACAAAACAAAACGTTGACCAATGAGTTTTTTGTAGAAAGATCTATGATTCCAGTAAACGTCTGTTTTATATATGTTTGATTTAGTCTCGGCTGGGATTTGTTTATCCACAGTTACTTCCGTCTGTTCTATGTAGATAAACATGTATTAAAATGTATGTTGTGTTCTGCTTTATGAAGTTTGATAATTTTACACTTGAAATGACTCCTACATATTTTTATATGTTTTCTTAGCAAAGAAGAAACTTAATCAGTTTTATCAATTAAAAAAAATAATTAAATTTTCAATGAATGCAAATAAATTGTTAGTACACAAGGTGATATGTCTAACACTGTCTGGAGCCATTGTAATTTCTATAAAAAAATTGTTAATGCTTTACTTAATTATAATTGTCTTGAAAAGTTTAAACACCAAAACAATGACTTCTGTATGCCTAATTCTTTATGTTCCTCTACTTTCATGCTATCGGATCTTTATGTATACAACATGTTTATGTTAACATAATACTAATCCAGCCAGACCGAGTAACGTTCGTGAACAGTAACTCGACTAGATCAACAACCTTTAATATACATATCATATCTCAATATTATATTAAACTCTATTGCTTTATCATTTTCAAAGAAAAATTATCACCTAAAATTTTACTTGTTGTAATAATGATCGATAGCTAGTCATGGTACATTGTACTAAGCTCTTTATATTTCTTGTTTAACTTGAGCCTCCGCCTTCGCTACGCCACACACACTTAATTCCTTCCTTACTTTAACGTTTAAGCAACTACATATATAGCCTGTCTACATCTGTCTTCTCAGACGGAGTAATACTTTATATTAATTATATTCTTTCTGTTGGGCGAACAAATCTATACTTATAGAGTTATAAAGTTTGACCAAATCAACAACACCCTACTATGGTGTCCTTGTCCAGACACTCTGTGAATCACCTCGGTGTGTGGTTCTGTCTGTTGTCAGTCTTCCAAGCGTATGGTGTGTCAGCTTTATGTACATTTCTAAAAGCATTGTTATGAAAATTTTCCACATTAGGTTGTTTGGGATTACGTTACCAGGAAGGCCACTAGTCATACTTTGGTAAATTAAAAGAAAAAAATCAACAGTTTAAAGTAATTCTCTGAATTTCCCAGAAAATATTGAAAAAAAAATGACACGAAAAATTCATTTATAAAGTAAAATTACCCAAATGACCTCGGACCGCAACCCCAATACCCCACACCTGCAAACACAATTATTACTCTGACCCCAACACCCCACTCCCCATGGAAAAACCAAATCGTTCTTGATCCGAACATGTGCCGCTACTGCCAAGGAGATATATAAACATCAGACTATTTTTGATTAAAACGAAAGCCTGTACATGTAGTTGCAACAAAGAAGATTGTAAACAGTGCAAAATAAATGACACATTGCGCAACGCTTTTCACTGCAGGACTGCCAGGACAGAAGATATGATTATTAAATGTGTTATGGGACACATGTCGATACTAGTGTAAATAAAAGTATGTTAGAATCAAAATACTTTCACCATTTTAGATGTCGATATTAATGTGGATCAAAGTACATTATAATTAAAATACTTTCACCGGTTTAGAATTTTAAAATTTTACAATATCTAACCAAAAAATAGTTCTTAAAAAATTTGGAGAGGTAAAAATTGTAAAACTCTAAGCGGGATTCGAACTCATGATTTACAGATTTGTAGTCAACCCTCTAACCCACTGCGCCACGCTTTTAGGTGTTAATATCGGAAAAGAAACTACTTATATTATTACATTTCATTTTATTGTTTATTTCGATAAACAATACGTCACAACATGGAAGTGTAACATACCACCTTTAAAACGATCAAAAGTTTGAAATGCATTTTAGAAGCAAAGTTGTTTATCGTAAAAATATCTCTTTGAAAAACTAATTGCCACACCCATTGACGACGTAATTAGGGATTTTTATTTATCATCTGAAACTTGGGAGGGGGGATTAATTCTGTAATTGTATCGATATTTCATGGTGTCATTTAAAATTTAAAAAAATCGGACGGAAGACCTGCTCGTTCCTCATAAAGAGGTCGTATCTAGTTATTATTTATGTTTTCCACAAATTTTGTGCACGCGATAGAAGTTGATATTTTATTAAGACATTAATAACAAACGTGGCAGAGAAATAAAAGCTCTTGACTAGTTAGTTGACTTTAGTTAGTGGCCAAGACACTCGTAAAGTCTATCATAAATAACTTAAAAACAATCAAGATTTTGTAATGCACTACAGAAGCAATCTTTCGTGTTCTGTTGTCTAAAGTTTGATAATTAAAAACTTCAGTTTACTCCTACGTATACTCAAATCTTTCATCATCTGACGACTTTTAAATAATCAAAGCCACTGGACAAAACAAAACGTTGACCAATGAGTTTTTTGAAGAAAGAACTATGATTCCAGTAAACGTCTGTTTTATATATGTTTGATTTAGTCTCGGCTGGGATTTGTTTATCTACAGTTACTTCCGTCTGTTCTATGTAGATAAACATGTATTAAAATGTCTGTTGTGTTCTGCTTTATGAAGTTTGATAATTTTACACTTGAAATAACTCCTACATATTTTTATATATTTTCTTAGAAAAGAAGAAACCCAATCAGTTTTATCAATTAAAAAAAAATAATTAAATTTTACATTGAATGCAAATAAATTGTTAGTACACAAGGTGATATGTCTAACACTGTCTGAAGGCATTTAATTTCTATAAAAAAAAATTGTTAACGCTTTACTTAATTATAAGTGTCTTGAAAAGTTTAAACACTAAAAACAATGACTTCTGTATGCCTAATTCTTTATGCTCCTCCTTCTTTCATGCTATCGGATCTTTATGTATACAACATGTTTATGTTAACATAATACTAATCCAGCCAGACCGAGTAGCGTTCGTGAGCAGTAACTCGACTAAATCAACAACCTTTAATACACATATCATATCTCAATATTGTATTAAACTCTATTGCTTTATCATTTTCAAAGAAAAAATATCACCTAAAATTTTACTTGTAGTAATAATGATCGATAGCTAGTCATGGTACATTGTACTAAGCTCTTTATATTTCTTGTTTAACTTGAGCCTCCGCCTTCGCTACGCCACACACACTTAATTCCTTCCTTACTTAAACGTCCAAGCAACTACATATATAGCCTGTCTACATCTGTCTTCTCAGACGGAGTGATACTTTATATTAATTATATTCTTTCTGTTGGGCGAACAAATATATACTTATAGAGTTATAAAGTTTGACCAGATCAACAACACCCTACTATGGTGTCTTTGTGCAGACACTCTGTGAATCACCTCGGTGTGTGGTTCTGTCTGTTGTCAGTCTTCCAGGCGTATGGTGTGTCAGCTTTATGTACATTTCTTAAAGCATTGTTATGAAAATTTTCCACATTAGGTTGTTTGGGATTACGTTACAAGGAAGGGCACTAGCCATACTTTGGTAAATTAAAAGAAAAAAATCAACAGTTTAAAGTAATTCTCTGAATTTCCCAGAAAATATTGAAAAAAAAATGACACGAAAAATTCATTTATAAAGTAAAATTACCCAAATGACCTCGGACCCCAACCCCAATACCCCACACCTGCAAACACAATTATTACTCTGACCCCAACCCCCTACTCCCCATGGAAAAACCAAATCGTTCTTGACCCGAGCATGTGCCGCTACTGCCAAGGAGATATATAAACATCAGAATATTTTTGATTAAAACGAAAGCCTGTACACGTAGTTGCAACAAAGAAGATTGTAAACAGTGCAAAATAAATGACACATTGCGCAACGCTTTTCACTGCAGGACTGCCAGGACAGAAGATATGATTATTAAATGTGTTATGGGACACATGTCGATACTAGTGTAAATAAAAGTATGTTAGAATCAAAATACTTTCACCATTTTAGATGTCGATATTAATGTGGATCAAAGTACATTATAATTAAAATACTTTCACCGGTTTAGAATTTTAAAATTTTACAATATCTAACCAAAAAATAGTTCTTAAAAAATTTGGAGAGGTAAAAATTGTAAAACCCTAAGCAGGATTCGAACTCATGATTTACATATTTGTAGTCAACCCTCTAACCCACTGCGTCACGCTTTTAGGTGTTAATATCGGAAAAGAAACTACTTATATTATTACATTTCATTTTATTGTTTATTTCGATAAACAATACGTCACAACATGGAAGTGTCCCATACCACCTTTAAAACGATCAAAATTTTGTAATGCATTTTAGAAGCAAAGTTGTTTATCGTAAAAATATCTCTTTGAAAAACTAATTGCCACACCCATTGACGACGTAATTAGGGATTTTTATTTATCATCTGAAACTTGGGAGGGGGGGGTAATTCTGAAATTGTATCGATATTTCATGGTGTCATTTAAAATAAAAAAAATCGGACGGAAGACCTGCTCGTTCCTCATAAAGAGGGCGTATCTAGTTATTATTTATGTTTTCCACAAATTTTGTGCACGCGATAGAAGTTGATATTTTATTAAGACATTAATAACAAACGTGGCAGAGAAATAAAAGCTCTTGACTACGAAATCGAAAAAACAAGGGGTTGGCCCCTTTAGTTAGTGGCCAAGACACTCGTAAAGTCTATCATAAATAACTTAAAAACAATCAAGATTTTGTAATGCACTATAGAAGAAATCTTTCGTGTTCTGTTTTCTAAAGTTTGATAATTAAAAACTTCAGTTTACTCCTACATATACTCAGTAGATGAAGTAGGAAAGAAATCTTTCATCAACTGACGACTTTTAAATAATCAAAGCCACTGGACAAAACAAAACGTTGACCAATGAGTTTTTTGAAGAAAGAACTATGATTCCAGTAAACGTCTGTTTTATATATGTTTGATTTAGTCTCGGCTGGGATTTGTTTATCTACAGTTACTTCCGTCTGTTCTATGTAGATAAACATGTATTAAAATGTCTGTTGTGTTCTGCTTTATGAAGTTTGATAATTTTACACTTGAAATAACTCCTACATATTTTTATATATTTTCTTAGAAAAGAAGAAACCCAATCAGATTTATCAATTAAAAAAAAATAATTAAATTTTACATTGAATGCAAATAAATTGTTAGTACACAAGGTGATATGTCTAACACTGTCTGAAGGCATTTAATTTCTATAAAAAAATTGTTAACGCTTTACTTAATTATAAGTGTCTTGAAAAGTTTAAACACCAAAAACAATGACTTATGTATGCCTAATTCTTTATGCTCCTCCTACTTTCATGCTATCGGATCTTTATGTATACAACATGTTTATGTTAACATAATACTAATCCAGCCAGACCGAGTAACGTTCGTGAGCAGTAACTCGACTAGATCAACAACCTTTAATACACATATCATATCTCAATATTATATTAAACTCTATTGCTTTATCATTTTAAAAGAAAAAATATCACCTAAAATTTTACTTGTTGTAATATTGATCGATAGCTAGTCATGGTACATTGTACTAAGCTCTTTATATTTCTTATTTAACTTCCTTGTCATGTGATTATTGAGCCTCCGCCTTCGCTACGCCACACACACTTAATTCCTTCCTTACTTAAACGTCCAAGCAACTACATATATAGCCTGTCTACATCTGTCTTCTCAGACGGAGTAATACTTTATATTAATTATATTCTTTCTGTTGGGCGAACAAATCTATACTTATAGAGTTATAAAGTTTGACCAGATCAACAACACCCTACTATGGTGTCCTTGTCCAGACACTCTGTGAATCACCTCGGTGTGTGGTTCTTTATGTTGTCAGTCTCACAAGCGTATGGTGAGTCAGCTTTATGTACATTTCTAAAAGCATTGTTATGAAAATTTTCCACATTAAGTTGTTTGGGATAATATTATATTATTACATTTCATTTCATTGTTTATTTCGATAAACAATACGTCACAACATGGAAGTGTCCCATACCACCTTTAAAACGGTCAAAATTTTGTAATGCATTTTAGAAGCAAAGTTGTTTATCGTAAAAATATCTCTTTGAAAAACTAATTGCCACACCCATTGACGACGTAATTAGGGATTTTTATTTATCATCTGAAACTTGGGGGGAGGGGTTAATTCTGAAATTGTATCGATATTTCATGGTATCATTTAAAATTTAAAAAAATCGGATGGAAGACCTGCTCGTTACTCTTAACGAGGTCGTATCTAGTTATTATTTATGTTTTCCACAAATTTTGTGCACGCGATAGAAGTTGATATTTTATTAAGACATTTATAACAAAAGTGGCAGAGAAATAAAAGCTCTTGACAACGAAATCGAAAAACAAGGGGTTGGCCCCTTTAGTTAGTGGCCAAGACACTCGTAAAGTCTATCATAAATAACTTAAAAACAATCAAGATTTTGTAATGCATTATAAAAGCAATCTTTCGTGTTCCGGTTTCTAAAGTTTGATAATTAAAAACTTCAGTTTCCTCCTACATATACTCAGTAGATGCAGTAGGAAACAAATCTTTCATCATCTGACGATTTTTAAATAATCAAAGCCACTGGACAAAACAAAACGTTGACCAATGAGTTTTTTGTAGAAAGAACTTTGATTCCAGTTAACGTCTGTTTTATATATGTTTGATTTAGTCTCGGCTGGGATTTGTTTAAGGCATTTGATTTCTATGAAAAAAAAATTGTTAACGCTTTACTTAATTATAAGTGTCTTGAAAAGTTTAAACACCAAAAACAATGACTTCTGTATGCCTAATTCTTTATGCTCCTCCTACTTTCATGCTATCGGATCTTTATGTATACAATATGTTTATGTTAACATAATACTAATCCAGCCAGACCGAGTAACGTTCGTGAGCAGTAACTCGACTAGATCAACAACCTTTAATACACATATCATATCTCAATATTATATTAAACTCTATTGCTTTATCATTTTCAAAGAAAAAATATCACTTAAAATTTTATTAGTTGTAATAATGATCGATAGCTAGTCATGGTACATTGTACTAAGCTCTTTATATTTCTTATTTAACTTCCTTGTCACGTGTTTATTGAGCCTCCGCCTTCGCTACGCCACACACACTTAATTCCTTCCTTACTTAAACATAATTTTATATAGCCTGTCTACATCTGTGTTCTCAGTCGGAGTAATACTTTATATTAATTATATTCTTTCTGTTGGGCGAACAAATCTATACTTATAGAGTTATAAAGTTTGACCAGATCAATAACACCCTACTATGGTGTCCTTGTCCAGACACTCTGTGAATCACCTCGGTGTGCTTTTCTCTATGTTGTCAGTCTCCCAGGCGTATGGTGAGTCAGCTTTATGTACATTTCTAAAAGCATTGTTATGAAAATTTTCCACTTTAGGTTGTTTGGGATTACGTTACAAGGAAGGCCCCTAGCCATACTTTGGTAAATTAAAAGAAAAAAATCAACAGTTTAAAGTAATTCTCTGAATTTCCCAGAAAATACTGAAAAAAATGACACGAAAAATTCATTTATAAAGTAAAATTACCCAAATGACCTCGGACCCCAACCCCTATTCCCCACACCGGCAAACACAATCATTACTCTGACCCCAACCCCCCACTCCCCATGGAAAAACCAAATCATTCTTGATCCGAGCATGTGCCGCTACTGCCAAGGAGATATATATACATCAGAATAGTTTTGATTAAAACGAAAGCCTGTACATGTAGTTGCAACAAAGAAGATTGTAAACAGTGCATAATAAATAACACATTGCGCAACGCTTTTCACTGCAGGACTGCCAGGACAGAAGATATGATTATTAAATGTGTTATGGGACACATGTCGATACTAGTGTAAATAAAAGTATGTTATAATCAAAATACTTTCACCATTTTAGAATTTTATTATTTTACAATCTTTGGGCGACAAAAATAAGTTTTTTTTAACATTTTTGGAAACTTCAGGTAAAAATTAGAAAAGGCCTAGCAGGATTCGAACTCTTACTTACAGACAAGTAGTTAACGCTCTAACCCAATTTGTGCTATGCTGTTAGGTATCATAATTTTTGGGGAAAATATTATTTCTTTATATTTATACTTTAGTGGGTTTTTTTTCGATAGGGAGTACGTCACAATATGCAGGTGTCCCATATCACATTCAAGCTGAAATTTGTGCTTTACGTTGTTAATTAACATAATTTATAAAATAGTGCAAGAATACTAGTAGACTAATTGTTCTTGAACAATTAGAGGTCTTTCCACCTTAATATTTTTTAATAAATTGCTAGATTGCTTGATAAGATATACAAAAAAATATTATACCTGTGGTATATATGTTGTACTGGAAAGTGGGAAAACCACAGAGCCATAAATGATTTTTTAAGAGATTTTCTTTTATTTCAAGTCATTGCTTTTAGAATTCCCTGTTGTTCATCTTAAGTACCGGTACCTTTTAAATTACTTTTCTGAATTGTTGTCCACTTACTCTGAACAAAACTGATGTGCTCGCCAAGTGAATATTCTTTACAAAAGCATATAAACATAAAACCTTTCAATAGAAGAACATGTTATAGAGGATAGCTGTCTTTGTACAATATGAATGGGTTGACTGTAAAAACAATTTTCACTTGAGTAACACAGGACTTGATGTGATACCTGGCTGACCAAATTAAATACCTTATTGAGCAATCCAGCAAGCTATTGAAACCCTTACTATAATTCTGTATTTCAAAAGATATAAAAATTCATTAATGAACAGATTTTCAAATGACCTTGACCATTGACCTTTAAGTCATTTTGTTCGGCCAAGGTAGACGATCCCATCCCAACTCATCCGTAGTCTCTATGATAAATAGTAAAAAGGTTGGAAGTGATTTTATGGAAATGTCAATACTTTCAGGGGCAATAACTGCTAGAAGAGGTCCTCAGATCCCTTCGGTATGTATAGATTAAAACCCTCTAAGTGTACTAAAAACATTGGTAAAAGTTCCAAGTGCCTATCTTTTATGGTTTCAGAGGTACTCAGAGGAGTAGAGATAACAAGCATTTCGTACAAAAAGGGTAATAACTCTGTAATTATTTAAAGGTAGCAGCCAAGGGGCCATATTTTAAAATGTCTTAAGATTTCCTACAACATCCATGAAAAGTTTTTCTCTACCACCCTAAACAAAAGAGATTTTAAAACTCATTAATTACAGATTTTCAGATGACCTTGACCTTTGACTTTTATGTTATTTTGTTTGGCCAAGTAGACGCTTTTATCCCAAGCAGTCCGAAGTCTCTATGATAAATAATAAAAAAGTTGGAAGTGATTTTATGGAAATTTAAATACTTTCAGGGGCAAAAACTGCTAGAAAGGGCCTCAAATCATTTCGGTATGAATAGATTGAAGAACCCTCTAAGTGTACTGAATACATTTGTAAAAGGTCCAAGTCTTTATCTCTTTTGGTTTCAGAGGGGTAGCGATAACAAGCATTTCCTACGCAAAGGGCAATAACTCTGGAAGTTCTGAGAGTTTTTAGACACAGGGTCAATTGTTACCATAACTTTTAAAGACCAATTACATAAAGTTTATATTGTATAGATAACCCTAATAACAAAAAAGCCACCCCGAGATAAATAGAAAAAAAAATAAAAAACATAAAGAAATCAAAAGGTCTTCCACCTGGAAGGTGAAAAGACCTAAAAATTGTGAAAATACATGCATGTTATACATGTAAGTAACACAACACAGGTCTACAGGTTGCATTAGCGGGTGCTAGTTTTACCCTGCTCTTAGACGGGTTTCACGTGGTGTACATATGTGCTTTGGATATGCAGAATAGGATTAATTAACATGCATAAACGTTTCTTTTGCGGTGATCAGCTAAAAGAATTCATACTGTGCTCTATTTGGATTATCATTATGATGTTAACCAATATAAGTAAGAATAATACACGCAATAGTGCAATATTATGGACACCGGCATACATATAAGTATACTTTCATTTTCTAAATAAGTGATCTCCCTTTGCCAGCCTACGTACTGTATCAACATTTTTTAATATTTTAAATATGCTTATCACCGTTAACTTTCCTATTGCATTTGTACAGTTTCTGTTATTTAAAAGTTAAATTTTCATTTGTCAGACTTACACTATTTTATAAAAGTTAACCCAATATTCACCCTGTGACATTTTATATTAAATTTTGTTTAAATAAGTGTAAAGACTTAACATGTTTATATGAGTTATAATAGAGAGGAAGGGGAAGGGGTCTTAACCCTTCCCTATCCCCATGATTTGTGGATTAGATACATTTCTAGTGAGAATGAAGGAAGCTTTTTTTCATTAAACCTTCTACCCCACCATCACACACCAGCAATAGAAATAAGTTCATGAGTGTAATTTTATTTTGCTTAAATTACTCTTTTTGTCAAGAGATGTGTGGTATTTACATGCATGGATACAGAAAGATCAAGATTTATGACTAATGAAATTATGAACAATTGTGCATTTTAATCCTGATTGTTAACATTTAAAATATACATGTATGATTATATAAAGATGTCAATCAATTGCATAATTGCCAGTCGGTTATATTTATTTCATTTTGACTGATTTATCAGATAATCATTTTAAAAATTATAGACATTTTAAATATGATTTATTATCAATATTTATTTTTAGGTTTTCAAGATTGATTGTCTTAAAAAGGCTATACATAAAAATGTGATCAACAAAGAATGATAAAAGTTTAACAAGATCTTGATTTGGCTTTTTTTTTTAAATATTCTTTTGGGTCATTATTATCTACCTAATTTTGACTAATGAATTGTTTGATAATTGAAATTTGCTGAACACCTTATTTCTGAGTTTGGGCAAAAATAAGTCTGGTATGAATTAATTACCTACTTGTTGTTGTTAATAATTGACAAACTGTGTTAGTTACATGTATTTTAGTGACCATGCAGAATAAACTTTTATTGTGTAGAAGTCTTTTGTAAATGATCATTCTGTCCAATTCTGCAGATCATGTCAAGATACATTTAAGACATGACCCCTGCCCCTGGGGTCATCCCAACCCCAATGACCAAGTATCTTAAAAACCATTGCATATATATCCGATATATTTTTTTGTTCCTAATGTATTATGGTGCATCAAATGTTATGTAAGCCATGACTCTATGGGATTGTTCTGGCCCCCATGAAACAAGAAAATACCAAATATCTTGAAAACTGTTAAAATCCCCACCACTAAACTATATATATTCTTTTTTCTAATGTATTATGATGCATTAAATGGTACACGTTTAACGTGCATGACCACCAGGAGTTGTTTATGACCCCCAGGAGTTGTTTTTAACCCCACCCACCCCCACCCCCACCCCGAAATATATTTTGATTACTGTTGAGATCCCCATCTCTAAACCATATTCATTCTTGCTCTTCGTGTCATTGCGCATCAAATGGTATATAGGTTATGTCCCCATTTGAGACACCCTGTCTTTCCATGAACTGGAAATAATTAAGTATTTTATCTTATGCATATGTAGTGTTTGACCCATATGGGCAATTCCTAGCCCAATGATGACCAAAATCTTTATGTTCATCTAGAGAAAAATACTAATCAAGAAATGATTTTGCTACTGTAAAAAATGTAAGAAGAGACTCTGTTTCTTTAGAACCAGGTTTAATGGGGTGGTGGATAAACAATAAATTTTAACCATTTATTGTCAAAAAGTTAAACTTGAATATTAGTTATTGATCCTCTGTCAGGGGGAAAAAAACTTCTGATCATATCTCATTAATCATTTGTCATTATGCAAGTGTACGTGTAAATGTATTTTTTTTTAGAGTTACATTTTTTACCAGTTTATATATTTTTTTAGACCACAAATTTAATTTTAATAGATCATTTGAAAATTATGAAAAGTGTAAATGTAAGGATGTTTTTATTTTAAGAAAAGAAAAACATTTCATTTACAGTTTAGAGAGGGATAAATGTTAATTTTCTGCTACTATTTGACTACCAGGATAAAATTTGATTTTTATAAACCTTATTGCACATCTATAGGACAGCCCCTATCATATCCCAAGATATGATGTGGCTTTTCATAAAAACATAAGAGGAGTTCTGGGAACTGGGTTTTTGGGGGAGTGAAAAACGTCAATTTTCTGCTACTATTCAGCAGAAGACCTTACTGTTTTTCTATTGTTTCTCTTTCTTTATTAGGGTCTTCTGTCTTCAGCGGAGACCCTACTATTATTCTATCGTTTCTTTTTTACTTTTCTTATTAAGGTCTTCCGTTTCAAACGTTTTCGTACTGTTTCTTTTTCGTACTGGTTCTTCTTATTATTTTTCCCCCAAATTTTGTGCTCGCTATTTCTCAGACAATATTGGGCCGATCTCAATCATTTTTTCAAAGACGATTGGACGCGATCTGAATTTTATACGTTTTTTTAAATTTTTGATGACGTCACTTCCGATACCAACTTATCAGTGATTTTGCAATTTTTTACGTGCAGAGCTGATCTCAGAAACTATTAGAGATATGACTACGAAATTTTCAGTTAATGTAGACTATAGTTTGAAGTTGTGCACCATTAAGTTGATTTACGCCAGTGGCGCCATATCTTGAACCCCCCCCCCCCCCCTTGGCACGAAAATTGTTTTCATCTGAATATTTTAACCAGCTTATATTTTGTTAAAACATATATAACAAAAGTGACAGAGATATACAAGTTCTTGCATATGAAGTCAAAAAAGGGGCAAGCCCCTTTAATTAAGGGCCAAGAGACGCGTTATGTCTACTACAAATAACTTAAAAATGATCAAAATTTTGTAATGCATTATAGTAGCAAAGCTGTTGATTGTAACAATATATGATTTTAAAAATCATTGCCACACCCATTTATTACGTAATTAGGGATTTTTGGGGGCCAAAGTCCTCAAACTCAAACTTTGACGCAATATATCTAGAGAAGTAGACATATTTTGTAAAGCATTGTAGAAGAGAAAATGTTCGTATTGATAATTCTAATCGATTTAACTAATTGCAACACCGATGTCTGTCTCTATTACATGTACACTAGGCAAATTTACAAGAAATACCAGCTTTTATTTTCATTAATCACTTCCGTTCGTCCGTTTCCGGTCCCGAGACAAAAAACCTAGTTTCAACATGATCTTAGATCTTAGTATCGATATTTCATCGTATCATATAAAACAAATCGGACGGAAGACCTACTCGTTACTCGTAACGAGATCTAGTTATATATTGCAATCGTATACATGAAATCAAAGTGAACATGTCGAAAGTAAACAGCTTGTATATACATGTATATATATTAAATGAAAATTGTTTAACACAGTGATTGATTTTCTCTGATTGCATTCTGATTCTCAGTAACAAATTGGTTGTTTGTACAAGTACTGTGAAAGTCATCCATTGGGTTAATATTATTACATTTCTTTTGATTTCATATTTTTATTTACAGTGCAGTTTGTGGTTCCTGGAAACACAACGGCCACCATTAGCTCGATGTATAACAATCTCGGAGCATCCAAGACCGTAGATGGGAACTTTAGCCAATACGAAGCAGCTTGTTCACATACAGCGGATTCAGGTGTGACGGAGGCTTGGTTAGCGGTCGATCTACAAACAGTTAGAAGTGTCAAGTCCGTTAAATTCTGGTACCGAACTGACAGTATGTTAGATATTATATTGTTTTGGTATATTTAAACTTAAAAACAAGACTTTAGACTTTTGGGTTCGATACAATAACTATCTACTTTTTGCATGAAAAACTAAAAAAAAAATGAATATAACGCTTTATCATGTTTTTAGGCTGATATACATAAAAACAGCATCAGCTGCGGGTCTGAGGTCTGTAGCTTCTGGTATATAAAAAAAGGATGGACAACCTGAATTTTTTTTTTTTTTTTGAAACCGCGAGCTTAAGACCTGCAGCTAGAATAGCACTGGAGTGGAATCTTGTCGATTTTAATGAGTTATGACTGAATAACTGACTGTAATAGGGATCCTTGTGATATATATAAAATACATGGTTACTGTCTTGAATTATAAGCTATATTTGGGCGAGGGTAAGAAAACGTGTTAGAGGGCGACATTTGACAAGCCCTCTTAACGTTTTCGACCTAAGCCCAAATATCGCTTATATTTCATGACAGTTATCATGTATTTTGTTTATCCTGTAACACAATATCACATTTTGCAACTCAAATTAATCAATCTTTATTTGACAAATTTCGCTGCATATCTGCAGTTAAAATCATGAGGCCATGGCGTAAACGAAGCAAGAAAGATAACGTCACAACGCGTTTGAATGTCTGGTAAATGCACAATGCTAAATTGGGGCATTGACCGAATATAGCTTTGGTTTATTGGGTTACCTTTATTTAGTCAATGCCAGGGATAGTTACAGGATAAATGATGATGGACACCTTCGGGTTCGTTGTTGTATACAATTTATTCACTATTTTATTTGAGATTTGAAAATCACTCTGGAAATATACATAAATATCACTGAGATACATAATTCATATAAAATAATAATTAATTTCATATGCATCAAATAAACATATTAATATTTCAATGCTATAATATCAAGAGTTATTCCCCTTGCCATTGCATCTTATAAAATATTTAATCTTTACATGACATAAAGAAATCTATACATGCTCATATTTATCAAATAAACATTACCATGATCATCACTTCAATATTATTCTAAAAAGGACATGTATTAATTAATATACATATATATAGGATAAATATAATACCTGTTTATGGAATCGAGTATATATAAGACTTCAAAATCCATGCTACAAGCCCTTGACACAGTCTTATACGAGCCTATATGACTGTTTTTACATTCAATCTAACATCTTTCACACTCTGTACATTTAATTTAGTTTGTTAACTCAGAATAAATAAATATTTCAGATAATTAATTTATAATTTGTTAATTAGACAAGAAAAGTTAGTGCTTATATATTTTTTGCTCAGTGTAACAGCATATTAAAGTCAAATCTATATATTCTAAAGCAAAACTCATGTCGGCATGGAATGATTATTTGATTTTATCTTTATTCCATGTACATAATATGTTGATAAAATATTTACATATTATATTATTGCTGTTTAATATACAATTAAAGTATTACCATTAAAGGAGTCAGCAAGATTCCAGTTCCCCGAGAGCAAGTCTATTTCCCAGTAATGGTAGTTATTTAAACAATAAAATGCTTTCTTTGGTGATTCATGCGGAATATGAAGGTAGCAACATTGCAGACAAAATACATAACCCGCGTTAGCGGATTATCTAATTTTTTCTGCAATGATCTTAAGTAGAGGGAATGTACTAAAAATAAAAAACATCTGTCCCCCTCCGCCAAACAAAATTATCCCTCAGACCCCCTCCCCTCTGGAAGAAATATTGTAGATCTGGTAAATATAGTAATTACAAAAAACGTGAATTAATTTTTCTGTAAAATTTTTAATAGATTTTTGTCTAAAAACCATTTATATAATCCGACATGCATAATCCTTTACCTCCCTGCTATAAATGCTATGTAAAATCGCCGAATTTTATTTCATATATATGCATTTCAAACTGGAATTTAATCAAATTAGCTAGAAGTTGAGACTTAGAAATACATTAACATTGTACTAAACATTACTGTCTTTGAAACCAAACATGACTCATTTATTTTGCCGAACAATCTAAGTCCAACAAATTCTTTCTTTCGATTAAAAATTTTGAAAATCTGCTTATCAGAGCAACAGACAATTGATATTCTAAATCAAGAGGTTTTGAGTTAAAGATTTTTCGCTATCCTAACCTGCTACTTTTGTTTTTAACGGTGTAGGGTGAATGCAAAAATAAATTGAGCTATACACATATTACGGTAAAGTATGGCATATGCATTCATGTATAATTTAATGCTTTGATAAAATACCTTTGTAAATGTGTTGCTCCAATATATGTATATTTCATATGACTCCCTTCCCCCTAAAAGCAATATTTACGGAGAGCCGAGTGTGCCCCGCCATTGCCGGCCTCCCTGTATTGGTAACATTGTTTTCCTGCTGACATTTCACTGAAAGTTAAAAACATCTATACAAATTGAATTTTGGGTTCACCATAATCTAGATTAGACATTTAATAATAATGTGATCATAAGCTGTCAAATAAATTCAATAAATACTAGTTTTATACCAATCTATTATAATACCATTTCAAATAAAAAGAATTGCAATAGACTTGAAACTGTTAAATAAAACATAAGCGCTATTTTTGTTCCACATGGTCGGATGCATTTCATAAAAAGTGCATCCAAATAAAATGTTTCGTTTTTATTAGCTAACCTGAGCTGAAAGCTCAAGTGAGCTTTCTTAATCCCATTTTGTCTGTCGTCCGTCTGTCTGTCTGTCCTTCTGTTAACTTTTCACATTTTCAACATCTTCTCCAGAACAACTAGGCCAATTTCAACCAAACTTGGCACAAAGCACCCTTAGGCAAAGGAGAATAAAAGTTGTTAAAATTAAGGACCACGCCCTTTTCAAGATGAGATAATAAGAATTATTGAAAATTTTAGTGTAGATTCAAAGTTGTGACAATCATGAACCCCAGGAGTAGGGTGAGGCTACAATGGGGAATCAAATTTTTACATAAGAATATGAAGAGTAAATCTTTTAAAATCTTCTTCTCAAGAACCATTTGGCCAGGAAAGCTGAAACTTATGTGGAAGCATTCTCAGGTAGTGTAGATTCAAAGTTGTGAAAATCATGACCTTCGGGTGTAGGGTGGGGCCACAATGGGGGGGGGGGTCAAATTTTTACATAGGAATATAAAGAGTAAATCTTTAAAAATATTCTTCTTAGAAACCAATCAGCCAGGAAAGCTGAAACTTGTTTGGAAGCATCGTCAGGTAGTGTAGATATAAGTTTGATCAAATCATCATCATAGGGGGTAAGGATGGGGTCACAACAGAGGGAGGGGGGATGGGGACAAATTTTTACATAGGAATATATAGAGAAAAATCTTTTAAATCCTCTTTTAAAAAACCGTTTGCCTACGAAAGCTGTAACTTTAGTGACAGCAACTTCAGATAGTATAGATAGAGTAGATTCATATTTGTTGAAATCAAAATCATGAGGAGTAGAATTGGGCCACATTGGTGATCAAGTTTTACAAAAGAAAACATTTAAATTATTCACAAAAACTAAAAGATTATCATATATGGTTTTACTTATATGCAAGGATTTGACATATTGCTGATTCTTTAAAATTGTTCAGACTTTGGCCCCTGTATGATTCTTGGGCCTCACAAGGGGTTCAGAGTTTGATGTAGGTTTATATCCCGTATATAAACAATTGTGTAGTATCTTTTTGAGAACTGCATTGCTCAACATGTGATATGACTATAAAATCATCCTGTTAGAAAGGGACTTGATTAAAACATAAGACTATCGGGGAGGGGGGGGGGGAGATTGGTTTTTTTTTATACAGGATCTCTATGTATTATGCCACATTGTCCAGATATTTTGTATTATGACTCCATTACGCGGATTTTATCATGCCTATTGTTGCTCAGGTAAGCGATGTGGCCAATGGGCCTCTTGTTGGGACTGGTGCCCTTTTACGCCATATCTAAGTCATTACTTTTCTTATCTTCATTAAACTTGCATATATGATGCATCTTGTGAAACTAATGCACTTAATAGGCTTTGATGCTAGATCTAAGCCATATATTTTGGATGCTTAAGGAGGTTAAGGTTTTTTGAGCTGGTTAATGTTTTTGGGGCAGGTGACCTTTTATAGACACATCTTAGTTATTATTGGTTCTATTTTTCCGAAATTTGGATAGATGATGCTTCTTGTGATATTGATGCACTCCACAGGCTTGGATGCTTAATATGAGCCACAAGTTTCAGATGCTGGAAAAATATTAGTACTTACCTATTCAAACTTGCATAATTAACATAACTATGTAAATGAATCACTGAGGTAGCTTCAGATACGGAGAGTGATGTTGATTATCTAAATGCTTAGACAGGTTTAAGATTTTAGAACAACTCAAATTGTACTGCTGATAACAAAACGAAGTAAATTCTGCTCAGACTTTAAACAGTTTAATTAACTTTTGATGTGTAAATAGATGCAGCTTCAGATACAGAACTTGATCTCAATTATCTTGATGCTGGAGCATTAGTAATATTTTTGAGTAGCTAAATGCAGATTTGAAAGTTGGTAAAAATGCTGTCCTGACCAACTTAAGTATTTTGTGTAACTTTATATTTTAATCATAAGGCTAGCTTTAGACACAGAGCCTGATCTCAATTATCAAGGTTGCAACGAAAACCTTGTCCTACCTAACTCAAACTTCCTTGAAAGATGTGATTTTTGAAATACAATATATCATGTGATTTCTATTCTTATGTTATTGGATATTATTATATGATATTTATAGTATATCATATTCCCTTCGACTGAAATGTCACACTTTCATTGGTTTAAACATAGCACGTGATTGCCTGATATATCTTATGTTAGTTCGGTGAGAATTAATATTTGGCAATATGGCCGTCATTGGCAGACGCTTCGCCTACTCATTTCGACATTTAAAATTATTATTTAATACAGAAACCGCATGCTGTAAGCTCTTTTAAATATTTGGAGTAGTTGCCCTTTGAAATTCTTTAAAATTAGAGTAGTTACCCTTTGTGTCTGGAGCAGAACAAAATGGTAGCGCGAAATTTGCTCAAATCTTTACAGAGGAAAGGGAGAAAAAGTTTAAAATTGAATAGCAACAAAACATTGCAAGTAAAAATGGGTAAAGCGAAGATTTTTAAAGAGTATTTGTAAGGTGAGATTCATAGTTTTAAGAGTTTAAATGAGTTAAATTGGACGAGATGTTAGGTATCTTGTACATGGCGTTGTGTAGATCATCGCTTTTTGTGAATAAATATATACAATATGGTAAAATGAGGTTATACGATTATTTATCATGATTCGCATCATATGATATGATATTGTATCATGAAATTTTGTATATGTGATATTGTATCATTTAGTATGATACAATGTTTTATGATATATAATTGTCATAAATACGATATCATATCAAATGATATAAGATCATATAATATAAAACGAAATAATATTGTGTACAAAGAGGTATAGTAAAGTACAGTTAATATACAATTTCGCCTAAAATTTAGGCTTAAATCTAGTTATTCATCAGAGATTTTCAAAATTATATAATATTTCGTTAAAATGTATTCAAAGAAACGCAAATTACACAATTGCCATGCTCTAAGAGTCTTTATTATCTTACGCGACATCATCAAATAGTCGGAATTTATCAGGGATATACAGAAAAATAGTTAGACGAGTATGCGATAAAAAAATGGTTAACTTGACTATTTGAACCACTTTAAACCAAAGAAGAAATCCGATTAAAATTATGTTCTATATGTATTGTAGTACACGTTTACATTGAATTAATTTTGGTTTCACGTGGTCTTCTCACTGAAACTTAGAGAATATTTCAATTAGTGCCTTTTCTTACACAATCGTGTATATAACCATATATATTTTAAAGACATCATATGAAAGTGTTAGATGAGTGGCCTAGTGGTAACGCGGAGGTCTTTTTGATTTTGTGATCGCTGGATTTTTTTTCAAGTTATCTTTTATAATCTCAAAGTGAGATTAAGCACACCCAATATAAATAGATCTCTTCGATAACACTATACATGTATTTTATATAAAACTGTACACTTAGAGTCGTTGCATTTTGCCGGAAGTTATCACGGTTAAGAATGTTAACTGACATTGTACACAGGGTTCTATATTCATTTCTTGATTTCCCGACATAATGTGGAATAACACACCTGGAAAAAGTCACTCAAATTCACAGTAAATTATTTGATTATGAAATATATAATGATAAAAAAATTGTACATATGTCTAAAAAGCGAAAATTTTCAGTATAGGGATAAAAAATGAATATCAAAAAAAAAATTATTCAGTAAGTAACAACAAAAGCCCCTGCGAGATTCGAACTCTGGATGCACGGATCACAAGCCTGACACTTTATCCACTCGGCTATGAAGTAAGTTATATGTCGCAGTCGATAAAATCCTTTTAATAAAACGAAATGTCGTTTCGATAAGAGGTCAGCCATTTTGTGATGATGTGTTATTCAACCTTAAAGTATCTATGTTTCGAAAATCATATTGCGACAGGTACCTGAAGCTATATTTAGTAACAGGTACTTTCCGTCAACACACAGGTGTAGGCGAAATAATGGGAAAAGGCGCTATACCTCTTTGAATTTTAAAATATTTAAGGAGTGCCTCCCTAACTTTTTTAAACATTAAAATAGAAGTTTAATGTAAAACACTACACTTCCGTCCCCACGGATATGCATTTTGAAGATTGGCGGTAAAACAAAATTATTTTAGTTTTTCCTCATTTTTCTGTTCGTTTTGCTATTCAAGATTTCGGATGTCTAACCTCCCCACTTTAAAAAACGATGGCATGATTAAAATCATTAAAATAGATAAAAAAAAAAAAATTAAAAAAAACATGATTTCTTCATTGACACGTTTTCTCTATTTAACCGCGGAAACTTGCAGGAATTCTGATGTTCACGGGAGTTGACCCCTTGGACAATTTTTTAAGGTTATGATCCAGGATGTGTTCATGTTGTATCAATGCAAAATCCCCGTATACGTTTTTTTTTAGCCTTGTGGTGAAACCTGACAAGCTAGATGAGCCATTTTAAAGGAAAACGTTTTGGGTTTTTTAACACTCGTCTATTGAATGAACATCGTTTAAACCGATTTATATAAGAAAATATGTTGCACAAATGTCTTTGAACAAATTCAAATTCGCGCGTCTAAACAATCTGTCAAATATTGATATTCTTTCCGATTTAGTAAATCAGGTTATTAATATTGATGGATTGTCGAAATCATAAAGTTCGTATAATCTTCTAAGTCTCAACCTGAGTACGTGATAAATTTTCAAAACAGTGATTTATTATGATGCAAATATGATGCACGTTTATCTATGTAGATCAAATGATGTGTATATCACCTTTATAGGGGCGCACAAGAGCACCGGCCGTCTAAAGGAGTACTTTATCCTGTTCTCCAACGAATCTACTCTGGCTGAAACCCGTGTGTGCTACTCCCAACCACCAGGGTTCATCAATACCAGTATCCTGGAGGAGGACTGCCAATCAACGGCCAGATACCTCTGGTTTTATCAGAATAAAACTTTTGATGGAGCAAGTCCAATGCTTGAAATATGTGAAGTGCAGGTGTTTGGTATGATATCTGTTTCTCTTCCTAAATTATTTAATTTTGGTTCAGTTGTTGTTTTGCATGTTTTGATTGGCTTTAATGAACAATGATTAATTTAAAAAAGAACGCTTCGCGGCTTATGATGCAAAACTGGTCCAACACAAGTCAAGGTAATTCTTTATATGTTACAAAGCAACGTATGACGTAAATTGTGTGTTATTTCGTCTTGTCCGTGCCCGATCTAATTGAGACATAAACGATGTATTTAACAAAGAAACCAAGCTGACCTAGAAATTGAGAAAAAATCTATCAAAAATACTGACTACTGTAAGAATCGGAATGAAGACATTACTGGGCTGTGTCAATTGCTTATTTGAAAATATAAAACGCATTTTTTCTTGTACATTATAGCATCATAGCGTTGTGAAGTTGATCCAAACCCGAATGATTGTTCTTAAGATTCTTTGAACATTAATAATAAAGGACAGGTGACACAATCGCAACAACATTGAACAGCAAGTTGGATTGTGATTGTGATAAACTTCTGTAGATTTTCCCTGCTACTCCCATCCATTTCCCAGCTATTGCTGAATGAGACGCGTGACCTCAATATGCATATCTGAAGACTCTTAAGATCGGAAACATTCGGTGCAACGTTAGAGTCGGATCACACTACCAATTCGATATTTCGCTGTTTGCTTTCATGTAAAATCTGAGGTCAAAAAATTTTGCTAATTGATATTAAAAGTCTGAGAACCCTGTATAAAATCATGAATTATTATTATTCTAAGCTTAGAAACTTCATTTATGTTTTCTCAGCAATTACGGATGGGAATAAAATTGGTGAACCGTTGGAAAAAAATGTGTCAGATTTGGGATTTCCAAAAGATAAAAGTCATAGAAAATATGGAATCATTTTTGCCAAAGAAAGAATTTTGTTTTGTCCATACATAGTATACTAAGTGATAATGTATAACGACAAAGCATTTATAACCAAATAGGTTACCGGATCCTAAACCCTAAAGTTTACTAAACTTAATAAAGGATTGGATTTAAGCGGTATTACCAGAAATACTAGTACATGAGCAAAAATGTTTGTAAATTTCTTGAGGTCCACACAATCAGGGGTGTACCTAAATATTAATATTAACAACTCAAACATCTTTTGATCTCATTTTTGATTGTGTAATTTGATTATGTTTGTTTTTTTAATTACTTTATACAACAATTTTTAACAATTTATAACAAAAGACAGAAATTAAGCATTTTTTCAACAATGACCTTGACCTTGCCCAAAAAACCTTTGGTCAAGATCATGACACACCTTCAGGTCATAAGCAATATTTGTGTAAATTAAGAACTTATAATGTTCCTACATAGAGAAATATAAACCGGACACAAATTCTGCACTTTTCCTGTCAATGATCTTGACCTTGCCCAAATGGCCTTGGGTCAAGGTCATGACACACCTTATGGTAAAAAGCAATCTTTGTGATAAGTAAGAACTCCCAATTTTTCCCCAAAAGAAAGATATGGGCCAGAAACGAATTTTGCGTTTATCCTGCCAGTGACCTTGACCTTGCCCAATTGACCTTGGGTCAAGGTCTTGACACACCCCCAGGTCATAAGCAATATATATGTGAAGTATGAACTTCCAATGTTTCTTCATGATAAAGATATGGACCGGACACGGACAGACAGACGAAAAGACAGGCGGACTGACGGACAATATGATTCCTATATACCCCCTCCCAAACTTTGTTTGCAGGGGGTACAAAAATCATCGGGAGACTTTTACGTTTTATTTGCCTTGTCACGTGACTGTACAGAACAATTAGATGACGCATTATATAGAATAATTATAAAGAGGTATAATAAAAGATTGTATCCTCAAATCGTGTTCACTAAAGGTTCAACTCGGAAAAAACGGTCGCAAAACTCACGGAAATTTTAATTTAAAAAACGCTTCAAGTTTGCACATCATATTATCTAGATGATTTGTCTCTGAAAAACGAAAAAAACTAATGGCTTCATAAAAAATGAACAAGTTTTGCCGAGTGTCAATGAACCGTGTTATCTATAAGATGTTTAATCAAGTCATGTCGATGATACGGTGAAAATAAGTTCAGACTTATTATTGTCTTTCAAATCGGATGAACTGTGATCGGCTATTGTTTCTTGCAAAATGCAAAATTCTATCAATTTGGACTTTTTTATCACAATATCATGTATGCATGTATCTATCAAAATCTCAACTTATTTAAACTGTGTCTGTCAGCTTTATCTTTCTTCTAGTTAATGTATCTTTTTTTTTAAATCCAGAGTTTGAAATCGTTTATGATTAACAGGGCTGGATGGTCATGGCCAATTTTAGACTGTAATATTTACATTCCCCAGTGTCTTTGTCTGTGATAACACTACGAATCGATTTTGTACTATACAGTCCAATAAATTCAAATGATGTATTGTTGGGGCGGAAGCGGGGTCTGCATACTTAATATTCTAATTTTAATCGTACAACTGCTAAAAATCACAAAAAATCTATCATAAAGCCCTTCAGGCTTTATTGGATTTGATCACGCCCCGACCAAAATTATTACTCCATAATACTCAAAGAACAATTCCTTATTCCTTAATTAATCAACAGTCTCCTCTATAAGTCGAGCTTTTAAATTGTAAGACGATACTGGAAAATAATCAAATATCAAAACGAAGGCAATATCAAATAAGTTTTAGATCATAGATTTAAAAAATCGTGTTGTCCATTCAATCTCCTTGAGGGGGTTCGATTGTCATTGGAATGTTTAGATTGTATTGATCTCCAATAGATTAAAAGCTCTATATGAAAAATATAGAAAAATACCCAAATTTAAAAAGTAAAATATAAGGAATTTTTATTAACTAAATAAGTTAATGCTAAACAAATCATTTCTTTAAATTCTAGGTAGATCTGAGGGTTAGTTTGTTGACCTTCTAGTCTCCTTCAGGTAACCGAAAAGATGGTTTTGATCAAATATTTCAGGTTGTGAAACGGGATTTTACGGAAAAAACTGCTCGTC
Source organism: Magallana ariakensis (assembly GCA_020458035.1). Classification (NCBI taxonomy): domain Eukaryota; kingdom Metazoa; phylum Mollusca; class Bivalvia; order Ostreida; family Ostreidae; genus Magallana; species Magallana ariakensis. The sequence goes on from CM035811.1 coordinate 71,477,974, forward strand.
TACCTGTAGCCACTGTAAAAACACTAAGACTTGTGGTATAGTTACTGGGCATTGTGATATACAAGGCTGTGCTTCTTCCGGCTTTCAAGCGCCTAGCTGTACTGGTAAGCGATTGCCTTGGCGTCCGTCCGTCTTTCCAAACATCTGTCTATCCGTTAGTCTGTCTCTCTGTGTATGTATGTAAATTCTGTACCATTTTTTTACGTACTTTTTGTTTCTTCTACACGTATAATAACTTCAGGTAAAGGGAAAGGAGAAAAAAATAAATTTCAAAGCTTGTATTATTGATTTTCCTTTACTAAATAGTATTTTCAACCATAAAGCTCATATATAAAATCATAATGTAACTCTAATGGGTTATTTATTGACCGTCCAGACTCATTAATCTTTTCTTTTTCTTTTTTTTCAGAATGTTCCCCTGGCTTTTACGGCGCCGATTGTGACAAGGTTTGCAGTCAGGCCTGTAAACTCGACAATTCCTGTAACAGAACTACTGGATTCTGTCTCCATGGATGTGACAGCGGATATATTGGGGATTACTGCAACTACAGTAATATTAAACACGCAATTGCACCTTCTTGGGCATCTTCGGAAACCCACGATTGATTACTTTACAAAGCGTAACCAACTAAGGGCTTTCTTAAATCCTATTGGGCTTACTGGCAGAGTCCCCTTACCTACGTCCACCCCCCACCCCAAAAAAAAAAGAACACACAAAAACAAAACAACAACTATCAGATGTTAAATTTTATACAAAATGAGGTTGCTTCACATTAATCGTCTTCTTCATGTTGGATAAGAGGATACTAGTTGAGGAGTATAAATTGCTAGAATATTTATTGCTTTCATTTTATGGGTAGAGGAGCTCATTTTATTTTACAGTTATGTTTTTGTATACATAGGAGATAAAGACATAATAACTGCAATTTAGTGGGCGTATTACCCAATTCATTTTCAAGATGATTAACACATATTACAAACAGAATGGAGACACCCCTTACTCCTTGTAAAAGACGAACATGATTTTTAAAGAAATCAGAATACTGATCTAATCTAATGCTTCAAACACGGTACTTCCGGTGTCTACTCGGGTGTCGTTTTCCAGATCGGAAGTAAATATAAATTAATCCTCGGAACAGTTCCAAATCAATTGATGTATATTTATGTTTCCTTTTTTTGGAAAATGCTTACAGAATATTTTTTCGGTTGTCTTTATGAAGAAGATTTCTTCTGAACGTTAGTACTTTCTTTTAGCTTCGATCAAATTCAAATGGTTCACTTTGCTTTCCGTATTATTAAAACGAATTAGTGCAAGTGATAATACAAAAGATTCGGTGATTGTTGGAACTAAGTGTCAAACCTTTTTTTTAATATAAACAACAACACCGAGCTATGCAGCCTATTTAATGTAAAATGAAACTTTCTATAATCCTCTTAAGTCGCCAGACAAAAATTTTTCTCTCCTTACCCAATAAAAGCACGCTACAAACTGGACAGAAAACTTCTTATTTCATTGTCTGGCATTATATAAATTGTGCCTGTTTGGGAGGGTAAGAGTTGAAATTGACACCCCGAGAAAACCATTGTCAACCGACGCGAAGCCACAATTTGCATTATTTATTTGTTTATACTGAATGCATTAATTTTAAAGAAAACTTTATTGTTTTTATATAGGAATGACGTAAACTCTACGGCGAACCGTGTACGCGCATAATTAACGCGCAGGTAACAATTCGTTGTGTTACCCGTTGCCAAGTGTGTTGCTAACGCTGAGGGTAATAGAACGGGTTATAAACTGCGTCTAAACCAATTTTCAGTATTTAACATGAAAGTATAATAAATACACATGTCATTGTGATAGTACTGTTCCATTACCTAGTGTTTAATTTTCAGTCAACTATTTAATAATGGTGGGATGCCCGTTTTAACCGAGTAAGACAAAATATTTTACTGTAAAAGTGTTTTTTTACGCGTGGGGGAAATTAACACTAGTTACACGGTAAGCTTAAAATCACGTGAAATTCCCCCGCGCGTATGGTAGAAAAATAAACACTTTAGAGTGGTAAATAGCGCATACGCGTAATTAATACCCACGCGTCTTGTTTGACCATAGAAAACGCGTACTTAACCAGAAAAGCTCACCTGAGCCGAAGCTCAAGTGAGCTTTTCTGATCAAAATTTGTCCGTTGTCTGTTATCGTTGTCGTTGTCATAAACTATTCACATTTTCATCTTCTTCTTCAGAACCACTATGCCAATTTCAACCAAACTTGGCACAAAGTATCATTGGGTAAAGGGGATTCAAGTTTGTTCAAATGAAGGGCCACGCCCTCTTTAAAAGGTAGATAATTTAGAATTATTGAAAATTTGTTGGTATTTTTCAAAAATCTCAAAAACCATTTGGCCAGAAAAGCTGCAAATTGTGTGGAAGCATCTTCAGGTAGTGTAGATTCAAGTGTGTTTAAATCATGGTCCTTCGGGGTAGGATGGGGCCACAATGGGGGGGGGGTGAATTTTTACATAGGAAATTACATAGAAAACATCTTTAAAATTTTCTTCTCAAAAACCAATTTGCCAGACAAGCTGTAACTTGTGTGGAAGCAAGTTTGTACAAATCATGGTCCCCGGGGTAGGGTGGGGCCACAATGAGGGAAAGTATTTTTACAAAGGATTATATAGATTATATCGAGAAAAACCTTTTAAAATCTTCTCTAAAATCAGTTAGCCAGAAAAGCTGTAACTTGTGGAAAGCATCCTCAGGTAGTTTATATTGAAGTTTGTTCAAATCATGATCCCGGGGGATAGGGTTGAGCCACAATGGGGGGGGGGGGTCGAATATTTTAACATAGGAATATTTAGAGAGAAAAACTCTAAAAATCTTCTGGAAAAGCATTAAACCCAAAAAGCTGAGACTTGTCTGAAAGCATAGGTTGTGCATATTAAAGTTTGATCAAATCTACCTGAAGAAGGGTGGGGCCACAAAAGATTTTTAAATAGGAATATAGAAAAATCTTCTCACAAATACTGAAACAACAAAAAGGGGCTTGCATTTTAACATATACAATGTGAATAAAAATAGGAAGATTTGTTAACTTTTTGTGCAAGATCTACTCTTCTAAATTGTCAAGATATTTCGAATTAGGTACTGTTATGCTGATTTGATCAGAGTTATGGCTATTGTTGCTCAGGTGAGCGATGTGGCCCCTGGACCTCCTGTTATTTTTACTGCTGATGCGTAACGAGGTTTATTTGGGGAATAGTTTCCGGGTGTGATTTATATGGGGAATGATTTATTAAAGGAACCATTTCTGGTTCCTACATGCAGACGATATCCGGTGCATACATGTGATAGGTTTCTAGCCCCAAAACTCTACAAGACCTCTGAAAAAAACTAGAATTTTGATGAAAAAACTGTACACTCCCCATTTGAAAACTGTACAAAAACTGTACATAAAATATCGACAAAAATAATCAAATAAAGTTCACTTTATTGTTGTACATTAAAGCATATAAATTACATTACAAGTTACAGGCAATTTTTGCAGATTTTAGAATTTCATTGGGAGGTTCATAATCACAACAATCACCTTCAATGTTAAATTTTGCACACAATAGGCTGTCCAAAGCAGTATGAGAAAGTCTCTGTCGCCAATCGGTTTGAATCTTTCTCATGATGCTGAAGTATCTCTCAAAGTCTGCATTGGAGTGGGCAATTGTCAAAGCTGCAAATGCAATTTTTCATAACTTATGGTACATATCCATCCCATACATTTCTTTTGTTTCGGACACAGTCTTCCAAAAAGTTTCCAATTAACTTGTCTTGGGTAAAGATGATTCAGGAACCAAAAAGTAATCCGTGGCCTCATCCTCCAAATCTTTAAGGTCTATTCCTGGTCCAAACAACTTCTTGGCCAAGACCATTACTATTCAAAAAAGGAAAACAGCAATAAATAACAAGTAGCAATAAATAACATTGTTTTAATTACAAGAAAATATCTAACTTACCATTCTCTGTACATGCTGCTCCTCTCATGTCAGGATATAGAAACTTCATGTGTAATAGAATGGTGGCTTTAAATGGAAACTTCATCATTTTCATGACCACTACCTCATAGAATAACCGTACATGTCTAACAAAAAAATAGTAAGGATATTCAACATGCTGTGGCTAATCAGATTAAAATGTTTAAGATGTTGACTAGTAAAACTTCAAACCTGTAGAACTTCTCTATAGTTCTAGGTTCTATCTCATCTTCATGTTTTGATATGTAATCCCATGTTTCAAGTCCCACAGCAATCAACTGATTGTTAAGTTGGAATTTTGCATCCTCAAAAGGTACATGAGTGATGTCTTCTGTGTCGGTTATCGCCTTCACCTGCACAAATTTCCCAAGCAGCCTTCGCAGCACTCTCTTCATCTGCGCATGGAATTGAGAGATCATGGATGCACTTGCCTGAAAACAGTAAATGATTTGTATTCGTACATTGTCAAAAACGGGAATGGAATGACAGAAATAATCTTAGCACTTACCTGAATGTTGCGGTGAATTCATTCAGAATTGGCAGGGAGAACTTCAGAAAAAGGCAAAACATGAGCATCTCGAGGGACAATAACAAATCGTTGCATCTCTGCACTCGCACAGCTCTCTCTGACTCAATTTTATTACAAAAGTAGCTTCTTAGAGCTGGCCACAAATTTATTATTCTTTCTCTAATCTAATATAAAAAACACTCGAATAAAACGAGGGAAGTGTCAACAGATTTAAAGGAGCAAGTTGTTTAATCCACACGATTTGTACCCGTTATAACGGGACATGCCCCAGTGGATGCAATGCCGGTTTTGAGGGCCATATTTGTAAAATAAATGCGTATTTAAACTTTGTATATTTTAGTAAGACAGCTATCATAGGTTCCCCGTTTAATGAATATTATGGCCATTGATGGTCAGAAAAGCGCTGTAGCATATGGACCTCTTGTTCGTTTTTTTAGAGTTCTTTTGAAACAAAGAAACAAACAAATAGTAAAATGTTTTTTCTGTGTATTTCTTCTTTGTTTTTAGCTTGTTCTAGTGGAACATATGGACAAAACTGTAATGAACTCTGTGGGAATTGTTTAAACAACACGACGTGTAATCGTTATAACGGGACATGCCCCAGTGGATGCAATGCCGGTTTTAAGGGCCATATTTGTAATATAAGTACGTATTTAAACTTGGTATCAAGAATAGTTTTCATTTAATGAAGGCTAAAATGGCGTTCACGCGCCATCACTTCCTTGTATTGTAAACTGTGCATATAAAGCATAAAAGTATGACTCAATTATGTATTCAAGGCGGCCATGTTTTTTTGTTTTTTTTCTTTTTATAAATAAGAATTTATTGACTAGACATCAAAAGAAATATATTGGCATTTAGAAAGTGTTATTTTGCGAAAAATTAATTTTTCAAAACCAATATATTCCGCAATATGCCAAATAACTGAAAACAAAAATCAACTTTGATACAATTTCTGGACCAAACCAGGAGATGAACAGTTTTTTAAATTTCACTATTTGTTTACTCTTTATTATAGTTTTCATATACTTCAAAAAAGAAATCCTTAGAGCAGAAATACCAAACATATGGGGATTTAGCGTAATTTTAACAAATTCTTATTGTGTCCAACGATGATAATTGATAATTTAGAGAGGATCCCCTAGAAAATCAAGGATTTAAATAAATTATTTTTTCATCTAAAATAATTGATATAGAAGTAAAACTACGTGCAAAAAATTTCATCAAAATATCTAGGTGATAAAAAGTTAGACTCGGCCTTGTTAAGTGATTTAAGCACTTTCGTCTATACAGTAATAAGCATATCAATAATCGAATTTAATATCGAAACTAGATTCCGTGTGAATTTGTTTAAATATAATTGTATGTTAATTTAGCTTGATCTTGCATTAACGGCAATACCTTTGCAAATGGCGCAGATGTACATGCACTCTTACCGCTTAAATAACTACGTTTATAGCTAACTGAAATCCATGATCAATGGATCTAACATTCACCTTGTACGGTACCTTTTGATAATATATATAATGTCGGTTTTGGGAAAGGGCGCAATAAATTTTACTGTCGCTTAACTGAATACGTGTACATGAGATCTCTTTTTTATGCCCCCCTTCGAAGAAGGGAGGGCATATTGCTTTGCTGATGTCCGTCTGTTTCTCGGTCGGTCGGTCCACCAACAGTTTCCGTTTATTTTCTTTGCAGAGGTTAAACATACTGAAATTAAATTTGGTTTACATATTAATCATAATAATGTTCTAGGTCAATGGAGGGGGCATTAGTGTTTCACAAACATCTCGTTTTATCAATTTTGATACATTTGGCATGAAATTACATCATGTTTTGGCAAAAATTGTAAATATGTGTTAGGTAAGAGGCATAAAATAGTATTGTCGCTAATGTTGATAAGGGTTACTGAATTTAAATATATTTAGTTTTGGCAAAATTTTGGTCTGTTGGTCACGAAATATAGCAAATATTAGCGCAAAAATATATTGCCGCTAAATTAGGTACGTTTGCAGTAGCTGAAATACATTTTTTTAAACTCTCAACATTCAGCTTGTAACAACGGAACGTTTGGTAAAAATTGTGTGCGCCAGTGCGGGCATTGCCTAAACGGAGACCCGTGCAACAAGACGGATGGAACGTGTCAGAGTTGTACAACAGGATGGAGTGGTGAATTATGTAACATAGGTAAGAAAACACTGTCCTCTCACCCTTACGTAGACTGTAACATATATAAAAGTTGTCCTCTCACATTTATATATAATAGTCTTCTTAACTAAGTTACAGTCTATATATAGACTGTGACTATATATAGAGCAATTAAGGGTTAACAAATGGATTATGGATACAGTTAACATTAAAAAAAAAAACCGGTTTGATGTCACATTGACAGCTTTTTACTTGTTTCTTTTATTTTTGCTTTTATAGGTGTTTTTCAATTCCTATAACCATTGGTGTTCTTTTAAAACATAAAAACAAACAAAGCGTACAATGTTTTTTCTATGTATTTCTTCTTTGTTTTCTAGCTTGTTCTAGTGGACAAGACTGTAACGAGACCTGTGGGAATTGTTTAAACAACATGACGTGTAACCATTTCGATAGGACATGTCCCAGTGGATGCAACGCCGGTTTTGAGGGCCATATTTGTAAAACACGTACGTATTTAAACTTTGTATATTTTAGTAAAACAACTATCATAGTTTCCCCTGTTTAATGAATTAGGAATTAATTCAATGTGTAATTTTGTGTTAACTATTTAAACGTTTTATATAGTGAGTGGCTTCGGGAAAAACTGAAATATCGTCAAATTAAATCATATGAGTTTTCGCATCTCAAACACAGCCAACAGGCCAATTGCTGTACATTTAACTACAATAAAGGGGTGACAAGAAAGCAACTCTGATAACAAAAATAGAGTTTTTTAAATCTGTTCTGATCTATACGCTTAGTTGCCAAAAGTACTGCAACAAACATGGTTGATGTCATCGCGATTTTGCTCGCTTCAATTTTTATTTTTATTGCTGACGCGTAACAAGGTATATTCAGGAAATGTGTGATTTATATGTGGTATGATTTATCAAATAAACCATTTCTGGTTCCTAGATGCACACGATATCCGGTGCATACATGTGATAGGTTTCTAGCCCCAAAACTCTACAAGACCTCTGAAAAAACTATTAAAATAAAGTTCACTTTATTGCTGTACATTTAAGCATGTAAGTTACATTACAAGTTACAGGCAATTTTTGCAGATTTAAGAAATTCATTGGGAGGTTCATAATCACAACAATCACCTTCAATGTTAAATTTTGCACACAGTCGGCTGTCCAAAGCAGTATAAGAAAGTCGCTGTCGCCAATCGGTTTGAATCTTTCTCATGATGCTGAAGCATCTCTCCGAGTCTGCATTGGCGTGGGCAATTGTCAAAGCTGCAAATGCAATTTTACATACGTCATGGTACATATCTAACCCATACATATCTTTTGCTTCGGACACACACAGTCTTCCAAAAAGTTTCCAATTAACTTGTCTTGGGTAAAGATAATTCAGGAACCAAAAAGTAATCCGTGGCCTCATCCTCCAAAGCTTTTAAGGTCTATTGCTGTCCCAAAAAACTTCTTGGCCAAGACCATTGCTTTTCAAACAAGAAAAGTAGCAATAAATAACAAGTAGCAATAGATAACATTGTTTTAATTACAAAAAGATGATATTTAACTTACCATCCTCTGTACATACTGCTCCTCTCATATCAGAGTTTAGAAACTTCATGTGTAATAGAATGGTGTCTTTAAATGGAAACTTCATCATTTTCTTGACCACTGCCTTCTGCCTTATTGAATAACCGTACATGTCTACTGAAAAAAAATTAATAAGGATATTTAACATGCTATGACTAATAAGATTAAAATGTTTTAGCTGTAGACTAGTAAAACTTCAAACATGTAGAACCTCTCTATAGTTCTAGTTTCTATCTCATCTTCATGTTTTGAGATGTAATCCCTTGTTTCAAGTCCCAAAGCAATCAACTGATTGTTTAGTTGGAATTTTGCATCCTCAAAAGGTACATGAGTGATGTCTTCTCCTGTGTCGGTTATCGCCTTCACCTGCACAAATTTCCCAAGCAGCCTTCGCAGCACTCTCTTCATCTGCGCATGGAATTGAGAGATCATGGATGCACTTGCCTGAAAACAGTAAATGATCTGTATTCGTACATTGTCAAAAACGGGGATGGAATGACAGAAATAATCTTAACACTTACCTGAAGGTTGTGTTGCATTCCATAACTGGCAGAGAAAACTTCAGAAAAAGGCAAAACTTGTGCATCTCGTGGGACGATAACAAATCTTTGCATCTCTGCACTCGCCCAGCTCTCTCTGACTCAATTTTACTACAAAAGTAGCTTCTTAGGGCTGGCCACAAACGTATAATTCTTTCTCTGCGGTGCAGAATCTAATGTAAAAAAACTCGAATAAAAAGAGAGAAGTGTCAACAGATTTAAAGGAACAAGTTGTTTAATCAACACGATTTGTACCCGTTATAACGGGACATGCCCCAGTGGATGCAATGCCGGTTTTGAGGGCCATATTTGTAAAATAAGTGCGTATTTAAACTTTGTATATTTTAGCAAGACAACTATCATAGGTTCCTTTGTTTAATGAATATTATGGTCATTGATGGTCAGATAAGCGTTGTGGCCTATGGACCTCTTGTTTGTTTTTTTAGAGTTCTTTTGAAACAAAGTAACAAACAAATAGTGAACTTTTTTTTGTGTATTTCTTCTTTGTTGTTAGCTTGTTCTAGTGGAACATATGGACAAAACTGTAATGAACCCTGTGGGAATTGTTTAAACAACACGACGTGTAATCGTTATAACGGGACATGCCCCAGTGGATGCAATGCCGGTTTTGAGGGCCATATTTGTAAAACACGTACGTATATAAACTTGGTATCAAGAATAGTTTTCATTTAAGGAAGGCTAAACTGCGTTCACGCGTCATCGCTTCCTTGTTTTGTAAACTATGCATATAAAGCATAAAAGTATGACTCAATTATGTTTTCGAAGCCGCCGTGTTTTTTAATAATAATTAATAAACAGGGCATCAAAAGAAATATATAGGCATTTAGAAAGTGTTATTTTGCGAAAAATTAATTTTTCTAAACCAATACATTCCGCAATATGCCAAATTGTTGATAACAAAAATCAACTTTGATACAATTTCTGGACCAAACCAGGAGATGAACGTTTTTTTCAAAATTCACTATTTGTTGACTCTTTATTATAGTTTTCATATATTTGAAAAAAGAAATCCTTAGAACAGAAATACCAAAAAATATGGTAATTTAGCGCAATTTTAACAAATTCTTATAGTGTCCAAGGGTGATAATTGATAACTTAGAGAGGATCCCCATGAAAATCAAGGATTTAAATAAATTATTTTTTTTTATCTAATTGATATAGAAGTAAAACTACGTGCAAGAAATTTCATCAAAATATCTAAGTGATAAAAACTCGGCCTTTTAAAATGATTTAAGCACTTCCTCTATAATAAGCATATCAATAATCGAATTTAATATCGAAACTAGGTGTCCGTGTAAATTTGTTTAAATATAATTGTATGTTTATTTAGCTTGATCTTGCATTAACGGCAATACCTTTGCAAATGGCGCAGATATACATACACTCTTACCGCTTAAATAACTACGTTTATAGCTAACTGAAATCCATGATTAATGGATCTAACATTCAGCTTGTACGGTACCTTTTGATAATATATAATGTCGGGTTTGAGAAATCTTGCAACAAATATTACTGCCGCTTAATTAAATAAGTGTATATGAAATCAATCTCTTTTTTATTCCCCCCAACGAAGAAGGGAGGGCATATTGCGTTTCTGCTGTCCGTCTGTCGGTCGCTCGGTCGGTCGGTCCACCAACAGTTTCCGTTTATTTTCTTCACAAAGGTTGCAGATATTGAAATGAAATTTGGTTTACAGATTAATCATAATATTATCTAGGTCAAGTTCGAATTTGAGTACGGTCGACCTATTTTCGAGAGAGTTATGCCCCTTGGACTTAGAAAAATTCCACTTATTTGCAGTTTCCGTTCATTTTCTTCGCAAATGTTGCACTTCTTGAAATGAAATCTAATATACATATTTATCATAATAATATCTAGGTCAAGTTCAATTTTGGGTACAATAGAGCTGTTTTCGACAGAGTTATGCGCCTTGGAATTCCAATTATTTGCAGTTTCCTTTCATTTTCTTCGCAGATGTTTCCAAGGGAGGGGGCATGAGTGTATCGCAAACATATGTTGTTTTATCAATTTTGATACATTCGGCATAAAATTACAGCATGTTTTGGCAAAAAATTTTAATATGTGTTGGGTAAGAGGCATAAAATAGTATTGTCGCTAATGTTGATAATGGTTACTGAATTTAAATATAATATTTAGTTTTGGCAAAACTTTCGTCTGTTTGTCACGAAATACAGCAAACATTAGCGCAAAAATATATTGCCGCTAAATTAGGTTCGTTTGCAGTAGCTGAAATACATTTTTTTTAACTCTCAACATTCAGCCTGTAACAACGGAACGTTTGGTAAAAATTGTGTGCGCCAGTGCGGGCATTGCCTAAACGGAGACCCGTGCAACAAGACGGATGGAACGTGTCAGAGTTGTACAACAGGATGGAGTGGTGAATTATGTAACATAGGTAAGAAAACACTGTCCTCTCACCCTTATATAGACTGTAAAATAGTTAAGAAAACGTTTTCCTCTCTACCTTATATAGACTGTGACTTAGGGAGGAAAACATTGTACCCTCACCCTTATAGAGACTTCAAAATAGTTAAGAAAACGTTGTCCTCTCGACATTATATAGACTGTAAAATAGTTGAAAAAACATTGTCCTCTCGACCTTTTATAGACTGTAAAATAGTTATAAAAACGTTGTCCTCTGACCCTTATGTAGACTGTAAAATAGTTAAGAAAACATTGTCTTCCCGACCTTATATAGACTGTGACTTAGGAAGGAAAACACTGTCCTCTCACCCTTGTATAGACTGTAAAATAGTTAAGAAAACATTGTCCTCTCGACATTTTATAGACTGTAAATAGTTTTTTAAAAAACGTTGTCCTCTCGACCTTTTATAGACTGTAAATAGTTTTTTAAAAAACGTTGTCCTTTCGACCTTTTATAGACTGTAAAATAGTTTTTAAAAAAACGCTGTCCTCTCGACCTTTTATAGACTGTTACTTATAAAATTTGTTTGCACACACTGTTGCAGTTATGAGACTAAATCTTTCAAAAATATAGATTTATTGCTTATATTTACATTTTTAAACTTCTTTTCTTTGTCTGCAAATGGGAATTGCACCTCAAAAATACTACATTATCCTATGGATAAGTTCAAATTAATGGAGGAGCCACTGTAACAGCCACAAGCTTGATCTTTGATTTTCGATTGTGATGTTGCACTTTAACAGAGTTTAACGTTTGTGACGTCACAATAAAAACTCCTAATTAAACCTTTCAGTATCCTGTCTGTGTTATGATGCTATATCTGCAGTAGCTTTTCACACACTTTACATGCAAAAAAAATGTGAAATGTAAATATTTAAACAATAAAATTCTTTCTTTGGTGATTCATGCGGGATATGAAGGTGGCGAAACATTGCAGAAAAAATACATATGCAAACGCGGGTTATGTAAATTTTTTCTGCAATGATCACTACCTTCATAACCCGCATGAATCATCAAAGAAAGCATTTTATTGTTTAAATTTACATTTTTCCTTTAACAAATCAATAAATTGATTGTAAAAAATTAAGTTAAATTATCTATATTACTGTAAATGTATACAGTACGTTAGCTAAAAGAAACATCCAAACCGTCTCCTATAGGAATTTGAGTCTGACATCATCATGATTATTTCGTGCAGTCCGTGATTTTTTCTTATGTCGTTGTAGGTTTCGACCAATCGATAAATGGGGCGTGTAGATTTCAGTTCTGTCAGTTTCAGTCGCTGTAGCTTTCGACAAATCTATAAACGGGGCGTGTAGATTTCAGTTCTGTCAGTTTCTATAGAACTATGAATTGACAATAAGTTTCCATAAGAAATAGAGGGAATTATACTCGGTAGATGTAAACATACTCTTTTGAATAATGTTATAAGTACTCGTCTAGCTGAAAATTCAAGTGACTGACCATATGCCAAATGTAATTTTAAACGAGATTTCCTTGGTAAAAAGTACATGAATTTAACTTTTTGTCCAACAATGAACTTTTGATCTCACCCTTAGATATTGTAGAATACTTTTGTGTTCACTGTAATGCTATTAAATAATTTAGCGTACATGATATTTGACGAATATGGGGTTTTCAACAAGTAAGCATATTGTTTTTTTTATAGCGCACTTCTTTATAAATACATAAATTTGCATATAAATACATGTATATATTTATCAAGACATTTAGCAATGTACTTGATTTAGCAAAAAAGCTGCATTTTCTCAAAAGGCGGTTTATAGAAAAGAGCTCTCAATACACATCCGATTGTTATATGTTTACAGTATACTGTTTACAGACGATATAATACAAGTATATATAATCTCCTGTAAACCTGTAAATACCGTTTACAGCCCTGAAACGGGAACAAAGTGTAAGGTTCATCGTGGGATCATCGGCTGGTGTGCTTGCTTTTGTATCCAGCGTATTGGTTGCTGTCTTCCTGATTAGGTAAGGTTAAAATTTCGCACCCCCCCCCTATTTTATGGTACACCGTGAAAAAGAAATTTATTATACTTCATTATATAATTCTATATAAGTGATATCTGATTGGTCTAGACATTCACATGACTAGACGAACAGAATGTTGGGTCGTCCGGAAACCTAGGGATTTTTCATTCCATTGGTATGAAAAAGCCAATATGAGCATACGACATAAACTTCTATATTTAGTTGTTTTAATGTTTCTTAAATGAGAAAATCAATTCAACTATATAACAAAGATCTAAGCGGCATATACATGTACAGTTTCAGTACCACGCTGGTAAACACATTATCTCAACATTTGCAAAAATCGCACTACGTACTATTCTTTGTCGACAGATCAACTGTTTTTGGTCATAATCGCGTCCCCTTGCATCACATTTGTGCTCATTTGCATACTCCACCATCCAACTCGCTAAAACCAGATTGTCTGCGTTGTTATCATAGCACAGAATTTCAATTTTTATTTCATTATTTTCTTAATATTTTACCAAGACACAATAAACTGAATACAATTTGTCCATTAAATACTATTTTTGTTTTAATAAACTGGAAAAATGTTATCTTTAAAGATATGGTCAGTTACTATTCATTTTCCATGAAAAAAATTTATAACTTGAAAATTCAGTATTTTGAATGTGATCATTTAATTTTGTATAGCTAAAACTGCTGTAATCACTGACAATTTGCCTTCAAAATAGCTTGAAAACCAATAGTATTTTTAATTGCTTCTGTTACCATGGCAACTGGTCCCCATAACAACCGTTTAAGGTTTTATTGAATCTCTGTTAACCAAAGCGTGTAAAATTGTAAAATATGAAGAAAATTGGTGATTGTGCGTGGCCACCGAATTTTGATAATTGCATAGACTTGATCTTAAGAACTCGACGTATTTTGTATAATCGTATGTCGTTCGGTACAATAAACAGTCTGTAGCTTTAATATTTTCGTACGTGCGACTCATACATTGTACTCCATCCATTTCAAACAGAATTCTAGATCTTTGATTGTTTTGTTAACATTTACATCATTCTCCATAATAGGACTTCTTATTGATTCGCCATCTTTTGAAATGAGATCCAAAATGCCGATTATGTCGAAATTTTAATTTTGAAAAATATATAATTTTGCTTTATATGTATACATATGTAATTGGGGTTTTTTTTCAATAATTATATGCTATATCAATTGTGAATTAATTCGATAAATTCTCACTATTTATTTATGTGAAATATGTTTCAGGGAAAGCCGAAAAAGAAAAGACACAAGCAAACCAGAAGGCACAAAGGGTACCTTTGATTTAACCAATGTCAATTAGGGCAAGTTGATTTCTTTTATACAATATACTGTACTTTCATTAATATTCGTTGATTTCCAATTTTTGTGGATTTTGTTGTTGAGTTGACCTGACCCACAAAATTCGATGTTCGTTAGAGCGCAATATCTAATACTAATAATTACTTTATTGCTAAGAACATTGTTTATTTATTTACGTATTCTTAAAACTTTTCAGTTTTCGTAATTTTCATTAATTGATGCCCAAGAATGTAATTGAAACCACAGGATATAAGATGTCTCGTGATTTGATGTTACATGATGTTTATTTTTAGTTTTACAGTAAATTCAACATAAGAAATAAAATAAAACGCAACGAATTGGATAAAAATCAAATAGCATTTAACGTATAACTAGAGGTTCCTTTTATTACATATGTTAACCCCATTTACTTCAGTGAATGGTAAAAATCCAATCATTTTTAAATCAGCTAATACTTGTGATGATAAATCTTCATGTTCTTTGATTCAGAGAGAAATGGTGTACACCCAAGGTTGTGAGGTGAACAGAATATACTACCAGACTGTAAACAGACTGTAAAAAGCTGTAAAGACTGTAAACAGTGGTAAATGGTCATCTATCCACTGCCATGTTCCAACCGTCAACCAAAGCCGTGTACTGTGGTTATCTATAGACTCATGCTCCTTTGAAATGCAATGTTTTATTTGCATCTGGTGTGGTAAATGTTGTATTCCTTTTTGTGAAGATTGTATGTCCAAGTAAAACTTTATATAAATTCAATACAATGATGTGGGTGAGTTTTTTTTTTTTTTTTTGGTTTTGTTTTGGAGTTTTGTTTTTTTTTTTTTTTTTTTTTTTTGGGGGGGGGGTTACTACATTCATATGTTGCCCTCTTATTTATTAATATATCTATACAAACTTTTTATCTCACCTGAGCTCAACTTAAAGCTCCAGTGAGTTTTTTTATCACTTCTCAAGAACTTGAATTTCAATTCCACATTGTTCAAAATGTAATCCCCGGACAATCCATGGGGCCTCAGAAGGGGTTTCTATTTTGATAAGGACATATATATTACATGTATATGGAAAATACTCTCAAAAACTGTGATGGTATGATATTGTTCAATCTGTAATCTTTGGACGAATATTGGGGCCCCGAGGAGGGTTCAAAGTTTCATAAAGAAATAAGTTTTAGATTTTAAAATGTTCAAATCATGACGTAAACTTACAGTAAGGCTCTTGAGAGGTTCACAAATCGCCATATGAATATATGGGAACAAACCTTAAAAATATTATTTTTAAGAATTACAATGCTATATTTGTTTTGTAACATTTTTATGTATTAAAGCATCTTGATATAGTTGTATTCTAAATTGTTGAAACAGCACTGGGACCAAAAAGAGATTCAGGTTTTAACTAACGAAAAATATCTTTAAACAAGATATACTCTACTTACTAGTCCAGATAACTTTGAATTAAACTTCATTAAGATACTTTGATCAAAGTTATGATCATTGTTGGCTGGTCGAGCGATTTGGCCCCTTGTTTAACATTAGTAAAAGACTTGACTGATCAAGTGCTTTATTCAAACAATGAAACGCTTTCTTGGGTATTTTAGGCAGGTATGGAAGTAAAAGTTAGTATTTTAGAAAACGATAAAAATCTGCAATCAGTATTACCAGCTTATCCCGTATGAACAATAAAATAACATAAAATAACACAATAAAATGCTCTCTTTGGTGATTCATGTGGGTATAAAGGTAGCTAACATTGGAGAAAAAATACATAACATGCGTTTGCGGGTTATGTTTTTTTTTTCTTTCTACAATGTATGTTACCTTCAAAGAAAGCAGCCAATTTACCATATATGTAGAGGTTACCATGGTAAAAAGTAAACTTAGAAGTCTTAGGTCGGCCCGTGTAAGTCCTTGCTTTCAATGTAGCTTTAGTTTCGATTAAGAAAATAATTCACGCAAAGTCAATACCAAAAGTACAAAGAAATTTTAACATAACAACAAAGGTTAATCTCCGACTATGTTTTACTCGCAATGGTCAACACTTTAATGAACTACGAGATATTCTTGTCTAAACCAGAGCCAGATGGGAGAGGATTGTTCATATAGGCCATAATTTGCGACGATGACCATTTCTATGCTATCTAATTTCTGCATCTCGTTTTGTTTGATATAACAATATATGACCTTTATCATCCAAGCGCACTGTACACGTGCTGTTTACTGTTGATGTGGTTACAGCGCACTGCGTGTAGAATTAAAACAGGTTAAGACGTGACGTAACAGATGACGCGTGAATATTCAGCTTCACGATACCTTGTGTGTTCAAGCAGCCACTGGTAGGAGAGAGCTTTGCTGACTCCGTACCGTGGATTTAGACGATGTGAAATGGTGACCATCTCTAATATTCGATAAAGCCTCGCTTTAAATACATTTTAAGAAGCATTTAACCTTCTAGATATAGTGGTTTAAGTTATAAGCAAGCTAAGCTTAACGAACTAACCGAACCGAGATAAGATATTTTCACAAGGATTTTACAAAGATTCCGTTTGACCTTCACATTTAAACTTTCTCTTTGGATAAAATATGGATCAAGAAGAGAAAATATATGTTAAAAGTAAGAGTCAATTGTGTCCTTAAACGTATATCGACAAAGTTTGAACCAGACATGGTAAAGGATAGAACAAAAGCCTCGGGATCTGCTTTCACCTTGACCTTTTCCTTTCGACAAGGTGAGCGTATACACTTTATCTACACCCTAGGGGTAAAGTAGCGGTACATATCCTACATGAGGAATATGTACCCTGAACAAGAATTTTTCAATGGTGACAGGTTAGTTTTCACCTTGACCTTTTGTTGACTCGGTTCAAGGTCACTGCATGTCCTTTATTCACATGCAATACATGGGTGATGCAATGCACAAGCCGGATGTGGGCAAACGTGGAAAAATTTATATTCCAAATTTGTGCTATGAGGCGGCCATACAGATCAGACATTCGCTGAACCTTGGGCAGCATACAATGGTAAGCCATCGATTCGGCTGTTGAAAAAAAAATATGCTAAAAGGGAATATAAGTACGTCATCTGTGACCTGGACTTATTTTGCAGAAACTTACTATATCGATGAAGTATGAACCAGAAAGGGAAAAGGGGGAACAAATTCTCCTTGATCTGGTATCATCTTGAGATCTTACTAAGGTCAGGGTCACACTGCACAATCTACACTCTATGTGGTGGAAGCATGACATGTTTGGGAAAATATATTCCATATAACTGATATTGGACAGCCAGACAGATCAGTTTAATACATCCACTGAACCTAGCTTAAGTAGCGTGCAAAGTTAAGGAAGTTGGGTGGTCAACAATTTACCCATCATTTATTTTGTAGATATGATTTCTTTTCGGTAAAACTATTATTTTGTCAAAAAAAGTTCCGCATATTTTAGAATGAAGATTTGAACTTTTCCTATAATTTGATACAAAGATCTCCTTTTTAAGGAGATTTATATAGTTCAAAAATGGCCTTGACCGATAAACAAGGACAAGTCGTGAGTACAGAGTATTGGTTTATTACATGATGATCGTGTTACCAACCTAAGAATACAATGATGCTCGGCTCCAGACCAGAGATATATATTCAAAATACACACCAGCAGTTCAACAGGCAATGACACTTTTCATTAACACACTGACGATTTCTGAGTCTTAAATACACAGTTGACGAATATGAAGATGGAAAACATCTCCAGTCTCTTTTTTTTTTTACTGTAGTCTTGGGTTTATTTCCCTTAAAAGACGCCATACATTTAAATGATGTCATTGCAAGTGACAATGCCAGTACGTATTTTAGAGGTCAACACACATTACAAAAAAAAGAACAAAGATTTGATGACAAATCGACATTATTGTATATGCACTAAAGCTTACAAAGGTTGATACAACAAAATCCACTGTTCAAAAATCATTTACAACCATTAAAAAAATCTGATTTATTTCACCCTTTTCTTTATTTCACTAATAAATATTTGATTGGGAAAAAAAACTCGTTTAATGCCCGTATCGTTTCCACGAACGTATTGCTAAATTGTCTAAAAATAGCAATAAACTGGTTAAATGAATAAGTAAATCTTTAACGCCTTTTTCATGAACAATGAACGCTGATTAACTGATCGTAGGTCGAACATAGCTGATTCAGATGTTAAAAGTTGTAAAATTGTAGGTGGAATATCCCACCCGCTTAGTATGTCATATTAATAAGAACACTAACTGGCATGTCTAAAATAAATCAAAAAAAATAATCATAGTCAGATTAACAGGAATTAATTCCGCCGATAAGTCTGGGACCATGCCACTTAAACCTAATTACTTTTGATCTTTGATTACTTTATTACTTTTTTTTAACTACTATATATAGGGAAATATTCGCGTTGTAAGCGGTTGAATTTAAGACTGGGCAAATTCAAATGTCTCATATCTTCTCTTTTTGACCACAACTATGTCTGGGCAAATTCAAGACGTTACAAAACCGTTTGCAAGTGAAGAATGGTGAAATTAACCCTATATACAGTATATTTCCCTTATGTAAAAGTGAGACTCCGATCAAAAATTAGCTTATGTACCTTTTCTGTACATCGTTTCGAAGCAAATTTTAATAATTCAGAGCCAATTTCAAAGCCATATTCTAATGATAGTAAAGGTTGATTTTTGCAAGGCCATGAACCACCGTTTAAAATACTGAGGTGATTGTTTGAAAATTTGAGAATTTCAGGTCAAACGTGAAGCAATCTATAAAATCTTGATTCAAAGTTCAGATTGCGCACATTTTATCAATATTACGTCAAAAACAGAAGAAATTCTACCGTGTGTCGGGCATCTAATTAAAAAAAAATCAACAAACTTATACATAAACATGTCCTTATCTCTGGTTTGATTTCGTAATTCACTACGATGAAGAGGAAGAGGGAAAAAATGATAACATGACGAAAGAAAAAATAATAATAAAACCACACATATATAGAAATACAGACCTCAATAATAATCATTCTGTCGTCGACAACTTGAGCACTGCCATGTAAATAACTATCAATAATAATTATTTCATCTCAAAAAAGGTTCGTATTCACCGGGATTAGTTAATCGCCGCCGCGGCCGGTGTCGGATCACCGTGCTTTTAGGTCATTTTTTTAAAAGAAAAAAACAAACAAGTCCTATAATAATATTTTCCTCTACCGCCGCGGCGTTGATTTCAAACCACAAACAAATTCAAGGCAAGCAACTCTATACAAACATATCTCAAAGGGCTCTCACTCGGTTTCAGTATGATTATGGGTACAACAGATCATAGTCAAAGATTCTTTGTTATGGGTTTTTGTAAATTTTTTGTTTCCTTTCTGTAAAAATTGATAAAACACTATTTACAACACATAAACAGTCTTTGGTTTCATATAGTTTCAAAATCAAGTTGATGCCCCATTTCTTTTCTTTTGATAACTATCAAATCTCTACAACGGAGACTCGGCATCAACTTATGTAACGTTTAAAATGAAAAACCAGTACAAGCACAAATAGGAGAAAACAAAGTTCAAATTCACATTAACAATATTTCACACCCCTTTCAGTGTTTTTCGAAGGAAACTGTAAAGTTATTTTTTCTTAACATGCTGATATTCTTTGACATCTTATGAAAATTATGTATGAAATCTTATCAGGTGATTCAAGTGATTATGTTTGTGTTCAAGAAATATTCAACTTGTGTTCAAGTATTGGTTAACTGCTGTGTGTTCAAGTTGCCTCTCCCTGAATTCTGCAGTCCTGAGGTAAACAAAAATATGAGTTTCTACTGCTCTAAATGATCTAAATTATGTCCACAAACATACAAACAAAACATCAGTTTCAAAATATATGAATTCCAATGTCAGACGTAGTGATTTTACAGTAGTTTCAGGTGAATACAGTTAAAAAGAAATACTATCTACTACTAAAATTGAATGAGTGTTAAGGGGAGTCCTTGTCAATACATAATCCTATTGAGTTTTGTTGCTAGTTTCCGGTAATTAAGGTATGTGATCCTTTTTAGAATGGACTATTTCACAATGTTCAGGCGCTAACATGGTCGCACCCATTATTTGGAATTTTTCTACCTCCTGGTGAAAAAGAGTTGATGGAATTTGCCTTATGTTTACAACCTAGCCTTGGCTCTTTATCTTCCCAACCTAACCATGTAGGAATAATTGATGGATTTTGAGTTGGTGCTCAAATTTGAAGTAAAATAATTGCACAAAGGAATGTTTCACTTAAAGTATCAAATTGCATGTGTGTCATCTGCTTGTAAATGACATTTAGTTTTCTGGTGTGAATAATTTTTTTCCCTAAACTGTGTTTCAGTCATTCTTAATCGCACTTGTATCTCTACACAACCGGGAGGAGAGGAAATGAAGTTCCTATCTTATAAAAAAAGTTCAGGGTTTTTTTTTTTTAATTTTAAATGGTTTTCTTTTCCTTTAAAAAAAAAACACAGTAAAAATCTGACATCAATGAATTTTTGATGTATTTCAAAATAAGAATTTTTTTCATAATAATAGATTTTTTTTTCTAGATCCCTCTTGCTCGCAGTAAGAAATAATGAACGCTCCCTGAGAAATGCATACCGAGCAAAAGGCATCTTGAGGTAGTCATAAGAGGTAACCATGGTAACGTATGAAGAGGTTGCCGGGGTTACGACATGGTTTGGGTTGACAGTGCAGAAAGGTCCAATGTCAAAAAACATGTTTTGTTGTACAATGAAAAAGTTCACAAAGTTAGCAGGTCTGACAGAACATACAGTACTTTTTTGTTCCAACAATAATCTAGGTCAGAACACATATCTGTATTTAAAAATAAAGGGAGGGGGGGGGGGACAAAGAGGAGAAAATCGACTACAATGTTAACAGGCCAGGAATGGCAAGTGAAATAATAAAGTAAACCATACTACACAGAATTATTAAGAACTACTAGCAATGAGGAGAAGATAAGTGTGAGATATACAATGTTTGGGTATTGGATGTGAGGCAACACAGACAAATGCCGCGCTATGATGAACATGTACAGTAGAAGGTTCCCTATGCCAAAATGTTCAAGAGGTCACAACCTGTTCTAGCAGTAAGGGGGATTCAACAGGCAGTTTGTATCAATTTATATATAAAAGATGGACAGTCATCAATCAATCACACGCGAAATATCCTAAAAGGATGGGGGGGAGGAGATAAACAATAGGAGGAACATCCTTGTCAAATGTATTCAATATTACTTTTTGGTTCTACAAAACCGTGACCAGTCTAGCATTTATATGATTGTGTAGCGAACTGTAAAGATTATAACCAGAGAGAGAGTAAGTGACCTGGTGAAGTTTTCATAGATTTGGAAGGGTTGCTAATAAAAATTATAGTTATAGACTCGTATAATTCTTTTCAATGAATTCAACCCCAAAATTCCTGATGTTAACACTGCAAAATGCCAGTATTCTGAAACAGAGCCAGCTTTTTAACTGGATTCATCAAATCCTGATCAACACATCCAGATACTTCACTTGATGCTATTTAAATCCAAATCCAGATAGAAACAACAACTTAAAACTTCCTTTTAAAACGAGACATTTCTTATAAACATACAGTCTGCACCACACATACCATGCACCAACTTGGGCCATTAAGAAGATTTGACTTCAAAAATATATGGAAAAGAAAAATACAGTTCCTTGTTTAACAACTTTAACAAATTCATGTTCATTTTGTAGTTGGTGGATGATTCCACCAAGCAGAAACCTTCTTACCCTTAAAAATATTTAAAATATTTTCTTCTCTAATCAGAAAACACTTTAAAAATTCCTTCTGAAAGGAGCAACAGGCTCAAGTAAAAAACTGAATAATGAACTTGATAAAAATCCCTGCATAAAGATCAGATTAAATCTATCTAAAAAAAATATTTCGGCATTGAAAACATCTTCAACATGCCAATTAAACATTGGTACCTCAAATATCACTTTTTCTCCCCAAAGTTTAAAAACTGTCGATTGAACAAAAAAGTATTCAACAAATTCGTCAGATCAAATCATCAGAATTAAAGGAAAATCTAAAATACAATAAAATATACTAAAGCATCTTAACAAACAAGGAAAAACACTGTCAAAATTATAATTTAAAAAATAGCACTTTCAGCATACAAATAGCACTAAATAAGTCCGTATTCATGGTTTTGTTTTGGTTTTTGGTAAAATAATTTTATCGCCCAATGTCAGCCCTTGGTATGCTAGCTTTAACTTAGATCAATAACATGTTCACTGCAACACTGGCTTCAACATAGAAACTCATATTCAAGAGAAGAAAAAATACGATCAAACAACTTAGCTTTCTGAAAAAGCCCTAGTTAAGATTTTCAATTGTAGCAATGCCCTTGGATAATTTTTTAAAGACATTTGCATAGATAAAATATTACAATTTTCTGTGGTATTGTTTGAGATAACACTAGAGTCAGAAAGGTGAAAAAGGGGGGATATAAAAGCACACATCACAATTCATAACTCCAGATCTACATAATAGAAGACTTACTTCACAAAATATATAATAATACAACATAAAAAAGACCCGTTCAGTTTCAGTGTACCTGGGTTGGTTCAAATATCGACTCAATAATAACCCGTTTTTGTTTTTGTCTGTTTTAAACATAATCTACATCACAAACAATTTAATTCAAGCCCTGATAAAAATTACACCTCCAAAAAATATAAATTTAAAATGATGACAAGAAAAAACTGTCAGGGAAAAAAACTGTGTTAAGACCATTTCGGCAAACATTAAAAATTCACAATCCTAAACAATGGCTTTCCTACCAACACTAAAACCATGGAACAATTGTTCTCTATGTAAAACCTTCATACTATTAACCTAATCAAAAGGCTGTTTTGAATTTCTCAAGACACATCAGCACCGTAATAAGAAAACAAGTTAAAAGTCCTTCAAAATGACATTTTTCATAAACAAATTGGGGATCACATCATCATAGTTGTATAATACAATGAAAAAAAAGAATAAACAAACCCCAATAACATGTTATGAGATTGTCCCTTCACCGGTTTGAAAGGGGGGAAGGGGGCTTGGGAGGAGGATTAAATATTCACGTCAAGTAATTTGATGGAGCTGTGAGGTAAGTTTGTAAGACATATCATCTGATAAAGTAGTCCAGGCATACACATTAATATAAACTTACAAAAAGAACAAAAAGAAAATGCTAGCTACCCATGGGCCCCCTCTAGGGGAAAACGATATGCATTAAATGTTTCTGAAATGCATTTCACCTGTAGAAAATAAAGCAACAACAACAACAACAAAAACGCTCAAGCCTGTCTTCCCCTCTTGGGGCCCCTGAATTACATCCGTATAGTATGAACATAACCAATATACGAGGGTTGTCCAAAAAGTTCGTGGACAATCACGTTTTTGTCATTTTTAATGGGTTTATATATACATATTGTATATCGAAATGTTTGTCATAAAATTTCAAATCAAACTAAATCAAACTAAAGTGGTTTGAAATGTTTTGCATAAGATTAAAACTAAAATTTTAATGTATCAAAGGAACGCACGGCCCAGTGTAAAAATTGTCCAAACTTTGTAAACATGACAAAACTTTAAAAGCTTCTATTGTGATGTAGTCTGTATGGTCTACGCTATTTTAATACGTCATTTGAAGCCGTTTTCAAACTAGCAGAGGACTTTTAAAAGATATTACGGCAAGAACATGTCTTTGAAAACGCCAAAGAAAGCTACGTCGGCATACCGCACGGAACAGCGCGCCATCATAAAATTATATTTCGACCGAGGTAAAACACCGATAGAAACGAAACAAATGATGAAGGAAACAGGAAAAACATCGAAATAGTTCGAGTTTACTAATCTTCAAGTGACACGAGCGATTTTTTTTATGAAGCGTGCGATTGTATTATCTGGCCAGTCGGTGAATGCAGCATATCACTCTCGGGTAAACCCATGACTACGACGTTATAGAAACGGCGTTATAACTCAACGTCGGACTGGGCCGTGCGGCCTGTATAGGCATTGTATATATAATGATAACTCCAGTATAAAACTGTACATTGGTCTGATTTTGATACATATATATTATCATACTCTATATTAAAATATTATATTACTTTCCTGAAAATGGCAACGTTATGTTGAATAAAATTATATGTGTCCACGAACTTTTTGGACAACCCTCGTAAACAAAGACAGTTTCCATTTCACTGAGAAACGTTTCTTTTATCAATAGCTGCAAAAAATAAAGCCTGATGATTAAGCTCGTCATGAGAGCTTTCAAATCCGGGGAATGAAAATCATATTTTTTTTCTTTTTAAATAAAAACAAAACAACTCAGACGCTCACATCGGCCGTTCGCCTCAGGTGCCCCTAGATCACTAGGGGCCCCCTTCCCGCCCTTAGACGCTTTGGGGACGTTCTGACGAAGACGATCTCCCCGCCGCTGACCGGTAAATATTCTCTCCTGAGATTAGGTATACTTTGTTTGAGGTTCTCGATGGGTACTGTGAGGTGTACTATGAGGCGTACCATGTGAATGGCCATTACAGGTGCTTGTTGGCACCTGTAATGTTATCAATACACGCTCAAATCAATACACAAACATATGGCTAACCATTTCCACTAAAAATAACAGTAAAGTTTTTCATAAAAAATTAACACTTTTTTCAAGCAGAAATAACAGTTGGATTTTCCATAAGCAAATAGCAGTTCAATGAATCAACCATGATAATAGATCACAAATGTACAATATTGTACACAAAAAACTTGTTTCAAATACAGTTCTCCTGGCAACCTACTATATTTAGATTATTGCCATTATAATAACTTAAGTCTAAAAGTTCACTTTTTCTAATATCTTGCTCATTTACCAGTGGCCAAGGATACCACCATGAAAACAAAATTTAACTACAGTAAAACACACTTATAATGCATATAACACAGTCTGTTTTCTCCTTAAGAAGGCTGGGTTATCAACTCGGTGATTCATATATTTTAAAAAAGACCACCACCATCCAAATCTCATATAATTGCATCAATAGCTTATCAGATATAATAAAATTGCTTTTCTATCGATTTGAAACTGGTTTGTCCCAGGTACTTCAATAAAGTGTATAACCCCTTTTTAAGAAGGCTGGTTGGTCAACAAATTACATAAGATCTACCTTAATTTTTGGATTTGCGACTTTTTCAAGGAAATAAAGAAAAAGGGGCTGGCCCCTTTACTAAGGGGCCAAGAGACTCATAAAGTATATTACAAATAACTTAAGGTGGTATGGGACATGTGTCGATATTAATGTGGATCAAAGTATATTATAATTAAAATACTTTCACCGGT
This sequence comes from Magallana ariakensis, assembly GCA_020458035.1. Classification (NCBI taxonomy): domain Eukaryota; kingdom Metazoa; phylum Mollusca; class Bivalvia; order Ostreida; family Ostreidae; genus Magallana; species Magallana ariakensis. The sequence continues at coordinate 71,504,015 of CM035811.1, forward strand.
TTAGAATTTTTAAATTTTACAATATCTAACCAAAAAATAGTTTTTTAAAAACATTTGGAGAGGTTAAAATTGTAAAACCCTAAGCAGGATTAGAGCTCATGACTTACAGATTTGTAGTCAACCCTCTAACCCACTGCGCCACGCTTTAAGGTGTCAATATCGGAAAAGAAACTACTTACATTATTACATTTCATTTTATTGTTTATTTCGATAAACAATACGTCACAACATGGAAGTGTCCCATACCACCTTTAAAACGATCAAGATTTTGTTATGCATTTTAGAAGCAAAGTTGTTTATCGTAAAAATATCTCTTTGGAAAACTAATTGCCACACCCATTGACGACGTAATTAGGGATTTTTATTTATCATCTGAAACTTGGGGGGGGAGGGGGTTAATTCTGAAATTGTATCGATATTTCATGGTATCATTTAAAATTTAAAAAAATCGGACGGAAGACCTGCTCGTTACTCTTAACGAGGTCGTATCTAGTTATTATTTATGTTTTCCACAAATTTTGTGCACGCGATAGAAGTTGATATTTTATTAAGACATTTATAACAAAAGTGGCAGAGAAATAAAAACTCTTGACTACGAAATCGAAAAACAAGGGGTTGGCCCCTTTAGTTAGTGGCCAAGACACTCGTAAAGTCTATCATAAATAACTTAAAAACAATCAAGATTTTGTAATGCATTACAGAAGCAATCTTTCGTGTTCTGTTGTCTAAAGTTTACTCCTACATATACTCAGTAGATGAAGTAGGAAAGAAATCTTTCATCATCTGACGACTTTCAAATAATCAAAGCCACTGGACAAAACAAAACGTTGACCAATGAGTTTTTTGTAGAAAGATCTATGATTCCAGTTAACGTCTGTTTTATATATGTTTGATTTAGTCTCGGCTGGGATTTGTTTATCCACAGTTACTTCCGTCTGTTCTATGTAGATAAACATGTATTAAAATGTATGTTGTGTTCTGCTTTATGAAGTTTGATAATTTTACACTTGAAATGACTCCTACATATTTTTATATGTTTTCTTAGCAAAGAAGAAACTTAATCAGTTTTATCAATTAAAAAAAATAATTAAATTTTCAATGAATGCAAATAAATTGTTAGTACACAAGGTGATATGTCTAACACTGTCTGGAGCCATTGTAATTTCTATAAAAAAATTGTTAATGCTTTACTTAATTATAATTGTCTTGAAAAGTTTAAACACCAAAACAATGACTTCTGTATGCCTAATTCTTTATGTTCCTCTACTTTCATGCTATCGGATCTTTATGTATACAACATGTTTATGTTAACATAATACTAATCCAGCCAGACCGAGTAACGTTCGTGAACAGTAACTCGACTAGATCAACAACCTTTAATATACATATCATATCTCAATATTATATTAAACTCTATTGCTTTATCATTTTCAAAGAAAAAATATCACCTAAAATTTTACTTGTTGTAATAATGATCGATAGCTAGTCATGGTACATTGTACTAAGCTCTTTATATTTCTTGTTTAACTTGAGCCTCCGCCTTTGTTACGCCACACACACTTAATTCCTTCCTTACTTAAACGTCCAAGCAACTACATATATAGCCTGTCTACATCTGTCTTCTCAGACGGAGTGATACTTTATATTAATTATATTCTTTCTGTTGGGCGAACAAATCTATACTTATAGAGTTATAAAGTTTGACCAGATCAACAACACCCTACTATGGTGTCTTTGTGCAGACACTCTGTGAATCACCTCGGTGTGTGGTTCTGTCTGTTGTCAGTCTCCCAGGCGTATGGTGAGTCAGCTTTATGTACATTTCTAAAAGCATTGTTATGAAAATTTTCCACATTAGGTTGTTTGGGATTACGTTACCAGGAAGGGCACTAGTCATACTTTGGTAAATTAAAAGAAAAAAATCAACAGTTTAAAGTAATTCTCTGAATTTCCCAGAAAATATTGAAAAAAAAAATGACACGAAAAATTCATTTATAAAGTAAAATTACCCAAATGACCTCAGACCCCTACCCCCATACCCCACACCTGCAAACACAATTATTACTCTGACCCCAAACCCCTACTCCCCATGGAAAAACCAAATCATTCTTGATCCGAGCATGTGCCGCTACTGCCAAGGAGATATAAAAACATCAGAATATTTTTTATTAAAACGAAAGCCTGTACATGTAGTTGCAACAAAGAAGATTGTAAACAGTGCAAAATAAATGACACATTGCGCAACGCTTTTCACTGCAGGACTGCCAGGACAGAAGATATGATTATTAAATGTGTTATGGGACACATGTCGATACTAGTGTAAATAAAAGTATGCTATCCATTTTAGAATGTCGATATTAATGTGGATCAAAGTATATTATAATTAAAATACTTTCACCGGTTTAGAATTTTTAAATTTTACAATATTTAACCAAAAAATAGTTTTTAAAAACATTTGGAGAGGTCAAAATTGTAAAACCCTAAGCGGGATTCGAACTCATGACTTACAGATTTGTAGTCAACCTTTTAACCCACTGCGCCACGCTTTTAGGTGTCAATATCGGAAAAAGACTACTTATATTATTACATTTCATTTTATTGTTTATTTCGATAAACAATACGTCACAACATGGAAGTGTCCCATACCACCTTTAAAACGATCAAAATTTTGTAATGCATTTTAGAAGCAAAGTTGTTTATCGTAAAAATATCTCTTTGAAAAAAAAATTGCCACACCCATTGACGACGTAATTAGGGATTTTTATTTATCATCTGAAACTTGGGGGGAGGGGGTTAATTCTGAAATTGTATCGATATTTCATGGTATCATTTAAAATAAAAAAAATCGGACGGAAGACCTGCTCGTTACTCTTAACGAGGTCGTATCTAGTTACTATTTATGTTTTCCACAAATTTTGTGCACGCGATAGAAGTTGATATTTTATTAAGACATTTATAACAAAAGTGGCAGAGAAATAAAAGCTCTTGACTACGAAATCGAAAAACAAGGGGTTGGCCCCTTTAGTTAGTGGCCAAGACACTCGTAAAGTCTATCATAAATAACTTAAAAACAATCAAGATTTTGTAATGCATTATAGAAGCAATCTTTCGTGTTCTGTTGTCTAAAGTTTGATAACTAAAAACTTCAGTTTACTCCTACATATACTCAGTAGATGAAGTAGGAAAGAAATCTTTCATCATCTGACGACTTTTAAATAATCAAAGCCACTGGACAAAACAAACGTTGACCAATGAGTTTTTTGTAGAAAGAACTATGATTCCAGTAAACGTCTGTTTTATATATGTTTGATTTAGTTTCGGCTGGGATTTCTTTATCCACAGTTACTTCCGTCTGTTCTATGTAGATAAACATGTATTAAAATGTCTGTTGTGTTCTGCTTTATGAAGTTTGATAATTTTACACTTGAAATGACTCCTACATATTTTTATATGTTTTCTTAGAAAAGAAGAAACCCAATCAGATTTATCAATTAAAAAAAATAATTAAATTTTACATTGAATGCAAATAAATTGTTAGTAGACATGGTGATATGTCTAACACTGTCTGAAGGCATTTAATTTCTATAAAAAAAATTGTTAACGCTTTACTTAATTATAAGTGTCTTGAAAAGTTTAAACACCAAAAACAATGAATTCTGTATGCCTAATTCTTTATGTTCCTCCTACTTTCATGCTATCGGATCTTTATGTATACAACATGTTTATGTTAACATAATACTAATCCAGCCAGACCGAGTAACGTTCGTGAGCAGTAACTCGACTAAATCAACAACCTTTAATACACATATCATATCTCAATATTATATTAAACTCTATTGCTTTATCATTTTAAAAGAAAAAATATCACCTAAAATTTTACTTGTAGTAATAATGATCGATAGCTAGTCATGGTACATTGTACTAAGCTCTTTATATTTCTTGTTTAACTTGAGCCTCCGCCTTCGCTACGCCACACACACTTAATTCCTTCCTTACTTAAACGTCCAAGCAACTACATATATAGCCTGTCTACATCTGTCTTCTCAGACGGAGTGATACTTTATATTAATTATATTCTTTCTGTTGGGCGAACAAATCTATACTTATAGAGTTATAAAGTTTGACCAGATCAACAACACCCTACTATGGTGTCTTTGTGCAGACACTCTGTGAATCACCTCGGTGTGTGGTTCTGTCTGTTGTCAGTCTCCCGGGCGTATGGTGTGTCAGCTTTATGTACATTTCTTAAAGCATTGTTATGAAAATTTTCCACATTAGGTTGTTTGGGATTACGTTACAAGGAAGGGCACTAGTCATACTTTGGTAAATTAAAAGAAAAAAATCAACAGTTTAAAGTAATTCTCTGAATTTCCCAGAAAATATTGAAAAAAAAATGACACGAAAAATTCATTTATAAAGTAAAATTACCCAAATGACCTCGGACCCCAACCCCAATACCCCACACCTGCAAACACAATTATTACTCTGACCCCAACCCCCTACTCCCCATGGAAAAACCAAATCGTTCTTGACCCGAGCATGTGCCGCTACTGCCAAGGAGATATATAAACATCAGAATATTTTTGATTAAAACGAAAGCCTGTACACGTAGTTGCAACAAAGAAGATTGTAAACAGTGCAAAATAAATGACACATTGCGCAACGCTTTTCACTGCAGGACTGCCAGGACAGAAGATATGATTATTAAATGTGTTATGGGACACATGTCGATACTAATGTAAATAAAAGTATGTTAGAATCAAAATACTTTCACCATTTTAGATGTCGATATTAATGTGGATCAAAGTACATTATAATTAAAATACTTTCACCGGTTTAGAATTTTTAAATTTTACAATATTTAACCAAAAAATAGTTCTTAAAAAATTTGGAGAGGTAAAAATTGTAAAACCCTAAGCAGGATTCGAACTCATGATTTACATATTTGTAGTCAACCCTCTAACCCACCGCGTCACGCTTTTAGGTGTTAATATCGGAAAAGAAACTACTTATATTATTACATTTCATTTTATTGTTTATTTCGATAAACAATACGTCACAACATGGAAGTGTCCCATACCACCTTTAAAACGATCAAAAGTTTGTAATGCACTTTAGAAGCAAAGTTGTTTATCGTAAAAATATCTCTTTGAAAAACTAATTGCCACACCCATTGACGACGTAATTAGGGATTTTTATTTATCATCTGAAACTTGGGAGGGGGGGGGGGTAATTCTGAAATTGTATCGATATTTCATGGTGTCATTTAAAATAAAAAAAATCGGACAGAAGACCTGCTCGTTCCTCATAAAGAGGGCGTATCTAGTTATTATTTATGTTTTCCACAAATTTTGTGCACGCGATAGAATTTGATATTTTATTAAGACATTAATAACAAACGTGGCAGGGAAATAAAAGCTCTTGACTACGAAATCGAAAAAACAAGGGGTTGGCCCCTTTAGTTAGTGGCCAAGACACTCGTAAAGTCTATCATAAATAACTTAAAAACAATCAAGATTTTGTAATGCACTATAGAAGAAATCTTTCGTGTTCTGTTTTCTAAAGTTTGATAATTAAAAACTTCAGTTTACTCCTACATATACTCAGTAGATGAAGTAGGAAAGAAATCTTTCATCATCTGACGACTTTTAAATAATCAAAGCCACTGGACAAAACAAAACGTTGACCAATGAGTTTTTTGAAGAAAGAACTATGATTCCAGTAAACGTCTGTTTTATATATGTTTGATTTAGTCTCGGCTGGGATTTGTTTATCTACAGTTACTTCCGTCTGTTCTATGTAGATAAACATGTATTAAAATGTATGTTGTGTTCTGCTTTATGAAGTTTGATAATTTTACACTTGAAATGACTCCTACATATTTTTATATATTTTCTTAGAAAAGAAGAAACCCAATCAGATTTATCAATTAAAAAAAAATAATTAAATTTTACATTGAATGCAAATAAATTGTTAGTACACAAGGTGATATGTCTAACACTGTCTGAAGCCATTGTAATTTCTATAAAAAAAATTGTTAACGCTTTACTTAATTATAAGTGTCTTGAAAAGTTTAAACACCAAAACAATGACTTCTGTATGCCTAATTCTTTATGCTCCTCCTACTTTCATGCTATCGGATCTTTATGTATACAACATGTTTATGTTAACATAATACTAATCCAGCCAGACCGAGTAACGTTCGTGAGCAGTAAATTGACTAGATCAACAACCTTTAATACACATATCATATCTCAATATTATATTAAACTCTATTGCTTTATCATTTTCAAAGAAAAAATATCACCTAAAATTTTACTTGTTGTAATATTGATCGATAGCTAGTCTTGGTACATTGTACTAAGCTCTTTATATTTCTTGTTTAACTTCCTTGTCACGTGATTATTGAGCCTCCGCCTTCGCTACGCCACACACACTTAATTCCTTCCTTACTTAAACGTCCAAGCAACTACATATATAGCCTGTCTACATCTGTCTTCTCAGACGGAGTAATACTTTATATTAATTATATTCTTTCTGTTGGGCGAACAAATCTATACTTATAGAGTTATAAAGTTTGACCAGATCAACAACACCCTACTATGGTGTCTTTGTGCAGACACTCTGTGAATCACCTCGGTGTGTGGTTCTGTCTGTTGTCAGTCTCCCAGGCGTATGGTGAGTCAGCTTTTTGTACATTTCTAAAAGCATTGTTATGAAATTTTTCCACATTAGGTTGTTTGGGATTACGTTACAAGGAAGGCCACTAGCCATACTTTGGTAAATTAAAAGAAAAAAATCAACAGTTTAAAGTAATTATCTGAATTTCCTAGAAAATACTGAAAAAAAATGACACGAAAAATTCATTTATAAAGTAAAATTACCCAAATGACTTCGGACCCCAACCCCAATACCCCACACCTGCAAACACAATTATTACTCTGACCCCAACCCCCTACTCCCCATGGAAAAACCAAATCATTCTTGATCCGAGCATGTGCCGCTACTGCCAATGAGATATATAAACATCAGAATATTTTTGATTAAAACGAAAGCCTGTACATGTAGTTGCAACAAAGAAGATTGTAAACAGTGCATAATAAATGACACATTGCGCAACGCTTTTCACTGCAGGACTGCCAGGACAGAAGATATGATTATTAAATGTGTTATGGGACACATGTCGATACAAGTGTAAGTAAAAGTATGTTATAATCAAAATACTTTCACCATTTTAGAATTTTTTTTTTTACAATCTTTAGGCGACAAAAATAAGTTTTTTTGGAAACTTCAGGTAAAAATTAGAAAAGGCCCAGCAGGATTCGAACTCTTACTTACAGACAAGTAGTTAACGCTCTAATCCAATTTGTGCTATGCTGTTAGGTATCATAATTTTGGGGGAAAATATTATTTCTTTATATTTATACTTTAGTGGGGTTTTTTTTCGATAGGGAGTACGTCACAATATGCAGGTGTCCCATATCACATTCAAGCTGAAATTTGTGCTTTACGTTGTTAATTAACATAATTTATAAAATAGTGCAAGGGGTTTTAAAGAATACTAGTAGACTAATTGTTCTCGAAAAATTAGAGGTCTTTCCACCTTAATATTTTTTAATAAATTGCTAGATTGCTTGATAAGATATACAAAAAAAATATTATATGATATATATGTTGTACTGGAAAGTGGGAAAACCACAAAGCCATAAATGATTTTTTAAGAGATTTTCTTTTATTTCAAGTCATTGCTTTAAGAATTCCCTGTTGTTCATCTTAAGTACCGGTACCTGTTAAATTACTTTTCTGAATTTTTGTCCACTTACTCTGAACAAAACTGATGTGCTCGCCAAGTGAATACTCTTTACAAAAGCATATAAACATAAAACCTTACAATAGAAGAACATGTTATAGAGGATAGCTGTCTTTGTACAATATGAATGGGTTGACTGTAAAAACAATTTCCACTTGAGTAACCACAGGACTTGATGTGATACCTGGCTGACCTAATTGAATACCTTATTGCGCAATCCAGCAAGCTATTGAAACCCTTACTATAATTCTGTATTTCAAAAGATATAAAAATTCATTAATAAACAGATTTTCAAATGACCTTGACCATTGACCTTTAAGTCATTTTGTTCGGCCAAGGTAGACGCTCCCATCCCAACTGATCTGTAGTCTCTATGATAAATAGTAAAAAGGTTGGAAGTGATTTTATGGAAATGTCAATACTTTCAGGGGCAATAACTGCTAGAAGAGGGCCTCAGATCCCTTCGGTATGAATAGATCGAAGAACCCTCTAAGAGTACTAAAAACATTGGTAAAAGTTCCAAGTGCCTATCTTTTATGGTTTCAGAGGAGTAGCGATAACAAGGATTTCGTACACAAGGGCAATATCTCTGTAATTATTCAAAGGTATGAGCCAAGGGGCTATATTTTAAAATTGTCTTAAGATTTCCTACAACATCCATGAAAAAGTTTTTCTCTACCACCCTAAACAAAAGAGATCTTAAAACTCATTAATTAACAGATTTCCAGATGACCTTGACCTTTGACCTTTATGTTATTTTGTTTGGCCAAGGTAGACGCTTTTATCCCAAGTATTCCTAAGTCTCTATGATAAATAATAAAAAAGTTGGAAGTGATTTTATGGAAATTTAAAGACTTTCAGGGGCAATTACTGCTAGAAAGGGGCCTCAAATCCTTTTGGTATGAATAGATTGAAGAACCCTCTAAGTGTACTGAATACACATTGGTAAAAGTTCCAAGTCTTTATCTCCTTTGGTTTCAGAGGGGTAGCGATAACAAGCATTTCCTACGCAAAGGGCAATAACTCTGGAAGTTCTGGGAGTTTTTAGACACAGGGTCAATTGTTACCATAACTTTTAATGACCAATTACATAAAGTTTAAATTGTATAGATAACCCTAATAACAAAAAAGTCACCCCGAGATAAATAGAAAAAAAAAGAATAAAAAACATAAAGAAATCAAAAGGTCTTCCACCTGAAAGGTGAAAAGACCTAAAAATTGTGAAAATACATAAATGTTATACATTTAAGTAACACAACACAGGTTTTCAGGTTGCATTAGCGGGTGCTAGTTTTACCCTGCTCTTAGACGGGTTTCACGTGGTGTACATATGTGTTTTGGATATGCAGAATAGGATTTATTTACATGCATAAACGTTTCATTTGTTTTGATCAGCTAAAAGAACTCATGCTGTGCTCTATTTGGATTATCATTATGATGTTAACCAATATAAGTAAGAATAATGCACGCAGTAGAGCAATATTATGGACACCGGTATACATATAAGTATACTTTCATTTTCTAAATAAGTGATCTACCTTTGCCAGCCTACGTACTGTATCAACATTTTTAAATATTTTAAATAATCTTATCACCGTTAACTTTCCTATTGCATTTGTACAGTTTCTGTTATTCTAAAAGTTAAATTTTCATTTGTCAGACTTACACTATTTTATAAAAGTTAACCCAATATTGACCCTGTGACATTTTATATTAAATTTTGTTTAAATAAGTGTAAAGACTTAACATGTTTATATGAGTTATAACAGGGAGGAAGGGGAAGGGGTCTTAACCCTTCCCCATCCCCATGATTTGTGGATTAGATACATTTCTAGTGAGAATGAAGGAAGCTTTTTTTCATTAAACCTTCTAAATAGGATAATATATTTTGATTACTGTTGAGATCCCCATCTCTAAACCATATTCATTCTTGCTCTTCGTGTCATTGCGCATCAAATGGTATATAGGTTATGTCCCCATTTGAGACACCCTGTCTTTCCATGAACTGGAAATAATTAAGAATTTTATCTTATGCATATGTAGTGTTTGACCCATATGGGCAATTCCTAGCCCAATGATGACCAAAATCTTTATGTTCATCTAGAGAAAAATACCAATCAAGAAATGATTTTGCTACTGTAAAAAATGTAAGAAGAGATTCTGTATCTTTAGAACCAGGTTTGATGGGGTGGTGGATAAACATTAAATTTTAACCATTTATTGTCAAAAAGTTAAACTTGAATATTAGTTATTGATTCTCTGTCAGGGGGAAAATAAAACTTCTGATCAAATCTCATTAATCATTTGTCCATTATGCAAGTGTACCTGTAAATGTATTTTTTTTTAGAGTTACATTTTTTACCAGTTTATATATTTTTTTAGACCACAAATTTAATTTTAATAGATCATTTGAAAATTATGAGAAGTGTAAATGTAAGGATTTTTTTATTTTAAGAAAAGAAAAACATTTCATTTACAGTTTAAGGAGGGATAAATGTTAATTTTCTGCTACTATTTGACTACCAGGATAAAATATGATTTTTATAAACCTTATTGCACATCTATAGGACAGCCCTTATCATATCATATCCCAAGATATGATGTGGCTTTTCATTAAATCATAAGAGGAGTTCTGGGAACTGGGTTTTTGGGGAAATGAAAAACGTCAATTTTCTGCTACTATTCAGCAGAAGACCTTACTGTTTTTCTATTGTTTCTCTTTCTTTATTAGGGTCTTCCGTCTTCAGCGGAGACCCTACTATTATTCTATCGTTTCTTTTTTACTTTTCTTATTAAGGTCTTCCGTTTCAAACGTTTTCGTACTGTTTCTTTTTCGTACTGGTTCTTATTATTTTTCCCCCAAATTTTGTGCTCGCTATTTCTCAGACAATATTGGGCCGATCTCAATCATTTTTTCACAGACGATTGGACGCCATCTGAATTTTATACTTTTTTAAATTTTGATGACGTCACTTCCGATACCAATTTATCAGTGATTTTGCAATTTTTTACAATCTATTTTGTGCAAAGCTGATCTCAGAAACTATTAGAGATATGACTACGAAATTTTCAGTATAGCTAGACTACAGTTTGAAGTTGTGCACTATTAAGTTGATTTACGCCAGTGGCGCCATACCTTGAACCCCCTCTTGGCACTAAAATTGTTTTGATCTGAATCTTTTTACCAGCTTATATTTTGTTAAAACATATATAACAAAAGTGACAGAGATATAAAAGTTCTTGCGTACGAAGTCAAAAAAGGGGCTAGCCCCTTAATTAAGGGCCAAGAGACGCGTTATGTCTACTACAAATAACTTAAAAATGATCAAAATTTTGTAATGCATTATAGTAGCAAAGTTGTTGATTGTAACAATATATGATTTTAAAAATCATTGCCACACCCATTTATTACGTTATTAGGTATTTTTAGTGACCAAAATCCTCAAACTTTGACGCAATATATCTAGAGAAGGAGACATATTTTGTTAAGCATTGTAGAAGAGAAAATGTTCTAATCGATTTAACTAATCGCAACACCGATGTCTGTCTCTATTACATGTACACTAGGCAAATTTACAAGAAATGCCAGCTTTTATTTTCATAAATAACTTCCGTTTGTCCGTTCCCGGTCCCGAGACAAAAAACCTAGTTTCAACAAGATCTTAGATCCTAGTATCGATATTTCATCGTATCATATAAAACAAATCGAACGGAAGACCTACTCGTTACTCGTAACGAGATCTAGTTATATATTGCAATCGTATACATGAAATCATAGTGAACATGTCGAAAGTAAACAGCTTGCATATACATGTATATATATTAAATGAAAATTGTTTAACACAGTGACTGATTTTCTCTGATTGCATTCTGATTCTCAGTAACAAATTGGTTGTTTGTACAAGTACTGTAAAAGTCATCCATTGGGTTAATATTATTACATTACGTTTGATTTCATATTTTTATTTACAGTGCAGTTTGTGGTTCCTGGAAACACAACGGCCACCATTAGCTCGACGTATAACAATCTAGGCGCATCCAAGACTGTAGATGGGAACTTTAGCCAGTACGCAGCAGCTTGTTCACATACAGCGGATTCGGGTGTGACGGAGGCATGGTTAGCGGTCGATCTACAAACAGTTAGGAGCGTAAAGTCCGTTAAATTCTGGTACCGAACTGACAGTATGTTAGATATTATATTGTTTTGGTATATTTAAACTTTAAAAACAAGACTTTAGACTTTTGGGTACGATACAATAACAATATACTTATTGCATGAAAAACTAAAACAAAAAATGAAAATGACGCTTTATCATGTTTTTAGGCTCAAATACATAAAAACAGCATTAGTTTCGGGTCTGAGGTCTGTAGCTTCTGGTATATAAAAAAATGGATGGACAACCTGAATTTTTTTTTTTGAAACCGCGAGCTTAAGACCTGCAGCTAGAATAGCACTGGAGTGAAATCTTGTCGATTTTAATGAGTCATGACTGAATAACTGACTGTAATAGGGATCCTTGTGATATATATAAAATACATGGTTACTGTCTTGAAATATAAGCTATATTTGGGCGACTTTAAGAAAACGTGTTAGAGGGAGACATTTGACAAGCCCTCTGAACGTTTTCGACCTAGGCCCAAATATCACTTATATTTCATGACAGTTATCATGTATTTTGTTTATCCTGCAACACAATATCACATTTTGCGCCTCAAACAATCTTTATTTGACAAATTTCGCTGCATATCTGCAGTTAAAATCATGACGCCATGGCGTAAACGAAGCAAGAAAGATAACGTCACAACGCATTTGAATGTCTGGTAAATGCACGATGCTAAATTGGGACATTGACCGAATATAGCTTTGGTTTATTGGGTTACCTTTATTTAGTCAATGCCAGGGATAGTTGCAGGATAAATGATGATGGACACCTGCGGGTATACAATTTATTCACTATTTTATTTGAGATTTGAAAAGGACATGTATTTATTAATATACATATATATAGGATAAATATAATACCTGTTTATGGAATCGAGTATATATAAGACTTCAAAATCTATGCTACAAGCCCTTGACACAGTCTTATACGAGCCTATATGACTGTTTCTACATTCAATCTAACATCTTTCACACTCTGTACATTTAATTTAGTTTGTTAACTCAGAATAAATAAATATTTCAGATAATCAATTTATAATTTGTTAATTAGACAAGAAAAGTTAGTGCTTACATATTTTTTGCTCAGTGTAACAGCATATTAAAGTCAAATCTATATATTCTAAAGCAAAACTCATGTCGGCATGGAATGATAATTTGATTTTATCTTTATTCCATGTAAATAATATGTTGATAAAATATTTACATATTATATTATTGCTGTTTAATATACAATTAAAGTATTACCATTAAAGGAGTCAGCAAGATTCCAGTTCCCCGAGAGCAAGTCTATTTCCCAGTAATGGTAGTTATTTAAACAATAAAATGCTTTCTTTGGTGATTCATGCGGAATATGAAGATGGCAACATTGCAGACAAAATACATAACCCGCGTTAGCGGATTATCTAATTTTTTTCTGCAATGATCGCCACCTTCATAACCCGCATGAATCATTAAAGAAAACATTTAATTGTACATATTTACATCTTTCTTTTAACAAATTAATAAATTGATTGTAAAAAGTAAGTAAATTCACTAAATTACTGTTAATGTTCGTTAGTATGTTAGCTAAAAGAAACAGCCAAATCGTCTCTTATGGGAATTTGAGTTTGACATCTGACATCATGATTATTTCGTGCAGTCCGTGATTCTTCTTAGGTCGCTCAGACGCTGTAAATTTCGACCAATCAATAAACGGGGCGTGTAGATTTCAGTGTGGCTGTTTAGTGCTATGAGGAAATCATAAGTTTCCGTAAGAAATAGAGGGGATTATACTCGGTAGATTTAAATATAAAACTATGTTCGCAGATCTTAAGTAGAGGGGATGTACTAAAAATGAAAAGCGTCTGTCCCCCTCCGCCAAACAAAATTATCCCTCAGTATTCAAAGAAACGCAAATTACACAATTGCCATGCTCTAAGAGTCTTTATTATCTTACGCGACATCATCAAATAGTCGGAATTTGTCAGGGATATACAGAAAAATAGTTAGTATGCGATAAAAAAAAATGGATTACTTGACTATTTGAACCAAAGAAGAAATCCGATTAAAATTATGTTCTATATGTATTGTAGTACACGTTTACATTGAATTAATTTTGGTTTCACGTGGTCTTCTCACTGAAACTTAGAGAATATTTCAATTAGTGCCTTTTCTTCCACAATCATGTATATAACCATATATATTTAAAAGACATCAAATGAAAGTGTTTGATGAGTGGCCTAGTGGTAACGCGGAGGTCTTTTTGATTTTGTGATCGCTGGATTTTTTTTTCAAGTTATCTTTTATAATCTCAAAGTGAGATTATGCACACCTAATATAAACAGATCTCTTTGATAACACTATACATGTATTCTATATACAACTGTACACTTAGATTCATTGCATTTTGCCGGAAGTTATCACGGTTAAGAATGTTAACTGACATTGTACACACAGTTCTATATTCATTTTTGATTTCCCGACATAATGTGGAATAACACACTTGGAAAAAGTCACTCAAATTCACAGTAAATTATTTGATTATGAAATATATAATGATAAATAAATTGTACATATGTATAAAAAGCGAAAAATTTTCAGAATGGGGATAAAAAATGAATATCAAAAAAAAATTATTCAGTAAGTACCAACAAAAGCCCCTGCGAGATTCGAACTCTGGATGCACGGATCACAAGCCTGACACTTTATCCAATCATGAAGTAAGTTATATGTCGCAGTCGATAAAATCCTTTTATTAAAACGAAATGTCGTTTCGATAAGAGGTCAGCCATTTTGTGATGATGTGTTATTCCACCTTAAAGTATCTATGTTTCGAAAATCGTATTGCAACAGGTACCTGAAGCTATATTTAGTAACAGGTACTTATCGTCAACACACAGGTGTAGGCGAAATAATGGGAAAAGGCGCTATACCTCTTTGAATTTTAAAATGCTTAAGGAGTGCCCCCCCCCCCTGACTTTTTTAAACATTAAACTAGAAGTTTAAGGTAAAACACTACACTCCCGTCCCTACGGATATGCATTTTGAAGATTGGCGGTAAAACAAAATTATTTTAGTTTTTCCTCAGTTTTCTGTTCGTTTTGCTATTCAAGATTTCGGATGTCTAACCTCCCCACTTTAAAAAACGATGGCATGATTAAAATCATTGAAATAGATAAAAACAAAAACAAAAAAAAAACATGATTTCTTCATTGACACGTTTTCTCTATTTAAGCGGGGAAACTTGCAGGAATGAAAACAGATTTTTGTAACGATATGTTAATAAGAGATGTTGACATCTTTTCTCTATTCTGATGTACACGGGAGTCGACCCCTTGGACAATTTTTAAAGGTTATGATCCAGGATGTGTTCATGTCGTATCAATGCAAAATCCCCGTATACGTTTTTTTAGCCTTGTATTGAAACCTGACAAGTTAGATGAGCCATTTCAAAGGAAAACTTTTTGGTTTTTTTTACATTCGTCTATTGAATGAACATCGTTTAAACCGATTTATTTAAGAAAATGTGTTGCACAAATGTCTTTGAACAAACTCAAGTTCGCGCGTCTAAACAATCTGTCAAATATTGATATTCTTTCCGATTTAGTAAATCAGCTAATTAATATTCATGGATTGTCGAAATCATAGAGCTCGTATTTTCTTCTAAGTCTCAACCTGAGTACGTGATAACTTTTCAAAACAGTGATTTATTATGATGCAAATATGATGCACGTTTATCTATGTAGATCAAATGATGTGTATATCACCATTATAGGGGCGCACATGAGCACCGGCCGTCTAAAGGAGTACTTTATCCTGGTCTCCAAAGTATTTACTCTGGCTGAAACCCGTGTGTGCTACACCCAACCCCCAGGGTTCATCAATACCAGTATCCTGGAGGAGGACTGCCAATCAACGGCCAGATACCTCTGGTTTTATCAGAATAAAACTTTTGATGGAGGAAGTCCAATGCTTGAAATATGTGAAGTGCAGGTGTTTGGTATGATATCTGTTTCTCTTCCTAGATTATTTAATTTTGGTTCAGTTGTTGTTTTGCATTTTTTGATTGGCTTTAATGAACAATGATTAATTTAAAAAAGAACGCTTCGCGGCTTATGATGCAAAACTGGTCCAACACAAGTCAAGGTAATTCTTTATATGTTACAAAACAAATTATGACGTAAATTTTGTGTTATTTCGTCTTGTTCGTGCCCGATCTAATTGAGACATAAACGATGTATTTAACAAAGAAACCAAGCTGACCTAGAAATTGATTGAGAAAAAATCTATCAAAAATACTGACTACTGTAATCACATACTAACCAGTATCGGAATGAAGACATTACTGGGCTGTGTCAATTGCTTATTTGAAGATATAAATCGCATTTTTCTTGTACATTATAGCATCATAGCGTTGTGAAGTTGATCCAAACCCGAATGATTGTTCTTAAGATTCTTTGAACATTAATAATAATGGACAGGTGACACAATCGCAACAACATTGAACAACAAGTTGGATTGTGATTGTGATAAACTTCTGTAGATTTTCCTGCTACTCCCATCCATTTCCCAGCTATTGCTGAATGAGACGCGTGACCTCAATATGCATATCTGAAGACTCTAAGATCGGAAACATTCGGTGCAACGTTAGAGTCGGATCACACTACCAAATCGATATTTCGCTGTTTGCTTTCATGTAAAATCTGAGGTCAATAAATTTTGCTAATTGATATTAAAAGTCTGAGAACCCTGTATAAAATCATGAATTATTATTATTCTAAGCTTAGAAACTTCATTTATGTTTTCTCAGCAATTACGGATCGAAATAAAAATGGTGAACCGTTGGAAAAAAATGTGTCAGATTTGGGATTTCCAGAAGATAAAAGTCATAAAAAATATGGAATCATTTTTGCCAAAGAAAGAATTTTGTTTTGTCCATACATAGTATACTAAGTGATAATGTATAACGACAAACCATTTATAAGCAGATATGTTACCGGATCCTAAACCCTAAAGTTTACTAACCTTATTAAAGGATTGAATTTAAGAGGTATAACCAGAAGTACTAGTACAAGAGCAAAAATGTTTGTAAATTTCTTGAGGTCCACACAATCAGGGGTGTACCTAAATATTAATATTAACAACTCAAACATCTTTTGATTTCATTTTTGAGTGTGTAATTTGATTATGTTTGTTTTTTAATTACTTTATACAACAATTTTTAACAATTTACAACAAAAGACAGAAATTAAGCATTTTTTTCAACAATGACCTTGACCTTGCCCAAATAACCTTTGGTCAAGATCATGACACACCTTCAGGTCATAAGCAATATTTGTGAAAATTAAGAACTTCTAATGTTCCTACATAGATAAATATAAACCGGACACAAATTCTGCACTTTTCCTGTCAATGATCTTGACCTTGCCCAAATGGCCTTGGGTCAAGGTCATGACACACCCTATGGTCAAAAGCAATCTTTGTGATAAGTAAGAACTTCCAATGTGTCTCCATAAGAAAGATATGGACCGGACACGAATTCTGCACTTTTCCTACCAGTGACCTTTACCTTGCCTAAATGAACTTGGGTCAAGGTCATGACACACCTCTAGGTCATCAACAATCTTTGTGTGAAGTAAGAACTCCCAATTTTTTCTCCATAAGAAAGATATGGGCTAGAAACGAATTTTGCGTTTCTCCTGCCAGTGACCTTGACCTTGCCCGATTGACCTGAGGTCAAGGTTTTGACACACCCCCAGGTCATAAGCATATATATGTGTGAAGTATGAACTTCCAATGTTTCTTCATAATAAAGATATGGACCGGACACGGACAGACAGACGAACAGACAGGCGGACTGACTGACAATATGATTCCTATATATCCCCCTCCCAAACTTTGTTTGCGGGGGGTATAAAAATCATCGGGAGACTTTTACGTTTTATTTCCCTTGTCACGTGACTGTACAGAAAAATTAGATGATGCATTATATAGAAATATTATAAAGAGGTATAATGAAAGATTGTATCCTCAAATCGTGTTCACTAAAGGTTAAACTCGAAAAAACTCGTTTCAAGTTTGCACATCATATTATCTAGATGATTTGTCTCTGAAAAACGGAAAAAACTAATGGCTTCATAAAAAATGAACAAGTTTTGCCGAGTGTCAATGAACCGTGTTATCTATAAGATGTTTAATCAAGTCATGTCGATGATACGGTGAAAATAAGTTCAGACTTATTATTGTCTTTCAAATCGGATGAGCTGTGATCGGCTATTGTTTCTTGCAAAATGCAAAATTCTATCAATTTGGACTTTTTTATCACAATATCATGTATACATGTATCTATCAAAATCTCAGCTTATTTAAACTGTGTCTGTCAGCTTCATCTTTCTTCTAGCTAATGTCTCTTTTTTTCTTTTTTTCTTTTTTGAAATCCAGAGTTTGAAATTTGTATGATTAACAAGGCTGGATGGTCATGGCCAATTTTAGACTGTAATATTTACATTTCCCAGTGTCTTTGTCTGTGATAACACTACGAATCGATTTTGTACTAAACAGTCCAATAATTCAAATGACGTATTGTTGGGGCGGAAGCGGGGTCTGCATACTTAATATTCTAATTTTAATCGTACAACTGCTAAAAATTATCTATCATAAAAAATCTACCATAAAGCCCTTCAGGCTTTATTGGATTTGATCACGCCCCAACCAAAATTATTACTTCATAATACTCAAAGAACAATTCCTTATTCCTTAATTAATCTACAGTCTCCTCTATAAGTCAAGTATTTAAATTGTAAGACGATACTGGAAAATAATCAAATATCAAAACGAAGGCAATATCAAATAAGTTTTAGATCATATATTTAAAAAATCGTGTTGTCCATTCAATCTCCTTGAGGGGGTTCGATCGTCATTGGAATGTTTAGATTGTATTGATCTCCAGTAGATTAAAAGCTCTATATGAAAAATATAGAAAAATACCCAAATTTAAAAAGTAAAATATAAGGAATTTTTATTAACTAAATAAGTTAATGCTAAACAAATCATTTCTTTAAATTCTAGGTAGATCTGATGGTTAGTTTGTTGACCTTCTAGTCTCCTTCAGGTAACCGAAAAGATGGTTTTGATCAAATATTTCAGGTTGTGAAACGGGATTTTACGGAAAAACCTGCTCGTCTACCTGTAGCCACTGTAAAAACACTAAGACTTGTGGTATAGTTACTGGGCATTGTGATATACAAGGCTGTGCTCTTTCCGGCTTTCAAGCGCCTAGCTGTACTGGTAAGCGATTGCCTTGGCGTCCGTCCGTCTTTCCAAACATCTGTCTATCCGTTAGTCTGTCTCTCTGTGTATGTATGTAAATTCTGTACCATTTTTTTACGTACTTTTTGTTTCTTCTACACGTATAATAACTTCAGGTAAAGGGAAAGGAGAAAAAAATAAATTTCAAAGCTTGTATTATTGATTTTCCTTTACAAAATAGTATTTTCAACCATAAAGCTCATATATAAAATCATAATGTAACTCTAATGGGTTATTTGTTGACCATCCAGACTAATTAATCTTTTCTTTTTCTTTTTTTTTCAGAATGCTCCCCTGGCTTTTACGGCGCCGATTGTGACAAGGTTTGCAGTCAGGCCTGTAAACTCGACAATTCCTGTAACAGAACTACTGGATTCTGTCTCCATGGATGTGACAGCGGATATATTGGGGATTACTGCAACTACAGTAATATTAAACACGCAATTGCACCTTCTTGGGCATCTTCGGAAACCCACGATTGATTACTTTACAAAGCGTAACCAACTAAGGGCTTTCTTAAATCCTATTGGGCTTACTGGCCTATTGAGTCCCCTTCCCTACGTCCAACCCCCACCCAAAATAAAAGAACACACAAAAACAAAACAACAACTATCAGATGTTAAATTTTATACAAAATGAGGTTGCTTCACATTAATCGTCTTCTTCATGTTGGATAAGAGGATACTAGTTGAGTGGTATAAATTGCTAGAATACTTATTGCTTTCATTTTATGGGTAGAGGAGCTCATTTTATTTTACAGTTATGTTTTTGTATACATAGGAGATAAAGACATAATAACTGCAATTTAGTGGGCGTATTACCCAATTCATTTTCAAGATGATTAACATATATTACAAACAGAATGGAGACACCCCTTACTCCTTGTAAAAGACGAACATGATTTTTAAAGAAATCAGAATACTGATCTAATCTAATGCTTCAAACACGGTACTTCCGGTGTCTACTCGGGTGTCGTTTTCCAGATCGGAAGTAAATATAAATTAATCCTCGGAACAGTTCCAAATCAATTGATGTATATTTATGTTTCCTTTTTTTTGGAAAATGCTTACAGAATTTTTTTTCGGTTGTCTTTATGAAGAAGATTTCTTCTGAACGTTAGTACTTTCTTTTAGCTTCGATCAAATTCAAATGGTTCACTTTGCTTTCCGTATTATTAAAACGAATTAGTGCAAGTGATAATACAAAAGATTCGGTGATTGTTGGAACTAAGTGTCAAACCTTTTTTTAATATAAACAACAACACAGAGCTATGCAGCCTATTTAATGTAAAATGAAACTTTCTATAATCCTCTTACGTCGCCAGACACAAACTTTTCTCTCCTTACCCAATAAAAGCACGCTACAAACTGGAAGAAAACTTCTTATTTCATTGTCTGGCATTATATAAATTGTGCCTGTTTGGGAGGGTAAGAGTTGAAATTGACACCCCGAGAAAACCATTGTCAACCGACCCGAAGGCACAATTTGCATTATTTATTTTATTATACTGAATGTATTAATTTTAAAGAAAACTTTATTGTTTTTATATAGGAATGACGTAAACTCTACGGCGAACCGTGTACGCGCATAATTAACGCGCAGGTAACAATTCGTTGTGTTACCCGTTGCCAAGTGTGTTGCTAACGCTGAGGGTAATAGAACGGGTTATAAACTGCGTCTAAACCAATTTTCAGTATTTAACATGAAAGTATAATAAATACACATGTCATTGTGATAGTACTGTTCCTTTACCTAGTGTTTAATTTTCAGTCAACTATTTAATAATGGTGGGATGCCCGTTTTAACCGAGTAAGACAAAATATTTTACTGTAAAAGTGTTTTTTTACGCGTGGGGGAAATTAACACTAGTTACACGGTAAGCTTAAAATCACGTGAAATTCCCCCGCGCGTATGGTAGAAAAATAAACACTTTAGAGTGGTAAATAGCGCATACGCGTAATTAATACCCACGCGTCTTGTTTGACCATAGAAAACGCGTACTTAACCAGAAAAGCTCACCTGAGCCGAAGCTCAAGTGAGCTTTTCTGATCAAAATTTGTCCGTTGTCTGTTATCGTTGTCGTTGTCATAAACTATTCACATTTTCATCTTCTTCTTCAGAACCACTATGCCAATTTCAACCAAACTTGGCACAAAGTATCATTGGGTAAAGGGGATTCAAGTTTGTTCAAATGAAGGGCCACGCCCTCTTTAAAAGGTAGATAATTTAGAATTATTGAAAATTTGTTGGTATTTTTCAAAAATCTCAAAAACCATTTGGCCAGAAAAGCTGCAAATTGTGTGGAAGCATCTTCAGGTAGTGTAGATTCAAGTGTGTTTAAATCATGGTCCTTCGGGGTAGGATGGGGCCACAATTGGGGGGGGGGTGAATTTTTACATAGGAAATTACAGAGAAAACATCTTTAAAATTTTCTTCTCAAAAACCAATTTGCCAGACAAGCTGTAACTTGTGTGGAAGCAAGTTTGTACAAATCATGGTCCCCGGGGTAGGGTGGGGCCACAATGAGGGAAAGTATTTTTACAAAGGATTATATAGATTATATCGAGAAAAACCTTTTAAAATCTTCTCTAAAATCAGTTAGCCAGAAAAGCTGTAACTTGTGGAAAGCATCCTCAGGTAGTTTATATTGAAGTTTGTTCAAATCATGATCCCGGGGGATAGGGTTGAGCCACAATGGGGGGGGGTCGAATATTTTAACATAGGAATATTTAGAGAGAAAAACTCTAAAAATCTTCTGGAAAAGCATTAAACCCAAAAAGCTGAGACTTGTCTGAAAGCACAGGTTGTGCATATTAAAGTTTGATCAAATCTACCTGAAGAAGGGTGGGGCCACAAAAGGGGGGATTTTTAAATAGGAATATAGAAAAATCTTCTCACAAATACTGAAACAACAAAAAGGGCTTGCATTTTAACATATACAATGTGAATAAAAATAGGAAGATTTGTTAACTTTTTGTGCAAGATCTACTCTTCTAAATTGTCAAGATATTTCGAATTAGGTACTGTTATGCTGATTTGATCAGAGTTATGGCTATTGTTGCTCAGGTGAGCGATGTGGCCCCTGGACCTCCTGTTATTTTTACTGCTGATGCGTAACGAGGTATATTTGGGGAATAGTTTCCGGGTGTGATTTATATGGGGAATGATTTATTAAAGGAACCATTTCTGGTTCCTAGATGCAGACGATATCCGGTGCATACATGTGATAGGTTTCTAGCCCCAAAACTCTACAAGACCTCTGAAAAAAACTAGAATTTTGATGAAAAAACTGTACACTCCCCATTTGAAAACTGTACAAAAACTGTACATAAAATATCGACAAAAATAATCAAATAAAGTTCACTTTATTGTTGTACATTAAAGCATATAAATTACATTACAAGTTACAGGCAATTTTTGCAGATTTTAGAATTTCATTGGGAGGTTCATAATCACAACAATCACCTTCAATGTTAAATTTTGCACACAATAGGCTGTCCAAAGCAGTATGAGAAAGTCTCTGTCGCCAATCGGTTTGAATCTTTCTCATGATGCTGAAGTATCTGTCAAAGTCTGCATTGGAGTGGGCAATTGTCAAAGCTGCAAATGCAATTTTGCATAACTTATAGTACATATCCATCCCATACATTTCTTTTGTTTCGGACACAGTCTTCCAAAAAGTTTCCAATTAACTTGTCTTGGGTAAAGATGATTCAGGAACCAAAAAGTAATCCGTGGCCTCATCCTCCAAATCTTTAAGGTCTATTCCTGGTCCAAACAACTTCTTGGCCAAGACCATTACTATTCAAAAAAGGAAAACAGCAATAAATAACAAGTAGCAATAAATAACATTGTTTTAATTACAAGAAAATATCTAATTTACCATTCTCTGTACATGCTGCTCCTCTCATGTCAGGATATAGAAACTTCATGTGTAATAGAATGGTGGCTTTAAATGGAAACTTCATCATTTTCATGACCACTACCTCATAGAATAACCGTACATGTCTAACAAAAAAATAGTAAGGATATTCAACATGCTGTGGCTAATCAGATTAAAATGTTTAAGATGTATACTAGTAAAACTTCAAACCTGTAGAACTTCTCTATAGTTCTAGGTTCTATCTCATCTTCATGTTTTGATATGTAATCCCATGTTTCAAGTCCCACAGCAATCAACTGATTGTTAAGTTGGAATTTTGCATCCTCAAAAGGTACATGAGTGATGTCTTCTGTGTCGGTTATCGCCTTCACATGCACAAATTTCCCAAGCAGCCTTCGCAGCAGCCTCTTCATCTGCGCATGGAATTGAGAGATCATGGATGCACTTGCCTGAAAACAGTAAATGATTTGTATTCGTACATTGTCAAAAACGGGAATGGAATGACAGAAATAATCTTAGCACTTACCTGAATGTTGCGGTGAATTCATTCAGAATTGGCAGGGAGAACTTCAGAAAAAGGCAAAACATGAGCATCTCGATGGACAATAACAAATCGTTGCATCTCTGCACTCTCACAGCTCTCTCTGACTCAATTTTATTACAAAAGTAGCTTCTTAGAGCTGGCCACAAATTTATTATTCTTTCTCTAATCTAATATAAAAAACACTCGAATAAAACGAGGGAAGTGTCAACAGATTTAAAGGAGCAAGTTGTTTAATCCACACGATTTGTACCCGTTATAACGGGACATGCCCCAGTGGATGCAATGCCGGTTTTGAGGGCCATATTTGTAAAATAAATGCGTATTTAAACTTTGTATATTTTAGTAAGACAGCTATCATAGGTTCCCCGTTTAATGAATATTATGGCCATTGATGGTCAGAAAAGCGCTGTAGCATATAGACCTCTTGTTCGTTTTTTTTTCAGAGTTCTTTTGAAACAAAGAAACAAACAAATAGTAAAATGTTTTTTCTGTGTATTTCTTCTTTGTTTTTAGCTTGTTCTAGTGGAAAATATGGACAAAACTGTAATGAACACTGTGGGAATTGTTTAAACAACACGACGTGTAATCGTTATAACGTGACATGCCCCAGTGGATGCAATGCCGGTTTTGAGGGCCATATTTGTAAAATAAATGCGTATTTAAACTTTGTATATTTTAGTAAGACAACTATCATAGGTTCTCTGTTTAATGAATATTATGGCCTTTGATGGTCAGAAAAGCGCTGTAGCATATGGACCTCTTGTTCGTTTTTTTTAGAGTTCTTTTGAAACAAAGAAACAAACAAATAGTAAAATGTTTTTTCTGTGTATTTCTTCTTTGTTTTTAGCTTGTTCTAGTGGAACATATGGACAAAACTGTAATGAACCCTGTGGGAATTGTTTAAACAACACGACGTGTAATCGTTATAACGGGACATGCCCCAGTGGATGCAATGCCGGTTTTAAGGGCCATATTTGTAATATAAGTACGTATTTAAACTTGGTATCAAGAATAGTTTTTATTTAATGAAGGCTAAAATGGCGTTCACGTGCCATCACTTCCTTGTATTGTAAACTATGCATATAAAGCATAAAAGTATGACTCAATTATGTATTCAAGGCGGCCATGTTTTGTTTTTTTTTCTTTTTATAAATAAGAATTTATTGACTAGACATCAAAAGAAATATATTGGCATTTAGAAAGTGTTATTTTGCGAAAAATTAATTTTTCTAAACCAATATATTCCGCAATATGCCAAATAACTGAAAACAAAAATCAACTTTGATACAATTTCTGGACCAAACCAGGAGATGAACAGTTTTTTAAATTTCACTATTTGTTTACTCTTTATTATAGTTTTCATATACTTCAAAAAAGAAATCCTTAGAGCAGAAATACCAAACATATGGGGATTTAGCGTAATTTTAACAAATTCTTATTGTGTCCAACGATGATAATTGATAATTTAGAGAGGATCCCCTAGAAAATCAAGGATTTAAATAAATTATTTTTTCATCTAAAATAATTGATATAGAAGTAAAACTACGTGCAAAAAATTTCATCAAAATATCTAGGTGATAAAAAGTTAGACTCGGCCTTGTTAAGTGATTTAAGCACTTTAGTCTATACAGTAATAAGCATATCAATAATCGAATTTAATATCGAAACTAGATTCCGTGTGAATTTGTTTAAATATAATTGTATGTTAATTTAGCTTGATCTTGCATTAACGGCAATACCTTTGCAAATGGCGCAGATGTACATGCACTCTTACCGCTTAAATAACTACGTTTATAGCTAACTGAAATCCATGATTAATGGATCTAACATTCAGCTTGTACGGTACCTTTTGATAATATATAATGTCGGTTTTGGGAAAGGGCGCAATAAATTTTACTGTCGCTTAACTGAATACGTGTACATGAGATCTCTTTTTTATGCCCCCCTTCGAAGAAGGGAGGGCATATTGCTTTGCTGATGTCCGTCTGTTTCTCGGTCGGTCGGTCGGTCCACCAACAGTTTCCGTTTATTTTCTTTGCAGAGGTTAAACATACTGAAATTAAATTTGGTTTACAGATTATTCATAATAATGTTCTAGGTCAATGGAGGGGGCATTAGTGTTTCACAAACATCTCGTTTTATCAATTTTGATACATTCGGCATGAAATTACAGCATGTTTTGGCAAAAATTGTAAATATGTGTTAGGTAAGAGGCATAAAATAGTATTGTCGCTAATGTTGATAAGGGTTACTGAATTTAAATATATTTAGTTTTGGCAAAATTTTGGTCTATTGGTCACGAAATACAGCAAATATTAGCGCAAAAATATATTGCCGCTAAATTAGGTACGTTTGCAGTAGCTGAAATACATTTTTTTTTAACTCTCAACATTCAGCTTGTAACAACGGAACGTTTGGTAAAAATTGTGTGCGCCAGTGCGGGCATTGCCTAAACGGAGACCCGTGCAACAAGACGGATGGAACGTGTCAGAGTTGTACAACAGGATGGAGTGGTGAATTATGTAACATAGGTAAGAAAATACTGTCCTCTCACCCTTACGTAGACTGTAACATATATAAAAGTTGTCATCTCACATTTATATATAATAGTCTTCTTAACTAAGTTACAGTCTATATATAGACTGTGACTATATATAGAGCAAATAAGGGTTAACAAATGGATTATGGATACGGTTCACATTAAAAAAAAAACCGGTTTGATGTCACATTGACAGCTTTTTACTTGTTTCTTTTATTTTTGCTTTTATAGGTGTTTTTCAATTCCTATAACCATTGGTGTTCTTTTAAAATATAAAAACAAACAAAGCGTACAATGTTTTTTCTATGTATTTCTTCTTTGTTTTCTAGCTTGTTCTAGTGGACAAGACTGTAACGAGACATGTGGGAATTGTTTAAACAACATGACGTGTAACCATTTCGATGGAACATGTCCCAGTGGATGCAACGCCGGTTTTGAGGGCCATATTTGTAAAACACGTACGTATTTAAACTTTGTATCTGAAATATCGTCAAATTAAATCATATGAGTTTTCGCATCTCAAACACAGCCAACAGGCCAATTGCTGTACATTTAACTACAATAAAGGGGTGACAAGAAAGCAACTCTGATAACAAAAATAGAGTTTTTTAAATTTGTTCTGATCTATACGCTTAGTTGCCAAAAGTACTGCAACAAACATGGTTGATGTCATCGCGATTTTGCTCGCTTCAATTTTTATTTTTATTGCTGACGCGTAACAAGGTATATTCAGGAAATAGTATCCGTGTGTGATTTATATGTGGTATGATTTATTAAATGAACCATTTCTGGTTCCTAGATGCACACGATATCCGGTGCATACATGTGATAGGTTTCTAGCCCCAAAACTCTACAAGACCTCTGAAAAAAATAGAATTTTGATGAAAAAACTGTACATAAAATATCGACAAAAATATTAAAATAAAGTTCACTTTATTGCTGTACATTTAAGCATGTAAGTTACATTACAAGTTACAGGCAATTTTTGCAGATTTAAGAAATTCATTGGGAGGTTCATAATCACAACAATCACCTTCAATGTTAAATTTTGCACACAGTCGGCTGTCCAAAGCAGTATAAGAAAGTCGCTGTCGCCAATCGGTTTGAATCTTTCTCATGATGCTGAAGCATCTCTCCGAGTCTGCATTGGCGTGGGCAATTGTCAAAGCTGCAAATGCAATTTTACATACGTCATGGTACATATCTAACCCATACATATCTTTTGCTTCGGACACACACAGTCTTCCAAAAAGTTTCCAATTAACTTGTCTTGGGTAAAGATAATTCAGGAACCAAAAAGTAATCCGTGGCCTCTTCCTCCAAAGCTTTTAAGGTCTATTGCTGTCCCAAAAAACTTCTTGGCCAAGACCCTTGCTTTTCAAACAAGAAAAGTAGCAATAAATAACAAGTAGCAATAAATAACATTGTTTTAATTACAAAAAGATGATATTTAACTTACCATCCTCTGTACATACTGCTCCTCTCATATCAGAGTTTAGAAACTTCATGTGTAATAGAATGGTGTCTTTAAATGGAAACTTCATCATTTTCTTGACCACTGCCTTCTGCCATATTGAATAACCGTACATGTCTACTGAAAAAAAAATTAATAAGGATATTTAACATGCTATGACTAATAAGATTAAAATGTTTTAGCTGTAGACTAGTAAAACTTCAAACATGTAGAACCTCTCTATAGTTCTAGTTTATATCTCATCTTCATGTTTTGAAATGTAATCCCTTGTTTCAAGTCCCAAAGCAATCAACTGATTGTTTAGTTGGAATTTTGCATCCTCAAAAGGTACATGAGTGATGTCTTCTCCTGTGTCGGTTATCGCCTTCACCTGCACAAATTTCCCAAGCAGCCTTCGCAGCACTCTCTTCATCTGCGCATGGAATTGAGAGATCATGGATGCACTTGCCTGAAAACAGTAAATGATTTGTATTCGTACATTGTCAAAAACGGGGATGGAATGACAGAAATAATCTTAACACTTACCTGAAGGTTGTGTTGCATTCCATAATTGGCAGAGAAAACTTCAGAAAAAGGCAAAACTTGTGCATCTCGTGGGACGATAACAAATCTTTGCATCTCTGCACTCGCCCAGCTCTCTCTGACTCAATTTTACTACAAAAGTAGCTTCTTAGGGCTGGCCACAAACGTATAATTCTTTCTCTGCGGTGCAGAATCTAATGTAAAAAAACTCGAATAAAAAGAGAGAAGTGTCAACAGATTTAAAGGAACAAGTTGTTTAATCAAGACGATTTGTACCCGTTATAACGGGACATGCCCCAGTGGATGCAATGCCGGTTTTGAGGGCCATATTTGTAAAATAAGTGCGTATTTAAACTTTGTATATTTTAGCAAGACAACTATCATAGGTTCCTTTGTTTAATGAATATTATGGTCATTGATGGTCAGATAAGCGTTGTGGCCTATGGACCTCTTGTTTGTTTTTTTAGAGTTCTTTTGAAACAAAGTAACAAACAAATAGTGAACTTTTTTTTGTGTATTTCTTCTTTGTTGTTAGCTTGTTCTAGTGGAACATATGGACAAAACTGTAATGAACCCTGTGGGAATTGTCTAAACAACACGACGTGTAATCGTTATAACGGGACATGCCCCAGTGGATGCAATGCCGGTTTTGAGGGCCATATTTGTAAAACACGTACGTATATAAACTTGGTATCAAGAATAGTTTTCATTTAAGGAAGGCTAAACTGCGTTCACGCGTCATCGCTTCCTTGTTTTGTAAACTATGCATATAAAGCATAAAAGTATGACTCAATTATGTTTTCGAAGCCGCCATGTTTTTTAATAATAATTAATAAACAGGGCATCAAAAGAAATATATAGGCATTTAGAAAGTGTTATTTTGCGAAAAATTAATTTTTCTAAACCAATACATTCCGCAATATGCCAAATTGTTGATAACAAAATTCAACTTTGATACAATTTCTGGACCAAACCAGGAGATGAACGGTTTTTTTAATTTCACTATTTGTTGACTCTTTATTATAGTTTTCATATATTTGAAAAAAGAAATCCTTAGAACAGAAATACCAAAAATATGGTAATTTAGCGCAATTTTAACAAATTATTATAGTGTCCAAGGGTGATAATTGATAACTTAGAGAGGATCCCCTAGAAAATCAAGGATTTAAATAAATTATTTTTTTTTATCTAATTGATATAGAAGTAAAACTACGTGCAAGAAATTTCATCAAAATATCTAAGTGATAAAAAGTTAGACTCGGCCTTTTAAAATGATTTAAGCACTTCCTCTATAATAAGCATATCAATAATCGAATTTAATATCGAAACTAGGTGTCTGTGTAAATTTGTTTAAATATAATTGTATGTTTATTTAGCTTGATCTTGCATTAACGGCAATACCTTTGCAAATGGCGCAGATATACATGCACTCTTACCGCTTAAATAACTACGTTTATAGCTAACTGAAATCCATGATTAATGGATCTAACATTCAGCTTGTACGGTACCTTTTGATAATATATAATGTCGGGTTTGAGAAATCTTGCAACAAATATTACTGCCGCTTAATTAAATAAGTGTATATGAAATCAATCTCTTTTTTATTCCCCCCAACGAAGAAGGGAGGGCATATTGCGTTTCTGCTGTCCGTCTGTCGGTCGCTCGGTCGGTCGGTCCACCAACAGTTTCCGTTTATTTTCTTCACAAAGGTTGCAGATATTGAAATGAAATTTGGTTTACAGATTAATCATAATATTATCTAGGTCAAGTTCGAATTTGAGTACGGTCGACCTATTTTCGAGAGAGTTATGCCCCTTGGACTTAGAAAAATTCCAATTATTTGCAGTTTCCGTTCATTTTCTTCGCAAAGGTTGCACTTCTTGAAATGAAATCTAATATACATATTTATCATAATAATATCTAGGTCAAGTTCAATTTTGGGTACAATAGAGCTGTTTTCGACAGAGTTATGCGCCTTGGAATTCCAATTATTTGCAGTTTCCTTTCATTTTCTTCGCAGATGTTTCCAAGGGAGGGGGCATGAGTGTATCGCAAACATATGTTGTTTTATCAATTTTGATACATTCGGCATAAAATTACAGCATGTTTTGGCAAAAATTTTTAATATGTGTTGGGTAAGAGGCATAAAATAGTATTGTCGCTAATGTTGATAATGGTTACTGAATTTAAATATAATATTTAGTTTTGGCAAAACTTTCGTCTGTTTGTCACGAAATACAGCAAACATTAGCGCAAAAATATATTGCCGCTAAATTAGGTTCGTTTGCAGTAGCTGAAATACATTTTTTTTAACTCTCAACATTCAGCCTGTAACAACGGAACGTTTGGTAAAAATTGTGTGCGCCAGTGCGGGCATTGCCTAAACGGAGACCCGTGCAACAAGACGGATGGAACGTGTCAGAGTTGTACAACAGGATGGAGTGGTGAATTATGTAACATAGGTAAGAAAACACTGTCCTCTCACCCTTATATAGACTGTAAAATAATTAAGAAAACGTTTTCCTCTCTACCTTATATAGACTGTGACTTAGGGAGGAAAACATTGTACCCTCACCCTTATAGAGACTTCAAAATAGTTAAGAAAACGTTGTCCTCTCGACCTTATATAGACTGTAAAATAGTTGAAAAAACATTGTCCTCTCGACCTTTTATAGACTGTAAAATAGTTATAAAAACGTTGTCCTCTGACCCTTATGTAGACTGTAAAATAGTTAAGAAAACATTGTCTTCCCGACCTTATATAGACTGTGACTTAGGAAGGAAAACACTGTCCTCTCACCCTTGTATAGACTGTAAAATAGTTAAGAAAATATTGTCCTCTCGACATTTTATAGACTGTAAATAGTTTTTTAAAAAACGTTGTCCTCTCGACCTTTTATAGACTGTAAATAGTTTTTTTAAAAAACGTTGTCCTTTCGACCTTTTATAGACTGTAAAATAGTTTTTAAAAAAACGCTGTCCTCTCGACCTTTTATAGACTGTTACTTATAAAATTTGTTTGCACACACTGTTGCAGTTATGAGACTAAATCTTTCAAAAATATAGATTTATTGCTTATATTTACATTTTTAAACTTCTTTTCTTTGTCTGCAAATGGGAATTGCACCTCAAAAATACTACATTATCCTATGGATAAGTTCAAATTAATGGAGGAGCCACTGTAACAGCCACAAGCTTGATCTTTGATTTTCGATTGTGATGTTGCACTTTAACAGAGTTTAACGTTTGTGACGTCACAATAAAAACTCCTAATTAAACCTTTCAGTATCCTGTCTGTGTTATGATGCTATATCTGCAGTAGCTTTTCACACACTTTACATGCAAAAAATATGTGAAATGTAAATATTTAAACAATAAAATTCTTTCTTTGGTGATTCATGCGGGATATGAAGGTGGCGAAACATTGCAGAAAAAATACATATGCAAACGCGGGTTATGTAAATTTTTTCTGCAATGATCGCTACCTTCATAACCCGCATGAATCATCAAAGAAAGCATTTTATTGTTTAAATTTACATTTTTCCTTTAACAAATCAATAAATTGATTGTAAAAAATTAAATCAAATTATCTATATTACTGTAAATGTATACAGTACGTTAGCTAAAAGAAACATCCAAACCGTCTCCTATAGGAATTTGAGTCTGACATCATCATGATTATTTCGTGCAGTCCGTGATTTTTTCTTATGTCGTTGTAGGTTTCGACCAATCGATAAATGGGGCGTGTAGATTTCAGTTCTGTCAGTTTCAGTCGCTGTAGCTTTCGACAAATCTATAAACGGGGCGTGTAGATTTCAGTTCTGTCAGTTTCTATAGAACTATGAATTGACAATAAGTTTCCATAAGAAATAGAGGGAATTATACTCGGTAGATGTAAACATACTCTTTTGAATAATGTTATAAGTACTCGTCTAGCTGAAAATTCAAGTGACTGACCATATGCCAAATGTAATTTTAAACGAGATTTCCTTGGTAAAAAGTACATGAATTTAACTTTTTGTCCAACAATGAACTTTTGATCTCACCCTTAGATATTGTAGAATACTTTTGTGTTCACTGTAATGCTATTAAATAATTCAGCGTACATGATATTTGACGAATATGGGGTTTTCAACAAGTAAGCATATTGGTTTTTTTAAAGCGCACTTCTTTATAAATACATAAATTTGCATATAAATACATGTATATATTTATCAAGACATTTAGCAATGTACTTGATTTAGCAAAAAAGCTGCATTTTCTCAAAAGGCGGTTTATAGAAAAGAGCTCTCAATACACATCCGATTGTTATATGTTTACAGTATACTGTTTACAGACGATATAATACAAGTATATATAATCTCCTGTAAACCTGTAAATACCGTTTACAGCCCTGAAACGGGAACAAAGTGTAAGGTTCATCGTGGGATCATCGGCTGGTGTGCTTGCTTTTGTATCCAGCGTATTGGTTGCTGTCTTCCTGATTAGGTAAGCTTAAAAATTCGACCCCCCTCCCTTTTTTAATGGTACACCGTGAAAAAGAAATTTATTTTACTTCATTATAATAATTCTATATAAGTGATATCTGATTGGTCTAGGCATTAACATGACTAGACGAACAGAATGTTGGGTCTTCCGGGTATTAAAATCATCTCCCCTACGGAAACCTAGGAATTTTTCATTCCATTGGTATGAAAAAGCCAATATGAGCATACGACATAAACTTCTATATTTAGTTGTTTTAATGTTTCTTAAATGAGAAAATCAATTCAACTATATAACAAAGATCTAAGCGGCATATGCATGTACAGTTTCAGTACCACGCTGGTAAACACATTATCTCAACATTTGCAAAAATCGCACTACGTGCTATTCTTTGTCGACATTTCAACTGTTTTTGGTCATAATCGCGTCCCCTTGCATCACATTTGTGCTCATTTGCATACTCCACCACCCAACTCGCTAAAACCAGATTGTCTGCGTTGTTATCATAGCAGAGAATTTCAATTTTTATTTCATTATTTTCTTAATATTTTACCAAGACACAATAAACTAAATACAATTTGTCCATTAAATACTATTTTTGTTTTAATAAACTGGAAAAATGTTATCTTTAAAGATATGGTCAGTTACTATACATTTTCCATGAAAAAAAATTCATAACTTGAAAATTCAATATTTTGAATGTGATCATTTAATTTTGTATAGCTGAAACTGCTGTAATCACTGACAATTTGCCTTCAAAATAGCTTGAAAGCCAATAGTATTTTTAATTGCTTATGTTACCATGGCAACTGGTCCCCATAACAACCGTTTAAGATTTATTGAATATCTGTTAACCAAAGCGTGTAAAATTGTAAAATATGAAGAAAATTGGTGATTGATAATTGCATAGACTTGATCTTAAGAACTCGACGTATTTTGTATAATCGTATGTCGTTCGGTACAATAAACAGTCTTTAGCTTGAATATTTTCGTACGTGCGACTCATACATTGTACTCCATCCATTTCAAACAGAATTCTAGATCTTTGATTGTTTTGTTAACATTTACATCATTCTCCATAATAGGACTTCTTATTGATTCGCCATCTTTTGAAATGAGATCCTAAATGCCGATTATGTCGAAATTTTAATTTTAAAAAATATATAATTTGCTTTATATGTATACATATGTAATTGGTTTTTTTTCAATAATTATATGCTATATAAATTGTGAATTAATTCGATAAATTCTCACTATATATTTATGTGAAATATGTTTCAGGGAAAGCCGAAAAAGAAAAGACACAAGCAAACCAGAAGGCACAACGAGTATACCTTTGATTTAACCAATGTCAATTAGGGCAAGTTGATTTCTTTTATACAATATACTGTACTTTCATTAATTTTCGTTGATTTTCAATTTTCGTGGATTTTGTTGTTGAGTTGACCCACAAAATTCGATGTTCGTTAGAGCGCAATATCTAATACTAATAATTATTTTATTGCTAGGAACATTGTTTATAAATTTACGTATCCTTAAAACTTTTCAGTTTTCGTAATTTTCATTAATTGATGCCCAAGAATGTAATTGAAACCACAGGATATAAGATGTCTCGTGATTTGATGTTACATGATGTTTATTTTTATTTTTACAGTAAATTCAACATAAGAAATAAAATAAAACGCAACGAATTGGATAAAAATCAAATAGTATTTAACGTATAGCTAGAGGTTCTTTTTATTACATAATTATGTTAACCCCATTTACTTCAGTGAATGGTAAAAATCCAATCATTTTTAAATCAGCTAATACTTGTGATGATAAATCTTCATGTACTTTGATT
Organism: Magallana ariakensis; assembly: GCA_020458035.1. NCBI lineage: Eukaryota > Metazoa > Mollusca > Bivalvia > Ostreida > Ostreidae > Magallana > Magallana ariakensis. The sequence goes on from CM035811.1 coordinate 71,538,564, forward strand.
CAGAGAGAAATGGTGTACACCCAAGGTTGTGAGGTGAACATAATATACTACCAGACTGTAAACAGACTGTAAAAAGCTGTAAAGACTGTAAACAGTGGTAAATGGTCATCTATCCACTGCCATGTTCCAACCGTCAACCAAAGCCGTGTACTGTGGTTATCTATAGACTCAAACTCCTCAGAATCCCCTTTGAAATGCAATGTTTTATTTGCATCTGGTGTGGTTAATGTTGTATTCCTTTTTGTGAAGATTGTATGTCCAAGGAAAACTTTATACAAATTCAATACAATGATGTGGGTGAGTTTTTTTTTTTGGGGGGGGGGGGTTTGGTTTTGTTTTTTTTTTTTGGTTTTGTTTTGGAGTTTTGTTTTTTTTTTTTTTTTTTTGGTTTTTTTTTGGGGGGGGGGGGTTACTACATTCACATGTTGCCCTCTTATTTATTAATATATCTATACAAACTTTTTATCTCACCTGGGCTCAACTTAAAGTTCCAGTGAGTTTTTTTATCACTTCTCAAGAACTTGAATTTCAATTCCACATTGTTCAAAATGTAATCCCCGGACAATCCATGGGGCCTCAGAAGGGGTTTCTATTTTGATAAGGAAATATGTATTACATGTATATGGAAAATACTCTCAAAAACTGTGATGATATGATATTGTTCAATCTGTAATCTTTGGACGAATATTGGGGCCGCGAGGAGGGTTCAAAGTTTCATAAAGAAATAAGTTTTAGTTTTTAAAATGTTCAAATCATGACGTAAACTTACAGTAAGGCTCTTGAGAGGTTCATAAATCGCCATATGAATATATGGGAACAAACGTTTAAAATACTATTTTTAAGAATTACAATGCTATATTTGTTTTGTAATATTTTTATGTATTAAAGCATCTTGATATAGTTGTATTCTAAATTGTTGAAACAGCACTGGGACCAAAAAGAGATTCAGGTTTTAACAAACGAAAAATATCTTTAAACAAGATTTACTCTACTTACTAGTCCAGATAACTTTGAAATAAACTTCATTAAGATACTTTGATCAAAGTTATGATCATTGTTGGCTGGTCGAGCGATTTGGCCCCTTGTTTAACATTAGTAAAAGACTTGAAACAATAAAACGCTTTCTTGTGTATTTTAGGCAGGTATGGAAGTAGAAGTTAGTATTTTTGAAAACGATAAAAATCTGCAATCAGTATTACCAGCTTATCCCATATGAACAATAAAATAACACAATAAAATGCTCTCTTTGGTGATTCATGTGGGTATAAAGGTAGCTAACATTGGAGAAAAAATACATAACATGCGTTTGCGGGTTATGTTTTTTTTTCTTTCTACAATGTGTGTTACCTTCAAAGAAAGCAGCCAATTTACCATATATGTAGAGGTTACAATGGTAAAAAGTAAACTTAGAAGTCTTAGGTCGGCCCGTGTAAGTCCTTGCTTTCAATGTAGCTTTAGTTTCGATTAAGAAAATAATTCACGCAAAGTCAATACCAAAAGTACAAAGAAATTTTAACATAACAACAAAGGTTAATCTCCGACCATGTTTTACACGCAATGGTCAACACTTTAATGAACTACGAGATATTCTTGTCTAAACCAGAGCCAGATGGGAGAGGATTGTTCATATAGGCCATAATTTGCGACGATGACCATTTCTATGCTATCTAATTTCTGCATCTCGTTTTGTTTGATATAACAATATATGACCTTTATCATCCAAGCGCACTGTACACGTGCTGTTTACTGCTGCTGTGGTTACAGCGCACTGCGTGTAGAATTAAAACAGGTTAAGACGTGACGTAACAGATGACGCGTGAATATTCAGCTTCACGATACCTTGTGTGTTCAAGCAGCCACTGGTAGGAGAGAGCTTTGCGGACTCCGTACCGTGGATTTAGACGATGTGAAATGGTGACCATCTCTAATATTCGATAAAGCCTCGCTTAAATACATTTTAAGAAGCATTTAACCTTCTAGATATAGTGGTTTAAGTTATAAGCAAGCTAAGCTTAACGAACTAACCGAAAAGAGGACTCCGAGATAAGATATTTTCACAAGGATTTTACAAAGATTCCGTTTGACCTTTCTCTTTGGATAAAATATGGATCAAGAAGAGAAAATATATGTTAAAACTAAGAGTCAATTGTGTCCTTAAACGTAAATCGACAAAGTTTGAACCAGACATGGTAAAGGATAGAACAAAAGCCTCGGGATCTGCTTTCACCTTGACCTTTTCCTTTCGACAAGGTGAGCGTATATACTTTATCTACACCCTAGGGGTAAAGTAGCGGTACATATCCTACATGAGGAATATGTACCCTGAACAAGAATTTTTCAATGGTGACAGGTTAGTTTTCACCTTGACCTTTTGTTGACTCGGTTCAAGGTCACTGCATGTCCTTTATTCACATGCAATACATGGGTGATGTAATGCACAAGCCGGATTTGGGCAAACGTGGAAAAATTTATATTCCAAATTTGTGCTATAGGGCGGCCATACAGATCAGACATTCGCTGAACCTTGGGCAGCATACAATGGTAAGCCATCGATTCGGCTGTTGAAAAAAATATGCTAAAAGGGAATATAAGTACGTCATCTGTGACCTGGACTTATTTTGCAGAAACTTACTATATCGAAGAAGTATGAACCAGAAAGGGAAAAGGGGGAACAAATTCTCCTTGATCTGGTATCATCTTGAGATCTTACTAAGGTCAGGGTCACACTGCACAATCTACACTCTATGTGGTGGTAGCATGACATGTTTGGGAAAATATATTCCATATCACTGATATTGGACAGCCAGACAGATCAGTTTAATACATTCACTGAACCTAGCTTAAGTAGCGTGCAAAGTTAAGGAAGTTGGGTGGTCAACAATTTACCCATCATTTATTTTGTAGATATGATTTCTTTTCGGTAAAACTATTATTTTGTCAAAAAAAGTTCCGCATATTTAAGAATGAAGATTTGAACTTTTCCTATAATTTGATACAAAGATCTCCTTTATAAGGAGATTTATTTAGTTCAAAAATGGCCTTGACCGATAAACAAGGACAAGTCGTGAGTACAGAGTATTGGTTTATTACATGATGATCGTGTTACCAACCTAAGAATACAATGATGCTCGGCTCCAGACCAGAGATATATATTCAAAATACATACCAGCAGTTCAACAGGCAATGACACTTTTCATTTACACACTGACGATTTCTGAGTCTTAAAAATACACAGTTGACGAATATGAAGATGGAAAACATCTCCAGTCTCTTTTTTTTTTACTGTAGTCTTGGGTTTATTTCCCTTAAAAGACGCCATACATTTATATGATGTCATTGCAAGTGACAATGCCAGTACGTATTTTAGAGGTCAACACACATTACAAAAAAAAGAACAAAGATTTGATGACAAATCGACATTATTGTATATGCACTAAAGCTTACAAAGGTTGATACAACAAAATCAACTGTTCAAAAATCATTTACAACCATTAAAAAAATCTGATTTCACCCTTTTCTTTATTTCACTAATAAATATTTGATTGGGAAAAAAAACTCGTTTAATGCCCGTATCGTTTCCACGAACGTATTGCTAAATTGTCTAAAAATAGCAATAAACTGGTTAAATGAATAAGTAAATCTTTAACGCCTTTTTCATGAACAATGAACGCTGATTAACTGATCGTAGGTCGAACATAGCTGATTCAGATGTTAAAAGTTGTAAAATTGTAGGTGGAATATCCCACCCGCTTAGTATGTCATATTAATAAGAACACTAACTGGCATGTCTAAAATAAATCAAAAAAAATAATCAGTCAGATTAACAGGAATTAATTCCGCCGATAAGTCTGGGACCATGCCACTTAAACCTAATTACTTTTGATCTTTGATTACTTTATTACTTTTTTTTAACTACTATATATAGGGAAATATTCGCGTTGTAAGCGGTTGAATTTAAGACTGGGCAAATTCAAATGTCTCATATCTTCTCTTTTTGACCACAACTATGTCTGGGCAAATTCAAGACGTTACAAAACCGTTTGCAAGTGAAGAATGGTGAAATTAACCCTATATACAGTATATTTCCCTTATATAAAAGTGAGACTCCGATCAAAAATTAGCTTATGTACCTTTTCTGTACATCGTTTCGAAGCAAATTTTAATAATTCAGAGCCAATTTCAAAGCCATATTCTAATGATAGTAAAGGTTGATTTTTGCAAGGCCATGAACCACCGTTCAAAATACTGAGGTGATTGTTTGAAAATTTGAGAATTTCAGGTCAAACGTGAAGCAATCTATAAAATCTTGATTCAAAGTTCAGATTGCGCACATTTTATCAATATTACGTCAAAAACAGAAGAAATTCTACCGTGTGTCGGGCATCTAATTAAAAAAAAATCAACAAACTTATACATAAACATGTCCTTATCTCTGGTTTGATTTCGTAATTCACTACGATTAAGAGGAAGAGGGAAAAAATGATAACATGACGAAAGAAAAAATAATAATAAAACCACACATATATAGAAATACAGACCTCAATAATAATCATTCTGTCGTCGACAACTTGAGCACTGCCATGTAAATAACTATCAATAATAATTATTTCATCTCAAAAAAGGTTCGTATTCACCGGGATTAGTTAATCGCCGCCGCGGCCGGTGTCGGATCACCGTGCTTTTAGGTCATTTTTTTAAAAGAAAAAAACAAACAAGTCCTATAATAATATTTTCCTCTACCGCCGCGGCGTTGATTTCAAACCACAAACAAATTCAAGGCAAGCAACTCTATACAAACATATCTCGAAGGGCTCTCACTCGGTTTCAGTATGATTATGGGTACAACAGAGCATAGTCAAAGATTCTTTGTTATGGGTTTTTGTAAATTTTTTGTTTCCTTTCTGTAAAAATTGATAAAACACTATTTACAACACATAAACAGTCTTTGGTTTCATATAGTTTCAAAATCAAGTTGATGCCCCATTTCTTTTCTTTTGATAACTATCAAATCTCTACAACGGAGACTCTGCATCAACTTATGTAACGTTTAAAATGAAAAACCAGTACAAGCACAAATAGGAGAAAACAAAGTTCAAATTCACATTAACAATATTTTACACCCCTTTCAGTGTTTTTCGAAGGAAACTGTAAAGTTATTTTTTCTTAACATGCTTATATTCTTTGACATCTTATGAAAATTATGTATGAAATCTTATCAGGTGATTCAAGTGATTATGTTTGTGTTCAAGAAATATTCAACTTGTATTCAAGTATTGGTTAACTGCTGTGTGTTCAAGTTGCCTCTCCCTGAATTCTGCAGTCCTGAGGTAAACAAAAATATGAGTTTCTACTGCTCTAAATGATCTAAATTATGTCCACAAACATACAAACAAAAACATCAGTTTTAAAATATATAAATTCCAATGTCAGACGTAGTGATTTTACAGTAGTTTCAGGTGAATACAGTAAAAAAGAAATACTATCTACTACTAAAATTGAATGAGTGTTAAGGGGGGTCCTTGTCAATACATAATCCTATTGAGTTTTGTTGCTGGTTTCCGGTAATTAAGGTATGTGATCCTTTTTAGAATGGACTATTTCACAAGGTTCAGGCCTAACATGGTTGCACCCATTATTTGGAATTTTTCTACCTCCTGGTGAAAAAGAGTTGATAGAATTTGCCTTATGTTTACAACCTAGCCTTGGCTCTTTATATTCCCGACCTAACCATGTAGGAATAATTGATGGATTTTGAGTTGGTGCTCAAATTTGAAGTAAAATAATTGCACAAAGGAATGTTTCACTTAAAGTATCAAATTGCATGTGTGTCAACTGCTTGTAAATGACATTTAGTTTTCTGGTGTGAATAATTTTTTCCCTAAACTGTGTTTCAGTCATTCTTAATCGCACTTGTATCTCTACACAACCAGGAGGAGAGGAAATGAAGTTCCTATCTTATAAAAAAAGTTCAGGGTTTTTTTTTTTAATTTTAAATGGTTTTCTTTTCCTTTAAAAAAAAAACACAGTAAAAATCTGACATCAATGAATTTTTGATGTATTTCAAAATAAGAATTTTTTTTTCATAATAATAGATTTTTTTTCTAGATTCCTCTTGCTCGCAGTAAGAAATAATGAACGCTCCCTGAGAAATGCATACCGAGCAAAAGGCATCTTGAGGTAGTCATAAGAGGTAACCATGGTAACGTATGAAGAGGTTGCCGGGGTTACGACATGGTTTGGGTTGACAGTGCAGAAAGGTCCAATGTCAAAAAACATGTTTTGTTGTACAATGAAAAAGTTCACAAAGTTAGCAGGTCTGACAGAACATGCAGTACTTTTTTGTTCCAACAATAATCTAGGTCAGAACACATATTTGTATTTAAAAATAAAGGGAGGGGGGGGACAAAGAGGAGAAAATTGACTACAATGTTAACAGGCCAGGAATGGCAAGTGAAATAATAAAGTAAACCAAACTACACAGAATTATTAAGAACTACTAGCAATGAGGAGATAAGTGTGAGATATACAATGTTTGGGTATTGGATGTGAGGCAACACAGACAAATGCCGCGCTATGATGAACATGTACAGTAGAAGGTTCCCTATGCCAAAATGTTCAAGAGGTCACAACCTGTTCTAGCAGTAAGGGGGATTCAACAGGCAGTTTGTATCAATTAATATATAAAAGATGGACAGTCATCAATCAATCACACGCGAAATATCCTAAAAGGATGGGGGGGAGGAGAAAAACAATAGGAGGAACATCCTTGTCAAATGTATTCAATATTACTTTTTGGTTCTACAAAACCGTGACCAGTCTAGCATTTATATGATTGTGTAGCGAACTGTAAAGATTATAACCAGAGAGAGAGAAAGTGACCTGGTGAAGTTTTCATAGATTTGGAAGGGTTGCTAATAAAAATTATAGTTATAGACTCATATAATTCTTTTCAATGAATTTAACCCCAAAATTCCTGATGTTAACACTGCAAAATGCCAGTATTCTGAAACAAAGCCAGCTTTTTAACTGGATTCATCAAATCCTGATCAACACATCCAGATACTTCACTTGATGCTATTTAAATCCAAATCCAGATAGAAACAACTTAAAACTTCCTTTTAAAACGAGACATTTCTTATAAACATACAGTCTGCACCACACATACCATGCACCAACTTGGGCCATTAAGAAGATTTGACTTCAAAAATATATGGAAAAGAAAAATACAGTTCCTTGTTTAACAACAACATTAACAAATTCATGTTCATTTTGTAGTTGGTGGATGATTCCACCAAGCAGAAACCTTCTTACCCTTAAAAATATTTAAAATATTTTCTTCTCTAATCAGAAAACACTTTAAAAATTCCTTCCGAAAGGAGCAACAGGCTCAAGTAAAAAACTGAATAATGAACTTGATAAAAATCCCTGCATAAAGATCAGATTAAATCTATCTAAAAAAAATATTTCGGCATTGAAAACATCTTCAACATGCCAATTAAACATTGGTACCTCAAATATCACTTTTCTCCCCCAAAGTTTAAAAACTGCCGATTGAACAAAAAAGTGTTCAACAAATTTGTCAGATCAAATCATCAGATTTAAAGGAAAATCTAAAATACAATAAAATATACTAAAGCATCTTAACAAACAAGGGAAAAAACTGTCAAAATTATAATTTAAAAAATAGCACTTTCAGCATACAAATAGCACTAAACAAGTCCATATTCATGGTTTTGTTTTGGTTTTTGGGAAAATAATTTTATCGCCCAATGTCAGCCCTTGATATGCTAGCTTTAACTTAGATCAATAACATGTTCACTGCAACCCTGGCTTCAACATAGAAACTCATATTCATGAGAAGAAAAAATACTCATCAAACAACTTAGCTTTATGAAAAAGCCCTAGTTAAAATTTTCAATTGTAGCAATGCCCTTGGATAAATTTTTAAAGACATTTGCATAGATAAACTATTACAATTTTCTGTGGTATTGTTTGAGATAACACTACAGATAGAAAGGGAAAAAAGGGGGGTATAAAAGCACACATCACAATTCATAACTCCAGATCTACATAATAGAAGACTTACTTCACAAAATATATAATAATACAACATAAAAAAGACCCGTTCAGTTTCAGTGTACCTGGGTTGGTTCAAATATCGATTCAATAATAACCCGTTTTTGTTTTTGTCTGTTTTAAACATAATCTACATCACAAACAATTTAATTCACGCCCTGATAAAAATTACACCTCCAAAAAATATAAATTTAAAATGATGACAAGAAAAACCTCTAAATGTCAGGAAAAAAAAACTGTGTTAAGACCATTTTGGCAAACATTAAAACTTCACAATCCTAAACAATGGCTTTCCTACCAACACTAAAACCATGGAATACTTGTTCTCTACGTAAAACCTTCATACCATTAACCAAATCAAAAGGCTGTTTTGAATTTCTCAAGACATATCAGCACAGTGATATGAAAACAAGTTAAAAATTCTTCAACATGACATTTTTCATACACAAATTGGGGATCACATCATCATAGTTGTATAATACAATGAAAAAATAAAAATAAACAAACAAACCCCAATAACATGTTTTGAGATTGTCCCTTGAAACCGGTTTGTAAGGGGGAAAAAGGGGGTTTGGGAGGGGGATGAAATAGCCACGTCAAATAATTTAATGGAGCTGTGAGGTAAGTTTGTAAGACATATCATCTGATAAAGTAGTCCAGGCATACACATTAATATAAACTTACAAAAAGAACAAAAAGAAAATGCTAGCTACCCAGGGGCCCCCTCTAGGGGAAAACGATATACATTAAATGTTTCTGACCTGCATTTCACATGTAGAAAATAAAGCAACAACAACAACAACAAAAATTTTCAAGCCTTTCTTCCCCCTCTTGGGGGGCCCCTGAATTACACCCGTATAGTATGAACATAACCAATATAAACAAATACAGTTTTCATTTCACTGAGAAACGTTTCTTTTATCAATAGCTGCAAAAAATCCTGCCTGATGATTAAGCTCGTCATAAGAGCTTTCAAATCCGGGGAAGGAAAATCATCAATTTTTTTTTTCTTTTTAAATAAAAACGAAACAACTCAAACGCTCACATCGGCTGTTCGCCTCATGTGCCCCCGATCACTAGGGGCCCCCTTCCCGCCCTTGGACGCTTTTGGGGCGTTCTGGCGAAGAAGATCTCCCCGCCGCTGACCGGTAAATATTCTCTCCTGAGATGAGGTATTCTTTGTTTGAGGTTCCCCATGGGTACTGTGAGGTGTACTATGAGGCATACCATGCGAATGGCCATTGCAGGTGCTTGTTGGCAGGTCCTGAACTTTGCCCTCTGGAAATGGCTCCTGGCCCTTATTTTGGCCCTTCTGTTTATCTCGTAGCTGTCCCTGATCACTGTATTGAGGAGGAGGAGGAGGATTTGAGGTGACTGAGGTTGGTGGTGAGGATGCCACCACGCTGCCCCCGTGTTTCCATTCTGGTGAGGTAGGTAACTTACAATGATATCCCCTGAGTGAGGGATGAGAAGGGGACATGATCTCTCCTTGACATGTCGTAGCTGTGGCAACACTTTCTGAGGTATTTTGTGTGACAACGTCTCTGTGTGACGGAGCGATCGGCTGCCGTACGTCGTCCGACACGTCGGGAGGTAGATTTTGTATGGAACTGTCTTGTTCATTCAAACTCTTGTTGCTGTCCTCTGTGTCCTCCAGACTCTTGTCGATTCCGTCTAGAAGGGAATCGCGATCTGGGGCTTTGTCCAGTGAGGTGGGATCTTCTGACACGTGACTTACTTCACTCCCCGACAACATGGCCGCTATCAGACCCCTCCTTTCCTACAGAAAAACAACAGAGCCCAAATCAATATACAAACATATGGCTAACTATTTCCACCAAAAATAACAGTTAAGTTTTCCATAAAAAACACTTTTTCAAGCAGAAATAACGGTTTTCATGCAGAAATAACAGTTGGATTTTCCATAAGCAAATAGCAGTTCAATGAATCAACCAGGATAATAGATCACAAATGTACATTATTATTTCACACAGAAAACTCCAATACAGTTCTCCTGGCAAGTTGATACATTTAGATTATTGTTATCATAATAATAACTTAGGTCTAAATGTTCATTTTTTTTTAACATCTTGCTCATTAGGATACTACCATGCAAACAAAATTTAACTACAGTAAAACAGACTTATAAAGCATATAACACAGTCTGTTTTTCCACTTAAGGAAGCTGGATGATCAACTCGGAGATTCATATATTCTAAAAATGCCCTCCACCATCCAAATCTCTTATTATTGCATCCAAAGCCTATCAGATAATAATGAAATTGCTTTTCTATCGATTCGAAACTGGTTTGTCCCAGGTACTTCAATATAGTCTATAACTCTATATGCCTTTTTTAACAAAGCTGGGTGGTCATCAAATAAAATTATCTCCACCTTAAATTTTAGATATGATTTATTTACCTGTAAACGATGATTTAGTAAAGAAAATCCCATTATATATTTAGCTTTTAAATTTGAGCATATCTTTAAACAGAGCTCTTCTTCTAAAGGAGATTAATACACTCTAAATTTGGCTACAGCCATCCAGCCTTCTTAATGTACATACATGCGGCTGTGCTGTGAAGTCACCCTACCTCCATATTGCCAAGATTGGCATAGCCCACAAAGGTAGTCATGTGACCGTTTGAAATGTGGCCGTTCTTCATGCCATTCTTGAAGGGTACGTAGCCGTTAATTCTGGACCCGTTGGGCGTTACGATAATGTTGCCACTCCCGCAGCCCTACAGACGGAAAACAATTACTGTCAAACTTTGTTATCTTGAACTAGATGGGACTGTTTAAAAACTTTGAGATATCTGAGTGTTTGAGATAAACTGGGTAATTTTTTGGCAAATAATTTGAAAAACTGTTCCATTTTCATTATAAAAATAGAAACACTGACAGAAATTGAAGATTAATAAAGGGATTAAAAAATCATTGCTTTTTTCCAAAGTAACAAATCCTCAAATCTTGTTTGAAATATTGGCCAACAGTTAGAATTTAGCGACACAATCAAGTCTCATCAAGTCTACAATTGCCAAATCCTTGTAACAGTTTGGAAAAAATACAAATTTTCCAATTTCAAAGTTCATGGTAAGACTGAGAAAGAAAGAAGGCAACCTTTCCTAGATTTCACTAGACATGTAATACACTCACCTTGGAATCTGAGTGCTCGTTCTCCCCTGGTATGGAACTCAACATGGGTGTGCAGGTCTCGAGCTGATACTCGTTAAGTCCCGCCCTGATCACATGACCATTGCCCCGCCCACCTGCGTGTCCGTTAGCATGGAGGTAGGCCGGCTGTGTGATGTGAGCCTGTGGGGTCGCAAAACACCTGGAAAGAGAAATTATGAAAAATAAAATCAACATTGTAAAACAAAATCTGAAAAACAGAAAAACAGAAAATCTGCATGAAACAAATAGATATATGCATGTAAGAATATTAATTGACAAGTACAATTTGATGAAGCCTGGGAAAACTGAATCTTTTCAATGTCTAGTGCAAATCTCTCTCTCCTCTCTCTCCCTCCTTCCCTCTCTTCTCTCTCTCTTCCTGTCTTCCTGTCTCTCTCCCTCTCTCTCTGTTCAAAACACCAGGCCCCGCCATCACCAACTTTCCTCAAGTCAATATTCAGCCTTAAGTCAAAGTTTGACCTCAAATTTATGCACTATTCATATAAGGATTTGAGTTGGGAATTCAGTTGAGTGATTTGAAAATTTTGGTGACGGCGGGGCCCAAAGAGAGAAACAATGGGAAACTAGCATCCGGACATAGACAATACCTGTTCCTGAACATGATGATGAGGATACAGATGATGATACAGGCCACCCCTATGCTGACCCCGAGGATGATCCCCAGCTTCTGGTCCTCCTGAGAGCTTGGTTTGGGCTGTGGTTCTACAGCAGACAATTTTTGTTTCATTACAAAGGCTCAGTTGTGGCCACTCGGTCGGTACAATCTCACTAAACTTACACAAATCTTTGTTGACTCTTTAGCACAGCATAGAAATTTTGCTGATGAAATGTTATCACTAAAGAGGCAGAGTAGTGAATACTTTTTTATCCCATACAAATCTCTTACAACTTACTGAACCAATCACATCTAACACACTTACAATGTAAATTCACATGCATTGTGATCAATTATTCATTAGTGTTCAGAAGTAACTTGGTCCATACAATCTCTTCAGTTTTATTAAATCTGCTTCAACAAGCACAATTCAAATTTCAGCACAGCGAAACAATTGTTGAAAAATCATTTCCAACAAAATAAACAAAATTCAAACCCCTCATGAATTTAGGCTTTACCTCATGAATTAAGGCTTAAAACCACAGTACTTATGAGAAAGCACTTCTAATTGGTGGGACTTACGAGGCATGTTAATGTCAGAGATTTCCATTGGATCCGTAGGGGGGCCAGGACCTGCATTTGTACATGCCTTCAGCATGATGCGATACAGTCCTTTCTGTAGTTCTTCAATGGTGGCTGAAGTCAGAGAACCTGCAAAATATATCTCCTTGATTAAAAGAACCATCATAAACTAATAAAACCAAAGTTAGGTCTGCCAAGTGAAATAACATACAATGTATATTACATGGCTTCTAGGATGATTTTACAGAATATTTGCCCCCGAGTCCTATATCTTCAGCATCAGGTGACATAACACTCCAGGGCTGTGTTTTATAAAAGAACTTATGACTTGCGACCAAATTTATAAAAGCTCATTAATAATAAGCTTCCAATTGTTTTAACTTGATACAAACTAACTAACAATAACAGGAAATTTTCTATACAAATTGTTTTGTATACATTTTGTACGTTAGAGATCATTCTATGAAACTGAAAAAAAATTGATGACTTTTTCGTAAGTTCTTTTGTACAATGATTTTCAGGGCTTTCCTATTACCTTGGGCAATATAACTTTTGCAAGTGTAATATAACTATTTCCAGGAGGGCAATATAACTGTTTCTGGCATAACTCAGCAGTTCTCAAGGCATAGGAATAAAATTATATTTGTGAAATCAAGAAGAAAAACATTTTTCTAAAATGTTAAGAGAGAGCACATGTAGCATGCGCGGATCCAGAAAATTTTTCCAGGGGGTTCCGAAGGATAATTGTGTTTGCCAGGGGGGTCCGAGGCATATTTTCGATAATTTTACTATGTAAATTTAATAAATTTTCATTTTCCAGGGGGGGTCGGGACCCCCCCGACCCTCCCTCTAGATCCGCGCATGTGTAGGACTGTAGCATTGGCACTTTTGATTACCCAGCAGTTCATTTGGACATCCCATTTAAAATTCATGTTCTAAATGTGTTGTACCGTACCATTGACAATACCTCTAAAATTTAGGTACTACCACTGACAACTATTATACTATATGTTTTATGTGTGTAGTAGCTACCACTGACAATACATTATATAGTTCACGATACATTATATATTCCTGATCAATATTAGTACTGTATATAGTTATTTTCGTCCCGTGTAATTTTCGCCCTTCTACGCTTGCAAGCAGTTTGAATTCACCCAGAACAACATTTGTGTTTAACGAGGCTGGGGGGTGGCTGCCATTTTAAAGCGTTTTTATCTCTACACAAAAAAGATTTTCACTTTAATGTTCTATAACTCTTACATTGTACTGAATTTGTCTTAATGGTATTGAAACATTATTTAAAGAGTCAATTGATGGTAAACCAAGGGTTACAAGATGCAAAAAAATAATTTCGGCTGTTTTTCAGCATTTTCTAACTTTTCAAAGGGAGGTAACTTGTAAAACTATTTTGTTCAAATATTTTCCTTTTATTTTTTTTTTTTTAAATTTCACCATCGAAATTTTTTTTTAATGCTCAATCTTTATTACACATGTATTGATTATTATCATGTTAAAATTTGGAAGTACATGTAATCTTGTGGCTACTTTTTTTTTGTTTTACATATTTGCATTTTTTGTGACATATATATTTTTGGTAAAATTGTGATATTTTTCTTTATAACAAATAATGTTAAGTTTTTATTATTGTGTTAATTTTTTGTGACGTTTTTGGTATGTTTTTTGCCTTTATTCATATTTCATATATTTTTCATAATTTTTGGAAGTTGATTTTAATCAACTCTCCTATGCAGTTACTCAGGCAAACCGAAAGTGAAACAGTGCTTGGACCTAAGCACAAATCAACACCGCTGACAACATTTAGTTCTTGAAATAATCAATAAATTCGATGAAATTTATTCTAAAGCATTGTTTTTCAAGGAAACTTAATATTTATAGATATATTGTAAATAGTCAGATTTTAAATGGTAGGAATAACTTAGATAATTTTGTAGTCGTACATTGTATGTATTCCTACGCCAGAGTTCAATATAAATAATCTCGTTCAACCAGACGCTCGGCTGTCTCCGTAAATATCCGACAAGCAGAGTGTCTCTCTTGCTTGTCGGAGATTAACGGAGACAGCCGAGCGTCTGGTTGAATGAGACTAGAGTTGAATATTGCTTGGATCCATACAATTTCTCAGAACTATTTCGATTACTGATACGTAGTTTGATGGAAGTAATTCTTTGAATATTACACAACATGATTCATATGGGGTTTTCACGAAATTTCTGTTGGAGAATTGATAATAAACAAAATATGCGTAATTCAAATACATATAGGAAACTACTTGCCATGCAAAATAATATCGTTGATTTTAACATAAATAATAATCGATAAAATCAACTCCCCTTAGTACTTAAGTACTTTGATTTTTTTTTACATAACATGCAATTTCTTTAGATGCAATACATGATAAAATTAACGATGATTGTGATGTGGTCTTTCACATTAAAATGTAAATTATTTTTATGTGAAACATTTTTGCAAATTTTGTGAATTTTGGAGAAAATTTTTTTTGACCCCCCCCAGCCTCCTTAAAGAGAGATAATTTGAGACATTGGAGTTTGCCCAGTCTAAAATTCGCTCGCTAACCACGTGGGCAAAAGAGGCGAAAATAAAACGGGGGCGAATATTTCCCTGTATACAGTAGTCCGTTACCGTTGACACTCTTGATTTCCCAGTGGTTCAGGCTGTGTGCAGAGGTCAGGATCTGGTACATGACCAGGTAGGTGGTGATGTTGCCATTGGGTTCCGCCGGTGGCTTCCAGGTGATGAAGATCCCTCCCTCCAGAATCTGTCCCTGTAACTCCCGGGGCTCAGAGGGCACTGTAAAAGCAGTGGGGACAAGTCAAATACAGGCACACAATAAAATAGAAACAGAAAGTAGGAGGTCTCAACATACCCACACAATTACTACCTGTTTGACATAGTTAGAGAGGTTTAGGGTCTTCATTAGCTATGTAGATGTAGGCTTTTTCTATCTTTTTCTATCTTTTTCAGTGAAGACCCTTAGTATGACTTTGCCCTTTAACCCTCAGTCTAACCTCCCTCCCCTGCCCTTTAGTCTATTCTCCTCTGCCTCTTTGACCCTCAGTTTTCCTGCCCCTGCTTTTGGTCCTCAATTTCCTTTACCTTGCCCTTTAACACTTAGTTTTACCTCCCCTGCCCTTGGCCCCCAGTTTCCCTTCCTCTGCCCTTTGACCCCAGTTTCCTCAGTTTTTGGACCCTCCTCTGCCCTTTGACCCCAATGTCTCACCTCCCTCCAGGGTGAGGTTTATGACTGGAGAGCTCCACTTGCTCTTCTCCCCGTCTGACACAGTCCGGACATCACAGCGATACTTGGTGTAGGGCTTCATATCCCTTACCCACAGAGACGATTGAGTTCTGTCAATGGACAACAAATCTCATATTAACAATAGCAAAAACAACAAAAGCGCCATAAAACGGAACATTCCTCGGCAACAGATGCCTGTTAGAAATGTATCGTTGCCCGTAACCACTCACTAAAATAATCAATTTTAAAACTGATTTTAAATTAGTACACAAAAAGAATTCTAAAGAGGCTAGGTGGTCAACAAATTTCCCATCAAACCTACCTTAAAATCTAGAGTTCATTTTTTAAGCCATAAACTATGATAAAGAAATTCCATCGATTTTATTTAGCTTGAAATTTCAATTTTTACATATATCTTTATCCAGAGCTCTCCGTCTAAAGGAAATTAATAAACTGGAAACGTTTCATATTTAGCGTGTATGATATTTGGGGAAATTTTGATTTTATAAAGTTAGCATAGATTTGATTTAGCGCATTTCTAAATCGATATTTATAAATATACATGCATAGCATTTGGCAAAGTACTTGATGAAGCTAAAGCTGATTTCTGTTAAAATACTGTAGAAGCACATATTTTCGTTGGGTTAAAATTTCGTTGTTTTTAAACCAAATATATTTTTGTTGGCATTTAATTTAGTCATATCATGATTCCTTAAATGTATCGCATATCAACACTGTATCTATTGATACTTGGGTTAAAAATTTGTCATGGATTTAATTTCGATGATTTAAGCTGCCAACGAAAATAACGAAATTAAATCCTCAACGAATATTTCTGCTTCTACAGTATGTTATTAATAAATACAATACACCAAATGTAATACATTTACAGAAGTCTAAACATCTTAATAGCGCTGAATGGTTTGTTGCCATTTTAAGACTATATCAATCTCTTAAGAGGAAGAGCTCTGAAGCTGAATTATTCAGAATATTTCTTTACAATATGATAGTTTGTTGTTAAAGACTTTATCACTTGATCCGAGGGTAATTTGTTGACCACCTACCCTCCTTAATCAACATTTAACAAATAAACAGCAATTTAAAAAGTTCACCGGGATATGAAGTTGGTTGGTCACATGATCAAATCCTGTGAAGTCCAAAGGGCTTCTCAATAGATTTGATCAGGTACCAACCAACTTCATATCCTGGTGAACTTTTTAAATTATTGTCTATCACTTATATTTATGTTTGAGAAAGACAAATCATTCAGAACTGTTAAAATTACAGAGATTTTATGTTCACAATAATTTAAGCGACAAGCGATAAGCGTGTGCTATGATCATTGCGACGTCACGAAAAAGTTTATAAAGAATTTAACATTTGCACTATTCTATAGGTTCATATAAGGAAACATATTTGCAAATGTAAATATTCTCCATTGACTGCCCCTGACTTACGTTTTGAGGATGACCTCTTTGTCCATTAGTAAGGTCAGGGGCTGGTACCGGACCTCATACTGCACCCCCTCCCCCAGCACCAGCCCTGGGGCGGGGCTCCAAGCCAGCAGCATGGCAGTGGAGGTCCGGTTGAGGACCCTCAGGTCTGATGGAGGGGGTGGGAGGGAGGGGCTATACTCCTCTACCACAGGGTCAGATGGACCTTGAGGACTGTTGGCCACCAACACAAACTGGTAGGATGTCTTGTTCTCTGTAACAATTACAAATTCTTTTCTGAATATATGTTAATTACTTTATTTTTTATTTATGCATGTTATTTTAATATATTTGTTGACCATGAACACACTAGTGAGATGCCTTTTCTATCTAACGAAAAATTCTGGATATTCGTTGAACACCAATTTTTGCCGATTTTGTTGATGCAGCCATGAAATCAAATGTTTGTGAAAATACATGACAAAAGTTTTAATGCTGACACCCATAAATTTATGTTTTTTCAAAATTATATATTATTTATTGTTTTACTTTTGTTTCTACCCAAAGATGGGTTTTTTTCAAATCCAACTCACAATTACTCTAACTAATTCTGAAGATTGAATGGCATCATCCCATAAATGCAGAACAGAGAGAGAAATACTCACCCAAGTTGTTGAGCTTGATCCAGGACTGGTCAGGATCGGAAATCTGGTACTTCTGTGGGCCCTGGCTGGTTCCCGTTAACTTGGTCACCGACAGTGTGTAGCCCGTCACCGGGACCTCCCCCTGCAGGCCTTTCCAGGTCACGTTGACCTCAGAAGGGGAGACCTTGACCACGGAGAAGTTGGTGGGGGGTCGGGGGATTGTATCGTTGACTGAGGCTGCAAATGTACACAGCTACTTATATCGCTACCATGACCTTCACCTCACAGAGTAATGAGGCGGTACAGAGGCTACCAACATACATTGTTAATTATCTATATTCATTGGATTAAGTCTTTAGAAGTATCTATAAGTTTTCAAATATTCTTTTTTTTTGTCAGTGTCTATTAGTTATGGTGGCATATTTCTGCCCCCTACTTGCAATTATGTCTATATGCAAGATAAATTATGTCTATATGCAAGATAATTATGTCTATATGCAAGTTACAAATCTTTAAAGAGAACCTCATTTTTATATGGGTGAAATCCTTTACTTACGCCTGATCTAACAGCATAGATGCAAAATGCAACATAATTATGAAAACATGCAACTTATTTATGTTGACATATGCAACTTATTTATGTGAACATGCAAGTTATTCATGTTAACATGCAAGATTTTTATGTCAACATGCGAGATAATTATGTAGACATGCGACTTATTTATGTCAACATGCGAGTTAATTATGTTAACATGCAAGATTTTTATGTAAACATGCAAGATAATTATGTTTATGCAAGTTACTCATACCATTATGCGAGATAACTTGCATGTTGATCTATAAATATCTTGCATGTTTACATACTTAACTCACATGTTGACATACATATCTTGCTTGTTAACATAATTAACTCGTATGTTGACATAAATAAGTCACATGTCAACATAAATATTTGCATGTCAACATAATAAACTCGCATGTCAACATAAATAGGTCGCATGTTGTCATAATTATGTTGCATCTTGCATCCGTGATGTCAGAGTACAGCATGAGTAAGTCATTTTGAACCATATAAAAATCAAATTCTCTAAAAAGATTTGTAATTTGCATGTCAACATATTTTATCTTGCATGTTGACATACTTTTTTTGCATGTTGACATAATTCATCTTGCATGTAGGGGGCAGTAATATGCCACCATAATTAGTGCTAATTACACACTATTTTTCTACTGCATTATAATTATAGAACAGTCAGAAATCATTATTATGTTTCTGTTATTTTCAGCTACAAAAAACAAATTGCAAACACTATTGTACACATATTTAAAAGCATTACAAATTGAATTCATTCCAACACAATTTTCCTTTCATTTCCAAACAATTTCCATTAAAAACCAGTTTCATCATGTATATTTCAAAAATATCTTTTCACACCAAGATTAAAAATGTCCATTCCCTTCACCTCCCCGGAACAGTGAGCGAGACTTACCATTAGTGTTACCGGCTGTTCTGTACTCCACCCACTGGCTGTCACTCGGGGGGTTGGGGTATCCCATCACTGTGCCGGCCTGGACCCGGATCTTGTATAGTGTGTTTGGTATCAGACCTAATGTAGAGTAGATACACAGATTAGCATATTAGATAAGATTTGAGTTTACATATACAATCTCTCATGGTTTGTGATGGTATATGATTTTTATTCAAGGAGTTGTGTGTTTTCTATCCCTGAGCCTTGTAATTAAATCGATGTTATTCAATATACAGTAAAACACGTTTATAACAGAGTGCCAGGGAAGGGCGATTTTACTTTGCTTCGCTGTAACCATCTATTCATTATAAGCGTGTTCGCTATAACCGTATTTAACTGTATCTCCTGTAGTTTAAACAGTGTTATTCAATATATCTCCTCTAATTTAAACAAGGCTGGGTACCTGAGATGAGGTAGGATTGGGTGGTGCCGGACACCTCCTTGGTGTGGGTCTGAGTGTCGGAGGCCCGGCGGTACTCGATCAGGTGACCAGTAATGATCCCCATCCTGTCCTCGGGGGCCAGCTCCTCCCACTCTATGTTGATGCTGTTGGAGGTCGTGCTGGCCTCACGAATCACAGGTAATTTACTGGGCTCTGTAAGGCAAAACCACAGTAAGGAATTGAATGCTGCAAAAAAAAGACTGGTAGCTTCTTTATATTACTGTAGATTCCTAATTAAATGCGAGGAATTAATATCCGCGTAAAATCACGAGAAGCACCCCTCCCAGATTTTAAAACCTTGATTTAATTTTCTGAGAGTTGAGAATTATAAGAGATCAGGATCAAAGTTCCTTATTCGCTATTTTATATTCTCACGTTTTGATACAAAACAGCGGGATCGCGGAATTAAGTACCGTATTTGCGTTAAATAAGGAATATACAGTATATAGAATGTAGAATGAAGCAAATTAAGAAGTCTTGAGATTTAAAGACTTGAGAAACTTGCAACTTGATAACATATTAAAGACTTGTGACTTTGAAGAATTGAGACTTAAATAATGAGACTTGGGACTTGGAGACTTGACTTGAAACTTAAGAAATTATACTTTGACTTGAAGACATATGACTCATTACTTTGAAAACTTGCGACTGAAGGAATGAGACTAGTGACTTGAGGACTTGAACTTACTGCTTGGGAGAGTCCTGGCTTTGATGAGGTCAGACTTGGGCCCCGCCCCACTATTACTGGCATAGCCTCTAATGGAGATGGCGTACTCGGTGTATGGTCGCAGTCCCTCAATCTTGGCCGATGTTTTCCCATTCACAACCATGCTTTGGATCTGTTTTCCTGTACAAAATTACAATACAACATAACAACAGATAATAACAAAACAGGAAAAACAGGGAAAATAGGCACTTAATGAGATTGACTTGTAAAATCATATAGAGCTGGATAACAAGATTGACTTGTGAAACAATAAGGTAACTGTAACTGTGGAATCATTAAAATTTGTGAGGGCCAATTTTCGTGGATTGCTAAAATTTTATAGTTTTGTGGGGATGTAATTTCTAGTTTTTTCTAATACCTTCAAAAGGAAATATAAACTCAATATCCCTAATCTATTAATTTGTGGAGGCTGTTGATTCATGGCTGAGAGGTACCCACAAATTCCACGAAAATTGAACCACCATGAAATCTAATGATTTCACAGTATCTGACACAGGGAAAAAATATTCATGAGATTGAGTTGAATTGTTAAGATTGTGAGCTTGTCGGATGCTAACTTGGATTACTGGACACAGCTTGTTGAACAACAATATCTAACACAGGAAAAAATGAAGTTTGGCAAAAATGTTCACAAGATGGATTTGTATGGTTAGGACTTGCGTGTTAGATGCTAACTTGGATTACCGGACACAGCATGTTGAACAAATATATAAGAGACGTTGAGATTAAATGCGTGTACGTGTAAGGGTATTGTATTATGTGTGTAATAACCACACGTACACGTAAGCGTTTTTGTGATTCATCAGTTGAGATTTCATAACTTACGGATATAAACGTGTACACAGTTTTGTGACATGAATTTACTTAATTAACTCCAAATAAATGGTGAACTTCTTATCAATCTGCATGCAACTGAAGTTTGAAAATCTATATAACGTATCACAAGAATATATTCATATATTCAATCATCATTTAGAATATTTTTGTTGTAATTTTTTACTTACGTGTAAACGACACTCTACACATTTAGAGAACGCATAGAAATCTTGTCGTCACAAAATTGATGACGTAATCGCGGAAAATTTAGGCGATTCCCTAAGTACACTTTTACATACCCGTACATGTTTGAAATCTCAACCTCTCTAGTATCTGACACAGGGAAAAACAAAACTTGGACAATAATATTCAGAAGATGGATTTGGATTGTTAGGACTTGCCTGTTGGATGCTTACTTGGATTATCGGATACAGCGTACTCCACGGTGTAAGCCAGGATTGGTTCCGACGTCTGCGAGTTGTTCCAGTAGACGTTTATTGTATGCTGGTCCAAGGCAAAGGCCGTCACATTCCTAGGCAGTCCCGGCGGGTTCTCTGTGGAAACAAACAGTCAAAGTGAAAACTCAGAAAAACATGGATGGATGGATGGATGGATGGATGGAGGCATGGATGGATGGATGGATGGAGGCATGGATGGATGGATGGATGGATGGATGGATGGATGGATGAATGGATGGATGGATGGATTGGATGGAGGGATGGTCACACTCTTAATGTACTGTAAACGTATTACGCTTGGCTTTGTATTCTATTTGGCTTTTTTTTTGGTGAAAATCAGCTTCCGCTATATCAAGTATTTTTATAATGGTAACCTGGCCTTTCAACACAGTTTGCTTAAAAATTGTTAATACTGCTGAAAAGATCCTTGTTCTTTGCAAGTAATATTTTAAACATGAACAAATACAAAGTACACTTGAAATATTTTAGTGAAAAATTGAACAATTTCGAAGAAAAAAGATTTTATGTCTAGGGGGCTTACTCTCCCTCATACACAGGAATAAACCTACAACGACTGTACTTGAAGATTAGTCTTAATAATGGCTGTCCCGAGACGCCACACTTACTTCCTGTGTAAATCTCCAATCTGGCGACACCCATGTCGTAGCCGAGCTCATTCTCACCCACACACTGGTAGTATCCCGAGTCTGACAGCTCAGTGTTGACCACAACCAACTCACTCTTGAGTCCCAGCTTGTTCTCCACCTGTCAAAACCAAACATCAAGCAAGGAAGTGTAAGACCACGTTTATTCTAAATATTAAGCCTGGACAACTATTGACTTTTTAAGTCCTAGCCTGGAATTGAGTCCTAGATTGACAACAACAATAGACTTTTTCAGTCCCAGCTTGGACAACAATAGACTTCTTGAGTCCTAGCCTGGACAACAATAGACTTCTCGAGTCCTAGCTTGTTTATATGAAAATATCATAAAGTCTGGCTACTGGAGGCAAGATAAATCATCAACTAAATAAATGTTGACCACGTTTAGAGTAGTCAAAATTTTTATCACTGCCAGACATTAGGTCCGACACAGTTAAAGGTTCCGTCGGACCAGACAAGGTTCTGTCCGACCGTACAAGGTTCTGTCCGACCAAACAAGATTCTGTCGGATCGCACAAGATTATGTCGGACCGCACAAGGTTCTGTCGGGCCAAACAAGGTTCTGTCGGACCAGATACAGCAGATATGAGTAAATGTTGACCACGTTTATGCTAAATGTCAAGACATGAAAATTATAGACCGTTTGACAACAATTCAAAATCTGAGATTTATCTCCCTTAGACCACAGAGCGAGATAACTATGTAATAAATGAGCTTTACAATTTTTTCCTCCCTTTGTGTACAGCTTCCAAGTATTGTATGGCTTATAACTAGGAGACACTATGAACAGTGATGGATAAGTCCTAAAGAAAACCCCTTTATAGTATTAGTCTTTCTTTTCATGCAATGAACATCTTTTTAGAGCTTGAGAAGAAAACCAACTATCTGTAGTTTGATAATAATATACTGGCGGGTTTGGAGAATCGTGCTTACCTTGTATCTACCCTCGTTTTGGATTCGCTGACCATTGAAGTACCATGTGACCTTTGGCTGGGGCATCCCTGTGAACTCGCAGGCGAACCGTGAGGTTCTGGTTTTGGGATATTTATGGTTGAACGGTTTTTTCAAAATAACTGGTTTTGCTGTAATGGACAAAAATGAATCTCAAGACATAATGAAAATGGAGAAGGAAAGGTCAACAACAGAAAACAGTGTAACAAACAAATTAAACATCCTTTTATTGTTATAATGCTATTATAGATATTATTCTTGTATTGTACATGATTTTATTCTTGTATGCTGACTCTAAGAAATGAAGGTAAAAAATTCCTAGATAAAATTCCTATTAACACTTTCTAAATATTTCAAATGATAGTAAAATCAAAGGGCATATCCACAACATCAGGTCTGAAATTGTAATAATATGATTACATGAGTAATTGACAATCAACAGAATATCCAATTTGAAAGAGTCTATTTACTTGTGACGGTGAGCAACGTTTCTGGCATTCTGCCAGAGATGGTGCTGTTGACGCCGCACACATATATCCCGGCATCATCCATGTCGACGTTGATCAGCCTCAGGTTCCCACCCACCATCTCCGAATGTGGTAGTGCTTTACCATCTGTAAACAAACCAACTCCTTTAACTTATACAAGTATCACATAAAAAACCAGTTTTTCCTTTACTTCACACCTCACTTAATAAAGGCAGTCCAGAGGTAGGTTTATTATTTGCCTGCGTGCATAGGTTCAGCAGAAACTGCCCGTATGAAAATATCAGCCTATGTTTGGTAACAAAGAATTTACTGCAAACATTCAGCTATCACTAATTTACACAAAATAAGACAAATTGGACAAAAAAAGATATATATAATCAAGAAAATGAAAACATTTCAAAACATAGACACAAACTTTTACAACAGAATTCTACACATGTGGATGTAAAGACTTTTTATAGTACAATGCATTAAAGGAGTGTTATTGTATTTTTTACAACTTATACTGTAAGTCATTTAAATTCTATGATTTTTCATAAAGTACCAATCAGGATGGCATTAATTTAACTCTGCAAGAAAATCAAAATTAAGGTCAAGATCTAGTAAATGATTTCAGAGTGTCTTTTTGGTGCTAGAACCATTATGATGTCATAATTAATAAGAAGAATCTTTTTCCCGTACTTTAGGGCTTTAAAGGAATTATGTAGAAAATTAAAACAACCTCTTGGCATTTTATGTTAAATCATGGTAAAAGTAATCCCGATACCTATATTCAATTTGACATCATTTTAAAGAGGTCAAGAGCTTGTTTACTTCCAATTTTGGAGAGACTGTAGGCATTCTAGATAAATCTTTATTAGTCGAAAATGGACAAAACTCTGAAATTTGTACCTTATTTCCTTCATATTTCATAGAAAATGACAGTTTAAAGCATAATTTTTCATTGTGTTTACCAAACCATTTAGCCCTGGTACACCCTATCAAACAAAGCTTTATTGAAAGAATTTATATCTTAAATTTTATATAAACCTGTAGACAGCTTTCATTTACTAGACCTTGACCATCCTAATAATTTGCCAATCTAAAGTATTTAATTCCACCTTTTCTGAAATTCTGTCCAAACAGCAGGACCATCGACCCCTGACCCCTGTAAACCGATACTGACCTTTCCTGTACCACGTGATGTGTGGGCGGGGATTCCCGTCCGTCAGACACTCCAGTATCACTGACTTTCCTTTCTCCACTGAGGTATTTTGGGGTGGGAAGGCCACAAAAGTGACATCCCTTCTTCCTGAGGCTGTGAAGAAATTGGATACAAATTGTTACTGAGCCTCTAAAAATAGACAGTCCAAACAAACGCGACCTGTTGTTGCAATATGACCTTTGGTCATTTTCTTCAGTTTTGAAACATACCAGCACCATGCATTTAAGTGTTGGTTCTTCTTCATACTTTTAACAGACATTTAAAAAATAATGCTTTCTTTAATCTAATTTTATGTAGATCCAATACAAATTTTCCTTTATATTTATTAAAATTGGCCCTAGATTTCAAGACAATAAATAGATGTTTTCATTTCCATTTCAGTAAAAAGTTTTCTATTCTCTTCTTAACATTGACCTCTGTATCAAGCTTTCATTCTTTTAACCTTGACCTGTGTATCAAATTTTCATCTTTTTGACCCTGACCGGACTACCAAATTTTAATCTTTTTAACCTTGACCTGTTATGTCCTTGATGTAATGACCTTGACCCAAGTTTGTCTACTGAACTACCATCATATTAGTTAACAGTTTTCAACGAACTACCACTATTTCAGTAAACAAAAAATAAGTATACAGCTTTCATCCTTTTGACCTCGACTTCATTCTTTTGACCTTGACCCACCTGTAATGACCCTGAGAGTGGCTGCATTGCTGCGCTTCCAGGGCAGGCTGTCCACCTGGTCTGGGAGCTTGTGGAGTTCTCCCCCCGTGGCCGAGCACCGGTAGTCCCCCGAATCCTCCTGCCTCACATCCAGGAGCTGTAGTGTCCCCGACGGGAGGATGATGTGTCTGAAAATAGAAAATGGGTCAATGTGTCTTGAAATAGAAAATGGGTCAATGTGTCTAAAAATATAAAAAAAAAAATCTTTGTGTTTAGAAATAGAAAATGCATCATGTATCTAAAATAGAAATTGCATCTAAAAATAGAAAATGAATATATAAATATAGAAATTACATTGCTGTTTGATAAACATATTTTTTTTAAAAATGCAATATATAAAATTGAAACTGTGGTGAGAAAATACATATATATTAAGAAGAAATTACAATAATGTGTCTGAACATTACGTCTAGAAATAGAAATGCGTCTATTTGTCTAAATCAAGAAAACTCATCAATTTGTCTAAATCAAGAAAACTCATCAATGTGTTGAAAATAAAAACACATCAATTTGTCAAAAATGAGAAGAAAATACATCATTATGTGCAAAATTACAAAACACATCCAGATGTTTAAAATAGAAAATGTTTCAACGTAAAATGATGGCTCCTATAGAATGTTCAAAATAAAACTATGTTTGCCTGAATATTTTAATCACAGGAAGAAAAAAAGAAGAAATCAAGCAAATTAAGTCACTGATCGCAAAATTTGACTTTCAAATTGCCAGAAATCGGCTTTCTCACAGAAAAATCACATCTGTGTTTGTCCCCTTCGAACTCTGTGTTTGAACGTTTTTTGTCGGTAGGAAGGGCAAACTTTTGTTTAATTGATTAAATTGATTCATCAGCAACAAAGAGATTTTTTAAGAAGAAAAAAATTCATCTGTTTCATGTCAGTAGGTCGAAAAAGGGAAAACAATTTCTAGGGGGTTGTATGACCTCACAAATGCTTAGTGATAATGTTGAAAATGAATGAGAAAATGTGAAGTACTTAAATACGACCTATAAAGTCAACACTGATCAGATTATATTATGTAATAAAGTTAACTATGTACACTTATCAACGCTGCTTTTTTTTTATAACTATAGTCCATTCCACACTTTGCAAAAGTTGTTTCCCTTTGCGGGGTCAACCCAAAGTTCAAAGGGGAAAAACCAAACTTTTCTCTTCTTATTTGGGCGTCCTGTGATGAAATGTCTTTGAATTTGATTTATTCCTTCGATGTGTGGTTTGCCCCCATTTCAGGGCAGTCAAAATACACAACGGAAATGGATTTTTAATGTCAAATGACAATGTCACAACCCTCTAAACTACATAGGCTTCTGTGAGAAATCTATGGGGTTTTTTTTCCAAAGATGGCAGCCAAGTGAAGTAACTTTTGTAAAGTGTGAATTAGTCTATAGCTCTCAATTCTGCAAATAACTATATGCATGCGCAGATTCAGAAAACTTTTTCCAAGGGGGGATCAGAGGGGTGTCTGAAGCATATATTTTTGGTAATTTTTTCATGTCATTTAAGAAATTTGAATTTTGCGGGGGGGGGGGGGGTAAAGGGGGGTCTGGACCCCCCCCCCTTCAAGATCTGTGTATGCTATATATAATAAATGTGGGCAAATTAACATTGTTGTCAATATGTCAATATGAAAAGGCACAACCCAATGAAACATGGGGGAAAACAAAGGGTCACCAACAATAAGAAATCAATAGATTCTGAACAAAATTTGTGTCATTGGTACAAAACATATCTGGAACATATCTTGATTACTTATGTATAATAATGTCTCTCTCTCTCTCTCTCTCTCTCTCTCTCTCTCTTCCACACTACACATTATTACACAATCTCAGTACCTGGTCAGATTGAGTGTTGTGTTATTTAAATGTATTGAAAATGGGTCAAATACACACAGGCTGTTTATGGCTCAAGGTAAAAGCCCTACCACACAAATGTCAATCAAAAAATGCACATTGATTTCTTATATATACCTGTCAATATAAGATTAAACAACACCTCCATTCACCTGAATTAATTTCCAGTGCATCACGGTCACACACACCCCCCCCCCCCCCACACCCCCCACCCCATTTCAACCTCATTTTCAATAATTAACATCTACATGTACAACCAAACAATATTGATTTCTTTTTATCTTTTTTTTTTTTAACGCTGCACTCAATCTCTTTTTTCTGCTGCAAAGAAAATTAGTTCTTTAATAAAACTGACTGGTTCCTCACAGGAAGTTGCTAATGGCCCTGTACACATGCCGGCTCATTGTAATTATCCATCGTAAGAACTGGTTCCTTTAATCCAGTATGTTACACGGGGTACTACTATATTTTTATGAAGGTTCACCAAGTTTCTCTAGTCTTGTACACTATAGAGCTCCGCTTTTGTGATCACGCAAATTTAACAAAAGAAATGAAAATCTTATAATTGAAATGCACATAATTTCAGCGTATATTGTTGCACAAAGTTCACCTGAAGTTGCCTTTAAATTTGGGAGTTTTGTAAAGGAATGATGGTCATTGATCATGATTTTACGATGGTTCTTTTTTTAATTTAAATCATGGGTGTTTGAGTCCATTTCAAAATTACAAAAGAAAAGGAACAGAAATTTTTACTTTATAAAAAAAAAAGGAAAAAGTACATAGTTTAACAAAATTGAAACAAATTAAAACAAAAACCAATTTTTTAAAAATAAGTCAACTCATATCACGTTTCATCTGTTGTCAACAAAGACATCTGTATTAAATTGTATTTAGGCCCTCCTTAAAAAAATGTTTGTTTGGAATTGCTGCCTGGAGGTTTGGAATTGCTGCCTGGAGGTTTGGAATTGCTGCCTGGAGGTTTGGAATTGCTGCCTGGAGGTTTGGAATTGCGGCCTGGAGGTTTGGAATTGCTGCCTGGAGGTTTGGAATTGCGGCCTGGAGGTTTGGAATTGCGGCCTGGAGGTTTGGAATTGCGGCCTGGAGGTTTGGAATTGCTGCCTGGAGGTTTGGAATTGCGGCCTGGAGGTTTGGAATTGCTGCCTGGAGGTTTGGAATTGCGGCCTGGAGGTTTGGAATTGCGGCCTGGAGGTTTGGAATTGCTGCCTGGAGGTTTGGAATTGCTGCCTGGAGGTTTCCAGACCCACGATAGAGGAAGGGAATGGGTTTTTTTATTTTTCAAACTTGAATTAATTAATGAATTAATTAAAAATTGGTAAAAAATAAAAATCACAATGTAAAAATAAAAATGTTATCAGCAGGAGGTATTTAAATGAGGCGGGAGGCAATTCAAACAAACAATAATTTTATTTTGGCCTTAAATGATCTGGTTACTAAATATTAATCTTTTCACATCTGTCACCAACTTAAAATCTGCACAGTACACAGAAATTATCCACTGTATTACTTTTCATAACACCCCCCCCCCCCTCCCGTCCCCTTCTTTAACAGTCAGTGTCACTTTCCAGTGTTACAAATTTTACCCATGAGGAGACAAACATGGCTGTTAGTGCACCTGAACCAATTCTCTGGAAAAACCCACCACGAAAAGGAGATTTCCTGATAACCCAGGGCCCGCTAGATTTCAATACACCATGAGCCCCCAACACAAAACACCTCCCCTTTGATGGCCCCTTCAGATTAAATGGCAGTTAACTTGTTCCTTTGTTTAATTGTTTATCAAAGACTTTAAACCTTATCCCTCCAGTAACATTTTTAACAACAAAACAGATGCATTAAAATCGATGCAAACTTGAAACTCTTATAATATATATACATGCATATTTTTTTTTTATTTCAAAATAACATGTATTTAAAAATTCAATGAATGGTTATATTAGTAATGAAATAATTCATTTAGAATTTCAGAATTTTTAAACATGGAATAAAGAATTGATACAGAAATGTGTCATATTTTCTTTTTACCAAATCAAGGCTATTACTGTATACAGGGAAATATTCACCCCCGTTTAATTTTCACCCTTTCGCCCTCCGGCGAATTTAAGACTGGGCGAATTATGATGTCTCAAACTATCTCTCTTAAAATACATCTATGTCTGGGCAAATTCAAGACGGGTGAAATTGTTTGCAAGAGTAGAAAGGAAAAAATTACATAGGGCGAAAATAACCCTGTATACAGTAATTAATTACACCCCCCCCCCCCCAATTGTTGACCGGTTCTCAATATTCAGATGTTTTCTGGTAACCCTCTCTGTAAACCACTGCAAACATGGGATAAATATCCACAGGATTTTCACTACAGGTTTTCATCGCATGCTGATACAAAATGCACCACTGAAAACAAATGAGAAAAACTTCTTCCTTTCTAAATATTTGGTCCTCAACTGGTCGTTTGCAAAAAAAGAGGGACAACTGCTTATGAACCATGCATGCATGCTTGTTAGATTCCAAATTAAACGCTGGGAATTAAAACCAGTGTAAAATTGCAAGAAGCACATTTGGCAGATTTTAAAATAACACTTTTTTCGTATGTATACTAAGTGATATTATAATAAAAATTTGGTGTTTGGATTTTATATTCTCACGATTTGATGCAAAACTTTTAATAAGCGGAATTAAGTATTAGCGTAAAATATTAGGAATCTACGGTATTATACAACAGATCAGCATCATGTTCGAAATTCATCATCATCATTTGACATGACCTAATTTGCCTAGAGGAGATTGCAGAGGGAACTTCGCGGGGCAAAAAATAATCAATTTTTTGTAAGGTTGATACAATGCTAAAAATAGAAATACCAGTTGTAAACAAACTAAAATCAATGGAATGCTTTGTAAGGTAGCTGACACAATTTTTTATGCTAATAATAGAGATAGACAACAAGATATCTGTGAGCCAATGCTCACTAGTAATACCCCCGCTCTGATGTGAATATCCAAAATAAGCAAAGTTGACATCTAACAGGAAGTTGGCATCCAATTGGTAAAAAAATAGATCCCATGATATGGCATGCCTAAACAAATAGTGTTAAAATTTCAAGCATCTGCAAAAAATTGTTGCTGAGAAATCTTTGACGAAAATTTGTTAAAAAATTTAGGCTACAAATAAATAAGGTCGTCATTTAACAGGAAGTTGACGTTCGATTGGTACAAAAATATATCCCATGATATGGCATGCCTAAACAAATTGTGTGTTAAAATTTCAAGCATCTGCGATAAATAGTTGATGAGAAATCTTTGATAAAAATCTGTTTAAAAATTTAGGCTACAAATAAATAAGGTCGTCATTTAACAGGAAGTTGACGTTCGATTGGTACAAAATATATCCCATGATATGGCATGCCTAAACAAATTGTGTGCTAAAATTTCAAGCATCTGCGATAAATAGTTGCTGAAAAATCTTTGACGAAAATTTGTTTGAAAATTTAGGCTAAAAATAAACAAGATCGTCCTTTAAAATTTCAAGCATCTGCAATGAATAGTTGCTGAGAAAAATGCGACAGAAATTTTTGTTACAGACAGACAGATGGACAAACAGACGGATGGACAGATGGATAGACAGACACACAAGGAGGTATAAAACCTAAAATCGTGCAATGTTTTGTTGAAAAAAAAAATAAAATCATTGTTTCGTAGGAACTTGAGTCATTTGGACTTGTTTCTAATAATCTAGTGTCCCACTTTCAATAACCTCTTCTGTTTTCATTTTTATTTAATGATGATTGCCTTCACAGACCTGCAACCCCTGAACCCATCAGTTACACATTACACATGTTCAGCTATTTTCCTGGAAACGAGAATCTTTTGACAACATCATTTTTCTAAATGTTTTGGCAAATTGAATAATTTATAAATGCTTTTTAGTGGCAAAGTAGTTCTTGGAAAAAAAATTTTTTTTTAAAGACTTTCCTTATGTTTTCCTATGTTGACCTTAGCAACCCTCTTGAGAATTTTTTACCATTGTTGGTCTAGGGGTCATGAGTGTTATAAACTTGAAAATTTGAAATTAAAAATAAAATACAGAGAGAGAACAGCCCCCTTCAGCTTAGGTGAGCTTTAATTCAGTAATCATAAACACCAATAAATTACAGCTGACTACAGTAGTTGTCTTCAAGCTGTATGATTACCGCAAATGTATACAAAATTTAGTGTGTATATACAGACAGACAGACACACAAAAGAAATGCAAAAAAAAAAAATGTCAAATTTATTTAGTGTGTGTATATATATATATATATATATATATATTTCCTATGTAGCTTGTAAAACGAGATTTGATTGGCTAACAAGCCGGGTGTAAATAAAATGTGACGTCACAATGCAATTCTTGTTTACATCTTTGCACAAAATGTAACGTTAGAAGAGGTAAATGGATATTATATTAAATAATTTGTCAAAATCCCTATTTCTTAACATTCTAGCTATTGGTTTGAATAAATGATTTTCAGCACAATTTCAATTAATATTATTTGTTGGTTCTTTGCATTGAACTTATTTCACTGGTAAATTAATATAATTATAAAAGTATAACATAGAAAATCAATTGGTTATCTGGCCTCAGGGTGTATGGAATACAACCCGGGATAAATCCCTGTACACCCTTGCTTGGACCTGGATAACTAATAATATACATGACCCACTATGCACACTCCCAAAGCCGTGTAGTCCTACATTTTTCATGACCCCGAGAAACTATGAGTGGAAAGGCAAACATTTTATGTATTTTGTATTTTTTTGGTTTGGTTTAATGTTTATTCATAGGTCTAAAAACCGAAAGGAAAAAAAACTGTATTGTTGACAATGAATCAATAATAGAATACCTGTCCATTATGACATCTCTATTTTTAGTCTTTGTACAGACAACTATTGTTTAATCATTAAATCCCAAAAAATTGATAAGGAAAAAAATCAGTTTCTTCATTGTATATCAATTCGACAAAATCAAAGTAATTAAATGATATAAGCTTAATCACTTCTACATGTTCTAGGTATAAACTGTCACGTAATTCTGTTATCAATTTTTTAATTTGTTGAAAATTTAATTTTTGATTGAAAAGGCTAAGAATACTTCTTAAGTTTTGATATATCAAAATAATTTGATTCAGGTTGTAATACAGCATTTGATTGGATATAAAAATTTAGTAAACAAGAGGCCCATGGGGCCACATCGCTCACCTGAGCAACAATGGATTTATATGGGTGTTCAAAGGATATTGTGCCATATGGCCCCTCGGTAGAATAACAAAAAAGAATGCCGTAAAGTATCCAAATTTTACACTTATTTTTGCGTACACTTAATCTTTGACATTGTACCTTTATGAAATACCATTTTTACCGAAAACAAGATCTTATGCAAGATATAAAACTAAATGTTTGGTAAGGGTACACGGTTAACTTCCAAGTACCTTTCTTTTCAGTTCTGCCCCCTCCTCCCCACACTTTATAAAGCGATCAAAATATACGAGAGCATATATAGGTACAGTTGCTTCTTTAACTTCTTACTAGTTATTGTATTTTATTAAAAAAAATCTTACATGTGAAAGAAGAATATTGTACCTCAATGCGCTCAAATTAGAAAAAAAATTCAAAAATGTAATTGGTCTTCCGCATTATAAACGAGTGTTGTTTACCTGGCGTGAATTCGTGCGATGTTTTATAACCTTACTCACTTGATCGATGAATACACTCGAATGAAAAATGGTGTCCCGTGAAATGTTAAAAGCTGTTATAATCAATGCACATGCGTCGGAACGGGGTGGGTGGGGGCTAGGCCCCCCCTTTTTTTTGCAAAGTTAGACATAGCCATACTCAAAATCATTTCTTTTTTTTTTTTGCTTTTCAAGATTTCTGATAAAGTCTAGCCTCCCCCATCCATTTTCAATTTGCTTCAGACACCACTGCAATGTATTGACAGGCATATCACTCTATTTTACCACGGCCCACCCATTATTTTCATCTTTATTCAAAACTACAAACCAATATGATTTTCCGCTGTAATATTTTCTTAAAAGCGATAATACATTTATCCCGTCATAACTATGGAAAACGTTTTAAAGCGATTGTTTATATTTGTGTCTGAAAACAATCAGGTTGGTGTAGATTTCATATAATACATCGTATTAAGAGGGGGCCCAAGAAAGTAGTTACAGCATATCTTCTTTTAATTTTTTTGTACAAGTATTAAACGTTTGGATAGAAATTTCTAGTGATCAATCAAAATTTCAGCGTCAATCATAAAATTATAAGCAAGATATAGAGCTCGCAATTCTGCTAGGTTTGTGTCAATTTTTTTGTTCAAATGAGTTTATTACATTCAACTTTAGATTTTTAAACTTGATATTTCCTATTCAGCATTTAAAATATAAGAGAACAAAAGCAAGGCATCAGCTCCGTGTGCAAACAGAAAATTGTGAGCAAAGCTCTGTATCTTGCTTATAATTCGAAGCTTGACACTCGAATATGGAAAGTAAACAGAAAATTGTAAACAATTAAAACAGAAGAAACGTGAACTAAAACAAAGAAAGATCACAATTTATTTTTCATCACATATATACCTATATATTTCTAGCAGCGAAAACAATCTCCGTTTATACTGAAAATGCTGAGCATCTTAACAAAACACGTTGCATTAATTAACCATTCCGTAGAGATCGTACCGAATTACCAATAAAATGTATAGCATTTTATAATATGTTGTAAGTGCAAATGTCAACGCATTGAAATATTTAACCTCAATTTACTTCACAAAATCGGCACAAATCTATGTTGCATGTTTCAAATATTCTCTTCGCACGTAAAGTGTTGCACAACCAGCAAATTCATCTTTGTCAACCCGTGTGTCATGCGTTCAAAATGGCTGCTGCAAACAAAAGAACTTTCGTTTTCGAGGTATGGAATACCGAACCCGAAGTTATAAACTGATTGACAGCTATTATTTCTTTATTATTAGTTACGTAAATTACTCAAATTTGAAACTGAATTAGATCATAATTTTTGCAATTTATATTTTCCTTTCCATAAGGATTATTTTTGCCAAATTATGTTGAATTTGACTCAGTAGTTCTTGAGAAGAAGATTTTTAAAAATGCACCCCCCTTTTTTACAGTTTCCAGGTTTTCTCCGTTTTGAATAAAGATCAGTCTTTCATTTCTGCAATTTATATTCACCTTCTTATAAGGATACTTTTTGCCAAATTTGGTTGAATTTGGCCAAGTGATTTTAGAGAAGAAGTTCAAAATGTAAAAAGTTTACAGACGGACGGACAGACGGACAGACGGACGGACGGACAGACGGACAGACGGACGACGGACAACGGGTGATCAGAAAAGCTCACTTGAGCTTTCAGCTCAGGTGAGCTAAAAAAGTAAAATGCACTCAATTTGTACAGTAAATTACAGAAATTTAAATTATAAAGAATGAACTCAATATCTACCCAAGTTATACGAGTATAACCTGGATTGGAACAATTGATGCCTTTTAATAATCTGCTTCGCGATTATAAAGCATAAACTGTCCCAACATAGATTATATTTGTATAACTTGGATACAAATTGAGTTCAATTCTTTAATATCACAAAATATTCAGGCAAACTCTTGATAAATTTGAAGAGTGAACTAATGACGTAAATATATTCTGTTGAAAAGAGGTGCTTATTAAGAATTTCTATATTGGAGCATAAAAAAGAAAAAAGTTTTACCTCGGCCCTTCTCGAATTTGTTTCCTATCCTCTTTTTCCCACAAGTAAAAAGGAGGAGGGGTGGACTGGATCTCACAATGGAACCTTGCCACCCCTCCTAATGGAACCTCCTGAGACTGTGGATCCTCTGAGTAAGACTTGGCAATCCCTGCAAAAGAATATACAACATGGTTAGCTTGTTAAAAAGCTAGGAAAACCAGTCAGTGGGATATTCATTTTTTTTCAGTAAATAGTGAATACATAAAGTAATGAAATACAATAAATAAAGTCTCCAGAACAATCTGAGTCTGCTAGTTTTCATTTAGTTCCGAGACTCAATTTGTTTACTGTAGGTGAAAAGTGTGTAATATATAGCGGCGTACACACAATGTATACATGCTTGTACGCAGACTTATCTTTATTTAAAAATAATCTACTGATTCAGAACTATGGATACTGTCTTGAACTGTAACTTTGCATAGTTTTTCCTCCAAATCCCATGGTCCCCCGTCACAAAACACTGCAGATATATCTTCTCCTATCTGGCAAGATGAGATCTATAGGTCTATCAGGCTACAGCATTAGTACCAAGACTGACAACGCTCAGTTTTACCCAGAAACTGACCAGTTTCATAACTGTTTTTTAATTTCTCTAACACGAACCTTCTATTTTTTTCCCAGAATTCCAATATACGCAAACACATTTGAAGTTTCATCCTAACTTAATCAGTCAGCCTGCGGGTTGACTGAAAACTTATATTATAGTACTGATATGTGCATGAGTAAGACTTGGCTATCCCTGCAAAGAATCAACAAACACTTTAGCAACTGTTCAACTTGTTTGCCGAAGAACTGACATGTAAGACTGTTGCAAGATATTTTTACTCACAATCTAAGCATATTTTTTTTCTTATATTCAATCTTCTGCAGATCTTGAAAGGCATTTATTTTTTGCAAAAGTTTAAGAAAAAATCTCTTACCTACCAACCCAAGTTTAAAGATCTTTGCACACGGGTGAAAGCAAAGAACGATAATCTAAAGGTGGCCTAAATTTGAAGAACATTTCATTTTTCTCCATTTAAATATTTTTCCTCTTTCAATGTTATCAACCATAACCTTTACTGAAGAGGAAAACATCTTAAATATTATTGCACAAAACATCGCAATACAAATAATGACACAGTCAAAACAACTTCTCATTATAAGAATTTATGTTCACTTTGCAGATCCCCAAATCACAATCTCAACATTTAGTCAAAATTCCTTTACTGACATATATATACAAATAAAACATATTAAAATATGGTTCATATATCAGACAAATTAATTTTAATTTTCTCATCTTTTTCAAATTAATACAATTAACAGTCCAGTCCATTGACCGAACTTACCCTGCATTATCAGTACCGGTGAAACTTAATGCAAAGCTGACCTCATAATCAAATACAAAGCATCCACAGTCTTACAAACTCAAATTTAGTTCAGTATTACGATATTCTGTAATATAGTTTCCCACCACTTGCTATCTTACAGGTTCTTGTAAGATAACTTCATTACAAAAATTCGAAATATAAGGTCTATATTATAGTATTTTGTAATATTACAGATTTTAGTAATATTATTATTTTAAGTAATATTACGATTTTTCATAATGGACTGGACTGATTAACTGCTGCAAAAAGTTTGTGTGTTTTTTAAATTTATATTTGTGCAAAACTCTCTCTCTCTCTATCTCTCTCTCTCTCTCTCTCTCTCTCTCTCTGTATTTTAATCCATATGCAAAATTCTCTTTCAACTTGTCAATCAATCAAATATTTCTATCAAAAAATCAGATTAAGTTAAATGCTTTGAAAATGTTGAATTTTTTTAAGGAAAATCGTGTAAATCTAAATGATTAAGACAATTACAATAATTTTGAATTTAACACTAACATACAAGTCCATATCTGTTATATTTTACATTTTTCAGTGTCTTTGCCTGTGATAACACTACGTATCGATTTTGAACTAAACACAGCCCGATGTATAATTGGGGTGCAAGCGGGGTTTGTGTATTTATATTCAAATATTTAACCGTATGGCTGAAGATTATAAAAATATAAGTAATAAGGATTCATTCTTTGAATATTATGAGGTGATAATTTTGGTTGGGGCCTGATCAAATCTATTATAAAGCCCTTTATAATAAAGCCCTTCGGAAATCTCGTGAAGTCTTGCCGAACGCTGTGTAGGTCTATTAGATGCACACAAATGACTATTGAGACCAGAGAAAACTTTCATATATTTGATTTGTTTTTTGCTCTAAATAACAATAATATACACTCAACTGTCAGTATATCTAAATACCTACAACTCTTTTCCCCAAGGAGGTAAACAAGGTCTCCAAAAATAGAACTTAATTGGCTGCAGAAAATAACCATCTCTTATCACTTTTTTGTACTCACAAACAAACAAAGAGCCCTTAATTTATCTATTTTTTTTTGTTCTGTGGTCTAATTATCTTATCCAGCCTCCTCCATAGCTTCGTTCCTCCCTCTAATTCCCCCACTATGAATCGTAAAACATGGCCGCCTATTTTTTATTATTGATTCCTGCCTTCTATAATGTTTGTACCTCAGAAGGTTTGGCAAAAAGAGAGAGAGGCAAAAACACTTCTTGTCCCTGAGGAGGTGTTCTGAACGAACATTTGCAGAACGGAGCCCTAATGTTCCAAATAATTGAATAATGTACAATTTACCATAAAACTGAGTGTTGCATAAAAACGTGGGACCCTGCAGATCAACAGAAGGTCAAGGCTTAAGATAGAATGTGACTATCAAAATGGTCCCAAACTAATTTATCTTATGCTCTATCATTTCACTATCTTCTGAATCATTTGAGATCAGTTTCTAAAAAGTGATGTTAAATCACATACACACACACAGAAACAAACAAAACAAAAAAACAATCACTGCAAAGTTTTCTATAAGCAAACTCAAGACTAAATCATGGAATCTAACATCAAAAATTTCTAACAGAGTGAAAGATAAATTTTTATCTGAAATGTACTATAGCAATGCTTTTTCCATTCATTCAACATTCATATAAAGTAGGTTAAGTGGTTAACAAATGCACACAGTTATCACCTTAAAGGTGGAATAACATATCATCACAAAATGGCTGACCTCTGATCGAAACAAGATTTTGTTTTATTAAAAATGATTTTTCGACGGCAACATGTAACTTACTCCATAGCCGAGTGGATAAAGTGTCGATCATGTGATCTGTACATCCCAAATTTGAATCCTACAGGGGCTTTTGTTGCTACTAACTAAATTGAATTTTTTTTTTAATTCATTTTTTATCCCCAAACTGCAAATTTTTTGCTTATTTAACATATGTACAGTTTATTTATCATTATATCATAAAATACTGTCAATTTGAGTGACGTTTTCCAGATGTGTTATTCCACCTTAAACCTACTCCATTTGCTTCACAAATCACAACTTGTCACTAATCACTAACATCCATGTTAATCATTGATTTATTAGTGAAGTTTTACCAATCTTGATTCTTCTATTGATTAATTCCACAATATACTTGGTAAAATTTCATTAAACTCTTCTCTGATTTTTTCCACACAATATCATGTTAGATTTTATCAGCAGCTCTTCATAGTTAGGTGGAGAAATACTACACAATAGGTGCCACTGTTGACACTCCTTAATTTTCTTATCTACACACAATGGTCATCACACTGTTTTGAATTGATTTTTATAAACAGAGAAGTTTGGACAACAAGAAGAATTGACCAACAGTATGAGTACAATTAAAATGTGGGACAACAAAACATAGAAGGTCAATTCTGTTGTTTATTTGCAAGCACTACCAGGTAACAGAAAATAAGCTTGATTCAAGTGACATTCAAGAGAGAGTATACCAGGTATATAAAGCATTACAGATTTCAAATCCTGCACCCCCCCCCCCCCTCCACCGCCCACCCCATGTCCCAAACAACAATTACAGTATTATTTTAATGTGTGACTGAAAGTTTCTCCAATTCAATGATGAACACCTTGCAATATTTGTACGCATTGACATATAAAATTGTTTAAAGAACAACGAAAATATGGATCACATTTTGAAAATCAACAATAATTTAAATGTGTAGAATTAAACGATCTGGAAGTGTGTAGTACAAATAAAATTGACCTACACAGTATTATAGAATCTCTGCAGGAGGTCAGATCACCTGTTGTGTCAACTTCTACTCTCTCTCTCTCTCTCTCTCTCTCTCTATCTCTCTCTCTCTCTCTCTCTTTTTTTTCCCTATCAGTTCAAGGAGATTTGTTGTTTAATTTTAAAGTAACTGCATAAGGATTTGTACGTCTTACATGAACAGAGCAAATAATTTCTCTCTCTCTCTCTCTCTCTCTCTCTCTCTCTCTCTCTCTCTCTCTCTCTCTCTCTCTCTCAGTTTAAAGAATTCTGCATAATATTTATAGTCTTTCAGTTAGAAAAAAAAAGGTTCAACACACTCATTAGCCTGGGCAGGCATGCAGAAAAAAAAGTAAAAAGATATGACCATAAAAGAAAAACAAGTTAAAAGTGGCAAATAAAATGTAAGATCGGCTAGTGTTAATCCCCTATGAATGGCTGTGGCCCAACCTGTGTGTGTTCAGTCTCATTCATGCTTCTCTGTCCTGTTATCGACCAACGTGATCAAGTTACCCTATTGTAACACAAGGCCCTAATGGTACAATCTGTTGTCAAGTATTCTCTTTTCCTGTTTTCTTACCTCTCTCTTTCTCTATCTCTATCTCTCTTTCTCTCTCTATCTCTCTCTCTCGTATGTTGTCTACATTGAACAAAGAATGTCAACAGGTACTTTGCCAAGATTTTATCAGGGATAACTTGACCTAAATTAACACCAATTTCCAGAGCACAGTAAAAATAAAGCAAAAGGACCCGGTAGCAGCCTTTATTTTGGTCTCTTTTAATGGTGTTTTTTTTTATCACTATGATGACTTTCTGCTTAAAGATTGCAGTACATGTAATTGTAGTAGAAATTGTATGGGAAATTGTATTACCCGTTATACAATCATTTACTAATCTCACCATACATCAAAACAAAACAAAAAATCTCAGTCTGATATAAAAAAAAATCAATCTCAGAAAAAACGAGAGAAAATGAAAATAGATATCATGCCAAAGTTAATGTTGTTTACTTTACATTAATAGAGCAGCCCCCTTTGGTGGGGCCCCTCATGATCTTGTTATGAGAAAAATGACCTGGTCTTTGTAGGTCAAACCTATGTAACCCTGTATCAGGTCACGAAGAACCCAAATTTTTTTAAACAAACATTTTTCAGGTCAAAATTTCCGTTTCAAACAGATACAGAGTCATTTGAAATAGCCATTCATAACAAATTATCAATTCTCGGTTACCTAACACTCCAAAAACGACGGAACTATTTTTCTTCAAAACATTGCTGGGGCCCCAAGTGGGGGTGAAAGTCTTTGAGTTTATGATGACTTAGGGGGCTATTGATTGGTTGGGCTTATTTGCGAGAATAAATCATAAAAATAATCGAGGCTTTAGATTCCGAGGGTGATACAAATAATCATAGCAGATTGTAAGGGGTTTTTTGTGTGTCATATAACAGATAATTTTTTTTGTACGGAAAAGAACAATAACATGGCAGTAATAACATAAGCACAGCTTGATTAGGATCTGATCGACTTCATGTGAATGTACAAGGTTAGGATATATCACGTATTATAAAGAAATAGCATAACAGATACTTTACAGAAATTAATATCCGGTTTTACAAATAACAGCTAAGTTTGGTACACCTATTTTGGGAGCAGATTTATTTTCCATTTATAAGAGGATTGTGGAAAATAAGAATCGCATGACAGGAACTTTTCAAAAAAATATCCTTTTTTAGACATTAAGCTTTATTTTTCATTAGAGCATTTTATCTATTTCTTTTTTTCTTTCTTTCTTTCCTTTTTTTTTTTTGGTTTCCTTCAAATTTAAAAAGTTTACATAATTTTCAACATTGCCAAATAGTGTTCAATTATTCATCACATTGATTCAAAACCATACAACCCTGTATCTAATACGACACTTAATGTTATCAAATATAATGCATTATTGTTACAAGCTCCTAATAAACCCAGTCTTTCTGCAACCTGCATTTTTTGGGGGGAAAATTTTAACAGAAATCTGACCCTTCCATGATTCACTCTGATGAAGTGAGACAGCTTTGAATCCAACACAACACTTTACACAGCAAACTAATCAAATCATCTGATTTATTCCACTAATAATAATCT
The DNA here is from genome assembly GCA_020458035.1 of Magallana ariakensis. Lineage (NCBI taxonomy): Eukaryota > Metazoa > Mollusca > Bivalvia > Ostreida > Ostreidae > Magallana > Magallana ariakensis. The sequence goes on from CM035811.1 coordinate 71,580,303, forward strand.
AACCCTCTTGACTGGAATCAAGTACGAAAAGGTGAATTCAACAACAGCCATATTGCACAAGAGGCAAACAACTCTCCCCCCCCCCCCCAACAACCAACCAACGGTATCCCATCCTTTCTAATTTAGTCATTGAAAATGAGTTGGTACTGGTATGACAGTCTTTCCTCAATGTGAGCAAATACACAAAGTTAATGAGAATAAAATGTCAATTCCAAAGTCCAGGTTTGCAAGCAATTTAATGCATTCGAGCAAATATTACAATTTATGAATGAAATCTCCATTTAAACTTCCTGCCAGTGAGTATACAGGCCCACGTTCAAATTACAGGTCATTTTTAATTAATGAGGCTATTATTATATTCTACTCTCTTTCCACCCTCTTTGATACCTGATGCCTGCCTCTGTGGGCTAGCTGATGTCTGCCTCTGTGGGCTAGCTGATGTCTGCCTCTGTGGGCTAGCTGATGCCTGCCCCTGTGGGCTAGAGCTGCTTATACAGGTATTGTCTCCAGCTTCCACTTCAAAAGGGAAACAATACCAGAAGCATCTCCTTGTTTAAATGGGGATTGTTCTAAGTATTATGGACGACTTTTTAAATTCCTTAGAAAAATTTCATGATGTTTGCAAAATACATTATCATGGTAAAATGTTTCCAGCCACTAACCATATTGTTAAAGATAAATCACTTCAGACTTTGTCAAAAAATGATCATTACAGTAAAACACGGTTATAGCGAACACGCTTATAATGAATTTATGCTTACAGCAAAGTGAATTTCGTTCTCCGTGACTTTATTACAAGTTGTAAACTTGACAGATATAATGAATTATGCTTATAACGAAGTAAAATTGCCCGTCCCTGGGACTTCGTTATAAGCGTGTTTTACTGTAGTAGTTTAGGGTTACAAATAGAAGTACATGTATAGTTGACACTAATCGAAAGCATGCAAACGGAATGTTTACGTATATTAATGTTTAATAATGCTATAAATTTATATCTGTGTCTGTATTCCATGGTGTAAAAAAAAATTGAATCTTGACCTTTTGAGAAAAAGTTTGGCCTTTTGGCCTTTTGGGTATGTATAACATCAAAACACTCTGAGACTCAAGGGAGTTCATTCAAGGGAGTTAATTCAAGTGAAATGTTTCTGATCCAGATTAATTCTCAAAAGTATGAGGCAGTCCTAGAAAAAACTAATTAAAACTGTATTTACACACATGAAAAGTTATTTCTATTTTGGTAAGAGTTAAACAGATTTGCAGTGTAGAAGCTGACTTTAGAGGTGTAACTAGGGGTGCAACGATACACTTGCCTCACGATACGATACAGACAATACGATACGATACGTATCGTGATACTTTTGATGTGCTTTTAAAAAATAACAAATAAACAATTACGCATACTTTGGTATTTTTTAATCTCCATTTTTTAGTTTTATCATTTTTCCCACATATTTTTCCTAATCAGCTGTATAAATATCAGAATGTCAACATAATCTGCACAAGGTAAAAATTTAATGTTGACATCAATATTGTTATTTCAACACTGACAACAATTAAATTATTTATGCTCTTATTATAGATGTAATGAATTTTCTAAAAGCAAAATATTTAATGACATTTAATTTTAATTACATTTTTGCGCATGTAAGAGTGTGGCAATAATTTCTTGCGAGTGATCTATGTTGGCGAGGGTACATCCAAAAAGTCCAGGAATAGTGTACCCCTCCCAAAGTTCTAATGTTTCCACAGTAACTACCCTATGAGGGAAGAGAGATATGGTGCTAAGAGATTGGTTCTTTTTGGAGAAAAGTAGCGTCTTAAAAACTTAAAACTCTCCCACATCATCATCTTTCCAAGTTTTCTTGATGTGACAAATGTTTATAAGTTGTGTGTTTCAATTCTTGCATTTTGAAAAAATCATAAGATTGCGATTCACCACTTACAACACTACTGACTGATTGTTCGTAATTTTCAAATTTTCAGTAATATGAAATTTAAAACATTAATTTTAAAAATAACTGAAATTTACTTATAACTGGAAGCCATATCCGAGCCCAAATGATCTGCAATGGACACTTCCACTCACTTTAATCATAATTCAAATTAACTATTGTATTCATCCCATGTTATGTTCACCCTTTTTTACTTGCAAACGGTTTTGCCCCGTCTTCAATTTGCCCAGACAAAGTTGTGAATAAAGAATATAGTTTGAAATATAGGAATTCGCCCAGTCTTGAATTCGCCCGCTGACAACCAAGGCGACGGGCGAAATTAAAACGGGGGCAAATATTTCCCTGTATACAGTAACAAAACGGACACCACATCCCTGACCCTTCTCACCTGCAATAACAACTTTGACCCGTTTTGCGATGATGCTGCCGATGTTGTTACGGACATGACACTCATATACTCCTTCGTCCGTCACATTCTTCTTCCGCCGGAACAGGACCCGTTTAAACGACAGCGACCCGTTTACGACCTGGACCCGCCTCTGATTGGAAAGGTCGAGCCGCTCCCCATCCTTATACCAAGTGAACCGTGCGGAACCATTGGACTCCACGGAACAGTTTAACAGGAGGGGATTCCCCTTCTGAGCCACCACATTGTAGGCTTCTGGCCGTGTGAAAGTAATACCCGTAGAAATGAGATCCTCCTCTGAAAAACAGCAATAAAACCATGTGAAATTCCTTGATCCTCCTTTATATACAAAATGCTTTATTCTCTGACTGTGAAAATTACATGATATCATGGCCGGTTCAGAGTCCTATATTGCTGTTCAGTATTAAGGGTTTATAACCTGGTACGTAATAAACAATATTTACATTTTCAACTGTCTTTGCCTGTGATAACATTACAAATCAATTTTGAACCCTAAAACCCATTGCAATAACTTCATAAAACATGAGTGACACAAAATGGGCGTGTCTTATAGCATAAATGAGAAATGAAATGTATTGGACTATACTTTCCAAATGGATTTGTAGTGTTTTCATGTAGAATGTAAATATTTAAGAAATAAGGAATCATTCTTTGAGTATTATGAGGTGATAATTTCGGTCGGAGCGTGGTGAAATCTATCATAAAGCCCTTCGGGCTTTATTGGATTTGACCACTCGTACAATTGCTGAAAATTATATAAATATAAGTAATAAGGAATCGTTCTTTGAATATATTATGAGGTGACAATTTCGGTCGGGGCGTGATCAAATCTATCATACAGCCCCTCGGGCTTTATCAGATTTGATCACCCCCAACCATATTTGATCACCTCATAATACTTAAAGAATGATTCCTTATTTATTTGTTAGTTATATGCGGCAAGTTTTCAATTGCTTTCAAGATTACCGGTAGCTGAAAAATGAAGCTGAATTTTCTGTAAGCGTGACTATGTTATAACCATGGGGGCTGAAACCGTGTTGCCGTTAATAAGAAATCCCTAACCTTGTTCTCCAACATTCAAGAAGAGATTGCACATTTGGTTATGATAGTGCTATATTAGTCACTTGCAATCATTCTTGCCCATGACATTTTATTAGTACAGTATATTTTTCTCCCCACACTCGCCCCACCTAGGCCAAAATCAGAAACAAAAGTACCGGTTTAGCAAACAGCTATAGTGATAACGTAGCTTAAAATGAAATATATAAATGTCAAATATATATTCTACCTAGCTGCTTATCCCTCTCTCCCTTTTTTTTAACAGAAAATAAAATCTAATTGAAAACGGGGTAATTCTATAAACATTCTATAAACATTACCAACACACACCTCAATATCTATAGCAAATTATTGTCAACACATTGATAAGACAGTCAACCCCCTACATAATGATGAACACTGTTGGAGGTATTATAGGTACTATAAGTGGTGTAATATAACAAGATTGATCCAACTTTTTTGTTAATAAACAGAAATTCTTTCTACACCCGATATTTCTCAAGTTTAGCGGGAAAAGTACTTGTACCATCTTCATGTTTTATAATCGATCCTTTCTATAATACCAGGTACAACATCATTCGCTGAAACTATTGCGTTCAGGTTTGGACCTATAATTAATAGCACCTGACCTTTTGACCTCAGCAGGGAAGTTGTTACATAACCTGGTCATTGAGAGGGGAATTAATCGGCTTATTTGAACAAGAACTTTCTACGTTAATTCCTACGCAAATCCTAAACTTTGTCAACTTTTAAAAGCGAGTCCTCGTAAACACTTCTGTTTGTGACGGTAATAATTGACCCACAGATTTTCACCGTCATCTCTGAATGGAACTAATAAAAATAGCCCCCTCCTCCTTCTCCTTTCCCATTGCCAAAAAGCAGGAGTTAACCCCAAAAATAACTTAATGACAAAGAAAATTTTTCAATATATTAATTCAACATGCATATTTTTATGTAAAAGAAAAAAAGAAGATTAACAAAAAGGTTCATGCATAACTATTGAAAAAATTGTGTTGAAACTGGGAAATAAAATCAATAACAATCAACACGTGAAATTCATTGTATAACGTGATTTGGTGGTGACAGTATTAGTGATAGTCTTACTGTTTATTAGAATTATACGTACAAAATTCATAGAATGATTGGAGTTGATGGAAAAAGTACTTAGCCCTACTGTATTATGTAATACATTTATATACAAGTACATGCATATTTGATAATAAATACAAATAGGACCAATATTGGAAGTAAAAATTTCAACTATGCGAGTGTGTGCGTGTGTGTCCCTTTTGTTAGCAGATTTAAAGTCTTAGTCTGTATTGTGACCTTAAGTCCGTTAGAACTTGCATAAATGGGACCCAAATGTTTCCCAAACAAACAACAGTTGAGTAAGAGGTTTATCTTGGGGGCTGATTACACCAGCCAGGCCGCAAAGGGGGGGGGGGGTATACACAGCACTAATATTAAGTTGTGTACGGGACTAGAGAACAACTTAATAAAATGCCAAAGTCCTTGGGGCCTCCAAAAAACTTTTTTTTATAGATTTTAGACTACCTGGTACATTCCTTCTACAGAACATTAAGTCACCGATCGTATTTTTCAACTTTCTAAATTCATTCACAAGACAGCCAAAAAGAGGGTCAGAAAGGGGGAAAGGGGATATACACAGCGCTAAAGTTTGTACAGGGAACAACTTTATTGTTAAAGTCCTCCAGGCCTTAGAAGTCAGTCAAGAGTTAGCCTTTACTTACACACTCTGTAAACCGAGCCTAATGAGGAGCCTTCGTTCATTATACCACTACACATATAAATAAATCTTGGAGAGCATTTATTTTCGCAATGGCCTGGATTAAACTGCTAGTATTCCAAATATTTTCCATCATTCACAGAAATGATTCCAGTATGCTTTCAAACACTTTTGATAATTTTACTCTCACTGTTTATCCTCATTGACTTACATGTCAATGGTACTAATATTACAGGGCTCTGGCTTATTTAGGGACTTACTCATTTAACAGCTTGAATACTGCCTACCAGTACTTGTTACATAAAAACATACTGTACAGTTGAACTTCGATGACTCGAACACTGATATCTCAAATACAATGGATATGTCACAGTGATTTGTAAGTCCCAACCATTTTAAAAGTATTTTACCCTCGATATCTTGAATACTCGGATATCTCGAAGTTTTTAAACAGTCCCATATAGTTCGAGTTAACGAAGTTTGACTGTAAATAAGTTTTGGATCTGCAGGGCCATAAAAGTTAAATGAGCCAACTCACTTCACTTTTCCACTACATATTCCTTTTAATTAGTAAAAGTGAGACTGAGATCAAAAGCAGACTTGTTTAATTTTATTGCCCAAGACCTATTCTATCAATTTGTCACAAGAAACAGTCATTTTATAACAATGACATCTGATAAATAAACATGGTAACTCATCTTTTTTTTCCAAATTTCCCAACCAGTATAATCAGATCTGATTAAAATACACTGAAAATATCAAAATATGAAGTGAAAACTCAATTTATATTTTTTTTTATCCAAATTTTAAATACGAAATTTAAAATATACCTTAAGAATGATAAAAAATATTTCACGGCAATTCAACTAACAAAGCCTTTATCATTGGGTTCTAAGCACAGGTCATTCTTAAACAATTTACTTATACATTTATATACCAGTATATATGTTTAGTCAACATTGATTGGCGGCGACCAGCAGCATCTATATTGTAAACATAAACAAAGACGTCCTTCACAGTGGAAATCCATTAATGATTTAATATAAATGATTGATATTAAATATAACAGACCACTCACCTTATATCTAGTATTTAATCAATTCAGTAATTGTTGACAATGGTGATTTTTTCTGTTTTTTAAAAGGGACCTGTACAATATACACGTGGCTTTTGAATTGGGAAAAATCATCAAGATTTTGGTCAAATGGGAAAAACTAGTATAATTATATATTTATAGATAAACTATACAGCAAATTATACTTATTTTTTTAATTTGATCTGTTGTTCTGTTAATTTAATAGAGTTTATATTACCAAATTTTTATTACGGTATTATATAAATCCATATTTGTTTAATGAGAAAGATTTGAAATTTATTTTTTTCCCATGAATTAAGATATAGTCTACCCCCACAATGTCTAAAATTATCTTTTTTTTTATTTAATTTCTCAAGACTGGAGAAGGCATACCTAAAGTGAAATAATAATGGCTTTGTCTTGATTGAACCCCCTATTTGTCACTCATACTTCCCCTACACAACCCCTCCCCCCTTTGGGACCCCTGTATCTGACCACTGTTTGACCTTCAGTCACTCCCCTTGTAGGAGAGCTCTGCGGCCAATGACCTCTATAGGATTAGATTTATTTATGATACTGCTGGAAATCCTAATGTATTCAGTCAATACTAGGGCTCCTCATGCCTTATGCTATAAACTTTATTTCAGCATACTTATGTTATGTTCTATATGTTCTATGTATTTTCTAAGAATTACAATCAACCTATGTTCTTGTATTTTATAATCAAACCTTTGCTCCTAGTACTTCAGTATACATATAATGTTCTTGTTATACTATTTCAGCTAAGTGTATCATATATTGTGCTATTTTATAAGAAATTGATATAGCGAGTACATATAATTTGTCATTTTTTGAACAAACTCTCTTTAGTACTACTTGGTGAAAACAATGACTTACGGTTTAAATGTACACCTAACTTAACACATCACTGAGATGGAGACCATCTCAAAGGGCTTTGACAATGACCTTTGACTTAGAAATTTTCAGGCTGGGCCGGCTGGCATAGAACTTTCAAGTAAAGCTCATTAACCCCTTACCAACAAGCATTTTTGGGGTTTCAGTTTTCATTTAATATGAGCAAGATTAAGCCAATGAGAAATAATTTATGGTCTCAAACTGGATTTTAAAGAGATCTGTTGACCTTCACATCTGACCTTGAAATGGTTTGAAATCGCTGCACACCCTTACCCAAAAGCTAAGTATGAGCCAGGAAGGACTAAGGAATCTGAATATGCTCTGAAATTTTATTGGGTTTTTTGCATGGTCTGATATGAGTCTGATATGACCTTGACTCTTGACCTAGAAATGTCATTCAAGGTCACTCCACACCCTTGATCAAAGGCACTCTGTGGGTGAAGTTATAATGAGCCAGATTGGACCAAGGGAAGAGAATATAGGATCCATACAAGGATTTTTCAGATAATTCTGCTATGACCTCATCCTTAGACCTAGAAACTTGGTTCAAGGTCATTGAACACCCTGTACGTGAAGTATGAGCAGGATTGGGCCAAGGTGAGAGAAGAATGCCCCGGACAACGAAGTGATCTCAGACGACCAACTAGACAGAAGGATGGATGGATGGACAGAGCGGGGCCCTAATAGACCAATCCACACTTTACAAAAGTTACGTCCCTTTGCCACCATTTTTTGGGAAAAACCCCTAGATTTCTCACAGTAGCCTTTGTAGTTTAGAGTGTTGTAACTTTTTCATTTGACATTCAAAATCAGTTTCCGTTGTGAATTTGATTGCCCCAGGATGGGGCAACCCATACATCGAAGGAATAAGTTAAATTCAGAAAGATTTCATCACAGGACGCCCAAATATTTGGTTGCATAAAGAAGGGGAAAGTTGCATTTTTCCCTTTTGCAAAAGTGTGGATTAAACTATAAACATCTCTTAATTTCTGAATCACATATTATATATTAAACTTTTTAATTAGCTATCAATTCTAAAATACTAATTATACTATAGAAACAAGAATAGAATTCCTGGGTCCCCCGCCGTTCAAGCAGTATACTAGTATACTGTACTGTGGAATCATTAAATTTCGTGGGGGCCAATTTTCGTGGATTGCTTAAATTTTACAGGTTCGTGGGGACGTAATTTCATGTATTCTCTAAAACCTACAAAGGAAATATGATTTTATTACCCTTATTTATTAATTCGTGTAGGATGTTAAATCGTGGATGAGAGGTCAATTTTTGGATAAAACGGAGTCATTATTGTGGTTAGAGTCCGATAACTCCAGCAAAAAGTATTGACCAATGCTGATTTTCGAACTTGACCAAGGTAATAGGTGTATAAACATTTGGTATAAATTTAATGAAAATCCGTCAAAATTTGTAGGCATGAGAGCGCTTACAAGGTCAATTTTTGGATAAAACGGAGTCATTATTGTGGTCAGAGTCCCATAACTCCAACAAAAAGTATCGACCAATGCTGATTTTCGAACTTGACCAAGGTAATAGGTGTATAAACATTTGGTATAAATGTAATGAAAATCTGTCAAAATTTGTAGGCATGAGAGCGCTTACAAAAAAGTGTGACGGACGGACGCACGGACACACGGACACACGGACGGACGCCCGGCATTTCTATGTCCCCGCTCCGCGTTGCGGCGGGGGACAAAAAAATATATATATTATATATATATAATATATGGGGGGCTTATGAAGACAATGATTTTTTAACCAGGATTCTTGCATCACATATTGTCGTGAGACCATGCAGGGTTGTTAGAATTAGGAAAATTGGCAACACTTGGGCAATAATACAAAGCTATAAACATATAAAACTTGTAATTTTTTTTTTCCTGGGGTTTTGTTATTCACTTTATTGCAATACACAGCAAAATATATAGCAAGTCAAGTCCACTTATTCTGCATCTAAAATACTTAACCCTCCCTTTTACTTTTTTTCATTTATTTGTTGTTTTTTTTGGGGGGGGGTATTATTTCTTATCTTTTGAAAGGGGATATTGTTTCTTTTGGGGGGAGGGTATAATTTTGTTTCTTTTTGGGGGTAGGGGGTATTAAATCCTTTATGGTTTCATTCATGTCCAATACATATTTCTTTTTCGATATCGTGAACATCGCGATGTATACACTATTGATACGATATCGAGTTTACATTGTCAACATTGCCGAGTATTTCTTTGCCGTTAACATCGTCGACATTGTCGACATCGCAACGTCGACAATGTTGAACCGATATCGAATTTACATCGTCAACATTGTCGATATTTCTTTGCCGTTTACATCGTCGACAACGTGCGATGGTGCGATAGTGAAATTCAACTGAGGGGACAAAATTAACGGTCTAGGACGGAACTCTGTCCTACTTTATGTTTATCACTCCGCTGGTTACAAACAATGCAAGTAAAGCAGAGCATAAGAGACTTTTCTCAAAGACATGATAAATTGTAGTCAATTAAGCAAACCAATTACCTACCGATTAGATGATTCCTTTATTTATCATTTCCTAACATTATACGATTTTTGTTTAAAAATTACAACAGCGTAAAAACATACAATGTAAGACATAGAATATCACCATGTTGGTCATCATTGCGATATTGACAATGTCGACAATGTAAACAGGATATAAGAGGTACGATGTAGACACGATGTTGACTCGATGTCGATCAACATTACGATGTCGACGATATCGACGATGTAAACAGGAAAGAAGGCACACGATGTAGAAACAATCTCTACTAAGTATTGCGATGTCGTCGATGTCGACGATGTAAACAGGATATAAGAGGTACGATGAAGACACGATGTTGATTCGATGTCGATCAACATTGTGATGTCTACGATATCAAAGATGTAAACAGGAAAGAAGGCACACGATTCAGAAACATTCTCTACTAAATATTGCGATGTCGACAATGTCGACGATGTAAACAGGATATAAGAGGTACGATGTAGACACGATGTTGACTCAATGTCGAACAACATTGCGATATCCACGATATAAACAGGATATAAGAGGTACGATGTAGACACGATGTAGACTCGATGTTGGTCAACATTGCGATATCGACAATGTCGACGATGTTAACAGGATATAAGAGGTACGATGTAGACACGAAGTCTACACGATGTCGATCAACACTGCAATGTCGACAATGTCGACGGTGTAAACAGGAAAGAAGGTACACGATGTAGACACGATGTCGACTCGATGTCGATCAACACTGCAATGTCGACAATGTCGACGATGTAAACAGGATATGAGAGGTACGATGTAGACACAATGTCGACCCGATATCGATCAACATTGCGATGTCGACGATGTCGACGATGTAAACAGGAAACAAGACACACGATGTGGACACAATGTCGACTCGATGTTGGTCAACATTGCGATATCGAAAATGTCGACGATGTTAACAGGATATAAGAGGTACGATGTAGACACGAAGTCTACACGATGTCGATCAACACTGCAATGTCGACAATGTCGACGGTGAAAACAGGAAAGAAGGTACACGATGTAGACACGATGTCGACTCGATGTCGATCAACACTGCAATGTCGACAATGTCGACGATGTAAACAGGATATGAGAGGTACGATGTAGACACGATGTCGACCCGATATCGATCAACATTGCGATGTCGACGATGTCGACGATGTAAACAGGAAACAAGACACACGATGTGGACACAATGTCGACTCGATGTTGGTCAACATTGCGATATCGAAAATTTAAACAGGATATAAAGGGTACGCTGCAAATGCAAATTCAATAATTATGCTAATATGATATTAACACAATGTCTACTCGATATTGGCCAACATTGCGATGTCGACAATATTGATAAAACATCGTGCATTGGACATACCTCCAATGATGTAGTTTTGGTGGGGGGTGGGGGTGTAACAGAATCAATTCCTAATAAAGGATGCCCTTTTTATTAATTTGGAGATGATGACTTTCAATTGCAAAATTTAAAAGACAATCTAATAAAACTCTTGTTTAAAAATCTTGACAACTCTTGAGAGAAAATCTTTAAAATTTTAGGGTTTTTTTTCTATTATGTAAGACAGTGTACCCTATAATATTATTCATGTTCTGTCAGCATAATAATGAATATAATGCACTGAGAGCTTGAAAATGTACAGGCTTTTAGGTAAATGTAATTGTCAATGATATTCATAGGCTTATAAATTTACTTAATATGAAAAACAGCATCACAAAGAAAATATTATAATAATGGCTTTTACGCTGGGTATTCAACTCTGCAATTACATCACCTATATAATAAGATAGTATTAGGTCTAACCTTGACAGATATCAGAACCCTCAAGGTACCGGTATTATATGCAGGGAAAAAAATTACACAATACGATGTAATAGCGTTAAATTACTATGAGAGTCACAAAGACTGATAGGAGCTAGGGAACTTCAATTACTACATGTAAAATCTGATGTGTGAAATTCATACTCTAGTTTCAGCTAAAAAAAAAAAAAAAAGTGTGATATTGGCCGATTCCGATTTCAATTAAAACCAGACAAAATTAATCAGTGAACAGATGAATGTGTATACCATTTCAAATAATGGATTTCCATTTAATTAAAACAAGTGTTCTAAATATATCATACATTAAAATTTTGTTGATCTATTCAGGATTTATACATGTAATACTAATGCAACTAGATATATATAACAGATATATGTAAATCATTATAGCAATGTGTTACTGTATCAACAAACTTAATTTGGTGCTCATGGCAATCGTTTTTACACAGCTCCAATAATTAGCAAAGCATATCTCCTTACTAATTACATCACTAAATTCAAATACAAACTTGGCTCTTAATTTATGATTTGCAGACTACATTTGAGAGAAAATAAATAGTTTGAAATTGCTTGTTTCTACATATTTATAAGAGAAGAATAAATTCTGTTAATTGTTTAATGTGTTGTTAACTGATTCATTTGATTTAAATTTACATCATAATGATCCTTACATGATAAAAATTTTGGACCGGTGACAAGTTTTAAACTGTCTGTCCAAATGTCCTGTGATGGTTTTAAACTGTCTGTCCAAATGTCCTGTGATGGTTTTAAACTGTCTGTCCAAATGTCCTGTGATGGTTTTAAACTGTCTGTCCAAATGTCCTGTGATGGTTTTTTCTTTTTTGCAAAGACTACATCTGCTCCTGTACCTTAAACTGACAGAGCACCTGACTTCACGAATGAATCACGGTACGCCAGTCATTCAGTCACCTCCTCCCCATGGCCGTTACATGTATATATTACTGTAAAGCAACTTTTATTTGCGTGTGAGAAATTTTTGCGAGGTTCGCGAGAGCCTCATTGTCAGGAATATTTCTCGCATCGGACCAGTATTTGCCATGTAATTGCAATAAAAAAAGAGGTGTAGATAAGGCTAATGTCACAAAAATTAGTTGCCGCAAACCAGTTCATCTCAGGTAAATCGCGAAATAAAGTTGTCGCAAATAATAGTTGGTTTACAATATATTTAACCGAGACTTAAAAAGTGGGCATTGAATACAACACTGTAATCCACCTTCTTACTTCGGTGCAAGAAAATTTCACCGTGCAGGTTCGCTGGAGCCTCTTTCTCTTTCTTACTGTGTAACAATACAGAGGAACACTGATACTAAAAAGTTCAGTTATCAGTCTTCATTTGAAAATCTGTTGAAAATCTTACCATTTTTCTAAATCAGTGTAAAACATTTTTGGTTGGTATGTAGGGCAATTTGGGGCAAAAAAAAAGAGATCAGCACCAACTATAACCCCCCCCAACCCCCACCATCATCACCAATACATATGCTCAAATTTTTTTTATCTTAAAAATGTTAAGTCTTAGACTCCAGTAATTTTCCTCTCTTTAAAATAAAAGATCATTTTTTTTTTTTCATAGGTGGTCTTGCATGTGTCTAAATATTTATTTGAGAGAAAAAAAATTCATTGCAAGGATAGCCTATTCATATCATTAATTCATTCAAGGTTGCCCCCCCCCCCAACCAACCACTTTTTCTACCTTTAAAAAATACCTTTTAAAATGAATGGAGTGCTACAAATGCTACGAATGAATACATTTTTTTAAAAGTGTATATTCAAACTTGAATGCAATGATGAATTAATGATGCAAAAAAAACTGTATTAAAAAATAATTTAAAAAAACACTGTTCCTCTGTATCTGGACATTGAATTTCTGAAGAGAATTCCCTTTTGGTAAATGTATATTGTTGAAAACTCTTCATTTCTCAGTGGTATGACCTTTGTAAGCATAACGCTGTATTTTCTGGCAGTTTTAAACAGTATCAGTTTTCTTCTTGAAGTTCAAATAAATTTCATTTTCGAAAAAAAAAAAAAAATGGGTCAAATATTGTATTCCAACATTTAAGTGCTGATCAATAAATTTACAACTATCTTGTTAATGTATAATTTCTATGAAATAAAAATTGTCTTTGATATCTTTCTATGATCAACATCTGATGTAAAATATGTACAGGGACACTCATAAAATTGAATCAATACCATTTATACTTATATTATGCTAATTCCTTATATTCAACATGTGTTGTCATTTTTTATGCAATTTTAACAAAAGCAGGTTTGAGAGCATATGGCGCATAAAAATAATGGAAACTTTGGCCTTATCCATGTTATCCAACCTTTTTTTTAACAAGTTAAAGCGGTCACATTTTCTGGTATACATACCTTTTGTTTTTAAAACAATTAAAGATTAACTCTATAATTAATATATTAAGTCAATGGGACTTTCTGTAAGCACATATTTTTTCCACAAGTTTCAATGTACTACGATTAATTTATTAGCCTGTTGCTACTATCTTGCACTGATCTTTGCTCTTACGAGGTCAACCACCTTTTCACGTTTCAAAACAAATATAAAACATCCACGTTTATTTAATATTTTTTTCGCTCTCTTGAATATCCATTAAAATTCTTTAAATTCAGCATTTTTATTTTAAAAAAAATAAATATAAACTGCCATCACCCCAAAAAAATACCGAAAATTGTTGAAAACAACGAAAAACAACAATACACCCTTCGTGGGCCTCGCCACATTTTTTAATTCATTGAATACACAGCAAAAACATGCGAGCGAAAAAAAATCAAAACAAACCACGCTGCACGCTACGTTAAAACGAAAATAAACAAAGACACAGCCGCCCCGTCAATTCTGTACACAATATCAGGGACCCTTGCATGATTCGGCCATCGACAACAATTCATATGTCCTCAGCCGATAGGGGTATAAAGACCTACTGATCTGGCTCGACCATGGCACGATCGGCCATATTGGTTTTTTTGTGATCGCGAGGTCAACAATACATAGCATGGATAAAAAATGGCGATTTGAAGAAAAAACGAGAATGCTACAAGATACATACCCCTGTCAACGGGAAATCCCTGCGCTAACGCGAACAATATGAGGCTACATAAATATATGTACGCCATTCAAACCAATACATCGGGGAGAGTGTAAATGCTTCTTTCGAACGTAATGTTGGTTCCGGGCATGAATACATTTATTGAACCGAAGCACACCTTGCAAGTCGCAACCCCTACGCCAATGTTATTGGAACAACGGAATACGGTCATTGCTCTGAGCTCGCGCAGTTTATCAAAGGATAAAAGGCTTTCTAATCTAACGTAGAAGAAAAGGGGTATCGTGAGGTATTTTTTTCGGTCCTTACGATACGAGGCGGATCAAGTGAAGAGACGGATATTGAAAAGTGTGTATTACGAGTAAATGTGTGGTGTGTGGGTGAGATGATAAAAACTCCCGTTACGATAAGATATCGATAAACATATCTTTACATAATATATAAGCTGAACAACAAAGATAGGCCGAGCAACGGTAAACATTTGGTTTAGGTGACGTCGTGATTTGGGGTTTTTTGGTTTTTTAATAAAAGCACCTGTCGAATAAAAAGGCCTATGTAAAAAGTATTGCGTTGAATCAAGGACATGGGGGGGGGGGGTACATGATACAGAATACAGATATAGATCATTTATTTCTAATTCAGAGTCCAGAACAGACAAGTACATGACATGTTATTATATGGAAATAAAATATGAAATTGGTAACTTTTTCCGATTTTATTTATTTTTAAATATAATTAATATGTTTTACGGTGCTACCGTTGTGGCGAGCGCAACAAGAATTACACATGCCTTGCATCATTGTCAACTTATAGTGATATCTTGACAATTTTTTTTTTTTTTGAGAGAGAGTGAGAATTTTATAATATTTCTAAGTTAAAAAAAAATATTACAAAATACCCCTAAAACTTCCGTTTTGGGGTTTTCATGAATTTAATTTAGTACTTTTATTTACAAGTTTAATTATTCTCTTCAGTAAGGTGAAACGCAAGTTCGGATTTCTGAAATATTTTTCATCATAAAATAAACTAATCAATTTCTCTGTATATATACCCAGCTTTAAGCATTAATTTTAAAGTTAATAAAAATACAGAGTTGACCGATTATTCAGCAAAATAAATAGGCTTACATGTAAAGATAAATGCACTTTGGTGAAAAAATTTATTAAAAAATATACAGGATTTTCCTATCAAAACCTATCCACCCAGGGAATCAATATGAATGCTCGGGAGAAAACGTACCCAGGAGAAAACGTACCCATGACACTAAGCATGATTCCCCATGCGCGGATCCAGAATTTTTTTCCGGGGGGGGGGGGGTCCGAAGGATAATTGGGTTTTCCGGGGGGGGGGGCGAGGTATATTTGCGATAATTTTACTATGTAAATTTAATAAATTTTTATTTTCCAGGGGGGTCGGGACCCCTCCGACGTACCCCCCTCTAGATCCGCGCATGTTCCCTCTATCATGCATTTCTTACGGAAATTGATTGTAATTCATATAAAATGACACTACTGAAATATACACGATCCAGTTCTAACCAGTTTATCAATCGCGGTAGAAACCTTCAGCAACCTAAGAAAAATCACGGACTGCATGATAATGTCAGATTCAATATTCCCATATAAGACGACTTGGCTGTTTCTTTCATCCTTTTTTTTATTTAAACAATATTTTATTCAATGTATATTGAATGGGATTAGGCAGCAGGCACAGCCTATTTTAGCCCTCTCTTTTATCTAACGTACTGAGGTACATTAACAATGATTTATTTTCGTATACTATAGCATAAAAAAATATATTTGCAACATATTAATATTTTAGTTCAGTTTAATTGTTTACATATTGATCATCAAATTTAAACAACAATTACATGGATTAAACCATAAAACAGCAAGGGTGGAGAAACCTTAAAATAGATAAAGTCCTTCTGATTAACATAGCTATTCTTAATTAGCTTTGAATTCACCCAGGCTTAAATTCACAAGAGCGAAAGAAGCGAAAATAAAACAGGGACGAACATTTCCCTTTATAAGCTGTATTATTGACTTGTTATAAGTTTATAGAAATTTATACTGAGTCATGTAAAATTAAATAGTAATTTATATTGGGTTAACTGGTACATTTTTTGTGTATAGTTACTAGAATTAATTTAATTTAACATTTCTTAATTATTTTCGAAATAAAAACTAGTTACATTATGGATATTTAAAAAAAAAAATGCATGAATACTAACTGAAATCAAAGTACTGAAGTACTGACGGGAGTTGATTTTATCGATTATTATTTATTTTAAAATCAACGATATGTTATTTTGCATGACAATTAAGTAGTATCTGATCTGTATTTGAATTACACACATATTTATAATATGAATTCTCGGACTTTCATACATGGTATACAACTACAAAAATTATAAATTGTTCGTACTATTTAAAATCTGACTATTTTCGGGGTATTTATAAATAGGTTTCCTTGAAAAAACAATGTTTCAGCATAGATTATATCGAATTTATCGATTATTTTCAAGAACAAAGTCTTGTCAGCGGTGATGATTTGTGCCTACATGTAGGTCCAAACACTGTTACACTTCCGGTTTGCCAGAGTAACTGCATAGGAGAGTTGATTAAAATCAACTCCCAAAAAGTATATTTATATAAATATGATGCGAAAAAGATTTTAAGAATAACTATTTGTCCAGAGCATGCGGGGATCTAGAAATGTTTTTTACGGAGGAGTAATTTCGAGTAATAATTATGTTTTCCGTGTGTTTGTTTTTGGGGGGGGGGGGTGTCCGATGCTTCATTTTGGGTTATTTTGCTATCATATTTTACCCCCCCCCCACACACACACACACATATACACATGCACTTCCGTCTACTGATTACTTATAAAAAGCGTAACCGGTAAAGTGTTCCTAATTTCAAAAAATAATTACACATACATGTAAATTAATTGCCAAACGTGGTCATGTATTCAAACAATCCACTTGATAGATGCTGTTGATTTTTATTTTTCATTTTATGTCTTGAAAGAGTTATCCTTCTTTTTATTTCTTGTGAAATGTGCTTAAAGAGAGAGTTACCTTTTCTTTATAACTGATCGACATTAATGTGCTAGCTGTCCCATGCACGAATCTGGTGTGTGAATGTGGGGGGGGGGGGGGGGGGGGGGGGTCTGTATGTTCTAATTTTTTACTGATGTCTTTGTAAAGTAATAATAACACATTCCAATCACGATTAAAAAACTGCTCTGATTAAACATTCTTTGACAAAATTCACAAAAAGTTTTTTTTTTTTTAAATGGGGAGAGGTCAAGTTAGCTTGCTTGTGTCAAACTGATATTCTCGCCTTTTCTATACTACTATTTCCGAACATTTCATATTTTTGTCAATTATTTTTTTTCTCTTATTTTCGATTAATTTACATTCTCTATATATACTCTCATCTTTATTTACCAACTTGAAGCACCGTCATTGCAAAATATAGTAATAAGTATTCACCTTTTTCTTGCATGCGCGGATCTAGAGGGGGGGTCGGGGGGGGTCCCGACCCCCCCCCCCCCTGGAAAATGAAAATTTATTAAATTTACATAGTAAAATTATCGCAAATATGCCTCGGACCCCCCCTGGAAAACACAATTACCCTTCGGACCCCCCCCCCTGGAAAAAATTTCTGGATCCGCGCATGTCTTGCATCATTATGAAACACATTTTTTTGAAAATGAATATAACAATGATTTAATAATGTTAAATAGTGTTAAATATGTAATGTTAAATGTACCTTGACAATAAGAGAAAATACATATTGTATTGTATTGTTTATTATATACCAAGAACCATATGATTCATAGGTTTAACATATATACATAAATCAAGTGTACAAACATATGTACACATTTTAAAAAAATCACAATCTTAAAATAGTCTGCGGGTGCACTTAGCATGCAGTGTACATAGCAGTGTTCATTGCAGTGTACATATGTATTACAATGACAAAACAGGATAACGGAGAGTTTATTCTCAAAACAAAACAAAAACAATATTTTTTTTCGTAATTTTGAGCATTTATAAAGGTATTTGCCCAAATTACACAACTCTTTGATATTCTTTGTTGAGAGTAATTGATTGAGTTTAAAAACAGAAGGTTTTTTATAATAGTTTTTGGGGTTTTTTTTTTTTACATACATCTTTCTTATTTCTTTATGAAATGGACAGATTAAAATAAAATGAAACTCTTCTTCAATCTGTGATAGTGAACATAGTTTACAAACACTATCATATAAATTGCCAAATTACCAACTAAATGGGGGCTGGGTGGTCGACAATTTAACCATCAGATCTACCCAAAATTTTAAGATATATCATTTTTAGTTATAACCTATTATTTATAAAGAAAAAAAAAATCCACATATTTTAGCTTTAAAATTTATGTATTTCCCTATATTCTGTATAGAGCTCTTCTTCCAAAGGAGATCAAAACAGTATAAAAATGGCCACGACCATCGAGTCCTCTTAAATATGCTGTAACTATAGAGGAGCGTATGTTCACATGCCAACAATCACTGAAACAAAAACCATATTATTTATATAAAAAAAAAATTGCCACCAAATATTGAAAAAATATATAAACAGTGTAAAATTAACTGTATTAGGGTGGGTAAAAGAATAATTACGACGTCATGGGTTATGTATAGATCCACCGTAGCATGTTCTATCCTTTTCAATATATAGCAGGAATCCAAGAGTTGTCTTTCTTACCTTGCCTTCATTGTACAAGCTTTTCTTTGAATTGTCCTTTTATTGTTAGAAACCTTGTTTATCTCCCTTTGCTCATAAAAATATAACTGAATCGAATTTTACTGAAATCTCCTTTATATCATAGTGTGCAAGTTTAAGTTAATCCGCATTGAAACAAATACCCCCGACATGGCAAATGTTTTCAAAATTAGTTTGGTAAATTAATTAACTACATACATGTATGTGACCAGAAAAAAAGCAAAGTTAGTTTGTTTCTATAACATTTGTCATTCTCATGAGCAGATCCATATTTTTTTTTCATGGGGTGGGGGTACGAGGGATGATTGTGTTTGGCCGGGGGGGGGGGGGGGTCTCATGCATGTTTTGATAACTTTACTATGTGAATTTATAATAAGTTTTAATTTTCAAGCCCCACCCTAGATGTTTCAATTGTCCTTTTAGTGAATTTTACTTTGACGTGAATATGATTCCTTTAACGCGGGTGCATGGTGATACGTTGTTTATAAGGAGATCACCCGTGTTATCCGATCATATATACATGTTTAACTCATTTTACTTACGATTGACAAAGCTTGTAAAGTGGATCTGGGAAATATTTTCATTTATGTTATCAATTATTTGTTATAATCACGATTATATTTTTGATTTTAATGTTTATGAATGCCCCCGCCCCACATTGGTTGGACTGGTAAATAAATGAAATGAAGAAATTTCAAGCTCTCTAATAGCGGATGTTTTGCAATGTAAGTCAAGAATTTTTTTTTTTTATCAAATTTGAAGTGAATTTTGTTTTTAGTTGAAAGTAACAACTGTAAATTTTGTATTCATCCCACCCAATTAACTCAAAATTTAGAATAATATGCACAATACCCATATTTTTTACAACAAATAAAAAAAAAAAATTATAAAGCACAATTATAACACCAAACAGTTAAAGTTTACAAGGGTTGCCAATACCAAGCAGTTATGCACATAATTATATACATGTAGTATTTATCCTCGTGTATGCTGCCATGCAGTGAAAGCACCCCCAGGTTTAGTTTCTGTGGTGGTTCGTTTAGTGGTGGCTGCAGGTCTAGCTCCCGGTCTGAAAAGTCACCCATCCGGAATTTATTTTAGACCGGGAGCTACTACAGACCTGTAGTTAGTTCACTGGATGCACAAATACTATTTTCTCACGGTATATGGCGATTTCTTTAATTACTAGACTGGAACCGAACGGGAGTATTTTTTTCACTTTGATCTTTATGAACCAGACGGAACTAGGGTAAATATAGATCATTCAAGGCCGCTTTGATCGTCAAACAAGAATTTAATAAATGGCCTTTTTTTAAAAATTATTTACCTGGTATAATTTAGAAGTATCATACCATTTCGTTTGTTATTATTATATTTGGGGGCGGGCGGGGTTGATGTGGGGGGTTAGGTACATGTAACTAGGGTGGGGGGGGGGGGGCATTTCGATTGAGTTAGCACAAGCCACATGTCGTTTTCTCAACACATTACATGAACTGTCTATATATGAGAATTAATACCCGTCCTAACGTTAAAGAAATTCTAAGTCCATGCAATTTTAGACCAATCACCGCTAATTAACAAACACAAACCCAAATTTCTATTTTACAAGGTATGAACTCAACCAATACAATATATTTTTTTTTTTCATGTAAAGCGTAAAAAGTGACAAAACTTTTTTAAGGCAAAATAAATGAAGCATGGATTGATAATTATGGTTTTTTGTGTTTTTTACTGATATTGAATAGAAGTGACATAGAAAATCTTCAATTTTAAGATATTTTTTGATGTTCAAAGTGCAAAGTTGTATCGTATTCCGTATAAAGCTGTACGATGTTTATCTAAGATTTTCTGACATTACTACAATCTCATATTCAACATGGTACCTCAAACCTTGAACTGCATTTTCCTAGAATTAAATTCTTTTACATTCTTTTACATCAACTTATTAAATCTCTCAATGTCACGGATCCTAATGTGTTATCTAAAAGAAAGTTGCATTATATAATGGACAATTTAAAAGTGTAGTATTTAAATTAAAATTAAGATTTAATTATGAAATAAAGGGAAATTCTTTTTAATTTCTAGCTTATATTTTATTCAAATTGACAGAAAATACGTTCGCACGAACGTCAAACACCACCAAAACGGAAATTATAGAAGAAATATTTAAACCTCACTTTTTCATGCAACGATGAAACAAAACAATATTATTCAAATGTGCATGGACTCAGTTACATTTTCTTTCCATATTAAAATTTAAAAAACAGGTCCTTTAATTTTTCAATCAGCTTCCTATAGCATAATTATCTTGAAGTTTGCTGACACATTAATCTTGTTACGAAAAAAAAATCTCTATATATAAACATTCTGTTTAAACGACCTATGGAGGACTTACATATAATTAGCTAACAAGCCATAAGGAGGTATAACTTTTCAAACGATATTTACAAAAAATCAAAAGGCTGAACTCTTTCAGTTTAGAGATAGAAAAGAGCTTCAATTGTATCGATGTCTAAATGTCACTTCCCCGGATAAAAACGGACACAGCTTGCCTCTTTAACGAGTATTTCACGGGCTTTTGGTAAACTTGTTAACTTTGAAAACTTCTCAAGTAATTGTCAAAAGAACATTTCAAGCGATTCGTTGAACTGGGTAATTGTCGTTTTCAAAATATTGACTATTTGATCAATTGCTGATCTGTCAACCAATTCTATGGACTTATTGTGCGCATAACAAAAAGGTCATTCATCTGGTGTCATCGTTTTAAATTGTCCACAAACTCTGTTATTTGCTCTTTTTCTTTGCGAATCTTAACTGGTTGATAACGGATAAATTTATGGTTTGAAATGAAAAAGAAATAGAAATGATAGAGAGATAGAAATGATAGAGAGATAGAAAGAAAAATGATCGAGAGCGAGAATGAAAAGATAGAGATATAATGATAGAGAGATGGAAATGATACAGATATATAAATGATAGAGAGATAATAGTCTGATCGCGTCTGTCTTTCCTCGAATAAAACACATCACCGATAAACCTTTGCGATACTTGGCTTAGCTAGGTTACTGGTACTATCATTTGGATTTTTTTCATTATATTTGAACATATTTTTATTGCACAAAATTACAAAACTTAGACCGCCCTCTCCCAATACAAGTATATAATACAGTACAAATAATGTATACACAACATGTAAGGTCAACAGATCATATGACAGTTATATATAAATTTGCAATGTTGTACAAACATAAACTAAATCTTTTTGTATCTTTGATATAACGATAAACTAAAGAAAATAAATGTTTGTTTTCATTGACACTAATTGCACTGTCGCCCAAAGTAGCAGATGAGTACTACATGTATATAACAATATTTAGATTTAATGGGAAATTTCATTAAACAGAACATCATTTGGACATGTCCGGTGTATATGTATAAAAAATTATTAATAGTAATCGAATTCATTTATTATTTTTCCATGAGCAAAAAAAAAAAAATCTTCTTTACCCGTTAATAAGTACATGTTTAATGAAATTTTTCAAATCGAACAGATAATGAGTGACGCTAAAGAAGAAGGTATAGAGGGCTCACATTCCAGGAGATTGTACTAATCATGCCAAATGAGCAAAGCAAGAATGGCAAGCAAACATTTAAGAAATGATCCAGAAATTGGGGGATGGGAGTGGGCGCCACAGTCCCCCTTGTTTCTATGCCCATCTATTTGCACATTCAGTACTTTGAATTCCGAATTTCACGCCTGTCTTAAATACATCTGAAACTCAGTTTATATGCCTATATATGTGGATATCTCAAACATATAAATATTTGGAGCACTTAAAAAAAAGTTTTGTTTTTGTTTTTGGCTTTTTTTTGGTTTGTTTGTTTGGGGTGTTTTGTTTAGTTTTTGGAATATTTGGGGTTTTGTTTGTTTAATTTGTTTGTTTTTTTTTTGTATTTATACAGAGCTCTTCTTGTTTAAGGAGATTGATATAGTCTAAGAATGGCCGCGATCATCCAGCCCCCTTAAGGTTGATTTGTAATGAACTATCAATACACGTGGCCCTGTTGACCCGTGAATATCTGTGGAGTTCTGACTGTACTTTGACTGTTCAAACACTTGACAGCTATTAATACTACACGAAAAATCCAAGGTCACGCTATATCATTCGCTATTTACTACAGCTCTGGAAATTCCAATATTCTGGTGATTTATATTTTTATTCTTTCTGATCGCGTCACGCCAATTTTTTTTTTTAATGCAAGATAAGTGGGAGTAAATACTTTAATAAATATTACAACATCAACATTACTACAGTTGTGAATTCTTGAGCTAATTTTAAATGCGTCTCTCGTTTTTGAACCATGCAGATAATAAATGGCGCCCCGCCTTACGAAATTAATATGCAAAATAAAAACCAAGAGATTTTATGGTCAACGTAGTGTATGCAAATACATTGGGTAAGCGGTTATTTTAAGCATACTTCATGCAGGTCTGCCTGGGCATTTTGGGGGAGATTATCTCTTTTATAAAATTGCATATCGTTGATCAACGATGTTTTCATAGAGAAATACAGTCGTATTCTACAGCGGTAAACCAACAATGTTGTAAATATTGGGACCAAGAATTAACTGCCAAGTTTTGCTGAGTTTTCTTGCATGGAACAAAACTTGGCTACCATTAGAACAAGGACTGCTATAACGCCTTCTAGTAGCCACAGTAATATATACCAACTGATTTATCCTAAAACATGCGCGGATTCAGAAAACTTTTCCAGGGGGTCTGAGGGACATTTGCGTTTGCCAGTGGGGGCCGAGGCTTAAATTTGGTAATTTTACAATGTTAATTCAAGAAGTTTTAATTTTTCAGGGGGTCCGGTCCACATGGACCCCTACCTCCTCTTATAGATCCACGAATGTATGACACTGTGTATTGCAAGGAATAATGGCCATCATACATACAAGACGATCTAGTTACATACCCCTACAATAGGTCCACAATACGATATACATGTACTTGTATTTCTTTTGGTTGTTTGTTTAAAGTTTGAGTTCTAAATAGTTGGTCTAAACATGTACTTTAATCTTCAAAAGTTTAAATACTTAATGTTTTCTTCACTAACCCAAATTGGCATATTGGCAAAATTATAAATATAACACTTCTAATTGCATTCGGTATAGAGGAAGCAACTTTAATTATATAGAAATGTTATATTTATAATTTTGCCAATATGCCACTTTCGTATGTTCGCGTGACGTTCGCTGCCTGCATGACATTTGGTCATACTGTAAGTTCTGAGTGTAATGGGTGGATGTAAATTCAAAATTTAAGATCCTCTGATCGTCATGATTATTGTAGAGAAAGCTTAGAACCATTTTAACAAGACCTTGGACTTTCCATAGGATGTAACTATCTTTTTTGGTGTCGAAACAAGTTAAAAGTGACGCTAGTTCTAAGTGAAATATGCACAGATTGCAAAGGCAGCCAAATCGTGTTGATATCTGAGTGACCAGCAACGAAATAGACAGGCTTACGTCACATTGCTATTTGACACAATCACACAAAGTCCAAGCTCTTATTAAAATGGTTTTAAGAGGCCCGGATGGTCGTTGAGTTCGTTTAGACTATATTAATCTTCTTGAGAAGAAGAGATCTTCATAAAGATTATATAAAAATATTAGAATCTCAAAACCAAAATGGATGGGTTTTTTTTTTAAAACGAATTAATAGTTTATAGCTCAAACAATCATATCGAATTTAAAGTAGATCTGATGGGTAAGATGTTGACCATCCTGCCTCCCCCGGGCTTCTAGTACTTGTATAGATGCTGGCCTCAGGATCACGAAGCAATTTCAGACTTAAGTCAAAATTTCAGTCAGTTATAAGATAATTGTTTTTCATAAAATGACGATTTAAATTTGTAATTAACAACGTTATATCAAGACACTGTTCACAGCGTTTCAATTGTGTTGGTGTTTTAATCAATAAGATAGTGTGTAAATTTTGAATTTGGTCTAAGATTGCCTCATGATCCCAGGGCCTGTAGGTTGAAGCATTCCTTCTTTTTTACCATCTTGTATATAAAAATTGGTTTGTTATCTACATGAATAATCTTCTACAGATAAAGATTTTCGTTATGTTTTTATTATTAGAATCATCATAGTACCATATTTTTGCAGCGTAATGCAATTCTGGAAAATACAGCTCATATAGATTTCAAGCGATACCGGTATGATTATTTCAAACACCAGAACATTGAATTTCACAATACAGAATGTACGACAACATTAAACCTTCTGACTGTGTGACCCCTTCAACTTGACTTTGACCTTTTGACCTTCAGACCCCAAACAATCCGATCCTTGAAAAATATATATAAGCTATATTAAAGTAACACAAGTATTATATGCAGTCATATGCATAATTGTGTGTTTGTTTGTATAAAACCTCTTTCTTATCGAAATGGTTCAATTTCGATGTTGTTATACTTCGTTAACTGTTCTGTTTTCTGCACATACATTAAGTATTCAAATATTTTCTATCAGTTAAGCAAAGTACTATTTTGTAAATTTTGCCATTTGCATCTATACTATTTTTCTTTATATTTACATTTTTATATAGTACAATATACATTTTCCACGAGTAGTTATAAGTTTAAGTTTGGCTCACTGTTTTTTCTAAGGTTTTACTGGGCTCAAAGTGCCCAAAAATCCATTTATTTTTCAATCCACCCTTTTATTCCTCTATACCCCTCTTTTGACACGCCAAATATTGACAGGAATAAAAATGCCGAGTAAAACCCCAAAAGAATGACAAACTCATTGATATCGAAAACAAACAATTGGGACATTTTTGGGGGCGAATAATGTTTGTTTTGAGTTGTGAATTAAATGAACAAGCCCAAACTTGTGCCGATCAAATTGGCCCGTTCAAGTCTGGACGCGTAGCGTGCACGGGAAATAAGCCAGCTAATTGTGACGAAGGTAAAAAAAAAAATCAGCACCGATTGATCCGGCTGATAAAAACATATTTTTACCTGTATGCACAGGTAATTTCTGAAGTTTGAAATAGTGACCCACTTTTTGGTAAATCCACAAAAAGGTCTCGTTTTTTGAAAATTATCTGTGTTGGATTTCCGCGTTTCATCATGTGTATTTCAAGACGAAAAACAGCAACAAAAATTATGGCCTTCTTCATTGATTGACAATGAAGCATTGTAACAATTTTTTATTGATAATACATGTTCATGCAAGAGTAAATTATTACCCTAATTTTTCCATCCATGCACGTCTCACAATTAACGGAATAGATACGCAAGACAGATTCAGAAATGCAGTAATGAAAACGAACGCCATGTTCTTAATCCATTTTAAAACTGTTTCTATCATGCGTGTAAAAATTCCCCGATCATCTGAATTTAGTCTCCTAAGTTCAGACATTAAGACGACAAACATTTATTATACGAGAACCTTCAGTAGCAATGCATCCTATTTACACGTGCATACATATTTGAGATTCGTGCATAAAACTAGTCGTTATAAATAACAGTCGTACACAATAGTAATTACACCTTCAAAATAGTAAGTCGTAAGTCTACAACTTACGACTTACGACCAAAGAATGAGGTACAGTTTCCGTCACATTTCGCTCTGTTTTATGGTGATTTTTTAAAGTATCACGAGAAATTGATATGTAACGTTTATTTACACAAGAATACCCATTAATTAAGAATCTATATATAGCTACCTGATTAGACTTTCACAAGATTAACAACTTTTGAATTTAAGGGCAAATATTGAAGGAAACTGTACCGTCTACAACTTACGACTTACGACCAAATTTATGAATGCTTATTAACTAAGACTAATCATTATTTGAAATTAATGGATGTAAAATACAATTATAGGAAAAAAAATAATGATAAATTGATGATCATATATCAACTTTGTTATTCAAAGAGCATTCCAAAAGACTGAAAATATTTACGACTTTGTCGTAAGTTTTTATGTAAAACGTAGCCCAGATAGATAAATATGTGGTTACAACCGTGTTTTACTAGAACTGCGCATACAAATAATCAGTTATGGTTTCACACTACAACTGGGCATACAATGTGATATCTTACAAGCTTTGGCACCTTAAGCTTTGATATCCTAGAAGCATGCACTCCGTTAGCTGTAATATCCTTAAACCGCACACATCAACAGCTATGATATAATAAACAATTGGCAACATAAGCTACGAACAACTGTGCAAAACATTTGTTGTTGTATATACTACAACCAAACACACCGATATCTTCATTATATTACAACCGTGCACATCACGAGCTGTGATATCCTTTAACTATGCCCATCACTAGCTTTGATATCCTACAAATGTGCACACAATTAGCTATGATACCCTTCAACCGTGCACATCACTAGCTATGATACCCTTCAACCGTGCACATCATTAGCTCTGATATTCTACAACAATGCACATCTCTAGCTGTGGTATCTTACAACCGTGCACGCCATTAGCTGTCAAATCCCAAAAACGTGCACATCACACCACGATCAAAGTTTCAAATCTCTCCAATATGTCGAGTAAGAGAGAACTTTGCGGATTTGTTCCATGGCTTGATACCATGCTGTTGAAAGAAAATGTCACAATGATTATTTTATTGGGTAAAATTAATTTCCTTTGAAAAATGCATCTGCATGGAGATAAAATGGACAATATGGGTTTTTTCATGATATTGATGGTTATACACACAGAATGTAAATAAACTGAAAACACAATGTAAACAGGGCACGGTAATCAGCTGTAAATAGTTTACGGGTTACCAACCAATCACTATAATTTGGATACTTCTTTTACGTTTTTTTTTTTTCTAATCATAAAAAAAATATAAAGACATTTTAGAAACCATTGGGTTGATGATAAAACGGCGCTTATTATTTGTCGAATTTTGTAGCTAGCGCTCTCGTTTATATTATAGATGTACATGTACGCATGCTCGACTTTACGGTCGGGCATTCTGGGAAAACTACAGTAACTGTAGATAGACTGTACGATGACAATGTCGTCTTATCACCAAACCTAGATATGATTTGAACTCTGAATTTTGTTAACTTATTGTGTAACCGACAAATAAAAGTACAAGAAAAGGTCATAAAATGCATTGATTGTAGAGCAACTGGTAAAACCTAGCTTTCCTTACAGTTATATACCACCTTCCTAGATAATTCCGGCAAGTTAATTCAAAGTTTGTTGGAAAGACAAGAATCGATTGATACAATGCAGTACCACATTGATATACTGCTAAAATTTTTCTTTTTTTTTTCTTTTTTGACGGGAAAGCCCGATTGTTATAAACAAAGAAACGACATTCAATTTTACGTCGAATCACAGACATAATTTCTCATCGGTCAATATGGCTTGAGTCGAGTCTATCATACGGAAAAACCCGAGCAAAGAAACGACATTATCGCGGAGAGTCTCAAGTTCCTTTGTGGGTATAAAAATGGCTACAGCGCTAGTTCGCCTATCTTTTTAATAAGAGCTTGTTGACTACATCAGTAAAAAAAATCACTCCACGTATGAAGTAAGCTTGCTATTTATTTAAGTCCTTTTTTATTTACAGTAGCATGTATCTTTATGCAGCATTGATAACAAAAATTAAAGTTTGAATTTTACCTATAAAAAAAATCAACATGAAAAAGTTTCATTAACGTATTTAATCTAATTTGCACGACCACACCCTAAAAAGTTTTTCACAAAAATGAAATCTTAAATCAAGCCAACAATCGTAATAAAAAAACCCTCATATATTTACATATGGTACAATATGCATATAAATCATTGATTGCTGAGTTTTCATAAAAAAAATACATACTAGTGTTTCAGAGTTTCAGAAAAGCACAAAATATTTTCTGAATGTCGTCAATAATTGGGTATAAAAGACCGACACTCTTCCATAGTTCCGCTTACACATCATACATTAGGGCCGTTGTACTTTTTAAGATGGCTATAAAAAGGAATGACATGCACTCCCCGTGTGCAGTGCATTTGATTTTTTTTTCAAAAGACATCCTTACCAGACTAAATCTTAATATCATTGTGCGCAACATTATGCGGTGAATCATCAAATTCATAACTCCAATTATTCGTTTCCCCGATGGCAGAGAAATAGTTTTTTTATTCAATGGCAATCGTATAGATATAATGAGTATATAATGATGTTTTACTTTTAAAAGCGCATTACAAGATTTTGTGACAACTATAGCTAAATGTAGCTAAAACTGAAAACCTTCGACATAAAAACATACGGCCAGTGACATCGCGGTTTTCTGTAGATCTCTGTAAATAAGCCAGGAACCGAATAACTTTACATTATTGCCTGCTATCTTAAACTAATTTAATATGTAATACATTAAAACATCAATAACAAGTATTTAAATTGTTAAATTTATTGCGAATAGATTGTCCAAATCCATTAATCCAGCTAGAGTTTATAAAGTAAAAAAAAAAAGCAAAACCGTGACGGAATACATATACCCGATAAAAAGGGACCATTAAATTGTTTACTTCGTTAAAAATTAATACATTAGGCTTTGCTTTATACCACCCTATTCGAGGTGAAACCACAAATCACGAACTAATCGTCCCCTTAACCCGGACCAAGGTTTCGGGTGTCTTAATAAAATAGGGAACCAAGAAAAAAACCAAACTTGGAATTTATTTTTTTTTCTTTCATAACCGCAGCATTTACTGATTTTGCATATAATATATACGTCATTGCATATATGATTATAGTTTTACAAGAATACAAGTCCAGGCATGATTGCTTTGGTAGTTCACTATTTGGGACAAATTCCGTCTTGACACCATTTTCAACACCCATCACCCCACCCCACCCCCTCCTCCACCGAAGCATAATTCAATTTTAGAAGGAAAAATACTTAATACTGCATATGTTTAGCGCTAGCTTATGTTTTTATGTTATGTTTTTGACCATTCATTTCGATGAGGTTTTTTTCAAATCACAGATACATGTATATCAACTTTTTGATTATCGCTTTTATACTAGTGTCGTCATCATCAGAGTTGAAATAATAATAATAATCATCATCATCTTCTTCTTCTTCTTCTTCTTTCTTCTTCTTCTTCTTCTTCTTCTTCTTCTTCTTCTTCTTTCCCGTAATCACACCAATACAGTCCTTTTAATTCGTCCCAACTTTAAGGGAAAAATCCATCTAAATCTTTTAAAAGAAATTTTCATTTCCGATTTTTCAATACGATATTTATATTCATTGAGTCAATATTTGCACGCCCCGTCTGAGGAAGGGCCTGTGTCTGTGTGATTGGAGGAGAGGTGAGGGTCCATTACAGTCAGGTTACCCCCTCTGTTTGACCTGGGCGTTCTGTTCCCCGCTGTTTGTTTTCTTGCCTCCCACCCCTCGTCTCTACTCCACGTGTGGCGGCATTGTCCCAGAAGCGAGAAGAGACGCGTGAATCTCGCCGGCTTTTCGACCGAAATCCAATTAGGAAGTAGGCGAAAAGTGGTGTAAAGTTTTAAATCAGTGAAATTAAAGTCTTATAGTTGGTTATAAAAGAAGAAGAAAATATCTACTTTACGACATTTTTATGATTTCGATTTAACTTCACTCTTCCTGATTGTAATTTTCTCCTTCTCTCTATCGCTTGGTCTTTCTCTCTCTCTCTCTCTCTCTCTCTCTCTCTCTCTCTCTCTCTCTGTTATTGTTCCGTCAAACTTCCGAAATAAAATAGAGAGCATGAAAAAATGGAATTGCGTGCTATTAAAAGTATAAAATTGGCATGTTTGTGACTTTAATCTATAGACCCTGAAACTATTTTTATTTTCTTAAAGCATTTAATTTCTTAAACTTTTCAAAATCGTCTGAGATATTACCCATCACATACTATTTAATGTTCCTTATTATTCTCAGTTTGTATAATTCATACAACGCCTAGTGAATTTATTGTCTTTTTCTTGGAAATGCCCCAACCAAGAAAAGCAACGAAAAGCGATAAACCTAGACAATCTTTTAAAAATGAATCAACCCTTTCACATGTACATTCGTGACTTTGTACTCATTTTCAGAAAGAAAAAAAAAATGTTTTGTTTTTTTAATCGTTTTATGTATACGAGTTACAGAAACCCAGAATGCACAAGTATTAGTAATGGATATGTAAATGCATCGTATACAGTATATTTTGTTTCTAGATATATTTACATTAGACTTAAAATCTGTCAAATATAAATGACGCTATAACGATGTTACATGTATAAGTTGGCTTACAGGTCAAATTGGACCGGTACTAACGTGAAAGATTACACTTTTTTTTTTAAAAGAAATGCTGATTGATTTTTACATCAACTGGGATGTAAAACTGCAAAACTGTAAAACTGGTTTACAGAAACAAATAAACTCTAAACTCTCCTCTGTGTCGTACGCCAACGCTGTATCATCCC
Organism: Magallana ariakensis; assembly: GCA_020458035.1. Classification (NCBI taxonomy): domain Eukaryota; kingdom Metazoa; phylum Mollusca; class Bivalvia; order Ostreida; family Ostreidae; genus Magallana; species Magallana ariakensis. Next base: position 71,612,214 of record CM035811.1, read on the forward strand.
CAGTTAATACTCATCAGGATACTTCAGCTTCTCATACCCCATCCGACTCATGTGTAAAGAATACTGTTAATAGCAAAAAGTCTGACCCAAGTTCGGCAAGTGACAAGTCACGACACAGCCTAGAAAAACCATCAACCACGTTCGTATCCAGCAACCCGTGTGCCACATTGTTTACCGATAGCAAAAAACAATCCGCCGTACAAACACCTGTGTCTCAATGTACATCACGCTCCACCGACTCTACAAGCCAAGTCAATCAAGCAGATAGCGGTACTCGTGTAACCGTGTCTCGTCAACCACAACCGGTCAGGCACGACCTTGTCACAGATGTCAGTCTTCATTCGGTCGATCTGAACGTTACCTTTGACGACACCAAAGGCCCCTGTAATTCTACACAAGACATTTTCCGAGGGGTAACTTACAAGAGAAACTCCAGATTTTATCTCTCAGGAATTGATCCGGAATCATCAAAACAAGGCATAATAAACTATGTCGCAAGCAAAGGTGTTAATATAACACACATTGTCTTGTTTTCCGGTCGCTCTCATCGATCGCAATTGGCAGCAAAAATTAACGTACCTCACCAACACGCGCAACGTGTAGAGAGTCGCGGATTCTGGCCTGACGGTATTTCGTGCCGCAGGTGGTACAGCTCTCGCGAATGGGAGAATAAATGGCAAAATCGAAGTGACAATGAAATGTACCACCGACAACCCGAACGGTGGCAAGAGTATGACTAATTTAACGGGGTGCCTAGTACTTAAGTTATTCTTAAGTACTTTCACAATATCACAATTGTATTGAATGTAATATTATCATTTGCAATGGTAGTTATTTTATCATGGAATGTTAGAGGGATTATGTCATCGACTATGAGTTTGTCAAAGTTGTTAGACCAAACTCAATGCGACTTAGCTGTTATTTCCGAACATAAGTTGAAAGACAATACCACTTGTATAAATTACCTTAATTCTGTACATGAAGATTATTTGAGTTTTGTTAAGGTAGATACAGATGTTAAATTGCCTACCTACCAACATTTTGTTGGCAAAGGTGGAGTGGGTATCATGTTTAAAAGGTCACTACAATATTCAATCAAAGAAATACCATGTTGTAACTCAAATCGGATTGTTGGTGCTGTACTTACATACAACAATGGTGAAGTGTTGTATATTTTTGGTGTATATCTCCCTGCTGATAGTAATGTAGATACTTATATGCAAGAGCTCAACCATGTAGAAAGTTTATATTGTCATTATAGATCCTATGGTAATGTTATTATAGTAGGTGATCTCAATGGTAGTATTATAAGTCATCTTAACACAAACGCTTACAAGTCCAAACTGTTGCTTGACTTTGTTAGCAAATGTGAATTTTGTATGCCTGGTAGAGATTTTAAAATTTCAGGCGAATTATTTACATTTGTTCCTAAAAACACAATGCTTGACTATATTTTATTTAACAAATGCATGCTGGATTCACTAGTTACTTATCAGATTTTTCAAGAGGGCTATTTTTGTAACACTTCAGACCATTTGCCTGTATTAGCTTCTTTTAAATCTCAATGTTCACGCCATTGTCTTCAGACACCCACACTAAAGTTACCAACTTGGCATAAAGCAACCGCTGAGGCTATAGATTGCTACAAGGCAACTATGCTATCCGATCTTCGCAGTCTATTAAAATGTGAAATGCACTCAGTTGCCGATTTGAATCATTTTTGTGAACAACTGTGTAACATTATTATCGTAGCTTCACGGCAATGCATTCCCCATACAGGTTATAACCCTCACACTCGACCAGGATGGACCAAGGAAATTAAGCAACTGCACTCCACCGAGCGAAACTTCCGGCGCATATGGATAGGCGAAGGGAGGCCACGTGGCATGGTCTTTGACTCTTATCGCAACTATAAACGCGCTAAAAGACGCTTTAGAGATGCGCTCACTAAACAATACGAAGATCACATGCGCAAAGTATATCAAGATCTAGATGAAGCCGCTGAGTGCGATATACGTCTGTTTTGGAAACTTGTGAAAAGACACAAAGTTAAAACTTCCCGTACATACCCAGAAATCATTTCGACGGAAGGCGTATCCATTCGCGATCCCCTGGGCGTCGCAAGTGCATTTGCGACGTACTATGAAAATATATATACCCCGTCTAAAGATCCGTCATTTAATGAAACCTTTTATGATCAAACCGAATCTAAATACACAAACATCGAAACAGAATGTACTCAATCGCATGACGAACTACCTGGTGGCCAAATATCAACCAATGACATATTAGCAGTGTTCAACAAACTCAAACGCCGCAAAGCCCCGGGACCAGACCTTGTTACCTATGAACATCTAATTTTTGGCGGTGACCTTTTGATTATGTGTCTCGTTAAACTCTTTAATTCAATTGTATATATCGGGAAAATCCCAGAATTCTGGAAACGTGGATTCATCGTACCATTATACAAGGGAGGAGACAAACCTAAGACGTCTTGCGATAGCTACAGACCAGTTGCCCTGTTGTCATGTTTCCTTAAAGTTTTCGAAAATGTTATTAATTCAAGAATATCAGAGTTCGTTATTGACAGACGTTTCCCCTGCAGACAACAGCAAGGTTTTCAAAAGCATCTTGGGTGTTTAACCGCTTCCTTCAATATGCAAGAAACTATATACCATAACGTTGAACAGGGCAGCAATATTTACTTATGCTTTTTAGATATCTCAAAAGCTTTCGATACGGTCTGGAGGCATGGCCTCCTAATCAAATTACGCGAAATGGGTATATCTGGAAAACTTTGGTCAATCATTAATGACTGTCATACAAACACAACCAGTGCAATTGTTGTCAATCAAACCCAATCAGACTGGTTCCCCGTGTCACAAGGTGTACGACAAGGTGGAGTTCTGTCAACCTACTTATATCTTGTGTATATTAATGAACTTGTTGTTAACCTGGAAAAGTCCTGTACAAATACTGGTATTTTTAGTATAACCAGCAACTGTCCATCGCTTGCTGATGATATCGCGTGTATTGCAATAACACCAACGGCGTTACAACGCATGCTTGATGTCTCTTACGAATATTCCAGGAAGTGGCGTTTTTCCTTCAATGCCCAAAAATCGTGCATTTTACAAGTCCGCTCCAAAGGCTCCAAACTAGATTTTGATTATATATGGAAACTTGGTGATACAATAATTCCATGTGCTGACAACTATAATCACCTAGGCATTATTATCAACAACAAACTTACACTCTCAGATAGGATTATAACAGCTTGTAGAAAAGGACAAAAATCATATTATGCTCTCAACGATATAGGCTCAAACTATCTTAACCCGCTTACTTTGTCACACCTCTATAAAACGATCGTTCTTCCCACAGTCCTCTACGGTTGTGAATTATGGAGCAATCTATCTACCAACGATCTTCAACGCCTAAATGTTTTTCAACATTTTGTTTGCAAAAATGCACAAAATCTTCCGACCAAAACAAGATCCGATATCTGTGAAAGTGTTTTCAACGTTCTACCTATCAAATCAGAAATAGATATCCGCAAACTCTTATTTCTAGGCCGACTCTGTCTCATGGATCACCAGTCTCTTTCAAAGAGGATATTCTCAACACGCTTATTTTCATTCCTGGAGAACATTTCCAATAAACAGCGAGGATTTATTCCGGATGTCATCAATATTTTGTCCACTTACAGTCTTACTGAATACCTACAAACGTGGCTCCATGATTGCTCATTTCCACCGAAACAGACTTGGAAAAAAATAGTGAGATCTGCTGTATCCAAGCTACACCAAACAAACCGTAACATTAGGATGATAAATGACAATGATTTTTACCGTTTCAAATCCATTATCCAAAACCAATACCCAAGTTTCATCTGGTCTATTCCGTCCAACTCATATGAAATCTCTCTTTGTAAATTTATCTGCAAGCTTATAGCTTGCCCTCCGGAACAGACTCCTTTTATCTGCAGACTATGCGACACCGTGTTTGTAGACATTTTTCAACATATCGCTTGTTCCTGCCCCTCGACTACTGACTTACGTACATACTGGTGGGATCAGATCTCCAACTCCTTCGATATTCACCTCTCCGCGGACCTGTGTGCCATGACTGATGATGACATATTCTTCTTCCTTCTAGGTGGGAAATATTTCACATGGTTGTCAGAAAAAGACCTACGTACAGTTCGTATAATTAATTTTCGATACATCCGAGACACTGCTGCACGCTACAACCGGACCCTCAAAACTCAACCTAACCAAATGTTAGCAACATAAACTGTGTTTGTTCGTGCCCCCTCCCCCGTGTAGGACCCCCCCCCCTTTTTTTTTTTTTTTTTTTTTGTGTCTGTGTATATATGTAAATACTTATGCCTTGTCTTATAATTATATGTGTTGCATGTATGTATAATTGTATGTTCTGAAATAATCCTCATATGAGGGAAATAAAGTATGAATGAATGAATGAATGTTGAAATTAATTTATAGAATTTCGGGTATGACAAACTTCACTTCCGTTGAATGTCCTTTTGAAAATTGATTGGTGAAAAATATAATTGATAAATAAATCAATTAAATTGAAATCAAACAAGTATTCGGTTTTGCGTGTTACTGCATGTGTAGTTCAGGAATAATTAAAGTGACATTTGTCGTTAGATTTAGTTCTATTGTTTAAAAGTATTTAACTTTCTCATTCATAGTAGAATATAAGGATCCATGAAGCATGCTGCTACGTATATACGGGATTTACAACAAAACCTGCTGAAAACATAAAACAGACTCTCTACAAGAATAAGCGCAGCAGGATCAGTTACTGGATTTTTGGGGGGATATTTTCTAAACATATAGTCAAAATCGGTATGATAAAAAATTGTATCATGAGATGATTTTTGAGTACAAATTATTTCTCTATACCATATTTCTCCGTCAAAACTTCATATATATAATTTACTCAGTAAAATCGTCGTTTATAAATAGATGGGCGTGTTTTTTGCACGCACATTATGCATTCTGATTTACTACTTTTTTTTTGTCTATCCGTAAATTGTGGGAAATTTTCGTCCCAGAAAGAAAATTGACGAAAATCATTGCAAGTGGGTAGCTTTATTAAGATTTATAACAAAACTGCTGCAAAATGACGATTGCCAACACCCGCATATGTTTTTGTCATCTTTCTTATCTGATGTTTAAATCGCTCAGAGAGAAAATCGTCTGGGAAATACTTGAAAAGTTAAACTTATGAACCAGAAAAAAAATACCGTCTGGGAAACACTTGAAACTTACAAACCAGAAAAAATAAATATATCTCGAAAATAATTATATGGTTGAATAAGTAAATCAGTTTGCAGTCATTGGGCGAGTGCATGTAGGTACATGTACATATCTACACACTTCCTAATTATGACAACAACAGTGGGGTGTAAAATGTCTGTGGATGAACATGTTTTTCTCGATCAATAAGACTGGCTACCACATTCAAAGTCAACTTCAGCTTTCTTTTTTTTGCGTAAGATATACATCTTATTGCATATGAAGTGTTTTTTTTTCTTTTTTTTTAACAAATCTGTGCAGCACAGTGCAGGGATTTAGGAACAATCTGGTAATAACAACAATGAATATGTAGTTCAGTAATAATAATCAATTCTATGTCATATTTATAAATACATTTCAATCAATTGGATAGGTTTAAATACAAAAGTTTTATGATTGTCATAGTATAGTAAATTTATTATTTACTTACTTCCAACCAGTTGATACAAAATCTATATATAAAAAACAAGACTTGGATTGTTTGGGATGGGTGAATGCTGGTCATTTCCATGCACTTTTAAGTGTAGCAAAGACAGAAAGGGGGTAGATTAGGATTTGGCGGGGGTGGGCTTGATGCACGCGCAAACCAAGTTATAGATGCATTATATAATATGAACGACATTTAAGAATAAATGAATCATAATTTGACTCTTAAAGGATACATAGGGTTAGACACAAAAAGCAATTGTGACGAAGTGCAGGAGACATATTCATAAAACAGATCTAATAGAGAGCGAGCGAGAGAGAGAGCGAGAGCGAGAGATGGATTAAAAATTAGGATTGTGCTCTGTAAAAATAAAATCATCAACGGTACAAGCACAACTTCAATGCTTACTTTTAAAATTTATCAATTGCGAGTCTCTAATTAATGGTATTTTAGGTTTCAGAATCATGATATCACTCAGTCTGTTTTTATATTCTATTGCAAATATTCCTTAAAATGTTACCTTTTATAATTGATCTTATAACGTGAATAAATGGAATGAATATCGGAATTTCAAAAATTGTCTATTGATTCATGTTTTTTTTAAGTTACAGAGAACTTTTAAAAAAGAATTTAGAAGTGCTTTTTTTCTTTGATATGCAAAATCATGCAAAGATCTTGACTGTATGAAAATTGTTTTTAATATCAAGTGCATTTCTGCGAGTTTTAACATGAAAAGCCCTTTTCAGAATTCTCAACACTCGAAATGGGAATTTCTCAATACACCACGCTTTCTTAAGTAGGTCGAAGACGCTATTGGTTTTATTATCTACTATTAAAATCTGATCGTTCTTGTCAGGGCACGTAAGCGGCCCCAAAAATATGTAGTTTTAGAAAAATCAAATATCTCAACCGTTCTTAGTGCCAAATCAATATTTGTGTATGTTTTAATAGAAGGGCTACGCCTTTTATCCGAGTTTAAGCCCTCGTGGATGGGAAAATATAATACATTCCATTTAGAGGAATCGCCTCGACAAAGCACACATGATGCAGGGGCTATACTTTAAATTTTTGACGGACAATCTCTTCTAGTTCTGTTTGATCAAGGGTTACTTAAATTTCAAAATGTAAATACGACATCATAATCTCTCGGACATGTCAATCGAAAAGAGTTCCGCATTTATCTTAATCAATATTCAAAAAGGGCGGTCCATAGTAACAAACGTATCCTTATCATTCAATAAGAGGCGTTCACCCGTTAAAAAGTAGGCGGGGCTTAACTATTGTTTCTAGGGCGATGATTGAAGTGTGTAAGTGCTAGAACCTCGCTCTACGGATGACTGATTCCCGGTTAAATGTGTGTGTATATGTATCAATCCCACGTGGGGTTTACCTATACAGAGACACATAACGGTTTGTTTTGTCAGGAAAGGTGCACGGTTTACCCTGACAAGGCAATTTAAAGAGCCGAGTCGACGTTCTACCGTTATTCGCACGGCGGGCACCCCACTGAATCGCACCGTTATTTTATTCTGTATCGTGAACTTACCAGTGCAATGGATTATTATATACCTATAGATACGGCTAACCTTATACAGAACATGTTCTTATGAAGAAGTCAAGATGAAGTTCCATTTCAAAGGTAGATGTTTACATAATTTATTTTAAATTTGATTTTTAATTCATTTTGCCAAATTTGTGAAGAAAAAAAATGTGATTTGCTATAAGCAAATTTTGACGGAATAATATTGAAAGTGAAGAATTGAAAAGTTCTTGCTTGCAAAAGTATTGAAAATTTTTAAAAGGTGTTTCTTCATTTTAATTAAAAATCAAGTTATGCCAAATTTAAATTAATGTCATCAATTCCGTTCTTGGCCAACATGACATTTTTAGAATGTTTCTTGGGGGAAAGGGTAAGCTCATTGCAAAGCACATGTAAATGCATACATATCTCCATGCACTTAAACTATTTTTCGGCGAATTTTAAAAGCATGTTTTAATGCAGAAACACACAGTAGACGAGGGTAGACATGCACAAAATCTAAAAAAAAAAAAAAGATCAACAAGTGAATGAATCGCTACCATGTTTATGCATACAGATGCTCATAGAGAAGATATCGGACAAGATAGAGAGATTCCATTCCACCATATAGCACCGTTACGTACCGGGGTTTCGTCTACTCACGTTACAGCACACAGGCAATTAACGGAATAATATATCATATCTGCCGAATAATAAAACCTTTGAATAATAATTATGCACCTGCTCCCTCTCCACGCGCGCCCGGTTTCAGATGTCGCAGAAGGAGGTGATACCCAATACACAATTTCGCAGGTAAATGGGGGGCTCCCTCGTGTAACTGGTCCATGGACCAAGTGTAGATTGACTCGAGTTTCTTTGGCCCCCTCTCAGTCTGTAAACCAGCTCACGACGGCAGAAGAAAATCCGGGCAATTATCATCTCGCCCAAACGACATTATCAATTTTAAACCGATAATGTTATTTAAATATTTGAAATGCAAACTTTATTTCTATGGGCCGAGGGTCGGGTAGATTTCATACGGTATCAGCCAGGGCCCTCTATTCTTATATATCAAATTACGTTCCCCGTGTACGCTATCTTATCGTCTGTTATAAGGATATGTAAATGCTATCTAGAAAATCCATTCCGTGTCGCAAGGGTTTAAATCAATATTCAAATTCGAACCGCAGTCGATTTTCTTATCAACAGTCCAGGGCATTCAGAAAAGAAGAAAAAAAAATACACCTTTACCTGGGCAAATTGCAAAGTGCGCGAGTGCGTGGCACCTCAATGTTCCAAAATAAAAACCCAGCATCTAACTCTAAAATGTGTAAAAAAAAAAATAAAATAAAAACACAAACACAAAACAACGTATAGATTTTTTTTTACAAGTAATGCACTTCATTTGAAGTTCACATTTCTTTGGTTTTAAATGCGTACTACAACTTGCAAACCATTTCCCACCTTTTGTTGACAAACTCACAAAAGGTATTTTTTTTACATTTCCCTTTTAAAAAAAAATCTTAATATTTAAATGTCGAAAGATAATAACAAAAAAAGTTGTCGCTTTATATTTTTTATTCTTTGAATAGGTGTAATAGTACCCAAGGGGGTTGACTCGATTTAATCTCAATTTGCGGATATACATTATAATGAATGGGTGAAAAGATTGGTATATAGCCTTTCTTTTTCAATAGCTCTTAATTGATCAATCCGATTTATGAAACCTCAGGTGCGTTTGAACACGTCGGGATACGTAATTGGTCTTTAAGCCTTCGTTTGAACTTGTCAAAGTCTTAAGTTGCTTACGGCACTTTCACAAAAAATCATTTGTTATTCATCATCTCGTATTGACTCCAAAAGAACCCACTAAAAAACGTAAAAACTAAACTGGTATTTAAATATAAATTACATAGACTGAGAAATGGAATAAAAAAAATAAAATATATTCACCCCATATCGCAAAGCAATCAAAGAAAAGGGGTAATAAATTAAAGCGTATAGATTGAGTTTCCAGACTGTGATCAAATGGAATTCATTAAAAACTCCGTTTTCATCCGAATGTAATAAATTTGCCATGATTGAATTACGACATTTAGGGCAATATAAATGTTTATGAAATCCACGGCCGACATACAGGGGAATCTCATTAGAACGTATGCCAAACAAACAGACAAGGAGGGGGTCATTTCAAACCGATAGACACAGACATAGATAAATCAAGTCCAAAGCGCCCAGTCCACCCGGACTATATTTAATCATCAGTGTTGAGTACTCCAGGAGATGATTTGATGACATTCCATAATGTTAGTAAACACACTCAAGACCTTGTCCTTATCACCCAGACTCTTGAGATTGTCTCCGCGAGATGGGGACAGAGGTCATAAATCACTGTTTTCTCACACTGTATTATCTACGGCTTCTCCCAAATCTACTTAAAGTTAAGGGGGCTCTATCATTTTATTACGATGATGGCACCGTGGTTTATATTACATGCCCTGGTCCGGAGAAGGGGACTAGCCTCTATTGCTCGCTCAGCATAATCCCATTTCCATACCGGTAGTAAACGCAGGGTATAAAGAACCGTCACGCGCGATCGCATAAATCACCAAATTAAGTAAGAGATTAGAACTATTTAAACTTTTACGTTACGAGAGATGAAGTCAAACTTTGTAAGACTGATTAATATTCTCGCGTAGTTTTTGAGAGCACACACGTAAGCTCGATCTTGATAAGCCACAAGGACACCTATTATCAAATCTTGTTCTTTGGAAGTTCGCTACATCCGCGCACATTGATCTTTGGTCATTCACAAAGATAAATTTAGGAAAGAACCTCTAAGCGGAGGAATGCACATTTGACCCTTGACACAGAAGAATAAGTTATGGGGGAGTGTTACGTAGATTAGATGCAAATTCATAATTGTTACCCGAAACCTCTTATAAAAACCCCCCAAACCTTGGCTATATTTAGTATAAGCGCCGAAGATTTTTTTATGATCGCTGTGGTAATTCAACAATTTCACCTTTATTTGATTTTTACCCCATCCGTTTCAAAGTTCTCGAAAACTTGAACGTTGATACTGAAGTTCACAGGTTTTGTACATTGGTGGTTTTAAAGTTTTGATAACGGAAAATATGTTCTGACTTTAAAGAACATTATTGTAACCCCTTATCCCCACTTTCTTTTTTCGCAAGTCATCATGCAAAGGGGATGCAAATTTATGACGTCAACTACGAAGCCTCAGACGCAATGAAAAACCCTGGCTGTACTCTTGAGATAGGATAGAAAAAAGTATGAAAAATAACACACCCTTAACATCTTTCACTTGAAATAAAATAAAAAAGAGGAGAGACATCGCGATATTGAAATAAGATTTCTGTTATCAGATTCATCAGTATTATTAGATAGATATGTTTATCTCACAAGGGGAAAAATCAATTACAGAACTCCTTTCTCCATGTTTTTACACCCAAATAGAAAAAATCCGTTTTGAATGCGGTGCGTCAAGGAAGACCATTTAAAGAGCCTTTGTTAGTGCATAAAAGAAGAGAAATATTTTATTACGTGACACGAAGCCTTTGAAACCGTTGAACCTTTTCTTAACATCTTTAAAAAGACTTGGTCCTATATATCATTTTATTACCATTCTTAACGGTATTTTATCGTTTTATATAATTCCTCGCTTTGATATATGAATTCCTGAGGTATTTTTTTCTATATCATTCATTTATTGTAACACAGCGTAGATTTTTCCACTAAGTTACGTAAATATGAATAAAATTCAGAAATGAGTTTTGAATCATATCCCACGGTCTATATTGTGATAGAAACCCGTGGGTATGAAACTGCCGAAAATCGCAATTCATGATGATTCGAGTTAGATCTGATGAGAAATAGCGAAAAAAAGTCTTTTAATTATTTTTTCTGAGCGTGAGAACTCCCGTTTAGAGATCTCATTGGTGCAATCATCTTGAATAAAGCGCTTATTTGACCATGCATCACAACTTCACGTAATGCATATTAAGCGAATGATTTACAAACGATGTCGTAAAAATCATAGAAGCGTTTACGATATAAATTAAATTTCTGTGTTAAAAAACACTGATAAGCCCAAATGCGTTAAGCGTCTTTTGTATAAAAAAGTAATTTTTGACACAAAAAACCCCAACATAATCGTAAAAAACTTTCATTCTCATAATAATAAATTCTTCTCTTTTTCTTTTGTTGAAATGTATCAAATTAAAGTTATGTGTATGTTGAACGACAACCTGAAAAGCTTGACATGTCTGACTCAAGTGTTTATGTGACGGTGTAGATGATCTCGCTAATAAACTCTACCATACACAGTCCCCGGGTCATTTTGCTAGTCGTCTTTTGTCTTTCCAAAGTCCATACAAAAATATCAAGTTTTTAATCCGATTTGACACAATTTAAATTCCCCTATAACTGTACGCCTGTCTATTGTTCGCCATTGTTACCCGGTTTTCGGCATGGCATTGTGGTCATTCTGTTAATCTTTGATTCATCGACGAAACATCTAAATTCCACAGAAAATGGTCAGAGATCAGGTGTCCTAATGCTCGCAATGCATAAGTTTGATCAATTTTCAAAATGGCAGGTCTATTCTTTGGGGAAAAAAAGAGACCGCACGAATATCTGTCGAGAAATAATTGAATATTTACATATTGATGATAAAAGTTGCTAAATTTCTGAGTCGCCACTATCCCAGGTAGATAGGCTTCACGTATCGACTTTCAATACCTGCATTTGATGTCAAAGTTTAAACAAAACGGCCGTAATTGTCCGAAAGACCGTTTCTATTGTTAACCGTAGGATCACTTCAATGTTTGTCAATACGTGTGTAAATAATGGAATAATTAGCAAGCGCCTGTCAACGCAGAATTCCAACCGCAATAACGTTCCGGTGCTGCATTTACTGACTGTTTAGAATACAAAAGAACCATTAACCGAATTTGTTACTAAATATTGAAAGCTATCAATGCAGCCGTTGATGTACGACACATAAAAACGCTTTCACTTAGCAGAACAATTGGTTACAGTATAATGTCATTAAATCACACAGGGCGGGGTAGAAGACGGAGATCAATAGTAGGGTTTTCTATTAATAGATCCTGGGTACAGAAACATGCAAGTCAGTATTTATACCTTAGGTAATACGGGGGATATGTAAAACGCGGGGGGAGAAACCTGCGTTCATTCAACTAGTAATCCGACTTATATTGAAATGATCAAAATTCAGATTCTTTTCAACGCCATTCAAATTCTAATTTCGAATCATTTGAGCATGGACGGAATCGATGAATAGCATTTCATAATATGCCCTCGTTATATCAACTTTTCTCACGACTTTTTTACTTCTTCTAATTTCAGTTTGAGAGTCAGCATTCAGTCATCAGAAGGATAAAACAACCTCTCTCGACATAGAATGGAATCTAAGCAGTCTTTCCTCGACTTTTCATCATTTCCACGGGAACTCATGGAACAGTTGCAAAAATTCAGACAAATTTCCGGACGGAGTCGGGAAGATTCGGAAGTGGAACGATGTTTTCCGGACATTAGATCACCATTCAAATCATCGGACGGGAATTTGTTCAAATTTCCTCGTGATTACCGGGAATCTATTGACATGGCGGCCAGAAGTTACATTCCTTCTCCGAAAAGCAATAAGACTTCGTGTGCCCTCTACGGAGAAAATTCGGACTGGATGATGGCGGAAAGAACGAAATCACGTACCCCACCATCGTCGCCATTAACTCCCTCCAGCTCTAACAGCGCCATTAACTTCAGATACTCTCCGTCATTGACAAACCAACAGAGGACAGAAAACAAAATGGCAGATCCGGGTCCCAATGTAGCTGGGGACGATGAAATTGTGTACTGTGTTCCTCGAACAATCACTTCCGACTCCAAATCATCACAAAAAGACTGTTCATCCATAGAACAAACTCCTTCCAAACAAAGTTACGGGTCGGACGTCATCTCGCCCTTTCGGAGACCCTCTCCCAGTCCCAGTCATTCGGAAGAAATGTTTCGTGCTCGTCTCTCGGATACTGTTGATAACGGGACATTTGACGAGAGGCAGACGGAACGTGCAAGGAAGCAACTCAATTTTGACGCATGCTCAGTGAGCAAGAAATCAGGTGAGTGACCAGCAGATAAATAAATTCAGACTTTATTTTTTTAATTCGAACAATTTACATGTAAAATGTGCAATGAGGGTTGGGTTCATGTGTTCGACATTATTCGCAGGCCCAATGGACGATCTGTACTACTCATCCGAGAGGTCCCGAAGTCCTTGTAAACAGAGAAGGGAGGTCAATGAAGACGACCAAGAAGAACATACCTCACGACTCGTTTTTCAACTTCTGTCTCAGATCAAAGGTCAAGGACGCAAGCGGAAAGCCTCGGACTGTTGCAGCTGTGAATGCGACACAGATTGTGACAGGGACAGTTTCAAAAGACAACGAAATGGTAAAGACCAATAGTTTTATATCAAATAGCAGATACAGACTCCTTCTTTGATTATTACATTATTATAACAAATACTGTATTTATCAAGCTTTCATAATGCACCGCCTTTTGTTCTCTTTCAGAATACTTTCCTAATCAATTTCGCCCCGAGAATGAGTTGAACTGGCGAAGATTCACAGATCAACAGGAAGTAGCAACGGATAATTGCACATGCGCACTGATGGAAAAGGAGTTCCTAAAGATGGCTGAGCACGCGTACAAAAACATCAGGCGGCAAGATGGTAGCACAGAGAGTTTTGTTCGATTTCAAAAAGAACTTTCTGAGACCAATGCAATTATCAACGAGTCGCTCTCCGTCCTAAAAAACATGAAGAATATATGCGAGCATCGCCATGTAAACAAATTCTGACGTCTGAGTCGTCGCCATATTGTCCTGACGCCGTCCAGCCTACCTTCGAATTTTTTTTAGTTGACTATAGATGACTACATTTTTATTGAAGAGTTCAAAATAATGTGTTCAGCAAGGTCAGAAATGTCAATTGTTCAAACTGTGTTTGCAATCTGAACCTTAATGATGTGTTCATGATTTTTAATATAGTTTTTATCCAGAGTTTCTATAATGTGCTACGATAACTGCCTTATGAAGTTTTTCACAGTGTGAATTTTTTGTAGTGAATATGCACTATGAAAAAGAGTACACGGTATTTGTCAATACCTTTTATTGTCTCTCTTGTGAGATACCCTCCGTGCTTTGTGTATCACGGTCCTTTTTTTTGTGTGAACCGGAAACGAGGTTCAGTGTTCAAAAATGGTGTTCAGATGATTGTACTTAAACATTCCTAGATACAGACGTTCATCTTGCCAGGTCGATTTTTTGTCACGTATCAACTGCTTTGGTCCACAGCTATTTGCTGCGGTTCTGATATTAAGTGCGAGACTGTGCCGGAAGTCGGCTACCGCAAGATGGCGCTGTATGGCTCTTCTATTGGCTGTGATATAAAAATGTGTACAGAATATAGAGCAGATAATTTAGTCCTCACACTTTAGAACTATCTCTACTAAAACCAGAGTATTTATTTTACTTGTTTGTGAAACAAATCATTAGAGTTTAGATTTTAACTTATATCCGAGAAATATTATCATATCGTATTTATTTTTTCTATACCTATTTAAAGAAATTAATTTATTACTAATTTTTTATTGAGAAAAGGTTGTCTCTCTCGCTTTTTCATATATATTTTTTTGGTTGATACCACGTGAATTTTGAAAGATACAATCTGTGATTTGTACATAGATCTCCCAGTAATTTATTTCTTGTATCACTTTACCTATTTATTCCACAGAGTAACCGGTTTTTATATCTATTATTTATTGTTTTCAAACTTTTGGTGAAAAAGCCTCGAAAACGTAATTGATTGGTTGTTCAATGTAAAACAAAACTTGACGATTTATGCCGTGCAAGTCCATTAGCTCTTATGGGAAATAGTGATGTATGTAACATGTAATAGTTTCTTAACAGGTTTTCAATTTTGACCTTTTCTTTTTCTGTACTTGATTGGATTTTTTGTTTGAGTTTGCAGTGGGTTTAATGTTTCTCTTAGCGAGTTTTTATATTAATTTTTCATCTCTGTCTCCTTAGACGCACTCCGTCCAAACCTATATATAGCCATTACGTCATTTACTAAAAATAGCCGTTTGTTTAGAAACAAACGGCACCCTTAGTATTCAATAATTTCGCTAGGTGTAACAAGTTATAATTTTGAATATTTATTATCTTTAGTATGTAGTGTAGGACCCATGCCAGACTAATTACCCGTCTGAGCTAAAACCTTATCAACCCGCCGTCCAAGTTTTGTGTGGTTCATTTATAAATTACTTAATAATAATAACTAGCGGTAGATTATATCAACTCATCCCATTGTTAGCTGTGGATCGCCTTGTTTTTTAACCATACACCCGGTTAAAAAGCAGACGCATTCACTTCGAACGCCTATTTTCCCATCACGTGACCTTCCATACATCACCATTCATATTTAGATTGTGAACAATCTACTACAACCCTTATCGGAATCCGTCCAAATCTTCGATAAGTTATTTTAATGATATACTTGCATTGAATGAATTTATGGATTGTTTTTTACATTTTATAATTTTGAAAATAAAATGATGAACAACTGTATTATTCTTATTTTTTATTTTTTTGGATATAGACGACAAGAACGTTTAATGACTTGACATGCAGAGGAGAATGAATCAAATTGGGACTATTAAAAACTAAATTTTGATCAAGTGCTGCTCTTCAAGAACAAAGTTCAGAAATAAAAATAAAGCTACACGAGGCTTATAAAATGCGCAACGTAGCTCTTTTGGGAAAGAAACTTACAATTTTACAGACCCAAAAGTAGTGTTAGAGTGGTGTTAACAAACTTGAACAGAAAACCGAATGAATGTATGATTGTACTTTTATGTAAATAATATGTTTTCTTCTTTGCAACAATCCTCATTATGATAGCGATAAATATAAAGGGACTCGAAAAAAGCGAAGAATATAACAGAAAATCTCTCTTTTCGTTTGATAGTAGAACTTGTTTTGGTATAGGCGGCTATGCATTTGTTTGATCACGGAAAACGTCGTAATATGTATGTGCTCATCATGAGTTCTTATACTTTAAAGTTACTGTGGAATCATTTTTATTCGTAGGGGTCAATGTTCGTGGGTAGCCAAAACTCTCCTGGTTCGTGGAGACGTAATTTCGTTGTTTACAAGTTCTTTTTCGTAAAAACATATTAAGCATATGCTTGCATATACGTTCGTGGGGATGTTAATTCGTGGGCAAGGGTTAACCACGAAAGCCACGAATATTGGTCCCCCACAAACAATGATGATTCCACGGTAATCTACAAAGAACATCCCTCAAACAGAGATTGTTTATTGATGCAGTGTACTAAAACAGGGTGTACATGTAGGTTGGTAGATAGCTAGGTAAGGATCCAGCGCCCGTCCAATTTTTAAGGCGTTCATATTCTCTAAGAATTTGTGTCTTGCTGGAAAGAAAAAATGGAGTTTTTATCCCTGACACCATTTCATTTTATGGTTTTGTAAGATGTAAATGTTGTTCGTGTTAAATAATTTTTTTATATAAAGAAAAAGCTTTTGCTATTAGCATTCTCCTTTCTATATTTCAAACCTGCTTTGCCAAAGAGCAAGGCGCCAATGTACACGATTTAACCTAAAAACAACGCTCCGCATACTTTCTGCCAACGATATCTTGGTTCCAGTCTTTATATACGATCCTTATTACATGTACCACTTTTCTCCATCAAATAGACTCAAGGGAAAGTTATTTTATCCGTATAACTGGTGATCCGGATTAGCGGTGTTTGTGTCTTCTTATTTATTACACAATCATTCTCCACTCAAATACAATAGGTATAAAGTAACCCACAACAGGATTTAAACGGAAGAATTGAGCAACTCATGACTGCCTGCGTCAACTTGAACGAGTTAGGTACTGTCAAGGGCAAACGAACTGGTCTCACTATCTTCAGTCGGTTGAATGTTTATTTAAACAGATTAAAACGAAACATAAGTTACATTAACACAAATAACCGATGCTGGAACATAAATCAAAATATGTTATGTTAATTCAGCGGATTGAAAGCAACCCAACAACGATAAAACGATGATATATACCTAAGCTTTTCAAATTCAATGCAGAATTTCAATTGAAATTTGTTTCTTGGATAGAGACAAAACTCAATGTCCACTATGGTACATGTACACTAGGAGTTAACCCTTAAATTATTGGTCGATACACTTCCTGAAATAAGAACCCTTGTCCACGTAGGGTCACAAGACACCCCTTCCCCGAATATACAATCTTTTTGTAACGAATTGACCAATGACCCCGAAAAAGATGGCGCCATCTGAATGAATTTCGATTCTCATTAATCGCGTTGCTGCTGCATAATTAATGGGTTTATACTGATTTTTATTTATCGGAATGACCTTGTTATTAATCGGAATGACCTTGGTGGCCCCTGACTGGACCGAGATGTGGTCAACATGGCGGGGGAGAGGGGAGGGTCCGGCGCCTAAAAAAAACCACACACATAAAGAAAGAAGTTATTAAAAGTCAAATAATTCTAGAAAGGATATGAATTTTTGTAAATCGCGTCCTATAAGTATACTGCGGATCACGTATTCCGTTTGGGCGAGATCTAGACTTGTTTTCTTTTTACGCGAAGCTTGCGTTCAAATTGCTCGCCAAGTACGTTAGGGTACTGGGATCCAAACAACCGATTATTTCCAGATTACAGGGCTTTAATTCATTTTCATGATGGAGTTGTAATGGTGCGGAAATACCTGATAACTCTACGAATCATTATTTATAAAAGCATGTTATTGTTGCTGCTTCATTGCTATCAAGACAGGGGGTTATGAACAAGGAGCCGTTGTGAATGTATAGAAATGCATTTGGCGACATGGAAACTTGATATATCGAATATACGGATTTTTCGCCCGTAATCATACTATAAAAATAATCACGGAAAATCCTCATTAAATATAATGATTCATGTAAAAAGGGCTCTGAGAAAAAAAAATCAAATCTTAAGACAGAAAAGAAAAGTTTCCGGATAAACACTATTTTTTTGGAATGGCGGTGTACATGAAGGTGTTAAGACGATGTGTATTAAAGTTTAAAGAGCGACTCTGCACCCAAAGCATTTTCTATTACAGAACGTCTGCCTCAGCAATGATTTGCATTTGCACCTAATGCTCCCCATAATTGATTGAACCATTGGCGACAAAAACAATACGTGTATTCCTGTAATACCTACATGTTATGGAGAAAATGGAATTAATAAGCTGCAAAGAATGAAGAATCTGTTTTATTATTTTGTTTACAATGTTGGGTGTTGGCGATGTGGTTTTTCAAAGAAAAAAATACGGAAAGAGAAATTATAAATGTAAAGACATGTTTACCAAGTGATTACAGCTATACTGTTTTTTCATTGACATCGACTATGACTATGACTATGATTTGTAATTGTGTGGTACTTAATTACTGTCAAGTTCCCTGGCCTTTGATCAAATATCGAAAATGTCATATACACGTATTTCACTTATCGATGACGAACGGTGCTGTTAAAATGAAATTCTGAATTCTTGTGATCAGTTCGAGGTGATAAAACAATAATTATCAACCTTTTTACGTTGTATGTTATAAACATCTGCTGTAGACAGCTAACTATATTAATGAAATGGCAATGATCTTGTACGGAACACAACTCGGTTTTAATTTTGGTTGTGTATTATAATAGCGATTAGCTAGAACCTATGCTAGCCCCCCCCCCTTTTTTTTTTTACAGAAGAATTTGAAGTGAATAAACTATAGCTAGTATGCACGGACTGGAAGGAGTTGGAGGACCAACCCATCTTCCACATTCACGCGGTAATGTTACCGGAAAAAATAGGCCTCGGACTATATCTTCCGACACTGAAAACAAAATTCCTCGGAGAATGTTTCTTGCACACCAAAGTTTTCATAAAAAATTGATGTAGCAACTCCAAGTTTTAGTTCTTATTTTGAAATTAGCATTTGAGTATGTCATTCAAGAATATTGCCCACAGGCAGCTGATGTCTTTTTGAAATAAGAAAAATAACACATGAATAAAATTGTAACGGTTTATCCGGGTATTATATTTCTATGCTAATGGCGTAATAAAAGATTCCCTCATCAAAGTTGGATTCATATTGCGGACAGGGTTAAGAAATGTGAGCCGCGGCGCGTGCTGAGTTTATAGAGATGTTGACAGAGAGTATTTAAGATATTATAATCAGTTACCAACAATTGTCGTTCGTATTCTATATGCTATTGTGTATAAGCGTATATGACATCGTCTGAAGCCACGGTCCGGGGTCCGCATAGCTCTTGATGGGATCGTACATGGTCGTGGTTTGTGACGATCAGTTTATGAGTAAATAAACACCGGGTTCGATCTCGAAAATTGTTAAAAACATCTTATCAAAACGTACAGTTATAACTCTGTTTCTGGTTTCTGTTTTTTAAATAATTTATTTCAATGTGTTTTAAAACCATTATTGAAATTTGTGGAGTTTCACAAAATCCTTCCATTTAAAGATCTGTTTTTTTCTTATAAGTCACACTTCCGACGGGTAAGAAAATAATTTCTCGCGACCACATGGTTAGAATAGATTACGATTACACCCACTGTGTGACGTAATGGATACAGGTCTCCATCGTTTGATGTTACATAAAACTCAACTCTTTGAATAGTTCCTAGTCCATAACCTAAGAAAACAAACAAACAAAAATTAGAAAACACATTTACCGTTTCACGGCAACAAAAGAAGCTGAAAAAAGGAAATCGAATTTAGATGAGAAAAATATTCATCTACAATGACTGCAACAGCTAAATAGAATTTGGAGAATAAAATCAATTTAACGCTAATCAATTAAACCAACAAATTACAGCAAAGGTAACTGCAGTCCAAACAAACACCACAAAGGGGCCACCAGACTAGAATATCCGAATTTTCTCATGAAATACCTGCGACGCTTTTAAGACGGTCAATATTTGATCTGGGGAGAAAGTGAGAAATGAAAATATTTCTCTCTTGAAGTTTGTCAACAAACACTGGGCCTTTGACTTTTAGATTACGTCCCTGTTTGAAGTAAAAGGTGCCAGCGATTTGACGGTCAGTTGGGTTTGAGGTGTTAAACTTGCTCGCGAGATTGTGACGTAGGTGTGAGATTTAACGCGAGACTGTGAAGATAAATTATGGGAGACAATGGCTCCAATTTTCTTAGTCATTCTCCCAGAAACAAATTTTTGTTTTCTCTTCAGATTTTAATCCATTAACAAATTAAAATTCTTTGAAGGTTTTCGCCCTCATTAAACCGGCTTAACTTGCGTTTACCCCCCAGAAATCCAATTTTAGCTCCATTTAGTATTCCAAGTAAACTATCAACTTCTAGAAATGTATCAACTTAGTATCATCAAATATTTGATGTCTTTTTCTGCGTGTTTAGCAAATTTCATTTCTGGTCCGTCTTCACGCATTTTCATTTTTTTTCTTTTGCTGTAAACATTCCATCGCTAGTAAATATTTCTGTTCTATAGCTCTAAACTTTTAAAGAATTGTTCTTTGCACAATAAGTTCACAAATTCTATCTAGCCATCGAGTCAACGATCAGAGCGCTAGGACATAGAACTCTGTAAGATACGGCACCAAGTCACTCCAACCTTGTGTACATATAATGGCAGAAGGGGTTCAACAAACCCGCCATTATTCTACAGAATTTTTGACATTATGAAAGATGACCATCTGATAACTTACTTATTGACGTTCTCAACATTGTCAGCCAGCCTTTAGAAAACCGTTATAAATTAGAAACTCGATACGCCGATTAAAGGAAATATTCTTTTCAACATTCGGTAAATAAATTCGTATTGAGGGAGATTATTCTCTCTCTCTTTCATTTTTTCTCCATTCTTCTTTTCTCTCTCTCTCCTGTTTTTTTTTTCTTTTGTACAAGACAGGGAGGAGCAAAATTGTGTATTGTAAGCAATTATAATGATCGTGAGAACTAGATTTGATTTTTTAAACCTCCTCATAATTATTATTACATGTATGTTGAATCGACAGATACGCTCTGCGCTCAAGCACACAACCATTGAATTAACAGCCCAACTTTTTGTGTGAGTGCACACATCCAAAACCTGGGAAACCAAAGTTTACGGACAACGTAATATTATAAAAGGAATATCATTAATTTAACCGAAATCTGCTAAATTACATGGTGATTTTGAGGAAATAATTGGATATGTGTATGTAAGAGAGAGAGAGAGAGAGAGAGAGAGAGAGAGAGAGAGAGAGAGAGAGAGAGAGAGAGAGAGAGAGAGAGAGAGAGAGACGGGCGGACGGACAGAGAGAGAGAGAGAGAGAGAGGGACGGACGGACGAACGGACGGACGGACGGACGGACAGACAGACAGACAGACAGACAGACAAGTCACCTATACCTGTTATTGTTTATGTTCAGTGTCTTTTTAGATAAAAGTAACTTTGAATGTGAAATGAGAATTAACAATTTTTATAAAAGAAATCTTTGACGCCCTCTTAACATTTGATAATAAAACATATCTCTAGGAGGATGCCAAAAAAATATATAATGGTTGGGGTTCGTGACTCTGCATGAAAATTTTGTGTTTCGACTTACATATAATTCTCATATACTTTTTTTATAACGAGAAAGCCTAAAAAAAAAATAAATAAGATTAAATATTTCAATATTAAAGTCTTATTTTACTCAACGCTGTATAAATCTTATGATTTCCTCCACTTCTTTACAAGATGAATTTATATTGTGAGGGGAAAAAATAAAATAAATTGTTTTCACTCAAAATTCTTAGGCCAGGATTTATGAAATTGAACTAGTGATCAAAGAAAGTTTTATAGGACTATAATTGCCGACTCAACGATTTTTTCCACAAAAGAAAAATGGGTTTCTTTTCATTCTGAGCCCGATCATTGCTCGCTGATCCCGAGGCTTTTGAAATTTATTAAACGCAATGTACTCAAAAACAATCTTCTGGAAATGTCTACTCAAGTTTGTATAGACTATTTAACTCTCAGTGATATCCACTTTCCCACCATAATTCTACATACGTAGAATCTGTATGAAAAGAAGTTTTCCGCGACCATTTTCACAGTGATATAGCATTGCAAAAGTCAAATAATGGTTTTTTTTAAAGGTGGCAAACGGGTTATATTAAATTTATAACAATCAAAATTAAAAGGCACATGATTTTGATTTAAAACATCAGGCTAATTTACATCGAATATTTTCAAAGGGATGGACAGCTGTTTAATACTTTATACATGAACAAGCAACATTACAACTATATTCTGGCAAAAACACAATCAAACACGAACAACTTTTTAAATATGAAAATCAAATTTCAATATAATTATACCTGAATAAATACTAGTAGTTTCATGTACCATATATCCAATCTCATGGACTTTATGAAATAAAATAAATGTACTGTTTTAATCATGTTGTGAATTTTGAATTTACCGGGTGGCAGTAAATATAATATGATAGATGTGTTTTTGAGCATGCATATTTGTGTATTTAAACCAACCTGACAATTCTTTTCTTGAACAATGTCAATGACCAATTTTTGATTGACCACGTAACACAGATTGCATGTTCAGATTTAGGAATTTTTTCCAGGGGGGTCCGAGGGATACTTTTGTTTGCCGGGGGGGGGGGGTAGGTCCGAGACCTATTTTCGGTAATGTAACTGAATTTAGTCCGGGACCCCCCCCCTCATCCCCCCCCCCCCCCCAGATCAACCAGAACATGATAGATAATGCACGCTTTCCCACGCTGTGTTAGAGCGCTCATAGCAGGGACGGTCGTCGCGATAAATAAATAAACGAAGAAAAGAAAAAAAAAAGAAAAGAAAAATTGACGGAAAATTAAGAGATATTAAGGATTTAACTCTATCGTGAATTCAAATCTTATCAGCCATCAGATTATTACAGGTTAAATACCGATTTCTTGTGTCAAAATAATTGACACCTTATAAAATAAGATCTCTATCACTAGGCTACACCCCGCCCGTGTTTTTATTCAATGCACCTCAGTTCAAAACCAGCAAAAAACTGGATTTATAGACAAGAAAGAGTTGATTTTGTTGCTGGCGACACCGATTTTAAGAAATGTCGGCGGGTGCAGACGTCAGTTTTTACGCTAATGTTTATGTCGGGGAATTTCAAGCGAGAAAAAGAGAGTAGAAGAAAAAGAGGCAAAGAAAAAAAAGGACCCTTGAGTGCCAATAACAAACAATAGTGATAAAAATCTCTATCAAAATGCAGGTTTTCTTTTTTTTTTTTATATTCCATTTACAATTAAAACATTTCAGCGACCTCTGTGTGTTGCGATGCGTTCAGTTCGATTCTACAGGTGTGTACGCTGCACCATTATTTGGGGAGAGTTTTGGGATACCGATATGTATATATTCACCTTTTTATTCGTGAAGTGACATCGCTTTCGACCCATGACTCTGAAATGTACATTAGGGGATATTGGGTGTAAAATGAGATTGATTAGCCGTAACATTGGGCGATAAAACGGCACCTATGTATAATATTCTAATGCAGAACTATTATGTATCTCAAACGTGTCACGTCACGTCATAGAATTATACGAGGTCAGGGCAGTTATTAAATCATCTCACCCTCATTACGTTATAATAGGAAGGAAAATGGCATTTTAACCCGTTGATTTTTTGAGACAGGGAAATTTACCGTCTTGACAGCATAATGCGCTGACTTGCAAATTTCATTAGTTTTGACCTCGTAGTTAATCACTCAACCGCGAAACTACGTCATTGAGTCCATTTTTTGTTAAAAATTGAAAATACATTTTTTAATATCAATAGATGACAAATAAATAATTTTTTTTCTCATTGAATTGAAATCCCTCCGAAGTAGGGATGTATTTTGATTGAAACTTCATTCACTAAATTTTCATTGTCGTCTTTTAATGAAAGCAAGACAGTTTTGTCCAATATACAACAACTATTATATGGGAAAAAAGAAATGAATTGACCAACTTTCTAAGTAATAAAAAGAACGAATTGGAACGAATTTACTCCTTCAATGCATGAAATTCTTTTTTCATCAGGGAAATGTACATTAAGATAGCGGGCCATAAATCTACAGTGGGGTAGCTTTATTGAACGAAATGAGACAATAATCGCTCTCCTGAAGGACAGCGTAAGACGTGAGAAAATACAGACCAAACACGCGCGGAGTCGTTTTGCGTGTTTGGTCTCTGTTATACATCTGTCATGGAGCCCTCGTACACAATGATACTGTGTGAGTTATAACATCAATAAGGCAGGTAGACCAACTTCTGTGGAACCCTTTGATCCCGGGGTGAAATGTCGGCCCTCCATATCGATTCATGGATATATGTACATGTGGCTTATCACCTCAAGGCCTTATCCAAGCAATATACTGCACTTGTAGACCCCTCGCCCTACTTGCAACCCCCCCCCCCCCCCAACCACCACCCCGATTCCTAGTATGAATGTATCTATTCACCAATCAATGGCATGACTATAAAACACAATAATATAATCATTGTGTGGGTTTATCAAATGGGAGTGGAATGGGAGTTTTAATTTTGAGAATTGTCTGCATAATATTATGTATTAACTACTAGTATACGATTACATGTATTCAAAATCTGCAGATTTAGCAATATAATTTAAGACCTTAAGATCCCATCCAATTAAAATAATGCCTGTATGCTAATATGTACGTTATATTATATTATCTCATTCAATACGCATGGAAATTAACTCCATTAACTGCTTCAAAGTCTTCTGTTTGATATTGCAGGGTGGGCTACAAGCATACATAGCACACTATGATTCAAGTTTAATAAACTGGCCAGGATTAGCGATCGACTTTGGTCTTCTTCAGATGACGAGTAGGAATTCAATATCCCCCTACTGCTTATCTCATTAATAAGACGCGGCGCATTGATACCACTGTTTGTTTACTCACTAAAGGATGAGTCTGCGAGATAAAACTACTTACCACTGATCAAACGCTCAGCGTTCTATGAGGTGTGCGGTCGATCAAAACATATCAGAAGGTCTCCAGTGTATACTCATACATATATATCAGGGCGAATTTTTAAATTAATTCTGCTCGTATATCCCCATACAAGAGGAGTTAATTCAATAAAACAGACCCTGATGAGATTTTAAACATATTCATGTTTTTTGTATCCTTATAAACTTTGAAGTTTTTTTTAAGAGGGCGACATTCTATCTTAGTTTAGTGTCTTTTGTATTTGGTGAAAGAATCGGTAGCAGGTTAGAGCTTTAAATAACTGACCTCCTCCATAAATGCCAGGGAACCTACAGATTAAAGTGTTCAGGTTTTTTATGGCTTAATAAAAACAACAAATTGCATATATTATAGAAAAACTGTAGACCCGTTAGACCAAGTCAAGAGGGATGTCAATATTAGACCAATTTGGTTAATTCCTTTGTGTATATTTCGTATGTCGTATAAAATAAGTAGATTTTCTCCTAACGCCGACTTATCTTTAGCAATGTTGTACTATAGTGCTCAATCTAAAACAGAGATTTTTTTTATTGATTCATCTAATCATTCATGGTTTTTATGAAATGATGAAAAACCCCGAAAAAACCTCAATTGTTGCATGAAAAGCCCAAAATTCATCAATTTAAACTGTTAAGTTTAAATTGATGAATTTTGGGCTTTTCATGCAACTTAACAGTTTAAACTGTTATTAATTGTTAAGTTTAAATTAATAAACTTTATAAACTTTTGATGTAACCTATATACTGCTACTAGTATTTGATTAACGACTTAAATACCCATATTAATCTTTAAATGTAGAATAAACTTATGTATAGGATATAAAGGTCCTTTATCCTGTTTTCTTACACTAGCAAAACTACACCCCAACCTCAACCCAACCCCACCCCACCTACTCAAAAAAAAACCCCACACAAAATAACCCCTAAAACACCAAGCACAGACACAGCTACCGAACGCATATATCTGATCTTACCCTGACAAAATACATATCTCTGATATTTCAAGGGTTTATTCCTTCCTAGCCAACATTTGAATTATTTGAAGACAGTAACCGTGCATTCTATCTCACACTCGCCCAAATATTTCATGATTTAAGAGGGCTGAATGGACGTGGTCAGTTTTAGACTATACTGATCTCCGTGAGAAGAAGAGCTCAGAATAAAGATATAAAAATTCAGATTTAAAAGCTTAAATATATGAAATATTTATCGACAAAATAATAGTATACATCTTTAAAAATCATATATGAATATTTAATGTAGGTTACATGTAGATCAGTAATTTGTTGCCCACCCATGTCTCGCCGAGACAGACACTGTACTCTATGCATGTCTGCTTTATCTATATAACCGGTACTCAACCAAGTAGCGCAGTGGACAATGCACTCGGTTTTCACCGTTGCGACCCGAGTTCGATCCATGTGATCGAGTGTGGTTGTATGTGACAGGATATGGTGGTCGCCCGCTGGTCGCCTCCTTGGGTTTTCTCCGGGTACTCCGGCGTCCTCCGACATCAATCGCGGTAACATCCGTGCCAACGAGAGATATTATTATAAGTTACTCATCAATCGTTGTTAAATAAATAAAGTTCATAAATAAAGTTAAATTATAACCGTATTCAATACGTGTGGGAGTCAAAAATCTCTCCCTCGGGGGCTGATGAAGTACATGGGTCAAGGAGCAACGGAGATCCCACAACGTTAACACCGATCTCTTAGGATTCCATTCTGTCCATCAAAGCTTCTCCAGGGTCAACGATTAACCCGATACCCTTGATCCGGTGGGGTGGGGATTTGAGAAAAGGGCATCTTCTACGAATTTAAATCCCGAACAAATTGGTTTAGTATAACTTCAAAAATAATCCAGTTATGTATCTTGTTCGCCAAAAAAATGTCAAAATGGCTTATATTTCTTTAATTAAGGGACTTTTTTTTTCTTTTTTTTTTCATGGGAAATGGTTAACAAGTGAAGAATTGATGAGAATCGGGTGATTTGGTCATCAACATGTTGCCATAATATGCACGAAATTACGTTATTAGGAGAGGAAGTCATTCAAAATATGATGCCCCTCCAAAAAACCCAACCAAAAACAACAAACACCCCCACCCAAAACCACCACCCTCTCTCCCTCCCCCCCCAAAAACCCCCCAAACCCCAGCAAACCAACATAAACCCACAATACAAAAAACAACAATATGCGGCATTTTCTGAAAATGTAGAAATAACCGAAAAACATGAATGAACAGATTTTTGCCTTAAAATGGTTTCGTTTCTATCAAAGAAAGGCAGCACGTGAAGGTCAAAAGCATATATATCAAGAAGGGCGCTGTATGATATATCAAGAGGTGACCCTAACAGGGACCAGGTAAATAGTAGATGTTTACACGGTCATCAGAGTGACACTTGTGTTAGTGTCCAAGAGGTTCCGAATGCCCATTCAGGGAGTTCAAAACTAGGTGAGATAGAATGTCCCCAAACAAACTGGAGAGAGAGAGAGAGAGAGAGAGAGAGAGAGAGAGAGAGAGAGAGAGAGAGTTTGCTATAACCTGGATACAGTTCAGTGTCTCTCTTTATTTCTAGAACTCGCATGTATGACACGATTAGTAAATCAGAGTGAGTGAGGAAGAGTACTTAAGAGGAGAAAAAGAAAAAAGAAAGGGAGAATTAATTCTAGCTCTTATTCCCAGCCACATTTTATAGTGTATCTCAGCTTGCATAACTCCTTTAATTGACACAATGCAATTCTAAGTTGTGTATCGCTAGCTCTATGCACGTGCTTCAAGGCCTATGACTCTTGAAATCATAGAAGGTCTGGGGTATTCTCAAAGAGTGGCATGAAAAAGTAAACATCACAAATCTTTACATTCATCTAGTCCTCGTGCTTCAGGAATTATGTAATGTAAACAACACTTTTTATTCCTCCTTGAAATTCCTGTCTATTTTCTTGTCATACAAGAAAAAAGCGACCGGAGAAGAGATAAAAAAGAAAAGAAAATTCCCACATGTAGTATGGAAAACAGGGTCCTACACGTGCATGGGTATTGTAAAGGGAAAAACCGATCAAACACAACTAAAACAAACACGGCATGTTTGCCTTAGACTGCAATACGAATAATGAACAAGCCTCTTCACAAAATATGCCAGAACCTCTGATCATTGTTTTATTGTCAAATGTTTAATTGATAAATATTGTAATACAAAAGAAGGTAGATTATATGCCTGCTTTATAGATTTTCATAAAGCTTTTGATAGTGTTGTTCACAATGGATTGAAACTAAAACTACTACAGTATAATGTGGGAACAAAATTTTATAGTATCATTAATAATATGTATATGAAAAGTGAAGCATGTGTTAAATATGGTAATTTCCTTACTTCCTCATTTCCTATCAAATTAGGGGTGCGTCAAGGAGACAATTTGAGCCCCACATTATTTAAAATATTTATAAATGACCTGCCATCATATTTACAGGGTTGTATCGACTCTATATCATTATATTCAAAAAGCATAGACTGTTTAATGTATGCTGATGACATAGTAATATTTTCATCATCACCAGAAGGACTTCAGCAAAAATTAAATGCTCTAGAGAAATACTGTGATGACTGGGGTATGCAAGTTAATTCCAATAAAACAAAAGTTATTATATTTAACAAAGCTGGAAGAACAATAAAACATAAATTTTGTTACAAAAATTTCAATATTGAATGTGTACCAAGTTACAAATACTTAGGCATTCATTTCACAGCTTCAGGGACTTTCTCATTGGCCAAGGTTGAATTACACAAAAAGGGATTGAAAGCTTATTTCAAACTACGGAAAGATTTCCTAAGTCTAAACCCTGGAATTTCCACTAGCTTAAATGTATTTGATCACACTATAAAGCCAATCTTACTTTATGGCTCTGAAATATGGGGAATCTTTAATGTCAATAACATAAAAATAAAACAGTCTAATGATATATTGTTGCAACAGTGTTATAACAACTTAATAGCTGAAACTTTACATCTCAAATTTTGTAAAACCATATTGGGTCTGAATAAGAAAAGTATGAACCATGCTTCACTTTCTGAACTAGGAAGATTTCCTCTACATTATGATATTGTCAATAGATTACTAAAATATTGCTACAGATTAGAAAATTTAACAACAGAGTTTCCTTTATTAAAAGATGCATTTCTATGTAGTAAAGAACTTCATTTCGCCCAAAATACAACTTGGTATTCCTCTATCGAAAAGTTGCAAAAAATTCTTAATATTCAAAACATTATGACATATTCTAAAAATCAGTTTGTTACTTCTTTAAAACAATCTCAGAATAAAAAATATTTGATGGATTGGCAGTACTCGAATGAAACACTTAAAGATGGGAAACTTGTTACTTATATATTTTTAAAAACTAACTTCAGACTGGAAAAGTATTTAACTATATTAAGACCTGAATACAGAAAGCCAATCTGTAGGCTGCGGTTATCAGCGCATAGACTTTTCATTGAATTGGGCAGATATAATAACACACCTAGAACAGAACGAATATGTAAAAATTGTACTCTAAATAGAATTGAAGACGAAGAACATTTTCTTATCCAATGCAGCAAATTTACAAAAGAAAGAGAGGAACTATTTCAGTTAATTTCATCTAAAGTTAAACATTTTCCTAGTTTGCAAGATAAACAAAAATTATTTTGGATTTTAAACTGCGAAGAGTTAGATATATTAAACTCTCTTGGTAAATTTTTAAAAAAGGCATTGCCTTAATTTGTATCCCCTAGTCAAATAACTTTTCAATCATATGATAAACTATTTCAGATTTGTATGTACATTTGTATTTTGACATTTATGTATGGATGTTTAGCATAAATATACAGAAGACATTGTACTGAGTATATAGAAACATACATATGTATATATATTATATACTAGTATACTAATTAAATGTTCATGTCTGTCCTAGCTCTTTCAATCATCCAACTCTTTCCCTCTTGTATATGTAATGCTTATTGAATGTCTTGTTTGTATATTGGATGTTCTGTGTACAATCCTCATGTTGCCCCTTGAGGGCCCTTAATTGGTTAATAAAGAAATTGAAATTGAAAATATAATGTTTGCCCATCAAAATACCGCTCTATTTGGGAATAGATTTGGAGGGTCGATCTATGGGACGCCCTTATCGCGCTGCCTAAATACTTGTGGTAAGGGGAGAGAGAGAGAGATAAAGAGAGAAAGAGGGAAAAATTGCCCAGGTGTGTTACGATACAGGTGAAATTTGCATTAGCTCGACAGGTACACATTGGAACCCCCGTACCGTGAACTAATGTACATAGGTCGATATAGGGCGAGCCTCAGTGTATAGATTATCGAATGTCTATAGCTTGAGTTCAATACGGTCTTTGGAAGTGTTGAAAGGGGCTTCTGTCACAGAGAAATGGGGGCATGTTTTATACTCGTTTTATTCTCATCTTTGTTTTTACGATTCGATTAAAGCATTCTTCACGGGGTTTTGCGATAATTATTTATTGTATTGAAGAATCGATTAAAAAAGCTGTTAACATTTGAACACGACCAATAATTGATCTTTATGATATTTGAAGAAATTGTGGACACATGTTTCGAACACTTTAAAGATGAAAATTCAAACACTAGACTTCTAACATAGAAACTCTAAAACCAGTCATATACACGGTATATTGGCAAAAATTCTCTCTCTCTCTCTTTCACATTCTCTCTCTCTGTCTCTCTCTCTCTCTCACACACACACATTCTCTCTCTCTCTCTCTCTCTCTCTCATGCTCTCTCTCTCTCTCTCTCTCTCTCTCTCTCTCTCTCTCTCTCTCTCTCTCTCTCTCTCTCTCTCTAATTTATTACTCTTGCCATGCAGTTACTGTATTCATTCTTAACATGAAACAAAATTAACAGAATAACAGAAAAAAGATCAAATTGAAGAAAGAAATAAACTCAGTAAACGATTCCACTAAATACGACTACGGTAACTTTAGTCTCCAATTATAAAAATTATCGGCGACATCTTTATGTATTATGTCCTCTCGCAAATTCTTTCTAAACTGTCTGCAATTTATATTCGTTACAGAATTTCTTTATCCGCAGATGTAGCGATGACAAGGGAATATCTAATTATTTCGTCGGGTTCTTTCCCTCACAAAAAGGCCTGTGTAAGGGTATCTCTAGAAGTCTTGCACGCGCCGCGATTCGCATTTCTAAATCGTGCAAGATGAGTCTCAATTGATGAAGAAATCTTATCTTACATCATTAGCATAGAAATATAATCCTAGGATAAACCGTTACAATTTTATTCATGTGTTATTTTTTTCTTTTTCTTTCTTCTTTCATAAAAGGATAGCGTGCGTGTACGGATAATAAGCTTCAAGGGCAAACTTAAATGCTATTTGCAAAATACAAAATAAGAAACTAAAAAAATCAACTCGGTACATAAAAAAAACTCAATTTCGGTAAACCCTTTTATGTTATCCCAACTTTGCACTCTCTGCCCAATATAACTTAGAAAGTAGGGTCACCTAGAGGTATGTCGAGTGCCCCGACCGGCTATTTTCTCTTTCTAAAAAAGGAATAAAACATTTAAAACCCCAGATTTTAATTATTTTCTTTAAAATGAAAAATGAAGAAATCCGTTGACTGTCTCGGCTTTGGTAATATCTTCAGGTACCGTAACCTAAGGTTAACGAAGGAACGCGTCGCAGCAATAATACATTGAGGGTGTTAACTAGGAAATCTATTGTTATCCCTCGTAATGAAAACGGGGCGATATGGAGAAATTGAAAATCAAAGTTTACCCGATTTCTAAAGCCTGCAGAATTCGATTGTTTGGTTAACAAGCGTACTAGGTGACTTATCTTAAATAAGAGGATTAGCGAGGCATTGTCTGGGATTAAATGATTAGTCGTACGAAGATTACTCGCACCTTCTAAAGAGATAATTCGTTCGTTTTATTATTGAAGTTTTGAATGAAATCGAACTTGGCTGATTTTGCCGTTTCTTTTGATGCATCGATTTGTTTGAACGTTAAGAGGATCCAGATTCATAGGGCAACAAGTCAAAGAAAAGGCTTTATAAACACATCAGACGGCGATATTGTGATGTTTTATATAAAAACAAAACAGCAAAAAAAAAATTGACTGAAAGGGGGGAGGGTGAGGATAGTAGGTTAAAAAAAAAGTAAAAAAGGCTATTTACAACAATGCCAATGATTAGATTTCAATTTTGACTTGAATTTTGAGTTTACGATCATGTAGTCTTGTATAGCGACAATTAAAATGATTGCATGCATTGGTCATGTCCATTTTTAGACTATTTTGATAACATAAAAAAGAATCGTGCTAAAACGACGAAACATTTAATTTTCAAAGTAAAAGAGATGTTATAATTTTGAATAATTCTTTGTGGTACAAGCAGTTGCTTTTTCAAGAAGAAATGAAATGTTGATTCACGGGTCCTTTGTGATTTTCATCGAAAGTAATGTAAATTTTGCTGAATAATAAATAAAAATGCAATGGAAAACATTCAAATGTTGTTACTTAAATTTCTATATTTTTTCTCCTACTGAATAATGATTATATGTACTTTAAGGAAATAAGCAATGTGTCTAAAAAAAAAATAGATAATAGAAAACAAGTGCCTGTGGTTGATGGCTAGAAAAAAATCGTTTTAAATTTGTTTTTGGTGGAACTGGTGTGTAACTTGTTGACTCGACTCGTACAAAAAAAAAAAAAAAGATAAAAAAAATAAATAAAAGCCACACAGCAGTATTATCTAATATCGTTCTTTTTATTTTTAAATTTGTATTTTGTTGAAAGAACAAAAAGGGATAATAAAACACGATCAATTTATTCTTTCACCCTATGAAAAATCAATCTACGTTTGGGTAAACCCCAAAATGAAACAGCATTTTTTCCTGAAAAAAAGACAAGGTTACTTCTAAGTACATTTGATAAAAATCACAAAAGAGGGCAGTGAATCAATTTTTCCATTCATAACATTTAAATATAAAAAACATTGAAAATAAATTGACATTGAATCCATGGTTTTTCTCATGCGGTTTTCCTTCAATGAATTGACAATGGTGGGCCATTACAGAGGCTCACTAAAGTCAATTTGCACCCAATATATAGGCACAATAAAGGTTATATGTTAAAGTATTAAGTTATAATAAAGAAAAAAAATCGACCAATTGTCCATTAAATCTTGCTCTCTGGTCACAATCGCCGAATGGGACAATCAGGAGTTGTAAATGAGTCGTAAATAAATGAATTGTGTGAGAATTGTGAGCCCGGCTTATTAAACCGAGTGCACTCGCACAAAGGGCTCTAGGTCATTCGGAGATCCTCGAGACTGATTGATTTGTGCGAGTTCATTCGATCGGAAACCCGTTTCCTGATGCCGATTTCATATAAAAACTAATACTATAGGGGGACTGAAATATGATATCGGAATAAAAAAGATGTACTTTAATTTACGGATAAAAACCTGTAGTACGACGATTCTTTCCTTACTCAATAGCGCAGACAATACCACTCTTTTTTTAATCTTTAAGAAACGAAGAGTGCATGCATTTCCGGTATAAGCTGTTGAATTTCACACTTTTATAGCTACGGTCATTTTGCATTGATTAAAAGAGAAATAAGCATTATGACAAAGTCTTATTTAACACAAATGAAGCCTTTTTTATTTCTCACGCAATTAGGATGAAAGTAATCTTATTCACTTGTACAGAAAGCTTTGATGAATTAACAAGTAGGCGTTTAGGCTTTCTTGATCCTGGGATTTCCTCCCATTCTCTTGATATAACTAGCAAAAAAAAAAAAAAAGCAAAGTGATTGTAAGGAAAAACCCATGCCCTACATCACAATAGTGTCGAATCTCCCTCATCTGTCTTATCAAGTCTTATTGGTATTATGTCATAGAAAAAAATTTAATTTACGCGTTGCGTAATACATGTTGACATGCTTGAAAATGTCCTTGGCACTATAATGATGATATTGTCAAATTGTAAAGAACTATCTAGCACATCATATCTCTAAATTCGCTCTTTATTTTCACAATGTCCCACTGACTCTGTGACAATGAGTTGCATGTATGCGCAGATGGAGAACATGTTTTCGAGGGGGGAGGGTCCGACGGTTATTTGAGTTTGCCGGGGGTGGGTGGGTGGGTCCGAGGCATATTTTTTGTAATTTTATAATGTAATTTAAATAATTTCGAAGTTTACAGGGGGGGGGGGGGGGGGGGGGTCCGGACCCCCCTGATTCCCCCTCTAGATCCGCGCATGAGTTGCACCAAGAGTATTATTTGCAAGATAAAAATTTTCTGCATACCGTGAGAGAAATATTGTGAACACAACAAAACAATTATAATTGACCGCAAATAATACTAACGGCAATTCTACTAATTATGTTTATTTCGCATCATTTCATTTTACCTCAAACACCTCCCACCAAACTACTCCCACCCCGGGCACGTAATATTAACGCAAGAGTGTTGCAGATAAAATGTAATCGGAATATGATCAGAACACTTTTGAAGAGGTTTTTTCACCATTGATTACTTTGTACAAATTCAGAATATTTGACTGCTGCGATTTTAACGTATAAACTGTCATGTTCATGTATGCGTTTGTACTTAAGCATTTCTAAAGGTATGATCAGAAAATCTTATGACATATATGCTCTACAAGTCACGTGGTTCCGGTTGTCACGGGACATTCAATGACCGTCGTCGAGTTGTTCCGGAAATTATACATCGTCAAAACCGGAAGCACTTCATCGGAATGTAAACGAAGAAGAAAAAGGTTGAAATTCCTGATTGCTTTCTTCTTCACACAAGTGAATTGCATGACATGGCAAAATCTCATATCATTTCATTCAAGCTGTCATGCATAAACAAAAGGGTTAATTTCCGAGGACAGATTTCATCAGAATGCTCGACTATTTGTATCTTTACACAATCGTATTTGTAGTGCAACATGTGTAACGTTGCATAAAGACACCCCCTCCCCCATCGACAAAGTATAGAGGGATTATTCAAATGTCTTGAAGAATTGTAGAAATGACATTGCGAAAGTTTGTTTGAAAAAAAAGGTAAAAAATAAAATTATGACGTAATTTAAATAAATGAGGAAAAGATTCCTTTGTAGAAAAGATCCTAAATCTTTATACTCGTTCAGAACAATGACTGTTTATAATGTCAGAGATACAATAGGCATGCACAAAATCAAAAAAAAAAAAAAGATTATAGAAATCCTGATCGACCTCGCCTGGGGGTTACATCATGTGAACAAAAGCGCGTGCCGGCCCATTGTCCGTGGAGGGATATCCCCGTCAAACAATGGTCGAAAAAGAGTACAGACCAAGTAGAAACAAGGAATAGGTTTTGTTTTTGTCCCTTGTTCTAAGCGTGCACTTGATCTCCACAGCTGATAAGCGGGAATACAATTTCAAACATTTTCCGCACTGCGTTAAAACAAAGCGGCGTTGAAAAGTAAAATTTTATCCTCGATCGAATTCTGATTCATGAAACGAAATGGTGCGTGAAAACGTCATCCGTTTTTTTTAAAAAGTGAATTTTGACAAGCACATTGAAGGGTCCCGTTTGACGTTACTTTGAGTTGTCATTTAATAGAATAGATAAGAGCGAAATGTATATAAGGACTTTTCACATTAATAAATCCGGGGAAAAAAATACAAATAAAGAAAATCAGTTGTATGAAACATTTCTATTTATGTTAGAAAGCAATATAAGCTGTATTGTTTTTTAAAGTTTTGTTTTCTGCAAAACCTGCTATTATGAGAATTCTGCATATAGTCTAAACCTATGTATGAAAAATAAGATTAAACATACATAAAAAAAATATTTGTGAGAAAAAATGAAATATTTTCTCTCCTACAAGAAATATTTTATAGCGAGTCAGTTATTGTACAGGACGACAATAATGTAATTTTGGTTTTAAGCAGGGCTCTTAATAGCTTTTCTAACCAAAAATATGATGACAATGAACGTTATTCTTATAACTCTTCATAGCGTTCCAACGAAAATATTACTAAAACTTTGTTGTCATTTTAGTTGTTAATTTGCAATTTCACAATAAACATTTTCGACAAGAAAAATTGCAGCTTTAAAACGATTTCCTATAAATAATATGTTTTACATTTCTTGATGGAAATAAAATGTTCAGATCGGCATTTAAATATCATAATAGATTTTCAGCTCTGACCGATTTTTATTTTACCATGCATTATAAATTTTATTCTACACGAAAAGTCGAAAATAAATAATGATAAATAATGTGATATTTCAAATTCCAGCAACGATGTCGATCGGAATTTACTAACCAGCCGAAATGTACTTTAATGAAAAATAGAATTATTTAACTGAATTCTAACAAACAGCTCAAAATAATTCTTTAAATATATATTTTTTTTCAGCGAAGATTGGTTCTAACATAATAGAACTTTTTACAGTTTTAACGATGGGTGAATCATCCATTTTGAAAACACGAAATGCATGCAAATACACCACATATAGTAACAACTTAAATCTGTCCCATAAAAACCACAGACATCATGACGACTATTTAATTAGATTCCTAAGCATAATTATTGTTTCGTGCCTCGAACAATTCAACCCTGAACGGCGAGATAGCCATCGGATTTCATCGATACAATCGCAAAATAGCACCTCGGAACAAAAAACACAGATACAAAATTAGAATATTAGGACACCGAACCCGAGCAAATGGACCCACCCAAGACAAAAGAGAGCTCCCCCATCAAAAGGGTTATAGCATTTTATAGAATAACTGTTACGATAGTCTAAATTTGGGAATTTAAATTACGCATTCTGCCATGCACGGAAAATATTCACTAAATTGAAAAATCTCTGGAATATTTGCGGGACAATGCAGGGGACCTTAAAAGCTTTAGGTCTTGATCTTTTCAAGGCTTAAGAACAAAAGATCGCACACAATGGCGTGATAAAATTGGAGGTAAAGACTCCTTGGTGAGTCAGTCTTCTCTCAGGTCGTCGTTTGTTTGTATACAAATAACGGCACACAATACCCGGCATACTTTCCATAATAGAAATATTATTACCCAGAGATTACTGTACTGACCAGCAGCTGAGGTCAGCAAATCTCTCTCTCTCTCTCTCTCTCTCTCTCTCTCTCTCTCTCTCTCTCTCTCTCTCTCTCTCTTTCTCTCTCTCTCTCTCTCTCTCTCTCTCTCTCTCTCTCTCTCTCTCTCTCTCTCTCTCTCTTGTACTCTACAACAACAATCAAATAAAACATTATTACACGTCGATGCACTCCAATACATGCCAATGCACAACTTTACACACTAAGTCCTTATCTCCACGAGCCAGCCCTATGGAGGGGGTGGATAGGCAGTTTTTTCTACAAATCACGCTCCGATATTCCATTTGTTCGCATGCAAGTTCATGCACTTTCGGGTGAGGGAAAAGCTTAAAAAAAATCCGAGGAAAAGAAAAATGAATTCTATTTTATTTATTAACTTAATATACATGCAACTTCATAGAAATCTTGCTTAAATTTAACATTTATCTTTGAGTAAACCACTGTATATTTTTGGACAACCAGGTCGCTTGTCGTTTTATTTTATTCAACATTTGATTGGATACAATGTGTGAACGCATTAAATTCTGATCAAATACCTATACATCTGTATCATATTGTATAGGATTGTAGCAAGGGCTTATGCTTGGTAGAATACCAAACTTAGGAAACTATTGAGTATACGCATGTTATATAATTCACGATTCGAAGCTACATGTAATTTTATATATACTCTTTTTTTTCAAATTAATCAGAAGATGAAATTCATTCTTCCATGTTATTCCAATCTGATAATTTTGATTACCCCAATTGATAATCTGTCATCTAAAATTCAACATATGTAAGACTTCTGTCCGACTTTGATTTATTATCCCTAAGAGGGATCCGATAAGAAAATAGATATTTCGACAATAGTATCGATATATTCTGAGATGTTGAATAGCACATATCCATGATAATATCAGACCACGGGATCAAATGTCACATGATACGAGATTTTAAACGGATTGTTCATCCTTGCTACAGACAATTTGAATGACATTTATATCTCATTTAAATACGATGTTTGTTTATGAAAGACCATCCAATCAGATATATTTTAAATAAATGAATAAAATCAATTCTATTGTTAATTTTCGAAAGGGGGGGGGGTGTATATCAGCTAAATTCAGATATGTAAAAAATCTAGAACTGTGCATGGACAGAAACTTCTACTGTTATTTTTTTGTGAAAAGTATTTTAAAATACTATAAAAAATCTTACAATTTCAATTTAAATATATAAACCTGCACACAAGAATTTTCATCTTCAACATTTGAATCATAATTGTCCAAAAAAAAAAAGTTTTAGTCACGATCTGAAACCAGGAAGATACGTTTTCATTCCACACACCCAACAAAAAGTCAAATCTATTCAAATTTATATTCACTAGGTGATGTCAAGGAATTACTGTCATGTTGTAATTTTGAATTTACTGGGTGGGTGTAGGCCTAAATACAAAATTTACAACACGACAATACGCTGATCCCATGCAAAAAGTAGGATACGAGTCTCTCTCTCTCTCTCTCTCTCTCTCTCTCTCTCTCTCTCTCTCTATGCACGTGTGTCGCTGTGCCTCTCTTCCAGCTTTCTTGAGATTATATTGCATACAATGCACTATAGTGACAAAATGAGGGACGTCAGAGATCCCAAATGAACAGTACTGTTTATACGCCTTGCCGTTCTTTATTTCTATGACCCAGACACCCCTCCCAAATTATGCATACTAGGTGCGCGAGAAAACGCCCTGTCGCAAGGTTCACTTCAACAATGTCAATATTTACTTTTTCTTGCCGATTGTTCTTTTTACAGCCATACAGTTATTACATACTCTCAGCTAACGGCATTTAAAGGCGGCTTCCCATAATGCTTGCTGACAATGGCCGACCGAGATTCGGGTTCCGATCAAACGGAAATAATAGCAACGGATCACATTACCACCGGGAATTAACTCAAATATCATCATTGTGACATCCATGAAAGAAGATGCATTCCGAAGTTCGGCTCACGCGATGGGAAACGTAAACATTGGTGACGTCACACAATAAGTTTTTTTTTTTGCCAGGAGACATATTGTGTTGTCCTGACAATGTTTAGTGTTGTACGAACCGCTCAGGCGCGCGTGAGAATTTCTGATCTGCAGTGTTCGCAGATTCGGAGATATAGATGGTTTTGAATATGTGGTATTGAAAATAATCGTAAAATGGTGATTACACAGAATTGTCAAATTATATGTATTCTCAAAGTTCGGGATGACATCTTTCCCAAATAAAGCTTCAAATGATACATTTATCATGTATTTAGAATTTCCTAAGAATGGGGTTTGCAATGTGAGGATTTTCGAGTTTATCTATTTCGACCTCTTTGTCATTCTAGTGAAGGTCATAAAAACACAAAAGAAGATGAGAAATAAATTCAAAATGATAATGAATAGAAAAAATAAATAACACAAGTAAAAAGAAAAGTAATACACACATACAAGCAAAAAACCAGAACAAAACGGAAAAAATTCAAAATTTTCAACTTTAAAAATAAGCGTATCATTTTTTTTAAATTGATCTATCCTTTGCGCATACCATTTTATTCTTGACGACACGTATCCAACGTCATAATCGTGGATTTTTTTTTCGGGATGACTACCACTGTACTATACATTATGCATATATGTGGTAAAGATAGTAAGTAATTTATAAAGTATGAAATA
The DNA here is from genome assembly GCA_020458035.1 of Magallana ariakensis. Taxonomy (NCBI): domain Eukaryota; kingdom Metazoa; phylum Mollusca; class Bivalvia; order Ostreida; family Ostreidae; genus Magallana; species Magallana ariakensis. The sequence goes on from CM035811.1 coordinate 71,652,508, forward strand.
ACGATGTATTTATTTTAAATATAATATAATCAATTAAGCAATAAAAAACTAAAATTCATTGATCTGTTATGACGCAAAGTAATCTGTCTACGTCACAACCAGCACATTGACTGTTATTATTAGTTGGTATATCATACCTCAAATGATTTGAATTTCGATAATATTAATATCAAATAGATACCAGATACCCCTGTCACTATGGGTTGGGAACGCTTTATTAAAACTTCAAAATTCATTAAAATGTTGGATATTTATTTTTCCCACGAATTTCTCGCCTCGGAATGAATCTATACAATGTATATAGTCATGATAAAACGCAATCTTATCAACAATTGCTAAGGTAAAAAGGTAAAAATTATAAACTGCATTTGCTTTTATTGCACTTTCAGGTAATCTAAAAAAGATCAAACTCAAATTAATCTGAATTTGACTTATTGCTCATATATAATACATTGTGAGAGAGAGAGAGAGAGAGAGAGAGAGAGAGAGAGAGAGAGAGAGAGAGAGAGAGAGAGAAAGAGACATTCTGAAAGGCGATTTTTTTTGTTCAAATTTGCATAATTATACGAGCTATATTGCAAAATAGTGCAAATGTACAAAAAAGAATTTCCCTGTTTACAGACCACAGAGAGCGAAAGGTGATGGACGTCACACGACCCCCTTATATAGAAGAGCCGCGAAATGGCGTGTCAAATGGCGTGGTAGTTCTCATTCTTTTGATAAATTCAATGAAACCCTCTCGGGTTTCTGTGTATTTTCGGTAAGTTACGTCTTAAAGTTCAACCCGAGAAACTTTTTAAGTGCCAGCTTTCTCTTTTTTTTTATGTTGTTAGATGAAATTCTAAACGCTTGTACATTATATATGCATGAATAAAAAGCATTCACGCAATTGCAATTGCAAAATGTAATTATATGTATTACTCTCTTGAAATTAAAAATCGTAATGCATCCAACCTAGCTATAAACTTTGGCAAAGAATATTGATGCACACTTTCCAGAACTCCTAACTATTACCTATCCAACTATTAACTATTAACCTACGATGCTTTCATTTCTCCTTTGTTAATGCACTAGTGGATAAAACAACAAAACCTTTATGTGTTGCAGTTATCCCATATTTGATAATAGAGTCGTTCCAAGAAAATATAATAAGAAAACTAAAAGAGAAAAAAAGGACCATTTCCTAAAATTTGAAGATTCACCTTATATTGCACTCATCATTTTTAGATTAAAATGTGCATTAAGTGAATTGCTACACCATTCATATTAAGACGCATCCACCTATTCTTGGTGAAAATTTAAAAAATCTGACCAGAGAATAATTACAAGACTCAGTAAGACTTCAAAAGATAATCCCTGTGTATGTCGACAGAGAATTTCAAGAGTCGGCGAGGAACGTGTGGGCACAAGCTCTGAAGAAATGTATCGCACTAGACGTGTAACAGTTTGTCGCCAATTTAAACGCAATGAACAGCGCGATGACCAAAACCGACAAAACACGTTAAACATGGTCCCCAGACGAGAGAGTTGTATATAAATAGAGCCCACACGTACTGTATACTCTGATAAGGGCACGCGATCGTGTGGAAACGTTTGATAAAAGGGAAGTGGATTGTAGAATTTAAACAGAGTGGGATTCCACACGTTGCAATTTGTGAAATTTAGTTTGGTATACGAAGAACGAAAGATATATAACGGAAAAAAGAAATAAAATTAAGGAACGAATTCAATTCAATATCTATTTGTTTTATACGATATAAAATGGTTTGGGTCAGTTTACGCTTTATAAAGCGGTTTATTAAAAGAAAGCGTTAACTGTTTCAAAACATTTTATCTTGTATAAAACTAATATATATTGAATTCATTGCTTATAATTTATTTTTTTTACTCTTAAATGTAAATAAAAACGGTCATTTGACCTTTAACATGACGTCAAATTTTACAAAATTCAAACGAAACGTCAGGCGGATTGATACGTTTTTGACATTAGTCATACTATCATTCTTTATACGATATAGAATATTTTTTTAGCCAATCAGAAAGCGCGTTACAACCAGAATTAACTTATCAAACTATAAATTACTGTTAATCTGCCTTTGATATACATAACGTACATGTACTAGTAGTTCAACAACATGTAAGTAAAATAGTTATATACTGATTGGATTTAAAATTATCATATAACTTTATGCGCAATTAAGAGGAATAGATGGTAATGGCAATTTCTTCAAAGTATTTTAAAATACTTTGAGAAATTTCTATAAAGATTTAAGAAAATTTTCTCAATTTAAATTTTAAAAAAATATTAATTTTTAACTTTCCTATATAATATTGTTTGTGTCTAAAAATCATATTTATATTGGTAGATTCGATGGTTGTCAAACCTCAGCCTCCACAATTGAATTAGTTTCTTCACGCATCCGCAATTTGAATGAATCAGTGTAAGTAAAACTCTCTCAGCGACACGTCGACTCTTAGCGGATTGCTGTTGCTCTTGAAACGACACAAATATTCGCTTACTACAAAATTTTCGTGAATATCATTTTTAAGTTAAAACAAGAAATAACAGTTCACTAAAGTGTACTATCTAATAACAAATTGTATTGATAGAAACACTGGGCTCGAATTTACGTATCCTTTAAACTAATTTATATTAAGATTCTTAGTTACATGTTTAGAAAATGTTGTCATTAACTGTTCATAAAAGGAAACATATCTTAGCTTCAAAACACTCCAGTACACAACAAATCGAAGCAGTTAAACATACCAAAAGGCCCTTTAGGTCGTAATAACGAGTTATCGGCCAATCAAAGAAAGACAACCCCGTTATTGTCCGGAAAAGATTTTCATTAATTTGTTCAGTTATCTTTTATTTGATAGAAAAATATGCCAGCTGTTCTGAATCGTTTTTATATTTAGAAAAGGAGAGGCAAATATTGATGTTCTTATTTTTTTCTTACTATTGGTGTCATACCAAGTTTATTTCGTAAATTTTAATCGCAATTCATATCCACTAAGAATGCACCCCTCTATTTCTTACGGAAATTAATTGTAATTCGCAGCTGTACAGAAACTAACATGAATGAAATTTACACGCCCCTTTAATCGATTGTTGAAACCTTCAGCAAACTAAGACAAATCATGTACTGCATGAAATAATCATTATGATGTCAGATTTAAATTCCCGTAGAAGAAGATTTGGTTGATTCTTTTATCTAACGTACTTATGTACGTTAATAATAATCAATTGAGTTTTACTTACTTTTTACGATCAGTTTATTAAAAGAAAGATGTAAATGTAAACAATAAAATTCTTTATTTGATGCAGGTTATAAAGGTAACGATTATTTCGAAAAAAAAAACATTTCTAGTTTTTTTGTCGCCCTTTTAGAAGTCACTTTTGTTATTAAAAAAATATGGTCTGTGAGTAATTGTGGCTATTATTCCTTTACGTTACTTTAAATTCAGCAAACTCTTCTACAGATAATTATAAATCTATCAGTAATCCAACTCAATAGTCATTATGTACAACGTGAATAAAAAAAATGGAAAATCGACACCAATTTCATAATACCAGCTTGGCGTGTGATACAATAGCCAAAGTTTACAGTTAATTCTCCTGATATCCTTACGGAAAAATAAATTGTACTCAAGTCCCTTGGATAAAAAGCGATTAGAAGAATTGGCGTACGCGTTTCTACTGCATAAAACTAAATTCATGTGAGCTTAGTTTTTTGTTGTTGTTAAAATGAGAAAGCCATTTAGAGGCCCGGATTGAAGAAAAATAACATGTCATAATGCACAAAAACTGGTTTGATATAACGGTATATTTCTTTAGTAGAGAAATCTATCTTCAAATTAATGAATAAGGTATTTAAAATTCAACCACGTGTCGGGAATAGATAACTCATTGGATAAAAATTAAATATCATCACAAATCATGAAAGATCCTATAAATATCATAATTATCAATGTTCTGCTAACATGGAAATCGGCTAAAGAAAGATAACTCCAGTCTACAACACATTACACCTTGTATGCAAATTACAGTTAATGCATATATTATGAAAATCAAATATATAGCTTTACTGGTGCATATGTATTAGGCAGTGATAATTATTTATACAACGGCAACATTCAACGATAAAATGGGCTAGCTTATGATAAATTAAAAAAAAAAGAACAAAATACACTTTCATGTTATAAAATAACTGCTTATGAAAGTAATTAATAATGACGATAGACATGGTTAATAGGCATATGGGGTTCGTAATAAAATTTAGATATTTATTTAATTAATATAATTAGAAATAAAGCAGGAACAGAGAAATGGCAATGATGTATTTAATACTTTTCGTTTCCTCTTTTTTCGGAAGGAGGGGGGGATAACCTTCAAATATAAATTATTATAAAAATGCCTACTTTGCAAACACTTGACAAGGAAGTAAAATCTATCCAAGGGGAATATATTCAATACTATTTTTTAAATAAAAAACAAAGGCATATGATGCAAGAAAAATTACCACCCCCCCACACACACACGTAAAGCACACATAAAAAAGAAAACACAAAAACAAACAAAACTAAACAACAATGAGATTAACAAAACACACACCTCCCCTACACTTCCCCTAATTACAAAAAAACACCCTCAAAAATCCGCAAGCAGCATTTTTGTGAAGAACGATTTTCATACGTAAAGTATCCTCTCTGTAGTTTGAGTAGCTTTCACGAGAAGTAGGTTCTATTTCTATCATTTAATCTTCCTGATTATCCATTCTTAAGTACGGAACGAGCGAGAGGACACTGCCACCAGAAACATGGCGAATAAAACAATACAGGTACTGCTGTCTGAACGATATTCGGAGAAACTTTTCCCTAACATCGTCTTAGACCTGATTGAATGTGGAATTGGGGTTTTCGGAAACATCACTGTTCTTGTAATGTATTCAGGATAAATTGTCGATAAAAGCATGTCGAGGTTCTTTATCTCAATCTTGGCGTTCGTTGACCTCATCGGATGTCTGTCAAATGAGCTTCACTTTCATCTGGACAACAATATGAAATACATCTACCCTGATGTCTATCTCTGCAAAACTCTATTTTTCTTGATGATAATGTCCGGGGGATTTTCCGCTCATCTGATTTTGCAGAGATACTTGATGATTTGCCGTCCGTTTGGTCAGAAGATGACGAGAAAGTGCTGCAAAATCGCTGTTGTGACCATTTCTCTTTTTTCGTTTGGATATGCGACTCTTGTGTTAAAGTTTGCAGGGTTAAACAAAGTATAGCGAGTCAGTACTTGTCATTTGGACGACGGTTCACACGGATCTAGTGTGATGGTTCCTTACTTCGGATCCTTGCTACTTCTTTCGTTTATAAATATCGTTGCAACTGTTTGTTTGTACACCCCCGTAGCCAAAACTATCTTTAAAACACTCTCACCAAACAACAGTCATGGAGACAGAGCCAATGGCGTGCTAGATCAAGACATCCACGTTTCCTCTAAATACACACAAAATATTGGTGTTGAAGAAATGAGGCCAAATTTTTCCGGATTAAAAATAAAAGACGCACTGGAATCGAATCGCGAACAGAAGGCTCGGAAAAGAATAAGCGTCATGTTTCTGATTATCATAATTGTGTACGCCGTGTCTTATCTGACTTCATTAGCCACACAAATCTATGCATTCACAGCAAATGAACCTATTAATGGATACCCCTGGAATATCTTTGTCTTCTGTCTTCGTTTTAATCTTCTAAACCATATTGCAAATCCGTACATCTACTGGTTTCATGATATCAGATTTCGGAAAGAACTTAAGAAGTTATGCTGTAGAAGTGACAAGAGGAAATATATTTAAGTGGTATGGGACACTCCATATTGTGACGGACTTCGTATGGAAATAAACAATGAAATCAAGTATAATTTTATAGGTGTTTTCGTTTTAAAAATTGTTACCTAATAGCGTGGCGCAATGGGTTAGAGCTACTAGTCTGTGACTCATGAGTTCGAATCATGTTGGGGTTTGTATATTTTTTACTTTACCAAATTTTTAAAAAATATATTTGGTCAAATATTTAAAAAATTGAAAATTCTAAACCTGTGAAAGTATTTTGATTATAATGACATTGTATTCACCTTAATATCGTTTGGTGTCCAATACCACCTTAATTAAACTCTACCGGGGAATAGTATGTAACAATGTTACTATTTTATTGGGAAAAGTGAATGCTTACACTACGTTCCACAGACGATTGTTGAATAAGATAATACCAAAATAGTAAATAATCGTTCTTTCCGAAAAACAAAATTAGCTGTGACATCTTTAACATCTTTCTTTAATTCATGTTTATGTTCATATTAAAATCCGTTTTCGACATCGTTATTAACGAGACATTGCTCTTTAACAAACTGTGGATGTTTTATACAGAAGGTTATTAATTAATGGCAATTATTGTACCAAATACCATAAGCTCTAGTACACTACTATACTTGGGGAGTTCAGTTACGTAAAGGACCGTTTGATTATAATTGAATTTACGAATATTTTCTACGCTTAATATAATTTTTGTTTTATAGTAAGTCTCATAACGAACGTTTGAATTTATCAAAATATAGGTCTAAATATGGCAACACGTGGCAATTAATACAAAATCCTCCTTACTTACAGCTGTTTAAAAAAGATTATGTTGTTTTTGGGGTCTTACACTGCTTTAAAAAAGAGTGGAAAGTGGTCAAGAAATGCCATTAACCATGGCTATGATTATCTTATAATAAAGATCTAGGCACCACACACACACACACACACACACACACACACACACACACACACACATATATATATATATATATATATATATATATATATATATATACATATCTATCATTTTGTATCATATTCATTACCCAATAAGTAGATTTTTATCAACATTCATTTGATTATATAATTTGCTTTTGAATACTTATTTTTAGTCACTAATTAATTAAAATCTGTGAATGCAAATTCACAAGTAGAAGAGGAAACACTTTCTTATTGTGACAAATTGATGCATTTAAACCGCTTGAATGAGTGGGAAGACAGGAAGCTTCAAATCACAATGGATATTTTTTGTGATATCGGGAAAAACCAGTGTTTACACTATATAAATAGTGCCTGCTTGGGAGGGTACCAGTTATGGGAACGGATTGTCAACTGCGTCTAAACCAATCAGATTTCAGTATTTAACATGAAAATATAATAAATTTATTTTGTTGTCATTACTATCGTCTATATACATTGCAATAAACTACCATATTTATAGTAATTCACCACCAATTAGTTTTTTTAGAAATCCAAAACAATAAGAGTTTCATGTACGTGTATTATACACTAGAAGACACGAAATGGCCGCATACAATTTTTTTTCTTAAATCTAAAATTAAATGCACGCGATCATCCCTATGTCTATTTACAATACAAACATGTAACAGACCCCTCCCCCAATAACTACTCGTAATAATATGCTTTCTATAATAAAACTACTTGTATCTCATAATACACCCCATCAACGTAATCGTTGCAGTTGTCAAAGTTAAACACGGTGCTCCATATGAAAAGTCAAATGAAAAAGAAATTAAAAATAATAATGGTCAGATTTCGAATTATATAAAGAAATTCTCCTCGGAAAAATATTGTGGCAATGCATGTAAATTGAGTGAAATTAGTTTTTGATATAATGTAAACAGAACATAAGATATATATATATATATATATATATATATATATATATATATATATATATATATATATATAAAAGAATCAAATTAAAGCAATTTAGAGTTTAATATTTATCATGCAATTTTCCTTGAAAGGATACAAAGGTAAACTTGAAATAAGGTTGACTTGATTTCCAGTTATTAGACAATCATAACTGTAAAGAAAAAGAAAACATGTTTTCTTAATAATATCTAATCTAAATATTATTTTAAACTTTTAATTTGTAAAATCTAAAAATTCAGGTTCCAAAAAAAATTCTTACGCATACAAATCTATATGAATATTAAATTTACTATTAAAGGATAAGTTTCAATATTTCTATGAAAATGGTCTACATGCAAAAAACGTTGGTAATATAGAAAAGGCGATTATTAGCTATAAGATTGTATATCAGCGCTTGGTATAATTTTTATTTGCATTTATTTCTTTATGAAACAATAACTAAAAAAGAAAAAATTCTAAATTTAGCGTATAAATGACCTTATTAAAAGTTTTAAAACAAATTTACTATGGCATATAGTTTACAATGACAAAAAGCTATAGATAGTTTAAATAAACAACCTGTTAGAATTCACAAGTTTTTAATAAATATCGTGTAAATGATAAAAAATAAAAGATGACTTAATAGATGAAAACTGAAACGTATTACGTATTAATTGTCTCTTGTTGAGCCACACCCTTTCGCTATGTCTTGATTCCTCTTTTTGACTAAAATCCCCCCCCCCCCCCAAAAAAAAATAAAATATGAAAATTGACATAAAAGTATTATTTATACTAGGCGACCTAAAAGATCGTGGATGTCGAAGGACAACATGTTAAATAAAAATATTTAAATAACATACGACTGGTCATAGCAGTAAGAAAATCTGTTAACTTAATAATCCCCCCTCCCCAAAAGCATTCCCGAGAAGGAAGTTTTGGAGATGTGAAGTATCCTCTTAATTGTAGCTACTGAAAGTCTTCATATTATATAACAACGATATACTCTTCCTGATTACCCAGTCTTCAGTTCATTTAAAACAGAAAGCAGAGAAGACATTCTAAACATGGCGAATGAAACCATTCAGGACCTCCTATCCAAGCGATACTCGGAGAGAGTTGTCCCAAACACAGTGATTCACCTTACTGAAGGTGCATTTGGTGTCTTCGGAAACATCATTGTCCTTATTATGTACTCCAGGTATATTGCTGACAAGAGCGGGACCAGGTACTTTATCCCTATCCTGGCTGTAGTTGACCTCATCGGATGTCTGTCAAATGTGGTCCAATTTCAGCTGGACAACACGATGCGATACACCTACCCTGACGTTCATCTCTGCAAAACTCTCTTTTTCTTGATGATAATGTCCGGTGGACTTTCAGCTCATCTGATTTTCGTTATTGCTCTGCAGAGATACTTAGTAATTTGCCGTCCTTTTGGTCAGCAGATGACACGAAAGTACTGCAGAGTCGCTTTTGTGATCTTTGTTCTTTTCTCGTTCGGATATGCCGCTCCTGTGTTAAAGTTTGGAGGATTTATTGAAATAAAAAGATGGCTAAAGAGAAAAACAGACAACGTAACTCGGATTATCTCTTTTACTACCAGGATTTGTCATTTCGATGATGGTTCGCACGGACCTAGGGTTATGGTTCCTTACTTCGGAACGTTGCTGTTACTTTCGTTCATGAATATCATAGCGACTTCCGGTTTATACATTCCCGTGACCAAAACTATCTATAGAACACTTTCATCAAACAAAAATCATGGAAACAGAGCCAGTCGCATGTTGGATGGAGATACACCTGTGTCCTCAAAAGACACCCACAGTACTAGTGTTGAAAAAATCAAAATGTCAGAAATTCCCCAACAAAGCCAAAATGCAAAGTCAAAATGTTCTGAAACTGAAATAAATGCCAGACCTGGTATAAAATCCGCACTTGAAACGGGCCGAGAACAGAAGGCTCGTAAAAGAATAAGCGTCATGTTTCTTATTATCATTATTGTATATGTAGTTTCGTATCTGACTTCATTAGCCACACAAGTCTATGATTTCTTAGCTACAGAAAGTATGTCGGTTTATCGATGGAATATCCATATGTTCTGTCTCCGTTTAAACCTTTTAAACCATATTGCAAATCCGTATATCTACTGGTTCTACGACGTCAAATTCCGGAGAGAACTTCAGAAGTTATGCTGCAAGAGACATCAAAGAAAACCGGTCTAAGTCAAATGAGGATATGAATGAACAATAAGAATACTAGTCATATTATTTCCGTTTCAAGGATTTTAATTTTATTTCGATTTACTTCTTATCGCTATTTCTCGGTTGGGAATGGATTGCTTGAGTTTTCTACTTTAAAGCACGTTTGCTTATAAATGAGAATCTGTTGTATGAATTGGATATGACGAATGAAAAACTCAAATAACTTTAAAGAATAAAGAATACAAAAGTTGAAATATTTCTACTGAAAACCATTTCCCGAAAAAATCTAATCGCATTTGAATCATTTCTAAGTTAATAACGTTGGAAAATTGTGCAAGGGATTGCGAGTACTAGTATTTCCAAAAAGAGAAAAGATGTAAACATTTCGCATTATGACTATCCTTAAGAAATCTTTTTTTTGTTTATGTTAATTTTATTGGGTAACATGTATCGATTTCAATTGGTGTGTATATTCTCCTTAAAATTTGTAAAAAAAAAAGGTGACAGAAACAGTAACCTGGGACAGATTAAAACAATTGATATTTTTTGTGAGTTACTTGAAAAACCATTTAAAGAAAACCAGGTTAGAACAGTTTATCTATTTTTTCCTCTTGCTTCAGCATTTCATAATTTTAATGTATAAGTTACAAGCTATTTGACATTTCTTTTAAATAGAAATTTTTCAGAGCATACCAAATATTTAACCTGAAAAAACGTCTGACGAATTTCACTTTCATTTTGCATTTCCGTAAGAAACATCAATGCAGTTTTGTCATTTTCAACAGTTTGGATTGTTTTATTAAAAGGTGGATATATCAAATTATCAGGTTTAGATTGAGATTTAGGATCAAAAAAGTCCTTTGGGTCTCAAATAACCATAAACGAAATAAGGTATGGTGTTATTAATCTTTAGCTTTGAGACAAAGTAACTTTGATCGAACCATTAAAGTTGTTTAGCATTTTTTTTTAAATTTTCGTAATAAACAAACAAATTGTTTTATTGACGTTTCTACCGTTTAAAATGACGCTTGCTCCGCTCGCAACCAATCGAATATGCATACGTAATCTGGAATTTTTCTTTCCGTCACATCTGAGTTGACTTAATGACAGGGATTCTTTCTGTGATGTCTACACACAAATACATGTACATGAAAAAATGACAATAACAAACCGTCAACCATCTATAAAATCCATAAAACGAAATACAAATTCAAAGCAGAGCAACACGGACCTCCAAAAAAGATAGAGGTAGGATCAGGTGCCTAGGAGGAGTGCGCATCTTCTGCCGACCGGTCACACCCGCCATGTGCTCTTTGTCGTAATCGGGGGAAAAACGGAAAAGTCCGTAGACAATTAGGTGATTAATTAAATTAAATTAATTAGTTTAACAATTAGTTTGAAAAACGTCAGTCAGCACAGTCTATCTTACAGGGCTGATTTATTTGATGATTTCGCACCAGAAACTTATTATCCTGGCAAACTTGACGTTAGGAGGGCTAGATAGTCGCGATCATTATAGGCTGTATAATACCATATAGACACACAACTTTGTATACATATACAGAAAAAGTTAAATTTTTGTAGCTAAAATATTTGGATTTTTTTTCACTAAAGAAAAGTACACTCTTACTATGTCAGACTTAATACTCATTGTGATTTTGACTTCATACTTTGAATTCTACTTTCGATTTCACTGGATATATGTGATGTGATGTGTGAATCTGGATATGTGAATATGTTCCTCTACTTTTATAAGAAAGTTTGTTTGTATTTACATGTATATTAAAAAACGCATTCTGCCAGTTTAATAGTTTTATTTTCAAATCAATTAAGAGAGAGAGAGAGAGAGAGAGAGAGAGAGAGAGAGAGAGAGAGAGAGAGAGAGCTCATCCGAGTCGTTTTATAACATTTATCTCGTTTTATTTTGTACTTATGAGAGAGAGAGAGAGAGAGAGAGAGAGAGACGACGGACATACAGACAGACAGACAGAGAGAGACAGACAGAAAGAGAAAGACAGAGAGAAAGACAGACAAACAGAGAGACAGATAGAATTTCCAATGTATTTAAAACCTTATGCTTCCTGGATATAAGGACGAATTTGAGGTATTTTGTAACCTTTTGATCTCTTTTATAGAAGGTTTATTTAATAGAATATAAGAAGAAACCGGCTCAATTTCTTCAGGTTTTGGTGAAAGACGGAGCGAGTAAGCACCAAAGTCTATCCACCTGCAAAAGCCAATTAGAGAAATATACCAACAGAAGTGGTACTCATCGACATTTATATTTGATACAGTATTTGCGTTGGCCTGATAGCAGGGGTTATTTGTGTATTTGGAAGTGAATGAAGATAGTTCTGTAAGTACTTCAGCAATGTTAATTACCCCACTTTTCGAAAAAAACATATATTAATTCATGTACTAATAAATAATATTTCTTCTATTGTAAATGGTTATGTAACAAATATTTTTTAACAAATCAGAAAAATCTTACGCGAAAGAAATGTATTTCGAGTTTTATGCAATAATCAAATTATACCAAAACCTTTTACTTAATGACAGATTTTTAAAAAAATGCATTCTTATATATACATGTGATTTAAGCAAGAGAAAATACCATTATTCGTTGAAGCTTGATCATAAAATACAATAATTTGATATTCATTGCTTTACCAAGTACATGTAAAAGTAAATATTTATTTGTATATCACACTCGAAAAAGAATACTTTGATTTGGAAATATATTTTAGTGTTAATTGCTGTAAATATTTTGACAATATTAGTTTTTAATAAAAGTACTGAACGAAAAGGCAATTAGCTTTTATAAAAATGACCCCAACAATAATGCACTGCAGAAGAAGAAGAAAAAAAATGATTATGAATAAAATGATAATTGTCATTTAACCTATCAACCTTCCATTTAAACCCATATTTTAACATATAAATTACAGCGCCGCCTACAGTTTATAAATAAATGGCTCATGTTTCGTCTTCCTCTTATTTAATGAACTGTGAAGTGTGTTTATATAAGGAACAACATTTAAAAAACGCCCAAAGTCATAACTTCGTTCATGAAAAAAAAAATTAGAAGAGTTTAAGATTTTTAAAGTTGTTTTAGAGATGTTTTATGATAAAAGTTCGATAAGACATCCTTAATAAAAACCTTCTTGTTCTCATCATTTCAGTCCAGTACAAAGCGGAAAACAAGAAATCATGATGACAAATAAAACAATGGAAGTCATTCCTCGGAACTCTACTCAGAGAAGCTGTATCCTAATACCGTTATACACCTGATTGAGGGAGCATTTGGGGTCTTTGGCAACACCATTGTTCTTATTATGTATACAAAGTATATCGTCGTTAAGAATGGGACAATGTACTTTGATCCAATCCTGGCTGTAGTACACCTCATAGGATGTTTGTAAAACGTGATCCAATTTCACCTGAACAACAATATGCAATACGTCGATATTTGGAACGCAGTTCGCAGTTCGTTATTCGCAATTCAAAAGTGAGCTGCATTTTATAAAACGCAGTTCGCAATTCAAAATTTGTTTTTTATATTTTGGACCTGATATTTTCAAGGTTATCTACTTATGGCTTATGTGAAAATATGGTGATGCTGTCATCTCTAGTTTTTAAGACACGGGGCCCTAAAGAAATAAGCAGTGATCTTAACCCAAACCTCTAGGTCAAGGCTTAGGACCGTTTCAGATTATGTAAAATATCATTGTTCGGATCATAGCCATTGTCACGTGGGGTCTATTAGCCTAACGTAAAGAACACGATGTTATATATATTTGTTGATATGGACAAGTTAGAATATATAAAAGAAGTATGCACATTTACAGATATAATCATTTATCGTATATTTTAATTCCCTTTACTAGATCATTTCTCCAGAGCATGTCCTGTTTTAATTTAAAAAGTTATAGGTAACAATAGCAGTGGAAGATTTGCAAGCCAAATAAAAAGGAGTATGTTTTTCATTACCACACGTACATGTGCATCACTATGGACAACTAATGTATGTATTGATATGCGTATGGTTGTTGTTCATGATTGCTATTGCATTTCAAAAAATTAAAAGCAATTCAACTACCTAAATTTTGTTTTAAAGAGTTGAATATATATAATGCATTCATCACAAATATAATTTGTCAGGTTCAAATATTATCATAAGCACTACTAACATTATATCTAGATATAGCATAGACTTTTTCTTTTTGTTTCAAGTTTTTCTTTGTGATTTTTATTAATAAAAAAATTGGTACCAAGACATTTGAGACCAGGGAAAATAAAGAAAGAGATTTTTCATACCAAGATTTTTGCAATACTTCAGTATTCTTTAAAGGAATATGTATGATAAGGGCCTAAAATGGCCCCCTAAAGTGAACATCATCATTTTACTGTAATTCTTTGTTTTCTTTGTACATATATATATGTGATGTTTTTACATAATGTTCATTTTGATTCAAGTGCCCACAATTTAGAAATATGACATCGTAAAGACAACCTTTTCCCGCCATTTTTGCATTTTTAGCATAAAACAGCTTGTTTTCAAGCAGTTTTCTTTCAGAAAACATAGAGCGCATGCTTGTACAAACAAAATATTTTAATCAGAGATGTATCTAGGCAAGACTAATAAGTGACAAAAAAAATTTCCTTGTTCAAGCATGTGCTCTATATTTCCCATTCGTAAAAATATAAGAAAAATGTCAATTTTGGACTGGTTTAGATTGAATTATAGAAATAGCGTCACTTCTGGCGTCATATACTACCAGTGAGTGCAAATAAATCAAATAAACAGGTTAAAAATATATTTTATATCAACTCTTTAAAAAATAACATAATATTTTATTGTACCCGAAACACTTTAAAAAGTGGCTAATTATGGGGGCAAAATTTAACTCATATCATATATAGTTCTTTTCAATTTTATTCAATTTCTTTTTTTTCGTCTTATTAACTAAAAAATATTGTTTATATTTTCATTTTTTGTGAAATTTCGTGCAGCAGTTTGCCTTCAAAGAATTGTTTTATATTTTAGTTTCATATTTATGTGGATTCCGACAAAATTCATACAGTTCTCATTTATGATTTTTTTGTTTTTCATTTCAAAACTTTTTAACATTTCACTCTCATAAGAATTTTAAAACAGAAATGTTTGAAAAGTTGAAAAATAAGGGGTTATCTTGAACAAGACTGATGTTTTAAAAAATTCCTAGACAATAGAGTATTGTACTTTGTCTCATATTGTTGAATACTGGGCCTACTTTTAGTAACAAATGCATGCAACAAAAATATACTACAATTATTTGGTGTAGAGATCCACCTTAAGTCTCTTATTTTCTCGATTTAGTCCTTAGGTGAACGCAACTTGAGTTTGTCAGGTGTTGGGTGTCAAATTGAATTGCAAAGAAATTTTGTTTTTGAGCCTGTAACTTTACCTTGAGTTTGTCTTAGTAGGCGGTTATCTTGTACCTTCCAAGTTATTGATTGTTTTAAAATAGTAAATACGTATTGTCTCTCAAAACGGCGTTACTCGATACGCTCGTTTCTCAATTTTCAAAATCTAAAATATATATTTACATTAGTACAACTCTAGAGGAGAGGTTCTTAAAGACATTTGCACCAGCATTAATAACATTTAATCCTCACATAGAACTTATCTGTGATATTTATTAATCACATAGTTGACATTTTAATTTAAACTTAGATATTTGCCCTGAATAGTATCTTTTATTCGAAAATCAACAGATAAAAAACGGTGTTTAATACACGATGTTTTACTTTTATTTCAAACTTAATTTTTTAAATATTTGATATAAAAATGCAAACATCAAAGACAATTATGAAAATTTATTCATATATCATAAAAAAACTTGTACATACACAATGCGTTTTAGGAATTTGCTTCATAGGGTATTTGCTGTAAAAGCGATTTACTTTAGTTAAGATATACCTGTGTCATATAGTCCAGTGGAAAGGTGACCGAATGGCAGAGCTCTGACAGTCACCCTATCGTTACATTTCAGAAAAATTTTCGGACGAATGGCAGAATATTAATCTGGTGTTTTGGCACAGCATAGTACCAAATTAAGCTATATTTTTAACAAAAGGTCATATGCTCTACTATTTCTGATATGATAATTTTGTTTAATTCTTAACTCTACTATACGATAGTTTACCATAAGTGTAAGATATAGAAGGTATTGAAAAACCCCATAAATGTATCTTTGTATCTGTACGGACAAACGTTCTGTAGAAAGTAAGAAACAGAAACATAATATACTATAATTATATATTGTACCTTGCTTAAAATAAGGCTGTTTTTTTTCAAAACAGTTAGAACTTCACTGTCAAAGTTTTGAATCACTTTAGATGCGACATTTAAAATATTTATTCACGCTTATACAAAGCTTAGATAGAGGAACGTTTTATAATTATCATTAATCATAATCTTCTTACAATATATCAATCGAAATATAGGTACAATATAGCTGTTTTGCATATTTCTTGTTCAGTTGTTTTAAATATTATCTTCTTTTTAATATTTGTTCATCATTTAGTTCACATAAATATTTCATCATGTTTTGTTATCGATTGATTTGTAACCAGATAAGTATCCTTAACTTAAAAATCAACATATACTAACGATATATAATAGTCGTAATACTTTATTATTGAACAGTTTGAAAAAAGGTTTATAAACATCCAAATTCAATATTAGAATTTTTAGTTTCAGTTATTTGCCTTAAAAAAACGTTTTCTTTAAAAACGATTTATTTTCAGATCTTGATTCAATTAGTACGGTGTACGTTCATACATTTTGCTCTTACTTTTTTCATTAAAAAGTGCTATTTTACACTTTATAAACTGATATAGGTTTGTTTAGCTTTTATCAAACACATGCCCTTCGATTTTTCATTTTTCATTTTTATTCCTATGACACATTATTACTCCAAAATAACTGCATAAGTGTCAACAAAAGTAGGGAACATTATGTACTTTGACTGCTCATTTTAGCCATTAATGTTATTGTAAGGTGATTACACAGGAACAGAAACTTGGTATAAGCTGTATTGGAATTGCACAGGAGAGTATTGGAACTTACAAGATATATCAATAAGGGTTAAAACGTAATGAAAAAATATTAACTAATTATTAGGAAAAAAGGTTTATCTATTTGTGGATTTATTCTTCATTTCCATGCTATATGAAAAATATATTTCATATATGCAAAAAAATTGACGCATTTTAAAATGCTAATATGAACAAATATATTTCTGACACTAAGAATTTTAAATTCCAGTACAATGTTTAATGTATTTTCAGCACAAATTACATATTAGAACGAACTTCACTGTCAAAGTTTTGAATCACTTTAGATGCGACATTTAAAATAGTTATTTACGCTTATACAAAGCTTAGATAGAGGAACGCCACTTATTATTTTTGATTTGCAGAAGTGTGGCCTTTAAACGGCGCAGGTGATACGCCTACACGGGATTGACTTTATCTGGTATTGAGAATCGAAAGGTTCAACTCTGATACATTGGATAGGAGTATAAGGCCTGCAAAGAGGTATGTTTTATTATTTTGTTCCATCATAATGAAACTTAGTTTAACTTACTCTATCAGTAAAAATATTTATCTGTTGTTTTAGTTTACTGGTTTTCTTTTCAGAATATTTTAAGCATCTTTGGTGTCTAAGTAATCATTCTGTCGATCTACAAAACTGAATCTAAACTAGAATTTAATTTCATATCTTTTTGGAGTGTTTCCTTAAAGTTAAAATAATTTTTGCACAACAAGTCCAAGCAATTTGCCTCAATTGATATTTTCTACAGAATACGACTCTTTTCTACTAGTTTTCGCAATTAGGAAGGTTCACGTCTTTTGCTAATTATTTCTTTTCAAAATGATGTATGTCTACTTAATGTGATCTTATAGGGTACATTTTATGGAATTCATTCTTATTCTCATTTTTTAAATTCTATTATTTCTCCATTGACCCATGGTTACTGTAAATAGTAGGTTTCATTAGCTAAAATGTGTGTTATAACGTAATTTTACTACACAGCATATCCTCAAAATATTATGAATTCAATCATTTTTTACAAACTATAAGCAAAGCATGAACATGTACCTTAAAATAATTAGACGACTTTTTTAAGTTTAATTTAAACTTTTGTGCATGAATCAGCTTTTGCACAACCAATATCAAATTACCTTGTTTTATTCCTTAAAAATGTCAACGTGTTTGGTCCACATGACGTCACCTTTTGCCGTTATGACCCTGTGTCATAAAAAGCAAATAGAAAAGTATTAAAATGTGTCGGCAATGTTAAGTTCAAATTAAAGAATTTGTTGTTATATGTCCACATCGGCGCATGAATCGAGGTATTCAAAAGTTGTTTTTTTTTTAATTTGAATTAAATTACCGACTCGCTGGCGTTTTGTAGGTGAAAAAACCCCACAGATTGCATAACAATTTAACAGATCATTAGATTGATAACGCCATTCTTTGTAATATCAAACGGGGTGTTTAATATAGTTGCCTGTACACTGTTAGTGACAGTATAGCACCCGCAACAAAACAGGAAAGATACTCCTATCAATTACTTAGTGTAAAAAAGGTCGTTTTAATGTAATTGCATAAAATCACTCCATTGGGATACACATTTTTCGATAGGTACAAAGTCGATTCATGCTTACCGGGTACAAAGCCTGCAAGAATGTATATGTTTTATAACTTTGCTTCTTTAATTATTCAAAAGAAACATATATGAATAGTATATACCATTATAGTTGTTATCCTTTATATACAGCTCCTAAAATCAAGTGATATGTGTATTGAATTCTGGTTTATTTTCCAGCACAATGCCTGAACTACATATCAACGATCGGTCTACATATCATAACTTCTCACTGGAAAAAAATGCTAATGGAGCCAGTTATGATACCAGTTCCAGTTTACTGGTCACAGGGCTATCTCAGAACTCAACAATTGCTCTCAGTACTACTACAAATACTATGGATTCCGAAAATTCAGCCTGTGGAATTGTTTCCTTTTTTATCCTTTTTTTTGCTGTGATCATTATGATTGCGATAGGAATTTGGCTCGTCAAAAACAAAATGATGAAAACTCAGGAAACTCAGGAATCCAACGCGTCAGTTGAAACGAACCCTTTTCCTAATTATACAAAATTGTAACTGAACAAAATTCCATACAAATGATTACAACCACAATTTGATATAATTTATGTAATTTAAGTTAAAAAAAGACAAGATGAATTTTTCTGTTTGAAAATGAATTTTGTTTTGGAATCTTAGTTTTTCTTTTGCTTGTTCCACCATTGTCGATTTTATAAATTTTATTTCAAGATTACATTTACTAAGAGTAATTTGGCGAATTGATGTAATGTTTATTATGTTAATCTGAGTTTGATATTGTTCTACACAATGAAATAACATTTATGAAATAACATTTACGATGTTTTATTTATGAATAAACATGTATTCATTTTTATGTTTTAAAGGCACCGACAGCAACAGGTAGCCATTTGTTATTAAGGTCTTCCGTCTTCAGCACCCTTATTATTTGAGAAAATTCACTTTTGTTTTTGAATTATATTCCTTTTTCTTGCATTCATAATTTTGTCTACGAGTGTTCTAAAAAATCATTAGATAGAGACTATAATTTTCATTCAAGATAGAGTGATAACTGTAGATGTGCACCCTTGTTTTAGATTTGACTAGAAGTCATTTTCCTGGAAGCTTGCCTGGACCCGAAAATGTTAATGTCAACTTTTTAAAACAGTTTTTGTCAAATTTAAGATTTGATCGCGAATATCTTCTTAGTGAAAAATATTTTGTTAAAACATGTAAAACATTAAGAGATTACATATACAAGAGCTTTTAATTGAAACCAACCACAAGGGGCTGGCCCTTCAGATTAGGGGCCTAGATTGGTGAAAGTCTTTCATCAATAGTTATTAACTGAGGAATATATTGTTATATATTACAGAAGCAAAAATGTTTATTTCAATGTAATTAAGCAACTCAGTTTAACTTTTTTCTCTTATGTTACGTAATTAGGATTTTTAGGGGTCAAAAAACAAAATAATTATTATCTTAAATAAATAAAAAGGAGAAATATATATTGAAAAGCAATATAGAAGAGAAGATGCTCAAAATAATGTTCTCATCGATATGCTAACATAAAAAATCATTTAACGGCCCCAATAAGGAGATAAGGGATCGGCCCCTAAAACGTTCTTTTCCAGATATCAAGAAAACGGTTAGGAATATCATAACACTTGTTGAACAAAATGTCTTTAAAATCATTGTATTTGACATCAAGCAACAAGCAAAAAATTGGGGGCCCAGATTGGTCTAAAGTCTTTCATCTATAGTTCTTTACTGAGGAATATTTTGTTACTAGTATATGTTACAGAAGCAAAAATGTTTACGAAAAAGTTACTTGCCTAGATAATAAAATATCTTATTCATATGTTATGTAATTAGGTAAGGGGCCAAAATACCAAAATTTTGATCTTTAATATCTGAAGAAGAAAAAAATATTAAAAAAAAAACAATAAAGAAGAGAAGATGATAAGAATACGGTTCTTATCGATATTCCACCATCAAAATTTAGTAAAACACAACCCAAAAGGAGATAGAGGGTCGGCCCGTCAAACGTTCTTTCCAAGATATAACAAGAACGGTGCCTTATTTCTAAACACTTGTTGAACAAAATATCAAAATCAAAAGACCTTTCATTTGATATCAAGAAAAAGGGGCTGGCTCCTCCAATTAAGGGCCAATAGGGGTCTGAAGAGTCTTTCATCTATAGTTCTTTACTGCGGAATATTTCTAATATGTTATAGAAGAAAAAATGATCATCTTACAGTTATAATTACAGTAATATACGATATGATATATTTCTCATTTGTTAAGTAATTAGGGGTTTAAAGGGGTAGAAGCTCAAAAAAACTTTGATCATTTTTAATTAAAAAAAAGAGAAATATTTTGAAAAGCCCACATTTTTAGACCATATTTTGTTGTAGAATATCAAACTCAAGGTCATACTACCATCTGAAAAACGAACGGAAGACCTACTTGTTGCTTGCAAAACGAGATCGTGTCTAGCTATTAACATTTCTTTATTTACCAAACTTGGATATATGATAAATCTTGTAATATTGATATCGACATGCTTTGATGCTGAATCTGAGTCGTAGGTTTCAGATGCTGGAGCAGGTTATGGTTTTGGAGCAGGTTACATGTTAAGATTATTGATGTTCCTTACTTATTCAAAGTTGTGTTGTTGACTTAACTATTGAAATGAATCACAGAGCTTAGCTTCAGATATTTAACGTGATCTTGATTATTAGTATCTAGATTTTTATGCAGGTTTAAGATTTTTGAACAACTCAAATTGTGTGAGGTCTTGGTGCTGGTTATTTAAGAAATAAACAACGTTATTTAGTGAACATGGCGTTATGAATAGCAATTACTCTGCTGGCATATTCCATGATGCGCGCTATTTTTATTATACAATAATAAATAACATTTGTAATTGATTAAATATGAATAAAACTGAAATGCCTTGTTTTGTATTTTTAACTTTAGATATTTTACATTAAACACCACATATTTTTGTTATTAGAAATATACACTATATATACGAGTAAAAATCATTAACAGATTGTTGAGAATTCTCTATTTGAAAGTCTGTGAGGCAATTGCGCATACAGGGAGAGCAATTGCGATTATAGAAAAATAAATGCAATTGCTCCGTGTAGTCTTATAGTGGCAAAGAACAATGGATATGCAAATATATAATGAAGTAGTCCTTTACTAAATACATATGAGTGCCTCGGATAATATATTGATATTTCATTCTTTATTACCATTATAAAAAGCACGGCCGTTTTATGTGAATTTTTATTTATAGTCTAGGGAACTCCTTTTAACGCATTTGCTTTTTATTTAATTTAAACTACTTTGTTCATAGTTTGAATTATGGAGTAGCAATTGGCTCAAATTTTTCACAGACGAAACCAAATTTATATACATACATGTATATGCGATTTTCAAGCACTAGCTTCTAACATAGATGGTTATTATGTGCAATGATTCGTCTGAATGAACGGTAGAAGATCAATATTATACATAGCACCCGCGACCGCTCAGTTCATTCCACTTTCCACTGCAATCTTTCAATATGATAAAAACTATCAATAGAAACAGGAAGGATTACTCCTACAAACGACTTGGCGTAAAACAGAGGTATCGTTGTTGTGTGACAACCCTCCATTGACAAAATCTTTATTGTATTTTGAAGCGACAGGTATAACATTGATTCACGATAACAATGTACAAAGCATTTATAATTTTACTCCATCACTATTTTTTTTTATTTCACTTAAATGTCAGTGATAATTATGAATCTATTATAATTATTATAGATTGTCGTTTAGCCTCATATGATGTTTTCTACAAAACAAAATAGCAACCACAACAACAAACAAGAGGCCCAGGGGCCACATCGCTCACCTGAGCAACAATAGCCTTAACTCTGATCAAATTAGCATTACAGTATCAAAATCAAAATATCTTAACAACTAAGTACAGTAGATCATGGTCAAAAAATTTAAAACATCTGCCGATTTTTATCCACATATTTTTATGGTAAATACATAGCCCCTTTTGTTGTTGTACCTGTAAGAAGATTTTTCTCTATTCCTATATAACCCCCCCCCCCCACTTTGTGGCCCCACTTTTCTCTAGGGAATCATGGTTTGATCAAACTTTAATCTGCACAACCCGTGCTTTTACACAAGTTACTACTTTTTGGACTGAAAACTTCCCCAGAATATTTTTAAAGATTGTCTCTATATATTCCTATGTAAAATTCATCCCCCCATTGTGGCCCCACCCTACCCCCGGGGACCATGATGTAAACAAACTTGAATCTACACTATCTGAGGATGCCTTCACAAAAGTTTGATCTTTTCTGGCCTAATAGTTTTTAAGGACAAGATTTTTAAAGATTTTCTCTATATATTCTTATGTGAAAATTCACCCCTCCATAGTGGCCCCACCCTAACCCCCAAGGACCATTATTTAAACAAACTTTAATCTATACTATAGACTGAGGATGCTTCCGCTCAAATTGGAGCTTTTCCGGCCTAATAGTTTTTGAGAAGAAGATTTTTAAAGATTTTCTCTATATATACCTATGTAAAAATTCATCCTCCATTGTGGCCCCACCCTACCCCCGGGGACCATGATTTAATCAAACTTGAATCTACACTATCTGAGGATGCTTCCAGTCCAATTTGAGCTTTTCTGGTCTAATAGTTTTTGAGAAGAAGATTTTTAAAGATTTTCTCTATATATTCCTATGTAAAAATTCATCCCCCCATTGTGGCTCCACCCAACCCCGGGGACCATGATTTAAACAAAATTGAATCTACCCTATCTGAGGATGCTTCCACTCCAATTTGAGCTTTTCTGGCCTAATAGTTTTTGAGAAGAAGATTTTTAAAGATTTTCTCTATATATTCCTTTGTAAAAATTCATCCCCCATTGTGGCCCCACCCTACCCCCGGGAACCATGATTTAAACAAACTTGAATCTACACTATCTGAGGATGCCTCTGCTCAATTGGAGCATTTCTGGCCTAATAGTTTTTGAGAAGAAGATTTTTAAAGATTTTCTCTTTACATGTATATACCTATGTAAAAATTCATCCCCCATTGTGACCCCACCCTACCCCCGGGGACCATGATTTGAACAAAATTGAATCTAC
The DNA here is from genome assembly GCA_020458035.1 of Magallana ariakensis. Taxonomy (NCBI): domain Eukaryota; kingdom Metazoa; phylum Mollusca; class Bivalvia; order Ostreida; family Ostreidae; genus Magallana; species Magallana ariakensis. The sequence continues at coordinate 71,676,273 of CM035811.1, forward strand.
ACTATCTAAGGATGCTTCCACTCCAATTTGAGTTTTTCTGGCCAAAAAGTTCTTGAGAAGATGATTTTTAAAGATTTTCTCTATATATTTCTTTGTAAAAATTCATCCCCCCATTGTGGCCCCACCCTACCCTCGGGGACCATGATTTAAACAAACTTGAATCTAAAGTTTTTTTTCTTTATATTCCTATGTAAAAATTCATCCCCCCATTGTGGCCTCACTCTACCCCCGGGAACCATGATTTAAACAAATTTGAATCTACACTATCTAAGGATGCTTCCACTTGAATTTGAGCTTTTCTGGTCAAATAAATTTTGAGAAGAAGATTTTTAAAGTTTTTTTTCTTTATATTCCTATGTAAAAATTCATCCCCCCATGGTGGCCCCACCCTACCCCGGGGGACCATGATTTAAATAAACTTGAATCTACACTATCTGAGGATGCTTCCGCTCAAATTGGAGCATTTCTGGCCTAATAGTTTTTGAGAAGAAGATTTTTAAAGATTTTTTTCTATATATTCCTTTGTAAAAATTCATCCCCCCATGGTGGCCCCACCCTACCCCCGGGGACCATGATTTGAACAAACTTAAATCTACACTACCTGAGGATGCTTCCATACAAGTTACAGAATTTCTGGCCTAATAGTTTTTGAGAAGAAGATTTTTGAAAAAAACCTACAAATTTTAAATAATTCTAAATTATCTCCCCTTTAAAGAGGGTGTGGCCCTTCATTTGAACAAACTTGAATCCCCTTTACCCAGTGATGCTTTGTGCCAAGTTTGGTTGAAATCTGCCCAGTGGTTCTGGAGAAGAAGATGAAAATGTGAAAAGTTTACAACGCCGACGCCAACGCCGACAACGCCAACGCCGACAGACAACGGACAAATTTTGATCAGAAAAGCTCACTTGAGCTTTCAGCTCAGGTGAGCTAAAAAGCAGGATTCTTTTCTACTTGTTGACAAATTAAGCGACGTACGTTATTTTGTTTTTAGAAAATATTTCTATTATATTTGTTTACAAATAATGAAGAGTAAGAAAATTACCATTTCCTTGGAAAAATGACTCGTGACAAACAAAATAAAACTGTTATGCATTTAAAAGAAAACAGTAAATTGCATCTGCACAATACAGAACAGAACCCCCATTTTATTCCATTGGTACGCGTCGAATATAAAATTCAATATACAGGTTGTTGTTGATAAAGTCAATTTTGTTAAGTCTAAAACAAAGAATGAGAACAAATAGAAGTAATAATACGTTTACTTGTTGAAAACTTTATCACATTCCCGTGTTATTTTTATATATCACATGTCACAACAAATAACTTTATTGGAGTTTTTAAATTTCTTGTATTTTAAAGCTATTTATAATGTATTCCAATTTGATTTACCCTTATTCTTAATCATGTGGTCATCAACGTGTAAATCTGTTTTTGTCTTTTTGTTAGCAACTCAAAAGGAAGGTTCATATGCGCAATAAATTGTCGTAAGAGTAACTTGATGAATACTATAGGTGGCATTCGACTGACATTTCTGATGCGAGGTTGGGTTACAGCAACTTTGACAATTAATTGTTGTAAGTTGCAAATTAAAATGTAGAATTGCACAGAAGAATGCCTAATATAAGTATATATCATAATTTTGTATTATCCTCTGACGTGCAAACAGAGACATCACTAAATATTAGATATGTAAAATAAATAAAATATGAATGCGATTCTATAACAACAAGGCACTTCCTTGCTTTTTTCGGTTTGACGAGCAATTACTCTTGATGTAATCAAGGCTATCCAGACCACCAGCAAACTTAGTATACTTTAATAAACGATTTTAGGCTTTTAAACGGCCGTGCACGTTATACAGGTACGCGCGATTGGATTTATCTGGCATCTAAAATCGACAGGTATAATTCTGATACATTTTAAACGAGTATAAAGCCTGCAAAGAGGTATGTTGAATTATTTTGTTCTATCATTATGAAACATGTTTTAACTTAAGGTAAGGTTCGCGGCTTGCATTTTTTAGAAACTGTATCAGAGTTACAAACCATTTTGTTCATCATACTAAAGTCCTTTTTCTCATGAAATTCAAATGATTTTGCCGGACCCGTTTTATAACTACAAAAGGTCAAAGTTCATGATTTCAAATTTCCATGTTGATGAAATGTAAGTAATTTCGTGAAAATATATAGATTTTATATGTGACTATTATAAGGGTTAATTTTGCTTAAAATGTTCGAAAATAATGTCACTATTTATATCATGGTTTATTTTTTAAAATTTCTGATGAACTATTTAAAAAAGCAATAAAATGCAACAAAAGTCATAATTTTGGACTACTATTTTATGAATGAAAACATCTTATTTGAAACTTTTCCAAGTCCACCGATTTCAGGAAAAACGTATCTTAGTATATGTGTAACCTGGTGTTTCTAAAACACTATTCAAAACTATATGATATCGATTTAGTGGAAATTGATAAAATGCCTGTGTTCTGTTACTTTTTCAATGAAACTACAATACCCCGGGAAATAACAAAAACCTTACACCAATTATGACGTCATATAAATTTTGACATCATAGCTGAAATAAAGGGTAGTTGGTGCTACGTCACAATGAAAACCTGTGAGTTATCTCCCTGTAACCGCAAACCTTACCTTAATATATCAGCGAATATATGGATTTGTAATATTATTGGATTTAATTTTTCATAATGTCTTAAATATTTTTGGTGTCTTAGTAATCATTCTGTTGATCTTCAAAATTTAATCTAAACTACGTTTTAATTTTAATTTTTTGGGGTGTTTCCTCAAAGATAAAATTATATTCGCACAATAAGTCTCAGCAATTTGCCTCAAATGATATTTTGTACAAAATACGACTCCTTTCTACTGGGATTCATAATAATGAACGTAAACGTCTATTGTTAAAAATTTCTTTTCAAAATGAGGTTTTTTTCTAATGTGATCTTCTATGGTACATGTTCTCGGATGCATGGTCATCCTCATTTATGTTTATTCTATTTTAATTCTATTGACACATGGAAACTTAAATATTATGTTTTCAGTAATAAATTTAATTTAAAGTATGTGATTAAAGTACTTTTACAATACATTATATCCTCCAAATGTTGTTAATGCAATCCTTTTTCGAAATTATGATCAAAAGATGAACATGTTCTTAAAAATTAATCAGATGATCATTTTTTGACATTAATGACAACATCATTCTTTGTGAAGACTTTAAATGCCAAATTAATGATACATGTGATAAAAGTTTACACGTTTTGAAAAATACCATGAACAAATTCAACTTAATTGACTTTTGGAAAAGTGAATTCCCCGAGTTGAATGGTCTAGCATGGTGCGATGCAGAAAATAACCCTAAAAGTCGGATAGATTATATCCTATTAAATGAAAATATATATCATAAATTTGGTGGATTAATAATCAGGAAAATTCCTGGCACTCATTCTAAAGGAAGTCGCATATCTGACCATAGGTTTTTAAATTTTACCTGAACCTATCATGTGAAAAAAGAGGCCCAGGCTACTGGAAGTTAAATGTGTAAAATATGCAAAACGAAAAAATATAAAATCATTGATGATTTAGATAATTCCTCGAATCCAATAGACAAATGGGAATGCATTAAACGTAAGATAAAAGAATTATCTATTAATTTTTCGAAAATTCAAAAGAGATCAATCAAGAAACGGAAAAAGGAAATTGAGAGAGAAAATGAAAATATAGAAAGTAGTAAAACTGAGGAATTCGATTATACTTAGTAAAACACTTAAACAGCTAGAAGCAGAATTAGAATCTATCTATGATACACAATCAAAAGGAACACATATTAGATCTAAAGCAAAATGGGTAGAAAATGGCGAAGAAAAAACCATATCATATTTTTTAAATTTAGAAAAGCAACATCAATCGTCAAACGTAATATCTGAACTTTTGACTTCAAACTATGAAAAAAATCATATTACAAATGCAATTATGGGGGAAATGTTTAAGTTCTACCAGAGCTTATACGCTAGTTAAAACATTGATATTGAAATATCGATGATTACTTATCGGAAATCAACGTACAAATAATAAGTGAGGATAATAAATATATGCTAGATAAATTTCCGATGTTCGAGGAATGTACGGAAGCTGTCTATAGTATGAAACACGATAAATCACCTGGCCTTGATGGATTACCAAATGAATTCTACCAATGTTTTTGGAATGTAATTGGCCCCTATTTTTACGATGCTCTTAAAGATATATATGAAAATAAAAAGATGACACATACACAGCGGCAATCAGTATTATCATTAGTGTTTAAGAAAGAAGAAAAGAATTCTTTAAAGAATTAGCCTTACAAATACTGATAACAAAATCATAGCTTTTGTTTTTGCAAAAAGACTACAAAAGATCCTAAAAGACATAATTAACGAAAACCAAACTGCATTTATAAAACGTAGATATATTGGCGAAAATGCCCGTCTTATATTAGATATCTTGAATTCTGTGAATCAGAAAACATGGGGGGGGGGGGGAATTCTGGTATTTTTAGATTTGAAAAAGCATTTGATTCAGATGAATGGAATTTTCTTTTTAAAGTTTTGAAAAAAATTCAATATCGGAAAAAATTTCATTACATGGGCAAATATTTTGTATACAAACCCTATTTTTAAAATAAAAAAACGGCTGGCTTTTAAAATCATGTTCTTTGACAAGGGGAATAAGACAAGGATACCCTTTATCAGCTCTCTTTTTTCTTTTTGTAGCAGAAATATTGGCGATTAAAATGAAAAATCATCAAAACATAAATGGTATTAAAATTAATAACTACGAAATTAAAAGTATACAGCATGCAGATGATTTAACAGTAGCTGTGAATGACGAAATATCGATGAAGAATACTTTAGATGTTATAAAAGCATTCTGTGAATGTGCTGGGTCAAAAATTAATACTAATAAAACTGAATGCATATTGTTAGGAGATATGAAGAACGAATTTGAAGAGCTTCATGGAATTAGACTAACAAATAAAGCTATTAAATGTTTAGGTATTTATGTAGGCCATGATATGGAAGAATGTTATAATAAAAACTGGATGAGAATTTATCATGATATGGAAAAACTATTTGAATCCTGGAAACGAAGAAAATAAACACTCTTTGGAAAAGCATGTATTATTCGGACTCTAGCTATTTCAAAACTTATATATACTTTATCGATACTTTGTCTTCCTGATAGCAACTTTATCAAAAAAATACAGAGATTGATTTTCAATTTTATTTAGGAGAAAACAGGAAGAATCAAACGAAATACTTTAATTGGAGACATAACAAAAGGTGGATTATCTATAGTAGACATAGATTGTAAGTTAAAATCATTAAAAGCAGCGTGGATTCAAAGATTACTCAACTCAAAAGGCATCCTATATGATATTCTTAATAACCATTGTAAAAAACTAAATATCGATCTACATTTTCTTTTGAACTGCTCCACTACTAAAACAGAAACTTTAAATAGCATAAAATTACCCCTATTCTATAGAGAAATATTTTGTTGTTTTAATGAATGTAAACGTGAATTACACTATGGGAAAAGATCATCTGATTATATTTTACAATAAACAATATGTAACAATTGTAATATAGTATATAAAGGAAATACCGTTTTCTTTGAAAACTGGATTAAATCAGGAATACTATACATTAAAGACTTGTTTGACGACGAGGGTAATTTCAGACGATTGGAACATTTTGCAAATGTTATTAATAAATCTAACTGGTTATGTGAATACAAAGTTCTTTTTTCAATAAATAAATCAATTCAAAGACTTTACTCATTCAACAATGCAAGCTTTATCAACATACAAAACATAACGAGTTTCAACTTCCCTTTGGGATATTACAACTTGACTGGTAAATCTAATAACTTTTTCTATAAAAACCTTATTGAAAAAAAAAATTGTAAGCCTTGTTTTCAATCAATAATGTGTACAGAATTTGAAATATATGATGAGAAAATTTGGGAAAATATTTATGAATGCAAGATTAAAGAAATAAAAGATAAACATGTAGCAGAATTCAGTTACAAGCTTTTAAATAATATATTATGTAATAATATATATGTCAGTAAATGGAAAAAAGATACATCAAATCAATGTGTACACTGTAAACAAATAGAAAATATAAAACATTTGCTTTTTGAATGTGACAATGGTAAAAACATATGGAATGCTGTTTGTAATTTTTTGTCATTCAAAATACAGTGGAAACAAATTGTTGTTTGTTTTTTTATGGAAAAAAGCGATAGAACTAAATTTTTAAATCTACTTATTACTTATGTGGCTTATAGAATTTACAAACAAAAAATGCTTTGTAGATTGGGTTCTATAAATGAAACTGAATATAATATATATAATCATGTTAAAAAATCTACTTTTTTATGCCTCAGTTTTACGTTATCTATATGCAAATGCTGAGTGCAAGTTTTTTGAAAATCTGCCAAATATGATGTGATATGTCTTATTATCATAGTGTAAAATATTTTTTGTCAAAAAACTACTGAGAAGAGACCTGTCTTCCAGTAGGGCTGTCATAAAAGGGAGGATATGGACCGTAAAGCTAGACAGAGCCTCCCAATTAAGACAGCAACCTTTTTTCTTTATTTTTATAACTTTATAATATAGGCAATTACACTGAACAACCTTAATATAGTAGACTGTTATACATCATGGATCTGCCTATGTATTGCTACACCCAGAGACCATGTGATGGACTATATGTAGATGAGGGTGTCTACCGGGTTAACCAGGATATGTACATTAACTTAAATCTCTATATATTGCTAATATAGCCTTATTTGTATATCAATTTTTTACTAGCTATATACACCTGTATTATTTTTGTATACATGTACTATACGCAAACATTATTTGTGGAATTTATACAACTCTAAATATTTTTATCGTCGGTATTTTATTTCATAGGAAATTACATAACAAAAATAAACACCATAGTATTTTAGGTATAAGATAATTTGCTGCTTTGTAGATAACTAATTAGAACAAAGTGTCTTTTTTGTGGGTTTTTTTAAGTGAATCTCAATGAGAGCATGTATATTTATATTTATATGCAACATTTATATAAACAATTATATAAACAATTGGGGAATTATACATTATGTCTCTACGCTAATTATTGCTTGAAGTTATTGTATACTTTATTTATTCTTATCAATAAATAAATAAATTTAAAAAAAAAAACTTTGATTAAAAGATGAATTTCACTGTTATTTAATTATTAATTGATTAATAAATAAATTAATTAATTAATAATCAACTCAATTATTTCAGTCAAGACGTAAGCAATGCGTAAATCTATGTCTAGATCTAGGAATTATTGAACTGCATTCCGAATATCGATTGCACTTCTCGTTTCACTATTGAATTTTGTTCAAACGAAACGCAGGGTTAGTGGAACTAAATGCCTTATGTTATTGCAAGGTATACAACGTAGATTTTTAAAAAATGCAGTCAAAAGCAATCACTGCAAATAGGCATTGATCTGCATTCCAGCTGACAAGCAATCTAGCAGCGGGGAATTTTAAACTGTGGGCGGTTATATGGATACATGCGATTGACATTATCTATATTTAGATGCGACAGGTGTTATAATTATTAATTGCAAATAGGCATTGATCTGCATTCAGGCCGACAAGCAATCTAGCAGCGGGGTCTTTTAAACGGTGATCGGTTAAACGGATACATGCGATTGACATTATCTATATTTAGATGCAACAGGTATAATACTTATTCATTTTCAACGAGTACAAAGCTTGAAAAAAGGTATGATTTATTAATTTTCTCCATCATTATAAATCATGTTTTAAACTAATATGTCAATTAAAATATAGATCTTTAACTGTAGTTTATTGGTTTTTTTGTAGAATATTTTACGTATATTTAATATTTTAGTAACCACTTTGTGATTTACAAAATTAAATGTAAAATTTCAATAATTCATTTTTTGTCGTTTCTCATAGATAAAAATCATTGGCAAAATATGTATCATAATTTTGCCTCACATCATATTTTCTACAGAAAACGAATCTTATCTACTTTTTGACCCAATAAGTTACGTATGCGTCGTTTGCTTAGTTACGATTACTATTCAAGATAGGGTTTATCTACTGAATCTGATATCATTGGGTGCATTTGATGAAACGCATGGTCATCCTCCTTTCATTATTTTTTGTCTTTACTTTATTGACACGTGATTACTGCAAATCTTATGTATTAAAAATATTATAGTATATTATTTCATTAACAAAGTGTGAGATGTTACGTACTTTTACCATAAAGTATATCACCCAGATGTCGTTAAGACATTAATCAATTTTTCTACTATTGAACTAACACATTATTAGGCCTTATTACATAATACATCATAACATGCATAATCAATCTTTCAAATGTTAACCTTCCCTTCAAAAACTGCTGTATTCGAAGGAGGTTGATAAAACATGTAGGTTTTAACATGAAACTATCTGCTTACACAGAAGAAGGTTTATATTAAAGGGGTATATTTTAATTCAATAAGGGTAACGTTGTAGTGGGAAAACAATATACACATTTAGCCTTGAGCAGGAGTTTATACTATTTGTAGATTTTAAAGCGATATTCATATGCATTAAAAAAGATTTTATTTTTTTTATATAGTCTAAAGCTGTTGTACATAGATCAGATTTTAAACTTTAATTTTAAAAATGACAAGTAAAATAACTAAGGGTCGAGTCAAAATTTAATGTCTTGTCTATTAACAACGGATGTTAAATAACGTAATTTATTCTTTAAGGTTCCTCACTACATAATGAATTAGTTTCTCAAATTAGCAGAAAATAATTTGATTATGATAAATAGCATAATGTATAAGAAGTATATAATTCTGAAAGGCAAAACATTGTGCAATTTTGGATAAGAAATGATATTTTAAAAAATATTCAGTAAACATGAACAAAGGCACCAGGCGGACTCGACCTCATGATCTGCGGTTCACAAGCCTGACACTTCAACCACTGAGCTTTGACGATATACAATCTCTGAAACGTTCTACTTCCCAATTTTTTGTGCGTTCACCGTGCGCTTGCAGTGCTTTCGGCGTGCGCTCACAGTGGGCTCACTTGTGCTCTCTGCTCCTCTCAGTTCGCAGTCCCGTTTACAAAGTGCTCACTGTGCGCTCACCGTGCTTTCATAAAGCGTTTAGCTTGCGCTCACCGTGTGTTCAGCGTTCACTTATCGTTCAGTCAGATAGTATTATATTTAGGCTGATAACAATACATACATGTTGTTAATTTGTTATTTTTTCCTGATTACCGACGAAACAATGTAAGGATAACTGTCGAAACACTCCAAATGAATCGTTCATCTTGCGTTCACATATTGTTCATCGTGCGTTCATCGTTGATTTTGCGCTCGCGTTTTCGCTCTGCGTTCGCTCACCGTTCACCGTTTACAAGCGCTCACACAATTCAGTGTGCACTCACCGTTCGCTCAACATTCGCTCAGCGTGCGCTCACCGTTCACCCACCTTTCAAATTGGAAAGTAGAACGTTTAAGGGACTGTACCTCTGAATCGATTGATACAAACAGTTTAACAAAACATTTAAATAGCCATCTTGTGACACTTGTTTTAAAAAGTATAAGTCTAGTTGCTTTGAAGTACCTTAAGATTTAAACCTCATTGGTTTGGATAACCTGTCCTTATGACCCTGTGTTATGAATTCGAAAAAAAAAAATTAATTAACAAGTTTTGACAATGTGGTATTTTGTGATTTTTGTAAAACTCGTAATATGCAGAAGTATTTTGTAATTTGAATAAAATAACCGACTCGCTGGTGTTTTGTAGGTAAAATTATAATCGACATAACACTTCAAAACATCTTTACAAAGAGAACTCCTTTCTTTTGTAAAAGTAAACATGGTGATTGAAAACGTCAATTACTATACAAACAAAATGCTAGTCCAACATAAGGGTGCAATTACAGTAACATAATACAATTAGATCATAGGCCTATGGCTTACCTGTTCTAATATGAAAAGTATAACTTAAGGAACAGTAAATGTTGCCCATGTGATTATTTGAAAGACACAAATAGCAGATATATACACATTGTTGCTGGAAGAAGTCAACGGTTCTCAAGACATACATTTTGTTCCTTTGTTTTTTTTTTTTATTAATAAACTAGGATTAAAAAGGTGTCAATCGCCAATGTTCTAGTTAACTTAGCTAACACTTAATCGTCGTATAACAGAAATGTAAAATAAAAAAAAAAATTATAACAGAGGAACATGTAAATCAGCAATATGGTTTCGTTTTTTGTAGTTGTTGTTTTTTTTTTTTTGTTTTTTGTTTTACAAATTTTCAACATTCTATATACAAGTACGTGATGTCCTCTCAAAAGAAAGGTTCTAAAGCGCTGGAGGAAAGTTTGATAATTTTAGGTAGCACACGACGGCTCTACTGTAGGGAGATTAGGCTATATCGGAGTTTTGATTAAATGCTAGGCTAAAACAAACCTTTTATAAATGTAAACTATACAAACGAATACGTTATAATGCTTTTTTAACGGGGATACATTTTACTGGTTTGGTTCCGACGAACTAGCGATCTTGTAGACTATAGGGGTTAAAACGTGACCTATTTATTTATTACAAAGATTACAGGTATATCTAAAATACGGATATTATTGTTTTATCTGAAATTTACAAGTAAACATTTAGGTTCGTTTTTAAGAGCCATTTCTATAAGGTTGATTCATTGTAACTGATTACAGACCTTAAAAGGAAGTATGCTTAAATTTTATGTCAATCGTTACATATAACTAATATTCAACCTTAGACATGTATATCAATTTTTGCTACAAATCAGGAAAACGTTAAGATCCTAATTATAGTACATTGTTCCTCATTCACTTCCTGATTAAAAAGATTGACCCTAATATAACTAACATCAACAACTAGATGAAATATTTTCGTGTTAAAGAACCTGTAAGACTCATACGGATGATAATTGTAAACTTGACTATATAAAGGAGTGATCTGATAATCTCTTTCCTAACTGAGCATAGACAGCTTATACGTTATAAATTATAACATAATGCGAATTCTTAATTGATCTTACTACGACAGTGCGAAAGGAGCTAAAAGCTAAACGAGTTTACTAGTATATTGTAAAATGACTGACGACTACTTTTTCTGATATGTTTACTACTGTAGATTCTTTATTTTACGCGAGTACTTACATGTAACTCCGCGATCCCGCCGCTGTGTATTAAATCGCGAGAATATAAACGAACCCTAAATTGTTATATAGTTCTCAACTCTCAGAAAATAATAGCCAGATTTTAAAATCCGCGAGGGTTGCTTCTCGCCATTTTACGCGAATAACGCGAATATTAATTAGGAATCTCAATAATCAGACATGTAGCATGAAGAAGGGGGGAGGGGGTAGGGCTGTCCCCCCACACTTTTTCTCACATCATTTTTAAGTTTACACGTAGATTGGGAGCAGGTTAAAATTATAGAAAAAAAATCCTAAATTGCTCCCACCACCCTTCCCACGCATTAGGATTTTGAAGACTGGCGATAAAAGTTTCCCCCTTTTTTTCTTTATCCTTGTCAAGTCTGCCCCTTCCACTATCAAAAACGATGCTACGTGCCTTTACTTACACAACTTTATTCAGAATATATAATGGCGGCGATGCAGAGTTATAAGTTAAAGTTATCAGACATTGAGCGTAACGTTTGCGCAAGTCTGTCAGTGTGACGGTGTTTTGTTTGGTTCTCTGACATTCACCATAGCTAAACAGACCAGATAGTAAAAAGTCGGGTGTATTCGTTTAAATTTCAAACCTGTCTTCTAGATTTTTTCTTCTAAAAGTATGCAATACGTTCGTGGGTCATTACGTAGGTTTGTCTATGAAATCATCCACTATAATGTGGGGCCTATTCAGCAAAGCGAGCAAACGCCAGCTGTCGCGCAATTACCGTCTAACAGAAAAGGAGCGCAAGCGAGCGCATCATCATGTACCTTAAGTGGGAGACACAACCCTAAAAAGCCTTAGCGAAAGGGTTCAACTGTGCAAGCTGACAAGTACTTTAAGATAAACATAGACATCGTTCTGTTCAAAGTTGAAACTAATGTTATTTAAAACATTTTTGTTACGTAATCCTTTGTTCTTTTTGGCTTTTATACAAGATAAAATACTTCTAAATTTAAAAACAATCCAATAAGTTACCTGTAGGTGTCCATTCTTAAAAATAATGACTAGAAAACTGTCCATTCTTAAAAATAATGGACAGAGACAAGTAAAACTGTTATCTTATTGGACGGCTACATGTAAGTTGGAAACAAGAATAAAGGGATAACATTTGCAAATAAAGAAACAGATTTAATGTTTAACACCTTGAGAATGAGACAGGTACTAGCATGATACAGCGACGAAACACTAAAAACTTGTAAATATTATCCAATACATTTGCAAATAAAGAAACAAATTTAATGTTAACACCTTGAGACTGAGACAGGTACTAGCATGATACAGCGAAGAAACACTACAAACTAGTAAATATTATCCAGTATGATATATATCTACTCTTTTTTTCAGAATCACGAATCAAAATTAATCCACATTTTCATATTAATAACTTGTAGCCACAAATCACATCAGATATGATCAGAACGTAGACTGAGACAAATTTCTCTGCACTATATGAAAATCATATTCTTCACATATCTAAAAGTTAATTCCCGATCATCCGGACTACATTCTCCCTGGAAAAAGTTCATAAACTAAACCTTGACCGTCAACCTCCTCCAACCTACCTGATACTGTCCATTCTTTAAACAAAGAAGGTAATGTTTTAAGTTGGATATTAGCCTCAAACTGTCCATTCTGTGGGAGAAAGAACTAATCTCGGCCCTATATATAGGCGAGGTCAAAATTCTATGGGGGTCATATTTCAACGTGAGGGGGGGGGGGGTCGTAGATCTACAGGTCTGGAATGGTTTTCTACTGTAGAAAAAAAACCCTACTAGTTATAGAATACTCACCCTGGGTCAGTTTTCTCCGTAGAAATTTGACCCCCGGGTCAATATTCTACGGGGGTCACTTTTCGTCATTACACCGGCTATTTCATGGCGGGGGCATAAAAAACGTTTTTATTATAATTTTTATTAGAGATTTTTTTCTACGCTATGTGATTTCTTAATCTATTTTGTTCAATGAGTGTCAATTCTTTTAATTTTATTCAGATGCATTCTTTTCAAAAGCAATATAGCATCATCTTAATGATTTTTCACTCAATTGTTTTGTTTTAATCATAAGCAAAAAATGAACACAATTTTTAAGAATGTTGAATAAATCATGGTCAATTAAGCCTGTAAAAATTATCAAAAAAGAAAAGCTCCTCGTGCATAGAAAGGTATTTTCGAGTTCTTAACTTTTTAAATTTTAAAAATATTTTTTCTGCATGAAAATAAGTTTATTGCATTATAATCGTATCCAAAAGTTTATGGTTACCTAATTGGTAATACGTTAATCTTTTCGCCTTCTTTATTTATAATTCCTGAAACTTAAATTGTCATATTTCAACATTTATACTCTCACTTCTATATCTGCTTTCTTTGAAAGGGGTTTGTTAAACATTGAAAAGGGTTTATATGAATAGATATTGTTGAACAAAGAATGACAAACATATAATTTATTAAAAAGAATACCTAATTATACAAAACTTTTATCGTAACTGTCATGTGTATAAACAAATGATGAGTTAACGTATCTGTAGTTGTTTTCTCTAAATACGTGTATGTGTATTGTAGTCTTTTTTTTCATTTTTTTTTCAGCACAATGCCTGAATTACATATCAACGGTCGTTCTACATATCATAACTGCTCACTGGAAACTAATGCTAATGGAGCCAGTTATGATACCAGTACCAGTTCTATGGTCACAGGGCGATCGCATAGCTCAACAATCGCTATCAGCACCCCTACAAATAATATTGATTCCGAAAATTCATTCTGTGGAATTGTTTTCTTTATTATCTCTCTTTGTTTTACTTTGGTCATTATTCTTGCGATCGGAATTTGGCTCGTCAGAAAAAGTCGAATAATGAAAACGCAGAAAAGTCAGGAATCCAGCGAGTCAATACAATTGGAGCCTCTCTCTCCTCCCAATTCCATTCAAAATTGTAACTGAACAAAAAAACATGTAAATGATTACTGCCACACTCTGATTCAGTGAAATTTGAGAAAACATTTGACAAGAAGAATTTTTTGCGTTTGAAAACGAATTTTGTTTTTGATTCTTAGTTTTTATCATCAGCAAAATTTTAAAACAGAAACAATCGAACAGTTTGTTCCCCCAGTGTCGATTTTATAAATTTAAGTTCAAGATGACATTTACTAAAAGTAGTTTGGCATATTGATGTAAAGTTCACTATTTCATTCTGAGTTTAATATTGTTCTACACAATGAAATTATATTTACGATGTATTATCTATGTATATACATGTATTCTTTTTTATATGTTTTAAAAAGTTACAACAGCGATAGATAGCCGTTTGTTATTTATTATTATTTCTTTATTAAGAAAACTTGGATGGATGGTGAATCTTGTGATATTGATGTAATCGACAGGATTTGATGCTGAATATGAGTCATAGGTTTCGGATGCTGGAGCAGGTTATGTTTTTGGAGCAGGTTACATGTAAAGATTAATAAGGTTCCTTACTTATTCAAACTTGTGCTGTTGACTTAACTATGAAAATGAATCACAGAGCATAGCTTCAGATATTTAATGTGATCTTGATAACTAGTATCTAGATTCTTATGTAAGTTTAAGATTTTTGACAATTCAAATTGTGTAAAGTTTTGGTGCTGGTTATATAATGATGTATAATAGTCCTTTATTAAATACACTTCATCAGTACCTCAAAGCATAATTTGATATTTCATTCATTATTACCATTATAAACAGCACGATCGTTGTATGTGTATTTCTATTCATAGTCTTGGAAATTCCCCTTAACGCATTTGTTTTTTTTTAATTTAACCTCTTTTATTCATGGTTTGAACTATGTAGAAACAGTTGGTCAAAATTTCGACAGATGAATGCAGATTAATATTAGCACTAGCTTTTAGAATAGATGGTTCTTATGTGCAATGATTTGTCTGAATGAATGGTAGAAGATCAAGGTTATACAGAGCACCCACGACCCTTCAGTTCATTCCACATTCCATGTATTATAATAACAGTAAAAAGAAACAGGAAGGAATAGTTGTTTAAACGACTTGACGAACAAGAGAGGTATGGTGTTAAATGTCGTTGAGTGAAAACACCCCATTGACAAAATCTATTCTGTATTTTGAAGCGGCAGGTATAAAACTGAAAAATGATTATTATGTACAATCATGCTAGGAGGTACGATTTATAATTTTACTCTATCATTAAGAAACATGTTTTTCACTTAATATGTCTGACTTAGTTATGATATGAATCTATAATTGTATTTTATCGTTTAGCCTCATTTGATAAACAAATCAAAATAACAACCACAACAACAAAAGAGGCAGTTTTTGTGAATTTTCGACAAATTAAGGGACATAAATCAATTTTGTTAAATATTTCCATTAACGATGATTTTTAGCTTACCGAGACGAAATTAGGGGGGGGGGAGGTTATACTATACCCTTGGAGTCGGCGTCCGGAACCTGTTAACGTTATGGTGGCAGGTCGTGTATCTAGGTTATTACTTTTCCTGTATTCATCAAACTAGCAATGATGGTGCACAGGGTCTTGACTAGCTTTAATGCTGAATCTGAGCCTTAAAATTTAATGCTAGAGGGGGTATAATTACTTATTTTTTTGGTACACGGTTAAAATTTTTTGAGCTGGCGCCCTTTGATAGCAAGTCTAAATTATTACTGGTCCTATCTTATTCAAACTTGCATGGATTGTGCGTCTTATGATACTTATGCTTTTGACATGTTTGGCTGCTGAATCTGAGTCATAGGTTGTGGATGCTTGAGGAGGTTACGGTTTTTGGAATGGATTAAATTTTATGAAGCAGCATGATCACAATTTTGGTCACATTTGATTTTTTAGAATTACTTGATATAATTATATAAATACTTCAAACTTGATGAATTTCTTGTTTTTATTAATTTCCAAAGGAAACCCGTTTCCATTCCTATAAATTCGTCCGAGTAAAAAAGGGGAATGACATGTCGATGAAGAAATTTTGGGCTTTTTCCCCTTTCATAAGTGCGTATATTTTTGTTAAAAATCTTTCAAAAGTGAAAAAAACGGTAACTTTGGACGAACAACAGTTGGTTGAAAATTATATGACAACAAAAGTAATAATTTCACTATTTAGTTTTAAAAATGACTTTTCTATAATATTAATATTGTTAAAATTCCGAATACACATGAACAATTGATTTAAACACGATTTGAGCTCAGAGGTTGTTGGCGTTGCTGTATGATTTCTTATTTGCCATATTGATTTCTCGTTTGACTATTTAAAGAATGAATCCTCTAAACACTGCGATCTCGCCCTTTTTTGAACACCTAAATTTACCCTTTTAAACAACAATGTTGTATTATTTTAGCTAAAAGATCCAACTAGGTCTAATTATATATGCGTACGTACATCAATTATTAACATGTACAGTCATTTACATACCGCTTTTTCCTGCAATGCGTATTAACCATACCTGATAGTATTATAGGTTACGTCTAAAATTAATCAAAACAATCCGTTTCCCTTCATTTTTACTTTACTAGGAGCCGATTTGAATCGAAAATAAAAATGTAAAACCTTCTTAAACCATACATTTTCTCTGGTGTATTTCAGTATCATGGTTATGCTTTTATCGGCTGTATTTATATATTCTTAAACAATCTTTATCGAGAAGCAACTCAAGGAATTTTTTCTCATTTGCCTTACGTTGTAAATGGGGGGGGGGGGGTCAAATTAAAGTAAAGAAACGCCACAATGACTAAAACAGACGTCATTTGAGAAACCAGCTGTTTTAAGGGAGCTGTATGAATACTCCTTTACCATCGCTAACGTTAATATAATTAACTTTACTCGCCGCCATTAAAACTTTTGTCGCACGATGTTTGCGAACTAATCGGGCAACTAGGGTATTTCAAGAATTAAATAAATATTATTTGAAAAGGATTTCGAAATCTAATGACATAAATGTATAACATTAATCTTCTATTATAATGCCATCAATATATTCCGACAGAGAGCCCACGGCGGATGTGACCGGTCGGCAGATGATGCTCACTCCTCCATGGCACCTAATCCTACCTCTAAATTTTTTAGATGTCCGTGTTTGCTCTGCTCCTTTTTTGTATTTTTCCTTTGGACGTTTGATTTTGAACACTTAAAATTATGTGCGTGATGGGTTTTCATACGTACTCGAATAGGGTTTCGGGTCACGTGATCAGGTAATATAAATAGTAGGACCATGTCAACGTACAAATAATAAGTGAGGATAATAAATATATGCTAGATAAATTTCCGATGTTCGAGGAATGTACGGAAGCTGTCTATAGTATGAAACACGATAAATCACCTGGCCTTGATGGATTACCAAATGAATTCTACCAATGTTTTTGGAATGTAATTGGCCCCTATTTTTACGATGCTCTTAAAGATATATATGAAAATAAAAAGATGACACATACACAGCGGCAATCAGTATTATCATTAGTGTTTAAGAAAGAAGAAAAGAATTCTTTAAAGAATTAGCCTTACAAATACTGATAACAAAATCATAGCTTTTGTTTTTGCAAAAAGACTACAAAAGATCCTAAAAGACATAATTAACGAAAACCAAACTGCATTTATAAAACGTAGATATATTGGCGAAAATGCCCGTCTTATATTAGATATCTTGAATTCTGTGAATCAGAAAACATGGGGGGGGGGGGGGGAATTCTGGTATTTTTAGATTTGAAAAAGCATTTGATTCAGATGAATGGAATTTTCTTTTTAAAGTTTTGAAAAAAATTCAATATCGGAAAAAATTTCATTACATGGGCAAATATTTTGTATACAAACCCTATTTTTAAAATAAAAAAACGGCTGGCTTTTAAAATCATGTTCTTTGACAAGGGGAATAAGACAAGGATACCCTTTATCAGCTCTCTTTTTTCTTTTTGTAGCAGAAATATTGGCGATTAAAATGAAAAATCATCAAAACATAAATGGTATTAAAATTAATAACTACGAAATTAAAAGTATACAGCATGCAGATGATTTAACAGTAGCTGTGAATGACGAAATATCGATGAAGAATACTTTAGATGTTATAAAAGCATTCTGTGAATGTGCTGGGTCAAAAATTAATACTAATAAAACTGAATGCATATTGTTAGGAGATATGAAGAACGAATTTGAAGAGCTTCATGGAATTAGACTAACAAATAAAGCTATTAAATGTTTAGGTATTTATGTAGGCCATGATATGGAAGAATGTTATAATAAAAACTGGATGAGAATTTATCATGATATGGAAAAACTATTTGAATCCTGGAAACGAAGAAAATAAACACTCTTTGGAAAAGCATGTATTATTCGGACTCTAGCTATTTCAAAACTTATATATACTTTATCGATACTTTGTCTTCCTGATAGCAACTTTATCAAAAAAATACAGAGATTGATTTTCAATTTTATTTAGGAGAAAACAGGAAGAATCAAAC
The DNA here is from genome assembly GCA_020458035.1 of Magallana ariakensis. Classification (NCBI taxonomy): domain Eukaryota; kingdom Metazoa; phylum Mollusca; class Bivalvia; order Ostreida; family Ostreidae; genus Magallana; species Magallana ariakensis. The sequence goes on from CM035811.1 coordinate 71,695,059, forward strand.
GAAATACTTTAATTGGAGACATAACAAAAGGTGGATTATCTATAGTAGACATAGATTGTAAGTTAAAATCATTAAAAGCAGCGTGGATTCAAAGATTACTCAACTCAAAAGGCATCCTATATGATATTCTTAATAACCATTGTAAAAAACTAAATATCGATCTACATTTTCTTTTGAACTGCTCCACTACTAAAACAGAAACTTTAAATAGCATAAAATTACCCCTATTCTATAGAGAAATATTTTGTTGTTTTAATGAATGTAAACGTGAATTACACTATGGGAAAAGATCATCTGATTATATTTTACAATAAACAATATGTAACAATTGTAATATAGTATATAAAGGAAATACCGTTTTCTTTGAAAACTGGATTAAATCAGGAATACTATACATTAAAGACTTGTTTGACGACGAGGGTAATTTCAGACGATTGGAACATTTTGCAAATGTTATTAATAAATCTAACTGGTTATGTGAATACAAAGTTCTTTTTTCAATAAATAAATCAATTCAAAGACTTTACTCATTCAACAATGCAAGCTTTATCAACATACAAAACATAACGAGTTTCAACTTCCCTTTGGGATATTACAACTTGACTGGTAAATCTAATAACTTTTTCTATAAAAACCTTATTGAAAAAAAAAATTGTAAGCCTTGTTTTCAATCAATAATGTGTACAGAATTTGAAATATATGATGAGAAAATTTGGGAAAATATTTATGAATGCAAGATTAAAGAAATAAAAGATAAACATGTAGCAGAATTCAGTTACAAGCTTTTAAATAATATATTATGTAATAATATATATGTCAGTAAATGGAAAAAAGATACATCAAATCAATGTGTACACTGTAAACAAATAGAAAATATAAAACATTTGCTTTTTGAATGTGACAATGGTAAAAACATATGGAATGCTGTTTGTAATTTTTTGTCATTCAAAATACAGTGGAAACAAATTGTTGTTTGTTTTTTTATGGAAAAAAGCGATAGAACTAAATTTTTAAATCTACTTATTACTTATGTGGCTTATAGAATTTACAAACAAAAAATGCTTTGTAGATTGGGTTCTATAAATGAAACTGAATATAATATATATAATCATGTTAAAAAATCTACTTTTTTATGCCTCAGTTTTACATTATCTATATGCAAATGCTGAGTGCAAGTTTTTTGAAAATCTGCCAAATATGATGTGATATGTCTTATTATCATAGTGTAAAATATTTTTTGTCAAAAAACTACTGAGAAGAGACCTGTCTTCCAGTAGGGCTGTCATAAAAGGGAGGATATGGACCGTAAAGCTAGACAGAGCCTCCCAATTAAGACAGCAACCTTTTTTCTTTATTTTTATAACTTTAAAATATAGGCAATTACACTGAACAACCTTAATATAGTAGACTGTTATACATCATGGATCTGCCTATGTATTGCTACACCCAGAGACCATGTGATGGACTATATGTAGATGAGGGTGTCTACCGGGTTAACCAGGATATGTACATTAACTTAAATCTCTATATATTGCTAATATAGCCTTATTTGTATATCAATTTTTTACTAGCTATATACACCTGTATTATTTTTGTATACATGTACTATACGCAAACATTATTTGTGGAATTTATACAACTCTAAATATTTTTATCGTCGGTATTTTATTTCATAGGAAATTACATAACAAAAATAAACACCATAGTATTTTAGGTATAAGATAATTTGCTGCTTTGTAGATAACTAATTAGAACAAAGTGTCTTTTTTGTGGTTTTTTTTTAAGTGAATCTCAATGAGAGCATGTATATTTATATGCAACATTTATATAAACAATTATATAAACAATTCGGGAATTATACATTATGTCTCTACGCTAATTATTGCTTGAAGTTATTGTATACTTTATTTATTCTTATCAATAAATAAATAAATTAAAAAAAAAAAAACTTTGATTAAAAGATGAATTTCACTGTTATTTAATTATTAATTGATTAATAAATAAATTAATTAATTAATAATCAACTCAATTATTTCAGTCAAGACGTAAGCAATGCGTAAATCTATGTCTAGATCTAGGAATTATTGAACTGCATTCCGAATATCGATTGCACTTCTCGTTTCACTATTGAATTTTGTTCAAACGAAACGCAGGGTTAGTGGAACTAAATGCATTATGTTATTGCAAGGTATACAACGTAGATTTTTAAAAAATGCAGTCAAAAGCAATCACTGCAAATATGCATTGATCTGCATTCCAGCTGACAAGCAATCTAGCAGCGGGGAATTTTAAACTGTGGGCGGTTATACGGATACATGCGATTGACATTATCTATATTTAGATGCGACAGGTGTTATAATTATTAATTGCAAATAGGCATTGATCTGCATTCAGGCCGACAAGCAATCTAGCAGGGGGATCTTTTAAACGGTGATCGGTTAAACGGGTACATGCGATTGACATTATCTATATTTAGATGCAACAGGTATAATACTTATTCATTTTCAACGAGTACAAAGCTTGAAAAAAGGTATGATTTATTAATTTTCTCCATCATTATAAATCATGTTTTAAACTAATATGTCAATTAAAATATAGATCTATAACTGTAGTTTATTGGTTTTTTTGTAGAATATTTTACGTATATTTAATATTTTAGTAACCACTTTGTGATTTACAAAATTAAATATAAAATTTCAATAATTCATTTTTTGTCGTTTCTCATAAATAAAAATCATTGGCAAAATATGTATCATAATTTTGCCTCACATCATATTTTCTACGAATCTTATCTACTTTTTGACCCAATAAGTTACGTATGCGTCGTTTGCTTAGTTACGATTACTATTCAAGATAGGGTTTATCTACTGAATCTGATATCATTGGGTGCATTTGATCAAACGCATGGTCATCCTCCTTTCATTATTTTTTGTCTTTACTTTATTGACACGTGATTACTGCAAATCTTATGTATTAAAAATATTATAGTATATTATTTCATTAACAAAGTGTGAGATGTTACGTACTTTTACCATAAAGTATATCACCCAGATGTCGTTAAGACATTACTCAATTTTTCTACTATTGAACTAACACATTATTAGGCCTTATTACATAATACATCATAACATGCATAATCAATCTTTCAAATGTTAACCTTCCCTTCAAAAACTGCTGTATTCGAAGGAGGTTGATAAAACATGTAGGTTTTAACATGAAACTATCTGCTTACACAGAAGAAGGTTTATACTAAAGGGGTATATTTTAATTCAATAAGGGTAACGTTGTAGTGGGAAAACAATATACACATTTAGCCTTGAGCAGGAGTTTATACTATTTGTAGATTTTAAAGCGATATTCATATGCATTAAAAAAGATTTTATTTTTTTTATATAGTCTAAAGCTGTTGTACATAGATCAGATTTTAAACTTTAATTTTAAAAATGACAAGTAAAATAACTAAGGGTCGAGTCAAAATTTAATGTCTTGTCTATTAACAACGGATGTTAAATAACGTAATTTATTCTTTAAGGTGCCTCACTACATAATGAATTAGTTTCTCAAATTAGCAGAAAATAATTTGATTATGATAAATAGCATAATGTATAAGAAGTATATAATTCTGAAAGGCAAAACATTGTGCAATTTTGGATAAGAAATGATATTTAAAAAAATATTCAGTAAACATGAACAAAGGCACCAGGCGGACTCGACCTCATGATCTGCGGTTCACAAGCCTGACACTTCAACCACTGAGCTTTGACGATATACAATCTCTGAAACGTTCTACTTCCCAATTTTTTGTGCGTTCACCGTGCGCTTGCAGTGCTTTCGGCGTGCGCTCACAGTGGGCTCACTTGTGCTCTCTGCTCCTCTCAGTTCGCAGTCCCGTTTACAAAGTGCTCACTGTGCGCTCACCGTGCTTTCATAAAGCGTTTAGCTTGCGCTCACCGTGTGTTCAGCGTTCACTTATCGTTCAGTCAGATAGTATTATATTTAGGCTGATAACAATACATACATGTTGTTAATTTGTTATTTTTTTCCTGATTACCGACGAAACAATGTAAGGATAACTGTCGAAACAATCCAAATGAATCGTTCATCTTGCGTTCACATATTGTTCATCGTGCGTTCATCGTTGATTTTGCGCTCGCGTTTTCGCTCTGCGTTCGCTCACCGTTCACCGTTTACAAGCGCTCACACAATTCAGTGTGCACTCACCGTTCGCTCAACATTCGCTCAGCGTGCGCTCACCGTTCACCCACCTTTCAAATTGGAAAGTAGAACGTTTAAGGGACTGTACCTCTGAATCGATTGATACAAACAGTTTAACAAAACATTTAAATAGCCATCTTGTGACACTTGTTTTAAAAAGTATAAGTCTAGTTGCTTTGAAGTACCTTAAGATTTAAACCTCATTGGTTTGGATAACCTGTCCTTATGACCCTGTGTTATGAATTCGAAAAAAAAAAATTAATTAACAAGTTTTGACAATGTGGTATTTTGTGATTTTTGTAAAACTCGTAATATGCAGAAGTATTTTGTAATTTGAATAAAATAACCGACTCGCTGGTGTTTTGTAGGTAAAATTATAATCGACATAACACTTCAAAACATCTTTACAAAGAGAACTCCTTTCTTTTGTAAAAGTAAACATGGTGATTGAAAACGTCAATTACTATACAAACAAAATGCTAGTCCAACATAAGGGTGCAATTACAGTAACATAATACAATTAGATCATAGGCCTATGTCTTACCTGTTCTAATATGAAAAGTATAATTTAAGGAACAGTAAATGTTGCCCATGTGATTATTTGAAAGACACAAATAGCAGATATATACACATTGTTGCTGGAAGAAGTCAACGGTTCTCAAGACATACATTTTGTTCCTTTGTTTTTTTTTTTATTAATAAACTAGGATTAAAAAGGTGTCAATCGCCAATGTTCTAGTTAACTTAGCTAACACTTAATCGTCGTATAACAGAAATGTAAAATATAAAAAAAAAATTATAACAGAGGAACATGTAAATCAGCAATATGGTTTCGTTTTTTGTTGTTGTTGTTGTTTTTTTTTTTTTGTTTTTTGTTTTACAAATTTTCAACATTCTATATACAAGTACGTGATGTCCTCTCAAAAGAAAGGTTCTAAAGCGCTGGAGGAAAGTTTGATAATTTTAGGTAGCACACGACGGCTCTACTGTAGGGAGATTAGGCTATATCGGAGTTTTGATTAAATGCTAGGCTAAAACAAACCTTTTATAAATGTAAACTATACAAACGAATACGTTATAATGCTTTTTTAACGGGGATACATTTTACTGGTTTGGTTCCGACGAACTAGCGATCTTGTAGACTATAGGGGTTAAAACGTGACCTATTTATTTATTACAAAGATTACAGGTATATCTAAAATACGGATATTATTGTTTTATCTGAAATTTACAAGTAAACATTTAGGTTCGTTTTTAAGAGCCATTTCTATAAGGTTGATTCATTGTAACTGATTACAGACCTTAAAAGGAAGTATGCTTAAATTTTATGTCAATCGTTACATATAACTAATATTCAACCTTAGACATGTATATCAATTTTTGCTACAAATCAGGAAAACGTTAAGATCCTAATTATAGTACATTGTTCCTCATTCACTTCCTGATTAAAAAGATTGACCCTAATATAACTAACATCAACAACTAGATGAAATATTTTCGTGTTAAAGGTTTTCTATTCTTATATAAGAACCTGTAAGACTCATACGGATGATAATTGTAAACTTGACTATATAAAGGAGTGATCTGATAATCTCTTTCCTAACTGAGCATAGACAGCTTATACGTTATAAATTATAACATAATGCGAATTCTTAATTGATCTTACTACGACAGTGCGAAAGGAGCTAAAAGCTGAACGAGTTTACTAGTATATTGTAAAATGACTGACGACTACTTTTTCTGATATGTTTACTACTGTAGATTCTTTATTTTACGCGAGTACTAAACTCCGCGATCCCGCCGCTGTGTATTAAATCGCGAGAATATAAACGAACCCTAATTTGTTATATAGTTCTCAACTCTCAGAAAATAATAGCCAGATTTTAAAATCCGCGAGGGTTGCTTCTCGCGATTTTACGCGAATAACGCGAATAATAATTAGGAATCTCAATAATCAGACATGTAGCATGAAGAAGGGGGAGGGGGTAGGGCTGTCCCCCCACACTTTTTCTCACATCATTTTTAAGTTTACACGTAGATTGGGAGCAGGTTAAAATTATAGAAAAAAAATCCTAAATTGCTCCCACCACCCTTCCCACGCATTAGGATTTTGAAGACTGGCGATAAAAGTTTCCCCCTTTTTTTCTTTATCCTTGTCAAGTCTGCCCCTTCCACTATCAAAAACGATGCTACGTGCCTTTACTTACACAACTTTATTCAGAATATATAATGGCGGCGATGCAGAGTTATAAGTTAAAGTTATCAGACATTGAGTGTAACGTTTGCGCAAGTCTGTCAGTGTGACGGTGTTTTGTTTGGTTCTCTGATATTCACCATAGCTAAACAGACCAGATAGTAAAAAGTCGGGTGTATTCGTTTAATGTTCAAACCTGTCTTCTAGATTTTTTCTTCTAAAAGTATGCAATACGTTCGTGGGTCATTACGTAGGTTTGTCTATGAAATCATCCACTATAATGTGGGGCCTATTCAGCAAAGCGAGCAAACGCCAGCTGTCGCGCAATTACCGTCTAACAGAAAAGGAGCGCAAGCGAGCGCATCATCATGTACCTTAAGTGGGAGACACAACCCTAAAAAGCCTTAGCGAAAGGGTTCAACTGTGCAAGCTGACAAGTACTTTAAGATAAACATAGACATCGTTCTGTTCAAAGTTGAAACTAATGTTATTTAAAACATTTTTGTTACGTAATCCTTTGTTCTTTTTGGCTTTTATACAAGATAAAATACTTCTAAATTTAAAAACAATCCAATAAGTTACCTGTAGGTGTCCATTCTTAAAAATAATGACTAGAAAACTGTCCATTCTTAAAAATAATGGACAGAGACAAGTAAAACTGTTATCTTATTGGACGGCTACATGTAAGTTGGAAACAAGAATAAAGGGATAACATTTGCAAATAAAAAAACAGATTTAATGTTTAACACCTTGAGAATGAGACAGGTACTAGCATGATACAGCGACGAAACACTAAAAACTTGTAAATATTATCCAATACATTTGCAAATAAAGAAACAAATTTAATGTTAACACCTTGAGACTGAGACAGGTACTAGCGCTAGCATGATACAGCGAAGAAACACTACAAACTAGTAAATATTATCCAGTATGATATATATCTACTCCTTTTTTCAGAATCACGAATCAAAATTAATCCACATCTTCATATTAATAATAATCACATCAGATATGATCAGAACGTAGACTGAGACAAATTTCTCTGCACTATATGAAAATCATATTCTTCACATATCTAAAAGTTAATTCCCTATCATCCGGACTACATTCTCCCTGGAAAAAGTTCATAAACTAAACCTTGACCGTCAACCTCCTCCAACCTACCTGATACTGTCCATTCTTTAAACAAAGAAGGTAATGTTTTAAGTTGGATATTAGCCTCAAACTGTCCATTCTGTGGGAGAAAGAACTAATCTCGGCCCTATATATAGGCGAGGTCAAAATTCTATGGGGGTCATATTTCAACGTGAGGGGGGGGGGTCGTAGATCTACAGGTCTGGAATGGTTTTCTACTGTAGAAAAAAGACCCTACTAGTTATAGAATACTCAACCTGGGTCAGTTTTCTCCGTAGAAATTTGACCCCCGGGTCAATATTCTACGGGGGTCACTTTTCGTCGTTACACCGGCTATTTCATGGCGGGGGCATAAAAAACGTTTTTATTATAATTTTTATTAGAGATTTTTTTCTACGCTATGTGATTTCTTAATCTATTTTGTTCAATGAGTGTCAATTCTTTTAATTTTATTCAGATGCATTCTTTTCAAAAGCAATATAGCATCATCTTAATGATTTTTCACTCAATTGTTTTGTTTTAATCATAAGCAAAAAATGAACACAATTTTTAAGAATGTTGAATAAATCATGGTCAATTAAGCCTGTAAAAATTATCAAAAAAGAAAAGCTCCTCGTGCATAGAAAGGTATTTTCGAGTTCTTAACTTTTTAAATTTTAAAAATATTTTTTCTGCATGAAAATAAGTTTATTGCATTATAATCGTATCCAAAAGTTTATGGTTACCTAATTGGTAATACGTTAATCTTTTCGCCTTCTTTATTTATAATTCCTGAAACTTAAATTGTCATATTTCAACATTTATACTCTCACTTCTATATCTGCTTTCTTTGAAAGGGGTTTGTTAAACATTGAAAAGGGTTTATATGAATAGATATTGTTGAACAAAGAATGACAAACATATAATTTATTAAAAAGAATACCTAATTATACAAAACTTTTATCGTAACTGTCATGTGTATAAACAAATGATGAGTTAACGTATCTGTAGTTGTTTTCTCTAAATACGTGTATGTGTATTGTAGTCTTTTTTTTCATTTTTTTTTCAGCACAATGCCTGAATTACATATCAACGGTCGTTCTACATATCATAACTGCTCACTGGAAACTAATGCTAATGGAGCCAGTTATGATACCAGTACCAGTTCTATGGTCACAGGGCGATCGCATAGCTCAACAATCGCTATCAGCACCCCTACAAATAATATTGATTCCGAAAATTCATTCTGTGGAATTGTTTTCTTTATTATCTCTCTTTGTTTTACTTTGGTCATTATTCTTGCGATCGGAATTTGGCTCGTCAGAAAAAGTCGAATAATGAAAACGCAGAAAAGTCAGGAATCCAGCGAGTCAATACAATTGGAGCCTCTCTCTCCTCCCAATTCCATTCAAAATTGTAACTGAACAAAAAAAACATGTAAATGATTACTGCCACACTCTGATTCAGTGAAATTTGAGAAAACATTTGACAAGAAGAATTTTTTGCGTTTGAAAACGAATTTTGTTTTTGATTCTTAGTTTTTATCATCAGCAAAATTTTAAAACAGAAACTATCGGACAGTTTGTTCCCCCAGTGTCGATTTTATAAATTTAAGTTCAAGATGACATTTACTAAAAGTAGTGTGGCATATTGATGTAAAGTTCACTATTTCATTCTGAGTTTAATATTGTTCTACATAATGAAATTATATTTACGATGTATTATCTATGTATATACATGTATTCTTTTTTATATGTTTTAAAAAGTTACAACAGCGATAGATAGCCGTTTGTTATTTATTATTATTTCTTTATTAAGCAAACTTGGATGGATGGTGAATCTTGTGATATTGATGTAATCGACAGGATTTGATGCTGAATATGAGTCATAGGTTTCGGATGCTGGAGCAGGTTATGGTTTTTGGAGCAGGTTACATGTAAAGATTAATAAGGTTCCTTACTTATTCAAACTTGTGCTGTTGACTTAACTATGAAAATGAATCACAGAGCATAGCTTCAGATATTTAATGTGAACTTGATAACTAGTATCTAGATTCTTATGTAAGTTTAAGATTTTTGACAATTCAAATTGTGTAAAGTTTTGGTGCTGGTTATATAATGATGTATAATAGTCCTTTATTAAATACACTTCATCAGTACCTCAAAGCATAATTTGATATTTCATTCATTATTACCATTATAAACAGCACGATCGTTGTATGTGTATTTCTATTCATAGTCTTGGAAATTCCCCTTAACGCATTTTTTTTTTTAATTTAACCTCTTTTATTCATGGTTTGAACTATGTAGAAACAGTTGGTCAAAATTTCGACAGATGAATGCAGATTAATATTAGCACTAGCTTTTAGAATAGATGGTTCTTATGTGCAATGATTTGTCTGAATGAATGGTAGAAGATCAAGGTTATACAGAGCACCCACGACCCTTCAGTTCATTCCACATTCCATGTATTATAATAACAGTAAAAAGAAACAGGAAGGAATAGTTGTTTAAACGACTTGACGAACAAGAGAGGTATGGTGTTAAATGTCGTTGAGTGAAAACACCCCATTGACAAAATCTATTCTGTATTTTGAAGCGGCAGGTATAAAACTGAAAAATGATTATTATGTACAATCATGCTAGGAGGTACGATTTATAATTTTACTCTATTATTAAGAAACATGTTTTTCACTTAATATGTCTGACTTAGTTATGATATGAATCTATAATTGTATTTTATCGTTTAGCCTCATTTGATAAACAAATCAAAATAACAACCACAACAACAAAAGAGGCAGTTTTTGTGAATTTTCGACAAATTAAGGGACATAAATCAATTTTGTTAAATATTTCCATTAACGATGATTTTTAGCTTACCGAGACGAAATTAGGGGGGGGGGGGAGGTTATACTATACCCTTGGAGTCGGCGTCCGGAACCTGTTAACGTTATGGTGGCAGGTCGTGTATCTAGGTTATTACTTTTCCTGTATTCATCAAACTAGCAATGATGGTGCACAGGGTCTTGACTAGCTTTAATGCTGAATCTGAGCCTTAAAATTTAATGCTAGAGGGGGTATAATTACTTATTTTTTTGGTACACGGTTAAAATTTTTTGAGCTGGCGCCCTTTGATAGCAAGTCTAAATTATTACTGGTCCTATCTTATTCAAACTTGCATGGATTGTGCGTCTTATGATACTTATGCTTTTGACATGTTTGGCTGCTGAATCTGAGTCGTAGGTTGTGGATGCTTGAGGAGGTTACGGTTTTTGGAATGGGTTAAATTTTATGAAGCAGCATGGTGACAATTTTGGTCACATTTGATTTTTTAGAATTACTTGATATAATTATATAAATACTTCAAACTTGATGAATTTCTTGTTTTTATTAATTTCCAAAGGAAACCCGTTTCCATTCCTATAAATTCGTCCGAGAATAAAAGGGAAATGACATGTCGATGAAGAAATTTTGGGCTTTTTCCCCTTTCATAAGTGCGTATATTTTTGTTAAAAATCTTTCAAAAGTGAAAAAAAACGGTAACTTTGGACGAACAACAGTTGGTTGAAAATTATATGACAGCAAAAGTAATAATTTCACTATTTAGTTTTAAAAATGACTTTTCTATAATATTAATATTGTTAAAATTCCGAATACACATGAACAATTGATTTAAACACGATTTGAGCTCAGAGGTTGTTGGCGTTGCTGTATGATTTCTTATTTGCCATATTGATTTCTCGTTTGACTATTTAAAGAATGAATCCTCTAAACACTGCGATCTCGCCCTTTTTTGAACACATAAATTTACCCTTTTAAACAACAATGTTGTATTATTTTAGCTAAAAGATCCAACTAGGTCTAATTATATATACATACGTACATCAATTATTAACATGTACAGTCATGTACATACCGCTTTTTCCTGCAATGCGTATTAACCATACCTGATAGTATTATAGGTTACGTCTAAAATTAATCAAAACAATCCGTTTCCCTTCATTTTTACTTTACTAGGAGCCGATTTGAATCGAAAATAAAAATGTAAAACCTTCTTAAACCATACATTTTCTCTGGTGTATTTCAGTATCATGGTTATGCTTTTATCAGCTGTATTTATATATTCTTAAACAATCTTTATCGAGAAGCAACTCAAGGAATTTTTTCTCATTTGCCTTACGTTGTAAATGGGGGGGGGGGGGGGTTCAAATTAAAGTAAAGAAACGCCACAATGACTAAAACAGACGTCATTTGAGAAACCAGCTGTTTTAAGGGAGCTGTATGAATACTCCTTTACCATCGCTAACGTTAATATAATTAACTTTACTCGCCGCCATTAAAACTTTTGTCGCACGATGTTTGCGAACTAATCGGGCAACTAGGGTATTTCAAGAATTAAATAAATATTATTTGAAAAGGATTTCGAAATCTAATGACATAAATGTATAACATTAATCTTCTATTATAATACCATCAATATATTCCGACAGAGAGCCCACGGCGGATGTGACCGGTCGGCAGATGATGCTCACTCCTCCATGGCACCTAATCCTACCTCTAAATTTTTTAGATGTCCGTGTTTGCTCTGCTCCTTTTTTGTATTTTTCCTTTGGACGTTTGATTTTGAACACTTAAAATTATGTGCGTGATGGGTTTTCATACGTACTCGAATAGGGTTTCGGGTCACGTGATCAGGTAATATAAATAGTAGGACCATGCGGTGGCGTGGCACTCTAAGCTCGCTCGCTAGTTGTGATTTGAGATAAAATGGCAGATGATATGGAAAGCGTTGATTTAGGACTATCAAACGAAGAGGCAGTTTCATTATTTAGTTCCTCACTTAACAAAGCGCTAGAAAAGCAGAGTAATTTAATTGTAAATACCATAACGGGGCTTACTGAGCAACTTGCAAAAAACAACACGGTGAGTAGTGCTGCGCACATGGCAGAGACCGGATCAGCATTTGAATTTAAGCACGAGGGGCACAAAATTCAATTCGCTTTCAACCAGGAGAGGTCCCAAAAGTTGGCTGAAATTAAAGGACTGGTTCAGGGGGGAAATTTAGCGAAGGCCGCGCTCGTTATTAACGAAGAGAAAGCCGCTCTACAACAAAGAAACAAAATCCTTAAAATTGCCAACCGTCATGGCTGGGACACAGTACACGAATATCTGGCAAACGGTATTGAAGACGTGCCTACAGAAGTAGACCGTACGACAGGCGCAGGGGCGGGTTTGCGCCCAGTGACTTTTTTCGTGGATTTAGCCAGTCTTATAGCTCCACCGACAAATTCAGCAATGGAACCTCAAAAGTCGGATCCACAGGATGTCAATTCCCAAGAGAGCGTGCCGGGTGTTTCTACTGTCGGCAAGTCGGTCACATGGTCAGGGAATGCCCCTATCTTAAAGGACAGCCAATCCCAACCCTGTCAACACCAAATACTAGCGGAGTCCCAAAACAGTGAAAATAGTGAAGTTGAGTATATGTTTGATTTGCATGAGAAATATGAATATGAACAAAATGTTCAAGTTATTAGCGTTAAATCAAAGCTCAAGAAAAATATTTGTTTTTGGAATGCTGAACTTAATGCTAATAGTTTTATTTTGAATGTTATAAAATGTGGATATGCTATTCCTTTTAAAGAATTTCCAACGAGTATCATCCTAAAAAACAAGAAGTCATCATTGAATAATGCAGATTTTGTTCATGGCGCTGTTTTAGAACTTCGTGATAATGGGTGTATAAAAGAGGTTAATAAACCATCTTTTGTAGTTAATCCATTGACAGTTTCGGTCAATACCTCAGGTAAAAAACGTTTGATGTTAGATCTTCGGCATGTAAATCAGTTCATTGAAAAACAAAAAGTTAAATTTGAAGGTATTAAAGAAGCTATGTATTACGCAAGAAAGGAAAAGTTTATGATCAAGTTTGATTTAAAATCTGGTTATCACCATGTAGATATACATCCTGGATTTCAGAAATAGTTAGGTTTTAGTTGGGATATTGAAGGTAAAAATAGATATTTTGAATTCACTGTTTTGCCTTTCGGGTTTTCGTCAGCTGGTTACATTTTTACAAAAATTGTCAGAGTATTGGTGAAGTATTGGAGATCTCATTGTATTCCGGTTGTTGTATATCTAGACTATAATCCATGCATAGAGACAGCTAGTTTTTAACGCAAAACTTTAGAATGTTCAGGTTTTCAAGTAAATATCGAAAAGTCACAATTCGTACGGTGGATAAGATTATTTGGTTAGGTTTTTTGTGGAATTTGAGAAATGGAATATTAGAAGTATCGAATGAAAAAAGATTCGTAAGAATGTAGAATTGGTAGCGGCTAATATAGAACGAGTGAGTGCGCGAGATGTCGATTCTTTTGTTGGTAAGGTTATTTCATTGAAACCTGCGTTAGGTAGTATTTTTCAGCTGATGACACGGTGCTTGAGCATGGCTTTGTGTAAAAGGACTGGTTGGGATGGTGTATTGAATTTGTCACGTGATTGTGTCACAGAACTGTTTTTCTGGAATAAAAATTTGGGTACTTTGCCAAGTTAAAAAAACACATGGTTTAATAAAACATCATCAAAACTTTTGTTTTCTGAGTGAGTTTGCAGGCGCGGGCTATTCTATTGAACAAGATGCAAAGATTGTACATTATATGTGGAGTGACTGGAAAAAATCAAAAAGTTCTACGTGGCGAGAATTAAAAGCTATATGTTTTATCATTGAAAGTTTATGTAATGACTTGTAAAGGTGTACATAATTAGAATTCTGTATTAATTGCGTGTAAAGGTAGTATGAACAATGAGCTGCATCGGCTTGCATTAGAAATGTTTGGATTATCTGTGGCACATTCGATAAAATTGGAAATAGAATGGATACCTAGAAATATGAATACAGTTGCAGATGAGGTAAGTAAGATATATGACTATGATGATTGGGGAGTTTCAGATAAAATCTTTGAATGTTTTAATAAGATGTGGGGGGAATATACTTGCGATTTATTTGCAGACAGCAAAAACACAAAATTTAAAAAATTTTACTCTAGATTTTTGACTCCCGGGACATCAGGAGTTGACGCTTTTGCACAAAATTGGGCGGATGAAAATTGTTGGGTTGTTCCGCCTCCTGTTGTAATTTGTCAAGTAATTGTGCATATGAAAATTTGCAAAGCGTTTGGTACATTAATTATTCCAAAATGGATATCGTCTTTGTTTTGGCCTATGGTTTGGAATGCTAAATCTAATAAATTTCACAATTTAGTGTTAAAGTTTATTGAATATAAAAATCCAACACGGTTTTTACGGTTGGTTCAGATACCAAAAGCATTTTTGCTGCAGAAAAAACAGTAATGTGCTGGTTTTGAAAGTGGATTTTAGAGGTGTTGAAATTGAATGAAAAACTGCAAGGAGAAATGATGAACTTTAAGCACCATGTGCATTTTGTAATGTTGGATATAGGCACCATGTGCGACAGTTACACAATAGTGACACCATGTGTTTTTATAAAGCACCATGTGCAAAAAAAAAAAAGAAATTTAAACAGTACTGTTGATCGTTTTATATGGTTTTGAATTTAAATTGATTTAAAGATTTTACATATAGGTCCGCAATAATTGGACTGAAATTCAGGATTTGGAAAAGGACAACAGATTTTCATCAGCAGCTTCGAATATTCGTTATATCATCAGAAGCGGACAGAGCGACAACTCGAATAAAATGTATGTTTTTTACTTCAAGAGGTTTCAAAACTGGTGTTTAATGCACTGCGTTTCTCATTTGCCAGCTACATTGAGTACAGTAGCCGTTTTTCTTAGCAGTTTAGTGCAGAAGTCGGTGTCTGAATCAGTGTTATCAGCATATTTCTACAGTATTAAGTGGTATCATGATCTAAATGTATGTGTTAATAATCCGTGTAATTCTAAGCTTTTACATATGGTTATGGAAGGAGGAAAGAGAATTCTTAGCAAGCCGATCCAAAAGAAGGAACCGATTACTCCCGAAATTTTAGAGCAGATCATAGCGAAGTATGGAAATGACAACAGAAAACGTGATTTGTTATGTGTAAGAGTGTGCGCTGTGTTTTTGATTGGATCTGCAGGATATTTTAAGATACAATGAGTTAGCAAATTTACGTGTTAGAAATGTATCATTTCATGAAATGTATATGTCTGTACATATTGAAAGTAGCAAAACTGATGTTTATAGACGA
Organism: Magallana ariakensis; assembly: GCA_020458035.1. Classification (NCBI taxonomy): domain Eukaryota; kingdom Metazoa; phylum Mollusca; class Bivalvia; order Ostreida; family Ostreidae; genus Magallana; species Magallana ariakensis. The sequence goes on from CM035811.1 coordinate 71,710,789, forward strand.
GGTAATGATGTGCTTATTGCTAGTACAGGTAAATCTACCTGTCCTGTATATTGGACAAAGCTTTATTTGCAGCTTGCAGAATTATCGGATAAGCCGGACAATTTCATTTTTCGTTCCATACGTTATTTGAAATCGCAAAAATGTCATAAGCTTTGTGTCATTAACAAACCTTTGTCTTATAGTAGGGCGCGGGAAATCCTGCTTGAGGCTTTATCGTCTATTGGTTTTTGGTTTGCATAGTTTGCGCAGTGACGGTGCTACATCTGCAGCTTCAAGTGGTGTAAATGATAGGTTATTAAAACTACATGGACGATGGAAATCGGATTTTTCAAGGGACATTTATGTTAAAGATACTGTTTCAAATCAATTAAACGTTACAAAAAATTTAAACATATACAAATAAGTGTTTATAGATGTACATTGTCGTTTATTGTGTTATAAAATTTTATTGTAAGATACATTGCAGAAAATACCAGATTTATTTATGATTTAATGCATTTTACTGAAGTTAAGAGAATACCATTACTATTAGTGTTAATAGATTTTGAAAAAGCCTTCGATTCAATATCTTGGTCTTTTATTTACAAAGTCTTGAAATTTTTTGGTTTTGGTGAATACATTATTCAATGGGTTAAGATACTTAATAAAAATTTCAAGGCTGCGGTTTTACAAAGTGGTTTTTTATCAGAACAACTTTCTGTTGAGAGAGGATGTAGACAAGGAGACCCTGTTGCGCCTTATTTATTTCTTCTTTGTGCCGAGATTCTATCAACTTTAATAAAGCAAAATAACGATATTAAGGGCATTGTGATACATGGTAAGGAACATAAAATAAGTCAATATGCAGATGATACATCTTTAATTCTTGCCGGCTCACCTAATTCACTATTTACAGCTTTTGATACTTTAGAATTTTTTTCAAAAATTTCCGGGCTTAAAGTATGTAGCTCTAAAACAAAAATAAGTTGGATAGGATCGAAAAAAATTTCAAATCAGGTTTTTCATCACTCTAGATGGAAACTTGATTGGGGTTCAACGACATTTAACTTATTGGGTATTTATTTTTCTGTCGATTAAGAACAAATTATTGACCTTAACTACTCTGTACAGATTCCAAAAATAAAAAGTATGATACAACACTGGAAAAGAAGAACTCTAACACAAATTGGGCATGTGACTCTAGTAAAGTATTTAATCATTCCAAAACTAAATCACTTATTTATAGCATTGCCAACACCCAGAAGGGACACTTTTATCTCTCAATAAAGACATTTTTGAATTTGGTTGGAATGCAAAGTGTGACAAAATTAAGCGTTCAGTTATAACTCAAGACTATCAACAGGGAGGGTTAAAAATGATAGAAATGAACAAATTTATTATGTCATTGAAATGCTCATGGCTAAAAAGGTTGATTAAAGGTAAAAAATCATGGATAAATATTTTTGAAGCTATTAATGGTGTACAAATTGTTCACAAATTACTTGATTTTGGTGATGCATTCATATCTGAATGTGTAATTCAAAAAAATAATGTTTTTTGGCAAGATGTTTTTAATTCATTTCTCTGTGTTATAAAATCTTTTGATGAGAGTTTTTCAAAGAAAATTTCCCTAGTATTCCTGTTTGGTATAATACAAATATTAAAGTGGGTATCAGAACACTATTTATAAAAAGCTGGTATGAAAAGGGTGTCAAAATAATCAGTGATTTTCTTGACGTGGATGGAAATCTTTTACCGCATGATATTTTTCAAAATAAATTTGATATGAATGTCTGTATTATGCAGTATAATAGTGTAGTAAGTTCCATATCAAAATATCTTAAATCTATTCTTACCAAAAATTCATACAATGTGTTTATCACTCCATACATTCCAATATATTATAAAGCTTTGTTGTTGCATAATAAATGTACTAATGTAATGTATATACACTTAAACTCTTGTAATGTAACTCCTACTTCCATACCCAAGTGAGAATCAGAGTTGGTTCAAATATGTAGCCGAAATATGTGTTAATGATGCCTTTAATGTATGCTTTAAGACAACCAAAGACACTCAGCTACAATGGTTAAAATTTAGATTACTTCATAGAATTCTACCTGTAAATTATTACTTTAAAAAAATTAATGTGGTGTCCTCTGACTGTTGCTCATTTTGTAAACATGAAGTTGAGACAATTCAGCATGTCGTCATAAACTGTGAAAAAATATGCTACTTCCTTAAGAATTGGTTTTAATGTAGTTAATATCTTGTTAGGTGAACTTCCATTGTCTAAAAAAAAGTTATTAATTTAATTATTCTATGTTCAAAGCAATATTTGTTTATTTGTTTAAAACAAGCCAAACTGCCATGCCTTTCTGGTCTTTTATTTTATTTTTTCAGCAAATACAAGGTTGAAAAATATATTGCTTGTAAGAATTTTGAAATGGATAAATTTGTCAATACCTGGCAACCCTGGTTATCTATCTTTGACACTATTAATCAATCATAGTCGTGTTATTTGTCTTGATTAACTTTTTGTTTATTAATTATTCATTTACGTGCTTTCATCTGTCTTAATAATTTCATCCTTTTTTTTACCTTGGTGTTTTTTTTAATATTTATTTGTTTGGGGTTATTTTTTATTTTTTAGTATTTTTTGGTGTTTTTTTTTTCAACTTAAGCAGACTCTTCCAATACAAAACAGTTGAATGTGAGTGAGCGAGCATGTGTGAATGAAAGGATATTGAAAAAAAAATAGTGCATTTAGTTAATATGTTGCTTGGAAAGTGAAATAGAAAAAAAATTGTATTGCTTGTATATCTGTCAGTCAAACGTCATATTAGTATCTCTTTGAATCTCTAAACGCTAGCGAGCAGCGTACCTATGTCATACTTGTGTTTTTATTCATTTAGCACTTTATTGTTTTATATTCGGACGAACGTTGTGAGGGAGAATATAATGTTCGTTATCACCACATGTCACGATTGATGCAATAGCATTAAAAAATAGATGTCCAATTATTCAAACAATAAAATGCTTTCTTTGGTGATTCATGCGGGATGTGAAGGTGACGACATTGCAGAAAAAATACAAAAATGTACAGTAGTACTTTAGAAAAAAGAAAAAGCCACGTCGTCTCATATGGAAAGAGTCTGACGTCATCATGATTATTTCGTGAAGTCTGTGATTTTTCTTAATAGGTTACTGAAGGTTTCAGTCGATTGCTAATCTGGTTAGAACTGGATTGTGTACATTTCAGCCCTGTCATTATCTATAGCGCTCAGAAGTGCAACCGGTCTTCTTAAGAGAGTTGGATGGCCGTGGCCATTTTTTACACTATATATATCCCCTTAAAAAGAAGAGCTCTGTATAAATATAGAAGAAAATACCTTAATTTAAAAGGTAAAATATATGGAGTTTACTAAATAATAGTTTATAGCTAAACAAACCATATCTGAAAATTTTAGGTAGATCTGATGGTTGATTTGTTGACCATCTAGCCTCCTAAAGAAATAGAGGACAAAATACTTGGTATAGATGTAAATATGTATTTATTGTACAAAATTACAACTGGGACTGGGCACAAGTTCAACAAAAGGTCCATGGGCCACATCGCTCACATGAGGAACAATTAATAGGTATGATGAAATCAGCTTAAAGGAGTCATAATACAAACTATCTGGACAATGTAGTATAATACATGTAGATCCTGTATAAATGAAAATCAACCCCCCCCCCCTTGATATTCTTATTTTTATTATCATTAGTCCCTTTTCTAACAGGATGTTTTATAGTCATAACACATGTTGAGCATTGCAGTTCTCAAAAAGATCCTAAACAATTGTTTATGTATGGAATATAAACCTACATCAAACTCTGAACCCCTTGTGAGGCCCAAGAATCATCAAGGGGCCAAAGTCTAAACAAGTTTAAAGAATCACCTGGCGGATTAGTTTCTGAGAAGAAGATTTTTAAAGATTTACTCTATATATTCCTATTTAAAATTTGAACCCCCCATTGTGGCCCCATCCTACCCCCGGGGGTCATAATTTTCACTACTTTGAATATACCCTATCTGGGGATGATTCCACACAAGTTTCAGCTTTCCTGGCCAAATGGTTCTTGAGAAGAAGATTTTTAAAGATTTACTCTATATATTCCTATGTAAAAATTCGACCCCCAATTGTGGCCCAATCCTATTCCCGTGGGTCATGATTTTCAAAAAAATTGAATCTACACTACCTGAAGATGCTTCCACATACGTTTCAGCTTTCATGGCTGATTAGTTTCTGAGAAGAAGATTTTTAAAGATTTACTCTATATATTCCTATGTAGAAATTCAACCCCCAATTGTGGCCTCACCCTACCCCCTGGGGTCATGATTTTTACATCTTTGAATCTACACAACCTGAGGATGCTTCCATACAAGTTTCAGCTTTCTTGGCTTATTAGTTTCTGAGAAGAAGATTTTTAAGGATATACTCTATATATTCTTATGTAAAATTTCGACCCCCCCATTGTGGCCTCACCCCACCCCCGGGGGTCATGATTTTCACAACTTTGAATCTACACTACCTGAGGATGCTTCTACACAAGTTTCAGCTTTCCTGGCTAATTAGTTTCTGAGAAGAAGATTTTTAAAGATTTACTCTATATATTCATACGTAAAAATTCAACCCCCCATTGTGGCCCCACCCTACCCCTGGGGGTCATGATTTTCACATCTTTGAATCTGCACTACCTGAGGATGCTTCCACACAAGTTTCATCTTTCCTTGCTGATAAGTTTCTGAGAAGAATTTTAAAGATTTACTCTATATATTCCTATGTAAAAATTCAACCCCCCATTGTGGCCCACCCTACCCCCCGGGGGTCATGATTTTCACAACTTTGAATCTACACTACCTGAGGATGCTTCTACACAAGTTTCAGCTTTCCTGGCTAATTAGTTTCTGAGAAGAAGATTTTTAAAGATTTACTCTATATATTCATACGTAAAAATTCAACCCCCCATTGTGGCCCCACCCTACCCCTGGGGGTCATGATTTTCACATCTTTGAATCTGCACTACCTGAGGATGCTTCCACACAAGTTTCATCTTTCCTTGCTGATAAGTTTCTGAGAAGAATTTTAAAGATTTACTCTATATATTCCTATGTAAAAATTCAACCCCCCATTGTGGCCCACCCTACCCCCGGGGGTCATAATTTTCACTACTTTGAATATACCCTACCTGGGGATGATTCCACACAAGTTTCAGCTTTCCTGGCCAAATGGTTCTTGAGAAGAAGATTTTTAAAGATTTACTCTATATATTCCTATGTAAAAATTCGACCCCCAATTGTGGCCCAATCCTATTCCCGTGGGTCATGATTTTCAAAAAAATTGAATCTACACTACCTGAAGATGCTTCCACATACGTTTCAGCTTTCATGGCTGATTAGTTTCTGAGAAGAAGATTTTTAAAGATTTACTCTATATATTCCTATGTAGAAATTCAACCCCCAATTGTGGCCTCACCCTACCCCCTGGGGTCATGATTTTTACATCTTTGAATCTACACAACCTGAGGATGCTTCCATACAAGTTTCAGCTTTCTTGGCTTATTAGTTTCTGAGAAGAAGATTTTTAAGGATATACTCTATATATTCTTATGTAAAATTTCGACCCCCCCATTGTGGCCTCACCCCACCCCCGGGGGTCATGATTTTCACAACTTTGAATCTACACTACCTGAGGATGCTTCTACACAAGTTTCAGCTTTCCTGGCTAATTAGTTTCTGAGAAGAAGATTTTTAAAGATTTACTCTATATATTCATACGTAAAAATTCAACCCCCCATTGTGGCCCCACCCTACCCCTGGGGGTCATGATTTTCACATCTTTGAATCTGCACTACCTGAGGATGCTTCCACACAAGTTTCATCTTTCCTTGCTGATAAGTTTCTGAGAAGAATTTTAAAGATTTACTCTATATATTCCTATGTAAAAATTCAACCCCCCATTGTGGCCCACCCTACCCCCCGAGGTCATGATGTTCACAACTTTGAATCTACACTACCTGAGGATGCTTCCATACAAGTTTCAGCTTTCCTGGCTGATTAGTTTCTGAGAAGAAGATTTTTAAAGATATACTCTATATATTTCTATGTAAAAATTCGACAACCCATTGTGGCCCCACCCTACCCCCGGGGGTCATGATTTTCACAACTTTGAATCTACACTACCTGAAGATGCTTCCACACAAGTTTCAGCTTTCCTGGCGTATTAATTCTAAGAAGAAGATTTTTAAAGATTTACTCTATATATTCATACGTAAAAAAATTCAACCCCCCATTGTGGCCCCACCCTACCCCTGGGGGTCATGATTTTCATAACTTTGAATCTACACTACCTGAGGATGCTTCCACACAAGTTTCAGGTTTCCTGGCCAAATGGTTCTTGAGAAGAAGATTTTTGAAAATTTCTCAGTTTTTTAAAATAAATTCTAATTATCTCCCCTTTGAAAAGGGCGTGATCCTTAATTTTCACAACTTTGAATTCCCTTTGCCTAAGGGTGCTTTGTGCTAAGTTTGGTTAAAATTGGCTTAGTAGTTTTTGAGTAGATGTCAAAAATGTGAAAAGTTTACGGACAGACTGAGGGACGGACAGACAGACGGAGGACAGACAAATGTGATCAGAAAAGCTCACTTGAGCTTTCAGCTCAGGTGAGCTAAAAACTTATACCGCTTTCTACCAATACAAGTATATAAAACAATACATATAATGTTTACACAATATGTAAGATCAACGGATCATATGACAATTATATGTAAATTTTCAATGGTGTACAGACATCAACTAAATCTTTTTGTTTCTTTAATATAACGATAAACTAAAGAAAATAAATGTTTGTTTCCACTGACACTAATTGCGCTGTCGCCCCAAAGTAGGACATGAGTATTAACAATATTTATATTTACAATATTGAAAATTTCGTTAAGCAGAACATTTCTGGCCTCTTTATATTATTTACAAGTGAAAAAATAATGGTGTCTTCGAGCTTACCACACGAACAGAGTGGACTATTAATAATATTACAACGAAATAGATCACTATTTAGTACACAATTATGACGAGGTCTTGTATGAATAATATTCAAAAATCTTTCACCATAAGTAAAACAAATCAGGTCTTGTTCTACTGGTTACATCATTCTGATTTATGTCAGAAACATGTATTTTTTCTTTAAATTCATCCGTTGAAAGCTCATTCTATTCGTTAACAACAGTGGGAACAAATGAAGATTTATACAATTGTAAACGACATTTTGGTATACTATAGTTTTGTAAATTTCTTGTAAAATAATTGGATGCATTAACACGTTTATTTGGGAAAATGTCCATTACATAATTGGGTAAAAGGTTTCTATCAATTTTTTCAAGTGTTTCCCACCCTGTTTCGAAGTAAAGAGATTCCCTAGAAGCAAAAATAGGTAATCCTGTGACAATTTTTGCTGCAATCAATTGTATATTGAACCTATGTAAACAAAAACAGGGCACCAGCCTTGTTTACAAGACAAAGAGTTGTCAGCCCTGTATCTTGCTTATAACTCTACGACTTTATTTTGTCATTAAAAGTGCATTCCTCAAGCATTGTAAATAATAAAAACAGAAAAATAGAATTTGACCAAAATCGTGACCATGCCCCTTTAAACCCGCTCGCATTTCATAGCTGTAGCATGTCAACATCAAAATACCAGTGGGTATTGGTAAAAGAGTTAACTATATATATTGAGAAAAAATGTAAGATTCGTAACATACATGTATGCGCTGATGTAAAGGAGGGGTCAGGGATCTGAACTCACCTGGAAAATTTAAACTTATTTATATAATGTAATTTTTTTTTATAAAATGTCTAATTTAATCAATTAATTTCGGTGGTCTCTTGAATAAATGAATGCATGTTTATTTCTCTCAAACCATCTCAATGGTACATTTGTACATGAGGTACAAAAACAAAAATATTTACAAATGTACAAATACAAGATCAAGTTAGGAAGAGTAGAGAAATTTAAATGATCGAGCCAGTATTTAAAAAAAAAAATAAATCTGGACACCTTTCGTGAACATTCTCTTCCGTTTTTACAAATACAATATATTTGAGTTGGTTTTTACTTCATTAAAAATTAAACCTTTAACTGCAACAACAATTACTTGACGCCTTTAATATACACATGTACATGCAATTCCTTTGACAATTTGTTGGAACTTATTTTTATTTAATTACTTTAGTGTTACACAATGTTTTAAATGTTTTAAATCAAAAAAATGTTGAATGCATGGCCTTGGCATATATGTCCTGATTACGGTTTCACAATGTCAGTTTCCACGATGTATCTTTGACACAGTGTTTATTATAATACACCTTATTGAAAAATGCCCCTTGTGATATAATATTAAAGTTGAAAGTCGGAATTAATATCTAAAAGTTCGCCTGCATCAATATCCTTCTATTTAATGAATTCATTTTTTATAGAACATTACCTTTAATCACAGGTACTTGAGGCATGGACCCCCTTTCCCTATTTCAAAATTTAGAAATATTTAAATAAAACAAATCTGAGGTTGACACTCACTTCCTTCCTAATACAACATTCTAATTTGCATTTATCTTACAAAAATGAAACTTTTTCGACTTTCTAGAAGAGCAATTTCCAAAATCGCATTTTTAGTCTGAGAAGGCATTAAACTCTTTCCTTGACGTCTGTCTACCTCGCTTAATCTTCCCGTGATTGTTTATTGAAAGCATGACAAAATATCAAATATGTTAACATCATTAAATTGGTGATTTTACATTAATCTTTTTTTCTTTTGTTCTTTTATTTTATTAAGAGACACCGATTTGGAAATATATTGATTAAATCACTCACATCGTCGTCTTCGTATGTCTTTCGAGTTTAAGAATAATTAATACATAATTGTATCATTAACACCGAAAACCTCTATTTGTTTGATAGAAGATTTAACATATAACTACATGTAATTAAGTATTTTATCGCAAAACAAAAACAAAACTCCGTCCTACATATGCATGTCTATTTTTGCTACAGATATACACGGTATTGTAATGGTTGAATTTAATTCATGTTATGACAAGTCTTAAGCTACATTAAAAATAACTGCAATTTCAATTTTTACAGCAGAATAATAAAACTCAGCAAAGAGATTGTGTTGTGTTCCAGATAAGATCGGGAGTGGCATACAAAATATTCTAAAACCAAAAGACTTTAGATGACAATAATGATAAAGTTTTTTTTAAAATATGCTTGGGCTGAATGCCTACATTATAATCTGTTTAATATTTTAAATATAAATTATATATCATATTAAAAACAAATATAATGAAGGTAACCATGCCAAAAATTACCTCCAGAATCCAGTTTCACCTATACGACACAAGCTCTAGATTTGGCAAAATAGATTTTAATAATAACCAATTGGATTCGTAAAGTGTCCATTTTTATCTAAAGAAATAAAGATAAATGAAGTTTGTTTTAATTGTTGTGTAGCTTGACTTTAGTCCTATACTCTCTTCGTAAAATCCCCGAGTGTTACGGAATCACAATCCCGGTGCTTATGGCTAATTTAGAACCACCGCATACTAAAATAACATCATTTTATGAAATAGCAGCGTGTAATGTTAAAGTATCATCATGTAATGTTGAAGTATCATTACATAATGTTGAAGTATAATAACGTAATGTTGAAGTACAATCACGTAATCTTGAAGTACCATCACGAAATGTTGAAGTATCATCATGTAATGTTGAAGTATCATCACGTGATGTTGAAGTACCATCACGTAATGTTGAAGTATCATAAAGTGATGTTGACGTATCATCACATAATGTTGAAGTACCATCACATAATGTTTAAGTATCATCAAGTAATGTTGAAGTATCATCATGTAATGTTGAAGTATCATAAAGTAATGTTGAAATATCATAACGTAACGTGTAAGTACCAGCACGTAATGTTTAAGTATCATTACATAATGTTGAAGTATCATCACGTAATGTTGAAGTATCATTACATAATGTTGAAGTATCATCACGTAATGTTGAAGTATCATCACGTAATGATGAAGTACCATCAAGTTATGTTGAAGTATCATCACGTAATGTTGAAGTACCATCACGTAATGTTGAAGTACCATCACGTAATGTTGAAGTATCATCACGTGATTTTGAAGTACCAGCACGTAATGTTGAAGTACCATCACGTGATGTTGAAGTACCATCACGTAATGTTGACTTATCATCATGTAATGTTGAAATATCATCACGTAATGTTTCAGTATCATCATATTATGAAGACTATCAACATAAGGCAGTTGAAGCGTTCCATATATAAATACATGTTTATCTTTATGTATCTAGATCTGAAATAGAATTTAAAGTTAGACATATGCTTGACAAAACCCAGCAAACCAGGTATATATCTGCCGGTAAGTGAACAAATGACTGGCAAGCGAATTTTATATAAAATCTGGAATACCTGACTTCACGTACAAGGTACGTGTATTATTGTAGCCAAGACAATGAACATCTCGACAGCTTATGGGGAAGTTGTATGAGCTATTTATTTCCTTATAAAGTAATTATAGCAAATGTTTTGTCTCGATGTTCTTATGTTCATGTAATGATTTTGTTAGCATTACCTAAAAATGCAATTTTACGTGGCAGTGCTCTGCAAATCATTTGTTCTGTTTTATTAAAGCTGAGCACCGCTCGTAAATAGGCACTGCCACACAGGTAACTAGTATAAAAACCATTCGCTTTCGTTACACCCAATTGCACACCTGAAACTCGTGGCCGACGTGTAGTATTCCTTTCGTGGTCTTTGGATTTTATGCATTTAATTCTTATTTTATGAGCATATTCTGTTTGTAAATTATATTTTGACTAGTTTATTTGATGTTAACCTATGATGCTTCCATTGCCCCTATGTTCATTAAAGGCACTTGTGGATAAATCAGTAAAACCTTTACACATTGCAGTTATCCCATGCATATCATGAACATAAAAAAACCCACAGAAAATGAACAATTAAACCTTTATTTTGTTTTGAAAGATGATTCATGTATAACTAGTACACATGTAAAAAACTAAAAATAACATACATCTTTTGGAGTTAATAAACTCATCTAGGATGCAAAAGTTGAGGGCCCTACAGGGAAAAGTTAAAAGTTAAGCTGCAACTTAAGAGTAAGATTTGTTGCATGAACTTGACGAAGGATCATACAGGTTTTCTTTAAGGAATAAGGAATCATTCTTTGAATATTATGAGGTGATAATTTCGGTCGGGGCGTGATCAAATCCAATAAAGCCCGAAGGGCTTTATGATTGATTTGATCACGCCCCGACCGAAATTATCACCTCATAATATTCAAAGAATGATTCCTTATTACTTATATTTATATAATTTTAAGCCATCGTACGATTAAATATTTAAATATAAATAAGCAAACCCCACTGGCGCCTCAATTTAGCGTCATCTGAAGTTATGGGTTTTATAGTACAAAATCGATACGTAGTGTTATCACAGACAAAGACACTGGAAAATGTAAATATTTGTTGATAGAAGGAATGCGCACACTGGCGCACGGAGGAGCAACTGTTGCAAGGTTATTAATTAAATTGCTATCGGTTTCAGTTTTACTTTTTTCGATGGAGGATTTAAAATGTAGCTAACATCCTTCAGTTGCTCTTTGGACTATCTCTTGTATTTTACGGACTCCATTTATGCTTCGGTGACCCGTTCTGTGCATTATCATTTGCTCATCTAATCCACTTTAATATAAACTAGTGGCACACGTGCGTTTTCCTGATTGGTTGGTAAAATTGCCTTCCGATATTCTGCTTTTTCAAACATACTCTTCATCAGATTCTCTAGCTTGTTGACACCAACATTCTGTTTCGAAAACTTCAGAATTGCTGCAGTAGGTCGCTTGTAAAATTTCCTCTTACCAATAATCCCCAGGTAAGTAGAGTATAAGCGTTGCAGGCTCCGGACATTATTCTCGTACCTAAAAAATCAACGAGGCCGAGTCTAATTATTTCTGCCCTAGATATTTTGTTGATTTTTTTTTTTTTTTTGCATTACATGGAGTATTACTTCAATAACAGTTATCTTAAGATCAAAAAATAATTTACCACTCAGATTTCTTAGTGGGTCTTCTCGAAGGTTATAACTTTTTACTATTGAACCCTATGGGATTTCGTTGGATATGTGCTAAATTTTTTCACTTTTTTTCTAAAATTTTGGTTTTTCTGGCCTATGTATGAATTTGTTTTTCCTTTAAATATATGTAAACAATTGTAAAATATCACCAAATGGTGAAATTAAAAAAAAAATGAAAAAAAAATCCTGGTTTGGTCCATGGATTATACATGTATCCAGTAAGGTTTTTTTTCTTTGCAATGCGTCATCTCTCTTAAAAGCAGGCTAGAGGCTGATTTTTTTTTTATGAAATGAAAAACAACATGTTAGATGTCTGATTTCCCCACTTTTGTAGAAATATACGAGATCACTTGAATTGTTGATGTCAGTTGTTTCGGGAAAGTGGTGAGAAGGTCCGGACTTGATTTTCTTAAGGAATAAGGAATCATTCTTTGAGTATTATGAGGTGATAATTTTGGTCGGGGCGTGATCAAATCCAATAAAGCCCGAAGGGCTTTATGATAGATTTCACACCCCGACTGAAATAATCACCTCATAATATTCAAAGAATGATTCCTTATTACTTATATTTATATAATTTTAGCCATTGTACGATTAAATATTTAAAAATGAATAAGTGTAAGGAAACCACGCTGGCGCCCCATTTATACGTCATTTGAAGTTATTTGACTGTATAGTACAAAATCGATACGTAGTGTTATCACAGGCAAAGACACTGAAAAATGTATATATAAGCAGATAACTATGTAACTTTGATGTAAACAAACTCTGGTGCCTTTTTGGATGGCTTTGTGGGTCTTTTTTTTGCTACTAAATTTTTTATGAAGTATTGTTTTAAAGATTTAAAGAGGGATTTCCCCGTAAGTTTGTTTTAAACTCACAACTACCCGCATCTAAAATTGTGTAATTTTGATAAAATATATAGTAAAATTTACCGGTGTAAAACCTAAATAAAATTATTTAAACGGCTGTTTTTTATATCATGTTTCTTTTGATATCCTGACAATAAATTTACGACCTCTTTGAACTAATGAGCAAGTATAATTAATTGATACCTTTTTTTTTAGCTGTATAATTTACAGTACCTGAAAAAGACGCTACCGTTGTCGTCATTTTAGCATTTAACCCGATAAAGGTTAAAAAAAATCACAATTCCTTAACTCACGAACATTACGGAAACGTTAATTTTGAATCGAAACACAAATCTAAAGAAAGTTATAATTTAAAATTTACAACCACGAGTGCCATATGAAAATAAAATGCTGTGTAAGCCATACCCTCAGTATGCGCTCACGAACTACATACGAGTTCAGCCTGGTTAAGGTTGAACTGATGGGGAACTTGTTGACCGCCGAGCCTAAACAAATTAAACATACTGGTAATTGCTAAACGAAGTACATGTACCCAGTGGGCACACAACGTTGTTTCAACGTTGAGGAATGGTTGAAATCAAGTTGCAACGTTGATCAACCATTATTCAACGTTGATTCAACGTTGAGGTTTAAACGTTGAAACCCAAACCATATCTCAACGTTGATTCCACGTTGAAGACCCAACCTATTTCCAACGTTGAAGACATCAACCACTTTTCTACGTTGAAACAACGTTTTAATAAATGAAATTGAACAAATATTTTCAAATTTGAAATTTCCTTTTAATTTTTTTTATTAAGCTTTTACTTATGTTTTGTCAATTTGCGGAAGCATTAAATAATGTGTTTTACAAGTCATAGTGTTAATTTTAAAATATTTTTATATTATTTGATTTCGAATAAAATTATTATATTGTTGTATTATCCAATTTCAATATCAATGATATTTTTCTTTAAATAAAATGTTAAATATTTTTTTCACATTACATTTTAAAACAAAAGATTGTTTTGAAACAAGAAATTTGAGATTGAACTCTGCGTACAGCAAGTGGCTAATTGCATTACCGGTAACTAGGTCAGTGATAAGGGGATGCAGACCCATCACTACTGCAAGCACTGCTGATCTTGGGAGTTATGCAATTTACCAGGCTGCTCCATGTCAGCTTGACCGCTAAAGACGCTAGTGGTGAACAAAGAAATTCAGTTCTGAGGTACACCTCGTGCAGTCACTACACGGATTTTATGTACAGATTTTTATGTCGGGATTTTAGCTTTTGGAATATTGTGACTATTTTATATTTTACATTGGACTGAATATCTTGGGAGTAATTTTTTTAGAACTGTCTGTAGAGTTCAAATGATGAACTTATTATTGTAGATTCTCTGTTTTTGTGTTGACATCCTTTGTTCCATATCATGGAAAACAAGCATGGCTACCATTTGGCGGAATGTACGCATGGTTTCTTTGTGTTCATTTTCTTACAGCCTTATGTAAAACATTAAGAAAATGCCAAGTTCAACTTTTTAACGAGGACTTTATACACAAACTGTTTAGCGAAGGATGTACTTGTATATTGCTAGGATTTAAAATGAAGGGCGACTTTTTTACATTTGGATATTAATTTTTTTAATAAAGTGTCAAAACACATAAAACAGTATAACATAATAAAAAATATGTTTATAAGCAACATTTTATGAAAAAAGTCACTTAATTTTAATTTATTTTCAACGTCATATCTACATATTTTCAACCAGATTTCAACACCATTTCTACGTTGAATCAACGTTGAACTCTGACGTTGAAACAACGTTACATTTTCAACGTTGCCTAAACTTTCATATGCAACCTTATTTCAACGTTGATTCAACGTTGATGCCTGACGTTGAAACAACGTTGTTTCAACGTTGAAATGCCCGCTGGGTATTGGTATTCACTGATCGTTAAGAAGAGTACTGCAGTTACCGTCATCCAACATGGCGAATTGAGAAGGCTCAAATAGGCAGATTGCCTGCTGCCTAATCCTTATTATGTAATATTTTTACATAATAAAATATTGTTTAAATAAATCCAGCAGGGCTATGAACTAAAAAGGCATAAAATTCCTAGGTTGATAACTTGCTTAGGAGAAATATTTACAGGTACATGTATCTTAACCATTCACGTATTGAAAAATTAAAATTACTAAAATATGAAGCGATAACAGGTCATAAATAAGCTTAGATAAGAAGTTTAATCGACGTTTTAAAATGCGACGGTGTCAGTTATATATATATACTACATGTACATGTATAGAACTTGATGACCCCGCCCTAGCTAACAAACATATCAACGAGCACTTTTCTTGAATTAATGCCTACACATGTCCATAGCCACATGAGTCTTACACTGCAGTCTATATTTCTACCTGTACACAGATAATTAAGGTTCAATTTAATTTTTTTTTAAGTTGAAAAAATAACCATACTTTGCTTTTTGTTTTGTTCTTTTATTTTATTAATTAAGAGACACCGAATTGGAAATTGATTAAATTGTATTCCTATGTCTTTCGAGTTTAAGAGTAGTTCATACATAATTGTATCATTGACACTGAAAACCTGTATTTGTCTGATAGGAGATTTAAAAAAAAAATTAACTAAATATTTTATCGCAAAACAAAAACAAAACTCCGTCATATATAATTAAATATACATATGCATGTCTATTTTTTCTTCAGATATACACGGTATGATTTCATGACAAGTCTTCAGCTGCATAAAGAATATCTGCAATTTTTCTTTTACGGCAGAATAAAACTCAACAAAAAACTGGTGGTGGGATCGAGATAAGATCGGGAGTGGCATACAAAATATTCTAAAACCAAAAGACTTTAGATGACAATAATAATAAAGTTTTTTTAAAATATGCATGGGCTGAATGCCTACATTATAATCTGTTTAATATTTTAAATATAAAATGTATATCATATTAAAAAACAATAGGAACATTGGTTTTCTGGACAGGGGTATTTCTTACCGACGTAAATTAGTAAGACCCGAGAAAATCCTGGCGGGTGCACATGTTCCAGGATAGAGAAACAGTGTAGTGAAACATGTGAGTACTGACAATGACATTGTATCTATGTGTTCATTTATTGTCCGTGTTACGATATCATGGAAAGACAAGAGGGTAAATGAATGAAGTGTCGCGCATTTTTTTTAAATTGCCCATTACTGTAAAGATACATGTACCTTATCACCAGAGGAATGCTCTAGCTTGTATATTAACATGTATAACCACGGTAAGCAATAAGTCTGTTTAACAGTAGCTATTGATTTGTTTACACGTGGAAAAATAGTGAACGGTTAAGAGAATTGTTATGAAAAATGATGTATGCACACGTGTTATACGGCCATTAGGCAGATGATGCAATTCAAATTAAGCTACTTCACTACACCTAGACTTATACTTTTTAAGACACTACGTCACAAGATTACGATTTCAATGTTTTGTTAACTGTTTGTGTCAATCAGTTCAGATGTATATCGTCATAGCTCAGTTGTTAAAGTATCAGGCTTGTGAACCGCAGATCATGAGTTCGAATCCGCCTGGGGCTTTTGTTCATGTTTACTGAATGAAATTTTTGAAAATATCATTTTTTATCCAAAATTGCACAGTTTGTTCCACCTATATGACATATATACTTCTTATCCATCATGCTCTCTATCATAATCAAGTAATTTTTTGCTGATTTGAGAAACTATTTCAAGGTGTAGTGAGGCACCCTAATCACTACAACATTGACATATTTCATATTTAATATGTAAACGGTGTGACCGTTGGACTGAGAGCAGAGTTAACATAGTGCAGTTTGATTATTGTAGAAAAATAAATGAAAAGGAATGTATATACTAACTATATACATCCCTGGTTAAACTAAACGTTGTGTGCTCAGCCGATCTACATTATGACTTCATGTTTCATATATGTGAAACGTACAAGTTTTGTCTTCGGAAATAGCCGAAGAGAGTTACATGTACATGATTCGGAATTTTTTTTATTTCTTTCATTGTTTACCAATTGAATTCATATGTTGACTACCGCAGTAATAAAATTGAATAATGTGCTCAGTATATAATAAATACCTCAGGGTTTAATGGATGTTCGCTCAGTTGTGTAAAAAAAAATTATGATTATCCATTGAAATGCCCCCTCTATCTCGTTTCAAAGATGGCCAAAAATAAAAACTCTGAGGATTTTGCAATGCAATACTGAATAGATATGAGAGTACCGAGGTAACAAATGTTGAAAAATTGTGCGAAATGTACCTAAATACTTCCAATAGGGTAAAGGATATAAGAATTTTCCCATTATATTAAATCCTGGTATAAAATCGTTTTTTATTCCTTGTCAATTTCTTTGGGATGAAAAAAGATGACGTGTCAATGAAGAAATCTTGGATTAATTTTTTTCCCTTTCATTGATTGCAGTTGTACTTCTTTGAGTTTGACAGACATAAATCGTCGAAAAGTGATGAAAACTGTCAGCTGGAACAGACTATAAGTTGTTATGCCATGCCAATCCACCTGGAAAAATAATGGTCTTAACCATAATGTGTTAAAAAAATAATTGTTTGAAAGTCATAAATGAATTTCAAGTAAAAATTGTCATGGTATATATAATTCTTTTGAACTTAAGATATAATTGAAGTACTTGTATTTATTACCCAATGTATGATGGTATCATAAACACATACAAATTTTAAAAACATTGGAATTTACTTGTAAAATATTTTATTTTTATCTTTGAAAAAATAAAAAGTCTAAATATGATGAAAATTGATATATCTTGAATCATCTGCACAGATTGTATGTATCTTTTATTTGAGGATTAACTCTTTTATCTTTAAAGGTACAAAAAGTCTAAAGATGATGGACGTAGCTGTGTAGTCTTCTTAATATAAACTAGCTAAAAAAAAAACAAACATGACTGGTATTTCAAGGAACAGCTTTACAGTGGCAGACTGGGTGGTTTTTGCCGGTCTTCTCCTTATTTCGGCATGCATCGGGATTTACTATGCCTTGGCAGGGGGCAAGCAGAGAACCACAAAGGAGTTCCTAATGGGCAATCGAGACCTGACAATTGTTCCTGTGGCTGTGTCCATTCTGGTGTCTTTCCTGTCGGCCATTTTGATTCTCGGAGCACCTGCCGAGATGTATACAAAGGGAACACAGTATTATCTGTATCTGTTTGGACAAATGTCCGCCGTTGTCCTGGCAACCGTTTTATTTGTGCCGCTCTTTTATCCTCTGAAGCTGACCAGCATGTATGAAGTAAGTCTTGGCATAATTCTTTATGAAGTCATTTTTTTAAGGATTAAGCCTGGTCTTGGGGCTAGAAAACTTTGATAAGTTTATGTTTGATCCAAGTGTCACTTGACTAGTAAAGGTAAAAGACAATAATTTAATGACGCCTAATGTGGAATTTTTTTATTGTTGTAACATATATGATGAATTGATGATAGATTAAAGCAAAAAAGTCACAGAAATAACTGGGTATGTTTTCCTGTGTACATTATATAAGCAATTTTAATTGGAGAGTCTGCCTCTTTCTTTGTAGTACATTGAGATGAGATTCAAATCTCGAGCCGCGAGACTAACAGCCACAGTCATCAACATTCTCTCCTCAGTAAGTCTGTTTCCTGTTTGTTTGCTCCTCAACAAAGTTTGAGAACTCTTAAGTTTGTGTGACTTCTTGGTTAAAAACATAATTGTGTTCATGTAGTGACTTCTTAGATGAAAATATAATTTTATTTATGTTCATGAAAGATTGGATTCAATGTAGGAAAATGTTTGTATGATGTGGTAGCTGGTAGCTGGTATTTATCATTGACGGTTAGGCTCAGTTGCAAAAGAGAGAAAATGAATTCTGCATGCTTATTATTTCTTGGTTTGCATTTTGTATAAACCTTTCTTTCTGTCGTTTTAGAATTTTTCACCTCAGTCCACGTCTCTCGTTTTATTTCTGTTGACCAAATAAGTTAGCAATTTACATATGTTACATGATTTATACCAGGGAAATTTAAGTAATATGAAGAACCACCACAATCTGACACATAGTGGGCTTGGGATGAGCAGACAACATTCAGGGTCATTAACCCTATGTAAATTAAGATAAAGTTTTGTTTTGATGATGAGGATTTTTCAAATAAAATGTGTACTTAATTACCAGTATGTTAGATCAGCATAATGATGATAATATCACAAGTTTTGCCTTGTGGGTCAAAATTTGATTAAAAAAAAACATTTTGACAGCTAGTTCTTATTAAAATGAACTGTCAGCTGCAAGCAAGAGTTATCTTTCATGCAAGAGAGTCATTGCATTTTAAATAATCCAAACAAATGTTTATGATACAGTGTAGCAAAACTCTGTAGACAGGAATAAAGTTTGATTAAGATTTTCTTGCTAAATAAAACCATTGCTGACACTGCTCTGCCTTTGAATGCCTGTTCTTTGAAATTACAATGATATCAGTAACAGGAGCATCAGTATTTGTACAGAGTTAAGTTCTACTGTAAATGTGGAATAAATCTATGTTTATTCAATGATGATATTTACTATTGAATTATTTCATTACAATATAGTATGCCTGTTGTCCAATCCTATTGAATTAAATTTATTCAATAAAATATGTTTTAATTAAATGTATCAGTCATAGTTCAGAATGATATCTAGATGTGAAATGAATCTGCATTTATTGCATTCATGCTGACTACTATGGAAATGCCTGACTGTAATAATACTGTATACTAATTGTTTACCTTTCAGTTGATTTACACAGGTGTGGCCTCCTTCGCCCCGGCCACGGCCCTCCAAGCAGGTAACTGTCTAACACACAGGTCTCTGTTATCATCAACGTATGTATAGCTAAACGTGTGCTCCACAACTAACTAAATAATCACAATCATGTATTTCCTCGATATGATCATACTTTCTTTTTAATGATGAGTCTTAACTTAATTTATAATTTTAAGTTTTAAATTTTAACCTTTTTTTCTCTCAAGCTCAGCACTAGCCACCACCATCCCAAATTTACACCCCAAACCCTCAACTCTTGATGACATCAAACTTACCTGTCTTCTCACCTTTATTATTCTAATTTGTTTTGTTTATTTTTGACATCTCTCCTCTTCCGACCACCCCTATTCTTCATGGCATCAAACTTATCTGACAACTCGATCACCTGACTGTTTTTATAAAGGTTTTTATAGTGAAAACTTACCTGTCTCACACCTGTATGGTTTTTTTTCAGTGACTGGATTTCCAGAGTGGGGCTCCTTCCTCATCATCGGGGCTGTCTGTACTTTCTATACCTTTATGGTAAGTAATGATGAGCACCTAATGGTGCATGCACTGCACAGATCAACTAAGTTTTATCTGTCAGTTTGTATATACATGTATACAAGAACGATAAAACACTATTTCCAGGAAAAAAAATATCTAACTCATGTACTAACTGGTACATACACTGCACAGATCAATTTTAAATTACCTGTCATATCTGCATTGTTACAGGGAAGCTATTGTGACCTTCCAAAAAAATCATTCTCCAGAAACAAAAAATTTTTTTATCGCTCAATATACAGTCTATCGATAATCAATATCAAAATTGGTAAGATTGAAAACTATTTTGGCTATATATTATTTTTTGGAAGGACATATCTGCATACAAGTAAGATAAGACTCTCTCCTGAAAAAGAAAAAAAAATTGAACAGCTTACAAAGGTAGTTACATGTAAATAAGTTTACAAAGTCAATAAGAAATTTGGGATTTTGTTCTATAGGGTGGCTTAAAAGCTGTGGTGTGGGTGGATGCGTTCCAGGCCATCATCATGTTTGGCAGCCTGTTAACCATTGTCATCAAGGTACAGTTCTAACCAAAAACATTTCTACACCGCAACAATTTTCTCATAATGTTATGTTCTAACTGTTGCATTGTTATGAAATAAATATATGTTATGATTCTAAATTATCTTTTGTTTGGTGTTCACAAGATTTGATCTTGTGACCTAACAAATTCATCTTATTATCAACTTTTTAAGGAGGCTGGGCGGTTAACAATTATCCGTCAGAGGCTAGTGGATGGTCAACCAATTGTAAATCAGATTTACCTTAGAATTTAAGATATACATTTTTTTAACCATAAACTGTCATTTTGTTAAGAAAAATTCCAAATATTGTAGCTTTAGAATTTGTGTGTTTTCTACATCATTACATGGAGTTCTTCTACTTAAGGAGATTTATATAGTCTAAAAATGGCCACCACCATCCAGCTCTCTTAACATTACTATTTGTTTATTTATTGATTGATCTCCACAGCTGGCATCAAATGATAAATTACGGTGATCATTGTTATGTCATGAAAGTGTCTGCTATTCTATAGGTTCATATAAGGAAACATATTTGCAAAATATTAATGTATATAAAAGTATTTAACATTATACAGTTGGTTGGTTTTTTTCTGTTATCAGGCTACTATGGAGGTGGGGAGTTTCTCCCGAGTGTGGGAACTCAACGAGGAATGGGGACGAATCAACTTCTGGAAGTAGGTCTCCAACAAATAGTTTTCTCATGACATATCTTCCCTCTGTGTTATTTTTTTGGCCGCCATCTCAAAAACTAATTTGGTAGGAAAAAAAAACTTGATTGAGAAACCAATTATAAACAGATTTTGCAGAAATTTAAGTGGGATTTTTTATTTTACAATAAGATTATGAATTAGATATGTGTGTAATGTGAGGAAAACAGTTTTATTTAAATCAGGCTCATAACCAACTTTCGGAATCCCCAAGTTAATACTCGGCCTCAAATTTATGCACTTTTGATATAAGGATTTGAGTTGAGGACTAATCGAGTTGAGTGATTTGAAAATTATGGTGATGTTGAGGCCAGAATGCCTTGCATGGCAAGTTTAATTTGGTTGAAAAGTAAAGGAATTTAGGCTGAAAAGGCAGAGAGCAGATAATAACACTGTTTAAAGTCAAGTTTGTGAGAGAGAAAAAACTTAGTAACATTATATTTACTTAAATTAGGTTTTTGGTGTTGTTTTTTTTTAAGTATGTGTCTTACAATATCATGAATATGGGGATTGATGTTTCATAGTTCTCTTATGGTCAATATTGTTGACCCAAATGTTAACTTTGTCAACTGTTTTCTTTGTTTACAGTTTTGACTTTGACCCCACCGTTCGGCACACTTTCTGGGCGCTGACCCTGGGTGGTATGATTAACTGGGTCGGGACGTTTGGAGCCAGTCAGCAGAGTATACAGAGGTTCAGTGCCCTTCCCTCACTCAGAGAGGCCAAGATGTGAGTACTTAGAAACACCACAAATTATAGATACCGATACTTTGTAAACCCCCCCCCCCCCCCCCCCCGTGTCACTGTGTACTAACAACTTCCTTTCCTTTGAGATATCAGTGTGTAACAACATCCTTTGAGATCCCCCCCTCCAATAGTCAGTGTGGAACAACGTCCTCTGAGGGCCCCCATCAATATCAGTGTGAAACAATGTCCTTTGAGATTTCCCCCCTCAATAATCAGTGTGAAACAATGTCCTTTGAGATCCCCCCTCAATGGTCAGTGTGAAACAATGTCCTTTGAGATTTCCCCCCTCAATAATCAGTGTGAAACAATGGCTTTTAAACCCCCCTTGTGTAACAAAGAAAGCTTATTGCCTTTCAAAAGCCCAATTTTTGACCAATTGAGAGCCATTATATATGTCATATAGATACCAAACTTTTATTATTGATTGATTTTCTTTACAATGACAGAGCGGTGCTGTTGAACTGTCTGGGCCTGTTCCTGATGGTGACCACAGCGTGTTTAGCGGGGGTATCGGTGTTTGCGTACTATGCCTCCAAGGGATGCGACCCTTACACCAGCAAGGAGATCAAAAACACAAACCAGGTCATGTATAACTTATGATGTCATATATCAGGTGTGATTTATAATGTCATGTATTGTATATAATTTATTATGTAATATATCTTTTGCATTGACGTATGTAATTGGTCTTTGAGAATTTTTTTTTCAGTTTAGAAATTCTGTCATAGTTTGTTGTAAACAGTGTATCATTGCATCGACTGAATAAAAGTAACTATATAAATAAACCCAAACCATATTCGAGCAATGCCCCAATATACTCTTTTGTGTTTATCTATTGTTCAAATGCATTTTGACGAAATCTTATTGTGACGTCAGACTATTTCACTTAGCAGTGTTAACGTTCTTGTAAATCTCTGACTCGGGAAACTTTTTTGCTCTTAAATTTTTACGTAAGATTTCAGTACCCTGGTATTTCATGGATTGAAGATTTATTTGTAGCTCAAAATCAAGTTATTTCAAATAGATATTCTTTTTTTATCAGAGAAATCGTACAAGGACATAAAATCTGAACCTTTCCCAATAACTTATGGATTTTCTTGCTACAGATCATTCCCCTCTTTGTGATACAGATGCTTCATTACCCGGGGGTTCCCGGTCTATTTATAGCTGGGCTCTTCAGTGGAGCGTTGAGGTCAGTACACAGGTTACAGCATTAGTTGTACAATAACTTGGTAAGTCATTTGTTGTACAATGTATACAGTTATATCAGGCCATGGTCAAAAGTCTACATTTGGCTCTGATGTCCATGAATATTTGTTTACAATTTATAAATATCTGAAATTACTAGCTAAACCAGCTTTTATTCAGGTTGGAGAAAAATTTGCAAGGTTTATGAAAACTTAAAGTCACGAAGATTTTCTGCCACAGACCAGTTTTTAGAAAATGTACTAAACCTGAAACTGATGACGTAGTACACAATAAATAACATCTGTATTATTTCGCGTTTCAAAAGATTTTTTGTAAAGATGATTTAATAAGTTCAAAAGTTGAAGAATGTAGAATTAATGAAACAAAAAGAAGGGTATTTATTAATAAATCTATCATCATAATAGTACAGTAATGATCCAAAGAGTCAGATCACGTCTTATTGACAGCTAGGAGTGGATCATCAGATCCAACTCAACATGAAGTGTGCCTGTCTCGTTCCGACTTCTCCGATCAAGTTACTGTTATGATAATATATTATGTTTTTACAGTTCTGTGTCGTCCAATCTGAGTTCACAAGTCGCCACATCCTGGGAGGACATCATCAAACCTCACATGAAAGAGAAGTCAGAGAGCACCCAGGCCTGGATAACCAGGATGTTAGGTAAAAATAGAACAGGATGTTAAGTGAAAATAGAGCAGGATGTAAGTTAAAGGGTAAAAAAGAACAAGGGTAATGGTAAGGGGTAAAAGTAGAACAGGATGGTAGGCAAGGGGTAAAAGTAGAACAGGATGGTAGGCAAGGGGTAAAAAGTAGAGAAGGATGTTAGGCAATGAGTAAAAGTAGAACAGGATGTTAAGCAAGGGGTAAAAAGTAGAACAGGATGTTAAGCAAGGGGTAAAAAGTAGAACAGGATGTTAGGCAAGGGGTAAAAGTAGAGAAGGATGTTAGGCAATGAGTAAAAGTAGAACAGGATGTTATGCAAGGGGTAAAAAAAAAAAACCAGGATGTTAGGCAAGGGGTAAAAGAAGAACAGGATGGTAGGCAAGGGGTAAATGGAGGAAAAGAATGTTAAGTAACGGGTAAATGTAGAACAAGGATGTAAGGAAGGAATTGAAAGGAAATAAACAAAGATGTAAGGGTAGCTAGGGGTTAGAACGCTGAATCAGAATGTTGGTAAAGAAGTAAAAACTGATTGTGAACAGGATATTAGGAAGAAAAGGAAGAAATTAGAAGAGGATGTTAGTTAAAATAAAATACAATAAATTGCAATGAAAATACAATGATAATAGTCTACTATTGTGTAAAGAAGGATGATAAAAGGTAGGAATGGAAGGAATGTGAATTTATTAAAGATGTTATCCATGTGTTATAGCTAATAGAAATACAACATCATACAAGGTTAATTATGAAGATAAATGTAATAGTCTTGGAAAGAAAGATACTTCCTGAGTACATGTACTTTAAATCAACATTTATACGCAAAGATTTCACTTGAAATCTGAAAGAACAACTACTTGTTATGCACAATCTGTCGTTTTTATTTTCAGTCATAGTGTTTGGAATTCTGGGAGTTGGCGTCTCGTTCGCTGTCAGAAAACTCGGGGGAACAGTACTACAGGTACACATGTGGTTCAGTGTATACAAATCTCTCTAAAAGGACACTTTATAAATTATACAGATATTCAAGTTTTGTTTATTCAAAACAGAGATTTTATTACCATACTCATTGAGGTTTCATGGAATGTTTTAGAACACAAGAGCATAGGGCTGGGGGGAGTTTGAGACCTGTTAATATGTGAATTTTTTTAAAGGGGAAGAATTTATGAAGAAGAAGAATTTTATTGTTTTGTATTTTACCTAGAAAGTGTAATTTATATATATATATATATATATATAGATATACACACACACACATATATGTGTGTGTGTGTGTTGTGAGTGGAGTATTGGATGTCACTTTATTGTGTGACTTCAATGACGTACACTTACACTGTATTTTGGTTCCAACCGTTAGATCTCTCTTATGACAGTAATGTATGAAGAGGGCGAGATGGTCATGAATATTTTTAATCTCAATGAGATTAAAAGCTTTATAAAGAGATATAGAAATATTTTCAAGTTTTAAGTTAACACTAAAATATTTCGATTTATTTCTTTACTAAATAACAGTTTATGGCTTAAA
This sequence comes from Magallana ariakensis, assembly GCA_020458035.1. NCBI lineage: Eukaryota > Metazoa > Mollusca > Bivalvia > Ostreida > Ostreidae > Magallana > Magallana ariakensis. The sequence continues at coordinate 71,736,619 of CM035811.1, forward strand.
ATTCTAGAGAAGATCTGATGAAGAATCTGTTGACCATTAAGCTTCCTTAAATGACATATTTGGTTTCTACCTTTAGGTCTCCCTTAGCTTTATGGGCGCGGCCAGCGGAGCACTGAACGGCTTTGTTGTACTAGGGGCGTTCTTCCCATGCTGCAACTGGATTGTAAGTGCCAAGTTATCTAGGCCAAAAAAACCCATATTGGTTCTCAGGCACCACTGCATTAGGTCAAATGCTGCCGCATTGATCGATTTTATTGCCATTTTGAAAAGGGGAATAACTCAATATTCAATAATAAGTTTAAATAGGAAAATTAAGTTATTCCTCTTTGTGAATCTTGCAATAAAAATAAAATGCCTGCCTGCCTCATTATATTTTGAACTTTTTGGCCTGAGAACCAAAACAGTGATTTGGCCTTAGCTTCTGAACTCTACATTAACAGAGAAGTTTGTAAGCACTCATTTTTTCGGGACCTACATGCATAACAATATCATGTATCAATATCCATTTTTGGGGGCCTAAATTATTTATTTGATGCTCAGTTTTTATTTTGGCCTGAAATTTTATTTTGATAACATTTATTTTTGCCAAATTCTTTTGTTGTATTAACATTCATATTTTTTTTTTTAGTTTTTTTTGCTTTAATCATTATTTTGTAATGCTCAGTTTTGTTAAAATTTGCTCACTGAAAGTATCACTTTGTAAACAATCATTTTTGTTTAATAGTCTAAAACATTGTTTTGAAAGTAACTCCTTTTTCTCTGTAGGGGGCCATGGTGGGGCCCCTTGTGTCCTATGCAGTGATGATGTGGATCGGGATTTCCAAGTACAGCATTCTCGGGGTCAAGGATACTCTAGACTTCCCCACCCACAGCTGTCCGTCCAATCTCAATCTGACGACCTTCACGCCCTCTGGTGTCCATAACTACTCCGTCCCCTATGGCAACCAGTCGCTGATGGTGACCGGTCTGTCTGTTGCCATGACAACAGCCGTTCCACAGGTCATACAAGAAAGGTCAGTTTGTGTGGCTTCATCATTGGTTGTTGATGTGAGAAATCAGACTCTTAAAGTTTTTGAGATTTTTCTGTGATGTGAATTTTAACAAGACTATTGAAAGAACAATGAGTAATGTTGGGGAACATAATTTTAATAAGGCTTTTGGAAGTAAAAATCAAGAATGTTAGAAAAAAAGAGAAAAGAAGTCAAAAAACACTGTGAACAACATGTGTTTTTGTTATAGTATTACAAAATTAATGCTGCTTTTGGTAAAAAAGTAAATATAATACTGATTTTGAAATATAATAGTATTATTTATTGGTATACAGGATATAACATGAAATTATTGTTATTTATCCTGTATTACAGGTCTGCTCTCCATAAGCTGTTCTCTTTGTCCTACCTGTGGTACTCCACCCTGGGACTCATCATTGCTGTGGGGGTGGGGTTACTGGTCACAGCTGTTACAGGTGAGTGTTGGGGGGTAGGGGGTGGGAGGGGGGTTTAATACGGCTGGATGGACGTGACCATTGTAAGACTGTATTGATCTCCTTTAGAAGAAGAGCTCTGTATAATAATATTGAAAAAACATTCAAATTTAAAGCTAAACTGTATGGAATTTTTTTTATATAATAGTTTATAGCTAAACAAAATATCTCTGAAATATTAAGGTAGATCTGATGAGTAATTTGTTGATCACACAGCCACCTTAACTTATTGAAGCCAGATACAGTCAATTCATCTGGTCAACTTTCATAGATTAAAACAGGCTGTGGGATTAAAAATATACTAGAAAACTCTTTCCTTTGTGTCTATTTGTTTTAAAAGGATAACAGTTCTGATGTTGAGCTGGCTGTCTGAAAGCAAAAATGGTCTCACATTTTTCTCTCATTTGTAGTTAGGGAAATTGATTGTTTTTAATGATTGATTTTATATGAATTGATTGTAAGAACTATGATCTTTCTGTGGTTTTCTGTGTAGGTTCGAAGATGTAGATTCATGCTTACTAACCTCCTCATTTCTTGTTTGTACATACATGTACTAGGCAATTTTGCCACATATCAGAAGTGATTATATGATTCTGATATGATACCTATGATATGATTCTGACTTGAAGTTCTATTTTTTATCATCTCATGTCAGTGCAAATATTTCAGAATCATATCATTTTGATATGAGAATTAAATGTGGCAAAATCCATTGTGTAGTAAAGGAAATTTGATTTTAATTTAGAGACTGTAAGAGCAATCTTTCTGTGGTTTCCTGTGTAGGTCCTATGAAGGCTGAAGAGGTTGACCCCCGGCTCCTGATCCCCGTGTGTGACCGCCTGTGTTGTTACCTCCCGCGGTCAGTCAGGAGACACTTCTACTGCGGGGCCAAGTACAAGACAGAGGTCAGTACAAGGGGAGTAACTCTGACAGAAACACATCTTAGACTGTAAAACATGTATATTATAATTTTGAATAAAACATTTGATTATGTACAAACATACATGTAATTGGATTTGGCAACAGGCAATCTGCCTATCATAGCCATCTCCCGAAAATTGTGAAATATAAATATGTTAAGCCAAATGAGCAATAAATGAATTGTTTATCCCGCACTATTGCATTGTGGGAATTCAATGCAGGGGAAGTCGCTCTGTTAAGACAGCTAAATCAGTAAAATTTGATTATATAAGGCCAAGAACACAAATTGATGATTAGTCTCTCAGGCACAGAAAAATAGTGTCAAATACTGCTGAGTTGATTTTTTATTGCCATTTGATATAATGGAATATTCCAATATTTCAATTAAATTTTTAATTGAAACAATGTCATATCATATGTTACAATATCATAGTGCATCATTATTTATTACAATATAATGATTTGTATCACTGTTTCCATAAATGGTCTTGTCAAAATTCGACGAACATGTAGACTTTACATTTGTCGATTTCATTTTGTAACATGTCAACTGTGCTGTTTTAGAAAACGGAGATATAAATGTAGAGACTACCGATGGAATGGTAATGCAAATGTGCATTTGTTGGAAGAACTTAATTAAAGGTCTGCAGAGTCCACTTTAGAGTGTTTATTTCCGAGGTTTATAGATTACACGATCATAATCACACACATTCATACTCAGGCTCACACACCAAACCGATTGCATATTCGAATTTACAAGTTTACTTGACTGGATTTTTGAACACGATTATCCTCCATAATAAACTCATGTGAACAAAAGAATAACTCAAATCTAGCGGAATTGTGAGCTATGTATCTTGCTTATAAGTTTACTATTGATGCTGAAATTTTGGTCGAGCATTATAAATGTCTCGCTGAATAATAAATACTTGTACAGAAAAATTAAAAGGCTGATATGCTACAATTACATGTACTTTCTGGGGCCCCTTCTTATACGATGGATCATATAAAATCTGCACCAATTTTGGTAGTTTTTCAAACACGAGTAAACAAAAATGACATCTTTTAAACAGTTTCCATAGTTCTGACACATTATAATTATGAGGATAAATGCATTATCGTTTCTTTAAGAAAATATTGCAGCGGAAAATCATTTTTGTAGCCATTTAAGTTATTTACCCTTCAAAAACTGCATGCTGCATTAATATATTAAAAAGCTTTGGCCAGAGAAACGTAATAATAAATTTTAGGCTGTGTTCATCAGGTAGAATTTAAGCTGGGTGGTGAGATTGGATACAAGTTACTGTGGATTAAAAAACTCAGTGTTAAGTTGTGTCAAACAAGGTTTCAATATTTTGTCATATTAATGGAAAATTCAATTTGATATAAATTTGTTTCAGGAAAGTGGAGAGAGCAGTCAAGAAGATATTGATGAACAAAATACAAAGACTAAACTGGTCCTAGGAGAAGGTGGTGACATAGGGGCAGGGGACCAGACAAGTGACATTCAACTGAAGTCAGTGAAATCTCTCAACAATTCCTGACGTTAGTGAACTCCATCTACAGGGGAAATAGGGAAAGTGGGCACACATTTCAAGGGAAATAGGGAATGGGGGCACATATTTCAGGGGAAAAAGGGAAAGAGGGCACACATTTCAGGTGTGCCCTCTAGGGGTCACAGATATCATTTTTACATCATAATCATTTCAGGAGGAAAGAGGAAAAGGGGACACAAATATCAGGGGAAATGGGGCACATATTAAAGGGGAAAGAGGGACAGGGAAAGAGAGCACATATTCCAGGCGTGCCCTCTAGTGGACACATATATCATTTTCACATCATCATTTCAGGGGAAATAGGGAAATGGGGGACACATTATAGGGGAAATTTTTGGGCAAGGGGATCCATGATAAATTTGTTTGTTTATTGTTCTTGTTGATCAAGATGAAGTATGGATGTTGAAAAAAAAGAAGTGAGTGTTGAAGTAAAAAAAGAATCAGAAATGTTCAAAGAGTCACACAAAAAGTGTGTACCCATTCTGTAAACTGTATTTTTGCAAAACCTTGTGGATTATGTTGTTAAAATCTAGATTGTTTTTTCATCAAATTTTGATTATGTTGTTTAAATAAAACTCGTATTTTTTTTTGATTATGTTGTTTATATCCACATGTAAGTCATGTTCATCCCATTCAGATTGGGGTCTGAATGTTTTTTTGTGTGTGTGTTTCTATCTATATACAATGAACATATTAAAAGCTCCCTCCATTCTTTTGAACAATGCAAGAAAAGAACTTTTAGGTGTTTGAAACTTTGAATGTCAAGGTCATTTGAAGTTCAAAATTAAGTTGATGATGGGAGCAATTTTCTTTTTCAAATTGGCTTCTTAGGAGTAACATGTTATTGACATTTTGTAGATGCACTTACATTTACCACATATACTTTGGTTTTCTTTCAGGTTATGTTGTTTTTCTGTGATTATGTTTTTTGTTGTTTCACCTTGTCAATGATATATGACAAATATGGTTCATAGGGAAATGAATCTGCAACATGTTGGGATGTATTTCATTACGAAAGTAATGTTAATATTTTATTTTTTCAAATATTAATAGATTGGAATTGTTTAATTTTCTGATGGGTCAATATTTTCATGAATTTTACCAGTAAACTTTACATCATCATCATGTACATGTTCAAAGAGAAAATACTGAATTGTGTCTCATGAAGCCTTTTTTAAGAACATTAGAGATATTCATTGAAATTAAGCCCCCAAGAATTTTTTTGAAAAAAAAAACTTTAATAATTTGTACATGTATTGCTAAGGTTTAGAAATTCTTAGCTTTTTTTAATGTGCGGGATCAAGAGTGGCCATGTAGAGACTACGAACTTAATGCTTACTTCAATGTGAATAACATTGATTGGAACTTTAATACATGTACATATCAAATGGAAAGAAAATGCTCGTTGATTGAAGTTATACCCATCAAATACATATGTAAAAATTATATTTCTTTTTGGTATATTTTTTTTTTGTGCCTTTTATTTTTGTGACCGCTTTTTCAATTTAAGAATGAGCATTTTCAAAGTATCGCCATGAACAAACTTTAATTTTGTGATATAATCAGGGTTTCACTTAAAAATTAAATACCTCTTAATTTTCAGATTTTGGACGCACTGGGTTTTTTTGTACTGACCGAGACTATTATCTTGTAAACTTGTTTTTTTTTTTATACGTTTGGTAGCATGTTTTTTTTTTGAAAGTGACAATTTATGACAACAAAATAAAGACATGTGCCATAAATAAAGTAAATTTTAATTTTTGATTGTGATTTTATAAAACAAAATTCATTATGAAAAAGATGAATAGTGCGTTTTGAAAAACATAGAGCATCACAGTAGGCAATGTATAACCTTATATTTACATTTTCCAGTGTCTTTGTCTGTCATAACACTAAGAATCGATTTTGTAAGTTATAGTCTAATACATGTAATCAATTACTATTTTAATATTAAATCATGCAGTTGGTAAAAGTTATATAAATATAAGTAATAAAGAATCATTCTTTTAATAAATATGAGGTGATCATATTCAGTCGGGTTTGATGAAATCTATCATTTGGGCTTTACTGGATTTGACCACGCCTCGACCAATATTATCACTTTATAATACTGAAAGGATGATTTCTTAGTCAAATACATGAACAAAGCAATGTAAAATGAATATCAAACTTTGACATTCTTCTTGAAGTGGTACATGTAACGTATCAATTAAAAGATATTGAACGGTGAAAGTGTATGCTAAATATTTACAACATTTGACATGTTATATGTGTCCAGGTATATTTACATTGATATAGAGATTAGACTGGGTGTAAACTATGTAAGAATCACTCTATGTACACAGCCCTCGGTACATTGTGTTAATTGTAGTGGGGCGTTTTGACTTTCTTGTGAAAATATTCGCTCTGCAAATATTTACTTCAGCGCTTATACCCGTGCTGAAAGTTATTAAACATTGGCAGGAAAATAGCTTGTTGTAGAGACTTGCTTTTACAAAACTATAGCAAGTAGTGATTTATAGTCAATTTGTGTAAGAATCGAGACTTTATGAAATGAAATAAAAAAAAAAAAAGTACATATCATCCAATCAGTTCGAGGAAGATGTCATTAGACGCAGAATTGGATGCACAACTTAGATATCATGTTTTTAAATCAGTTTCAGGTCATATTAACACGATTTAAAAGAATTTCATATTTAAAAAAAAGATAAATTTTATCCAATCAATTCGAGAAAGATGTCATCAGACGCAGAATATCTGAAATATGAAGTTAAATGAATTTATTTTACTCCTTCTTTTTACACTATGTATGATAAAAAATTTGAATGGCATACATGTACATATGTACATGCGTCGGTCCAGGATTTGTTTAAGGGGATGTCCACCCTTATCACCCCCACCCCAACCATCATCCCCTCCTCTCCAATTCATCAAGAATCAAGACTTTACTTTAAAAGACAGAACGTTATGTACATTTAAAGTGTCGAAGTTAATGTTCTGATTAATTGTTTAAGTGAATCGATGTGCTTGAATATTGCTCAGTTTAAATATCATGATCAGGCTTCTGAACCGCAGATCCCGAGTTCGAATCCGCTAAGGGCTTTTATTTATATATACTGAATTAAATTTTTGAAAATCTTAACTGTTATAAAAAATTTATATTATTTTTTATATGCTTCCTTTGCCGTTATTTCTGCCGATTTGAGAAACTATTTCCAGGTGTAGTGAGCCACCTTAAATAACTATTTAAATACTAAATTAATACTTAAGTTTGAAAATAAATGTTGTACAACTTTCAAATTATTTATCTGTTTATTTATTCCTTATTTAATATTTGATTCCATTTTATAAGTTAGACATAAACGTTAACGATCACTTGCGGTCACTCTAAGACTATATGGAGAACCCCGGACTTGAGTTGTGTAAACAGACACTGTGTACCGATGTCCACGCTCTGGTACTCTGTGTACCGGCGAGGACTGACATTTTTTACTGTTTAATAAGGCCTGGGTCCGGTCTGTTTACGATGTAATTGATGGTCACAGTTTGCCCAGTCATGTCTCTACATAACAACACAAACTTACACATGTAATGAGTGAGAATAAATACAAGACATGCGCATGCGGAGTCGAAAGTGACGTATTGTTAATATTACGCAAACGGGATTGAACGCCGCGATCTTAAAAAAGAGAAATGATTTTGCAAAAATGTTGACCTGGTGATATTCTAAAGGAAAGAAGTATTGGCGATACTAGAGGATCGTTTCTGTCGGTCAGTCTGTGGTTTTCATGTGAGAACACTGTTTACGGATATTCGGTCGGAATTTAACATTAACATGTAAAAGCACCGTGAAATTTTCCAAGTTTATTCCGGGAAAATCAGACAAATTGTTGTAATATTCAAGACGAACAAGGAATATAAAAGGTTAAAATGTCTTCATCAGGTTTCTCAATTGTGGACTGGGTAATTTTTGCAGTTTTGATTCTGTTTTCGGGAGTGGTGGGAATTTACTATGCCTGCACTGGCGGAAAACAGAAGACGACCGACGAGTTCCTAATGGCGGACCGGAAGATGCCGATACTTCCGGTCGCAGCCTCCATCCTCGTCTCGTTCCAGACAGCGGTGTTGATACTGGGTCAGCCGGCGGAGATGTACACCAAGGGAACCCAGTTCTTTCTGTCGTTGTTCGGACAGCTCGGTGCTGTGTTTTTGGCCACCACTTTATTCGTTCCGCTGTTTTACCCATTAAAACTTACGAGCTTTTTCGAGGTATAAATAGCCATATAGACCCATATATAGTATTAATAACATTATATCATGTGAATATTATAATTAAACATTTGTACAGGAAACATTTAATAACTAACTGCAGTACTATTAAAGTGTTCAATGACAAGAGATGAGAGAGAGAGAGAGAAAAAAAAAAAAGTAATGTATTGTTGCGTGTAAACTTTACGAAATTTTGATCAACAAAAATTACTAATCACTTTTCAGAAACTTAAAACTGTAAGCTTTATATCAAACTGAAAGAAAAAAAAGTGCATTACATATTTTCTCGCATTTGATAAATAAAAAATGGAACTTTTTATTTAGTATCATGATTTTAAGTAATATTGCTGCTATCCTTTCAGTATTTGGAGCATAGGTTCGACTCCAAGGCAGCTCGTGTGACGGCCACTACCATAGGAATTATATCAACGGTAAAGAGAGAGAGAGAGAGAGAGAGAGAGAGAGAGAATTCATTTCTAAATGAAAAGTTTAATAAACTGATAACATTTCAAGTTTTTCTCCGTTTTTAGCCTACTTTTAAGATAACTGGTATTTTTAAAAATATATACATCTATGAAGGCGAAAGCGAAAACAATAAGGATTATTTAAAACTTTTTTTCCCATATAAACGCATTAAAAGTCTGCATAAGTTTCCGAGTGCAACAAGTTTATTTCTTTCATTCACAGATTCTCTACTCTGGCATTGCGTCATTTGCTCCAACAACGGCTCTTAGTGCAGGTAGGTTAAAGGGTCAATAGGTCAGCGGAATGATTGACCTCTTTTCCATGTCATATAGTACAACCATTAATTGTTTTGTTACCTGCCTATTCTAGATTTCCCTACAATTATTGCAAAGTTAAAACTCGGTTATATATATGTGTTTTAAGACTATATATATAAATTCGTATGGTCCCGAAATGGGTTTTTGAGAATAAACCTTTGTGTAACGATACAGATAACCTGCTAAAATATAAGGATTTTTTCTTGACCACACGAGAGTTTATAGATATAAAAATATCTTTACAAATCTAAGTCGCCTTGAAACACTAAATAAGCGGGTTCTGACATCGGTTATGCTTCAATCTCATGAATATTCATTCATATTCAATTTCTTGACTATTCAATTTATGATGATTTAATCTCAAAAATATTCAATACATGTATAAACTTCGATCTCATGAATATTCAATTCATGCTTTTCAATCTCATAAATGTTCAATTTATGATTTATTCTCATGAATATTCATTCCTCCAGTGACCGGTTTTCCTGAGTGGCTGTCCTTCACCCTGATTGGAGCGATATGTGCATTCTATACGTTCCTGGTCAGTGGCGGGAATCTAATTACACAACTTAATTGATTGACAAATTAGTGACACAATATAGTAGTCGTGTGTACCCGTCTATGGACCACACGCAATTGCAACTAAATTCATTTCGTAAGCTTAACCTGCTATTTTTAAACTATTTCAAGTTCAACTTTTCTTTTAATGATAATCCATATGTTTAATACATTTCAATCCAAGTACATGTACATGTGAGCTTGTTAAGAAATTCGACGTAAAAATGTTCTGCCTATTGTATTAATTAAATTAATAAAATTAAAAATAGAAGTAACAAACAAACATTAATTTTGAAATGAAATTGGTTGAAAACTATCTTTGGCCACAAATAAAAACAAAATTGCGTGGTCTTTACAGGGTGGACTAAAAGCCGTGATCTGGGTGGACGCTTTTCAGGGCCTCATTATGTTGGCGGGTCTACTGGCTATTCTCATCAAGGTATTATAATAGTGAGCCCAACAGTGAACCCACCATTCTGTGTTTGTAGTATATTGATTTTAGATTGCTTTTAAAATATCTCTCTTCAAAGGAAACTTAAAGATTACGAGTGCTTACAACGCCTATACAGTGGGTACATACTGTTCTTACTTTAAAGGAGGCTGAGTGATCAACAAATTGCATGTTCCTTAAATTTTTTGATATGATGTCTTTAAAGTTCTATAAAGTATTATTTAGTTAGAAAAGGTCCATATATTTTAGCTTTTAAATTTAGGCATTTCCTATATTCTTATATAGAGCTCTCCTTTTAAAGGAGGTAAATACAGTCTAAAAATGGTCATGACCATCGATCCCTCTTAAGGATGTAAATATATATGAATCACCGTCAATTAAGATCGCGAAAGACGCTTAAATATATTTACTCCAAAATAAAATATTATTACATGTACCTTATCAATTATAATGTATTTTATAGTTTAATATATGTATACATACATTAACAGTATATATCAATAACGATAACTCTTTATACAGGCCACTCTACTGGTGGGCGGATGGGGAGAGGTGTGGCGGATCAACCAGGAGTGGGGGAGGATCAATTTCTGGAAGTACGACCTAGCTATATATAGATGCTAGTAGATATAAAAGACAGCATAATGATGATTTAACGTGTACAGTATAACATGATTATAGCAAATCGTTTATTAGGAAATCCCTAGTATAGCGTCATCATGATGTCAGCGAATGACAGCTAACGTATATTCTTTAGTCTAAAATTGCATTAAAAATTCATCAGATATAATGAAAATAAAAAAGAATCTAAATTGTTCGTCTCTGGCACTTTGCTATAAGCTTAATGGACTACACTTTGGATATCGCATTCATTTTGCGAGTTGAAGCCAATGTTCACGGGAAGTCATGAACATAAAAACATATTTAAACATAGATTTTATTTTCTCTTATTTTTTTTCAGTTTTGATCCGGATCCGACAATCCGTCATAGTTTCTGGTCGTTAGTCATCGGAAGTATGATCAACTGGACCGGGCCGTACGGCGCAAGTCAACAAAGCACCCAGCGATTTGGCTCGTTGCCAACTCTCCGCGATGCTAAAATGTATGTGTATTTTTGAAATGAAATTGTTAGATAACTTTCTGATGCCCAGAATACATAATTATTATTTTTTTTAAAACGTTTCTTTACAACATGAAATAAAGTCAGTAAGAAATTCAAAATCTTGATATAAACATCCCATTTTTAAATATATACATTTTTTCCAGAGCGCTTATGCTGCAAAGCGTCGGATTGATAGTGATTGTGACGTCAGCGTGCATGACAGGTGTCGCTGTCTTCGCTTATTACGCAATGAAGGGTTGTGACCCACTGACAAATGGCGATATACAGAGCTCAAATCAAGTGAAAAAGCTTTATTTTTTTCTCAGAAACAACCGTTTTCAGATTATCAAACATCTACATGTACATGTATCTAAAAATTAATAAACTTTTTTTTCTTCATTTTACCTGTACATACAACACGTCATTATCCAGTACTGTTAATTACAATTTTTCAATACAGTGTATAAAAAACGAAGAGTAATGACGTCACTTGAGTAGGGACCCACCTTAAATATAGTATCGTAGAGAAACGATTTGACAAGTCTAATATTCATTTGATTAGGTGCCGATACAGGTATAAATACATATAATTTTTTTATCCTAGCTGCAATCAATGCATTCAAATCGCTCAAACTTGAAAATACAAGTTAATAAGGTTTTGTTCTTTTCTGGGCTTTTAGATCATCCCTACGTTCGTGATGGAGGTGTTGAACTACCCGGGGGTACCCGGTCTCTTCATGGCCAGTCTGTACAGCGGCTCTCTCAGGTACACGTGTACTAACGATTTAAGGAAGCTGAATAGTCGTGGACATTTTTAGACTAAATTAATCTCATAAATTTCAGGAGAATTCTGTATAAAGGAAAATATCCGAAATTTAGAGCTGTAACAATTTGATTATTTCTTCACTAAAAATAGCTTAAGGTCTAAAATACATATTTTAAATTTTTAAGGTAGATTGGTAAGTTTTAATTTGTTAACCAGCCAGGCTTCTTACAGCCAAACACGGACATAAGCCTTAAACAAAACGAGCCTTTGATATAGATTTTGCATTTCCAAGTTCAAACAATTTAGTTACATATATATCCAAAACATTCTTAAATAATCATTTTTACCTACACATGTTTTTTTTTTTGCCAACGTAATAATAACGTTATGTTTTGCCTAGAGTACTATCTCCTTTCTTTGAGCGAAAAGCTGTTTTAAACTAAACTTAGTGGCGACAAATTTGAAATAAAGCTTTAAATATAAGATAATTTCGACATAAGAAGGCATTGGGAGAAATACTTTAATCCTGTGGCTCCATTAACAATCTTTCGTAGGCATCAAAATTCGCGAAATTAATGCTAAAAATCAATGTTCCAAGGAGTAGTAAATTTGTGGCAAATATAGCATCTTTATGAACATTTAAGAACAAGATACGGTATTGGCATTATTTGGCCGCAAAATTTACGAAATTTTCAACGTCTTTGTCCGCGTTATTGAAGTTGTGCATTATACTTAGTATGATATTAGCTAAATCCTACAAGCACTAAAATGACGTAATTTTTCATAATGACGTCACTAATGTGCGCTAAACATGGAATGCTTGTTCAAATGCGTTACGATATGATGTTTTATGAGTAGTTTTCGTTAAAATTAGACACTTTCACATGCAACAACCACTTTTATAGTTCACGTGCAGACTCATAATTTCATTATCCATTCATACAATTAAAATGGTGTTGGTTGTCACATGTGAACAATATGAATTTTTTAAAAAATGAATACGGAAAATGATATTTTACCGACGTCAATAACGTTTTTATCTATTGTTATCGACGTCAACAACGCTATCGACGCTGAGTGAAAAGCTGATTAGCAGAATGTATTAATTGATAAGTTATCATTATTATCATTATTAGTCCCCTACTGGTTTCACCAGAGGGGACTATAGCTTTCCTCTGCGTCCGTCAGTCCGCCTGTCCGTCCGTCCGTCCGTCCGTCCGTCTGTCTGTCCCACTTCAGTTTTCCACACCTTTTCCTTTTTGCGTTTGAGGAATAACATGAAACTTGCTGAACAGCTTCAAAATGTCAAACTAAATATCAAGTTAACACTTTTTTACCGTCTGGTTGTCATATTTTCGAGAAAATTAATTTTTTTATTCCAATTTTTTAATGTTCGGGTTCTTTATCGGGTTCTGTATGCATTGAATAAACGAGGCCAAACTTAAATATTTATTTATTTACTTAACTTATTTACTTAAGAGAAACTAAAGGAAAAGAAACAGAAAACAACAACAGCAAATTACAAGATAAGCAACGTTTAGACCTGCGTTTGTTCCGGTGGATTTCCGTTGAGATAAAGATCGAAAATAATCGCTGACATATTGAAAGGCTTAATCAAAACACTAATAATTTCTTTTTTGTTTAGATTATGTTTAAGTCAATTTGTAACTATAATATGTGATCGTATACGTAGTAGTTTGATCAATTTAAATGCGCGTAGATAACGGTAGAACATATATTGTCTCCCTTAATCTTTTCTCACTAACTCTATTCAACGAAATCAAATCTAAAGGGCTGATGAAAAGAATTGTACTTTCTCAAAAAGAATAATATATAGCTTAATATTTTGTGAAATTTTAAATTTTATATTTTTCTATAATACATGTTTATAATGTACATGTACGTATCACAGTGTAGGAACGGAAGTGAACAGTTTTGGGTAGCGCTGTTTTTCGAAGCGAGAGAACAAGTTGCGCTGCTTACAGTATTTTGATCGTAGATGGAAAATACGTCAATAACTAATATCTGAAGGGACAGTATCGCGATTTTTTTTATACGGTAGTAAACTAGAATAAGTTTATACTCGTCATCTTAAAATGTCTCTTCGGAAAATATTTTATTGTATCAAAACAGTGCAAATATTCAATAAGAAATCGAATCAAAATTTCTAGAGAAGTGTTTCTCATTTCTTTGAGAAAAAAGTTTGTTTCTTGTTGTGAAAATATTTCCCCAATACGATATCTTTCAGACAAAAAAAACTACATATATGAAGGAAGCAATGCATTCTTTAAATGGTTTTTTTTTTACCATGCCCTGATATTGTTTACTGTACGCGTAGCTCTTATAAGTATGTACGGGTAGGTCTGATTTTCAGATGCACATCTGTATGCGTAACTTCGAACATTACAATGAGCTAAGATATTTCTATTGACGGAAATTACGTCCGTAATTCGTTTTTAAAATAAGGTCAAGAAACCAATTAAGAAAAAAAATCGGACACAAATAAATGTGTACAAAAAACTCAAACCCCATTAATTTGTAAAGTGTTATTTCCCGCGCTTGCGCGGGATGTCATCAAGTTATTTTTATATTAAGGGTTTTGATATCAATTGCGTACATTGCAAGTATATTGTATATAAAGTTTCTAGTCCACTTGTCAATATAAATACTTGTATCCAAATATTTGTACTAGTACTCCGTTTTTAAATCTCTTTAATCCAAAACCTATATAGTTGTTTTCAGTTTAGCACTCGTGTACATGACAGCTATGTAAAAGGATGTGCAAGGTCGATTAAAAAACTACTAATTACAAAAATAATCGCAGCAAAAATATTAGTTTTTCATCGTTGAAATTTTTTTTGAATGAGTCCATTCATACAATGGTCATTCTACTGAGTTAACTGACCATTCGAAGCCAATGCTTAATCATAGAACTACGTGTACAGTAAAATTCTGAATATATGCTTAAAATTGCGCTACGCGTACAGAATGAAATAATGACAACTCATGATATTCTGAGAAATTTTTCTACTTTTATTTGCAATTATATCAAACTCCAGGTCAGCTTACTCTTTTGAGGTATATATTTACCTCTACATGTCCCCTATTCAGTCGTAATGATTGTATTTCGTACTTAATAATCATTTCAATTTTGGAATGTGACCTTGAATATTGATTGTCAAAAAGTTCATTGAAAATCATGTTGTAAAAGGAATACAAGTTTTTATACTTATGCCAGTTTAGTACCATAAAATATTATCATTGTTAAGGAAGTTTTTTTTTCTTTTTT
Organism: Magallana ariakensis; assembly: GCA_020458035.1. Lineage (NCBI taxonomy): Eukaryota > Metazoa > Mollusca > Bivalvia > Ostreida > Ostreidae > Magallana > Magallana ariakensis. Next base: position 71,751,797 of record CM035811.1, read on the forward strand.
ACATCTATTTATCATTTCATTTGATTAAAATCAGAGCTACCTCTTCTATTTGTTTATTCGCTTCGACAAACAGCGCTACCCAAAACTGTACACTTCCGTTTCTACACTGTGCATGTAGTATCTTCATTTTTATAGCGCGTAGAATCAGTGGACCAGTATATAAAGTTCCTTCCGTGATTTTGTCTTAAAGTTTTTGACTAAATCTTTATAAGACACTTTAAACATATAGATAAAGTTCCTTCCATGATCTTGTCTTAAAGTTTATCTTTAAAAACTTCATCTATATCAGACATTTTTTACATTTAGATAGAGTTTCTTCCGTGATTTTGTCTTAAAATTTTTGACTTCATCTTTATCGGACACTTTAAACATTTTTTAGACATCATCTGTTTGAAGAAACTGAGAGAGAGAGAGAGAGAGAGAGAGAGAGAGAGAGAGAGAGAGAGAGAGAGAGAGAAATTTCATTTGTAATTCACTTATAGGAGACATTGTTTTTAATTCAGTTTCCATGAATAAATAACCCTTTTATCGTTTAAAGTAATGCACATTGTGATAGAATCCAACAAAGCAGTTTCAGTCAGAGTCCACGTGCTACACCTGTCAATCAAATCAGCCTGCGAGCTGCACCACGTGCTCCTTCCATCATGTTTTTCAAGTCCGAAGAAAATAGAAATATGTTTGACATTCACAATAAATTATTTTATAGTGTTTTTAACGTATAACATGAATCAAGTTGATTTGTATATATACTACGTTGTTTAAACAGAAAACTACACGTGAAACACACACACACACACACACACACACACACACACACACACACACACACACACACACACTCTCTCTCTCTCTCTCTCTCTCTCTCTCTCTCTCTCTCTCTCTCTCTCTCTCATTGTCCACTCATTTAAAACAGGGTATATATATTATTCATTTTTATTTACAAAGTGATTTGGTCTCCATGATAAAACGCTGATGTATACTATTTTTTAACAGATTTGCTTTGATGTCACCGAATATTAAAAAGAAAATCAAAATGTTAAAGGGACAGAATACTTCTTGGTTGATTACACGAAAAGACGATTTATCAAAGTATTTTTTTTTTTCAGCCATTTAAAAAAGAATCTCTAACATAAACGTTTTTAATATTTTCTCTTCGTATCTCCGTCCCCTTTATTCTGCCTGCCCCCTCCCCCGCTCTCTCTCTCTCTCTTTCTCCCCCTCTCTCTCTCTTGAGGTTGCTTATCAAACTTGCTGACAGTCGAGGACCCCCTTCCCCCTTTTTCTTACCTTTTTCGAGTTCATTGTTCATGCATTTAAATTAAAAAATTGTGATCAGAAAGGTTATGAAAGCTTTAGAATTTTTATTTGCTTCCTGTACTTTAGTGAATAACTAATGGAAGCCATAAGGTACTTGTATTTAACTGACTCACTACACCTTGGAATAGTTTCTCAAATCAACAAAAAATTACTTGATTATAAAAGATACAATGTAGCAAAATACATCAAAGAATATGTATAAATGTAAGTCATATACATGTAGGCGAAAATATATACAATTTTGTATTTGAAACTTATAATTTCAAAAGTTCAATGAAATAGGCCGCATAGCAGATTTAAACTTGTGATCTGCGGCTCACAAGCCCGAAACTCATGCACAGAAACCGGTATGTTTTTACAACACAGATAAACTACTCGCATAAATATGCATGGCGTCGCGTTTAAAATTGCGACGTCTTGCTAAAAACGGAACAGTTTTCAGCATAAATTCCATGATGTATATGTTTAAGTCACACATATAAGTTATATACCATTAGATTTGATAAATTCAAGGCTTTTAAAAAAGTTTTGTGCTGTGCATATTTGAAACACGGCATATTTCGGCCAATAACGTCCCTTGTTCTTTCGTCGGTCACTTTAACATTGAAATCCGCAAAAAATGTGTATTCAACGAATACTGATGAAACCACGGTATCCACAATTTATATCAGATTTATTTCCCCTTACAGCACGATCTCCTCCAATCTGAGCACACTGGTCGCCATTACTTTCGAGGATCTGGTGAAGCCATTCGTCAAGAACAAGTCTGACAGCGTCCATCTCTGGATCACAAGAATTCTGGGTAATTAATGTGTTTCTGCGAATAACCCCAAAGAACACTGTTTACTGTTGTTTTATTAATGTTTAATCAACATTATGTTCTAATTTTTACATCATATTAATTAAACAGTATTCTGTCACGAGTGAAGAACTTATTAGCCTATTTTTTATGTGGCAATGATATGTTATTTTTTATATTGTATTAGTTACCTAATATTCTGTTTTGTTTTAGTTTTGTTCTTCAGCGCAGCAGGAGTGGGGATGGCGTTTACGATGCGTAACATTACCGGCACCGTGTTACAGGTAAAGAGGTGTTACAGGTAAAGTAGTGTAACAGGTAAAGTAGTGTAACAGGCAACAGGTAAAGAAGCAACATTATCGTTACAGTTTTACAGGTAAACTAAAAACATTATCGGTACAGTTTTACAGGTAAACTAAAAACATTATTGGTACAGTTAAAAACATTATTGTTACAGTGTTACAGGCAAACTAACAACATTACAGTGTAACAAATTATATCGCAACATTATCAGTTCAGTGTAACAGGGATAAAGTGACATAAGGGTGTCCAAGTAGCGCAGTGGACAATGCACTCGCTTATCACCGCTGCGACCCGAGTTCGATCCTCGTGATCGACAGTGGTTGTATGTGACAGGGTATGGTGGTCGCCCGCTTGGACATGTGGGTTTTCTCCGGGCACTCTGGCTTCCTCTCACAGCAATGACCCCCTCGCGCTAACATCCGTGCCAACGAGAGATATTAATATAAGTTGTAGAACTTGTTTATCAATTGTAAAATATATAAAGTTCAGTTTAAAAAGTGACATAACATATACTAGTATATTAGCAATATCAACAATGCAGTGTTACATGTAACATACCATACATGTAATGAAGATAAATTAGCAGCACCACCTGTTTAGTGTTACAGGGAAACTAACAACATTACCAGTACCGTGTTACATGTAAACTAGCAACAACAAAAATACTGTTACATGTAAATTAGCAACAACAAAAATAGTGTTGCATGTAAACTAGCAACATAAAAATACTGTTACATGTAAACTAGCAACAACAAAATAGTGTTACATGTAAACTAGCAACAAAAAATACCGTTACATGTAAACTAGTAAAATAAAAAAAAATACAGTGTAACATGTAAACTAGCAAGGTAACAAACGCAATGTTACAGGTAAATCAACAGCTTAACCTTTTATATAACCAATTACATGTAGTTATTAAAGATTACAGTTTGTCAGTTTGTATTTAGATCATAAACATTTCAATGACAATCTTTTTTTCTTCTTCAAAATTCCCAGAACTTTTTGCATAAGTTTGAATAATTTAATAAAGCGATTGTCCCACTGCAATATTATGACGCTAACTATACAGGTGGTATTGAAGTCGACATGTCCTCTATTGTTCGTCAGGCCTCCATCAGTATCCTGGGATCGTCCGGGGGCGCGCTCAACGGGTTCGTGGTCCTTGGCGCCTTCTTCCCGACGTGTAACAGAATTGTGAGTACTACTGTATATAGGGCTGTTTAGCCTCTATGTTTCAATGAGACTCTTCATACTTTTTGCCTCGTTTTAAGGTTTCCGGCCCATATTAGGACCTAATTTTTCTAACCTTGAATATCCATCATCATTTAAATACTCTGATATTTATTCAAAGCATTTTAGAGTAGAAAAAGATTTACCGCGAGAAATTTTCAAAAATATTGTTAACTAAGCAGTTATTAATTAATGAAGATTGCATTAGGGTCTATGGGGACAAGCACATTTTTTAGAATAAAAAAGTAAATGCAAAGAATATCAATAAATGCTTCGGTGAAAAGATGTATTAATCATAAGGAATATAAAAACTATTGAAAATAAATTTTATACCGAATACAATTCTTTAGAATAACATTTTCTTGATTAAAAGCAAAGGGGAGGCAACTCTTCAAGAAAAGGAAAAGGTCATTTATTAGGACACATTCCTCTTTTACATACTGATACTTAAACATGAAAATTATGTCCAAGTATGCAGAGTATTAAGCACATAAACATCTGTTATGCATCCAGATTCATTTAATCTGGTGGTGTTATGGATCGGATACCTTAAATTTGCCGATAGTCTCGCTTACCCCAGACTCTCGCTCTCGAGACTTGCCGTCTCGCACGAGGCAAGTCTCGAGAGCGAGAGTCTGGGGTAAGCGAGACTAATTTGCCAATAGTTAAATTGCAGTTATCCGTAAGCCTCGTTTTCAATTCGTTCACACTATTCGGTTAAAATGTCTGAAAAAAAAATCCGGGGATACAATTCTCTCTCTCTCTCTCTCTCTCTCTCTCTCTCTCCTCTCTCTCTCTCTCTCTCTCTCTCTCTCTCTCTCTCTCTCTCTCTCTCTCTCTATATATATATATATAACACATAGTTTTGGAAGTCATTGCATTTTTTTTTTGGATTATTTTTAATCATCAACGAATTGTTTATCTGCATATATAGATTTTTTTTTAAAACCGTGGCAGTCTAGAATCTTTAGGGTGCTATAGCTTTAAGAAATTGGATTATCATCAATATATATTATTCAAACTGTAATTAGACATGTTAAGTTAATTTCAAAATCAGTGAGCCACTTTTAATTTTTAGGGTTCCATAGCTAAAATAATAATTGACAAGAAAAATGCATAAACTCTGGAATCATTTTTATTCGTGGGGGTCAATGTTCGTTGGCAGCCAAAATTTTCTTGGTTCGTGGGGACGTAATTTCGTTGGTAGCAAGTTCGAGATGATTTTGATAAGTATTAAACAAAGGCTTGTTTATACATTCGTGGGGTGTAAATTGGGGGCAAGGGTCATCCACGAAAGCCACGAACATTGGTCCCCCACGAACAATGATGATTTCACAGTACAAAAAATAAATTATTTTAAGAACCGTGATCACTTTTTTTTCAGGGCGCCATAACAGGCCCCATTGTGTCCTACGCCATTATGCTGTGGATAGGGATAGGACAGTACAGCGTGCTGGGTGTCCCCGAGATCTTTCCCTTCCCGACAGACAACTGCCAGACCGGAAACGGAAGTCTGACCGGTGGCGCAAACATGACTACGCTCGCTGTCACTACGAACCTTATCAGCACCACCGGTGTAACAACAATGGCGGCAGTTCCGGTCCAAGAGCTGTGAGTATTTCACATGATGATGATGATGATGGTAGTGATGACGATGATGATGAAAATGATGTTGATAATCATCATCATCATCATCATGATAATGAGGGTGATGATGATTGAATTATGAAAACAAGCAAATTTAATATTCTATAACAAAACCTAATTTATTCTCCGTGAATAACTATGATCCTCTTTATCAATGATGACTGAAGCCGATATACTCCCTGTCCTATTTGTGTTATTTAGTTTGTGTGTTATATTGACATTAATATTCTAGGACTGGACTGAAGCGCCTTTACTCCCTCTCCTATCTGTGATGTTTTGTTTGTGTGTTATATTGATATTAATATTCTAGGACTGGACTGAAGCGCCTTTACTCCCTCTCCTATCTGTGATGTTTTGTTTGTGTGTTATATTGATATTAATATTCTAGGACTGGACTGAAGCGTCTTTACTCCCTCTCCTATCTGTGATGTTTTGTTTGTGTGTTATATTGATATTAATATTCTAGGACTGGACTGAAGCGTCTTTACTCCCTCTCCTATCTGTGATGTTTTGTTTGTGTGTTATATTGATATTTATATTCTAGGACTGGACTGAAGCGCCTTTACTCCCTCTCCTATCTGTGATGTTTTGTTTGTGTGTTATATTGATATTTATATTCTAGGACTGGACTGAAGCGCCTTTACTCCCTCTCCTATCTGTGATGTTTTGTTTGTGTGTTATATTGATATTTATATTCTAGGACTGGACTGAAGCGCCTTTACTCCCTCTCCTATCTGTGATGTTTTGTTTGTGTGTTATATTGATATTTATATTCTAGGACTGGACTGAAGCGCCTTTACTCCCTCTCCTATCTGTGATGTTTTGTTTGTGTGTTATATTGATATTTATATTCTAGGACTGGACTGAAGCGCCTTTACTCCCTCTCCTATCTGTGATGTTTTGTTTGTGTGTTATATTGATATTTATATTCTAGGACTGGACTGAAGCGCCTTTACTCCCTCTCCTATCTGTGTTGTTTTGTTTGTGTGTTATATTGGTATTTATATTCTAGGACTGGACTGAAGCGTCTTTACTCCCTCTCCTATCTGTGGTACTCCACTATGGGGACGCTTATTGCCGTCATTGTAGCCCTCCTCATCACTTACGTCACAGGTCAGTCGGTTTATCTTCTATTGTGGAACCAGTTTTATTCATGAGGGTCAATGTTCGTGGTTAGCCAAATTGTCCTGTTTCGTGGGGGACATTAGTATTAAACAAATGCTTGTATAGAAGTTCGTGGGGATGTGAATTCGCGGGCAAGAGTTACCAACGAGAGCCACGAACATTTGTCTGCCCCCCCCCCCCCCCCCCACCACGAACAATGGTGATTTTAAAGTGTTACTCTAATAATATATAATCTATTGAATGCCAGCTTGATAATAGAGCACGGGTTTGATAGTGGGTTAAGGAAGTTGAATAAAACAAATATCACCTATCAGATTTACCTTATAATTTCAAATATGAATTTTAACCATAATATACAATTTGGTTAAGGAATAATCCAAATATTTTACCACTCTGAAAGTTTTCCTGTTTATTTATACTACAAAGCTTTTCATCTCATGAAAATCAACATTGTCTAAAAACTGCCACGAGTACAAAGTGCCCTTAAATATCTAATTTCATCTACCTGCATTTACCTGTATGTTTACCTGTATGTATGTATTTTAAATTTTTAGGGCCCAGAAAGGCTAAGGAGGTGGACAGGAAGTACCTGATCTGTCTGTCCGACAAGCTGTCCTGTCTGATCCCGGCACGATGCCGCCGGAGTACAGACACCGACCATCCTCAGGTACTGTTACCTAGTAGGTTGTTACTCACTGTCTATGGAAATATGTCGGTTGTTAAACATACTACATGTATTACCTATTAGGTTGTTACTCACTGTCTATGGAAATATGTCCGGTTGTTCAACAAACTATAACATATAAAGTTTATTTCTGCCTTGTTATGAAAATATGTCGGGTTGTTAAACATACTACATGTATTAACTATAAGGGTTTGTTACTGACTATCCATGGAAATATGTCGGGTTGTTCAACAAACTATACCATACTTTAAAGTTTATTTCTGACTGTTTATTAAATATGTCGAGCTGTTAAACCAATTATAACCTATAAGGTTTATTACAGACTGTGTATTGAAAAATTAGGTAAAGCTGAGCCTGATTTGAGGACTTTAATAACAAAAAATAATGAAGTAGACTATCATTAACAAACCTATTTAGTCTTTTATTTTGTCATGGACAAAAAAAAATTATTTGCAATTGTTGATAAATTGAAGAAAGAAAAATAATTAAAGATAAATTAATATTTTAAATCTTTTAATACGAGTTGAATAATTTTTTTTCGTTTTTTTTAATTGGCAAAGAAAGTTTGAAATATAAAGATTTTCTTTTCTTCTTCACAGGTAAAGAGTGAAATGGGCAAAGAAAACAACGCTTTTTCAGATTTGGATGAAAGAAGTATAGAGGACTCGCAAAACAAGTCATCAAACAAAGTTGAACTCTATAAAATTAAGTCATGACGTCATAATGAATCATATTTACTGTATATGAATATCCTACAAAGATAAAATATCATAATGTTTAAACAATCGATTAAATTATTGATATCGATATCAATTAATAAAGAATATATATATTCTGGCGGATTTAGAAGGGGGCGGGGCGGGGCGGGGGGGGGGCACTGACAAAATTCTAATTTCTTAAATGAACATAGAAAAATTACCGAAAAAATGCCTCGGACGACCCCCCACCTTCCCCCGGCAATCACAATTTTCCCTCGGACTCCCTTCGCACTCCGTCCCCGACCCCCAACCTTCCCTCGTAAAAAAAAATTCTGGATCCGCACATGGAACGAAATGATATTTTGTTTAATCACGTGTGTATAACAATGCGAGAGCATATATTAACCGGACTGATGATATGAACATATCGATACATGATAAACTCCTTAATCTATATTACATGTAGGGTGTATACAGTATTTAGTATATTTGTTCATATATGTGTAATCTATTCAATTCAATTAGGTAGTTATTTCTAGTTTGTTTTTGTCATATATACGTCACAGGATGAACCTCTGCCGTTCAGTTAACTGAATGTTAACTGAATGGTCTGAAAAGGTGACCGAATGGCATAGGTATTCATTCACATACTGTGTACAGGGAAATATTCGCCCCCGTTTTATTTTCCCCCCTTTCGCCCTCCTTGTCAGAGGGCTAATTTAAGATTGGGCGAATTCTATGTGGAAATTATATATCTATTAACGCAACTGCATCTGGGCGAAATCAAGATGGGGCAACCGTTTGCAAGTGTAAAAGAGCGAAAATTACACGGGGCGAAAATAACCCTGTATACAGTAGTTATGCCGTTCAGTCACCTCTCAGTCACCTCTCAGTTGACTGACTGACACAGCTTCACCCTGTGTACTGTCAATATCTGTGTTATATCCTTGACTTTTTTTTTATTACAAAGCAATGCTGTGATCATATGTCTTCTTTCGAATTCCTCCGTCTGATCCTAAAATTGTTTACATGACAGAACAGCTCATGGTGGTAATGAAACTCTTAGAATTTAAAATACTTGTGACGAATTAATGTTCTAACCGATTTATCAAAACTCGCGTGGGTATCAGTAGTTCCGAAAACTGCAATCTTAAATGTCGTTAAAATATCTTCGGAAAATACAGTTCTACATTTCATTAAATAAAGAAACTCACCTTAACTTTTAAAAGCGGATTTTCTCTCAAAGCGATTTAGAAAATATACATCGTGCTTATAAAACAGATATCTTTTATCTTCCTCTTTGATTATTTTAAAGTGTCATTTTGTTTTTCATTTAAGCCTCTGTGCGTCTCCCACTATCAGACAAATCTTAGTATTTTTTTTTGTAATACTGTGTGCATTGATTCTTACCTCATACACTGCATTTATATTAACACATTTTTTTTATTGCTTATCCTCCTTCGCTTCTAAGAAGTATTGGAAAAATTGAATTTATTAACAAAGATGCCTTTCTCGCAAATATTAATGACTTGTGTTTATATTCACTTCTATTTTTTAAGTTAATCGATTTTTGATTTGTCATTTTGGGTCAAGTGCACATCCACACACACACTTAAAAAAAAACTATTGCTTCGTGCTTATTTGCAAATATTTTGCGGACAAATATAGAAAAATAGTCTTTCAAAACGCTGAAAATATCGCATACTAGTATATGCTCAAATGTTTAAATATTCTGAAGTGTCCACTTCCTTTGACGATGTATTCAGTGGGTTGTTAAATATGAAATAAAATAAAGAGGGTCAGAATTTGGGCCATCAAGGCAGAAGCTCTCAGGGGGGTGGTGATGAAAAAAAAAACCCAAATAAAAAACAGGTATGGGGTTAAGACTAGAGGCTCTCAGAAAAGGGGGGAGGTTAAAAATTTTCTCAATAAGCAAAAATTGGGGTAAAGACTAGAATTGTTCACGTATGATATTTTGTTGTTGATGTAAAAGTGACATTTATAGATTTATTTTAAAGAAGATGCGGTTAAAAATAGACATAAGTGACTAAAGTCGGAAAAGATTGTGGTTGGTTGGTTGGGGGGTGGAGGGGGGGGGTAGGGTATTATTAATATATACACTGGGAACAACTTATACATCGACATATATCAAACACATACAGAAACAGCTACATGTCATATTTCGACTTTCAAATCTTCTTACTATACTTTGTTTCCGTCTGTTGTTTTTTTTTATGTTTCGCGTGTTTTTGTTTTGTGTTTTGTTTGCTATCAATTTGCAATATGAATATCGATCAAGTCGCTGGAATGTATTCATATCTTGATTTTGATGAAGAGGAAATGTGATATATTTAGAACTTTTTTTTTTTTTTTAGAAAAGAGGGAAGTCGGTAAAAGATAGTATACCCAGTAATCTGTATATAAGATAGTATACCCAGTAATCTGTATAGAAGTAAACAGAATTGAGGAACTAAATGCTACAACACAAACACGACCTATATAACTTGTTAAAGGACTTCGTGTGATAAAAGTAATATTAAAAACGACTTCATTTTCACTCTATACAGCATATGCTAACTTAATGCTGATACGGTCGAAATATATTAATGGTTTTCTTTTGTCTAAATGCATTAAATATATACATTGTGAATATAACCAGCATGAGGCTTACATTTCCTGCTATTTTTTGTCTATAATTGCTTATTTTCAAACAGTTTTTCTTCACAGATATATAACACTCAACCTTGGACACACATGTGACTATTCTCAACTAATTACTGACAGACAGAAAAGAATAATTAATAAATGTTCGAAAATGTGTTCTTTTTAACTAATTGATACACATTCTTTATACGTCAACTTTTCTCCAACAGAAATAACAAATTAATTTAACATAACCTGAGAAACCTAAAAAATATTTCGCATGCTTCATCTAAAAGAGTCATACGAAAAACCGTTCCAATACACATAAAACGGCGAATTGAAACAACTTTGTAAAACCCACTTTAAATCAGTGATAACTAAAAAAAAAACAACATATAACGGATGGATATAAGGCCTATATGGTTAACCATCGAATCAATCAAAAATTTTGATACTATCATTTATAATTAGCATGATGAAGTCAAGCAAAAACAAAATTAACTAAAAGGACGTCTATATCTTTTGAATGTCTCGTTTTGTTACCTGAAAAAAATATAATATTGATATCGCTTTTCAAATGTCATTTTGTCAATTTTTAACTTCGTGATCTAATAAAAATACATAACAATAATAAATGCAGTAAAGTATTTTACAATTCCTATTAACAACCACCCAAGAATTTCAAAATTAATAAAATGACACGAACATATAATCCTGTATTTGAAAAACCTCAATATGATGTTACTGCAAAATTTAAGGAAATCTGTTCAATGCCGAGAATTAACACTAAAATTATTAAGTGCAAATGATGCATGCTACACAAGAACGGTGTTCCTGGCAAGATGCACTTTCAAGAATTTCCTCCTTGGCAGTATTGGCAATCTGTTTTTCGTTCAAGATAAACTCCAAATCGATTTGTAATGAACTTAATTACTTGTACTTAATAATTTGATAGCGTATTGTACTTGTGCGCCAAAATTCCTTCTGGTAAAAAAGATCGATCATGCCCGAATAGGATAGGAAAAATCACAGCAATAATTATCTGAAATTGTTGACTTGTGATATGAATATCTACACTACGGTTAACTTCAACCAGCGATAATCATTATGCAAGAAAATTAAAGATTTGAAATGTCTTTCTTATTTTTTTTATTTTCTTCTAAATGGTGTAACCAGAAAAGTGATTTCTCGCCTAAACTTCACATCAAAACCAATGTAAATAAAAGGATTAACGATATGGTTGAATGCATAAAATCTGGCAAAGAAGTGATACAAATTCATGTGTATAGGCGTGTCAGTTATGGAGGGTTCCCTCAGTGCCATAGTCTGTGTTAACAAAGAAGGCAGGAACGAGATTATGTACACAACGATTATACAGAAAACCGTCAAACTCATATTGTGCTTCATCCGCGCCCGAGAGGAAGAACGTGATCCGCCCATCGCTTCCCCTTCGTCGTTTACGGGAGCTTCCTCCGGAAATGACGTTTCTTCCAGACGCGCGAACGAGTGATAGACCCGTTTTAAGACGGGAATATACAGGCCTGCGGTGATAAAAATGTTCAGGAGTATCATGGCGAGCAGGAACCCAAAGTAACCTCTTTGGAAATCGTTTTTAGAACTGACGTGACTGACAAAGCTACATGTTGTTGTATTGTACGTTTTGTTGCCGTAGTTCAGCGTCTGGTTTGAAGTACCACTTGCATAAAAGGTTGGCAATCCATAGAATAAGGCCAACGCACTTACAATTAGAAGCGAGGCTCTTCTCATACCTCTGTTTAACTGTTTGGCGAAAGGGCGACATAGCATCATGTACCTCTGAAGTGCTATGACGAGTATCACGTGACCGGAAACTCCATTGTTGAAAATCACAAGAAAGGAGATGCATCGGCATAGTGCTTCGCTCGGATAATCGTACTGGTGTGAGTCCAGGTAGTGGAAAAACACAACATTATTGACACATCCGGTGAAATCGACAACCGCCAGCACCGGTATGTAGTAACGATGGACCTGTCTCTTAATGCGAAAAATATACACTAGCAAAACGATGACGTTGCCAAGGGCCCCCAGACTGGCGGCGATGTTGTAGGCGACGGTTGTGGGGAACACTTTTTTGGCGTAAACATCGTCCAAAGAGTCGATATCGGCATCCATTTTAGTCCAAACTTACATACAGCCCTTTTTCATCAGCCTGGTTTACATATTTTTTTTGTCAATGACCTGATATATACATGTCCGATTTCAAAATGTGCTTAACTCCATACACTGAAAAATCTAAACACTTGTATCAATTACGATGTCGAAGTATTTCTAATGAAAAACATCTACGCTTCGACCTTTAAGAACATTTTGCACTGAGTAACAAACGATAGGAATCCAATTCAAAATCCTTGTCAATGGCGTATTTTTCACAAAAGATATGCTCTGAATTCGACACGCGAGTTTTAACATCCGAGCGAAGTTAATTAACATAACTCTACATCACAATGAATGGAAGGAAGTTCCTCCTTGTGTTAACATCCACAGAGATGCCGATGCAGATTTTCTGTTTTTATTTTTCTCCTCTGTTTCGTTTCTTCTACTCTCGAAAGTCTGGATGATAAACCAAGCTGCACGTGTTACGTATAAATTCATCAAAGAGCGGAATCAAAACATCGGAGTACCCTTTTTATCACTTTTTTCTTACAGAAAAAACAAGCAAATGGAAAATACGATTTGATAACGGCGCATAACAGGAAGAAATGCGGCGGTTTTGAGAGAGAGAGAAATGTCGGTATAACACTAAGGATTGCACCATTTCGAGTATCAGTGACATTATATGTAATCAATATGGAATGTTAGCTTTAATGGTGAGTCCGTCCCGTGTAAGCGTTTTTGCGACGTCGTCAATTTTCTCACGATGCACAGCTTGCAATGCATCTGTTTAAACAAACCAAGTTTGTGTTTGTTCTGGAGATAATGTCCGGGTTTTATTGCAAAACTAGTCGACAAAATGTTGTTGTTGGTTTTTTTAAATTGTAGACAGCTGAAAAGAATATTTCAAATATGAAAGCTCTACAATATGGCGCTTTCAGGTTTCGGCAAATATTGTCAAACATGTTCAACCAATATAGAACAGGCGGTTGTAAACGATAACCCGGACATACTGAGAAATAGACAGATTATGAGGATTACTAAATGTGGGGCATTCTGCGAGTTGTTTCCCTTGAAAAAAAAAATCAGTTATTTGCGAGAGATGCTGATTTTGAGTTTCAAACCTGTTGTTTAATTTGCATTGCAATAAGGCGAGGGGTTGAGGTGATGACAATTTATTACTTTATATTAAAATAAAAATTATTTTACATTTTTTTTAAACATATTATGAAATCAATATTATTTGACCTGTGTTTGACTAAAACAGATTCAGAGCGGGAGTTGCAGCATGTCGACAACATGGCGACGATTGATTAAATTAACAAAGTCATTAGTTAGTATAGCTAGAGCGCCGTGTGTAGAAGATATATCAAAGCACTAATTTAAATAGTCAATTCAACTAAAATAACACTTAAAACAGGAACTCCGATAATCAAAATAACTTGGTTTCATTGAGCAAAATAGACCCCAATTATTTATTGCAATACATTAATACAGTCACCACAAAGTTACTGTTACAGAAGTTTCTCGGATTATTGGTATATATATTGTAAACTTTTATGTAGCTTTAAAAATGGTTTGTATTTGGCTTAAGGAGGCTGGGTGGTCAACAAATTAACCATCAGATCTACCTTAAACATTGACATATGATATTTTTGGTCATAAACTAACATTTAGTCTAGAAAAATCCAAACAATTTAGCTTCAAAATATGATCAACCTCCTATAACTTTATATAGAGCTCTTCTTCTTTAGGAGATAAAATTAGTCTAAAAATTGTCAAGACCATCGAGCCCTCTTAACTTCAAAAGGAAAATGAACATTTCTCAATAAAATTTGAGGAATACTCAGTTTCCGAATGATCGTCCATTTTTTCCCTCCTAAACACAGGAAAGGAATGTCCACGTCAGGTGTTCATTAATGTTAATTTAAAATAACACATAACCATGATTTTTTTATTAACTCTGTAACGTTTAAGAGTATTTTACCAAATAAATTTACACTATTTTTACTTAAATATCTAAATTCAATAATGATAACAATACTGTGACGAAAATTATGCGAACATCTGTTACATTTTTGACCGAATTATTAACCTTTTTTCTGGCTTAGAGATCCCATTGAGATTACATGTCTATCACTGGATGTGAAGCGAACAAGTGTGTGATATTTGAAATTTAGGGAGATGATATCTATTTGATTACATTTAAGCGTATATCAAAATTCTGCAAATATTCCCAACTCGGCGTGACTCAACACTTTTACCACTCTATAAATTTACTATCAGAATCAAAAACTATTTTTTTGCTGCTTTTTTGTGATAAAGTACGCGAATTTTTCAATTGCATAAAAATTGATAATTTCATATATTTGAATAACTCGAGTTAAATTTGCAACAAAACGTGATTGTAACGAAAATTGGTCACATATTGTTTTTGGATATTGAATTCATTTCTGAAGCCATTCTGCTTCTTTCTGTAATGCTTCTTACTTGTGAAAAAAAAAACGAAAGAAAAAAAGAAGAGACAGTTTACCCGTAAAAAAGATTTTAAAATATCATGCAATTTCTTAACGACATAGCATACAACATCCTTTATGTATACAGAAAATTGTACAGGGATACATAAATAAGTAAGAGAATCCAATTATTGAAACAGATTAACGCGACTAACAAAATGTCATGTTGTACAATTTCAATCCGGCACATTCTTAAAAACAGACAAAACAGATGAAGATAGTGCAATACCCCGCGGTCACACTGGAGTATAAAACAATTCTTTAATTCATGAACCTTTTAAAGGAGCCTTTGGCTTATAAAATATTTTCGCGACATTTAAGGTGGCTCACTACACCTTGAAATAGTTTCTCAAATCAGCAGAAAGTTACTCGATTGTGGAAAAAAAACATGATGCAGAAGAATTTTATAAGTCAAGCGGAAAAATATGAAAACAATTTGGAGAAAATTGATTTTCAAAAATGTAATTCAGTAAATGTGAACAAAAGCCGAAAGGGGGGGGGTTGAACTCGTGATCCACGGTTCACAAGCCCGATATCAAAACCACTGGGCAATAATGATGATATTCAAGCAAATTGGTTAAAATTGCACAATTAAAACATTAAATTGTAATCTTGTGACATTGTGTCTTAAAAAGAATAAGTATAAATACATGAAGTGAGCTACCTTAAAAAAGGTTATAATACAGGCGAATTATTTGGCACAACAAAGTACAAAAGTAACAAAAATCCAGGAATCAAATACATAAATTCTCTTTCTAAACTCATGGCCATTAACTGCCTCTCTACTATTAGTGAGCATTTAGAAATCAAAGGTCAAAGATACATACACAGCTGTGGAAAATCGCGTATAATGGCGGAAAAGACCAATTTACTGCCATCTATCATCAAAATTTGTTACAATTGAAATGGACGATTTCTATAAAATGATCGTGATTCACATAATCATCACATATCGAAATAATACTGTAAAACAAAGACCAAATCACACATTAATCTGGCTTTATGAGTTACTAAATATATACTTCACAAATTTCCGGTTCATTTCAGGCTTTGTGACAAAGTCTTGTTGAATAATACTTGAAGGGTTTTAATACATTAATTTTATTTATATAATGTGACTTCCCTGCTCGTTATACGACATCTAATATCCTGCATTAACATTTTATTTATGTTACATTCATCTAATTTTGGATTCCATTTACATTTGCTATAATTTCATATTCTATATATTTTTTTCTAATGTATCGTAGTTAGACTGTTTAAAACGTTGCACATCTGACACAGATTTGTTTAGTTATCAATCAGTGCACGTGTCTACAAGATCTGTATCTTGCAGCCAACTTACATTAATTTCCTAGCTGTTTTGAAACGGATCTAATTCTGATGAAACTAATGTTTTACTTCCATCTGGATACAAATCTGTAAGAATCAAAGGAGACACTGTGAAGTGGAAATATTATCGATATTGCTCACATTGGGCAAAAAGAACAATGAATATACGCAGAAAAAAAACTTAACAGAAGTGTTTCCAATGTTTTTTGTACGTCATAATGAAGCCGGATCTTTCAAATATATAGAGATGTCATAATTATCACAGCTGCCAGTCTGAGTTAACTCAAACAGCATATCAAAAGAATATCAACATAGCGCATGCCCTGACACGGAAATAAGACAGCTGCTTTGAATATTTCTTAATTAACTGAATGGAGGGATGAATCAAACAAAAAATTGGAACATCGTCTGACTATGTAATGTTAAACTCATAAACAAATACAGCACCAGTTTTTGAGTACTCGGCGGAATTTCACATCAAAGCAGATGTAGATGAATGGGTTTAAGACGTGGTTAAAGAGGTAAAATCTCAGAAAGAAGTAGTATAGGTTAAAATGTATCATTGTGTCTGTGATTTCTGGTTCCCCGAGGGCTAAAGTCTGAGTAACAAGTGAAGGGAGGAACGAACACATGTACACGATAATGATCACTAATAATGTCACACTCATGTTATTTTTCATCCGCGCCTGCGCAATGTTACAATCGTCCCCGTGGTCAGCCTCAGCGTCATCAGCATTTTGGTTCACGGACGGCGTCTCACAATCTACTTCCGCTTTGAAGGTGTTTTGACTCATGAATGACATTCTTTTGAGGCGTGAGAAAGTATGATAAATTTTCCGAATCACTGGAAGATACAGACACCCCGTAACAAAAATGTTCAACAAAATAAGCCCTAAAAGGACCCCGAAATACACATGTCTGAAAAACGTTTGGGACTCGGTACTGCCCATGTTACTGCTGTACGTACAACTTTCCGTGGTGACATTGACACCATTGTACGATATAATCGTCTCAAGCTTCCCACTCGAGAATAAGACAGGAGACGCATAAAGCAGTGACAGCAGACATATAACGACAATGGCCAGGCGTCGTAGTGGTCTATTTAACTGACGACCGAACGGCCGACATAAAATCAAATATCTCTGTAGAGCAATAACCAGTATGATGTGTCCGGACACTCCGTTATTGACAATCAACAAAAACGAAAGAAGCCGGCACAGAATATCACTCGGGTAGATGAACTGGGAGGCGTCGTCTAAGTGAAAGTAGACGGCGTTAGTCACACAGCCAATCAGATCGACACAGGCCAGGATAGGGATAAAATACCTGTTGTCCTGTTTTTTCATACGAAAACAATACACCAGAATAACACTGATATTTCCCAATCCGCCCAGGATGGCCACTATAATGTAAATAACCGTCGTCGGCCGCACCTTTTGTGCATATTCCTCGTTCAGACTCTCAAGATCGTACATTTTCCTCGTATATTTCTCCTCCATAGAACATCTCACTGGTGTAGTATCGTCTGCGCCGCGCGAGAGGAATTTCACGAGGAAATAATATGTTCTCTCCCGCGTTTGTTACACCGGAACCAACTAAGTAGCTGCACTAACAACATTCCCTCTCATTAGAACCCTGAGCTTTCCGACACTTAGGGGAAAAAAGCCGCCCCGTGTTTATTTTTGTGAACGATTTAACTACATGTATGCATGGTTCTCCCATACAGAACGACACTGGGCTATTTAAATTGATTATTGTGGCGAAACGGTGATAAAAACAGCGATCTGCGATGACCTTACGCAAAGTCGTAAGATTAAACAAAAAATGTTATCTTTGCGAGATCGTATTAAGTTTCACATAAGAAAAATGTCGGGATTTCCTGAGCGAGTAAATTTAATCCCCAAAGGAAAAGTGGAAGTTCTGAAAAACAAATATCGATTCGTTATGGTTCTTTGATGGCTAATTATTTTATTATTGATCGTGTTTGTGAAATATTTAAATACTCGGTGTATTGATTTTCCTTAATTTTTTATTTATATGTGTCAACGTCCTGGGAAAGGCAGGTAGATCGTTTTTAAAAGTGGGAGGGGGGCGACTCATACGAAAAATCTTGAAAAGCCCCCTAAAAAAAAAGACAATTTCTTAAAAGAACAAAATGCAATTCTAATCCGTGTGGGGGGGGGGGGGGGTAGCGTAGTGTACCTCCAACTTTAATTTCACCGTGAACTGCCTTCATTTTACTTCAATCTTACATGCCCCTTAAAAAAAGTGATTGGGGGGGGGGGGGGCATCTTCATGCTCCACTCTCGACGTGCCTTCCAATATATAAATAAAAAAAAATATTTGATGAAAAGGTCATATGTTCTACTATCAAAATCCAACAGATACATTTACGCACATTAACAGTAAAACACACCTCATTAACTGTGCAATTTGAACACGTGTAAATGTAATTATAATAAGCATGCCCTCTTAAATACTCTGAAGTACTCTAAAAGAATTCTTAATGTATCAGTTTATCGAATCACTGTAACAGCTAATATCAGTTCGAAGCATAGCAGCATGTCCTTGGCAAGTTGCAGTTTTAAGTATATTAACAAGTGAACACTTGATTTTTCCTTACATCCGCCTTAACGCGGATTTACAAATAAACAAATCTAACGCGTTTCCCACAGATACTGTCGTCTCTTAAATTTTCCCGATTCACATTCGACACAATCTATTAATTCAGAATCTAACAATTTACCAATTGTTGTTTGATTCACTCTATGTTTCCCATTCATTTGGATTTTAATCGTTTTCCTGAATGTACTATCATTTCCTCTACGCCCTTGCCTAACTTCCAGTCTTCCCGAGTCAGAAAATAATATTTAATAATATTAATTTATCCATAACCTTTTCCTGTAATCGTATGAACATTAATAGACCAAAACAGGAAGAAGAAAAAAACTATTCAACTGTGTTGGCTAATGTAGAAGTTTTGATAAATTTTGTGATGTTGCAGATTTTGACCCCGCCCCTTTTTAATTTTCTTTAACATAGCGAGCAAATAAAGAGAGCACACCACCGACATAGATATTTAAATTTATTAACAAGAGCGACCAAAATAGATGAAACCTACTTTGGTTGAAATATTTAAATTATAGTTCTTTTTAGTTTGCTTTGCACGGTAGCAAGCGTAAACCACCCGAAATTAAAACAAAAAACAAATGATGATATTCCTTCGCAAAATACATAAATATTAAATTTTTTTTTTTTGGAAACTGAAAAACAACTGGTGTCTTTCAACGATGGTATCTAAGATAAAATATATTTTTCCTCTACAGTGACGGCTTTCTCTAAATAATTGCGATGATTTTCACACGACATGTTTTGATTTCATATTGATCCATACTACAGTTAAATCGGAGTTTGGACCTGATCCTCTTATTATGTTGCTACAGCTGCACATGCACCGTGATGGCC
Source organism: Magallana ariakensis (assembly GCA_020458035.1). Taxonomy (NCBI): domain Eukaryota; kingdom Metazoa; phylum Mollusca; class Bivalvia; order Ostreida; family Ostreidae; genus Magallana; species Magallana ariakensis. The sequence goes on from CM035811.1 coordinate 71,771,687, forward strand.
GGGGATATAGTATAATGTAACACCAGGAAAAGTTAAAAGAACGGCAGACTAACAGACAGACATACACATATAATCAAACCTATCAATTGAACTTCCGGTCATTAGATTTACGATCTATTAGACCGGCAACGTATTTCAGAAATATATTAAATACTAAAAAAAAGAATTAAGTAATAAAACAATTACATGTATGTAATGCCTGAGCAGTCAATTGACCAGAAAACATTTTCATTTTCAATGGAACACACTGAGCTGTTCCCTGCCATTGGGACAAACATTCTGACTACTAAGGCATAAGTAATTGTAAATTACATGTATATATTGCGAACTCACTCACTCACTCACACATGGAAGAGTATTATTTTCTTTTAAAACATATAGATTTAAAAATGTGCATATGAAAAGGCATTCTTTGATACAAGTAACATATTTTATATGGTTATTAATTTCTTGATCAGAAAAGTAGCACCATTTACCTACATTAATTGCTCACTTCTTCAGAGTTTATACTCTAAAGCAATTGTGTGTACAATGTATATATCAATTTAAGGAGTATTGTTCATATCCTTGTTGTTTTCCTCAAACCCTCACCTCACCGTCAAGAGAATATCTATATCTTATTTACCAGAAAAGTGCGGTGATTATAGAGAAACTCCATTATCAAATTATAAATGATATTTTCTAAACTTAAGATTGCCATCTTGATCTTAGGTTTATCTTTATATGTAAATATTAACTTTGTAGATTAATAATTTTCATCATTGCAGCCTGGACGACCAGACTGCTCTATACGCATAAGTTCATGTTAAATTTTGTTTTTTACCTTAAATAATAAAGTTATGCGAATTTTGGTTTAAAATATGCAAATTTGTTCCGTTTATTGTATGTACGAGTACAACACGAAATACAAACTTCGCTATATTTCAAAAGGTCATATTTTGATGGGCAAAAAAATATCACGAAATACAAGAAATTTTTTTTTTTTTAAATGTCATAGTATGATAAACGAAAATAATATGGTCAATCATACTGAGTATACTGAATTTCTTTTCTTTAGAAAGTTAAATATATGATTTGATAGTTTTCTGTTCATTTCCAAAAAACGTCCGAAATTTGTATTTGCTCAAAGCATAAATAACATCTCGTTTTGCCGAAAGATTATATAAATCGGTCCACAACAATAAACTTTGTATTATGTAGAACAAAGCTGTAATCTAATGTGAAGTGGTTTCTATCATACGAATGCTTTTTGATGGCGGCGCAATCGTTTAAAAACACGTCTTCCTGGGAAGAAACAAGAGTTCTTAGAATTCGACACAAATCTTAAGTACATATACGTTTGTATTAAGTGTTCTACAGTAAAGCATTGAAGGAAAACTTCCTGTATTACTGTGGCTTGTTTATTTTACAATGAGCTTTTTTTTTAATAAACGAAGTTATTTCTCTAAAAACTTCCTGACGATAATAAAAGAGCTTTTACAATTTTAAACAAAAGAGGCAGGGTTTTTTTCTTTACAAAAGATTTTTGCTCATAACATGTACAGTAAAAAAAGTGCCAGGGACCGGCCATTTTACTTCGTTATAAGCGTAATTCGTTATATCAGTCAAGTTTACGTCATTTAATAAAGTCACGGGGAATGAAATTGACTTCGCTGTAAGCGTCAATTCATTTAAAGCGTGTTCGCTAGCTATAACCCTGTTTTTTACTGTATATATTTTTTTAAGGTTTTCGTGCCTAACACACTAGTATCCAATTTGGTTTTTTTTATTATGACGGTGGTTTGGGTGGGTAGGAGTTAACGGTGGTTCGGGTGGGTAGGTGGGTAGAGATTGACGGTGGTGTGGGTGGATGGGGGTTGACGGTGGTTTGGGTGGGTGGGGGTTGACCAATGTTTAAAGAGGCTGGGTGGTCAAACAATTATCCTTCAGATCTACCTTAATATGTCAGAGATAATTTCTGTAGCCATGAAATATTTTCTAATTAAGAAAAACCCAAATATTTTAGCTTTTAAATTTGAATATTCCATTTCTTTATATGGAGATCGTCTTCTCAGGGGGGATTACAATCATCTCAAAATACCCACGACCATTCAGCTCTATTCTCACTGGACGGTGTCGCTGAATCGCTAACACAACTTACAGTGACCACTCTATTTGAAAAGTGGGCATTTTTAAGGTTTGTAAAATTATCTTCTAAGAATTTCCATACATGACACAGAAAAGAAATGGAAGTTGATATGGAAGTTGATAAATTTTTAAATTACATTTCTAGATGTTATGTAATCATTATTTTCGCACCGCGTTATTTTTGCCTCTTTACACTTGCAAATGGTTTTGCCAAGTATTGAACTCGCCCAGACACATTATTTGATAGATACTTTTTTTAATTAACACAGTAATCAGAAAATTCGCCCGCTGACAAAGAGGACGAAAAGGCTAAAATAAAATGGGGGTGAATATATCCCTGTATACATTGGATTTGGAGTCTAGAATTTGACAAATCATCATGCATTGCCAGCCGCAAGCTGTTGTTATTAATGAATCAGCTGCAACATAATACGTTCATTCTAAAAGTATACTCAAAACATAATTGTTGTTATACATTTTTTAAAATTTATTCGTTTTAATAATAAACACGGATTGACATGTAAAATTTGTCGAGTTACAGTCCGCAATCTCCTTGCCCTCTCATGTAATATTTTGTTTCAAACATAAAAGTTTCTAAAAGAAACATGAATTTCAATCAAAATACTTACCATTTCAGATAGCGTAACATGTGTATCGACAGTTTTCAAACCATTCCATCTACATGTACAATTATACAAAGGAATGATGCATATGATAGCCATTTTTTTCTGTAAGAATCATTTTTCTTTTCACAAAGGCAGTGAACATTAAGCGCCTTGGAATATAATTTTAAAGTAATTAAGTCATTAACTACACTGATAGTAAGATTTTTGTCAATATCTTAAAAGCTATAAAAGCACAATCAAAATCTTTAAAAGTAAAATATCCGCAGCAATACCAGCAATATTTCCTTCTCATTTTTTCTGTTTTATGTCAAGATAATGTCCTCTCTATGTACTGTTATTGGTATTCTTGGTAAAATCTTAAAGACCAGCAGTAATTTTAACAACTTATATTTCTTTCTTCTCCATTTTGATTGCTTTTTATTTTATGTCGTTTTTTAATTCATTTCTACCAAATAATGTCCCCTCCTTCCTTGGATTGAATACTTTCGGCTTGGTCCACAACATAACTTCTTGAGTTCTTTCCGGAATTTGGTGTCGTAGAACCAGTAAATGTACGGGTTTGCGATATGGTTAAACAGATTGAACCGGAGGCAGAAGAAATAAATGTTAAGTCGGTATCCTGTCACGTGGATCCTGGTCGCAAAACTGTGGATTTGGGTGACCAATGACGTCAGATACGAAACTACGTAGACAATTATTATCACCATGAACATGACGCTGATTTTTTTGCGCGCCTTCTGTTCACGACTTGTTTCGGGAGTGGCCGGAATTGATGGCTCGCTGCTGCTGCAGCTTGGCCTCGAATTTAACCCTTGTCGAGGAATTTCCGACATAGTGAATTTTTCGACACTTGAGCTTTGCGTGTCTCTGGAGGTAACTCGAGTGTCTCCATCCACAATGCGACTCGCTCTGTAGCTGGGTCCATTGTACGGAGAGAGAGTTCGATAGATAGTTTTGGTTACGGGGATGTATAAACCGGAAGTTACGATAATGTTGATGAAAGAAATAAGCAGCAGAGTTCCGAAGTAGGGAACCATCACACCAGATCCATGAGAACCGTCGTCGAAATGACAGATGGAAACTGAGATGTTCCGAGTGTCATTTCCTGTTTCTAATTTTTCTGTTGTCTCGTAAAGTCCTCCAAATTTCAATACAGGAGCTGCATATCCAAATGAGAAAAGAAATATGATCCCGATAGCTAATCTGCAGTACCATCGTGTCAGCTGCTGACCAAACGGACGACATATCATAAGGTATCTCTGTAGGGCGATTGTTAAAATCAAGTGAGCAGAAAATCCGCCAGACATTATCATCAGAAATGAGGTGGTTTTGCACAGATGGATGCTTGGGTAGACGAATCGCATCGTATTGTCAAGGTGAAATTGGGTCACGTTTGACAGACATCCTATGAGGTCCACCAAGGCCAGGATGGGGATGAAGTACCTTGTCCCGCTCTTATCGCTGATATATCTGGAGTACATGACAAGGACAATGGTATTACCGAACACTCCAAACGCTAACTCTAGTAGGTGAATTACTGTATTTGGAAGAAGTTCCTCCGAATACTCCTCTGACAGGCGGACCCTGTCTCCTACGCTTGTACTCGCCATGCTGGTGGTGTGTTCTAGTTCGCCTGTTGCCTCAAAATGCCTCAAAATGAGTTAAACAGTGGTTATCAGGAAACTAGCTCATAGTATATTCTTTATAAGAGTATATGGTAGACAAGAGATAACAGCGAAAACTTAGCATCGACAAGAGCATACTCAACATCTTCAAATCTCCCTTACAAGGAAGTTGGTTGTGTTTTTAGGACGTTTTGATTCTGAAAGCCGTGCTTTAGATCTGCCCTACGAACAAATAATGTAGTTTTTAACTCTCTTCACTTTTCATATTGACCATAAACAGGCAATGATTTTCGAGATCATACTTTCTCCTGAATAGACAGTAAATTTCAATAGTGGATTATTTATTTTGTTTGATGTCAAGAGAATTAGAAAGAAGTATAAAGCATTACAAATGACATGTTTTTATTCATTCATTTACTCTCTATGTATATTAAAAATTAATCAGATTTTTTACCTGATACCTTTTCCCTATGCATTTATGATTGTTTCACACATTTATATTTTAAATTGTTCGCAAAAGTCTTTTTTAAGTTAATTTCGTAAAGATGTACATTAATCATCTCATATCTGAATTTATATCAAATCAGATATCAAATCTGAATTTGACGGTACCCGTATAAATCACACTTTTCGTGAATGTCTGCGCTGAATTTATCAACGAAATCAAATGTTAACATGGTGTATGTTTTGAAGTAAAAAAAATCATCAAACAATTAATATTGATAAAACTATTCCGCACGTGTTTACGTTATCCTCGAAACTATTTACGTTATCCTCTAAACGTTTCTATATCCACGAAATTTGACACCAATGAATATAAATAAAACACTGTTCTAATTATCTTTCGGAAAATATACTCAAAACAAGCATTTTTATCTTGTACTTCATTACTTCAATCATATTTTTTACGCGTACGCCAACCGCCATCTTAAAAAAGTTTTGAGAGTCATGTTACATGTAACAGACAACTTGGGAATGATTTGACGTAGCACATCTCACAAAGTTTTGTTTACTGCTAATTGATGCTTTGTCCATTTAACAGACAACTAAGTTCTTTCTGAAATTTGATGTCGTTAAACAAATTGATATAAGGTTTTTTTTTAAAAAAATGGTTTAGCAGGTTCAAGCAAATACATAAGAAATATATCTTCAGTCGGTACCCTATATCTATAATTTGTGATTAAGCTACAAAAGAGTGAACTTGTATGACTAGAAAATTCAGGTATGAAACTACATAAACAATTATAATTGCCAGAAACGTCACACTGATTCCTTTGTGTTTTGTATGTTTATACGTGTCCAGACTGCCATTTTGTTTAGATTTTGGAACAGAGCCCTGTTTTATAAAATCATAACAATATAACTCTTGTTCTATTTTTCCTTATTTCCAAACTAAGTAAGTCAGTATTCGAATGTGGTTCATTTTTTTTATTTTTGTGAAAACAATATCTTTCGTAACAAATGTCGAAAGTTGCCTTTAAACATGCAAGTCAAAGTTGAAATATGCACTGCTTAAAAGAATGCATACTCTAAATGGCGCTTTCGGTAAGAGTTAAATCTTGTTTCACTTTACAAGACTCCCTTGACTAATCACATTCAGAATATAGGAACTTAAAAGTAAAAATTATATGATGCTTACAAAGTTTGATGAATATTGGTAAAATTATTTCGAACTAGATTGATTAAATTTAAAGTTGATGATATTTTCTACTATTGGTATCTCTGTACATTATATTAAAAAAGAGTATACACATGTTTAAGTCTTTGAAAATATGATGAATCCAGGTAAAACTGTTACTTTAAGTTACAAAAGGAGACTACTTCATACTACTAGAAATATGTAAATAGAGAACCATTCTGTATTTACGTTGCAATAACTTTTTTAAGGTTTTTGGTAAATGTACTTATTAGCTTAAAAAAACTCTCTTTGAAATAAATATCTATGGACTAGTATCCAACAGCAAAAAATATGTGTTTGTTTGCCGAAAAATAAATTCAAACATTTGATAGATAATGAGGATGGTTATTATGTGATAACTTGATATGCATGAAAAAAAATCTACTGCTTAGAAAATATGTATCTGACTTACATTTACTTTTAAAAAAAAATTAATACACAACACATTGCAGGTAAACATTTGTATCTTGTTATTTGAAGATATGTGTTGGACCAAACCAATACAATAACCTTAAAGGTTGTAGAAATAAACTTCAAGATACAAACGCATGATGGTTTTACGAATTCGTCACAACGGAAATGTAAACAAAACATTTAATTAAAAACCATATAGTTTTTAATTAAATGATGTATAATATAATTTCTTATGAGGTGCGATAAAAACAACAACATTCAAACAGCATGAAAAAGAAATAGGACAACCTAAACGTTTTTGTTAGGTCTTTCTCTGAGCCATTAGGTCTCATAGGACCCGGTTTAATCTCCGGTCTCCGTGGTACTATGCGGAGGAGAGTCATTGACTCCCCCTGGATGGGGCACCAGTCCATCGCAAGTTAACCCTGAACATAAGTCGGTATTGAATTTCAGTTGGATAGACTGAGATAACGTAGATGTCTCAGGAGGCAACACACAACATCAAGTGACCACAGCGGGGTTCGGACCAACGACCTTTGGGTTACTGGAAAACAACCTATGACCACTGAGCCATATGCACCACTGTAAAGCGTTTATTATCACGCCAATATCATATTGATGATTTTATCTACAGTTTGATACTGCTTCACATGATCCTAAAAATAGGATCCCGACAGACAGAACGAAAGCAGACAAAAGACAAAATCCTTATGCATAACTTCTCTTTTATGAAATTTTATAAAGTTCTGTTAATTAGTACTTAAAGCTTTATGTATATATTCAAAATAAATCCCAATTACACTGTCAAAAGATTTGTCCAACAAACTTGTCTTTATCTTAAATACTTTATTCTTAAGTGCAATCTTTTAAACTTAAAATTTGTCTTATTAGAATATTCAATGTATTGTTTTGAATATATTGTGTTGTACAACTCACGCAATTCTATTAATTGTCATTTGATGCGACAAATAAACAAATAAAGTTTCAAGTCACGTGAAGTAAGAACTAAAAGATAAGAATATCATTAAAAGACAAAGCTTTTTGTACACAGCCATTTCTAAGGATGGACATGCTGACTTTGGCATCGTCCGAAACATAATCTACGTAATTCCTTCTGAAACTTGATGTCGTAGAACCAGTAGATATACGGATTAGCGATATGGTTAAGCAAATTAAACCGAAGAAAGAAGAAATATATGTTGAGTCGGAGTCCTGTCAAATACATAGGATTTACGAAAGTGTAGATCTGCGTAACCAGGGACGTCATGTACGAAACTACGTACACAATTATAATGACCAGAAACATGACGCTGATTCTTTTGCGCGCTTTCTGCTTTCGACTGGTTTTCTGGGTGGCAGCTAGTTCAGCACTATGGCTGGTTGCAGTTTTGTCCCCATTTCTTTTACTCTGACCATTGGACGTCAAGAGTCTTCGATATATAGTTCTGGTCACAGGGATGTATAAACCGGAAGTCGCTATAATATTGATAAACGTAAGAAATAGAAGGGTTCCGAAATATGGAACCATCACACTTGATTCTTGGTTGTCGTCGAAATGGCAATAAAATATGGAAATGTATCGAGAGGCATTTCCTGAATTGAATTTTGTCATTCTTTCATATAAATTTCCGAACTTTAACACAGGGGCAGAATATCCGAATGAAACAACGGAGATAATCACAATAGCTATTCTGCAGAACCTTTTGGTCATTTGTGGACCCAGAGGGCGGCAAATCATCAGATACCGTTGCATTGCAATTGAGAAAATCAGATGAGCTGAAAATCCACCAGTGATAATCATGAGGAACAGTAAAAGTTTGCACAAAGCAACGCTTGGGTAGGTGTATGTCATTGTGTTGTCCAAGTGAAATTGGATCACGTTTGACAGACATCCAAAGAGGTCCACTAGAGCCAGGATGGGAATAAAGTACCTTGACCCGCTCTTATCGGTGACATACTTCGTGTACATCATAAGAACAACGATGTTGCCAAATACTCCAATTACACCCTCAATCAGGTGGATCACAGTATTAGGGAACATTTTCTCCGCGTTCTTCTCCGACAGTAGGACTTCTATGGATTCATTCGCCATGTTGATCCTTTCTTGTTTTCAGCTTTTTAGTAGACTGGTATAATGAGCACCAGAGAAAAAGCTTATCCTATTTTATATGAGTGTATGTGTAGAAGATTGAATAATGAGCACCAGGAAGAGAGCTTATCTTTTTTTATTTGAGCATATGTTAGTGTAATTTTATATCGTCAAAATGCATACATCTACTAGAGGATACTTAGTGTCTTCAAGCGTTCATCTGTTTAATTTTTTATATTAAATTCTATATTCGTTATGTGATTAATATCTTCAACTGAGTAAAAACGTCATTAGATATCTTGCAGTTCAGTAATTCAGTTTTATTTAGTTAACGCGGTATTTATGACTAAGGTGCTTCTAAATGGAATAAGTATAAGTCTATACATATTGAACATTTTAATCAGTTTTTAGCTTACCTGAGCTGAAAGCTCAAGTGAGCTTTTCTGATCACTTTTTGTCCGGCGTCCGTCTGTCTGTCTGTCCGTCCGTCTGTCTGTCCGTAAACTTTTTACATTTTCGACTTCTTCTCCAGAACCACTGGGCCGATTTCAACCAAACTTGGCACAAAGCATCCTTAGGTTAAGTGGATTCAAGTTTGTTAAAATGAAGGGCCATGCCCTCTTTTAAGAGGAGATAATTTGTTGGTATGTTTCAAAAATCTTCTTCTCAAAAACCATTTGGCTAGAAAAGCTGAAACTTGTGTGGAAGCATCCTCAGGAAGCGTAGATTAAAGTTTGTTCAAATCATGACCCCCGGGGGTAGGGTGGGGCCACAATGGGGGGTCGAATTTTTACATAGGAATATATAGAGTAAATCTTTAAAAATCTTCTTCTTTGAAACTGATCAGCCAGGAAAACTGAAACTTGTGTGGAAGTATCCTCAGGTAGTGTAGATTCAAGTTTGTTCAAATGATGATCCCCAGGGGTAGGGTGGGGCCACAATGAGGGGGTCAAAATTTTACAAAGGAATATATAGAGTAAATCTTTAAAAATCTTCTTCTCTGAAACTGATCAGCCGGAAAAGCTGTAACTTGTGTGGAAGCATCCTCATGTAATGTGGATTGAAGTTTGTACAAATCATGATCCCCAGGAGAAGGTGGGGCCACAATAGGGGGTCGAATTTTTACATAGGAATATATAGAGTAAATCTTTAAAAACCTTCTTCTCTGAAACTGATCAGCCAGAAAAGCTGTAACTTGTGTGGAAGCATCCTCAGGTAGTGTTGATTCAAGTTTGTTCAAATGATGATCCCCAGGGGTAGGGTGGGGCCACAATGGGAAGGTCAAATTTTACATAGGAATATATAGACTCAATCTTTAAAAATCTTCTTCTCTTAAACTGATCAGCCAAAAAAGCTGTAACTTGTGTGGAAGCATCCTCAGGTAGTGTAGATTCAAGTTTGTTCAAATGATGATCCCCAGAGGTAGGGTGGGGCCACAATGGGAAGGTCAAATTTTACATAGGAATATATGGAGTCAATCTTTAAAAATATTCTTCTCTGAAATTGATCAGCCAGAAAAGCTGTAACTTGTGTGGAAGCATCCTCAGGTAGTGTAGATTCAAGTTTGTTCAAATCATGATCCCCTGGGGTAGGGTGGGGCCACAATGGGGGTGTCAAATTTTTACATTTGAATATATAGAGAAAAATCTTTAAAAAATCTTCTTCCCAGAAACCGATTGGGCAGAAAAGCTGCAACTTGTGTGGAAGCATCCTCAGGTAGGGAAGATTCAAATTGTTCAAATTATTATCCCTGGGGGTATGGTGGGGCCACAATTGGAAGTGGTGGGTGTCAAATTTTTACATAGGAATATATAGGGAAAAATCTTCTAAAACACAAATTGTCTAGAAGAGCTCTAACTTTAGTCAGTTCAGTCTTCAAATAGTCTAGATTAAAATTTGTCAAAATCATATTCTTCAGGAGTAGGATTGGGCCACATTGGGGGGGGGGGTCTAATTTTACAAAGGAAAACATTTAAATTGTTCACAAAAACAAATGTTTTTATATATGGTTTTACTTATATATGCAAGCATTTTGACATATTGTTGATTCTTAAAATTGTTTAGACTCTGGCCCCTGGACAATTCTTAGACCTCACAAGGGGTTCAAAGTTTGATGTAAGTTTATAATCCATATTTAAACAGTTGTTTAAGTCTGATCATCTTCTCGAGAACTGCAATGCTCAATATGTGATATGACTGTAAAATCATCCTGTTACAAAGGGACTCAGTGATAAACATAAGAATATGCAGGGGAATTTTTTTTCTACAGGATCTATTATACGACATTGTTCAGATATTTTGTATATGACTCCATAAAGCTGATTTTATTATGTCTGTTGTTGCTCAGGTAAGCGATGTGGCCCATGGGCCTCTTGTATTTAGTAAAAGCGGTATTTCAAGACTTGGGTGCTTCTAAATAGAATAAGTATACGTCTTTACACATTAAACATTTTAATCAAACTTATCCATGGTCCTCAATTTATTGTTCATTACTCTCATTGTTAAACACTACCCAAACACAGTCGGGATCTATTTCTATATTCAAATTTCACAAGTCTAGGTGCATGTACATTTACGCTTCGTTATTTCGATGTTTAAATTTATTCTATAAAATGTAGGTTTGTAAATAATAATGAGTTAAGTTACAAGTCTTTATTCATACAACAATAAACAACAGTTAACGAAGCTAAACAAACTATGGTAAAATAATCAACAAGCTTATCTTTTAAAAAGATTGGTGAGCTAGCGCCGTAACCATCTTTTAAAACTCAATATAAGATTTCTAAACAATTTGTTTAATTTTCTGAATCGATTTATATTAATAGAAAGGCACAGTGGTATACTGGAAATGTATTGGGATGGGGTGGGGGTGGGGGGGGGGGTGGGGTTCTCAATTCAGAATTGTGAATCTATATTGGGCTTCACATCGGCAATGGCAAAGCTCATTAACCGTTCTTTATCTATTCTGTATTTACTGAAATTTCAATTTTGAGGTAAAAAATAAGAGATCAGTAGAACTAATGGTACTGTTTTGTAGCAATCGTTTCTTCTCGGGCCTTTCCGGCAAGCTCGGAAAACAGAGATGGGAAAATCTAGCTATTTATTTTGATTTTGGAAATAACTTGTTATTATAAGACCCAACTACTGTTACTTTTTAGTATTTACAACAAAACACAAAACTTCAGATCATATGTATATAAAAAACGAAAAAAATATGGCACAGTTTACCTACAGTAGTATTCCCAGAATGCCCTACCGTAAAGTCAATCATGCGTATTCCAGTAAAAAAGACTAAAGTAGTTGCTACCGCTCGAGAGCGCTAGCAATCATTTATAAAGCGATCAATTTTTATCAATTTTGAATAAACTTTGATTTATTTCATATAAAAAACACCAATGTTTGAATTTACCGATATTTTCCCAGCTACATTATACAATCTGAAAGTTCAGCATATATAAACATCTTTAAAACACACACAAGAGTTATCGCTCATATATTGGCTGAAACAAGGTTCCTCAACAATATTCGAAGTTCTCATTACACACATTTTTTTGTGTGTATTTAAATAATAAGTATTATGTTTATTTAATTTTTAATATCTTTTTTTCATTATTTATCGTTAAAGCTATCGGCACTTAAATACTATGAATCATAATATAACAGAAACTGCTGGTAAGAATATAATTTTTCCCTGTGTTATTGCTAAATATTAGTTAATGCTTTAGTATATAATATATTGAATAGATAATTGATCTATAACCAAAGGTTTTTTGAGATTAATAAGTTTAATTTTAAATTCTGAATACAGTGGCCATAGAAATTGCTTGGTAGAATATAATTTTAACTAGTTGCACAGATAATACTGTTTTTGTACTCTTAAAATATCACATTCATAATATACATTTTGTCGAACTTAATATTAAATACGTTTGAAGTTTAGTTCTGCTGGCTCCTTGCTTTAAGAAAATTAATGAATTGCTTGAAAAACAATAACTTTAATGTCACATTAAGATCTATATCAGTATAAAGTTTATAATCATTTAGACTCTATTATAATATGAGCATAAAAATTTACAACTTCAAACACGATTTTTGGGAAAACCCTGTATTAGATGAAAAGGTATTCAGCCTGTCTGTGTTTTTGTCGATATTCCAAAGTGCGAGATGCAGAAGATGAATCTTTCTTTGTTTTAAAACTCTGTGTACCTAAGTTAGACTACATGGTCTACATACATGGATGTCGTAAAGCGCCTTAAGGCCTGTCTGCGTGTTATTTGTATTTGTTAAGAGCTTATGCATCATTAGAGAAAAATATGTTTTGGAAAGATGCAAATTCGGCTCGGTATGTAGGCTTTCTTTACACAGAGCCACGATTTTTGAGTCTATCAAGATATGTGCAATACCCTGCCATGCACTGCAGCATTATCAGACTATTAAATCGATACATCAAACAAGAATTCTGCAAGCGCGATTCCTTCAGTTCAAGTTACAATAATTATAAATAACTATTTAAGAGTAATATTAAAGTCTTTCATATAGTTTGGTCCAAGAAACCACTTTCTTTAAAAGCACTGCCCTAAAACGTAAAAGTTAAGCTGCATTTTAATTGAATTGAACAATAATGATCAACAATTGAAGTAATATCCCTTAAACTGACATAAATTCATATATACACTTAACAAAACTTCTAAGTGTTCACCCAGTATAATGTATTTACAATATGAAATTAAGCATTTTTATTTTCTTGTCTACGGGGTGAGTGGTTTCCACTTACCTTTCAAATAGTTAAGAACGATGCATCGACCTTGACCTTAGGTTGCTACCCGGAACCTTGCCATTTGCTAAATATCGCAAACACTACCGGTTTGGTTGATTTTTGCTCTCAGCTTTTGAGTTGTTTCAAGTTGCTGAGGGAAATGACGTTACACTTCTGAAAGAGAGAAATTGTATCAAAATAACATTTCCTTTGGATTATTTAATATTTAAAACAATGTCGAGGACATAACAAACAGTAAATTTAAAGTGATAACGTATACAATGTGACGTAGAAAGAATTCAGACACCAATATTCAAACGGTTTTGGCTGTTTTATCTATATTCATTTTGGCCTTATTACATGTTTTTCTTTTTAAACGATCACCAGAGACTAGTAATATCAATCACAAAAAAATAAATTGTCAATCATGTTTAGGATGCGCAGAAAATACCAATTTAATGTTTTGACACTTAATTTTTTGTACAATCACCAGAGACTAATATCAATAGCAAAAAAGACATATCAATTACAGAATGCTAAAAATTTCACATTATTTCATTTCGTAATTTGTAGAGTATTCTATTTATCAGGGTGAACACTTAGAAGTTTTGTTGAGTGTATAAAGAACATTTTCAGCTATGTTTTCTAATGATTAATTTTTTTTCAATAAATCAAATTAGATATTGACAGTACGGTCTAAACAACATGATTAGAGATGGAGTATTGTAAACATGGTGTTGTCTTTTCGGCGTCTTGCAGGGGGAAAGCAATCCACATCACAGAACAATTCGATAAAATCGATGTAAAACAGAGCATCAAACCACAGTCCAAAAAGTAATTGATTCTTTAGCATCTATTCAACAATCGTCTTTATTTTAAAACGAACAAAAGTGATTAGAAATCGATATACTTTTGATTAATTTAGTTGTGGGCATTTTTTTAATCCAAGGAAATGAACGATAAGGCTTTATTTCTAATTGTACGATCAAAAGAATTATACCTTGGCATTTCGATGCTGGCCCAAGTCATCCGTCCGTTGTTGTTTTTTTTTCGTTGGGAATTCAACATCGTTAAAAATGGAAGCCCCATGGACGGTCTTACTTTTAATGTACGTTACCCTGTTGGTTTCAGTCGAAGCAGGGTATTTCAATGGTCGACCAGGATTGGACGAACTCGCTATCTCTTCAGAAATTGCACCTACAAGGGCCTGCTCTGTGATTGGAAATATAGACACCTTACTGCAGTGTTTCTCAGGGTGTATGAAGAGGTTTCGGCATTTCTACATGTTTGGCAGAAATTCAGTGACTCTCACGTGCTTTTGTTGTAAGGATCCCCCTGGAATTCCACTCCCGGGAACCATATTTGATACTTACATAACACGTGAGTAATTTTTTTTGTTTGTAAAATGAAACGTTTTGGTCAAATGTTCTGTTGTTTTTCTAAACCACATATTGAAAATTTTTTTTGTCAATGAAGTATAATCTCTTCTTGTTTTCCAAACAGTGTAAAAAATGGAATTGACAGATTATATACACACCCAATTTTAAGATTCGATCACATAAACCTTTTATCTTTAAACAATACAATCTATGTAGGTAATTTTTACTACTTAGAAAACAATTGAAGGGCACATTTTGCAGAATCCCGACATCTTTGGGTGCATACATTTAAACACAGAAATATATGTCTTCAGAGGCATGACTTGTCTATTTTTAATGTGATATTTCAGCTCCATGTCCATTGAGTTATTCCGAATACACATACGGGTATTTGAATATTTGCCTCCGTTTTGTCTCGAATTTGATGACGTATCCAATGGCATCATCCGCCTGTCAGCAAGATGGCGGGGATCTGGTTAGATTGGATTCACAGATAAAGTTCGACATTTTTCAACAGTTTGTAGGTAAGTCTTAATGAGGAAGAAACGCTACATGGAACCACTTCTATATTTCTGCCAGATACAATCCATATTTTAGTAGCTTTAAATGCAGTTTAAGAAATATTCATATAAAGCTCTAACCTTATTTTTGTTATTGAAATAGGAGACCAAACATCATTCACTCTAAACACAGATACAATTTCATTTTCAAGTATGATCTGTTTCGAATAAAAATATGATTGGAAGTCGCAATTGCTCTTGTGTGTTACCTGAGGACTCATATTATTGTATGTAACAAACATGATTATGTCAGACCTGAATTATTAATAGGTATTTCACTCAATTATCTAAAAATGAGTGTCACTTACTTCTATGGCGAGTTTAAGTTCAACATGTTGATATAAAACAACAGATATTTTTTTTTATTTAAAAATGTATCAGATATTCTTCTAGATTGTTTTAACTACCGAACTCTAAGCTTTATCTAAATAATTGACTTTTAATACGTGTTACGTGTAATTAAGAAACATTATTAATCACATTAATTGGTATATTGACCGTAGAACTTAAGGTGAGATCACCGTAAGCTGTAATAACTAATGTTCAACCTTTAGCATACTATGTATTTGATAAGAAATGTTCAAATCTTATCCAAATAAAGTATGGAAATCAAAAAAAAAAATGTTCGATCTACATTTTGTGTTTGATTGCTGTTTTATTAAATGTGCGTTTGTTCGTCTTTACTCAGGCAGAAAATAGAAAATTAGGATTAAATCCGAAATTTAACTGATATATGGTGAACATGTCTTTATTTTGCTTGAAAATATGAGTGTCCTTATTTAGCTGCTTGCTAAATAAATCTTTAGGAATATCATCTTTTGTTAAATAAAAATGATTTATTATGACAATGAACCAGATACAATAGTTGCTGACAAATATATATTTTGTTAGAGTATCGATAATTTTTTTACTTATTTTTTCATCATTTTAATCTTACATTCATTTACAATTTACAGCTTACTCAACAAATGCGACCGTCGCAGTATGGGTGCAAGGGATTCGGGACAACTACGCCTGGTTTTACCATGACGGGACTCCTCTGGAGTTTACGTGCATGATAAGTGAAACCAATGACACAAGCGAGATGAGGATGGTAGCAAATAGTGGGAACAATCTGGGATGTATCGGTGCACAATATGGGATGCTGAATATGTTTGTTTGTGAAATTTATAGAGTCTTCAGTGGATTTTAGTTTTTAAAACTTTATTTTTTTCAAGCATATAATATTTATCCACTACGAAATAAAACCATGTCGTTAATACTTCAACAGTTCCGTGATTTTTTGTGTTTGAGATTTTAGTCTTATCTTCTCCGTGCCATTTCTTCCCTCTGAGTAAATCACAACAAGACACTCTGTTTTATAATTTAATGATAATGTTACATTTTGATATCCTGATCAAGAACGAAAACCTTGACTTGCTGCTCAGACCAGTAACATAATGCACTCCCAAACGATATTGTGGTTTTATCATTTTTATCTAGCGTCAATTATCCTTGCTTTTGTAGTTAGGCAGATAAAAGCAGTCTATTCCTTGTCAAAAAGAGAGCTTTGTCTGTAGAATTACTCAAAGTTTGCTCACAAATTATTAGAACTAAACTGTGTATACCATAATAGCACTTTTAATGAACTATTTGTAGATTTTGTCAAGCAAAGAGCTAGAAGACATTAACGCTATTACTTATTTCTTGCCCAATACCTTTTTATGACTAAACATGCCTGAACTACAATTTTTGTAACGTAAATTAAAGTCAACAAGATATTGAAAATGAAATGTTTACCAAAAAAAAAAAAAAAAAAAAAAAAAAAAAAAAAATGAGGAAAGCGTTCCTTGCTCCGATGGGACTTGTATGTATGAAAAGATTAGCTAATATTTCTTGACTACTGTGCTATGGGGGGACAGCTATTTTTTCATTCGATATTATCAATGTATTATTCAATGACGCTGTAAAATAATGAAATTTCCATGCTTAAAAAAATACTGTAAAAGTTACAAGAACCCGTAATAACAATCAGGTCGAGTAAGCAATATTTTCAAATACATGTGTTAAAATTATGTAACCCTCTTTGCCTGCTTGATATGTGAGAAAAGCGAAACAAAGTTGGGATTCCATTGTGTGAGACGGCTGCAGTAACTGATATATTTGTTGGTTACCTTCAGAGGGTATTTAAAAGGTTTGAGTTTTTAACCTAATTGATAATAAAAATGAATCAGTTTGCTGTGTTTAAGTCCAGTCATTTCATTCATATTTGTCCCTTTTATCGAATTTGGTTCACATATGACATGAACAACACTGAAAATGCATTGTTTACTGAACTACGACAATCTGCAAAGAGCACAAATGCTGATGATCTTACAACTAAAATATTTAGGTCATATAAACCTCTTAATATGGTCTTTAGAATAAAAAAATAAAAAAATAAAAAAAAACAGTTATTTAATGGATATAACTAAAATTAATCCGTTGGTTTTTTGGTTTTTATTTAATTAATTTTGCATGTGTTACATGTTGTGGATGTAAGTACTACAAGAATGATAGAATTAAAAAATACAACAAATATTAATATTTTAAAAACCTTTGACTAAAAATAATTGATTAATAATTAATTGTCTACATAACGCCGATAGTTGTTATTTAACACGGCGTTTCTTTTTCATTCTGATTGTTATCTTCCACGATATGACCAGTTTCATTTCCTATTTCCCGTTATATCCATCCCCATTATTGCCATTCCCGTTATATCCATCCCCATTATTGCCATTCCCGTTATATCCATCCCCATTATTGCTATTCCCGTTATAGCCATTTCCATTATTGCCATTCCCGTTATAGACATTTCCATTATTGCTATTCCCGTTACAGCCATTACCATTATTGCCATTCCCGTTATAGCCATTTCCATTATTGTTATTCCCGTTATAGCCATTTCCATTATTTCCATTCCCGTTATAGCCATATGATATCCATTATTGCCATTCCCGTTATAGCCATTTTCATTATTGCTATTCCCGTTATAGCCATCCCCATTATTGTCATTCCCGTTATAGCCATTTCCATTATTGCTATTCCCGTTATAGCCATTTCCATTATTTCCATTCCCGTTATAGCCATTTCCATTATTGTGATCGGCTTTGGCCGATCACTGTTGTGTCCATATGAGGCATCCGGCAAATGCTTCACGTGCGCACACATTCCGCTTGCATAAGTAGTTCTTATAAAAACTTGAAGTTTGGTTTAGTATTTATATAACATTTTACTCCGTTTTATTTCAATTCATTTACCTTAAGAGATGCAAACATACATAAAATACAGTTCGACCTGTTAATTCAAGAATGCACATTTTGTCTCACGCGTAAGCATTTCGATCGAAAGATTCATTCAGTAATGCAGTTGACCTCGATAAACTGACCTCATGCTCCATGAACTGACCTCGATCTATTGATGTTGCATAATTGTAGCTAGGAAGACGGCTTGATTTATAAACAAGGTTACGTTATAATGCGACCTCAATAGCAAGTTATGATGGCATTCAATGTTTTTCAGTCACATTAAATTATTTTAATACAACTCTTTCTTTGTATACGTGTTAATGCTCTTTGAAGAGCCCTACTCAGTATTCTGAAAAAGAAGCTACATTAACATTTAATAATTACGTTAAAAACATAAAATTAGACAAGGAGTTTACGAACGGCTTTTCCCAAATTTATTTAAAAATTAAATTTGTTGACGGTTTATAATAATGAAATTATGGTGTACAGATTCAAAATATTATTTTATTATTTTACATCAAACTGATCATGTTGATTGCTTCTAGCTATCAATATATCATTATTGCCGATCATTCCTTTAAAAGGAATACTTGTTTCCATTCCCGTTATAGCCATTTCCATTATTGCCATTCCCGTTATAGCCATTTCCATTATTTCCATTCCCGTTATAGCCATTTCCATTATTGCCATTCCCGTTATAGCCATTTCCATTATTGCCATTCCCGTTATTATATTCATTACCATTACCCTCACTGCCGTTATCGTGATCACCGTTATCGTCATCACCATTATCTTTGCGGCTATCATCGTTATCTCCATTGCCTTCACTACCTTTTTCATCATCTCCATTATCTTCACTAACATCGTCATCTTCATAATCATCACTTTTATATTCGTCATCATCATTTTCTTTATCATAAACATTGTCTTCTCTTGTATAATCACTGTATTCATTATTGTCATCGACATTATCTTTACTAGCATTTCCTTCATCTCCGTTGCCTTCACCATCTTTTTCGTCATCTCCATTATCTTCACTTCTATCAACGTCATCATCATAATCATCACTTTTATATTCGCCATCAGCATTTTCTTTATCATAAACATTGCCTTCTCTTGTATAATCACTGTATTCATTATTGTCATCACCATTATCGTTACTAGCATTTCCTTCATCTCCATTGCCTTCACTACCTATTTCGTCATCTCCATTATCTTCACTTCTATCAACGTCATCTTCAGAATCATCACTTTCATATTCGCTATCACCATTTTTTTTATCATAATCAATTTCTTTACTTGTATATGTATAATCACTATCTTCATTATCGTCATCACCATTATCTTCACTATCATTTCCTTCATCTTCATTTCCTCCACTACGTTTTTCATCATCTCCATTATCTTCACTACTATCATCGTCATCTTCATAATCTTCACTTCCATATTCGCCATCACTATTTTCTTTACAATAATCATTATCCTCACTTGTATAATCGTCATCTTCATTATCTTCATCACCATCATCTTCACTTCCTTTATCGTCATCACCATTGTCGTCCTCATTGAAGCTAGTTGATTCATTAATTGTTAAAGTTCAAAAATGATTTTTGTAGACAATTATTAAGAAATATTAACAAAAATACTATAAAAATGAGCTGACCATTTAGTCAAGATGTAGCACCTTCAATATTTAAAAAAAAACCATAAAATGAATATTAAGGTCAAAATCTAGTAAATGGTTCATTTTGCGTGTCTATTTTGTACGGTGACGTGGAGGGAACAGATGAAAATAATATTTGTTCTTATTTGTTCGGGAGAACTAGAATTTGTTTGGAGGAATTATCTATTTGTTCGGACGAATAAGTTATTTGTTCAAATAAGTTTCTATTTGTTAGGACAAATAAGGTAATTGTTCAGACAAATTAGGATTTGTTCTGACGAATTAGCTATTTGTTAAGACGAATAAGTTATTTGTTCGGACGAATTACGATTTGTTCCGACAAACTAGCTATATGTTCGCACGAATAAGTTATTTGTTTATAAAAACAGTATGTTTGACAAATAATTTATTAGACTATCTGATCTAGCAATGATGTGTAGACGATGAAAGGTGAGTGGTCTGTGATCAAGCTACCTCTTTCCTGAAATGTTGTTTTTCCTTCAAATGGTAACACCTAAATGTTATACATGTACAAGTCACTGATATTTCAAGGATGTTGGAATAAAATTATTTTTCAAAAACTGAACCCTAAAAAAATTATACTGAACTGAAATTTAATTACGGCGATACGTGTTCATTGGAGCGACGATGATAACGACGATTTGTGTTCAATGTAGCGGCGAAGTGTTAACTTTATTGTTCACACAATCAAAAGTGGAGTATACATGCCAGTTTCTGGATGTTTTGACAATCAACAGCGCATTAATTAGATAGGTTTGATATTAAAGAGATATTGTTCCTCAGCTGTGATGATCAGTTACAAGTTATAAGTTAGAAGCAACTTATATTGCTATAAAAATATGTATATGTCAGCAGATGATTAAAGAAAATCCATTGAAAGATTTTTGAACGTCTTTGAAATGCAACAGATACTGATAAGTTTAATTAAATTTACGTAGACATAATTGTGGCGTATACATGCTCATGCGCGAATCCAGATTTTTTTATTTTTTAGGGGGGAGGGGGGGTTGTATCTATGTTTCCCGAGGGGGTTGGGTGGGTTCTAGGCCTATTTTTGGTAACTTTACTATGTTAATTTAAGAATTGAATTTTCCTCTAAATCCACGCATGATGCACATAAACTTCTTTAATAGAAATGTGAGTTGCGTTATCTTGATACACATTTTATGTCGTCAAATGTAAGAAACCAAAGATTAAGTACATATTTGCTTGGTTTATTATATAGTGCCTTCCAATAAGCGATAATATAATTTATCAAATTCAAAAATAATTTGACAAACTGTAGAATAGCAACTTAAACCCGGTTCAATCCCCCACTCCCAACGTATCGATCAAATAAATACAGTATCTGACATGTTTTGCTGCTTAAGCTTAAGGTGGTATGGGACATCTGACGATATTAATGTGGATTAAAGTACATTATAATTGAAATACTTTCACCGGTTTAGAATTTTCAAATTTTACAATATTTAGCTTTTAAAAATATTAGGAGAGGTAAACATTGTGAAAACCACCAGCGGGATTCGAACTTATGACTTACAGATTCGTTGTAAATCCTCTAACCCACTGCGCTACGCTGTTAGGTGACAATATTGGGAAAGAAACTACTTATATAATTACACTTGGTTTTATTGTTTATTTCGATAAACAATACGTCGCAACATGAAAGTGTCCCATACAACCTTAAGTCTCAACATTTGTTACAGTTTGGATTGTCGATAAAGGGCGGGAGTCATATTATTTGTTATGGCGATTTTTTTACATAGACCCCTCACCCGGCAAAATTTACCGGATCCGAGCACGATCTCGTAAACTGATTTAGACTTTTCACATCTGCGTATTCATGATTTTCAAATCTCTCTTTCTCTCTCCCCTCTCTTTCTCTGTTACAATAATTAACTTATTCCGATAAATATCATATATTTCGGAACAAATAGCGAATTCGTCCGACCAAATCCTAAATCGTTTGAACATATCCGAATTCATCTAAAAACAGGATTAATTCGTCCGAACAAATGATTAATTCGTCCGAACAAAAAACTTATTTGTTCGAACAAATAGCGAATTCGTCCGGACAAATCCTAAATCGTCCGAACATATCTGAATTCGTCCGAATAAATGATTAATTCGTCCCAACAAATCCTTATTCGTCCGAACAAATAAATTATTCATCCGAACAAATAAATTATTCGTCCCATCAAATAGCTAATTTGTCAGAACAAACTTAATTCATCTGAACAAATCCTAATTTGTCTGAACAAATTCTTATTTGTCTAAACAAATCTTAATTTGACTGAACAAATCCTAATTTGTCCGAACAAATAATTTATTTTCCGAACAACATAATAGCTTATTTGTCCAAACAAATCCTATTTCGTCAGAACAAATAACTTATTCGTCCGAAAAATAGCTAAATCTTCTGAAGAAATCCTAATTCGTGTGAACAAATCCTAAATCGTCCGAACAAATAATCTATTTTCCGAACAACATAATGGCTAATTCGTCCTCACAAATCCTAAATCGTCCGAACAAATAACTTATTCGTCGGAACAAGTAACTTATTCGTCCGAACAACATAATAGCTAATAAGTCCGAACAAATCGTAATTCGTCCAAACAGATAACATATTCGTCCGAACAAATAGCTTATTCGTCCGAACAAATCCTAATTCGTCTGAACAAATCCTAATTTGTCCGAACAAATGATTTATTTTCCGAACAATATAATAGCTAATTGGTCAAAACAAATCCTATTTTGTCCGAAGAAATAGTATTTTGTCTGAACAAATAACTTATTCGTCAGAACAAATAACTTATATGTCAGAACAAATCACTTATTCATCCGTACAAATAGCTAACGCGTCAGAGCAAATTCTAATTCGTCTGAAAAAATTCTTATTCGTTCGAACAAATAATTCATTCGTCCGAACAAATAATTTATTCGTCCAAACAAATAGCTAATTCGTCTGAACAAATCCTAATTCGTGCAAGCAAATAATTTATTTTCCAAACAACATATTAGCTAATTCGTCCGAACAAATAGCTAATTCGTCCAAACAAATTACTTCTTCGTGCGAACAAATTACTTCTTCGTGCGAACAAATCCTTATTCGACCGAACAAATCGTAATTCGTCCGACCAATAACTTTTTAGCGTCAAAACAGATAAGATTTATTCATGTTTTTATCTGACCCTTCCATGCTGCCGTAATTTGGTGCTAAATTCATAATGAAGTCATAATTGATTTGCCTTTTCCTTTACATTTTGACTTGAGATGGGATTTATTAAGAAAATGAAGCCTTCTCTTTACATTTCATTTGAAACCCTGTTAAAGTAATTTCGATACCTATGTTAAATTTAAAATCATTTTATTTAAGAGGTCAAAACATTCTGTATGCCTTGCCTAGTAGAGATAGTGTATGCATGGAGAATATTTTTTGTTTGTCAAAAACGGAAAAAAAAAATCAAAAATTTGTAGCACATTTTTATTAAAATCAAGAAAGCTAATTCTAAACTAGCGATTCGAAATACAAGATTAGAAATACGAAATTCAAAATTCGAAAGTCGACATTCAATATCTAAACTGATTAATCAAAGGACTATATATGAGATTAGTCAAATTTGGCCCCCATAATTCGCCATTTTTTAAGTGTTTCAGGTACATTAATTGCTGTGTTATTTATTAGAAGAGTTGATATAAAATATATTTTTCACATAATTATTTGATTAATTTGCACTTACTGGCAGGATTTGACGTCAGAAGTGACGCTTTTTTTTAGAAATTCAAAGAAAACCAGTCATTTATTGACATTTTTCTTATCTTTTTTTCGAATGGGAAATATAGAGCGACGCTTTGAACAAGAACGAACTTTTTGTCACTTATTAGTCTGGATAGATACATCTTTGGTGAAAATATTTTATTTGTTCAAGCAATCGCTCAATGTTTTCTGAAAGGAAAACGGCTGGAAAACGAGCTGTTTTATGCTTAAATTGCAAAAAATGGCGGAGAAAAGGTAAACTTTATGATGTCATATTTCTAAATTGTGGGCACTAAAATCAAAATGAAGATTATGAAGTAATTTCAAATGTATATCTGTACAAATAAAACAAAGAATTACAGTAAAATGACGAATGTCATTTAAGAGGGCCATTTTAGGCTCAAATCATATATAGTTCTTTACAGATGAAATATCTATCCCAGCGACACCAAACTGTTCCAGAAAATCATCTGTACAGTATCTCCCTTGCAAATAAATGTCACATTATCTCTTATATAATGGCTATATGACAGTTAAATTAACTTTGATAACCATTCCACAGAAAATGAATATAAACAATTAAGTGACAATACCTTGTGTTTTGCGATTCTAAATGATTTTGAACGCCCTTTGTGCATATTCCCCCAATACATTATAACCCGGAGTAAATTCGCCTTATGGACCCCCCCCCCCCCCCCAAACAAAAAGAGAATTTTCCTCCGCCCCCCCCCCTCTAAAAAAATAATTAAAAAAACTCTTGATCCGCACATGAATCGCCCATTACCGCAGTTTTATGGAACAATAAACTCCGGGTTTAAACGAAGTAGGGGCGAAATATACCCTAGATTAATATGCATCTGGAATGATACACACAGAGCAAGCAAAATCACATAGATTCGCGAAAGATATTGTATTTTTACTAATCTAATTACATTTTGTATACATTTTGTGCATATTAAATCTTACAAATAAATAATAAGCTAGTGATTAAATATGTATAAGCATGTACGGATGATCTTTAGTAGGATAATTTGCTGAGGCTAAGATACAAGTGTTCAGATTTATGAACTAATTAATTAATTTTGATATTGAATCTTGAGTTTTTGTATTTTGAATATCGTATTTTGAATCAGAATCTCAAATGAGCCTCCTGGGCTTCTGTAGGTTTCCTTCATATTCCATTGAAAACTGTATCTGAAGCTTAATCTGAAGTATCCTTTCCCTTTTTAACATTTATAAGAAATCTTTCATCTTATTGATGCTTGCATATACATTTTAAAAATAATATTTATCACATGTTTAGCTCAATATGCGGTGGATTTCACTCATGTAATAATAATTTTTTGATATTCCAATATGTGTTCGTACGCCACAAGACGTCATAATTAAACATTATCTAGCTTCAGGCGGATGATTGACATAGAACGAAAAAGTAACAAAACCATTCAGTTGAAAAGTTTAGAGTTGTAAATGTGAAGCATTTAATGCTGTTTTATTTTATTTCCATGAATTGATAAAAATATGCTCGAAAATGAAATGTTTGTTAATCTTTAGGAAACTTTTTCCATTCGTAAAATTGTTGACGTCTTGTAGTAAATGTGTTGTGCGGCTCACAATTATAATTTTTATAAAAAAGATTGAGGTTTAAAGGGACATGGTGACGCACAAACCCATGATTTAGCAAATATCGAATTTTTACACGATTTCCACATATTTTATTTATCATATGAAAATGTGAACTTTTGAAAATTTACGATGTTCAAAAGTAAAAAAATCAAATTAAAAAGAGAAAAATAGAATTACACGTTGGGCCAACACATAAATATTGAGTTTTCCTTCCGCTTCATAGCCACGCAAGCGCAAGGGAATGTAAATACTGCAGAGTGGCATACATCATGAACCAGAAGCCTCTCATTGAAACACGATGTCTTCAAGAACTAAATATTTATGAAGATGCATTTTCTATTAATGATATTTCTTACCACAGACATCGAATAGCTTGAAATTCAAATTCTTTTTTCAGTGTGTCAATCCCACTGTAACTATTTTTAGACAGAAATCGCAAACACGTGACACAATACCAATGTCCAAAACAACTCGGTTTGTTTACATGTGCATTTTCCGGATGAGTTTTAATGACTTGTAAATTGATAGGTGATAACTTATGATGCGTGAAACCTTTCGTTTGATGAAATTTTGAGTAGCTCTACTTATTTCTGTTGTCATAATCAAAAAGTAAAACATATATTTTGAGTCACAGTGTCTCTTTAACTAAAGACGTGGTACAACATGTGATAAAAAAAAATCTCCAATGAATTGCGATAATGTATGATTTTTATCCATCTCGTTGTGTGTTTTCTATCACCTAACCAAGGCTCTGGGATAGAAAACACACAACTCGTTCGATAAAAAGCATACACCATCGCTAATCATGAGAGATCCTATATATATTCCAGGTACTCATATAACATTTCACGCCTGTAACTACGGCAAAGTAAAAGACAATATTTTATTTATAGATTACAGGATCGCATGTTGTCCTAACATAAGTTTGAATAAAATACTTATTTGTATCCTGTTACTTGTCGCAAAATTTTCGACATTTTCCAAATAAATTTTAATCAGTTAGGTTTTTGTTAATCCAAATAATGTATTCTTTTTTGCAACAACCCCTTGCATCGATTAAATAAAAGTTACAGAAAATGATATATTCTCGTTTATTTATGCAATTTTCAAATGAATTGTAACGTCATCTATGTTGCTTTATTCACGCCATTGCAACATGGGTTCACCTTAAAAAACATACCTAAATTTATTGACCAGTTAAAAAACCTTTCCAAAAAAACAATCGACATTTTGGCTCGGGTTGTAAACGCAGACGTTTAAGAGGGCTCAGCAAGACTCGCCCTCTATAATGTGTCCGTACTCTTGCCAACACATATGTCTATATTTAGCTATAACATCTATATATCATCTGTATTCAGTAACAATATATTTCATTTATATAAAATTCATTTAGACCGAAAAAATTGGAATGAGTTATCAATAATTATCATGATATAATAGAGGTTTCTGTCATAACGAACTCACTGTAAGGCCTGGACATTCCCTCTTCTATGACACAGCAGAGAAGGAAAAACAAAACCACAGCCCTCATCGTTATTGTAAAGTCCACTGAAGAATACTAGAAAATAAAAGAACGCAGGTTTACTACAGTTGTGGTAATGTTCGAATTAACCCGGTACGACTTATCTAGGCTCTTGGCTACTTAGGTGGCAGGGGATAGTTTCGAACGAAATTTTGAAATAAAGGGAGAACCTGAGGTTTGGCTGGTTATTTGAGGGGTATAAATTGCTAGAATATTTATTGCATTCATTTTGTGGATAGAGGAGCTAATGTCAATTTTATTGATATATGACACTTTAATACTGGTAGCACTTTTCATCAGATATGGAATGAAAATGCGAAACTGTGGCCAAAATGTTCACTTTCGGTTTTGTGCTTGAAAAGTGGGGTGGGTTCAGAACACGAAATGTCACTCGAAAAGAAGGTGATTGACCCCCCATTAATTGGTGATTATTTGCATAGGTATACATTAAGCAACAAATTCTATGGTAGTTTATGGCAGTTGCTCGGGACTGGAGCGTGGTGCTGGACCCGTGAAAATGTGAAAAAAGGGTAATTTTTCAGAAAATTTTGAGACCTTCCCTAGCTATTCTATATAGTGCTATATGTAAGTTGTACTTGTTTTATTCTGAAATGTTTAAAAATTCTCAAGAGTCGGGACCATGTGTCCCGTGCATGCAAACCAATTTTAGCAAATTTAAAAATCGACTGAATAATGAGATCAAATATATGAGCAGTATCTGCCTCACATTTCCTCGACCAAAAAAACTATCCCCTGCCACCTTCAAGAAAATGTCAATTTTTTAATAGGCTTAAAGTTTAACAATATGGGGACAGAAACGATGTTCAATGTGTGTAAAATGGGAAACTGGCTGAATTTTTATGATTGTTCAACCCTGTGATGAGATTTGGGGGCCAAAATGTAACAGGGGGTGGCCCTTAGAAAAAGTGCAATTTTCTAGTATTTTGGGTTTGTCCTTATTTTAAAACCCTTTATAGGCCTATTATTCCTATTGAAATCAGATGCAGGGTTGAATTTTGATTAACTGAATAATATTGCACCATTTTCTTTAAATTTTCTTGAAATTAATTGATAGAAATGCAGTTTTATGAAGTTTTAAACCCTTAGTTTTGATAAGAAATTGTTAAATATTGTTCTTTCTCAAGCTAAAACTGACAAAAAGTAGATTTTATGGCTAAATATGTATTGTACATGTACTACATGTAAATTACATGTAATTCTAAATAGTTAATATCTGCATTTTAAGTCATTATAAGCAATTTTAAACTGTTTGATTGTCAAAAAAGCACACCCCATCCTTCGATTTTCTTTACCGACAACCCAAAAATGGGCTTTATTTCAAATTTTTTTTGATAAAATTTCATAGATACATTGAATTGCTCCCATTTAAAACAAAACACATATGTCTGGTTTCTTCTTTATTGAAAATATATCAAGAAAGATTGAATTTGTGTGCATTTTTTAACCATTTGTCATTTGCACATATTCCCACCTCATGATGGGGTTGTGGTCATGATGTTCAAATTTGTTATTTCTTTGTATGTAAAACATGTATTTCAATCTTTATAACAAGTAAATCTAGATCTTTTGGTATTGGTTAAAGAATAAACAGAGAAATCAGGTTTCATCATCATCCGTTCAGCATATTTGGGAAATTACTCCCCGGGTAAGATGCCTGATTGCCATTTTCTAGGGATCTGTCCCTTATGAAGAGATGAAAGTGAAGGTTTTGTGTTTCAAATAAGTTGCTTTTATGTTTCAATAGAGTTTTTAAACCTGTTAGTACCATTTAGAAACAAAAAAGTTGATTGCAAGGAGTAATAGTGTGTTTTTTCTTATTCCCATTAGCAGGGGGATAGGTGATACATATGAGTTGAATTCTCCTATGTGTGAGTTCTAAATGTGAATATTTCAATGTTTTTACATCTTATAGGGATAAAGGTTTCTTGTTATAACTGATTTTGAAAGAAAAAATGTCTTTTGGATTGAAAGAAGTCATGATATATCTTGAAAACCTTACACAAACAGGTTAAGGTGATTCAGCCGGGAATGTGGGGAATCCTTAAACAGCCATAACTTTTTTATTTTTCAATGAAATCAAACCAAGTTTAAAAAGTTTTACTCAGAATTGCATGAACTTTCTGATTTTAGAGTGTTTTGGTTAGAGAGAAACAAACTCTAAAAGTTAAAGGTGGCAGGGGATAGTTTCGAACGAAAGACCCGGTCAAAATTTTGAAATAAAGGGAGAACCTGAGGTTTGGCTGGTTATTTGAGGGGTATAAATTGCTAGAATATTTATTGCATTCATTTTGTGGATAGAGGAGCTAATGTCAATTTTATTGATATATGACACTTTAATACTGGTAGCACTTTTCATCAGATATGGAATGAAAATGCGAAACTGTGGCCAAAATGTTCACTTTCGGTTTTGTGCTTGAAAAGTGGGGTGGGTTCAGAACACGAAATGTCACTCGAAAAGAAGGTGATTGACCCCCCATTAATTGGTGATTATTTGCATAGGTATACATTAAGCAACAAATTCTATGGTAGTTTATGGCAGTTGCTCGGGACTGGAGCGTGGTGCTGGACCCGTGAAAATGTGAAAAAAGGGTAATTTTTCAGAAAATTTTGAGACCGTCCCTAGCTATTCTATATAGTGCTATATGTAAGTTGTACTTGTTTTATTCTGAAATGTTTAAAAATTCTCAAGAGTCGGGACCATGTGTCCCGTGCATGCAAACCAATTTTAGCAAATTTTAAAAATCGACTGAATAATGAGATCAAATATATGAGCAGTATCTGCCTCACATTTCCTCGACCAAAAAAACTATCCCCTGCCACCTTATACCTACACTGGGCGTCCCCGAATTTCCCCGGCCCCAGTGTTAGTCGATCACTAAATACCTGAATTGTACACGGCACACCGCAGTAAATAACTTTCAAACAGAGAGACAGAGTGAAAATCATCCCGAACTTAATTACTGATTGTTTTTTAATTTAGTTAATTACATTAAAATCGAATAAAAAGCAATTTTAAAATACCCGTAGACAGTATAAGGAGAAATGTATAAATACATAATTTTAAATATGAAAACTGCTACCACAAACAAGCAAATGAACACACATTTGTTGTTATTTAAAATTAAAGAAATTATTCAAAATTAAGCTAGATTTAATAAACTCAATTATACTCTGTTTCATTATTTTGTTTAAAGCAATCACTTACCAACAGAACTGCCACTAATTCTCTTCGTCTCCTGAAATGGACGTGGTCTTCTAACAGAAATGAACCAAATTTATAAGCTATCAGCGCAGTCTCCGCCTTAGTGATATAATGATGATAAATATGTCTTAAATTATGATGCTAATTTGTGATGTATAGTCAATTTAAACGTGATGTAGGACGTGAAAAAAATGAAAATTAAAAATTAAAAAAAAAGATCATTACGTAATTTTTTTGTTGGTTCCTTTTTTGAATGATGTAGTTAAAATGTTTGTAATTCTGTTCTGGCAGTTTCAACAGGTTCTGATTAGATTTTAATCTAGACAAAGAGGCATTACTTTTACATTTTTGATAACTTTAAAACCATTGTCTCATAGCAGCCTGAATATAAATTGACTTTTTTAGGAAAAGGAGTCAGATCGTTTTTGAAAACTTACCTAAAAAATTATTCAAGATAATTTTGTAGATGTCCAAAAATATAGGTTATGAAATTAGCTCATTGCTGGTAATTTGACAAAACTTTAAAGGTCTTTTGACCCGGATCGTCATCACACTTTTTAGAACGTTAGTTCAATGCATTTTTTCAATCTGTAATTTAATCACTTAATTGCTATGCGAACACCCTCTATTACTTGAATACTACTATCTAATCTTTATTTACATAAGTTAGTGTCTTTAAAAGACAAAAAGTAGTCTCATAATTCGAATTCTTTTTTCGTTAACCGCATCAAAAATGAAAGTAGCAATTTCAGTTTTCGTTATTTTTCAAGTATATTTATAACTACTTAAAATCGGAAAATGTTCTATAAGTATGCACATTTTCAATAAAAAGAGGGTGGACATGTCGCTAATTTTAAAAATCCCTCGTATCTATATGCGTTATCATGTTGATGTCAATATTGCCAAACTAATTATATTGAGCATGTCAAATTTATATATTATATATCTATATGCTTAATCATTTAAAAAGCTTTTCAAGAACAAGTTAAAACTGCTTAAGGGATTTTAAATTAAATAACAGTGTCAGATTGAAATTACATATGTCACGTTGTTACTGATGGTAGTTGAATTGAAAGAAACATGCTGATTTAATTAATATTGTACATCATGAATTTAAAATAAAATGCAATATTTTTTTGTTGTCAAAAGCCATCAAGGCCCATTTTCAACTATGCCAATTTTCTTTCTTGACATTTTATGACAATCTTCCCAGCAACCTTCAAATTGTAGTGAAGTAAATGTTATTTTAAAACAATCCGAATCCCCCCCCCCCTTTGCAAAAAAATATACGAAACAGTCTAAAACACATTTAAGTTAAATGGAATTTTATAATCAACCTGCAATAACTGTCTTAATAAATCAGTATGAGTGAATACAAATTAATGACCTACTCATATTTATGAACCACCTAAGAACTCTTAAAGCTAATGAAGACGTAAATTTTTACAAATGAACATGTGTACCATCGCGTTCCAATTACACAATAACATAAGTGTCAAGGCGAAAAAGAATTAAGCAAAATCTAACTACTCGTGTTTTCATTAGCAACATATTAAAACTAAGAACTGCTTTTCATTAAATACATGTGATCTAAAAGTGTCCACAAAATACAAACCATAGTCTAGAAAAATAATGAATTGCTTTTGTTCTGCATGATACTCTTAATATACCGTTTCTTGAAGGAATCATGCCTTTTTTTATTTTCATACAGTCGTAGGTGCAAAGTTAATATTTTCTTTTGTATTGTGTTTTTATATAAACTAACATTATATTTTACATTTCTGAGTTAAGAAATTGGGGTTTTATGATCTTTATACATGTAGGGTATAATGTTATAATGGCGCTTACGCGTCATCGTTTTCCGGTATTGTAAACTATACCTAATCCAAAATCAAAGTACTGAAGTACTGACGGGAGTTGATTTTATCGATTATTATTTATTTTAGAATCAACGATATGTTATTCAGCATGACAAGTAATCTTTTATCTCTATTTAAATTACGCACATTTTTATAATATGAATTCTCGGACTTTACCGACAAGAATTTCGAGAAAACCCCATATGAATCATGTTGTGTAATATTTAAAGATATAATTAATTCCATCAAACTATATATCAGTAATCGAAATATTTCTAAAAATTGTACACATGTCTGGATTCAGGCAATATTGAACTCTAGTATCGTTCAACCAGATGCCCGACAAGCAGAGAGTCGGAGATTTACGGAGACATCCGAGCGTCTGGTTGAACGCTCTGGCGTAGGAATACATACGACTACAAAAAATATCTAAATTTTTCGTACTATTTAAAATCTGACTATTTTCAAGGTATTTATAAATTCGTTTTCTTGAAAAACAATGGTTCAGCATACATTACACCGCATTTATCTATTATTTCAAGAACTAACTCTTGTCAGCGGTGATGATTTGTGCTTAGGTCCAAACACTGTTTCACTTACGGTTTGCCAGAGTAACTGCATAGGAGAGTTGATTAAAAATCAACTCCCAAAAATAAAGTGTGAGTCGCTCATTTATTCGAAGCGGAAATGCAATTTTTAAATAAGAAATCTTTGACGGGGCATCAAAAGAAACATATCATTTTTAAAAGTATTATTTTGTTAAAACTGTTTTTTCTGAGCAAATATATACCACAATATGCCAAATTATATATGGGAGAAATATCAAATTTGATAACCCCTGGATTAAACCAGGAGGTAAACTTTTTTGTTTTAATTTCACCATTTGGTGACATTTAAAATCTTTCTCATATGTTTTAGAGAAAAAATAAATTCTTTGAGCAGAAATAGATAAAATAGTTGGAAAATATGAAAAATAGCGCATTTTCTACAAATTTCCATACGGTCTCATATATAAAATTGTTAAATTTTGAGATATCCCCCAAGAAAATCGGGTTGGTGAATAAAATATTCTCTTTATCTCAATTTAAATAGAATAAAACTAGATACAAGAAATTTTATTTAAAAGTCTATGGTAGAAATAATAGACCCGGCCTCATTAATTGTTATACAATTGACTGACTACAGAAATATATCGGGTGACCAAAATTATAGGCGATGAGAAAAAGCCGAGTCGTCTATAAAGTCTATCAACCTGATATATTTTCGTAGCCAGTCAATAACAAACCTTATGCCTTTTGTTTTTTCGAGGACTACCAATTTAGACACATTAATTCACAAGAAGTGATGGTCTATGCAGATCTACTTTACGTTATGTTGCCATAAATTTTAGGCGTCTCCTTCCGCACATGTTAACGCAAATTACTGTTGTAGTAGGTCCGGAAAAACCTATTCATTACCAAGGGATTTTCCTATGGTAATGTTCTTCTGGTTTGGTGACTTTATATATTTAGCCAAGGCTAAGTTATTGGCTTGTACGATTCAAAAATTCACAGTGGCTGAGGATTGGCCGAAATCACGCCTTGTGTCATTGCTGTTCTTTGTCACAACAGTTGTCAAATCAATTCAATTTTATGATTGTCTTTAGTGTTTACTCGCTTCTTTTGGTTAATACAAGATAATTTTGGACATTTTGGGCTACGACAGTTTTGCTTTTATCAATTGCGGGGTGTTTTTATTTTACTTAAAAAGGCATACAGATTCTGTTGCAATGTTCCAAGTTGATAATGCAACACACTTTAGATGGCATAGGACACCTCCATATTGTGTCGTACTTCGTATTGGAATAAACAATAAAATCAAGTATTATTTTATATATTTTCTCACTATCTTGTTGCCTAACATTGTAGCGCAATTGGTTAGAGCGTTAACTAATAATACGCAAGTCATGAGTTCGAATACCGTTGGGGCTTTAACAATTTAAGATAAATTAACACATGTTTTTATTAACAGTTGTAAAATTCGATTATTTTAAAACGGTGAATGTATTTTGATTATATGATACTTTTATCGACTGGTGACCTGTACCATTTTGAGATTGGTCAATGTCACTGATAGTGACCTCATGGAGATATTTGAGCTAGTGGTCACCATCAATCATTACTCTGTGTACGTCGCTTTGTATGCACCATTAATCTTAGTAATGCCTTTTATTTTGTTGCAGGATTTAATCAAGCGTGTTTTTTATTACATGTGTTTACTTTTTTGTTTTCAGTTTTGTTCACATATTGTCAAATAATTATACAAAATTTTCGCAAATTTAAAGGAAAGTGTCATTTTATTAACCCATGTGTGAAGAAAATAATTTACCTTATCTTGAAAACGAAATATGTGTGGTATTCAATTATTGACATTTTCCACCTTTATTTTAAAACATTGAAACTTTTAAAAATATTTAAATATTTACAACTTTGGTTTCTCCTCCATTTAAAATCAAAAATATCAAATGTCAAAGTTTCCTTAAAATTTATTTTTTAAAAGATTAATATGCGATCATGCTAACTAATTTGCATGTGTATAAATAATTATTTGTTTTGGTATATGCATTGCACATAGTTCAAGAAGAAACATGTTGGATTTTAGAAACCAGTTTGCTTCGTAGAGTTTCATAAATATAATTCATGATTGTACACTGCACAACACATTTGATTGTCACGTTTAAAGATCTCATGAATCCAATCAAGCAGGGTTACGTTAGAGTGGGTCGCGGAACAATTATTATTAGAAACAAAATGACAATGCATGCTATTCATAATTCATTACAAAGTAATTTTCAATTTTCCGTTTTTATTTTATATTACACACCACTTTGACTGTATATTTCCTCATATAAAATAAGTTACTTTATCTTGGGTTAAAATGTGTTTAATAATAAACGTTTAAACAAGAAATAATATCTTAATATATTTTTAAAACTCGTTTGTTACAATGATATTCATATGAATTTTATGCTGATGAATTATTTATTCAACAAAAAGCCCAGTACGACCTTGTGACAGATTTGATAACGCATTCTCATGTCATAAAAAACTTGACTTAGTTGTACTTTAAAAGAGTTATACAACACTTGCATTGGATAATTCTATAGTTAACATATTTTCACGAAATCTATATGTAAGAAATATCAACGTATAAGCAATAAACTGTGTTATGCAATTGATAGCAAGAGTGGATTTTAACGTTTTCTATCAATTGAAAGCAGTAATATATTTTAAAAAAAAAACAGTTGATATGAAGAAAAATGTTTTGATAAAAACCAAAAAAAAAAAAAAAAAAAAAAAATAGTACATCTATCTTTTAAAGAAATTAAAGATATTAAAACAATTATTAATCCACAGTTGTAAAGTATATCCGTTTATAAATTTGTTTGTTTGTTTGTTAGTTTTCCTGTTTTTCTTCAAATCAGAATTATCGTTTAAGTGGTATAAAATCTGTTTATACATTATTTTAATTAATTCTTATTTATTTGTTGCATTGTTATGACACATTTCTTATTTCACTCTCAATTTGAATATAAATGTCATTTTAATCTTATTCAATTAAACAAATCAACAAATTATAAGTTCAGTATGAATTCAAAAATAGTTACACCTTTGGGGCATTTTGTCTAGTTTTAATGAAATACATAACGAGACATGGCTTTGTTATTATTTATTAAACTGACAACACAATATTATCCCGTCACCATGCTTTTTGTTTTTAGTTTACGCACTATCTTTTTCTTTATATAAGATGTTTTGTTTGGACAGTTTATTTTCATCAACGATTAATCTAGAGAGACGTATGGTAGTTTCGATGCATTTTACAATTACATTTATCTATTATCACAATTACGAGTAAATATCATTACATTGAGAAAAAAAACCCACACTGCTTGTATTATATTCCATATACAACAATTAGTCATTTTGTAATTATTTGATTTGTCATGCAATGAATTTACCAACAAATAGATTTGAATAACAATATTCGATTCTGATTATCTAGGTTAGCACTACACACGTATTATTTCGTATTGTACATGTAAGATAATAGTCCCCGATGCAAATATAAACATACACATATACAATTTTTTGATATAATTTATAGCATACATAGATAACATATACCATTTAATTAAAAGTAATGTCACAAAATGCACTACACTGAATTACTGATAATGATATATTAAAACTTACTTAATAATTATTTAAAGAATTGAATACAAACCTTAATCACTCGCAAAGCGTTTAAGTGTCTCAAAGTCAATTTATCATCGTTTAAACCTGTTTGTACAAAATTGAAAATGAGACAAGGCATTTATTTACGGAACATTTAGTATCCTTCTTTCAGACACAATTATTTTGGAAATAATTTTAAGGCAGCAAAATATAATCTAATTCGCCTTTTTCACTTAAAAGAAGGTAACGTCTCAAAAGATTTTTTGATATTTAAATATCTGATTAAAGCAAGCAAAAACATTTGCACACTCTGTTATTCCAAACGTATGCATTTCATTTTTGTTTTCAAGTAATTAAAAGGAACAAACGAAAAACATATTTAAAGAATAATTAGATGACAATGAATGATATGGTAATTAATAAACAAAAATGCTTGTTCAGATTTCGTAGATAAAGAAACATATTCTCCATGTTTTGAAATCTTTTTTATAGAGTTTCGATGTGTATGTTACCAAGCAATTAACAATTTACACTCATTATTTAACAAACCTGTTAACATTTCTTTTGAAAACCCATGGAAAAAAAGTACACACCAAGTTTTTTCAGATCTATTGGTACAAACGATCAAAATAATGCTTGTTATTATCAAGAGCAGTAGACTTTAACTATTGGCAGATGTAGATGTACAACACTGTAGTTAGAAAAATGGTCTCGGATTACATCTTCTGCTTTAAAGTATACATGCATACGTGAGAGGACGTCACAATGAGTGTGACGTCATGACGCTTTATCTACTTGATTATTCATATTCGTCGCCACAAGTAGTGTTTGCAGAAGTTGTTGTGGTTGTCGTTCTGGTCGTAGTTGATGTTGATGCTGATGTTACCTCCTCACTACCACTATCAGAAGTTTCACTGTTGGCTTCATCTGACAAAAATAAGACAGATACTATTTTCAACAATTTAAGAAAATCAAAATAATATTCACGGATTCTTTTTTAATCAGCTGACAATACAAATGGTTTATGGACAGTATTGTAGACAGGTAAATTCACAAAACCACAATTTAATTTTTCAAAATAGTTTGTCTTTATGTTATCGTAAAATGCAGTGTTGACAATAAATATGCTAAAATGTATATTTTTTTGGAGGGGGGGGGGACATGGAAGCACGGTGCAATGTTATGATTAAACGTTGATTGAAAATTCAACGGTAATTGCTCAAAAGCAAATTTTTAACAGTAATAAAACTTGCTACCTTGAATTGCTAAAACAGCCCGTTTAACAGTCGAAAAGGCGCCAGCAGTCTTGTAATTTAAAACGACGCAGACGAGTTAAGTCAATACAAGTACCTTCCAGTTCGACAGGGTTCAACCTAAAAAGTCCTAAAAGTAAAATTAGATGTGAAATAAATGTTAATTGGTGTCAATATAGTAACTAGAACCGTTAATCTCGGTAAAAGCAATGTCTAGTAAACTACTGGAATTACTTACACAATAAAATGTTTTCTTGATGATTCATGTGCGATATGAAAGTGGCGACATTGCAGAAAAAATACGTTACCCGCTAACTCGGATTATTATATTTTTTCTACAATGATCGCTACATTCATAACCCGCATGAATCATCAAAGAAACATTTTATTGTTTATATTTACATCTTTCTTTCAACATATTAATAAATTGATTGTAAAAAGTAAGTAATTTCACTTTATTAATGTTCATGTACATCAGGACGCTAACTAAATGCAACAGCCAAATCGTCTTCTATGGGAATTTGAGTCGAACATCATCATGATTATTTCGTGCAGTCTGTGATTTTTCTTATGTCGCTGTAGGTTTTGACCGATCGTTAAACGGGACGTGTAGATTTCAGTCTGGCTGTTTCTATAGAGCTATGAATTATCTATTAGTTTTCATAAGGAATAGGGGGAATCATACTCGGTAGATGTAAATATATAGCTATATCCGTGATTTGTTCTATCCATATGACACATTTATGAGGCAAGCAAAGCAAAGTCTTGCCTACCATCTGTGGCTATTGAGGTGTATACTAATATATTTTGTTTTGTAAAACCGAATATCAAATTGAATCTTTTTAAAATCGAGTTTGCTATTACGTTAATATGAAACAAGAAGTTATTAAGATGTTTGCCATAAACTAAGCAAAAATCGAGGTGTCACAATATCCGTGTTTGTACAAATTAAATGAGTTTTACTGCACTATAAATCAGCAAAAATTATTATTACAGTCATTAATACATATAATGTTTTATTCAATTTAGCTGATATATTAGAAATTTGTTGACAAAAATATTTTATGCAACTTCATGTTAAGCAACAGAAAATAAATAAAATACAACATACAACAAAACAAAATCAGAATCAAAGCTTAATAAATCGAACAGAACAATTTCATTACAAACAATGTATGTCATGAATATGTTTTATACTTAGTTCTAAAACCAGTAATAAAACTACTGATACACCAAATATATATATACCCGGATGAAATGTTAACGTAAACATAATCTTAATTTCGTTTTTTAAATGCCTCCTATAAACAATTATCGATTTACAGGAGAAAAGGGTCACTTATATATGTTTCAACTCAATTAAAAAAGGTGGATTTCCTCATTAACATTAAATTCCAAAAACACGCGAAGATACTCAATTAGAAAGAAAAATGCACAATGTCAAACGTGATTGATAACAGTAATATTACTTATAATATCTATTTTAAGTCATACACAATGTAGATTTTAGTACTTTTGTGGAGTACGAGTCAGCAAAACTAAATTAAAAGCTTTTGTTTGTCTGTCTGTACATTTTCACATTTTCTACGTATCTAAATAAACAAAATGATAAGAATCATTATCATAGCTACATGAAATTTCAATTATGATAACAGATAAAAAGATAATCAGAACGTTAAGTCCGAACATATAAGTATATTTACCTATTATGATGCTTATACTTTATCAGGAAATATTTCATCATGTTCATAATACTTTGAAAAACCAAATTTATTTGTATGCTTTTTTTTTTTTACAAGTTTTAGTCAATTAATGAAGATCGGTAAAATATAGTACGAGCTTGTATAGTATATGTTTGTATCAATTTGAACTAATTTTGATCTAATTTGAACTAATTTTGATCTAAATATATTTGCAGTAGCATTACTTTTGCGGACTTTGTTGTTTCTGGTCTCTATGGACTCGCAAAAGCAAGCGCAGAACAGATATACGGACAAATACTTAAAGTTTATCGAAACAGTCACTCTTTACTAATGCAACAAAAACTAACTCGTCAAGTGTCACCCTGGCTCTTTCCAAGAATATGAATATTAATTGGAGTTCTATAAAATATATCTATTTGATATGAGAAGTAGGGGCGGTGGTGATATCTCCTATTCGATCTTTTTGAAGAAAATAGAAACTATTCATGAATAAATATTTAAAAAACCTT
This sequence comes from Magallana ariakensis, assembly GCA_020458035.1. Lineage (NCBI taxonomy): Eukaryota > Metazoa > Mollusca > Bivalvia > Ostreida > Ostreidae > Magallana > Magallana ariakensis. Next base: position 71,811,563 of record CM035811.1, read on the forward strand.
AAAAAAACATACTCACAATATACAAAATCTTAGATCTAGGGTTAACGAAGATACTGTGCGTACGAAATAAAATCCAAAATGGTAAAGATCAATCATTTCTTGTCACAAGTGGTTATTTGACAAATAAATAAAAACCATACTAGTGCTATCTGCCTCGTATATGGATTTCAAAAATTAAAATCTTCATTTTGTTTCAAAAACACCTGTATTTAATATCTAAATGTCAAAACGAAATTCGAACATCTTTACCCAAACTCTGTAGTGTTTATAGAGGACTTCTTTACTTCCAGATAACAAAATGGATACGATTTCACTTTTATTTAAAAAATTTGGTTGATAACTATTGATAAAAATTCCACAATTTAAAATTATATATTTTAAACGGGAATAGTTACAGATATTAAAGATACGTCCTCTATTGTTTCAGAAAACTATAAGTCACTGATGGTTCTTTGTCTAATGGTTTGAGTATACAAATGTATTTAACTAAGCCATATTGCGGGAGTTCTGTTTATATGTTGAATTGTAGAGGTTATTTTGTTCTGAAAAATGCTTTAATGATTAATTAATTCTTCTCAAGCTTCACCCAAATAAAGAAACCTTTTTTTTTTAGTTAACGAACAAACTATAATGCCTGACTTCAAAGGATGCTTTGTGTTTACTTAATGAAACTTTTACCAGTTTCCGACGGACAAACAGACAAAAATCTTCAATTGAGCTAATATCCGATCAAAAAAGTGCTAAAAATCTACACTACGTATAATCTAAAATAGAACTGATCAATTATATTATTTTTATCAATCACGTTATACATTGTTCAGTTTTATTTGAATAACTTATGTTATCTCTTTTGTCTAGAGTTTAATATCAATGACGCACAGAGTCCCTTTCTCTTTTGAGAGGAAACGTATATATTAAGTGACATTTTTCATGTATGTTGACAGTTTATAAGATACGCATAGCAGTAAAACGGTACGTTTGACTGACATATAGTTTGATAAATATACCATCATCCCCTAACGTATTTATACTTCTTATAATAAAGGTTATACAGTAACTCTGTCTTAAAAATAAGTATGGACATATCCATAACTGATTTAGTAAACTTTCTGTTCTTTTCTGTTCTGAAAGCATTCATAGTAATTGTTTTATATTGTTGTCTTTTTTATTTATTTTCTTTTGCTAAATTCGAAATGTCATTGCAAAAACAGATGCTAGTTAATCTCGGATATAGCGAAGTTTATCGGGATCAATATAATAATATATTCTTGTTAAATTTTAAAGTTATAACCAACTTTGTTTTAGCAAATTCACAGTTAAAGCGAGCTGATTTTGAGTTCTTCAAAAACAAAAATGGCGAAATGAATATTTTGTCTCTTTTCATAATAAATGGTTTGAAAGTTATTTTGCTTTGAAAAATTATTTTAAGTCTCACTAGCAACAACTGTTTTTCATGTGAAAGAAAACGTGTTAATAGGAAATTCGCATTGTTCAGCTCATGTATTAGATATGTGGATAAAACAAATCACAGATATAGCCATAGTAGTTTACTAGTTGAAAAAAAAATGCTTTCACCGATATGTACTTTAGTTGTAATTTTATAGTGTAAATATCACAGTACCAATTGAGGCAATCGTTTAAATGAATTTATTTAAACATATATTATTCAATTCAATAATCAATATCTCAGTTTTTAGCATTTAGTATTGGTTTTCAAAAAAAATATTCTTTGCATGAAAAGCTACAGCTATAGGCATGTAAAAGAAAACATGTTAATGGGGAATTCGCTTTCCTGAGCTCTTTGATTCGGCATATTAAGAAACGAATTACGAAAAAAAAAACCGATGCTTATCTACTGTTTTTCAAGACTTTACTTTCATCTAGATTTTCGGTAGTAAAAAAATATATGTATTATGAAACCAACTTACTTTTACAGTTGATTAACATTAAGTTATTATCTAGTTTTCCATTTAGCATTCTTCAGGTTTCATTATGTTGAATTGGAAGGTACTTGTCTTGACTAAAATGGTATGCGTCGTTTTGGATAACATGCCTGTTGACGCTTTTCCAACTGCTAAACGGGCTTCTCAACCAAAAAAAAAAGCGTTTACAGTAATGATATTTAATTTTAAATCTTTGTCTGCACATAGCTTCTGCGTTTTTCTCGAAAACACGATGCATGAAAACAATTCTAGAAATATGATCTACTTTCTCATCACTGCATTTTAAGTAAAAAAATCTACTTTTTTGAAATATTACATTGTGCTTTATTAAATAATAAATATCAAACTTTTAATTTGACTGTCAATGTCTGTAAATTAATATTTAATTAAATTCATTTGCATTGGTCTGTTGTCGAAAGAACAATTCATGTAGGACATCGGGAGTGCATTAACGGGTCAAACATATTATCTCTCCCTCCTTCAGATGAAGCTTACGGCAGATCAACCTCTGATAACGGTAGTGACGAAGCGACCACAACCACGACAACAACCCCTTCAACCACTTCTGGTGATGGTGACAAATGAACGAAAAAATTCTTATATAATATATGACGTCACAATCATTGTGACGTCCTGTGACGTGTACATACTGTATACTGTAGCGCACAAAATTCATTCAAAATTGCTATTTCTGATTTATATGGTAGACAGGCACTTATGATTAATGCTAAAAGCTATCAATAATTTAATATCAATTGCAAATTCTAATAATTATTCTGTATTTATATGCACCAAAAATATGCGTAAACATGTGTTCATATCATTGCTTTTTTATTTAAAGATTATAAAAAATGTTGAACAGTTTGTTAATTTGGTGATGTAAATTATTCGACCTCTTGTAACACACTTATCGGGACCTTATAAAATAATAGAACACAAAACATTTCGAAATATGTGTCTTGATCTTAGATATTTATAGAAGCATTTTTTTGTTAAACATTAAACAAGATAAACGTTAAATATGTAGCTAAATGTATGCTCACTGATTACATTTGATACAATTGAAACAAAGAAAGTAATAACACTTCCATCAATGATATTAACCTTGAAAACATAATAAGAGGTCATTGTATAGGTATTTCATTAAAAGTTAATTATTTCAACAATAAAATGCTTTCTTTAGGTGATCCATACGGGAGCGGGTTGTGTAATTTTTTTGGGCAATGATTGCTACTTTCATAAATCGCATGAATCATTAAAGAAAGCTTTACATTGTTTATATTTACATCTTTTTTTACAAATTAATAAAGTAATTATAAAAAGTAAGTTAAATCCACTAAATTACTCTTTATTTACTCTTTTTGTACGACAGTAAGTTAGCTAATGTAAACAGCATAATCGTATTCTATGGGAACTTGAATCAGACATCATCATGATTATGTCGTGCAGTCCGCTTTCTCTTAGGTCGTTTTAGGTTTCGACCAATGGACGTGTAGATTTTAGTCGTTTTAGTTTTTTCTCAGTCTCAGTCGCTGTAGGTTTTGACCAACCGACAAACGGGGCGTGCGGATTTCAGTCCTATCAGTTTTTATAGAGCTATTAATATCCATAAGTTTTTTGTTAAAAACAGAGGGAATCATACTCGGTAGATGTAAATATATACAATGTAATAATATCTTAACAAAATAACCGATGAACCAATCGCAATTTTTAGTGTTTAAAGAGAGACAAAATTATTGTAAAAAACGAGAGCACAACTTGTTTAAAACGTATACAATTCGTTTAGGTTTAACTTCTGAAATCAAAACCAAACTTTAAGCCAAACGTCGCATGTTCAGTCTACAAATATGACGTCATATTTTATTAATAAAACAAGTTTGTCTTTAGAAATAATTGGGTCGAAACAAAATGCTCCAATAATTTCTTGTTATTCTTTTTCTGTTTCATTTTAAGATGTATAAGTTCCATGATTATCACTATGAATTGAAGATTGCTATCTAATTGGATATCGCTTTTTTTGTATTTAAAGGTCAATTACTGGATGTTAATATTTTTTCTTCAAAAGTTGTATGTCCTGATTAAAGTACTGTCTAATATTGTCTGTATTTTTGTAATCTATTATTTTAAAGATAATTTTAGAACAAAAACGATTCAATAGAATATGGGTTCATTAAAAAATTACAAACCACAGTTACTGTCATTTAAAAAAAAAGTAAAAACTGTCGACATAACACGTTGATATATTTCTATTGATAAAGTGTCATCAATTTATCATGTTGAAAAGGAAGCTCTCTATTATTGTTCATTTTTTTGTTCATTGGCACCGTTTGTGTTCTACCACGCAATCATTAAATGAAAGATTGTATTTCAATTATAGATAGTTATGCACGTATAAATCATTATCTGTAATTGATCTTATCTTGTATTTGCCTGTGATAATACTACAATAAATTTTTCAGAAGCCAAAAATGACGAACTCATTCTTTTAATATTATGAGGTGTTAATTTCGGTCGGGCATAATCAAATCTATTATGTACGGTTTGAGCTTTATTGGGTTTGACCACGCCCCGACCAAAATTATCACCTGTTAATACTCAAAGAATGATTCCGTATGATTCCGTATTTCTTGAATAATACTCCACTTTAACAATACAATTCCTTATAATACAACTGTGCAAATATTGAAATTGATGAAAAATGATGATAACATGAAGATGGCTCATATGAGAGAATAGGGTAGCGGCTGTGTTAATGACGGGGAATGCATTTGTTTTTTTTTTTCTAAAACAAGTAACACGTTATGAAATTATAAATAAAGCAACCCGTATACGTTTATATTTCATTGGTTCATATATTATTCCAGATGTAAAAATGTCATATGTGAAAGAAAACACATTCTAAAAAAAAAATGGGTGAAGGTGAGGTCACAAATCTCTGACCTTAAGTAGTATTATAATGAGTAACTCCAAACCATCCCTATGCTACCATCATTTTATATAATTTTCAGAAACCAAAAAACTTACTTTTACTTAATATACTTACGCTAAAATGATAAAAAAATACAAAATGGGCTTTTACGAACCATACAATATGTATCAATTTGAAAGGTCATTCTGCTGCTTTTTATTGTATTTTAATCTCTCTGAATTATCTCCCGATTAAAAAAAAATCTTTCGAATTGAACAAACATACTTGAAGGCACAAAAACCTGGGCCATGTTTGTTAATGCTTTGTGCAAAGTATAATCAAACATGACCCAGGTTTCTTTTTTGTGAAAAAAGTCGGAAATACCAAACAAAAGTTTTTAGAGAGAGAGAAACTGGCACCAGACAAAAATTAAGAAGAATTTTTAATGCATGTGCGAGAATTTATTCTGTCTTAATTTAGGTCAAAGTAGGAAATTCTTAATTAAGCTTTCATCTCAAAACCATAAATAGCATCAAAATTTGAATTGTGTGTTTGAAATTTGCATGTATCAATAATATTTTGACAATGTTCATTTTGTATTTCATTGTTTTATATTCTTCAATGTCAATGTCGTATTTTCCTTTTCTTTTGTGTTGCCATATAAATAAGTTGCCTACTTTCCCTTGTAGGTAGATCCCATTTCATCGGAGACAGCTGAAGAGGTATGTTTCCTACTCATGTTTTAATGTTTCTTACAACATTCTTTTTTGAATTTATACTTGTTATAACAACAAATTTGAATGGTTTAATTTAATTATAACTGCAAATTATGTAACTTGGACGAAATAGAGGACGACTTCAACTTTCCTCTTTAATGTACTCTTTACAACAATCTCAGAAGTCGACTTGATCAAAGTGTTATTTTTTTCCAAATACTACTTATTTAAATCAAAACAACCTGTTTCAAACTCTCATTTGTAATTTTCCAAGACAAACTGCAAATTTTGTATATTCCGCATTTAATTAAGACAAAGTTAATTCTCGCGCAGGCAATACAAATTATCATTTAGTGTTAACAGTGAGTTAGAGATCCAATGAGCCGGGTGTTTGATTTTTGTAAATGTATATTATTCATTGTTAAAGAGACACAGGTCACTATAATAAATGGTTTACTTACTCACTTACTTACTTACTTACTTACTTACTGACTTACTTACTTACTTACTTACTTATATAATTATCAATGTTTTACTATAAATGTTTTAATGGTTTGTTTTATTCTTTTAACCTTCACAATAATTCTAATCTGTTGCAAGTAGTTTTTTTAAATCACTTTTTATCGTTATAAAGAAATGGTATGGTAGGATTTTTGTCGCAAATTCCTTACAAATTAGCACAATTATACATCACATTATAAAAAGTAATGAATCTGTTAATTGTTAGTATTGGTAACTTTAATAACACCAACTAACAATTCAGTTAATCCAAACTTAGTGAAAATCTGATATATATTTCAGGATACCTGAAGATTGCACCATGTTGAATTCAAAAGTACTATGTTTGATTTTGATTGTCTGCCTCGTGTTGGATAACATGTCGGCTAAACCTGACCCATTTCCGGTTGGCGAAAGTTCTTCTTCAGTTATTCAAGGTAACTGGTTAATGAAATAATTAATGCTTAATTATTTTGTAGGACGAAGTGAAACTTTTTATCACATTTCTTTATTTAACACGACGTATATCTTCCGAAAACAAAAAAAATATTAAAATAACTTTAGGATATATATTACGTTTTTTACTGATATTTTAAAAATAAAAACCATTTCTAATAGTTATGTTAAATTTTAAACAAATTTTCAATATAGTTTGATATTTAATCAAACATGAAATGTTATAACTTGTGATAGGATATTGCTTTTTTATTTGAAGTCGCAAATATTTTTAGAAAGTAAAAATGATTATCATATTTTTTATGAATAGTGATAATACTGATAATAATAAAATGTCAAATATTTTTTAAAGATGAAACTAAGGACAGTGCAACATCTGATAACGGTAGTGTTGAAAGACCCACAACCACTACTTCCTCTCCGGATGGCTAACTAATGGAAAATTCTCTTAATAGCTACGATGTCACAAATCACTGTGACGTCAGGTGACGTGTAGATTTATATTAATACTAATATAAATGCATTGATTAATGGCTGTTATGTGTGACATTTGTTGACTCATGTGCTATACATTTACATCTGTCTACAATCAAATCTATGGTTTGTCAATAAACACATAGTTAAATCGAATTATTGGTCTGTATTTAAATGATTGATTAATCTGCGTAGCCATTTTGTTTTTTTTTATAGCTTATTTAATATATAATCAAAAAACATTGTGAAAAGAACTTGTTTATTTCATTTCGTGAATTCGCCAGACGCAGAGTAACAGACTCAGCGGAACCATATGAATAAATAATACAATTATGAAGATTTTTTTCTGGATCAAAGAAATCAAATAATTTAAATTGTTGATAAAAAATACTTGACACATATACAATAAACAAGCTTAAAATACGTTCATTAATAACATTTGATACAATTTATTCAAGGTTGAAATACTTCTTTACATTGTTTTACCTTGATAACATAAGTGTCAGCTAATAGACAGTTCGACACGGGATTAATCTATCAATTTTTTTCTAATTTATTCCTTCGTCTTCTCGGAATATTTGACAATGAAGTTTAAGTTCTTTTTAGGAAGTTTCATAATTTCCTTTCATTTTTCTCTTTGTATTGTGTTACTTGTAACAGATCAGATGAAATTCAAAAAGAATATATGCAAACCGCTGTAGAACTAATTTTACTTCTTTACCTGAAATTGTTCAATAGTTGTATTTTTATTGATATTTTAAGGAAGGATAGGGAATTATAAAAAAGAGAATAACACAGAAAATATTTCCGACCAATCAGCAGGCTTCTATTGTAAACGTCACCACCAGTGAAACATAAACAAAAATGTTTGAATAAATTAGTTTGAATTGGTATTTGTACTATTGTTGAAAATCGGTATATATTTAATCTAAATACTAAGATTCATCATATGTTTGCACGTAATACTAATCAATTTCAAAACTTCGCTTTACAACGTCGATATTTTATCGATATTACCAGTGACAACCAAAAAAATCCCAAATAAGGAAACAACTTGAAAATGCTTTTTTCGACCAAGTTTTGATATATAATTAAATAGAGAGATGACACTAAATACGGGATAGGACACTTAATTTGAATATCTTATTGATTGTTCTTATGGAAATGATCAGTGACATCTTTTTTTTTTTACAAACTTGTTTAAAATAAACTAATCGATATCGATTATATCTACAAAAACATTCCGAAGTTATGGCATGTATCTCCATCGATTTTATATTCAAAACATGTAAATGTCATATATGCATTGATTTTATCTTTAAAAATTGCAGGGGTCATGTCATGTATATTGATCTATTTTTTTAATGTTTGGGTTGCACGAGTGTACATAGGAAACACAGGAAACATAACAATGAACAAATACATGGTTTTCTACCGGCAATCTTTGCTATTATACCTAAGACTGATTATTTAAGCATTGAATGCTTAATTTTGGATGTCGTCGCTAACGCGCGGTATTCAATTTGTCTGCATCGCTTGGTGTTATAGGACCGACGACATCCAAAAATAAACATTCAATGCTTATGTTTATATTCATACTGATGTCTATTTGTATGGAATATTTGTGTATCGTCGCTTTAAACTTTTATATACGCTCTTAGTCAGGGATATGAAACATACATGGAACAGCTATATTAACATGTTATTTCGTTCTCTTCCGGGACTATAAATATAGTGCCCGGATCTTTGTCGAAAAAAATCTTTTTTTATTGATGAATAGATGTGATTTAACGATTATTTTCCATTAGTACATATCAAATTGGTTATGTAAGTTTAAACATTTTATTTATTCTTACAATAACAAATATACTTAAAACGCATGATGACGTTTATATTTGTGCTCATGGCGCATGGATTTGCTAAGTGTATGAAAAGTAAATTGAACGTCGCAGATTTCCAATGCAATATAAGGGTAAATATACCCTGAATGTAAACATTGTAAAATTGAATTTATCTATTTTGAAGCCATGCAGAAATATTTTGCCCATTAATGTAAGGGATCAAATATGAAAAATAGTCGTCATCGGACGCTTTCATTTTTGATAAAAACGGAATCAATTATCAAAAGAAATTTACCTTAACAACTGATGCAAATTATAAAATATGCAAGTGTTATATCCTAAATATGAAAATCATTCATTTAAAAATATCCAAAATATTGAAAATGTTCTTATTGTTTAGTTTCTAGTCAGAACAATAATTTCGATTTCTTAATTTTACCTTCCTTATTGCAAAGTAATCAGATATGTTAACAGAGTTAAAATGATCAGCTTTTTTATTGAAATACTGACACGTTGATCTGATAAAACATTTCTACTTCGAATGCTGAACTTTTTTTTGAATTGATAACTGTATCCTTTTATTAACAATTTATTTTTACCAACCTGAAACTGCAAAAACATTAATGTAAAGGAAAGTAGCAATTATGCATGGACACCAAACTTTGATTGCTACAAAACTCGATATACTTTTTATTGAATTGAAATACTTTCAACCGGGGACAGTCCGAAAACGAAGACATGTCAAGTGTGATCAGGGAATATAATTTGAGAAAGAAACTCATCATTACTATGACATAATGCCTTTCTGTAAATAGCATAATAAAAGAGTTGACTACTCATGTCTTAAAAAGAGACATTATAAACAGCCATAATGAATATTGAAATCATTCAAGGTTAATGGTTTCACTTTGTACCTTAAGTTGAAGTTTCATTGCAATCTGGTCGGTTCAATAGCTCTCTTTTTAATTACAGCACAAAACGAAGTGGGAGTAAGTCCCCCACGTAATGCATCATTCTATAACCATACAATATTTGACAATGAATTGAATTTTTCTTTCAATGAGTTTTATAATTGTCTTTCATTTATTTTTTTAGTATTGTGTTACATTTAATACAGAAATTCAAAGGGAACATATGCAATTAGCGGTAGAACTTGATTTATCTTTGATTAATGAACGTATTGTTATTGATAATTTTAGGACGGAAAGGAATCACGTTTGAAGTCAACATAAGTCGGGCACCTGAACTTGATTTGATAATTAATAAAGTGAATGTTTTCTCATTATAAGATTTACGATATTAATGAGGTGATGTAACGTGTTTTTGATTCATCAATCATTAACACTATAATGACAACCACATTCATAAATGATGTATTTTTTTATTCTTATTTTTTATAGAAATTGTATTCACTTTACATTAAGTTTAACATTTATTAACCCAATATTATAAATGTAGTCTTTATTTTTTTATATCAATTATCATCATTGAATTGCCGAGCAATAAAGAAACAATCAACGGATATGTAAAAAAATGGCTATTGAATAAGATTTGCTGCTTAACATTCAATAAATATTCAAAGCAAAATATATTAGCAAACAAAATAATATGTTTTACGGTGCGACCGTTGGGGCGAGCGCAGCATGTGATAAAACAATGAATTATGATAAATCAATAAAAATAAAATTAACAACTTAAATAAATTTGATTGCAAAAAAAATAAAACATACCTTTTTTTCAGTAAATTTCCAATATCCATGCATAGTTTATAAGATTTCATATGTTATAAGATTTGTTATTTATTTATTTATAAGTAGAACAATAGTGTAATCTCAGATGAGATGAAATGTTGTTGAATAATAAAGATTTTAATATAAATGTTCATTGCACTGTATCTCCTCTTTTAAAGTGATTGTAACGTCAGTTCATCCCCTTTTTTGCAGTCGACATTTTTTCTTATTAATTATTAATATTGTTTAATTTACGCTTAAAAATATTTGCTTATCATATTAAAGGGACATGAAGTTGCCCCCCCCCCCCACTTGGGATTGGGAGCATGTAATAAATGGAAGTGAAAATAAAGAAACCATTGAACTGCTAAAGTGCTGAAGGATTAGAATTTTCAGAATTTTCAGAATTATCTTTTTTTTCGTTTTGCTTGTAAAGATTTTTTGGATGAGGCTGCCATCCACCCCTCTCCCCCCCTTTTAAAAAAACCGATGCTACGTGTACGTTCCTGGAAATTACCGTAATTATACTGAATAAAATAAATGTGAGCATTCATCCAAATGAGTGCAAGTTACAACTGTTTCCTATATCTGAAGAAATGTCCTCATTCTTTAGCTTTGCAAGATTTTGAGAGGATTTTGGTAATTTCAGCAGATTTACAATAACTTCAGTTAGAGTAATTTCCCCTTATTGTTACGTCAAAGTTCACGTTGTGTCGTCTGACTCTTTAAAACTCCCCTGAGAAATAAAAGTAAGCAAAGTATACTGTTTTATTTACTTAAAAAGCATGATGTTCTTAAAATTACACATCTTATATGCTTCTCAAAAGTTTTACTTTGATTCTCGCGAGAACGTGAGGACTTGGAAACCATTGGTACTATGAATTGTGGGTCCAAATTTATTGACGCCGAAAAAATCTATCGGATCAATGTGCAAACCTTTGTGACGTCACTCGATTATTATTTTTTTTTTGATTGAGAGTGTACTGAGGTGAACTTTAGAGGTAACATTGACTGTATGTCGTATACATCGTTATTGTTTTGATTGTCTTGCTGATTCTCGTGAGAGTGTGAAGTGATAAAAATTGCCATGATTACAGGGAACTACTGGGACGATTAAAACAATGCATTACTGGTCTGATTTACTGACGCCAAAAAAATCCGTTAAATGAATGTGCAACTGGTCCGAATTTTCTATTCACACACGCCTTGCCGTTAGAGCTCGCTTCGCGCCGGCGCTGCGCGCCGGCGAGCTGCGCTCTCTATAAGTTCATGAACAAATATGCACTTCTGATAAGTGTATGTCATGATGGCCATTAAATGTTTGTTGAAAGTTATGAAATTGGGACTGAATGACAAGGCTAATATGTCATTACTAAGTCACATCACAGTTACCTTTCAATCACCTTCTAGGATTATTTTTTTAAATTTAGTGCTTTATCCTGCACTTAAAAAATATGTTAATAAAAGATTAAATTAAATCAATAAAGGAACTGTTTTTTTTAAAAAGCCTTACAAAAAGTGCTTGTTTGTTATTTTGTTACATTTTAGAATTTAATCAGACACAACTCAGTATTTTCCTATATTGATCTTTATAAAAATATACTTGTAATAGTTGTTTAACAAAATATAAAGGCAATATGTTTTCAAAAATCCATTTCAAAGGATATATTTTTTAATTCACAGAAATATAGTGTATGCTAATCAATATAATCAACGACCTGGTGTGTATTTAATGTCTCGTAACGTGACAGTTATCCCTCGGAATCAGCACAATGCTTTGATCGGCTTAGCAGCCTTCTCTGTTAAATAAACAATAAAAGAAGTTATCATTAAATTTTAACCGATTCTCGATTGTGTTAAAGAAATCGTGTATGTAAAGACGACAGCCCAGCACGACCTGATCAGCGATATGCACATACTAGACAATAATTACTCGTTCACGTGAAAACAGTAGTGCATACATTTAAATCTCCTTTAAAATGAAAAACTTTCACAGTGGATGTCATACATCGTTTCCATTTGTCAATAATGAATGTCGCTGTTATGTTACTTGGGGTTTTATCTTATTTTGCCTTAACTGTGGAACATGAAGTAATGACGGGTAAATTCAAATCAAGCAATCGTTATGATAACCTGTTACCGGACCATGATGGCGCTTATTTGATGCCAGAGTTCACATCCACCCTTTTGGAGTGTACCGGACTGTGTTTATTGAATCGCTTATGTGAAGGAGTTTTGTTTAATTCCATTTTGAAGGAGTGCATGCTTCTACGTTGTTCTTTGTTTGGATTGAAAACTATTGAATCAGCGACAAAATTGAAATATTTCAACCTTATAAATGGCAAGTATTAATGTTTGTTGGAGCTTGCTTCAAAATATTTGCTTCACTGTGTTCAACGCACTGATTTGATAGCGAGTGTAGATATGAAACACAGTAAGAAAATAAAGTCACCCAATATATGACATTAATATACAGACTGGTTATCAATGTGATTATTTGATATATCTAATTTGTTTCTTTATTTTTAATTGCTCAGAGTGTGATGTCGGCTGGTCAATGTTTAAGAACCATTGCTACTTTTACAATGAAACAATGGTTACATGGCTGGAAGCAAAGGTATGATTAACACTAACTTAAATACATAAAACACACTTTTGCTTTATACCAACGGCCGAAAAAAAGGAAGTTTTAATTTTTAATAATACTTAAATCACTTTAATCTAAAATGCCGGGTTTATTTTTATTGTCTTTTACTATTACTATTTTACTATTCTTTTATGCATGTTGATTATGAGAATGATATAAACCATTCCAAAGTTTGGAGAAAACTCGTTTTCAATGTGTCCTTAAATGTTATATCATGGTTGTTTAGTTCTCTTAAGCCGTAAGCTTAATGGAGCTTATCTTTTTTTTTTACATAAGCACATGATACGTTGGTTTGTTTGTTTTTTATTGTGTTTTTTATAACGTTTCGGTCATTAAAAAAAAAGAATTGCAGATTTCAATCATACATTAATTATCAAGTTTTATAATTGTCTATATGAATATGAAAGACAAAACCTACCTTCAATGGAATATGATTAAGAGAAAACAATTAAGATGTGTTAACTAGATAAAGTTTTTTTTATATATCAGATAGGCCAGAAACATTTTTATGTTTTAATTTTTTTCTGCTAAATAATCATTTTTCAATGTTCAAATTTACGATAAAATGCTACAAGTGCTGCTAAAAAAATGTCGCTTCAATGTACATAATTTTTAACCATTAACAATTGCCCTTAGCATTTTGTTCAATAAGTTAACTTTGAAAATAAACAGCTTACAAGATTGATACATTTTGATACATTTTACAGATCATTTTTTAAAAAAAAATTTCCACCACTTTTTGAATAAAAAATTTGATAAAAATATCATAATATAATCGCATTGTATTGCTATTTTTTTTTTTTTATTGGCATAAGCATAATTGTGAGTCAATGGACGGATATTTGATAGAAATTCAAGATCAGGAAGAAATGGACTGGATTACAGTGAAACTGCTAAAAGCAGGTAAACAAGTCATTTTTCGCTACTACATGTACCTGTCTGTATCATAGTGTACTACTTCCAAGCTAAACATCAAATATAATATGATATAACATCTTTCAATAAGTTTTCTCGTTATTTCACAAATCAGATAATTTCATTCCTATGCCCTGAAAATTGCCGAATCACACCGGAAATAGCTATATTGCCCTCCTGGAAACAGATATATATCACAGTAAATAGTTATATGGCCTTCGGCATCGGGCGACATAACACCTTAGGGCTTTCTTGTCGCCTCGGGGCAATTATTCTGGTATGTCGCCCTCAAAGACATGTAATATATATATATATATATATATATATATATATATATATTGATATGCTTTATATTTTCGTGATAATAGAGCTTCACTAATATCTTAATGTAATGGACCGGACAGAAATGTACCATGCACATCAAACTATAGATGAATAATAAAATGACCTATCAAAAAATTGTTTTCCCATGACCAAAAAATGGTTACAACTAATGATTACATTGGTTGTAAAAAAATAAAAATATATTCAAAATGTTAGTGGGTTGATTTGACAAACATAAATTCATAAGCAATGGAACAAGTTTAGTGACATTTGTAAACAATGAAGTAATTCTATGATATTTGTACGGAACATGTGATCATTCATACATATAGCTGGTCATGTGACTATCAGATCATCTGTTTAAACATGTTGTACGTGTTAGTAAAGGGTTCTTATAATGCTGCACTGATCCATTATCACCTTCTATTTACCACGTATATTCAATGTTGAATTGAAATGTAAATGCCAACTGCTGACAAACTAATATCGTAAACAGTAACGGAGATTTATATATTCTGCTACCGTGGTACATAAGGTAAATCAAATCTCATTAGGACAACAAATCCGAGAAATGTTTAATTTTAATTAACTGTGAGGGCTTTAATTAAAGAAAATGCCCATATTTTGCAAATACAAGAGTTGTCCCAAAATAGCGTAGACAGAACAATTTACTTAGAATCTGCTCACTGCAATTTATTTTAACTTCTATAGTTTTTCAATTACCCTTGCGCAAATAATACTGAAAAATTCAAATATGTCCTTTTTTTGGTTGAAAAAATGAAAAAATAGTAATTAGTTTTGTCAGGTGGCGCAATGTGCTACGTCAAACATTTCCAGTCATAATGTTGTTGCTAAACCCTCCACATCATTCATTATAACATTTACGTTTTATTTCCAAAAAATATTTTCCTGAGTGCACATTAAATATTCATTTTTAGTTTTTTTTAAAAATATTTATATTTATTAATAGGTGCATACGATCTGCCGACTCCAAACATGCCCTGTATTTCTCGTTGTCTTACGTCCGTTTTACCAAAATGCGTCGTTTAGCATTTTGACGTCCATTTCTTTTGGTTAGGGTTTCTGTTTTCACTTATTTGCTTCATACTCGTCTGATTTTTTTTCAATTTTGCAATACTCCTAATTCACAAAACGTATTTCTAAGCGATTTAGTTAATTTTATTTACTTCAAAAGCCGCTTAGAATTTGTTTCAATGTCTATACCAAATTTGATAAGTTACCCCTTTGCCGCCTTAAACGCCGACATCATCATTTTATAATGAGTAAACACATCAACTTGCCAGAAAATGTGCTTTAAAATCTTTAAAACTTTTGTTATAGCTAAAACTTATTCTATGTTGATAATATAATTTTCAACAAATATAAACGTTTTTTGATTTGTTCATTCGAAAAGTACTTTTCCCCGTAATTTTCATTTCTTTATGTTTGAATTAAATTTTCGTTTTTGACATCGTACATTTCACTTCTTTAATCTAAAAAAATATTTGATTTCTAGACATAATTTAAATGCAAAATACTTGAACCCTTTATGACACAAGTTTCATCTTCCTTTGTCTTCGATTAACTGAATTACGCCACTTGTTTACGCTATTTTGCGACAACCCCTGTATGTGTCTGTGGTGGATAACTTCATGTATCATTTTATAGCTATGAATATAAAGTGAGTACCTCATGTAAAACGGGATCAAACAAATAACAAAAAGGTGCACCGAAACATTCATTCTGGCAGCCGCAACAGTACACCGTGTATCGTCTATCAATGAAAAAACAAAATCAGCAACACTAATCTATGACACATTATGCAAGTACATAAAGAGGCACAATATGGATCTCTGTCATTTATTCACCTAAATGGAAACTGAAAAATCTAGAAAGAGGACTGCTTTCCAGTGCAAGCCATTTAATGACCTTTATTTTATTTTTCGGTCGCTAGTACTTCACTAAATAGTGTGCTTTTAACATGTAAAGTTACCTTGCCTTCTTTATCAATTCCCACTTAACCAGAAATACATTATCATAACTTGCAAACCTCATTATACAACAAGGATACCTTTTAATTATATATGTGTTTTTTTTCCTCTTTTTTACATGTAGCAACTACTGTAATTTTAAAATTATTCTGTGTTTATCGATTCAGATGTATGTTCTTCAAAAGCAATGTGTTCGACATGGTGCGGAGGAAATAAGCTAGTCCCAACACAGTACACCTGGTCACATTCGAGCTCGGGTTTGGTCTACACAAACTGGGAACCCAACGAACCAAATAACAATGACCAGTGTATTAACATGCGTCATTATGGACAGTGGAACGATGCATCGTGTTACGGGCTTTTTAAATTTATTTGTGAAAAGCCATCGTAATATCATTTAAAAATAGATTCTTTATTGTATAAATATGTTCCGCAGCGATGGACTTCAACTTATATTACATTTTATTAACTCCTCCAGGGTTAGTTTAACAAAAAACTGTTGCAAGCTTTTTACAGTATTGATATCGGTTTTGTTTTGTTTGTTTGTTTTTAGTTTTCTTTTGAAATGCATGGTTAGCAAATTCTTTGATGGACTGCCCCTTTAAGAGTTTTTGATATGTAATGATGTGAAACAATTTGTACAAGATTTTTTTTAAATTTTACTTTTATATTTTGCAAGTAGATTTGAACCTGCACCACTTCTCAATTTTATCAATAATATACATTTCTTTTTCAGAATTGCCCATATACATGTATAAAAATTAATAATTTTAAAAGACTTTCGTCTATTATAATGGTTTATTTCTTGGTTAAAAAACACGTGAAAGCAATAATAAATAGAGGCACAACTCTAAATCACATTGAAAACGGTGTTCTACCTTAACATTAAAGTATAAATAATTTGATGTTTTATTCTAGTATTGTACAGTGGGGGATAAATTACAAGAGAAATATGAGTTAATCCGTTTTTGATTAAAGAATATTTGCTTATAACAAACAGGAAGATACAAATATAGTCGCCTATCAATTGTATTTTATTTTGATATTATGTGATGTCGATGTTAATTTTGTCTAGTGCATTTATATTAGTACATGTAACTTTTTTGCTTTTGACTATCACACATACGTTTAGAAAAATAGTCGAATCAATTTCAAAAAATCATCTAAGTTTTCGTAGGAAAGGTTTTAATTCATGTTTTTCTAATAAACGAAACTGAGTTATTTTGACATGTGTTAATCTTAAATTGTGAACATTTTAAACGGCGTGTTCAAAGCCAAATGATACTAAAATGATGGTGGTATTGTCAAATTTGTAATTCAGGTAATTGATCCATACATTATTATTGGCATATAGTAATATCCACATATTAAGCATGAAATACAGCGCGATGATACCCAAACATGAGATTCGCTTTTTATATTTACAATTTCATTGTCTTTGGAATAAAAGTTGTTTTTATTGTTCAATAAATGTTCAATGCAACTTTTCCTGATTTGGTGTTTCTGTGGAGACTCTGAAAGATGATATGCAAATGTATTTAGATAAATGTATAACAAATCATGGTTTATGGGTTTATACCAGCCGATCAAGATTGATGATACGATGCATCTAAAAACATAAGGCGCGCACTTCTTTGTTTTTTTAAACGCTTGCTGTGTTAATTAAAAACACATTTTTATGCATTCATAATAAAATACAACATACAATACAAACTATTTATTCAGCTTGTTGATGATTAATTCAACTTTGTTATTTCATGGGGAAATCAATTAATTTTACATTTCCTCCGGTATTTTACCATCATGTGGTGGTTGGGGGGTGAGGGCTGCTGTTGTATTTTTTGGCATGTAATTGTTGTATTCTTTTTAGCTTTTATACCCGCCAAAGTAATAGTTTTACTTCAAATATTAAAAATTCGGAAAGCGAAGACTGTCGAGTATTTCCTCATTTTTTATCAAATACATTGCCTTGTTTATAAGATAATATAAATCAATACGTTTACAGCTTATGATTAAGTAAGGCTTCATGATATAAAACTTTAACTTGTATATTTGGTTTTAAGTGCTTGCTGTCGAATTGATACTTAAAAATAAGAATTAAAACCAATTGAATTGCAACCAAGTTTGGGGAAAAAATGAAAGATTAGTAGACACGTAATAATTTTACCCTGCAAAAATTATAGCAGTAATGTCATCGCTACAAAAATATTGACAGGACATTCACATTTTGTGTAAATAGGTTCCGATTTAAAAGGCTGTCAAACACTGTCGTCATAATAGTTGTACCTACCTCAAAGATGTTTATCGATAACAGTTACATCATCGCAATAACAATTTTACCTTTCGTTTTGGTAAACTCTAAAATACACCTCGAAAACCATTGTCAACTTCCGCTTCACGTCGGTTGACAATGGTTTTCTTGCGGTGTCAATTTAACTGGTACCCTCCCAAGCAGACACTATTTATATAATGTCATCCCCATGTCAATGTTCTGATACGTGGGATGGCAGGATAAACAAATTCATATTTGATGGGAGAGATTTACCAAACGTTAAGGTATATGAAGTGTTGCATCTTGAAATTGATTAAACAAATTATCAATATGTTTTTTAAAAAGCCTCGACGCTGGTAAACATTATTCTGAAAGGGACTGTTGGTGTTATAAGCATTTATATATTATGTGCTTCATAGCGAATTTCTCAAATCAATGTAATATTGACCTCTTTATAAAATCGAAAAGTGCATATAAAAGCTAAGGGTACTTGGCGAACTCCTATTACATAATGCAAGACTAGTATAATTTAAAATGAGCCAAGTTGACACGCTGCCAAAAAATAAAACATACATATATTCCATGATTATGTCATCTTAACATATGCCAGATGCTTACATGAGAGACAAAACAATCAATAATACGGTTAAATATACATTTCTCAACGCAAACTTACATTGACAAAATGAATTTAATTAATTGACAAATTGAATGGGATCATGAGAACGTAACTGACAACGCGTATCATATTAAAGAAGACGAATGACTTTTTAATCAAGTAATTGCAAATGAAATTGACACCTTGTTATCACGACATTACCTAACTGGCAAGTTGGGATGCAATTTTAAGAGAGAGAGAGAGAGAGAAAGAGAGAGAGAGAGAGAGAGAGAGAGAGAGAGAGAGAGAGAGAGAGAGAGAGAGAGAGAGAGAGAGAAAGAGAGAGCAGACTCAATGCGGGAAAACGTTCAGCTCCACTATTGGTAATGACGGCGTCCCTAGGTGACAGTTTTACTTATCTGAAACATATCATTGGAAATATTTCGGGAAAAATCGTGACCAAAATGGAAACACGAAACTGTTTCGGTTTGTTTAGGAATTGACTCGAATTTTGAGAAAATCATAACGAAATCATTTATTGATTCCCGATTCTCATTTTTCCCCATTTCACTTTTTGTGTGTGTGCTGTTTAACGTTAGGCAGTGGAATAAGTAGGTAATTCAATTTGAAAATTTGACTAAACCAAATTTCATGTCAAAATATATTACATAATTAGCATTATTGTTGGATCATAACATGTGTAATCATTGTGGGGTTTTCTGCTGCAATTGTTTATAAATATAGCTGTTGTGTTTGTTCGATAAATATATATCTCTTGTATTTGTTTAAGCTGGGGTTATTAGTGCTATTTATTAGCGCTTTCTTTGATTATGTCGTCATCAATAACGGCATTTGTATCACGTGCCGTAGATACGTCATTTACAAAAGTAATGTGTGTAAACAACCAGTGCAAGACATAAACACACAGCTATCTCATTTTCATAGATTGATTTTTGATATTGGACTATTAGTTACTTTTTGATATAACTTTAACATGTTTGACTCCCAGACAGTAAAACAACAGTAACCATACGAAGATAAAACCCGCTCACTGCAATTCTGAATACTCATGTAGTGAAGACAACAAAACTATATTAAGAAGCACATTTATTCTGTTAATGCATAGAAATGAACTACCTAATAATAATACCATTATATAAATTATTTAGACAGTATTTTATTATAATCCACACCGCTGTTTGGAATGTAAAGTGAATTATAAGTGCTTAAATACAGGGTTTTTATCTTTACGCTGTGGTTAACCCTCTGGCTGCGAGAGGGACACATATGTCCTTTTACCGCTGGCTGCGAGAGGGACATATATGTCCCTCACGACGTCATAAACGTAAAATCCATTCTCCCTTTCATTTTTAATGA
Source organism: Magallana ariakensis (assembly GCA_020458035.1). NCBI lineage: Eukaryota > Metazoa > Mollusca > Bivalvia > Ostreida > Ostreidae > Magallana > Magallana ariakensis. The sequence continues at coordinate 71,832,253 of CM035811.1, forward strand.
ATTTCATTACATCTTCACTCGAATTTTAATGGATAAAATGATTTTATTTTTTTAGAAACATCAATCTTTTGTTATAGAAGATAAACAATTTAATTATAATACTGCATTTTTTAAAGAAAATTTTAAAAATAGACAAAAGATACGGACACTCGCTACGACTTGATTTCGTAAGTAATGAGTGTTAACTTGTTAGCGGTTATTATTTTCGAGACTCATGCATCCTTTAATGTTAATAATATCAAACAAATGTGAAAAATAAATTTAAAAAAATGTTTTGGGGCAATATATTTATTTGCGACTATGTTCACAGTATGTCATACCTATTCATACCGTTCTCCTTTTTAGTTATCCCGGTAATAAAAATGAATGAAATTATCATACAAACCAAACAAATCGAAAAATAAAAATGAATTATTCAGTAATCATTACCTCTCCACCCCGTGTTTCTTCGTCAGGATTTAAAAAAAGTGAATTAATACATGCCGTTTCTAATAAATTTTAAGAGTACATCATATTTAATTAACCGACATCGGAATGCACACCATGATTAACATTTTTTTTTAGATATGAAAGTGATTTTCCTCTGCTATGAAAAAAATTACAGAGTATGGTTTTCATTGTTGAGTTGCGGTATTTGCAAGTTTTCAGACAGTTTTTCGAAACTGGACTCTCTAGTGCCGTGCTCTAAGCTTCCGTATCTAAGATTTTCTTAAAGTACATGTATGTATACCTAGCCCTTGTAGAAGTCTAATGTACATTTTGCGAGAATCAACTGTAAGCTAAATAAATGGCCTAGTATACTACTGTATACAGGGAAATATTCGCCCCGTTTTATTTTCGCCCTCGTTGTCAGAGGGCAAATTTAAGATTAGGCGAATTACAATGTCCCAAATTATCTCTCTCTTAACTGTTTCTGGGCGAAATCAAGACGGGGCGAAGCTGTTTGCCAATGTAGAGGGGCGAAAATTACACGGTGGGAAAATGTATACAGTATCACGATGAATTTGCAGTTCATTAGAATTTAAAGTTTCAAAGTGAATAAAGGAGAAATCCATCATCTGTTCTTTCTGACATAAATTATACGCATACTACCCATTTATCAACTTCTGATATAAAGCACAACTTAATAAGTTTAATTCGAATATTGTTCATAAAGGCGGTGTCAGTAAATCTACGTATTCCTATTTTTTTTAAAGATATTACTTAATAACAGATAAAACGGCTAAAATCTTATGAGTACACAATAAATGCATATAAAATCTCACTGGAAACGTTTACTCATTTCATTTGTAGCAGTGGTGTTTATTTTTGAAACAAAGGATGACTGCACTTAGCGCTGGGTTTTGGGCCCTTTTCGGTCGCTTAATTCTGTTGCGTTTATTTCTTATCTTAATACATGTATCACTTTTGTTATATTTTTTACAGAGTCTAGTAAATTTCCAACATGAATTAAGGTAGTCCTATACTTGGCACTAAATGAGCTCAATCACTAAAAGCTTAGCTTTAAATGATAGATATATGTTATAGTAATACATATATACAAAAGAAAATATGTATGTTTACACGCTAGTCTTTTTGTTATCACTTCTCAAACGGGAGTACCCTCTTCCGAAAAATATTGACAATGATGAAATTTGACAGACGTCCGTTTTTCCTAAAACTAATTACCAATTTTGGGGAAATCAGAAATGGACATACAAAATAGCGTAATAAACATTTATAAAAACCATATTTCATAAATATTTCTGCGCAAATGGTTGTGAATAAGTACGTTTTATAGGCCCGATGTATCAAAAAAGAAAACAAATAAATGCGATGCATGCATGGTATTTGGTCATTTTCTACAAATATACAACTACTGTTTAACGGAGAACAATAGACATACATGCGCTGACTATGTACGAAGTCGGTATAAAAGTGGGCGTCCTCATTATCGTTTGGAGATAAAAACAAAAAAAGTACTTGGTAACAACATCCATACTTTTATTTAACGCATTTACGAAAAGTTTCAGTTTAGATGTTGACCATCTCTGCAATTGAAAGAAAAAATCTTCTTCTTAAAGTTTATATTCTCGCAATTATCGCATGTCCTTAAGTGCAGTCATCCTTTCACAAAGTAAAAACAAAACCAAGGTATTGATATACTACGTATTTGATTGTTTTGAAAGCTTTTCTCAAGAACTGTATTATATACGTTGATGTTTAAAGTGTGGACAAAATTTTGCAGGCAACATCTCCAATCATACCATTACCATTGATCATCGGAACTTTTGGTTCATGAAACAGCCATAGCAAGCATACATGAACGAAAGTACTGTCATGGTGTAAATTTAGATCAAGACGGTGTCTTTGGCTTAAGACGTATTTCATGTAGAAAATTTAAATATTTAAGTAGACCTGAGACCTAATTGGTTTGTCTTAAAAACAAAGATGAGTTGACAAATCGCTTATAGTAGATAAATGTACTTTATTTACTATAATACATTTACATCTACCGAGTATGATTCTCTCTATTTTTTACAGAAACTTATAGGTAATTAATAGCTCTAGAGAAACAGTTAGACTCAAATCCACACGCCCCGTTTATCTAAACCTTTTGGTCGAAACCTACAGCGACCTAAGAAAAAACACGGATTGCACGAAATAATATTATACTTTCATGTTAAATACTGAAATCTGATTAGTTTAGACGCAGTTGACAATCCGTTCCCATACCCTCAGCTTTCGCAACACACTTGGCAACGGGCCGATAGAACGAATTTTTACATGCGCGTAAATTATGCGCGTACGGTTCGCCGTAGAACTCACGTCTTTTCTATATAAAAGCTGTAAAATTTGCTATAAAATTAAGAAATTCAGTATAATAAAATAAATAGTGCCTGCTTGTGAGGGTACCAGTTGAAATTGACAACTGGTACCCTCCCAAGCAGGCACTATTTATTTAAGGAATAAGGAATCATTCTTTGAGTATTATAAGGTGATAATTTTGGTCGGGGCGTGATCAAATCCAATAAAGCCCGAAGGGCTTTATGATAGATTTTATCACGCTCCGACCGAAATTATCACCTCATAATATTAAAAGAATGATTCCTTATTACTTATTTACATAATTTTAAGCCATCGTATGATTAAATATTTAAATATAAATAAGCAAACCCCTCTGGCGCCGCAATTTGGCGTCATTTGAAGTGATGGGCTGTATAGTACAAAATCGATACGTAGTGTTATTACAAGCAAGTCACTATAAAATGTAAATATATAATGATAATGATAACGTCAGGCTCAAAATCCCATAGGATGATGTATATTAACAGTAATTTGGTGAATTTCACTAACTTTTACAATCAATATTTTAATTAATTAAAAGAAAGAAGTAAAAATGCTTTCTTTGATGATTCATGCGGGTTATGAAGGTAGCGATCATTGCAGAAAAAGAATACATAACCCACTATGTATATTTTACTGCAATGTCACCATCTTCATATCCCGCAAGAATCGCAAAAGAAAGCATTTTATTTTGTTTAATTATTCGCGGCGAATTTAAATGTTAACATGTTTCAAAACATATAATTTTAAAGGTCTCTTGGCCAGATATCAGACACTATACATGTGCGGATCTAGAGGGGGGGGGGGGTCATATTTACAAAAAAGTTATATTATCGCAAATATGCTTCGAACCCCCTCCCTCTGGCAATAACAATTACCCCCCCCCCCCCCGGGAAAAAAATTCTGGATCCGCGCATGCTATACACTTTAACAAGATAGATTATTAACATCGATTATTGATAAGATAGCGCCAGTACTTTTACAGTATATTTCTACTTGCGTGAGTCCAGTGAAATTAAACAAATTATCAATTATTAAAATCTTTACAAAAAAATACTTTATTGTACTGTGTAACAGTTGACTAAATTTAATTAAAATAAAAGGATTTACTTATTTAAAAAATTCTCTCTCTCTCTCTCTCTCTCTCTCTCTCTCTCTCTCTCTCTCTCTCTCTGAACGAAATTTTTAGTTAAAGTATAGCAAATTTGTTTAAAGTGTCGTAGCATACATGTAGTTCCCATGTAAATAACTAACATTGAGTTATTAGTGTTTTCATTGTCAATATTAATCTTGTGAACAACAAGGTAGGTGTTCCGTCTTGTTCGACAAATTGCCAAATGATTGTCTGATATACCAAGTAGATCTAACATTGTGAAGGAAGTCGTAAGATGTTGACCTTTTAAATAAACATTGCAGATGAAATAAAATTCTAAAAATTAAGCTGTTTATCTATGCTAGGCGCTGTGTTCTGTTAAGGTAATGTTCGCGGCTTACGTTGGATTTTTCATTATAAGAAAATGCATCCATGTTACATGGTAATTTATTCACAATAATAGTTGTTTTATCAATAAATTCAAATTTTTGCATGTCCCATATTAGAACTATCAATGGTCAAATTTCTTGATTTTAAACAGCCGTTTGGATGAAGTTAAAACAAATTTTTTATAACCAAATATTTATAGCAAAAACAATGTATTACTTTTAATCAATATAAAAATAGTCCAATTTATATGTAATTATTATTATTGATGGATAATACATTCGTTTGCGTGACCACTCGTAAAAACTAGGTAATGAAAACCCCTTTCTATAAATTTGCTCATCATATTTTGATTGTACTCTAATACTACTTTTATTAAATATGGGAATCCTGTTGGTATCATATGTTTTTATAATTATGTATCAAACAAACTTTGCTTCTGCTTCTCAACAGCAATAAATTCAAGGATACAGTCATGAAATCTTGGGAAAATGTATAGCGGAAAAAACAGTAAAGAATAACAGCGCTAGCATTGTAATCCGCACATCGAAGTAGAACGCGCACTTGTTACATTCTTTGAACTTTGAGAAAATCCTGCGTAAAAACGTCGAAAAATTATGACGTCGTTTTTAACGTCGCAGTGACGTTAATATTTCTGTTCAATAACGTCGCAGCCAGAGGGTTAACCTTTGGTTTAATATATGCTGTGGTGAAATAATGAAACACGCTTCTGCAGGGAGTTAAATTCAGTTTTCATTTCATTTTCATTGTTTGATATTTATGGTCGGCTGACCAGCAGGTTGTTTTTTTCAATGACAATGTTCTATATGATTTTTCTTTACATATATCAAAAAAGCATATCATTTTTATTCAAAGAAAAACTTGAATCAAACATTTTATGGCAATTAATGACAAAAGCATGTACATATAGGTTAACTGTGTTAAAGAACTGACTTTTTTGTTCAATGATGTTATTGTTATGCCCTCTATGTTGAACAATACTGTGGAATCATTTTTATTCGTGGGGGTCAATGTTCGTGGGTAGCCAAAATTTTCTTGGTTCGTGGGTACCAAATTTTGTTGGTAGCAAGTACTTTTTCGCAAATAAATATTAAACAAATTGTTGTAGGGGATGGAAATTCGTTGGCAAGGGTTACCCACGAAAGCCACAAACATTAGTCCCCCACGGACAATGATGATTCCACAGTAGACCAAGATGATATTTCTCTAAATCAATCCTTAACAATTGAAATTGCAATAAAAAATGCAATTAAAAATTATTTAAATTTAAGGATATGGAAAGAGAGAGAGAGAGAGAGAGAGAGAGAGAGAGAGAGAGAGATATTTTGACATTTTTTTAAATATGTATAAGCAATAAAATCAAATACAGCTAGGTACATACGTAGTTAAGCTAATAGATTGCAATAGTCACGTGTTTAATATATACAAAACATGTAAAACAGATTTAAACGTATAATATATAGCTTTGAAGTGAGCTTAGTATTGTCAAATATGCCTTTTTATTGCATTGTTTTTTTATTGTTTATTTTCTATCAAAATCACAAACAGCTTGTTCCTTCCCTAATTATATAAGGTCAATTAGTTCTTATTATCGTGGTGTTAATTTTGTGGATTCCAAAATATCCTAACCAATTGTCGATTCTTAGCTTCTTAGGTTTTTTTTTTTCCTGTAGAGCTTGCGATGTTAAAATTTGATTCAAAACGAAGATCATCGTCACCCTATTCTATAAACCGTTAAATAATGTGTACACAACTCAAATCAGCAAACCTTAAAATTAAATTAAGATAAAAAAATGTTCCTTATTTCAACAGTCATTTTTACGCAGTGCATAAACGTCTCCATAAAAAAATAATGGAGGATATTGATAAAAACATCTGACAAATATGACTTTGTAAAAAACAAACAACCAAAAACATCTGTATTAATTACTATTATCAATAATTCCCGTCAGCACAGCAACAGTGCATGAAGCCATACCGAGAAAATACCCAAGTTTAAGATATCATAAATTAGCCGTAGTTGTTGGATAACAAAATTTGATCGTTATTCTTCGCTTTCATTTTCCCCACGCATAAACTCCTTTATTACAGTCAATTACTAACGCCCTGATACCATTGACAGATTAAGTTCAAGGATTCATTGAAGGAAGACGTGACCCCGGGTGTAAATACATGTACGACCAAAATCTAATTGTGACAACTCCAATATGCTAGAAGAACTCGGAACCTAACATACCTCGTAGAAATGTATATGCACTTTATGCAAATATCCACCCTGGAAAAAAGATGTGTCCCTTGAAATCAAAACGGTTTATAGAACCGACAGAACGGAATTTTGGTATTGTAGACAAAAGGAGATTCAAATGGTAGGCTTGAAACGATTCGGGGAAAAATTGCCAGTTCATATCTTATTAAAATTTGACATATTTAAAGATTTCAAATAATTTACATCTGTTGAGGAGTAGATTGGGGAATCATGGCGTTCAAGTCCTAGGTTGATTTTATTATAATAATTTATGTTTCTGTTCTGAATTTCGTAAAAAAAAAAAATAACACAGGGTACGGCAAAATTCCATACTACCGGATGCTTGGGAATTCATTTTAAATACCAGCAGTAATTGACTGTTAATACCAAATATTATTTTTTTTAAAATGTTAATTACAAATACACATAGAACTTGCACCCCCAACACCCCCCACCAAAAAAACCCCCCAAAAACTCAAAGATTTAACCAGCCATCCTCATTTGGCGATTAAAATCGGGAATGAATTGTATATGAGGATCATTCATCAATCGCTTCGCTTCATGAATGGGCTTATGCATCGCAACATTAAAAAACCCACTATTGATGCGTTTTAAACTGACTGATTTGAAAAAGTGATTGTCACGTTAACATGTACTGCAACCAAAAAAAAAAAAAAACAAAAAAAAACAACAAAAAAAAACCCCCAAAACACCCCCCCCTCCCCCCAAAAAAAATCAAAAACAAATTAAGTTGGACTTGTATATACAACGATATTAAACCCAAATTTCTCTTTAACTGCCTCTCCAAGTTTTTCTTCGTATTTGCCTTTCACAATTTTCCAGCATAAAACAACCCTACGCTGTAAAAAAAAATGTTATTGTTAACAACAAATATTTTATCTTTTCATTGAATTCAATTGTTTAGTAAGTTAGTTACGAGTACATACATTATCATTTAACCTCTAAACTGCTTTACTATCAAAGAGTAATTAAATGTATTTGTTGATTCCCTTAAAAATCGCCGAAAACATACCGGTACTGTTTCTCTGAAAACAGACCGATTTCCTGCAAATTAGTGGGTCAGTTTTTGAACTGATACATACATATTTTTTTAAAGTTAGGGATTTCTTAGAGGGAAAAATTTCAAAATATATAGAATGAAATCATAAATATCGATAATCAAGTAGAAACTAATTTCAAACTAGTCCTGAACCATTTAAAAGTAGCAAATGGAAAACAGTTAAAAAAAGTGATATTTATTTAAACTTTCGTTTGGTTCATTGTTTCTATCGGTATGAAAAAATAGGCTTAGCATCGGTAAAAGGGCGTACTATTGGAGAAGTGTAATTTTGATGCATCCCTCGATAGTGAATTTGTGTACTTTTGAGTGTATATGGAATAATGTAAACTAAGTCTAGATTATTCTAGCAAAAATCATTCATGATTGCACAAAACATAAACCAAAATGGATATTACTAGTGCGATATCTATATCTTGTGTTATCAGATCTAACTATGCATATATATGCGGAATATAAGCTTTTTTTTATAAGCATCTCTTCTTACTATCAGAGTTGTAGTATAAAGGATTTTAATATAGAAAAAAGACTTATGGATGCTCTTTTATCAAATAAGCTGTGTGCATTTATTACAAACAGTTAATATACCATAAGGAAATAATATTAGTGTATTAAAAACATTTAAAAATACGATTAAAAATAATCAAGTAACATTCTATTAGATACAGAAATAAAATTCATATTCTACGTCACGTGTGTCTCCTTTAAAGATTTGGTCGTCCGAACCTTTCCCAGTTCATTTTGTTTTGCATTTGTTCAAAATAAGTTCATTAAAAGAGCATGCTACACATGGTTGATATTTCAATTAGAATTACCTGATAAATACATATACGTTAACTATTTCCATTTTTAAAAATTCAAAGGAGCACCATTGTAATTCATGATTCACGTTGAATTGTTGATATGATTCAGACAGCGTGTATAGTTACATTTTAGGTTCGTTACTGACTGACTCACTACAAATACATCGGTCTGATCAATTCCATACACAGCGAGGCAAAAACAAGCGGCAGCGGGAAAATTTTTTTTTTGCTCCGTTCAATCAGCTTTCTAAATATGTTGCTTGATAATAGATCTCAATACATTTAAAATGAATGAAAATTTCACTAATTTGCAGTACTTTATAACATATTTCATTTGCTATCAACTAAAAAATAATACAACGAAATGTGAACAAAATAATGATACGAATATTTTTCAGTATATTTTATTCAAATTTCATAACGCCACAGGCGTCTAGGAGCTACAACGTCTGCTTCCTCAAAGAAGAAAGTCTCTGAATAAGACAAAGCAAACCCGAACTCTTTCACAGTGATTCCATCCGCCTCCTTTGCAGGAAATTTCAAAACAGCGTAATTGATATATTTTTGTCGCTCCCTCTATAGTAAGTGTCGACATACTTGTGATAGTCAAAACCATGGTCATCTCAGGAACGTCCAAATTATGTGAGAGGACTGTTCCACCGTTTTCTGATTTATTAAGTAATAACTATGTATATGAAAAAGTACTTTCTAATATTCTGCTCGGTACAATTCCTGACTGTAGTAATATATTCTGTAGAATTACCCTTGGCAATCTTTTCAATCCCGACTTCGCAGCTATTTTCAACGAATTGTGTTTGAGGGGGGAGATTGTACTTACGGTTAAAAATCATAAGAAGTGATTCTCGCCTGGCTTTGGACTTAAGGGTTAACTTATAATTTGAGTTGTAGTCTTTGTTTGACAAAACTGCTGCAAACACGTTGTTTTCCCCTGAAATTAAAAATAATATATAAACTTTTAAGACGAAAATAACACAAATAAAGCAAAAACGTAATACTTAATGGAACTGTCAATAAATCCATTGTATTATTTATCATACTCTTTTCGTCTCTTCAAAATTTTTTAAATGCATACGCCATGTTTGGATAATATGTAGAAACTCCATGTAGAAACTTCTTTTGGCTTAGCTTCGGTATTTAAACGTTTGCTTTAGTACATAATGTTCCATTCGCCAGTGCGTCGTTACTTAGTGTTCTGTCAATATAATATGCGATTTTCACAATTCGCATTTTTAATTTATAATGCGAGTTGTACAAACTTGATTGGTATTAAAAAAAAACCCACTAATTTTGTACAATTGTACAATTATACATATAGAACGTTTAATGTAAAAACATGTACATGTATATTGGTGTCAAAACTGGGCGTTCTTTGATATAACTGTTTTAAACGTACATTAATGGATTTATTTTGGAGAGAGAGAGAGAGAGGTCTTTTCCATCAAACACACAAACCTCTAGTGACATCTAATTCATAGCCCTTAAACTCAAATTCTGTATCATCAGGACCCATAACACACCGCTGTATGTGAAGTCACCTTCTTTCTCTAGTGGGGAAGCATTCAGCTCCATTATTTGCAATGACGGCTTCCCAAGTCTCCGAACAGTTTCACCTATCTGAAAAATGAAAGTAAGTGGAAATAATTATGCAAAAATCGTGTCTAAAATAGAAACGGGGAACGTTTTTTCTGTTTTTAAAGAAATGAGCTTTATCTTGAGAAAATCATAAATAAATAATTTTATTGAAGCTAAATTCAATATTCTGACAATCATTACTATCTTCTTTCTTTGATTAATTAAAGTCTTAAAAAGCGTTGAAACTTTACAAACGCAATTTTCTTTCGGGCGAGTTAACACCCATATAATTTTTATTACTAATGAAAGATGAATAATGTACAAAGATCTAATATGCAACACCAGGAGCAAAAGCCAAACAGTATCTATTAACTTTTAAATTTCAAACAAGAACTAGCGTAAGTTGCGATATTCTTTTAATTGTCAAGATTAACCTCATGGCTTCATTTTGACAAATAGGTCAATGTATAGTCTGGACATAAATTACTACATGCACTTCAAGTTTTAGTCATGTTATATCAAAGTAGCGCATGGATAATCTGGGCCACTTATTTTTCTACGTACACAAACTGTACAGAATATGTAAAATATTCTAAACATTTTTATTGGGAGTCATCTCAAAATGTTAAAATGCAGCACATTTCGGTATATATTTCAAGTATTACATATCTAAATTGGTAGAATGGATTCATTCAAATATTTAGAAAAATAACCCTGATAATAGCATAATTCTGTGTGTAAAATTTCAAAGGCGTACATTTTTTACTTTTTCTTTTATGTTATTCCATATTCTATGTAATCCTACAAAGCTTAATTTTATAATAACGTCATTAAAGTACAATGACAACGCTCACCTAACGAACAAAAAAAACAACACAAAAACGTTTAAACATTTGTTTTTTTAATTTTTAATATTTTTATCTGGATTCTTTGTTGTGTTTAATTGAATATGGAAGCAATAAAAAAAAATGACAATAACAAACCGTCAACCATCTCAAAAATCCATAAAACGAAATACAAATTCAAAGCAGAGCAACACGGACCTCCAAGATAGAGGTAGGATCTGGTGCCATGGAGGAGTGAGCATCCTCATCTGACCGGTCACACCTGCCGTGTGCTCTTTGTCGTAATCGGGTAAATAAAAACCGCAAAAGTCCGTAGACAATTAGGTAATTAATTATGGTCTAACAATTAGTATGAAAAACGTCAGTCAGCATAAAATTTCATAAAATGTATAAATACACTGTATTTTACTACAAGAGGCCAATAGGCCTTAACGGTCACCTGAGTAGCATAACCCATACACAAACGTGTCATGGAGTCTCATATATGCATTTAATTAAGTTTTATTTTGGAATAGAAATTTTTTTAATTTGTAATGACGACCACCTCAAATCTTTCAAAAAGGACTATTAAACCTATAATTTTAGCGAAAAACTTAAAAAATCATAAAAGAGTGCATGACCTGATATTGAAAAGGTGCAAGACTCTGATAGAAAATAATTTTCCAATATTTATTATTTTTCAAGATAGGTTTTAAGTGTATATGTTTTCATAGAAAAGCTACATATGTATAACAAGGTGGCTATTTTTCATGTTTTATCTAAAACAACCTCCCATCCCCCCGGGGCAGACAGAAACTCTCCCTGTGGGCATTTAAACAAACGAAAAAATAAAACAGCTTTAAAAGCTATCATTAGTTACTCACTTCTCCTGTTCCAGTTTTTGAATATTCAACCTTCGTTGAGAATCACCATCTGGCATTTATACCAAAATCATTTTACCTTTATATCAGTATTTTAGTTAGCCAATTATTACTTTACGATTAAAAAGTCTATTTTATTTTGAAAGTTCAAAAACCGTATTGTTTCAAATGATAAAAAACCTTGCATAAGTCTTCTGATCATACAATTTCTTTACTATTACATTATATTCAATGATTAATTACTAAATATGAACAGGCAAAGGAAGATAACTCCATTAGGGAGAAGCAAGGGAAAATAACTCCATTAACTGTTTACCTCCCCCCTTTCAACTTTTTCCAAATGCTCTCCAAATGCTAGGTCCTGAACCCTGACTTAAGTGCCATGAATTTCACAATTTAGGTAGAGGAGTTCATAACCATGCATTCAGTGTTTTGCCCACATGTGTTGGAGTAAAGATTTTTAAGATTTAATACATTTTTACTATATGGTTATATTGGCTCCACGCTAGGGCCTACACCCCTGTCCAAGGGGTCATGGATTTCAAAATTTAGGCAGAAGACTTCATGGACATCATATCCATGCATTTGATTTTTCACAAATATATACGGGAGTATAGAAGAAGATTTTCTAAGATTTAATACATTTTTACTATACGGCCATACTGGCCCCACCCTGGGGTCTAAACACATGTCCCAGGAGTCATAAATTTCACAATTTAGGTAGAAGACTTCATGAACATATCCATGCATTTAATTTTTCACAATTATATATGGGAGTAGAGAAGAATATTTATATAAGATTTAATACATTTTACTATATGGCCATATTGGCCCCACCCTAGAGCCTGAACCCTAGGCACCTGATCCTACCTCTATTCTGGAGGTCCGTGTTGGTCTGCTTTGAAATTGTATTTCGTTTTATGGATTTTTGAGATGTTTGACGGTTTGTTATTGTCTAAGATTTAATATATTTTACTATATGGCCATATTGGCCCCACTCTAGAGACTGAACCCTTTACCCAGGGACCATGATTTTCACCATTTTGGTAGAGGGTTTCATGGAGATCATATCCATGCATTTAGTTTTTAACAAATGTATATGGGAGTAACCCATAAAAAAAAAACCCCACTAATTTTGTTTCCCTAATTAACATAGGATGAAGCTATGTCATTCAGTCAGCTGAATGTTAACTAAAAGATTTGGAAATTGCATAGGTATGGCGTACAGTCACATTTCAGTTACTTTTCAGTCGAATTTTAGTTGACTGAATGGCACAGCTTCATCCTTTGTCAATTGTACAATTATACATATAGAACGTTTAATGTAAAAACATGTAGATGTATATTGGTGTCAAAACTGGGCGTTCTTTGATATAACTGTTTTAAACGTACATTAATGGATTTATTTTGGAGAGAGAGAGAGAGAGAGAGAGAGAGAGAGAGAGAGAGGTCTTTTCCATCAAACACACAAACCTCTAGTGACATCTAATTCATAGCCCTTAAACTCAAATTCTGTTTCATCAGGACCCATAACACACCGCTGTATGTGAAGTCACCTTCTTTCTCTAGTGGGGAAGCATTCAGCTCCATTATTTGCAATGACGGCTTCCCAAGTCTCCGAACAGTTTCACCTATCTGAAAAATGAAAGTAAGTGGAAATAATTATGCAAAAATCGTGTCTAAAATAGAAACGGGGAACGTTTTTTCTGTTTTTAAAGAAATGAGCTTTATCTTGAGAAAATCATAAATAAATAATTTTATTGAATCTAAATTCAATATTCTGACAATCATTACTATCTTCTTTCTTTGATTAATTAAAGTCTTAAAAAGCGTTGCAACTTTACAAACGCAATTTTCTTTCGGGCGAGTTAACACCCATATAATTTTTATTATTAATGAAAGATGAATAATGTACAAAGATCTCATATGCAACACCATGAGCAAAAACCAAACAGTATCTATTAACTTTTAAATTTCAAACAAGAACTAGCGTAAGTTGCGATATTCTTATAATTGTCAAGATTAACCTCATCGCTTCATTTTGACAAATAGGTCAATGTATAGTCTGGACATAAATTACTACATGCACTTCAAGTTTTAGTCATGTTATATCAAAGTAGCGCATGGATAATCTGGGCCACTTATTTTTCTACGTACACAAACTGTACAGAATATGTAAAATATTCTAAACAATATCGTCTGGTTTTTTTATTGGGAGTCATCTCAAAATGTTAAAATGCAGCACATTTCGGTATATATTTCAAGTATTACATATCTAAATTGGTAGAATGGATTCATTCAAATATTTAGAAAAATAACCCTGATAATAGCATAATTCTGTGTGTAAAATTTCAAAGGCGTACATTTTTTACTTTTTCTTTTATGTTATTCCATATTCTATGTAATCCTACAAAGCTTAATTTTATAATAACGTCATTAAAGTACAATGACAACGCTCACCTAACGAACAAAAAAAAACAACACAAAAACGTTTAAACATTTGTTTTTTTAATTTTTAATATTTTTATCTGGATTCTTTGTTGTGTTTAATTGAATATGGAAGCAATAAAAAAAATGACAATAACAAACCGTCAACCATCTCAAAAATCCATAAAACGAAATACAAATTCAAAGCAGAGCAACACGGACCTCCAAGATAGAGGTAGGATCTGGTGCCATGGAGGAGTGAGCATCCTCATCTGACCGGTCACACCTGCCGTGTGCTCTTTGTCGTAATCGGGTAAATAAAAACCGCAAAAGTCCGTAGACAATTAGGTAATTAATTATGGTCTAACAATTAGTATGAAAAACGTCAGTCAGCATAAAATTTCATAAAATGTATAAATACACTGTATTTTACTACAAGAGGCCAATAGGCCTTAACGGTCACCTGAGTAGCATAACCCATACACAAACGTGTCATGGAGTCTCATATATGCATTTAATTAAGTTTTATTTTGGAATAGAAATTTTTTTAATTTGTAATGACGACCACCTCAAATCTTTCAAAAAGGACTATTAAACCTATAATTTTAGCGAAAAACTTAAAAAATCATAAAAGAGTGCATGACCTGATATTGAAAAGGTGCAAGACTCTGATAGAAAATAATTTTCCCATATTTATTATTTTTCAGGATAGGTTTTAAGTGTATATGTTTTCATAGAAAAGCTACATATGTATAACAAGGTGGCTATTTTTCATGTTTTATCTAAAACAACCTCCCATCCCCCCGGGGCAGACAGAAACTCTCCCTGTGGGCATTTAAACAAACGAAAAAATAAAACAGCTTTAAAAGCTATCATTAGTTACTCACTTCTCCTGTTCCAGTTTTTGAATATTCAACCTTCGTTGAGAATCACCATCTGGCATTTATACCAAAATCATTTTACCTTTATATCAGTATTTTAGTTAGCCAATTATTACTTTACGATTAAAAAGTCTATTTTATTTTGAAAGTTCAAAAACCGTATTGTTTCAAATGATAAAAAACCTTGCATAAGTCTTCTGATCATACAATTTCTTTACTATTACATTATATTCAATGATTAATTACTAAATATGAACAGGCAAAGGAAGATAACTCCATTAGGGAGAAGCAAGGGAAAATAACTCCATTAACTGTTTACCTCCCCCCTTTCAACTTTTTCCAAATGCTCTCCAAATGCTAGGTCCTGAACCCTGACTTAAGTGCCATGAATTTCACAATTTAGGTAGAGGAGTTCATAACCATGCATTCAGTGTTTTGCCCACATGTGTGGGAGTAAAGATTTTTAAGATTTAATACATTTTTACTATATGGCTATATTGGCTCCACGCTAGGGCCTACACCCCTGTCCAAGGGGTCATGGATTTCAAAATTTAGGCAGAAGACTTCATGGACATCATATCCATGCATTTGATTTTTCACAAATATATACGGGAGTATAGAAGAAGATTTTCTAAGATTTAATACATTTTTACTATACGGCCATACTGGCCCCACCCTAGGGTCTAAACACATGTCCCAGGAGTCATAAATTTCACAATTTAGGTAGAAGACTTCATGAACATATCCATGCATTTAATTTTTCACAATTATATATGGGAGTAGAGAAGAATATTTATATAAGATTTAATACATTTTACTATATGGCCATATTGGCCCCACCCTAGAGCCTGAACCCTAGGCACCTGATCCTACCTCTATTCTGGAGGTCCGTGTTGGTCTGCTTTGAAATTGTATTTCGTTTTATGGATTTTTGAGATGTTTGACGGTTTGTTATTGTCTAAGATTTAATATATTTTACTATATGGCCATATTGGCCCCACTCTAGAGACTGAACCCTTTACCCAGGGACCATGATTTTCACCATTTTGGTAGAGGGTTTCATGGAGATCATATCCATGCATTTAGTTTTTAACAAATGTATATGGGAGTAACCCATAAAAAAAAAAAACCCACTAATTTTGTTTTCCTTATTAACATAGGATGAAGCTATGTCATTCAGTCAGCTGAATGTTAACTAAAAGATTTGGAAATTGCATAGGCATGGCGTACAGTCACATTTCAGTTACTTTTCAGTCGAATTTTAGTTGACTGAATGGCACAGCTTCATCCTTTGTCAATTGTACAATTATACATATAGAACGTTTAATGTAAAAACATGTAGATGTATATTGGTGTCAAAACTGGGCGTTCTTTGATATAACTGTTTTAAACGTACATTAATGGATTTATTTTGGAGAGAGAGAGAGAGAGAGGTCTTTTCCATCAAACACACATCTAATTCATAGCCCTTAAACTCAAATTCTGTTTCATCAGGACCCATAACACACCGCTGTATGTGAAGTCACCTTCTTTCTCTAGTGGGGAAGCATTCAGCTCCATTATTTGCAATGACGGCTTCCCAAGTCTCCGAACAGTTTCACCTATCTGAAAAATGAAAGTAAGTGGAAATAATTATGCAAAAATCGTGTCTAAAATAGAAACGGGGAACGTTTTTTCTGTTTTTAAAGAAATGAGCTTTATCTTGAGAAAATCATAAATAAATAATTTTATTGAATCTAAATTCAATATTCTGACAATCATTACTATCTTCTTTCTTTGATTAATTAAAGTCTTAAAAAGCGTTGCAACTTTACAAACGCAATTTTCTTTCGGGCGAGTTAACACCCATATAATTTTTATTATTAATGAAAGATGAATAATGTACAAAGATCTCATATGCAACACCATGAGCAAAAACCAAACAGTATCTATTAACTTTTAAATTTCAAACAAGAACTAGCGTAAGTTGCGATATTCTTATAATTGTCAAGATTAACCTCATCGCTTCATTTTGACAAATAGGTCAATGTATAGTCTGGACATAAATTACTACATGCACTTCAAGTTTTAGTCATGTTATATCAAAGTAGCGCATGGATAATCTGGGCCACTTATTTTTCTACGTACACAAACTGTACAGAATATGTAAAATATTCTAAACAATATCGTCTGGTTTTTTTATTGGGAGTCATCTCAAAATGTTAAAATGCAGCACATTTCGGTATATATTTCAAGTATTACATATCTAAATTGGTAGAATGGATTCATTCAAATATTTAGAAAAATAACCCTGATAATAGCATAATTCTGTGTGTAAAATTTCAAAGGCGTACATTTTTTACTTTTTCTTTTATGTTATTCCATATTCTATGTAATCCTACAAAGCTTAATTTTATAATAACGTCATTAAAGTACAATGACAACGCTCACCTAACGAACAAAAAAAACAACACAAAAACGTTTAAACATTTGTTTTTTTAATTTTTAATATTTTTATCTGGATTCTTTGTTGTGTTTAATTGAATATGGAAGCAATAAAAAAAAATGACAATAACAAACCGTCAACCATCTCAAAAATCCATAAAACGAAATACAAATTCAAAGCAGAGCAACACGGACCTCCAAGATAGAGGTAGGATCTGGTGCCATGGAGGAGTGAGCATCCTCATCTGACCGGTCACACCTGCCGTGTGCTCTTTGTCGTAATCGGGTAAATAAAAACCGCAAAAGTCCGTAGACAATTAGGTAATTAATTATGGTCTAACAATTAGTATGAAAAACGTCAGTCAGCCTAAAATTTCATAAAATGTATAAATACACTGTATTTTACTACAAGAGGCCAATAGGCCTTAACGGTCACCTGAGTAGCATAACCCATACACAAACGTGTCATGGAGTCTCATATATGCATTTAATTAAGTTTTATTTTGGAATAGAAATTTTTTTAATTTGTAATGACGACCACCTCAAATCTTTCAAAAAGGACTATTAAACCTATAATTTTAGTGAAAAACTTAAAAAATCATAAAAGAGTGCATGACCTGATATTGAAAAGGTGCAAGACTCTGATAGAAAATAATTTTCCCATATTTATTATTTTTCAAGATAGGTTTTAAGTGTATATGTTTTCATAGAAAAGCTACATATGTATAACAAGGTGGCTATTTTTCATGTTTTATCTAAAACAACCTCCCATCCCCCCGGGGCAGACAGAAACTCTCCCTGTGGGCATTTAAACAAACGAAAAAATAAAACAAATATATTGCGCAATGAAAACTAAAGTCGGCCACCTTAAAACAAAACTTCAACAAGTATATAAAAAACCGTAAGTAAAAACATGCCACGAACCTTGTTTCCAACACACAGAATTATACACGTAAGCTCTATTTCGGTCATATAACTTGACATATGCCAATAAAATTTGGCTGACCTCAATGGGGGGTATTTTCGACATTAGAAATAGAAAAGTATTTATCAGCTCAAATCGTGACCATGCCCCTTTTAAGACTATCAATTGTGTATTAATATAACTTACGCATTGTTGATTTCCATACAATAAAGCCACAGTAACCATACAAAGATACAACTTGCTCAATGCCATTCTGTACACTTATAAAATCGTGTAGTGAAGACAACTTCCAAATTGCCCTATACTTATAAACAGATTTAATCCAAGCTGTTAATGAATATAAATCAAGTGCTCAATTATAATATATACCATTAAAATAATTATCTATTAATAATGTTTAATTCCTATCGCTACATGAATACAAAGTAGATAATAATTGTTTTAAATATAGGTCCTAATTTTTCATGCTGAGGTTTCCCTATGGTATCAACAGATGATGTGTTGAAATAATTTAGATAAACTGTTATAGAGCTATACATTTATAAATCTTATTCTCGGTAATGCAATAATTTTTTCAATATTGATCCAAAGTTCACCAAGAGCTTGCTTCGTCAGTGGTAAACGTTACACCTGGAGTAGGGTGATTCAGTCATTCTCGTTTGTATGACTTCCAATTTTAAATCACCATCGCTCAAGTTAATATCGTTGTTTTGTTTTCTTTTAAGTAATGGGGTAAAATTATACATGTTTTGCAGTAAATGATTTAAGGGGTGTTTATCCAATTCATATACAATACATCGCCCTTTATTTTTGAAATGCATTAGTATTATCTTAACAGCCTAATTATAGATATCACAGTTTTTTTTCCGTATGTCGCTATACAGACTAATGATAATGGTTGTCCATTTTGCTGCTGTCGAAATCGGGAAAGAAAAAAATTGTACCAATGTTACATTTTTACATAATCCATGCGCGGATCTAGAAGGCGGGGTGTTTGAAATTTAAACTTACTCTCTTCACATAGTAACGTTACTGAAAATAGGCCTCGGACACTGTCCTCCTGGCAAGCAAATTTATATTAACCCCCGTAACCCCCCCCCCTCTTCCCGATCAGCACAGATAAGCGCAAGTTAATAATTCACCCATATATTTTTTGTATTATTTTTAACACTGAAATATAACTAAAGCAAATATGTATAGCTAGGTATATTAAACCATGCAATTCAGAAATGCCGTATCTTCACATAACATCCACATGCATGTAAATATTTAGTCTGTGTGCTTATTTATATCCCAAAGTACTCTGACATGGTGTAGATATCGGTTTCCTGTTCTTTTAGGAAGTGGTGATTCACAACCTACATGTTTACTGTTGAGTTTATTAAGGATACGAGAGCTTTTTGTGATGTCTTAAAGTTAAGATGATTTTTGGGAGTTGATTTTAATCAACTCTCCTATGCAGTTACTCTGGCAAACCGAAAGTGAAACAGTGTTTGGACCTAAGCACAAATCATCACCGCCGACAAAAGTTAGTTCTTGAAATAATAGATAAATGCGGTGTAATGTATGCTGAACCATTGTTTTTCAAGAAAACATATTTATAAATACCTTGAAAATAGTCAGATTTTAAATAGTACGAAAAATTTAGATATATTTTGTAGTCGTATGTATTCCTACGCCAGAGCGTTCAACCATACGCTCGGCTGTCTCCGTAAATCTCCGACAAGCAGAGAGTCTCTCTTGGTAGTCGGAGATTAACGGAGACAGACGAGCGTCTGGTTGAACGATAATAGAGTTCAATATGGCTTGAATCCAGACATGTGTACAATTTTTAGATATATTTCGATTACTGATACATAGTTTGATGGAATTAATTATATCTTTAAATATTATACAACATGATTTATATTTCTCGAAATTCTTGTCGGAAAGTCCGAGAATTCATATAATAAAAATGTGCGTTATTTAAATAGAGATTAGAAATAACTTGTCATGCTAAATAACATATCGTTGATTCTAAAATAAATAATAATCGATAAAATCAACTCCCGTCAGTACTTCAGTACTTTGATTAAGAGGTGTCGTAGGTTAGGACGGCTTCGAGAAACTGACTTATGACTAAGATATGTCCTAAGATAAATTTGAGACATATCTTAATCCTAAAATAGCTTCATGAACATGCCCAAAGGATAAACAAGCGTTACCGCTTTTTATCTGCGTAAACATTACTCTAAATAATCCCACCCTATATATCTTCTTGGATATAGTATTGCTTTATGTTTTCAAAATAAATAAGGCAATTACGTAACGAAGAACAATAAAATATATTCCGTTTTGTTAACAAGCGTTACCTTTAACAAGTGTTACAACCTTTACTTACTTTTATCCCGAAGCAGATATTGCTAAACGGGAAAATTCATTTGTTTTCCCTGGAACTGAAATTTCAAACTTTCATTGGTTTAAACATGACACGTGGCTGCTGGATATCTATTTACCCTGCAACTACCAATTGTAATGACTTAATAAAGGTAACTCAATAATCCAAAGCTATATTCGGTCAATGCCCAAATATAGCCTCGTCCATTTATTCGACGTTCAAACGCATTGTGACGTCATCTTTCCTGCTTCGTTTACGCCATGGCGTCATGGTTTCAACTGCAGATATGCAGCGAATTTTGTCGAAAATATCTTATTTGAGGTGTAAAATGTGATATTATGTTGCAGGATAAACAAAATACATGATAGCTGTCTTAAAATATAAGCGATATTTGGCCTCGGGTCGAAAACGTGAAGAGGGCTCGGCGAACCTCGCCCTCCGTCACGGTTTCTTACCCTCGCCCAGATATCGCTTATATTTCAAGACAGTAACCATGTAGTTTATATATGTCCACCTCTTGAAAATTAATACTCAGCAATATACGTTTCGTCTACTCATCTCGACATTTTCATTATTTAATACAGAAACTGCGTTTTGTAAGTTCTCTAAATATTTAGAGTAGTTGCCTTATTTTATTACTTTTAAATAAGAGTAGTTGCCCTTTGAATTAACGTCACATTGTTGTGTCTGGAGCAGAATAAAATGGCAGCGTTCAAATTTGCTCAAACCTTTGCGGAGGAAATAGAGAAAACATTTGAAATTGATTAGCAACAAAACATTGTAAGTAATCAAGGGTGCATCGATAATTTGCAAAGTGTTTTGAAAGGTTAGAAGAGTTTGATTGTCTAAAAATGGACGAGGTGTAGGGCCACTTTTACATGAATTTGCGTACATCATCGCTTTTGTGAATAAATGTATCTCTTTAAAAGAAAACAGTTATTAAAGTCTGCTACTGACAGAAATATTTCGGGTTGATCTCTTTCATAGACGGCGATGCGAAGTTACATGCTTTTCCTCCGCTTAGTTATTGGGAAAAAAAGTTAGTGAATTTGTTAAAAACATTGAAAATAAAGCAAATTATAGCAGAATTGAGCTATTTCACCATAGATTGGACAATATTTACCGAGCAACTATATGCAGCAAATATTAAAAATAACTTTTTTTTTTAAATTAAGCTAATTGTCCATACGTCACAAAACAACGTATGACGTAATTCACGCGTTATTTACACTTGACTGCTTTAATCGAATTCAGAATTTTCAATGAAACAAGACATAAAAATAATTATATTATCTAAAATGATCATTGTACATGTACATGTATAATGCAGTACAGTCTATGCAGTACAGTGTACTGTTATTCAAAATTACAAGATGTAGATATACCAGTACGGAAGATCATATATCCTGTTTACATGTATATACATTTACAAGGAATTAAAAAACTCTACAACTTTGTGAAGGGATCAAGCTATGTCTGCGTGGTATAGTATAAACTTTCTGTAATATGATGATAGTCCTCTTACTTCTTTTGTAGATTTCAATGTTGGCCACTGTTTGTTTGGATCTGTAGAAAGACCATTTTCGCTAACTGTGTGACCTAAAAGAAGTACTTCTTTTTGGCAGAGTTCGCATTTATTTTAGCTTAATTTCAAGTTGGCATTTTTAAATCTGTCAAACACCTATTTTAGGTTCTCAATTTGCTCATCAAATGCTTTTGAATGAACTATGATGTCGTCCAAGTAGACTAGGTATATATAATATGATAAACCACGTAATATGGCTTTGTAAATATACTATTTATGTATTTCAAATCAAACACAAGTGAAACTTGCACAACAGATATCAACAATAAAAAAAAACAACACAAACAAATATAATCTGTTTTATTTCATTACAACTTTACGTCTATTGGCACTTTGTAAGTAGAAGGTAAAGATTTTTAATAGCCGAGGTTATGTCTGCGCCGATAATTATGATCATCGACTAGTGTATGTACCATAAAAAATAATTAACATTTTAAATATTACTTTGTTGATTTTTTTGGTGTGGTTAGTTCAATGGTTATGTAAAGTTTCACTTAAAAACGTTACTTAGAAAGGCACAAATAAGGATTGTCTCAATAATTTCAAAACATCTCTCGAATAGTTTATCGTATTCTTCTTTACATTTTCATAAAGCTTTTCTGTCCATTATCGATAAAATTATGATAATAGAGAAGTGACAATCGTTGCGTAATCGTAATATATCAGATGAGTTTAAAGCTCTAAGTATCGAATTTCTAAGGACCAAAATTTCAAAGAATTTCTTTAAAAAACTTAATTAATAGATTTTTAGAGAAACGTTATTTATAAAAGTAATACAATGATGGCTTGATAAACACGATCGAGATTCTAAGAACAATGCTACCAGTTAACTTCTCAACTGTAAATTTAATCTTAGGCGGATGCAGTGTAGATTCAGTTGGATCAACATCATTTTCAATGTAAATTATTTCTTAAATTGTATGCAATATTTTAGGACTTTAATAACAACATTAATATATATTAAATATTTAATATGAAGAACACATGCTGTTTATTTATTCCTTTTTGATTCTATGTCATGCTGTTCTGATCGATGTTCATATTTTATGTGAATGCACGGTATGCGGAGGTAATAATGATGCCGCAATATTTTGCCACTTATAAAACAGAAAATATATCTTTTTTATATGTGTTGCTATTAAATAATGGTATTAAAGAGGTTCGCTCCTTAGGTTTTAGGTAGCCATTTTGGGTCACCTATAGTCTGAATATTCTGCATCACATATCAATTCTAGTAGTATATTTATGTTTTACAATTCCAAATAAACTATATTGAAAAAAAATTGTTTTTGAAAAAAAATCAGTTTTACAGAGTTTAGTAAGGGACTATATTTTGTGGCGGAAGGTTTTCAAGAAGGAAATGAACAATTTTCATAACTCGCTAGTTTTAGAGTACTGTTGCTGTATCTTCCTAATTTTCAGCGCAGACCAAACTTCTAGATAGTTTGTGAATAACGATATATTCATGATGTTCTAAAAACATATTTAAACAATAATTTGATACTTCTATCGATATATTTGGCATATTTAGCTTATATTTCACAGAAGTTAAGAAAAATTAACTCCAACTTTGGCCAAAAATTAGCTTATTTCATGTTATATCTCAATTTTTGAGATGTGACCCCTACTTGTTTTACTTTTAAATGAGACATTAAATGTATGTCTATTTGTATGCAAAGTTTTAAAAAAATGTCATTACAATAATTTTTTTTATTTGCGGTATAATTTGATTACTCCAAAATATGTTGTTGTGTTCATTATGTACCGGCCTTTGAAGCCACCTGTAAAGCAAGAATTTTTAAACTTTGACTTAGATTTTACTTTTATAGTCACTACATGTGTTCAACTTCATACTGTATTAAAATCATAACTAAATAATAGTTCAAACTATAAATATTTTTTTGATTTCTTCAAATTATCAATAACTATGTCAAATTTTAGCGAAAATTTCAGAAAAATTATCATTTCTGTTTGGGGCCCTATATTTCCAAAAAAATGGCATGTGACATGGGTCACAAATAAAATAAATTAACATTATAAGTCCCCATATCTATATCCAAGTGGTTTACGGATGATTGACATTACTATTATTTCACGTGCCAACCTCCTTAAAAAGTTTTAAGGCACTTAACATAACTAAGACCTAGTTAGCTATGATTTAAACATGGATAAATAGCAAAACCTTAAACCAGCATCGGTACCCTTATCATTACGTGTCTTCACATTCGTGAAGAGATTCAAATGTTGTTATAAATTCAGTCGTACATGCAACTTCTAAATTGATTTTAACATATACAGATATAGAGCAAAACGGCCCTATTGAAGTCTTAAACAAATTTCAGATTATTTAAAGTAGGTGACAACGTCATTCTAAAAAGCGCAACATTTATTTGATGTTATATGACGTCACAATGGTGATTGGAAATGTGTGTATCTATGTATCTATAGTAATTACTCAAAACCTTTGAAAATAACAATGAAACAAGTAAAGTTTTGAATCGGCTTTCTGTTATTTTTAGGTCACCTGATTAAACTCAGGTGACCTATTGCTATCTGTTTTCGTCCGTCTTCGTGCGTCGTGCGACGTGCGTCGTGCGTTGACAATTTACATTTTTAACTTCGTCTTAAAAACTACATGGCCAATTGTTTCCATTTTTGGTGTGAATCATCTCTATGGTAAGAGGAATGTAAATTGTGAATTTGGTGGTTCTACCACCTCCAGGGTGCCAAAGGTGGGGCCAAATATGCAAAAAACAGCCAAATTTTCAAAAATGCTCTTCTCTACTCCCACACATGTGAGGAAAAAACTGATTGCATGGTTATGATGTGCATGAAGCCCTCTACCAAAATTGTAAAATTCGTGGCCCCTGGGTCAGGGGTTCGGGCTCTAGGATGGGGCCAATATGGCCATATAGTAAAAATGTATTAAATCTTAGAAAATCTTCTTCTCTACTCCCATAGATATTTGTTAAAAACTAAATACATGGTTATGATGTCCATGAAGCCCTCTACCAAAATTGTGAAATTCATGGCCCCTGGGTCAGTGGTTCAGGCTCAAGGGTGGGGCCAAAATGGCCATATAGTAAAAATGTATTAAATTGTAGAAAATCTTCTTCTCTACTCCCATATACATTTGTGAAAAACTAAATGCATGGATATGATGTCCATAAAGTCTTCTACCTAAACTGTGCATTTTATTACCCCCTGGACAGGGGTTTAGGCCCTAGGGTGGGGCCAATATGGCCATATAGTAAAAATGTATTTATTTGTGAAAAAGTAAATGCATGGATATGATGTCCATGACGTCTTCTACTTAAATTTTGAAATTCATGACCCCTGGGACAGGGGTTTAGGCCCTAGGGTGGGGCCAATATAGCCATATAGTAAAAATGTATTAAATCTTAAAAATCTTTACTCCCACACATGTGGGCAAAAAACTCAATGCACGGTTATGAACTCCTCTACCTAAATTGTGAAATTCATGCACTCCTAAGTCAGGGTTTAGGATCTAGCATTTGGATAGCATTTGGAAAGAGTTGAAAGGGGGGGGGGGGTAAATAGTTAATGGAGTTATTTTCCCTTGCTTCTTCCTAATGAAGTAATCTTCCTTAGCTTGTTCATTTTTACTTATTAATCATTGAATATAGAGAAATAATGAAGCTGTCCTTCAAAGTTATTGATAAGATATTGTTAAAGCATTTGAAAAGAGTTTAGGGAAGATGATTATAACAGTTAATGGAGTTATCTTCCCTTGCTTCTTCATAATGGATTTATCTTCCTTGGCTTGTTCATATTTAGTAATAAATCATTAAATAGAATGTAATTATAAAGTTGTATGATCAAAATAGTTATGCAAATATTTTATCATTTGAAACAAAAACAGTTTTAATTTTTTTTTAAGATAAACAAATAGAATTTTTAATAGTAAAGTAATAAGTAGTATACGAGCCACCTTGTTTTAGTGTATCTATGAAAACATATAAACATGGGCTATGGTACTCAGGTTACCGTTAAGGCCTATTGGCCTCTTGTTTTTATTAATGTTTATGAAACAAGTTAAGTTTTGAATCGGCTTTCTGTTATTTTTTAGATCTTCCGTTTCCAACAGAAGACCTTTCTATTATTGTGCAGATTAAGATTATTCTTATTAGGGTCTTCCGTCTTCAGCGGAAGACCCTTCTATTATTCTATTGTTTCTTTTTCACTTTTCTTATTCTTTTTTTTTTCTTACCGATTTTGTGCAGACGATTTCTCGGAGATGCCTGGTTCTATTTTGTTCAAATTTTCAAGATTGACGTGCTCTTATCTGAAATTGATAGGTTTTTTTCTATTTTCAAAAATACACTTCCGGTCGGAAGTTATCGTCCTTTTACGTTTTTAAAAAGTCAATTTTGTCTGTCAAGTTTCTCAAAAACCAGTAAAGATATAAGGCTGAAATTTTCAGAGATGATAGATCTATCGTTTTTCTGGTGCACCTCGGTCAAGAGAATGTCCGCCGTCACTTACGGTCGTCAGCGGAAGGAAATTTGAAAAATTCAATTTTTTATTTTTTTTATTTTTTATAATTTTTCTTTAAAGTTTTTACACCGTATAGTGACCCTTTTACTGATTCAGAATATATAATTTGTTTTAAAATCGATCAACGCGTTCCTGAGATAATAAGCGTCAAAGTCCTGAAGCGAGAGTCCGAGTAGCTCAGTCGTTATGGTCGTGGACAGTGCCTAGGCGACCCGGGTTCAAGCCCCGAGTGCCGAAAATTTGTTTTTTGTATATTTTGCGTAGACTTACGATTTTATCTCTAATTGTAGGGTTTTCTCTCATTTATTCAAAAATCGGACGGAAGACCCACTCGTTGCTCGCAACGAGATCGCATCTAGTTTTTCTTTTTTTTTTCTTCCTAGACGCGAACTTTGAGGCTTCATACCTTGCTTATGTTTGAACGGTTTTTGCTCAAATTTTCAGGGCTTATATACTTTACAAAACACTATCTAAACCATTTCATAAATTTTAAAAATCCTCTTCCGTTAACGAGTTATTCCTCTTTTTTAAAAAAATAGGGCCTTTCGTTTCCAGACAAAGGCTCCGAGACTATGATAGCAGGGAATGGGAATCCAACGAATTTGAATAACAGAGACATTGAAGTTGTGCACATCGGTTTTTGTTTTTTGGATTACTTTCTTTATTTAGAAAAAGGTAGGGGGTCAAAAAACAGGGTTCCAAAAAGTGCGAAAATTTAGACATATTTTCCTTTGTATCTTTTAAACAAAAATATTTTGTTGAGACATGTAGAATAAAAGTTGTGCAGAATGTCAAGGACTTTCATTTGACACCAATAAAAAAAGTTTGGCCCCTAAATTAAGGGCCAAGGGCCCTTGAAAGTTTTTGCTAAATAACGGCTAGGATTTTGATATAGCTGTCGCTGGAAAAGTTGTTTGTTGGGATCCTATAAATGTTTTTACAATGTTATTTTGTTGGTGAGTTGGTGAGTTGTGTAGTATGAGTGTAAAAAGCTTTACATGTTAACATGTACCTGTGTTTATTTGGCAAGTTAACGAAAGTCATTGTGCGTACAACTGACATTAAGTTACGACAGACAGTATGCCTGTTTAAAAAGGAGGCTTTAATTCATAAGAAAAAAATAATTTTTTTTATGATACATGCTTTTATGTGAGGAGTTTAAGTCATCTTCGTAAATTCTGCACAATATTAAAAAACGAGAAACAGAAAATATAAACATTCTTTTTCTTTTCTAGTAAATCACACAAACTACCGGAAAAAAATAAATCTATGTGATACATTTTAGTTATCATGCTGCGTGCATTTAAAATATATCTGTAATCAGAGCTGTGTGTGTGAACCATTACGTAAGCTAGCCCTCGCTTGCGGCCGAGAAAGTCGGTCGCCATGGTCGCGGCTGGACTACCTAGCGGTCAGCGGTTATCTAATACACCGGAGTCACGTCCTCAATTTATTTCATTTAGCTGAAAACAAGAATTGTTTTAATTTTGATCACACATAGACGTTTATTTTACTCAAATTGAATTAAATGATAGAGTGTCAGTTAAGAAAACGTTCTGTTAATTAATAAAAGAAATGTCATTTTCAATCGGAAGTAATATCAGGCATAGATCAATTGTGGGTTTTAAGTAAAAAAAATAATAACTTCTATTTGGTAGATTTTAGTCATTATTACACTGCAAACATTTCGAATCTTCCTGGGTTCTGAGCTGTGTGTGTTGTAACTTTACGTAACCTATTCCTCGCCCGCGGCCGAGGAGATCGGCCGCGGGTGCACTACAAAGCGGTCAGCGGTTATCTAATACACCAGATTCGCGTCTTTCATGTACTTGTTTTGAGTTTATATAGCCGCAAATACAGGAAATGTTTAAATTTTAAGTTATTAATGTTTTATTTAAAATGTAAATTAAGAAGTCATTCTGAAAATTATAAAATCCGATATTATTCCTAATCCAAAACATCGTCAGACATAAATCAATGGTGGGTTTGTAAGTATAAAATGTTCTAAGAACTGTACTAATAATGTTTTAGATCATCAACAAAAAACCACAAAGATTACCCCTTTAAATGATGATCATTCCTCGCACGCTCGCACATGGCCGAGAAGATCGCGCGCGAGGGGACATCTACATGTACCTTATCACACGTGTATGTTTATTGATATTTTGTACGAACACAAAACTATTTGTTTATTTTATTTTCATTTATATTGGTTTTAGATGAAAGATGAATTTATCTCCCTTATTCAGTTGATTTAGCGTTGATTTAAACGTAAGGGCGAAAAATCTTATAAAAACCTCTCATTAATTCAATAAAAGTAATCTATCAATTCGATTCTAAATATGCAAGGCCGATTGTATAAATAAAAGATTAAATATAATAAAACTCCGAGATATTTACCGGCATTTGTAAAATTGATATGTGTTTAACTTAAGATTAATATACTGCATCGTCGGAACTCACGAGTTTTCTATCCGTTACACTGATTTCAAGCAATGTAACGGATGGAAAACCCGTGGGGTCCGACGATGAATCGACTGTAGTTACTCATTATCATTTCCGTTAATTATTGCTTAGACTCTTTAGAGACTTTTACACTTTTAAGACAATATTCAAACTTTACCTGGCAAACGAGTCATATATGCACATGGATATATGTATATATACTGGTGTAAGAATTAATATTCGACCAACACAAAAATTAAATAGTGTAGAGAGTAAAATAAGTTTTCTTAAGAGTTATACCAAATTTTAGCAGTGTTTACAAAGTAAAAGAATCATTAATTTTCGAAGCGTTCTAGGAAGTTTAAAAACAAAGTCACCTCTGTGCTGCTCCGCCCCCCCCCCCCCCCCCCCCAGTGCTCGAGCTGAATTTTAAAAATTGGCGAAAAAACCGAAAATTTATATGTGTCGAAAATCAATTTTTGGTGACTCCTTATTTGTTAACGTTCTTCCTAATGTGTTTCACTTTGCAATCTGTGTGTTTATTCGGCCAGTCTGCGTGTTAATTCAATCACCCCGTGCGACCGAAAATCTCGTGTCCCTTTAAGACCGAGAAAATAAGCACCGCCTTCAAATTTACCTGGTCAGTGTAACCCTTGTTAATCAACTAAATCGAGGCCCCCGTTTGGATGTTAGAAAATGATTGGCATTTGTTTACTCGTCCTGTGTATACCATGCCCAGCGCTCGCGACGACGGTGCAATAAACTTTTTTCTTTTGATTTGATGCATACCGTGACGATAAATCGCTATCTTTTAGCACTTTAAACAAAAGAAATATTAAAAGATATGAATTAAAAATTTACTCGTACGTGGTTTTGTACCACACTAAATGCGCTGATCACCTATAGTCTGTCGAAATCATGTGGTGCCGATCATGTATCCATGAAAGACGTCGTTTATCAATAAAGATGTTTGTGAATAATTGAGAATAAATAATTAAATGAAATTAAATATTGCGTTCACGATTTATATCGTTAGTTATCACATTTCTTTGAGAAATTTCACGAGCTGAAACCGGAAGAGAAACAAGTACAGACAGCTCTGGTGCATGCGCAGCTGGTAGAATTATTGTGCACTTTAATTTAGCAGCTGATCGGAAAAGATTTACAAGCATTGGTTGCAAAGTTGCATTAGTATTTGAGTACGGTGGGATGATTGTATAATTCACAAAACATCAGAATATATTCTCAGTTAATTCAGACAGAAACTTGTTCAATCAATCGAAAGATTTTGCACATGTCGCACGCGGTTTTTCATGCGTTTATATTCATTTCAACGAAGAACAATTTGTTTTATAAGTACATATAAATACGATATTCTTTTTAAATAAACGGAAAAACTATTTTGAGAGCACTTTAATACTCCGTGTATATAGACATGTATACACAAGCGAGCGTGTTTCCCTCGGGGTTTCACACCTCTTTCAATATAGGCTCCACCCCCACCTGAACTTACCTTAGGTAAACTGACCGGTTAAAAACATCGGCCTTTAAGTGCACACAACCCTGGACACAGATAGCCTAAGCCATAGGTAATTTATGGATGCAGATCATCAATTGTTATGTAATTAAAATACACTTGGAAGTGAGCTATCACTGTAGTGGTCAATTGTTGAATATAAGTTTAAAGTTTTAAGTCAAAGATTTTAAATAATAATTATTTGTTCTCACGTTTAGAAGTTGTGAAATACGTTATTCAATGCAGTCGGTCAGAAATCATCAGAGTACTGCAAGTGTTGACAGTTTTTTATTTCTTTAAAAGACCTTAGGACATAATTCACTTGACTTACAGACTAGCGACACAGTTGCCTCCCAAATATGTATGCACTTCTCAAAGTTACAATTAAATGGTATAGTTAGTGTTGTTCAACGGATTTTATTAATTGTTGTAAATGTTAAAGTTAGAGAAATCGTATTTTCTGGAGGTTGACATTATGTAGAACTCTTTTGTTTAAAAAACAAAAACAAATTGTTTTGACGTCACACCATCTCTTTTGGTTTGGTTTAAATATACAATGTACACAGTGCTCTGAACAAAACGCTGGTTTATGCCTTTCTGTTACTCAAGTAAAAAACTGAACAAAATTGATTACTTTTAGGTTCACACGTCACATGTTAATACATGTATGCATAAATATATGATTTTTATCAAATAAATGACATTGTATCTTTAAAAAATTCCAAAATATTATAACTAAAACATGTATATGTGACATGATAGAAATAATTGTAAACCAGAGGTCTCTCCTCCTGTCACACAAAAGTGACAAAAAGGATTTTTGATTCAGTTGGAGTTCTGCCCCCACCCCTGCCAAAATTTTCTGAAATTTACATTTAGAAAATTAAATTTTGGGGTATTGACACCCCCACCCCCACAAACTTTCTAGATGAGCGCTCAAGGCAAAAAAAAAAAATATATAGGGATATTTAAAACAAAATCTTATTTGAAAAAAAAATGAAGTTAGAGATGCCTCACAACCGCTACCAATGCCGCGGATTATGATTTTGAAGATTTGTGAATTTCTTTTACTTGCTTATGAAGATTTCAGATAAATATGCTCATCCTTTCAAAAACAATACTGAGGCCTGTATGGCCAAACATTATACGGATAGTTATCCCTACCACTGAGCACCTCAGTCTCGTATACCAATAGCGCACCCTCAGATGGGAGAATGCATTATTGTTTATTTACAATTGGTGTTCTTTTCAACCTCTAATTTTAACACTGCACTTTACATAAACTATTCCATGTTTTAGCGGTAGAGGTTTAAGTATGAATATAGGGAATCAAAATGTTTATGAAACATAACACTTTTTTCCATGCATCAGCGCAGTAGATTTTGTGTTTATTACACTATGATATAGACATACCAGTAGTTTGAATCCTGTCATCAGTTGTACATACATGTAAACGTATTTATCGATTTTCTGGTTGGAATAATTAAATACATGTACATATAAGAGATGTGTTTTAAGTTATCATAAATTGATATAACCGTGAAATAAGTTAAAAGGAGAGTTTGTCTGGTAGGAAAATAATACTTTGAAAGTGAGCCTCGTTTTCTGAACTTACTATTATCATATTGACAATCCAGTTTAATGACATCCCACCCTTTTTTTCTTACAATCAATGGGGTCGGATAGGTATCAATAAGAGGTCACCTTTCTATGACCTTTAAATTTGCATACAATCTAAATATATACCCCTAGCTTATCACAGACATGCCTTTATCTGTTTTATGAGAAGTGTAACTCATTAATACTATGCAGTCTGGAGGTTGCAATAATATATAGAAAATAGGCATGAATTAATTTTTCTGTCTCCTTATGAAGAGTTCAAATTGATTTTCTAAAGCCCTGATTGGTCAGAAGTTAAGGTAGTGTGAAGATGACCTCCTATCAATAACTGTCAGACCCTGACAAGTGTAAGAAGAAGAGGTGCGGTTTTATTAAGACTGAACGACAATCCTTTCTTGACTTGCAATCTGATTAAAATTTCTATAGTCGCTATACGATGATTTGAAGAAACCCCACTTGAGGTCACCTCCTGGTGAACTTTGCTTTGACCAATGAAATCGTCGGTTCCATTCCTCAGTTACATGATTTGGAAGTTATGCCAATACATTCATTAGATTCCCTAAGGGCGTCTAATATCAACTTATGCTCCATCTCTTACTTGCTGATACCGAAAGATTCACGAACATGTGGCATCATTTCGTCGTACAACTCCATTTTTGTTTGTTACCCGAAATTATCGTTTCTAACACTTGCTCTGATTGCTAGAATAACTTATGTATATTTATAAACAAACGTTCAACAGGGGGTGACCTCAAGAGGGGTTTCTTCAGATCCTCTTGTAGCGAAAATAGAAAAACAAGGAGGGGATCAAGGATATGATTTTAATCAGATTGTCTCGACTTGAAGCTGTAACGGAAGACCTTCTCGTTGGTTGCAACGAGCTCGGCTCTAGTTTTTATTAATGTTTATTAGTTGAACATATATAAAGAAAAAGAAAACCTAGAGTATTGAATAAAAATGACTTTATTGAATTGCTTTTTAAAAAAATAGCAATATATGCAACTGCAAATGTAATCATATATAATGCATTAAATTAAACAACATTGTTTGTATAAAACTTCGCTTTATATTTTTGAAAACATACCTATAAACTAAAAGTTAAATTAGAAAATGAAAATAGGCTTTAAATGATCAACGGATGGAACCATTCCTGTTATTACCATTTCCATAATATCGTTCTCCGTTATACCATATCCATGATATCTGTCTCTGTTATTTTAAATTACATAATCATATTTTCTATTATTTCCATTTCCTTGTCGTGTCAATTATTACCTTCATTGTTACCATTTCCATAATATCTGTCTTCGATTTTTCATTTTCCATCATATTTATTTCCATTTCCATTGTAGTCATTTCCGTAATTTCCAATACCATAATTCTTCGTTATTCATTTCCATCATGTCTATCTCCATTATTACCATTTCCATTATGTCTTTCTCCGTTATTACCATTTCCATTATGTCTTTCTCCATTATTACCATTTCCATCATGTCTATCTCCGTTATTTCCATAAGAGTCGTCCCCGTTATTTCCATTGTTGCAATCATTACCATTTCCATCATGTCTATCTCCATTATTACCATTTTCATCATGTCTATCTCCATTATTACCATTTCCATCATGTCTATCTCCGTTATTTCCATAAGAGTCGTCCCCGTTATTTCCATTGTTGCCATTATAACCATTTCCATCATGTCTATCTCCATTATTACCATTTCCATCATGTCTATCTCCGTTATTTCCATAAGAGTCGTCCCCGTTATTTCCATTGTTGCCATTATAACCATTTCCATCATGTCTATCTCCATTATTACCATTTCCCTCATGTCTATCTCCGTTATTTCCATAAGAGTCGTCCCCGTTATTACCATTGTTGCCATTATTACCATTTCCATCATGTCTATCTCCGTTATTTCCATTTCCATCATGTCTATCTCCGTTATTTCCATAAGAGTCGTCCCCGTTATTTCCATTGTTGCCATTATAACCATTTCTATCATGTCTATCTCCATTATTACCATTTCCATCATGTCTATCTCCGTTATTTCCATAAGAGTCGTCCCCGTTATTTCCATTGTTGCCATTATAACCATTTCCATCATGTCTATCTCCATTATTACCATTTCCATCATGTCTATCTCCGTTATTTCCATTTCCTTCTATATCATCACCATTTCCGTTTTCTTTGCTATCATCACCATTTCTGTTGTAGCCTTTATAGACATTACGATAATCATCGTCATTATCATCGCCATTTCCGTTCCCCTTGTTATCATCGCCATTTTCGTTCCCTTTGTTATCATCACCATTTCCGTTCCACTCGTTATCATCGCCATTTCCGTTTCCTCTATTGTCATCGTTATTTCCGTTTCCTCCATTGTCATCGCCATTTCCCTTTACTCCATTATCATCATAATTTTCGTTCCCTCCATTGTCGTCATCATTTCCGTTTCCTCCATTGTCATCACCATTTCTGATTTCTCCTTTGTTATCACCATATCCAATGTCGCAATTTTCGTTGTCGCCATTATCGTCGTTGCCATTTCCGTTATTCCCATTGCCTATGAATTGAGTAAACGACACTCAATTATTGTGTATTTGTTCTATTGCCAAAGTGCGTTCCGTTATGTTCAAAATGTTATATATCCATTTGATAAGTATAATTAATAATAACTTCGAGGTCATTGACTGATTAGTAACATAAGTTGTAACATTTCAATTTCAAACCGCAAGAAAATAATAGATCTTGATGTTTTCATTTAAGTTGTTTATACTGTAGTGTATATTTTCTACGTAAAATTACGACAAATATGCACGGGTTTTTTATCTAACCATGAAAAAAGTTATGTTATATTTGCATACGGTTAATTTACATGCGAGTATCGATGTTCCCTATGTTTTAATTTAAAAGCTTTGTTGTTTTCATAATCGTTACGTCACCTTAATTCCTAGGTTCGGTATCTAGAAATAAATAATTATCAACTAACTAAGCAACGCAAACTAGAAAAATTGTCTTGGGTATACTGTGAAATCATTATAATTCATGGTCGCTTAATTATTATGGTATAGTAGCTTTCATCCTTGACGAAAGCAAATTTAGAAAGAATAATCTTTTCTACTGAAACTATCCACCACATACACGAAGGTACATCCGCACCAATAAAAAAAATCCCCCAAAAAACAGTCCACGAAAATTGACTTCCACAATTTTAAATGATTCCACAGCAATAGAAAAGCAATTATATGATTGTTAAAAAAATAACAAGTTTATTACACTTCCAGCACATAGTATTTAAATTAGTTGTTGTCTTAATTAAGGGACAATTAACTTATTATGTCCTCTTCTAATAACTAGCATAAGGTTCATAATATCTATCCAATATTTATATATGACATATATATAAGACATCTTATGTTTGATTCATTTTTTACAAGAAATAAGCAAGGCGCGATAATTTTTTTTTTTTTTTTTTTTAATTTTAGTTGATGCATATAGGTTAAGCTATTTGCGCACAGACGTCACTTGACCGATTTCTTAAGTTCATGTTGTCATTACTGACTTATTCAACATGGGAAATAAATTGTTTTATCTCACTAAATTGTATTATATGTATATCTTTTTTTCCTTCAGCGCTAAGTGGTCTTTATTCACAATTAATAAACTTAATTAGAAAAAGATACCCCACTCACCATGTGGATAAGCTGACACATTTGCTAAGACGAAACAGGCGAAGACTACAAAAATGATAACCTTCATTGTGTCTTTTGGTCCGCGTTAGGAATACTAGAAGAATACAAAATATTATTAATATGTGTATTGAAATGTTACATTGATTCATACATGCATATGCATTTCATTTAAAAGATCATTTCTAAATTTATCTATTATAGAAACCTCTATAACAATTCTCAATCCCTATCCCTACCACCCCATTCCCCGAAAAAATAAATAAAATAAAAAAAAAATTAATATAAAGCCAAATATATTCACAAAAAACAAGCCTTTAATATGAAAGTAATTGCGATTTAACAAGCATTACTGAAGTTTATTAACGTTTACATTTATCTGCAGTCTTATTATCTTGTATTTTTAAAAAATCCCTTACCAACAGAACTGCCAACAATTCTCTTTGTCTCCCAGTGGACACACATTCCAGGAAGAATCGGTTGATTTTATAGGCTAGCAGAGAACGACCCGCCTTGTTCATAAAATTATGATAAAGCATATGTCAAAATATATTATGATAAGTGTTGACAAAAAGAGATATTTTGTAATTTAGATGTAATATACGAAATTAAAATTAATAGGACCATATGTTAGAAATGATATTCACATTACATAATTCTACGACTTGGTCTTTATGAAAATATCCACTAATACCGTGACTTTTATGATGTATTAGCAATTAACTGAACTATTTTACCCTTAAACACTTATCATGCGCGTGTTTAAGATTTATCTAAGCATAGTTCAAAACATCCATAGAATCAAGTACAACAAATGAATTGTCTTTATCAGCTTAAACACCATGCATGCTTCGATCATTTTATCCCTCATTATTTTATAACAGAAATGCAATAGCATATTTGTTTTCAGGTACAAACGAGAAATGTTTGAACATTTTTGTGATATTGATTAGGGTTCTTTAAAAAAAACTCATGAAAATTTACCAGTTGTTATTCGAGATGAAATGCAAATTACATCATAAGATCAGGTTTGATAAGCTGACAGATGCAGAGTTAAATCATGTTCTTGCCAGTTTGATTTCTTTCCTGGTTTTGGTTTTAAGTTACTGATTGTGTTAAAAATAAAAAATAAAAAAAATGTGTTTATTTTGTTTTTAAAAAGTTCAATCTCCTGATACATACATTATAATTTAAGTTTTAAGGATGTATTTAAAGGACGGTCGCATTGTTGACTCAATATCAATCAATATGGTTCGGTATTAAAATTATTATTTAAAAGTAAATCCTCGTTTTTACCAATTAGAATACATTTTTTTAAGTTTCATAGTTATATTCATCCAAAAATAAAATATCACACAGATCTATTTTGTAAATAAACCATTGGATATATCAACGTTATAAATTAACAAACAAAAAATGACATCAAAATGTTTAATAAGGATAACACAATTAATAAAACTAAGTGGTGCAGATTAACAATAGTCAGATACTGAAATTTCAAGGTAGAAAAACCATTTAATAAATTGCAACTCTTTATAACTAAGACCATTTCTAATTTTGTCGAAGGTCTTTTTGGAGCCCAGTTTTAAAGTGAACTCTTTTTTAGACAAAATTAAATTTACATGACTGAACAGCAAGCATTAGTTAATTAATTTTAAATGTTCCTTATATGGAAATAGCGCATACATTTAAATGGTTCATACGAGAAGAAATCTAGAAGGTGAACGTATGCATTGAACCATCGTATTTGATATTGCTTTTAAAACAAAAAATTAGCTATAGTTTCTAAGAAGTAGGATGTAGTTCAATTAATTCCAAACGGCTTCTTCGTAATATTCTTTTTAAAAAATTCCAAATTTTTATTTGATATTCTAATCATTCATTGTACAGTTTTACTTTCTTCTAAACTTTATGATTATGATAAATACTAGATGATATTCAGAGCTACACGATAATTTGAGATTTTCATCCATATCGCCAATGATATAATAAGTAATACAACTTACTTATTTCTGTTTGCAAATACATTTAGCAAATAACTGTTTTATTGTTTCCTTTTTGATACATGTTTTAAAGAAGATATTCGCACATTGACTTTGCACATGGAACTTAATGAACTACTTTACATAGCATCGATATTCGTCTGCATATCGCAGAAATGAGGCATATAAATCACTACTGAAAAAAATGTATCTACATGTGTTTTTTGGAATATACAGGGGATGGGACTACAAGCGGCAAGAACAAAGACGGGTCTGCATCATACTACTGTGCGTGAAAGGGGTCCCATGAGAAGATCCAGAGTAAATTCATAACAGACACTGACCAGACCCATGTTTTTAAAAGGAAACACCAAAATGCTGTGCATTTCATATAAACAGATATTATCATAAATCGAAATTTAAAAAAAAAAATCCAAAAACATTTCACGGAAAATCTGATAAGGTAACATCAAGAAATATTAATTGTGCACTGCAATATGACTCAAAATGTCATTGAAGAATAATTAAAAATGACACATGATTTCATCAACAAATGCAATATCCCAAAAATGGTTTGTATACATCCATGAATTACTGATTACTTATTAGATCAGCATACATAATCGATTTTCGCACAAAAAGTTTTCTTATAGTATTTATACGCATTATCAAACCAATTGTTCCAGGTAAATCTATTTGATTAGATTCATTATATACTATATACACTATATTTACATTTTGTATGATATACGGATTTTTTTTTCTAATAATATCAAATTATATATTGTGTATTATTCATATTATGTTACAATTGTATCATCGCGATCAGTTGTATCATTTAGAAGTCAAAGGTTTTTTTTCTCAAAATGAGATAAACTTCTTGTCATAAACTTAAAGTGATAATACTGTGTCAAATATAATGTTTTAATATTCTATCTCTGATAATTAAATCTAAAACCTTTATTTATGAGTTTTCCTTGTGCAGAAAGGCTAATGCATGTTAGATTTATACGCGACAGATCGTTGGTAAACTAATATCATTTAAATATATTTTAATTGAATTAGCCTATTGTGCCCTAATTTGTCAGGACATTACATTTATGGTTCAATAATGTGCATCTTTTTATCATTATTGTATTTGTGCTTAATGAACACCAAATGTTTAGATAGCAAAACATTTTCGTTGTTGCCAAGTTGATGCCAAGAACAGAAATTTACGATTTTGAAATTGTGATCTATTTTTATACACACATTGATATATTATGCTTAAATATTTTTTTTCAATTAGGTGAGTACCAAACAGCCGAACTTAATGTAGTCCATCGTGGCATTTGTATACGAGATATGTCTCAAAGGTTCGTAGAAAATCACGTCTATGTCATTTTAAATGGGTTTATACATACGTATTGTGTACCCAATTCTTTGTCATAACATTTCAAATCAAATTAGAGTGGTTTTGAATTGTTTCCCTCAAATAAAACTAAACTTTTACTATTTCGAGGGGTCGCGAATGGTATGCACGACAATAACTTGTTTTTAAAAACGCCAGAAGAAGCGACATCGGTCACACGGAAGGACGCGCTATTACTC
This sequence comes from Magallana ariakensis, assembly GCA_020458035.1. NCBI lineage: Eukaryota > Metazoa > Mollusca > Bivalvia > Ostreida > Ostreidae > Magallana > Magallana ariakensis. The sequence goes on from CM035811.1 coordinate 71,871,984, forward strand.
ATTTTTATGTCGACTTCGATAACACCAAAACAAACGAAACAAAAGATGGAGGAAACATGAAAACAACGAAATATTCGAGATTACCTATCTTAAAGTGGCACAAGCAATTTCGAATGGAGTGTGCGATTCTACCATCTAGCTAGACGGTGAAAGCGGCATATCATTCTCAGGCAAACCAAGTGCTACGACGTTATAGAAACGTCGTTATAACTCAACGTCAGATTGGGTCGTGCGGCTTGTATTGGCAATGTATATATAATGATAACTCCAATGTAAAAATGTACATTTCTCTGATTTTTATACACATACAGTATTATAATATAAATTAAGATATTACAATACTTTTTTTGTAAATTGCGTCGTTATGTAAACTAAAATTATATGTCTCCACAAATTTTTTTGGCATCTCTCGTAATGGCGCCATGCACGTCCTACATGTATTTATAATATGCTTAGATGCACGTAATTCGAAGTTTGAACATTACATTTCTTTACATAAGCACACAATAAAATGAAAACTGCACAAATTATATACAATGAACAGCATATCATTCTTAATTCTGAATTACTTTTATTAAATTGAAACATGATGTCGAGACGTTGAGAAAAAAGCTTTTGAAACCTGGCAAATAAATGTTAGCGGGTTTAGTATTTTATTTCTGCACTCATTGATACCTACATAACCCGCATGAATCACAAAGAAGGCATTTTATTGTTTATATTTACATTATTTTTTTTTTGACGAATTAATAAATTGATTGTTAAAAGTAAATGGAATTTACTAGATCACTGTTAATGTATATCAGCACGTTAGCTTAAATAAACGGCCGACTTGTCTTTCATGAAATTTGAGTCTTACCTCATCATGGTTATTTCGTGCAGTCTGCGATTTTTCTGAATATCTGAAGGTTTCCACCAAACGATAAATAGGGCGTGTATATTTCATTTCTGTCAGTTTCTACAGATCTATGAATTGCAATCAATTTCCGTAAGAAAACAGAGGTAATCTGACTTGGTAAATATAGATCCAGAGAAAATCAATACCACCACTCGCTGTGTACACAAAGACGCTCAATTCAGAAAAGCGAAAAAGAAAAAAAAAAAAGAAAAAGATTTTTTTTAATTGATCTGTTTGATTCTTTTTAGCAAATACAATATGATTAAAATAAAAATTCACTTTGATGATTAAGCACATTTCTATAACAGATACTTTCTTTACCCACAATTTTTAATATGTTTTACGGTGTGACTGTTGAGGCGAGCGCAGAAGGAACTACCCATCTCTCATCATTGTTAAATGCAATCTAGCCCCAACCTCAACTTTGGCTTTCTCTCTAATACTTTTACCCCTGCCAGGAACCCGAAGTTATAAAACATTTATTCTAAGTGTCCCGACCTTGGCTAATATAAACCAACTACAGTACATTAATCATTAATGATTAATGAGTATTAATCAAATGTAAAAAAAACTTATTAAAATATTTTGATAAAAACAAAGTAGTTTGGTTTTTTTATGCAAATACACTCATGTCTTATCATTCCTTTACTTTTTAATAATGCTTGGAAAAGAATTGATCAATAAAATCAGTAAAAAAAATTGCTTGTCAGTGTTATTTGTCATTTTTGTTCCTTGTTGTTATCTAGGTTTTAATTATTTTCCTCTGTTACATAAGTTTTGATCTTATAATCTTTTTATTTTTGTATGAAATAGAATTGTGCATTGGAGACATATGCCCCCCTCCACCTTTTATGTGTGTGATATCCCAATATAATTTAAAAGGTTTGACCATATGCAACTTACAAATCTTACTTACAACTTCGCTAGCCAAGGGTTTCTGATCCGCACCGCTCCTCACTAACCCTTAGCCTATAGTGCTATCAAAAGTCGGGATTTTTTTTCGTCACATGATCTCCCAGCCTATTTATAAATCAGCCAAATGATGAAAGATGTCATATTTTAAACGTCACTGGTGCAGTAATGGCAGCCTCCATAGGCATTGATATTGACAAGTTGAAAGAACGTTTTAATGCCCAGTGTATTCAATAAGTAGAAATATTGTTAAATGTTACATATAGATCGAATTCATTCGAAGGTTGTAAGACTTGTCCCAGGAGCGGTAAATCCTTCATCTATGATCGAGTGCATGCCTCTCTTGATACACAGAATAGGTGGTACTTGTTATTGCACCATTGCAAGCTACATGTATCATGAAGGCTCAAACAGAAAAACTTTAAAAATAAAAGTATTGAGCTATGCGTGTTAGAGACACTCGTGAATAAACAGTACAAAAACATTGCCGATTAAATCGAATATGTTTTACTTCTTTTTTATTGGTCGAACGGTTTCAGTAAACCCTAATCAGAATCCAAGAAAAAAATCCCGACTTTTGATAGCACGATATGCTAAGGGTTTGTGAGGAGCGGTGCGGATCAGAAACCCTTAGCTAGCGAAGATGCTTTCAAATAGATATTCTGTTTCATTTTTCTTTTTTTTAATATCTATTATATCTATTTTTTACAAAATGACGTAGGTGCATGTAGTTCTATTAGAAATTAGAATTTTTTAAATTTTTTGTCACATACTTATCGTATGCATATAAAAAAGTATACGATTGAATCAATATGACAGTAAATTAAGCATTAAACTTCCTTGTGTATCATACCCTTTACTAAACCAAAAAATATATCAAAACAAAACAAATTAGCCGAAGAGTTGCTGTTAACACTAAAATAGGGAGAATCTACTACACGTAACACCCAGTACAGATGCTTGATCCATCTCTAAAGTTATCGCGGAAAATATAGCACAAGATCATTGTAACGTGATACTTTACTTTCTTTTGATCTCAATAAGTCTCGGAAATTGTCGGATAACTTCGGGGAAGGAAGTGACGTCATATGTCAGCAAAAGTTCAGCTAGGTACAGTTTTTAACGTAAGAATATGAGTTGCTTACTATAGTGTTTTTAAAGGATTTTTTATTGGTAAATGAGAAAGACATTTGCGATTTACAGGTAAGAATATTCCTTAAAAACGCTTCCTGTCCCACCATGTTGATATGTACCGCAAAGGATTTTTGGAATATGTAGAACTTTTTCACGTGGCCTCATAAAAATTTCTTTGAACAATGTGCAGATCTCAACTCGAAATTCCTCCGTTCGTCCACGTTGTCTATGGAGATCTCTTCGCGAGCGCCGCTCACTGCGCTCGCTATAAGCAAGACAATCTCCATGCAAAGGTTTAAATATTACGCATTTCAGTTTGAAGTTGTCTTTTATTTACGATACATAAAACAAAATATTTCAAAAATGAAAGGCGTATTGACTGAATCTTTATTTCACTTTTTTATGTTAAATCAACATGTATTGATAGTATATGCTAAACGACATGATATAGACAAAAAACTTTACTATTGCGTTGCATTATTGTCCATAGTAATATGACATTGAAATCAACTTTTGAAAATAAAAGTAAAAAAAACCCAGAATCGACCGTTCAATATAAATATTATTCAATATAAATGTGCACTTCTTGTATAGAGAACATCTATGTAGTTTTTGGAAATCAAGTCTTCCAACAATCTGTTGGAATTCCAATGGGTACTAATTGTGCCCCATTGCTAGCAGACCTATTTTTGTATTCTTATGAAGCAGAATCTATTCAAAAACTTGTACGTGAAAAAAACTATCGCTGTGGCCTTCAACTCAACATTTAGGTATATCGACGACGTATTATTAATTAACAATTGTTATTTCCATACTTACGTCGACTCGATATATCCGAGTGAACTTGAAATAAAGGATACCACAGATTCTACTCATCTGTTTCATATTTGGATATTTTACTGGAAATGGACATTAATGGTAACCTAACAACAAAACTTTATGATAATCGCGATGACTTCAATTTTTCTATAGTCAAATTTTCTTACTTATTTAGCAATATACCTTCATCACCTGCTTATTGTGTTTTTGTCTCTCAGTTAATTCGATACGCAAGGGCATGCTCTTCGTATGAACAGTTTCTAAGGCGAGGCAAGCTACTTACAAACAAGTTGATAAAACAGTCTCGTTTGAAGTCATCTTTTCGTAAGTTCTATGGTCGCTACGACGACCTTGTCAGCTAATACAATTTTCCACTGGGTTGTATGCTGACTTCCGTTTTTTTTCCGATTACGACAAAGAGCACACGGCTAGTGTGACCGGTCAGCAGAGGATGCTTGTATATAGAGATTCAGGCACGCCTAGTCACCAATTTTCTAAATATTGCATACAATGATACATATTGATGAAATAAGTAGCGAAATGCCATAAATTATTTGCTTAGGGCTACCGTTGCCATGATAACGGAGACCAAAGATAGGAAAATGGCAAATCTTAGCAACTTTAAAACAATATATAAAGTAATTGCAGCTTATCTAAGTTTTGAAATATAAAACATTGAATTGACTATATGGTCAAATTATAGAAAATCATTGGTGGACAAATCAAAATCTTAAGAAAATCTTAAGAAAATTACCATGGAAACCATGAAAATTATTTTCAAAAATTTATGTTTTCATATTTTTTAAATATAGAAGTTATCATTGAACTAAATTCATAGATTTACAGCTGTATTTAAAATATACATGCTAAATTAAAAAATGACTGTTGTTGCTATGGTAACAAGGTTAAAAATAAGGAAAAAATGAAGAAAACCATAGTGACTCTGTCGAGCAAAAAAGGCATGTTTTAAACACAATTTAGAACCATTTTTTTTTTTTTGCTATTCGTGAGAAACATGCCAAATATTTTATTTCAAATGTATTAAAGCATTATTCAGCAGCTTAAAACTGCCGATGCTAAGGAAAAATGTGAACTTAAGAAAATCATACGGAAATTCCTAAGTGTACAAAACTAAATATCAACGGCCATTCGTTTTACCTAAATGCAACTTCAACTGATATTGCATTAAAAATGAGAACATGTTTAGTCATTCCGTTAAATTTATTTTAAAGTATTATGATCCAGTAAAAAGTCTTCAATAGTACCTCAAATGATGCAGATTTTGTAATTTTTAGTTGTTGTTTCCATAGCAACGAACTCCAATTTTTAGTTATATTATCTTTGTTTCCAAAGTAAAACAACAGTTTCATTTTTTTTTCATTTAAAACTATTTATGTTGGAATAAAACGAAAAAATGTTATTTTTGCTGTTTATTTACCATGGTAACACTATTAAACCATTCATTTGCCCATAAAAAACAAAGATTAATAATTTAAATATTCACAATATTTAGTGTGCAATTATTTCATTCTGTATAGCTAAAATTGATGCATGTTTGTTCAAAAGATCTTAAAATGGCCATTTTCGATCTTTTGCTTTTGTTATTATGGCAATAGGTCCCCATAACCCTTTAAGGTTGTCTTGCATCTTTATGCACCAAAGGTATTAAAAGGTATCAAAATACGAAATATGAAGAAAATCGGTGACTATGCGTGGCCACCGAATTTTGATATTAACAGAAAATTGATCTTAATACATATGAAAAAACGTTGGCGCATTATTAATTTTGGCGCTCATGGGCAGTTGCGCCAAAGGCGCTACAATTTATAGTGTACCATATTTTCTCGTTTTACAGTATTGTACAAATATCTCTCTTATTGTGTTTTTTCTTATTTTATTTACATTGTTTGCTAAGCGTGCATTGTTTTCTTTATTGTTAGTATTAAAAACAATACCCGTGCAAAGTGAATATGATGCAACCATGCCATACGAAATACAAGTTTAAAGCACAATAAGTATGTCCTTAATTTTGAGAAAAGGAATAGTTGTTTCCATTTTATAACATGGTCTATTGTCAATTGTTCTTTATTTCTATAAACTGTTTCCCAGCGTTGAAATAAAACACAGGTAGGTATGTGATTGGCGCATGCTGTATATGCTCATAAACAACAGAATCAAATGAACGGTTCAAGTACGTTCTTGTTGTTTAAAAGTTCATGATATGTGACCGGTAGGCATAAACCAGCTCTATATATAATTTGAGATTTAGAAATACCAGTTATGTTATTCCGAAGCTGTCATGAATTCATCAACAGGGTTACTTTTACTTCATTTAATTATTGGAGAGAAAATGCAACTGTTACTATTTTTATAAAAAAAAAATGTATAGAGATCGATAAGTAAATTATTTAAATAGGGTTAGCTTTATGTTAGTACAAAAAAAAAAAATACAACCCGCCATTGTAAACCTTGCGAAGATTACAGATACAATAGTTCAAGTCAGTTATGACAGCTTAGTTGTACAAAAAGTGTGCTTGCCAAGCGATCATTTGATCATTTGTACAGCTATATGACCAGGGTTAAATCAAAACTATGCTACACAACGGGCATGCTTTAAAATGGAAATACATATTTTTAGTATTAAATAATTCATAACAAACTATCGTCGTGTGCTCGCTTTTTAGAATAAAATTTCTCATTGCAATTTATCACATGTTGTCCTTTAACCACAGTCGTAATATACATAAAGTTGTGATGAGACATCTTAACACTCTTCTAAAGATTTTGCTGATGCAAATATTTTACTTTGAATGCGTATATGTAAATTATATTGATTGTTTTTTTAAAAATATGGATACATGCTTTACATATGGTCAATTACATGTATTATATGTAAGACCGTTTGGTGGTATCCCGCTCCGAATAGTCTTTATGTCGGGTTCCCAAAACTCCCAATATCCTTGACCCCTAAGTGTCACATTTATAATGACTGGTTTAAACCTTCTGAATTGAAAATTTTAGTCAATCTGAGAGATAAATTTATATTTGTGGCTGTTGTCATACCAAAATATGTTTTATTCTTTCAAAAAACGATCATAAATAAAAAGAATATATAATTATTAAAATCAAGAAAAAAGATATGATATAAAAAAATGTGGTTTTGAATATCCAGATATCTAAAACATGATTTATTGTGTACAAGCATATTTATAACAATTTAATTTTGTAAGAGTTGTACTTTTAATATCAAACTTTCCATGTTTAAACTTTTAAATATTTCTATGAAATCTATAAAATTCAAACCAATAAAACATCATATTGAAATAATCAGTATTTGAATTTTGTTCTTATTGCTTGTTAGAGAACTGGAATGAATCATAAGCTTTTTTAAATTTCTTTTTGTAATTCATACTAAACTTGATTTTGTAAAAAAGAGTTATACTATTAAATGATCTTATCTTTCTAGACAGAAGCCTATGAAGACTCAAATGATAAATGATTATGGAAATATAACGACATAAAACAACCCAACAACAACAAATAAAATGTAAGAAACAATACATTTCTTGAACATTCATAGTTCTATATCAAGCAAAGAAAAATGGCCCCGCTGTACTTTGAAGCATTTTTACCAGTTTCTGAATGTGTGTAAAAAAATCATTATAGTTTTTTAAAAATTGTTCAATGTTGCAGTAGATTTTAAAAAATCCTACACTTAAAAAACAGTAACTTATACAGCGTACCATCTGATTAGGACAGCTGAAAAAAATCACTTCTCTATATTTACATTTTTCAGTTTCTTTGTCTTTGATAACACTACAAATCGATTTTTGATAATGTACAGTCAAATAAACGCAAATAAGGTATTTTTGGGGCGCAAGCGGGGTTTGCATAATTAATATTCAAATATTTAATCGTACAATTGCTGAAAATTGATATATATATATAAGTAACAAGGAACCATTCATTGAATATTATGAGGTGATAATTTCGGTCGCGGCGTGGTCAAATTGCTCATAAATCCGTTCGGGCTTTATTGGAATTGATCACGCCCCGACAAAACTTATCACCTCATAATACTCAAAGAATGATTCATTACATGAATTCCTTAAATATTGATAATCAAATAATTGCACAAAATGTTCTTGTCATCGTAGTATTCTTACACGTGAATACATGTACATATACAATAATTATTGGTGTCTAGTAAATCTATCAGATAAGAGCCATATTTTTATGAAAATATATTTACCAAATGGTTACGGATGATATAATCATTTTTTGTACAAATAATAATCAAATCTAGTTTTTTAAATTATTAATATTTGGGTAAAGTATTGTCATTCAATGGGCATGACATCAGTTTACTAGGCACCTTATAAAATAACGAAAATTTCTTGGCATAAAATATCAATTTGAATTTATTTCAATGTGGCAAATAAAATTAAGGTATTTTATCTCAAATAATTGAAATCTCGTTGCGAACAACGAGAAAGTCTTCCTACGATTTCAAGACAGAAATTAAACCTTGATGAATTGCTGTGCAGAAATGCAGATACATTTTGATTTATATGCTATATGCAGATATATAGTGACCAATTTTAGTTCTTTTGAATATGATAAATGTGATCCATTTCTTTGCCTAACGCTTTGTGTTATGAAAAACGAATCATAGAACTTAATACAAAATTCATGTTTGAAAAGAATTTGGTTTTCGTTTCTTTTTTTTCTTTTCTTTTTAGGTGTATTCTCTTATCATCTTCTTTAGTCTCTAATAAATAAAAAAAATTATTATTTAAAATGATGTTGATAAAAATGATAAAAATCATTATTTTAATAAAATAACACAATTTGTATGTTGCCGTCTGAACTAATATATGACCCTTACTAACCAGTGGGCATTTAAATTCGTTTAACAATCAGAAGTAAAAAATAAAGTGAAATAAAGAAGATAAGAGTTTTAGAATTGTTGTTCTTATTTTTTGAAATAGGGTCAACTAAATAAGAAATAACAACATGTTAACTTTTTGGTTAATTTAATTATTTAACACAAAAAATAAAACTATTTTTAAAAAGAGAAACAAATGTTTAGAAATCGATAAATAAATCACATCAAAAGATTAATTTTTATTTAATACATAAAGAAAAAAATACAACCCGCCATTTTAAAGCGCTCCCCATGCTTCCCAAGATTACGCAGATACAATTCTTCATGTCAGTGATGACAGTTTATTTATTGTACAAAACGCTTGCTTGTCAGGCGATCAATTCTAAAGCCAGTTGAACAGGGTTATATCAAAACTAGGCTACGAAATGACCATGCATCAAAATAGAAATACTGGTTGTTATTATTATATAATTCATAACAAACTTTCGCAATTTCGTTACTTTTGAAAATAATTTTTTTTCATCACAATGTATAACCTGTTATAATTGTGGCACTACTGTAATATATATTTAGTTGTGATCCGACAACATTTCCCCACCCTTCTAGAGTCATATTTTCTCTAGACGGTTATCAACTTGTTTCATGACTTTTGCTTTTTAAAGGCTTAAAATACTTCTAATAAAACGGTGCTTAGTTAACTTAAACAAACATACTTCAATATAAGGTTTCTCTGCACTTTATTCAAATCATTTCAGCCAAGTATATCTTCAATAATTAATATACACTGTTATAACCTGCTATTTTATATTGTTATTGACCACAATTTTAAGTCATGCTATTTTATGAACCGTAAATATTTATAATGATTACTGATAATATCAATTTATCAAAATTTTTTATTTAGTTCAAAAGGTTGCATCCCAGAAGAAATTCCAGATATCGTATAACTGTTTCATTTTAATTTTTAATTTATTATAAGTATCAAGACTATTACTATTATGTTTTTTAGTTTTTGGCTTTTATAAACAAAACATTGCTATGACATTTGCAAAATGATCACACACCTTTTTTTCATACTTTTTTGAAAGGCATGTACTATCAGCAGATTTCGTGCTCCATTGTTTTTGGGATTCAAAACAATTTTCTGCTTTTGCAAGTATTTTGATTGCGTAAATGTAAATCATCTTGATTGTTTTGACAATATTAAAAATGTAGTCAATTATATGTGACCAGCTTAGTACAGATGAAAAATGACAATTGCAAACTGTCAACCGTCTCAAAAGTCTGTATAGCAAAACACAAATTAAAAGCAGAGCAAGCACGGACCTCTAAACATATGGAGGTGGGATCAGGTGCCTTGGAGGAGTAAGCATCCCATGCAGACCGGTCGCACTCGCCGTGTGCTTATTATCATGATCATGAAAAACGAAAGAAACAGTAGTTAGTCCGGTGTATAAATAATGGTCTAACAAGTATGAAAAACGTCAGTCTGCATGTGTTTTAATGAAACATTGTACTTGCTGTACAGAGTACACTGAATAATTTATGTTGTCACCTTATCTGCTCCTGTGATCGGCATTAGTATTATGTTAGACCGTTTGGTGGTGTCCCCGTCTGAAAAGTCTGTATTTCCGGTACTAAAGCTTCCTCTAATATCCTTAACCCCTATGTGTTACATTTAGAATGCGTGGTTCAATTTTTCCAAATTTAACTAAATCTGAAAAATAGATTGATATTTGTGACGGTTAAGTCGTAGCAAAGTGTGTTCCATTCTTGAGGGAAAAAACCGATTATCAATAAAAGATTTAATGACTAAAATCAAGAAAAAAAAATGTACAAAATGTGTTTAAATATCAAGATAGCTAAATCATGGTTTATTGTGAAAAAGCATCATTCGAACATTTTTTTACTGTATGAGTTCTACTTTTAATATCATATTTTGCATTTCAAAACTTTTTAATATCTCTATGAAATTAAATTCAAACCAATCAACCATCATATTGAAATATACAGTATTTGAGTCAATAGATTGCAAATGATTTTGATAAAAAAAAAAAAAAAGAATAGTTTTTTTAATTACATTTTTTTTTAATTAATAGTTTCAACATTTACAAAATGAGATAAAATAATAATCAATTACATTGAGGAAAAAAAGAAAAGAAAACGAAAACAAACATTCTAACAAACGTCATCACATGAAAATGACAAAAACGATAAAAAATAATAAGGCTTTTTAAGTACAAAATATTCAAAATGCAAAGAACTATGATTTCAGAGTTCATCACTAAATTTTAATGAAGTCTAATTAACCACACTTAATTAAATTTTAGTGAAGGGCATACCGATGCACAGTTTTGATTCGACCTTGTTTTAATTACTTGTCAGAGCACTGTCACAATGCATAAACTGTTTCATTACCTTTTTGTATTTTTAAATTTAAATTTGTTTTGTACAAAATTATACTCTTAAGGAAGTATGGGACACTCACCAAAGTAATTAAAAAATTATAAAACTTGGTTCAACGGCTAGCACTGTATTTCCTCTAACAGAATATAAAAAAAATTTGATAGGTTAATATGTTTGTTTCCATGGTAACGGTACCCAAACATACCCTTTTTGGAAATACTTCAGCTCATTAAAATACACCGCTTGCAACATAAATGAAGCAATGCTACAGAGTTTGCAATTACTTGATTTCATTTTTCTTATATGCTATTCATAACACATTAACAGAACGATCATTTTTTACAAAAATATTTTGTCAACGCCTCCTCAGTATTTTACAAACTGCAACCGAATTTCCTCTGCATAGTTCAAATTTGTTGCTTTTTGTGTTGACCTTCAATACAAAATGGTCAAAAAATATATTTTAATATAATTAAAAGTTTTATTTTTGAACTGAAATAAAATGTTCAAACGTTATGCTTTCACTGGAGAATGAGAAACTCATATGTCAATGACTTAGATAAAAAGATATTGCAGTCTGAATTTCCTCTGGTCTTTTTTTTCAATTTCGCGCCATTTTCACTTAAACACAATTCTAGTGTAGATAAAATAATCAATACCAACTTTTTGTTCAATAAACACTCAGTCAATTAATAATATCTTTATTACAATGCTAGTACTTTTTTAAATTCACCAAAAAAAAGTAAAAATATTCATTTAAATCCCAAATTTCCTCTGTTTAACTTGAAATTCTTCTGTTAAAGTACAATTTTTTAAACTATTTGCACCTTATAACAAGATACCAGGTAGGAACAAAATAATTCTAGTAGGGATAAACGACTAAATATTTAATTTATGATTTGCTACATGTATCTCATAATTATTTTTTTCAACTCTGAAACATATAAAAGGATCGATATCAGCATTACATCATGTACATTATGCACAGTACAAAGGGCGAATTTAATTTTAAGCCATTTGGTAGAACAACATCCATTACTGTTACAACCATATATTATGGTATGATTTTTTTTTTATACATGTACTCATCAAGTTTATACTGGACATTTAACTCCCCACATGTACATGTAATAGATTAACAAACTTATACAAATAATGCACCCAAATCAAAAGCCCTCCCAACATTATTACAGGTATTACCAATCTAGCATGAATAATGAAGCTGACAATTACCGCTACAGAATGAACAACCCTTTCAACATTTTTATCTCATATCTAACATAAATATTGAAATGGACAAGAACACAAGTCCTTGGCTTATCCTTACAACACCCCTTTTTCCTTGGGCAAGGATGTAGTATAAACATCTTTTGAGATACTGTATGACTTTGAAAGTTAAAGTTATGTGTTATTTTTTCACAAAGTATAGATGGTTCCTTAAGATTTTTTTCACACGATTAGCATCCAATGTTTTACCAATATTTGTGACAATGTTTGTCCGAAGTTTGGAAATTATTGTGCTATCTTCATCACCAACTATTGTCTTTATACAAACAGACCCATTATTCATTCACATTGACCATCTCTTCTATCATGTCACTCTCCATGGCCTTCGTAGTTCCGTTCCACTTGATACTGCAATCATGTGGAGGAGGTGTTGATTTGGAATTAAGAGACAAAGTACATGTGCGACAGGATTTCGATCTTGTTGAAAAGTTTTCTATTTTTCCAGAAAATGTTTTGATCATAGATGAATGACCTGAAAGATGGGAAATAGCATCAACTAAAATACTTATACATAGAAAAATATCTAAACAAAAACTGTTGTGACATTCAAACACAAGGATTTTTTAGGATGTACAATTTATGATTCATTAAGATTGGGTGTGGGACAATTCAGGGTTTATTCAATTGGTTCGATTTCTATTCAAAATGCTACAATTTATTTTTTTTCCGATTCGATTAAATCAAGATAAGCCTTAAGCTAATATTTTTCATTATAAATGAAATACCGGTACTAATCTTTATCTTGTAGATTCCTTTACTTAAGGATAACAAACAAAAAATTCATAAAAAAAATTACATAATTTAGAATTTACTTATAAAATAAACAAACTTTTTTAATAAATGACAGATTTTCAATTGGCACACTCATGCTTAGAGTATTAAACAGAATAAAATCAATGAAAATAAATGGCACAGTGATAATCTCTGGGACTATAGATTTCGGACAACAATATATGGAATATTACAGTTAACTTTTACCCTACTGTCAAATCATTGAATTTTGTGCGGTCTAAGTTTGGGGAATTGTTACCATTCATTAAAGGTTCATTGGGATGCAATTTCATGGATTATTTTGCACAGTTAATGAAGAATTTTTGGTGGTTTTTTGAGGGTTTTTTTGTGGGGGTTTTAATTTGTTGATATGAAAGAGTATACCCTTGAAATGCATGAAAATTAAACCAATCACAGAGATACCAATCGGACGTAGTTTATGTAATTTATCAAATACCTGACAAATTGTCATGACTTCCAACTCTCTCTCTCTTCTGCCAACCAGCATATTTTTATATATAGCTCTTCTTCCTTAGGAGATCAATACAGTCTAAAAATGGCCACGACCATTGAGCTCTCTTAAATGCATATCTGCTTACATCCCTAATTCCACCAAACTCCTCCACTGTCTCCAACCACAATCAGACATTTTGACAACTTCTTCATGGTCAACATCTGTAATATTAAGTTACATAATCAGGAATTTTTGCACCATATGAGAGAATATTAATTGGAACACCAATTGGTTGCCAAGTTGATCAGTAATAAAAATATATGCATATGTACTTGATATTATAAAGGCATAAACAGAGGTTAACTCAGATTTAACAAACATATTAATATTTACTGGGAGAGGGATAGTTATTATTAGACACTGACTTTTTAAAATCTTCACTTTTAAATTAGTTGTTCTCCAATCGATACATAAATATGTACATGCAAATCTTTCCACATGAAGAAGGGCATGCATGGGGCTGTGAAAAGTAAATTTTGAGGGAGCATTATTGTGAAAGACTGAAAGTCACACAAAAGATCCAGACACTGTTTTAACTGAAAAAAGACACCATCTGAGGTTGAGTTTTAAATAAAAAAAAAAATTGTATTTGACACCTATTTCACACCTATTTGAAATTTATTTTGCTGTCAATATGTGTAAACCATAACAAATATCATTACCTAAAGTGTTCAATCTGTCTTCCTATTTTAAAATACATCTCCTGACGTCATGGGTTTCCGATAGTTTAACACCTAACGCCACACATAATGGCTGTCAGTTAACAATTTTTATCTAAACTGAATCATTTTTAACCTCACTCAGACATAGCATCTGAAATTACTGATATAAAATCAAAGTTAGTTGTCATCATATGCAGTTTCTACTTGTAACTAAAATATAAACTGGATGCCACATAATTTGACTAATGGCTATGCATAGAGACGACAGGAGATTTCGTATGTGTGGTATAACATCATTTTGGAATGAACTCATGCGTTGAAAATCGACTACTCGAAACATCTGATTATCTGAAACATGTGACGACATGATACAAATTCTGATATATTTTAGAATTAACTATTAATAATGAAAGACATTAATAATTCTACTGGGTTCTGATATGTGTATTGAACCATACTGTCAAAAACTTGTATACATGATTATAATTTTTTTTTTATTATGAAATTACACCTCAGGTGCTTGGGGCTTTACTCACGAATATGTACGATGCCTACTTATATAGGTATAGGTATCTTACACATTCATGAGCAGAGACCAATACATGCAAGCACCAGTGTATTACACCCACATAGCATAAGAAAAATTCGATGATGCCCATACCAATTTTACTTTTACTCTAATCTCAGCAAGATTTGCCAAAACTGATGAAACGTCTGTCAAAAAGTTTCAGTCTCGACGAACTTAACCTCGCTGAGATTACAAAATACTTTTACTCTGTCAATGAATGTAAGTCAAACCTGGACAGATCGCTTTTGCTGGTGTCGAGTCATCTTCCTCCATCTGTGATGATAATTATTCAGCTGTAACATCCAAATATGTGATTGGTCTACCCAAGAGAGCATCCACGTTCGCACTATGTGACTAGACCATCCTTTTTCTGAGCTTTAGCAACCTTTATGTCATTTCAGCGTTCAAAATCAAATCCACGTTTCCTCCGCATTGCCGAAAACCGAACCGATATTAATGTCGTAAAATAAGATTTTGGGGTTAAATTAACTTTTATTATCATTTATGTTCCCGTTTTATTTTAAAAAGAAACTATGAAATCCTTTCCACAATTAATTTTATTGTTAAATACCTTAGAATTGAACCAACAGATTTAACGACCGCGAATTGGTTTACGTCATTCGGAGTTGCGCGGTAGATTCAAAATCATGAGTCCCATACTTCCTTAAAAGGTCTTATGTTTTTAAACATAATACTAGTATAGAGATTCAAATAATTATGGAAATATAACTACATAAAACAACCCGTCACAAAAATAAAAGCAACGTAAGACACAATATATTTGTTATAAATTCATAGTACTATATCAAGCAAAGAAAATTAACCTTGCAATAGTACATAGAGGCGATTATACCTGTTTCTGAATGTGTGTAAAGAAAATTGTTTAACATTTGCGAAAAAAATAAATATATTTAATGGTGCATGCAATTTACAAAAACTTAAAATCACGATACGTGATTATATCAATAAATGTAAAATCCTACACATAAAACACGGTAATTAATTGAACTGCGTACCATCTGATTAGGACAGCTGACACTATCATTTCAATATAATGATTATCAAATGATGTCATTCAATGTGCATTACCTTAGTTGACTAATCGCCTTATGAAATTACGTTATTTTCTTGGCATAGAATATCAATTTGAATTTATATCAATGCGGCAAATAAAATATATCATATTTTATGTTTAGTAATTCAAATCTTGTTGCGAACAACGAGAAAGTATTACTACAATTTCGAGAGAGAATTTACACCTTGATAAATTTTTACCTCCTGCGCAGAAATACAAATACATTTTAATTTATACGTGACAGATATACGGTAAACGAATATAATTTAAACATATTTTTGTGAATTTGAACAAGGATATCTTTTCATAAGTCGTCAGAACAAACAGATCTTAAATTTTAAGGGTAACTAATATTTCTTTTGCTAATATGACACCCAGCTTTTAGATAATAAAAATTGCTTCTCTTTATTCTAAGAACGATTTTCTAATAGTTACAGTAATATGTTTTTAAACACATATCCATGCTATATTTTAACTATTTTGGTTGAAATTGATTAATCATTAACTGATTCGCAAAACAGATAAGCATTAATACTCCGTTGAAATTGATTAATCATTAACTGATTCGCACAACAGATAAGCATTATCATTAACAGATAAGCATTAATGCTCCGCAAATAGGCCTCACTAGAAAGTTGATACTGCATGACTGAAGTATGGTTATTTTAACTTGTATATGTATTTTTATTGCCTGACGTCTGGAATTCATTTTTAGGAATTTGAAAGTGGTAGCATCAAGAGATTGTTAAACGTAAGTATGATTTATATCAATAGTCTATGTGTTGCGCATGTGTACAATGAGCGGAAACAAAAGTGTTAAAAAAGTGTTAAAAAACTTTTTTGATAGTCTATTTTAACTGCCAATTTAAAAAATGCCAACCTTCAATATTATTTTATGCTTTATCGTATAACATAACTTGCCTGCGTCACAAAACAACACGCGTCCAAATCCGCTTGGTATTCCATTTTTTTGGTACAAAACGGTATTTTTTCAATGGATCTTATTTCTTTTTTATGTGTTAAAAGAATTTTACAAATGAATTTGAGTTCTACAAATGTTATACAATATAACAGGTAGAGACAATTTACGCTTAGCGGTTAATTAACCGTTAACTAACCGAGAATATGCTTTGTCGGATAACATAATTGAAACTTAATTCATTCTCTAAGCAGTTAAGTTGTTGCATTTTAACCATTCATTTACGATGCAATGAGAAATACCACTTTACTCGACTATGTTTAGAATAGGAAAGTAAGTTTTCTAGAGATAAGGCAAACAAGTTAATTATCCTAAAATCGAAATTACTAGAACGAATCATTCTGTTCGTATTTCGACAACAGTATGATGCAAAAACGTGATGGCACGAATTGATGGTGAAAGAAATAAAGGAACTTTCCTAAACTTTTTTTATGCCGAGTATGTTTAATTCTCAAGGATATCACCATCATAATAATTTCAATGTCAGTGCCAAAATTTCAGTTTAAATCAAATATCAAGTACAGCGGTTATTCAAGCTTTATGACTCAATCTATTTTAGTGAAGGACATAACAAGACACAAATTCAGTTGACTTTTTTTCACTGGCTTGACATTTATGAATAGATGAAAATCACGTTAATATGGTAGTTTAGTATAATCAATATTTTATTTCAAAATGAAATAGGATCGGACAGCAGGATTGGTCTGTTTTTGTCCTCTTCTTACAAACAAGATCAAAATAACATTGTGTAATTAAATTAACAATAAAAGCAAGGTGTATGAAAATAAATGATGTTGTAACAAAATATGGATACGTCGAAATAAGTATAACATGGAAAATCGTTCCATGCATATGTATCTGCTTAAAGCATTTGCTTTATATCTTTAGTGTCTATAAAGTTGTTACATGTTGAATTTTTCTTTTATAATTTTACATTTCAAGAATTATGATAAAATGAAGACTTCTAATTAAAAATGACACACATATATCATTTAAGTAAATAAAGACGCCGGATAATAATCGGGTATTTTAAAATGCAAATTGCCCTGCATATGTGCATGGTAAATTTCGTTGAATACATGCGAGATAATGAACATAATCAAATAATTGCTGTTCTTTTTTTATGAACATTGTGAGCTTAGTTCAGAAAATATAAAAAAAGTATATAAACTAGTATTCGTTTTAGTAATTCGCAACATTGGGGTTTGGCTTAAACATTTTCTACCCATCAGTCTAATGTATTGTATAACTTTTGTAGTGACTAGAAAGGATAAAATGTACTATTTAGCAAAGTAAAAATACATTTATAAATCTAAAAATATTAATAGATAATAATAATTGTATTTCAGTGGTAATTGAAAAAAAACTTTTAAAACATTTCCTTTGGTAATGATTCAAGATACATAATACTGGATGAAGATATTATACAATCACACGATAATCTCATTAATATGAAAAGATATGTAAATATACTCGCTTTTTTCAAAGTAGATATATAAAAGTTCATTTAAAAATGATGGGGTTGTTTTAATAGTTTTCGTATTTCACGAGTTAATATACCAATTAATCTTCTTGTATGATTGATTACGTAACTTGTGTCATGAATTTGGTCCAAACCATGCTAAATGGGCGGGGATTTGGCAGGCTTCGTGGCTATATATTTGTTACTTTTGTTTTTCAAATATTGCTTCCTGCTTAGAAGACAGATTGAGAAGGTCTCATTTTGTTGGTAAGCATTCTTTAAAATAAAGTTAATATTAGAAAGTACAATTTTCAAAAGTTTATATGTATTGAACTTGACAAATTTTAATTCCTACTAGTGCTAATAATATGTGTGATTGTTTTGGTTTTCATTTTTCTATTATTTTTATTTTTTTTTATTATATTATTTCTTAAGATTAATACAATTTCATGTTCAGTTGAGCTTTGTAATTTCAATGATATGCCATGATATTTCTAGGCAATTATATTATTTTTCTCAATTTTGATTTCGATGATGTGTCTTGCTTAGAAAACGTATTAAGATATTTCGCGCGGGGGGGGGGGGGGGGGTCTGTTTGTAAGCAGCATAGGTAAAGTGATTTTTTTAAATTAAAGTTATATGTCATAATGCGTATACGTCCTTCCTTTCTGCTTGTGATTAAAAGTTTGTGTTTTAATGTTGTAATTTTCTTTTCGGAATTTCATTTTTTAGTGTTCAGTTTTAATTTTATTTTCTGATAGACTGATACAAATTCAGCATATATATATATAATATGAAAATAAGCAGATGCAGTTCTAGATTTCATTATCAATTATGTCGTGTTTTAAATCATTCTCATATTTTTGTATTTTCCAGCAACAATGAAGATTTTCATCGTATTTCTCCTCGTGTGTCTAATTCTTGAGACCACATCCAAGCCAGACGGGGGGTCAGGTATATATTAGAACACATCAATTATATGTTATCCTATAAATAATTACAATAATCTTTTTTGTATGGCTATTTCATTTTCCGCTTTCAGTTTTTCAAAAGCGTTATAATTCATACTTGTGTCTAAAAGAGAGATCACCCGAGTAATACTTTTTTTTCCAATTTAACATTTCCAAAACATTAAATACGGAAGTCAATCTTAAAAAAAGAAACTTTTCTACATTGAATATGTTTTATTTTTTTAAAACAAATATTAGGAAATGGAAACGATGATAACACAGATGGAGGCAATGGCAATGATGACAAAGGAAATGACAAAGACGGCAGTTCAGACAATAATAAAGGGAGCGGACCGTAACATAGCATGGGATATAACATACATAATCTACTGATGCAGAGAAAATCATTGGATATGCAATCATTGGATTATAAAATCAAAGTGCTTTACAGATTAAGTCTGCGTTCAAAATTTTATTTGCATTACAAATTTCAGAATCTCTATTCAGAATACAACAAATCAATAAACATATATAATTGCTTCTACTTTGTCTTTATGTTGTTTTACATTTAAATTTAGTCAGCCTAGTATTGTTCGGATTACTAAACTTTTAATATTTAATATCCTGTTATAAATATGACGTAAACGACGTCATACGGCTGATGGTGGCAGTACGAGTTGCAATGTGTATTTAAACCCATTGGAAGAAACACCTTAAAATAGATGGTATGTGTTCCTGGAAAACCAAGGGTGCATCATTTGCACCAATCGGCGTTCATTGTTGTCTTGCTAATGATATGTTTCATAGTAGTAAATTGTCTTTTTTTATAAGAAATTTAACAGTATATTAATTAGATCATTTTTATATAATTTTGAACGAATTGAGTTATGAATACTTCTTTTGATATATAAATCGTATAACCCTAATCAAACTATATGTTTGATTAGGGTTTAATATTTTTGCGTTTTATTATTGAAATCTGTTTTCAACTTTTCAATAAGTGTATTGTTGGTTTTTTTTTTAAAATAACCATAGGTTAAAAATTTTAATAACCAATAACATGTTTAGAAAATACCCATAAATTTGTTAGTTTCCGTCTTGTTGTCATCGTGGTATTCATAAACATAGTTACGTACACCATGATTATTTGTTTCCAGTAGATTTATTAACTAAGAGCCATATATGTAGTTTTACGAAAATACATTCACTAATTAGTGTCGACAATTTTGTAAAAACATTAATCAATTTGGCTTTTTAATTTGCATTATGTATTATAATTTTGTTAAAGCACCTATACTCAATGTGAGACATGCCATGCGCTTTTTTTAATCCAATATTTATCTAACCCTCGTCTAAATCATGTATAAAAGGAACTTCAACAAATGTATTCTCTTTAAAAATTTAAAGGGGCATGGTCACGAATTTAGTCAAAAATGAATTTTTCAATTTTAATATTTACAATGCTTCAGTAAGGCATTTTAATAGGCAACCAATATTTGAGTGTCATTG
The DNA here is from genome assembly GCA_020458035.1 of Magallana ariakensis. NCBI lineage: Eukaryota > Metazoa > Mollusca > Bivalvia > Ostreida > Ostreidae > Magallana > Magallana ariakensis. Next base: position 71,892,818 of record CM035811.1, read on the forward strand.
GTCGAGTTATAAGCGAGTTACAGAGCTTACAATTCTTTGCTATATAAACAAGGCTTTTGTTTTCATTTTATATGTTAAAGTGAAAATTCCAGTTTTAGACCAACAATGAATGTGCTAAACGTAAGGAGCTAATTACATTGTATTTATGCTTAAAATGAATAAGAACATAGTCAAATCAGCTTGAAAAAGATTATTTACTGGTATATTGAACCTCTGTAAACAAAAACAGGGTACGAGCCTTGTTTACATGACAAAGAATTGTGAGCGCTGTATCTTGCTTATAACTCAACGACTGACTCTCAAATTTCATTTGATCATTAGAAATGCATTCCTAAAGCACTGAAATTAATAAAAAAAAGAACGATAAAATTTGACAAAAATCGTGATTTTACCCCTTTAAAAACATGCTCATATGTTTCGCTATTTTGCCCCTCGTTATCTTGATATAGAAATGCAATGAATATCAGATATTTCTATCTAAAAATATGTATATTGAAAAACGAGCTATTAACTAATGTTAGTGTTAAACACAAAGACTAACAATATTTCAACAGGTGTCATTCTGGATGAAATGCAAATGACATCATAAGAATATCTTTGGTAAACTGACAAACGCAGATTTGTTTTTTGACGAAAACAGAATTATTTGCTGCAATTTGAAGTTTCAATTTTCATCTTTTTTAAGTAAATAATGTAATTATTTATTAATGAATCATGGTCTTCTGAGTTTGTTTTTCGTTAATTGTCTCTTAAAAGGGGAAAGTATACTTTATTTTGTTCAAAAAGTTCAAACTTTGCACTATACTGTAATATATCACTTTACTTTATTCCTTAAGACATACATTTTATTGCGTTGAAAATGTTGTTAACAATATTTATATATACATGTATACAGAATACTGCAAGGATTTAGTAACAACATGCATGTTAGTAATAGCAACAATGATAAATGAATAGTAAAATTATATAACAATTTTTGAATTACTGATTTTGTATTTGGATTGATAAAATACTTTGTTTATAATTGTATATTAATTACAACCGGAATCATCATTCATAATTAATATATGTTTTAAATGTATTTAATTTGTAGTACATTTTTTGTATACCTTTTTCTTTTAGATTCATCCTATATTTATCGTATGTTTTGTATTTTCATTTCAGATTCTTCCGGTTGCGGGATTTAATGTGTAGCTTGTGTTTAAAATACATCGACCAAATTGGTTGCTTGACGTCACGTTGGATAGCTTGACGTCATAAATATACGTTAAGGGTTAAGAGTTGAAGTCGGTTTAGTTTGACTCTCGATCAGAGTTTTTGAATAAGATTATTTTAATTTTAGTTTAAAAAGTATTTTATTCAAAAATATACACATAAGTAAATAAATGAATATGGATTGAAAAGCAGGCAAACAATAGCCTATATTAGTTCTCTCCATTAAAGATCAAGGTACATATACATGTATATAATTTAATTCTGGTTGTAACGTTGCAATTGATTGGGTAGACAAATTTAGTTAAATTTGTATAACCTGGTTTGCACGCCACAAGACACATCACAATGCACCAACGTCAAAAACGTACTAATCTGATTGACGTTACGTTTGAATTTTAAACAAATTAATATAATTTTTAAAAGTAAGACGCACTCAATTTGTACTGCAAGTTACAGAAAATTAAATTATAAGGAATGAACTCAATATCTACTCAATATATACGAGTATAACCTGGGTTGGAGGAATTTACGCTTTTTTTATAATCCGCTTCGCAGAATTTTTAAAGCGTAAATTGCCCCAACCCAGGTTATTCTCGTATAACTTGGGTAGACATTGAATTCATTTCTTAACTACATAATAGTAGCAGTGTTTACATTTTACTTACTGCTAGAGATTACAAAGATGAAGAAATACAAGACGTTGTCGTTACATCAATTTACTATACCAGACAATCACAATGGCAAGGTAATTGAATTATCTTTTTAAAAGAAATTTTATTGATGAAAGTATATCCTTAACTGATCTATTATTTTATTTTCGGGGGTCTATCAAGAGACGTTGTGTAACTGGTTATGTTTTCTTGGTTTGTTAATTGAAATCAAATACTATCATAAAATAATTATTTAAAAAACTATTATCTTGTTCATTAATTTTATTATTTTTTCTTAAAATGAGATAAACTTTTTGTAATTCAACGTAAACTTAAAGTGATTATGCTTTACAATTTTTATATTTGATAATTAAATTTTAAACATGTATTAATATGTTTTCCTTGTGCAAAAACGCTAATGCAATTTTGATTTATACGCGACAGATCGTTGGTAAAAGAATATCATTTAACTATTTTTTAATTGAACAAGCCTATTTTGCCCTCATTTGTCAGAACAATACAAGCAATAAATTCATGGTTAATAATGTGCATCTTTTTTATCATTATTGTATTTTTGCTAAATTAACACCAAATGTTAAGATAACGAAACATTTTCGTTGATGCCGCCGTTGATGCCAAGAACAGAAAATTAACAATTTTAAGGTAACGCCAGTGTTTTAGAAATCCGTGTCAAACCAAACATTTTTTAACGTTAATAGTTAAAACAACTTATAAACTTACTAAAGAGACCAAAATATTTACACCTTTGCACGTTTGTTTTCCTACAGTGAGCTTCAGCTCACAAGGTCCAAAAATTTAACAGCCAAAATTTAACATCATGATGCATGATCTCATAATTTATTAAATTATGCACCAAAATACATAATGTAGGTTATAATTTAAGCAAATCAATCGATTATCATTAAATCATAAAAATTTGTTGATTTTCTACAGAAAATATAAAAAATATTACATTTGTTCTTGCCACGACCTTCCCCAAAAAATCAGAAAATTGCATATTTTTGAAAAATTCTAAAACATTATTCAGTTTACATACATTTTTTAAAGAATATTTATTAAGAGTTACATATTGTGTTAACAAAAAAACATAGTTTATTAAAATTGACCATCTAGTTTTTGCTTGATAATTCTCTTGAACATGTGTACCCCCATATTGAAAATGTAAATTTTACAAGTTGTTTTTTGCAAACTTTGGAAAAAAATGAATTGTACCAAAATGACACAATCTAACAATCACTTAAATTGATATACTCAATGAAACTGTATTATACATATAAAATTAAGGTCGAGACTGCCAAAACACTCATATAGTTGAGTGCATAGTACCCCCCCCTTTCTGTCAAATACTTTCTATCCCAGTTTTTTTAAACATATTTATCTGTAGATTAAACACCAATCAGTGTTATGTAGTTTTAATTACACAAGTACTTACTTATCCTATCCTTGTCCCGGAGGACACATGAGGTCGTCAAGCTACATAAACGCAGTGTAATTGTTGGAGGATAAAATAGGTACAATTATATTACACACTCATTCAACTGTTTACATTTCGCTGCTTTCCTTGCTTTCTCCAATCCCTCTAAATGACGGAGATGCTATATTTTAACCAATTTTCCACTTTTTTACCAAACCATAATTATTTTAAAACACTTGTTGTGTGCCAAAATTATAACTGGAAATTTAGCACGCCGTGTAAAAAAAGAACCGGATCCGAAAGACACTGGAGTTACCTTAAAATTGTGATATCACAATAAATTGATTGTATATGCTAAATATGTAGTATATGCTAAATGATTAGATTTAGACAAAAAAAAAAAAACCCTCAAATAGTTCGTTGCATTATTGTCCATAGTATTATGTCGTTGAAATCAACTTATGAAAGTTAAAGTTATTGTACAAATATGTGTCTTATTGCGTTGTTTCATATTTTATTTATATTGTTTGCTAGGCGTGTCTCTTTTTTGTTATTTTTTGAAAAATACCCGTGCAAAGTGAATATGATTTATACATAACACAAAAATACAAGTTAAAAGCACAATAAGTTGTCCTAATTTTTGAAAAAAAAGAATAATGGTTTTCATTTTACAGCTTTGTTTATTGTTAATTGTTCTTTATTTCCATAAAATATTTTCTTGCGTTGAAGAAATACACAAGTAAGTATGGGATTGTCGCGTGTTGTATATGTTCATAAACACATAATCAAATGAACGGTTCAAATAGGAAGGTTGTTTAAAAGTTCATGATATGTGACCGATAGGTGGAAACCGGACATCTATACTTGTCAAAGTTCCTAACGCCCCGTTTTTATTTATTTTATTTTTCAGAAAAACTTAACATCAGTTTTTAAGTCGTTGCTACTACCGATTGATGTTTAAAATTCTTAACTGTTAATGTAAAAAGAAGGTGTAATCAAGTAAGTAAATACTCGACCATGACCGTATTTGTTGAAAAGTGTGATCGATAGGTTTTCCGGATGTGTTTTTCAAAATGACTCGATTCGATCGATTGCCTGCCTTTAACTGCTGATAAAAAACATGAAACCAATTAGGTAAAATGCGGCGCATGTCTGCCCTAGAACCGTTAAGTTGGCGTGGTCCGTTCAAGCAGAGCGCTGTTTACGATAGGTTTGTTTCCTTTCACAATATTTGCTTCTTTTTTTCAATCTTAAAAATGATGTCTTAATCAACAATACTGCTATTCTAAATTCATGATATTCTTTACAGATTGCTGGATTTTTTTACAGACAAATTCAATGCAACCAAATGTGTTGAAGTCCTACCATGAAGGCCAAAACGTCATGTAATGACACATCAAAATTACCGCTACATTTAATTAACTCACCTTTCTAATCGACGCCGGACAGCACGCACAACTGCACGGTAAATTTTAGAACACATTAATCTCCTGTATATGGATGGGATGCGATAATTCGTAGAGTGAGGCAGTTCCTCAGCATCCGAATTTCGCAGAACTATACAACATAATCAAATGGAATAACCTTCCTTCAATGGTTTTTTTAATACAATTGTGGGATCTGTATAATATTCTGTAGTTAGTGTGAATAGAGAACGCATGATTTATAAATGGTGTGTTTTTTATAAATCGTAGGGTACCTGTACCTTCTTGATTTTATTATTAAGCCCTTAAATAAATTTTGATTGAGTCTTTTCAAAAGGCTTTTTTTTAATTCTTTATATTTATATCTAATTATTGTCACGGTTCAAAAATTAGAATTAGGAACAGTGTAATATAATCACTTTCCTGGGGCGTTAAACATTTTGACTAGTATATATGATTTGAGAGTTAGAAATAGCAATTATGTTATTCCGAAGATGTCGTTTTAGTACATAAAGAACGGAATACGACAAACCATTATAAAACTTTTGAAAATTACACAGATACAATATATCAGGTTACTCATGACAGCTAAATTGTACGAAACTTGTGCTTGTCAAACGATTATTTCTAAAGCTACATGACCAGGGTTAAATCAAAACTAGACTAGGCAACGGGCATGCTTTAAATTAGAAATACCTGATGTTTATATTACATAATTCATAACTTTATTTATTGGCTTGCTTTCAAGAATAAAAGTTTTCATTAAAATTTATCCCATGTTATTCTTTAACATGGCAGTAATATTAATAAAGTTATGATACGACATCCTAACACTCTTCTAAAGATTCTGCTTTTGCAAATATATTACTTTATATGCGTAAATGTAAATTATATTGATTGTTTATACAGGCTACCATATAGTCTAAGTACATTAGCTAAGTACACAGTGCACTGGTTTATTTATGCTGCAATCTTATCTGCTTTTGTGATCGGCATTAGTATTATGTGAGAATGTTCACTCTGAATATTCTTTATGTCGGGCTCACAAAACCCCTAATATCATTGACCTCTAATTGTCACATTTATAATGACTAGTTTTAACCTACTGAATTGAAAATTTTACTCGATATGAGATAATTTTATATTTGTAGCTGTTGTTATAGCAAAATGTGTTTTATTCTTTGATTTATTCTTTGATGAAAGGATTATTAATAGAAGATTTAGATAATAACTAAAATAATAAAAAAGATAAGATGAAAAAAAAATTGTTTTTATTTTAAATATCAAAATATTTTTAACATGATTTATCGTGTTCAAGCATCTTTATTTCAATTTAGTTTTGTGAGAGTTGTACTTTTAATAACAAACTTCCAATTTGAGAGCTTTTAAATATTTAAGTAATTCAACCAAGAAATAATCATATTGAAATAATCAGAATTTGAGTAAACATTACCAATAATTTTGTTATAAAATTTATAGTTTTCCCCAATAATAAATAGAGGTAATATAATCATTAATTATATTGAAAAGAAAAAAAACCATTCACATAAACGGCATCAAATAAAAATGATTAAAAAAACCGATAATAGATTAAGACAAAAAGGCCTATTTACGTATAAAATATTTAGAAATGCAGTTCGCTCTAATCTAAGAGTGCATCACTACATTTTAATGAAGTCTAATTTACCACAATTAATTTCTAGTGAAGGGGATACCGATGCACACTTTTAATTTGTTTTAATTGCTTGTCAGAGTCAAAAAGCATAAAATGTTTTCATTTCCTTTTGTAAACTTGATTTTGTATAAAATTGTTATATTATTATACGATCTTATCATTCTAAACAGAAGGCTATGAAAACTTAACTAATTATTTAAATATAACGATATTTCTTGAACATTTATAGTTCTTTATCAAACACAGAAAAATGGTACCGCTGTAGTATTCAAAGACAATCTTACCTGCTCCTAAATGTGTGTAAAAATCATTTAATGTTTTTAAAGAACTTATTCAATGGTGAGTAGATTTGGCAAATCATTAAAATCACGATACGTTATCATTAGTGAATGTAAAATCAACTGTATCTTATTGATCTGTGTACCTTCTGATTAGGACAGCTGACACCCACTTTTCAGTCTATGTGTCTGTGATAACACTACAAATCGATTTTGCAATATACAGTACAATGAATTCAAATGACTTATGTTTGGGCGCGAGCGAGATTCGCATAATTAATATTCTAATATTGAATCGTACAATTTCTGAAACTTATTATATAAATATAAGTAAAATAAGTAATAAGGAACCATTCTTTGAATATTATGAAGATACTATAGTCAGATCGATCATAAATCCCTTGGGCTTTATTGGATTTGATCACGCCCCGACCAAAATTATCCTGACGTCATAATGCTCAGAGTTTGATTCATTACATGTATTTCTTAAATAACATGTGGCGATAACTAACAGTGTTTAAATTCAAAAGTCCCAAAGGAAAATTACAAAACAGGAGCAGTGCGAACACGGACCTCTTAGAAATTGGGGTAGGATCAGGTGCACATTCATGATTAAATTATTACACAACATGTTGGTGTCAGGGTAATATTCTAACACATGAATACAAATATAATGATTATCCGTGTCTAGTAAAATTATCAGATAAGAGCCATAGTTTTATGAAAATATGTTCACTAAAGGTTTTGGATACTATATTCAATTTTACATACAAATAAGTATCCAATCTAGTTTTATGAATTATTATAATTTCAGTAAAGTACTGTCATCCAATGGGCATTGCGACATTTGACAAGGCACCGTATTAAATACCGAAAATATCTTGGTATACAATATCTTTTTGAATTTAAAATTTAATTTATTACAATGTAGCGAATATAATATAATGTATTTTATCTCAGATAAATGATTCAATTAAAATCTCATTGCGAACGACGAGAAAATCTTTCTACGATTTCAGAATAAAATTTAAACCTTAACGAATTGCAATTGCCTGTGCAGAAATACAAATACATTTTGATTTATATGCATTAGATGTATATTGAATGCATATAAAACCAATTCAATTCTATACAAAGGACATATTTAACCATATTGCATTTCAGTTATTCATTTTTGTGTGTTGTCGTCTGAACCAATAACTGACCTTTATTAACAGCTGGGCATTCAAACTCGTAAATTATTCAGGAGCCAAAACTGGAGTGATATGAAGAAGTTCGGAGTCTTTGAATTGTCATTCTTATCTTTTAAAAATAAAGTCAACTTAATTAAGAATAATACCATAGTTACTTTTTTTTATTTATTTAAAACAAAAAATGAAACTATTTTTAAACAGAGAAAGAGATGTTTAGAAATCGATATGCAAATCATGTCAATTAGGTTAACATTTAAGCAATATATAGAACATAGAATACAACCGTCATTTAAAAGCGCTCCCAGTGCTTTATAAGATTACACAGATGCAAGCAGTTAATCAGGGGATATGAGGTTTATCAACTTGTTTCATGACTTTGATGCTTATTAAAGGTTTTAAATATTTCTAATAGAACTGTGCTTATTTAACTGAAACAAATGAAATAATGACAATAACAAACCGTCAAACTAACATACTTCAATTCAAGGTTTATTTGCATTTAATTCAAAACACTTCAACTAAGTATGTCTTGAACAATTAAGATAGAATGTTATAACCTGCTATTTAATGCTGTTATTGACCACAATGTTAAGTCATGCTATTGTATGAAATGTTAATGTTTATTACGATTACTGATGAAATCATTTTATCCAAAATTTATATTTTTATAATTTAAAAGGTTGCAAGCCAGAATAGATTGCAGATACTGTATGCTTATTTGATTTCTATCCAATATGTTTTACGGTACTACCGTTGTGGCGAGCGCAGAGAGAATTACACTCCTTGCATCATTGTCAACTAAGTGATATTTTAACAGTTAACAAGTATCATCAAATAATTTCTGAGAGAGAGAGAGAGAGAGAGAGAGAGAGAGAGAGAGAGAGAGAGAGAGAATGTTGTATATTATTATAGACAATGAAGGCAAATGTAAAATGTAAATATATATGTTTTATTTTGTTGGCGAACGTGTCCACGCCTTAGTTCTGCCGTATGTATTTCAATGTGTTTCAACATTACATTATGCATTACATTATAGATTACAGTAAACATTACATTATATGTTGCATTATACATTACACTATGAATGTCAACCATTAATGAGCATTATGTCATCCGTTATTCATTATGCAACATTAAGACATTCAGTCAACATTATACATTAAAGCATTATGCTCATTATACACTAAACATTACATAATTGGCTTAGTGATTTGGAAAGATAGACAAAACAATACTGATTCTGGGAACAGATACTCAGTATTATTTTGCTATCAAATGTACAAAACCAAAAGCGTCGCGAAAAATCGCCACATGGTTGTTCGAGTTATGAGGGAACATCCACCGCCAAAAATTTTGGACGATTAGCGACGCTTAGTACATTGGCCGTGCCCTACGTTCGCCAATAAAATACAGATTTGTTGCAATGTATTTTGTAAATTGTATAGTAGTATATCATTTCCAAGTTCAGTTGGATGAACTCTGGATGAATTTTCAAGGATATCACCATCATAATAATTTCAATGTCAGTGCCAAAATGTCAGTGTAAATCAAATATCAAGTGCAGCGGTTACCTTCAAGTTGCTATACAAGCTTTATGACTCAATCTATTTTGGTGAAGGACATAACAAGACACATATTCAGTTGACTTTTTTCACTGGCTTGAATTTATGAATAGATGAAAATCACGTTAATATGATAGTTTAGTTTAAACAATATTTTATTTCAAAATATAATAGGATCGGACAGCAGGATTGGTCTGTTTTTGTCATATCCTTAAAAACAAGATCAAAATAACATTGTGTAATTAAATTAACAATAGAAACATGGTGCATGAAAATAAATGATGTCTTAAAAAAATATATAAATAATATAAATTGTATTTCAGTGGTAATTGAAAAAAAATCTTTTATAACATTTACTTTGGCAACGAATCAAGATGCATAATACATCTGGATGAAGATATTATACAATCACACGATTATCACATTAATATGAAAAGATTTGTAAATATAATCGCTTTTTTCAAAGTAGATATATAATGGTTCATCTAAAAAACAATGATGGGGTTGTTTTAATAGTTTTCGTATTTCACGATTTAATATACTAATTAATCATCTTGTATGATTGATTACGTAATTTGTGTCATGAATTTGGTCCAGACCATTCTAAATAGGCGGGGATTACGCAGGCTTCTTGGCTATATATTTGTCATTTTCTTTTTCAAATATTGCTTCCTGCTTAGAAGACAGATTGAAAAGGTCTTATATTTGTTGGTAAGCATTCTTTAAAATAAAGTCAAAATGAGCGAGGTAAATTTTTCAAAAGTTTATATGTATTGAAATTGACAAGTTTTAATTCCTACTGATACTAATAATATGTGTGCTTTTTTTTGGTTTTATTATTTTTTTTTTTTTATTTTTATTTATTATATTAATTTCAATGATATGCCATGATATTTCTAGGTAATTATATTATTTTTCTCAATTTTGATTTCAATGTGTCTTGCTTAGAAAACAGATTAAGATATTCTGCGGGGGGGGGGGGGGGGGGAGGTTTCTGTTTGTAAGCAATCATTTAAGCAGCATAGGTAAAGTGATTTTTTTTAAAAGTTATATGTCATAATGCATATACGTTCTTCCGTTCTGCTTGAGATTAAAAGTGTGAGTTTTAATATAATTGTAATTTTCTTTTCGGAATTTCGTTTTTTATTGGAAATTTTTTTTTGATTTTCTGATACAAATTCAGCATATATATATATAAAATATGAAATTAATCAGATGCAGTTTTAGATTTCAGTATCAATTATGGCGTGTTTTAAATTATTCTCATAATTTTTGTATTTTTCAGCAAAAATGAAGATTTTCATCGTATTTCTCCTCGTGTGTCTAATTCTTGAGACCACATCCAAGCCAGACAGAGGATCAGGTATATATTGGAACACATTAATAATATGGTATCATATAAATAATTACAATAATCTAGTAATAATATAGTATGGTTATTTCATTTACCGCTTTCAATTTTTCAAAAGCGTTACAAGCGTTACAAATCATACTTGTGCCTAAAAGAGAGATCACCCGAGTAATACTTTTTTTTCCAATTTATAATGGAGTTTTTTTTTCTAAATAAAAAAAATCAACAACGTACATCTGCTTTCTTAATTTTTATGACATAAAACATTAAATAAGGAAGTCAATCTTTAAAAACAAGAAACTTTTCTACATTGAATATGTTTTATTTTTTTTAAACAAATATTAGGAAATGGAAACGATGATAACACAGATGGAGGCAATGACAATGATGACAAAGGAAATGACAAAGACGGAGACGACGATGCTGGGAATGACGGGAGTTCAGACAATAATATAGGGATCGGACGATATAGGGGATAGAACATATGATTGCGCCCATGAGAAAAGGGTCCTTATGTCATTTTTTACAAAACAGAGAAACGACGTCATAAACGTTCGATGTTTGATCATTAGCGCCGTAATTCCGGCCACAGGTTACACTAAATGAACGAATAAAAAAGTTTGTGCTGTTTAAATACAGTTGTTGTAAAAATATGAAACATTTTATTTTATCTTATATTTTATTTATTTATCGATTGTTGTTTTTCGGATTTTGTGTTGGTTTAAATACTACACAACCATAACTTACGAGGAGCGGATTCAAGAATACATGTACGTTTGCAGTTTAATTATGAGAGCAAGCTCTGTATAACTGCTTTCATTCTGTACCATGGATCAGTTTGAGGTATAGAAAATATGTACATACATGTATTTTAAAGAATTCATTATGAAATCAAAACCTTTTTTTATATTTACATCAATTGTAATAGTGATCTACCCACTGTTGACAGACGACCATCCGACAGATCGTTGTAGGCTACATTTAATTAGTAGCGAGACGTATTTTGCAAGAAAATATAATAAACTGTTTCTAGTTAATCTATAATTTTACACAAACGAGTGTAATATTTATAAAAAAGTAGTCAAACTATCAGTACTACACGTATGTCACTATGTGTTTCTGTCTTCGAGTGTATACAAGAGAGATAACTCAGTCATGCATTAACTTGGGGGTCAAGACGGGGAAACTGTATCAATTAAAATATTACTATCAATTTAATTTTTAAACAGTTATTTTTCTGTATTAATCAAAATTACACGACCCATAGTTTAATTTAGAAGTCTTCTGTTTATATATCTTTAGTTTATAATTTTAATACTTTAAATAATTTAATTAGATGTTTAAAAAAATGGAAATGTGCATTGAAAACAATTAAAAAAAAAAAAAATAATAATTAATTAAAATAAGCCGAACCAAAATGAAGTTGACACAGAATAATTGCATTAATTTAAGCGTATTTATAAAAATAAGGAATGGTAAATAGGATAAATGAATCCAAATAATTTTATCAAAAAGAAAGACAGATTGCAGGAGGGAACTTTTTTTTTGTTTTTTTAAGTAAGTTATTTTTTGATAGGAATTAGACAGACAAATTGAAGGACATTTTGGGCGCTTGAATGTGACTCGACATGATGATCATCATCATATTGAAAGTGACCATGAAGATGAAAATGAAGATGTTGACCATGACGCTACGATCGCTCTTCAAATGTCCGAGTTTATGGAGACACATAATGAACATAATTCAGCTGTAGAAACAGACGAATCTGTGGATACATTGTGTGTCTCTCCTGAAAGTGATGGTTTGTTTATGAATAGATGCGCATGTACCAAGAACTGCTTTGGAACATTTTCGGACAATGAGATTAAGGAACATATCTTTAATATGACAGAAATGACCAAGGTAGAGAAGGAGTTGTTTATCATGGGCGCTCTACAAACTGGTTGTTTTGGACAAACAACACACAGAAACACAGAGCGAAAACGTGTGCGCTATACATATAGCTTCAAAGGAAAGAGCATATGCAGAGACGCATTTTTGGCAATGTATGATGTGTCAGACAAAGTACTGTCAAATATTATGACCCACGTGAATACAAATGGAGTTTGTCCGAGAGAACACGGAAACAAGAGGAAAAAACCAGCTCACGCATTAAAATTTGAGGAGATTGAAAATGCTGTGAAATTTATAAAGAATTATGCAGAAGAGTTCGGCATCCCACAGCCCGAGGCACCAAGAGGCAGCGATGGGATTCCCCCTGTGTATCTGCCAGCATTAGATACCAAGAAAGCAATACACCAAAGGTATGTGAAGTCCTGTGAGGAGTCCAGCATCCGTGCTATGAAAATTTTATCATTTGAAGATGTCTGACTAAAATGCATTCCACGCATCCGGATCAGCACCCCGTGATGATGTGTGCCAGAAGTGTGAGTGCCTGCGTAAGAAGATCATGGATGCTAGGACAGAAGAGGAGAAACTAACAGCCGTTAAAGCTTTCCAGGACCATATTGAAGCAGCTAGAAAAGAACGACAACATTACAGGGAGTGCATCCAAGAAGCAGTCGAATAAATGGGACAGTGGCAAGGCGGGCAGCTTCAGAACGTGCACTACACCTTCGATTTCGCCCAACACTTCCAGCTACCGCACCACGCCAGACAAATGGGACCGACATACTTTGTCATGCTTCGTAGAGTCCAGGTCTTTGGGGTCCGCATTGATAGTGCGTCTATGCAGTTAAAATTTTTGGTTGACGAAGATCTAACAATCGGTAAATAATATCACTTTTTTATCAAAACGTGTAAATAAAGATAACGCAGTGCATCTTTATATATGTTTAATTGAATAATTTGTTAATTCTTATTTCTTATTTATTTTTTATTTACATATTGCTTATTGTATCTGTTTTCGCATAAACTGTACATGTGTAATATGTTATAATATTTTAATTTAGGCCAAGATGGGACTTTGACCAATGGCGCAAACGCGGTTATTAGCATGCTGGACTACGCATTCAACGAATATGGATTTGGGTAAAAGTCGTGTTCTTTTCATGTAGATAACTCCAGTGGTATATATTTTTATTATTGTAATTGATATTATTTTTTATTATTATTGATTTTTTAAATTTAAATTTAAATTCACGTGTATTACTATGATATTAACCCGTTCGTAAAACTTTAACAGATTTTTGTTAAATTCATTTCTTTTCCTTTTTGTACAGGTAAGTATATGTTAGCGTATCTGTGCTGGAGAGTTCTAATGGGCTTTCACGAAAGAATTTCACTAAAAATGCAGATTCCAGGACACACAAGGTATTGAATTTGTAATGTTTTACTTTGTACGTTTTAGTGTGGATATTACATGTATTTTGATTTCTATTTACATTTACAGGTATCACCTGAGCATAATGATTATGAATATTTGTCTAGATGTCTTGTTGATGGAGGATTTGGCCACCATAATTATTTGTTTCCAGTAAATGTATTAAATAAGAGCCATACATGTAGTTTTACGAAAATACATTCACTAATTAGTGTCGACAATTTTGTAAAATTATTAATCAATTTGGTTTTTTAATTTGCATTATGTATTATAATTTTGTTAAAGCACCTATATTCAATGTGAGACATTCCATGCGCTTTTTTTTAATCCAAAATTAATCTAACCCTCGTCTAAATCATGCATAAAATGAACTTCAACAGGTATATTCTCTTTAAAAATTTAAATGGGCATGGTCACGAATTTAGTCAAAAATTATTTTTTCAATTTTAATATTTACAATGCTTCAGTAAGGCATTTTTAATAGGCAACCAATATTTGAGTGTCATTCGTCGAGTTATCAGCGAGTTACAGAGCTTACAATTCTTTGCTATATAAACAAGGCTTTTGTTTTCGTTTTAAATGTTAAAGTGAAAATTCCAGTTTTATACCTACAATGAATGAAGTAAACGTTAGGATCTAATTATTTATGCTTAAAATGAATAAGAAAATAGTCAAATCAGCTTGAAAAAGATTATTTACTGGTATATTGAACCTCTGTAAACAAAAACAGGGGATGAGCCTTTTTTACATGACAAAGAATTGTGAGCGCTGTATCTTGCTTATAACTCAACGACTGACTCTCAAATTTCATTTGATCATTAGAAATACATTCCTAAAGCATTGAAATTAATAAAAACAGAACAATAGAATTTGACCAAAATTGTGACCATGCCCCTTTAAAAACATGCTCATATGTTTTGCTATTTTGCCCCTCGTTAGCTTGATATCGAAATGCAATAAATATCAGATATCTCTATGTAAAAATATGTATATTGAAAAACGAGCTATTAACTAATGTTAGTGTTAAACACAAAGACTAACACCATTTCAAAAGATGTCATTCTGGATGAAATGCAAAGACATCAAAAGAATATCTTTGGTAAACTGACAAACGCAGATTTGTTTTTTGACGAAAAAAGAATTATTTACCGCAATTTGAAGTTTTAATTTTCATCTTTTTTAAAGTAAATAATGTAATTGCAAATCTGAATCATGGTCCTCTGAGATTTTTTTTTTGTAAATTGTCTCTTAAAAAGGGAAAGTATACTGTATTTTAACACTAACAGTAACTCGACAAATATTTTTCTAAACATTGAAATGAATAAAAAAATATACCATTGCTACACTTCTTTATGTGAAATGTAAAGAAGTGTTTTTAAAGATAGTGATATTAAATTTTGCTGAGTTCTTCATATATGTAATTGCTGGATTTTCCGGGCTCTTGACCTTCAGAGTACCGTTTCAATGAATCGTCAGATACATCTGAAAGAATCAGTTAATATTACTTAAAGCGTTTCATCTTCAAAATTGAGATAAACGATATACATTAACAATTATCTAAATGTATAACTGCAGGTCTGGAGATGGAAAATTTGGATGGACGACCTGGAAGCAACAGTTCTTTACATGTTGCGTACAAAAACTGAGATAGTCTTTCACTGATCAATCTTATTTCCAAACACATTCTGAACAAAAAATCCTCGAACATTTTACATTTCAGATACCATCTCTGTTCTTGCCTCTGATATTCTTTTAAACACTATCACAAGCCCATAAAATTAAATGATGCAGTTCGTTTATATGAAGAAAAAAAAAACGACTTTCGATCTGCACGTAATTTAACATACTTCATTTTCCAAGGTCGTTAGCCTGTTTAAGAGAGTATCTACCGGGTATGGTAAAGTGGGGATATCAGTAATAAATTGTCTAAGGAATTTAAAAGAACTTATGTTCTTCACACACAGTATTTGTCGGAAAGAAGGTAAATCAGTCTAGGACTAACAGAAAAATGTGTGCGCTGTAAATTGTATGTTTTAAACACGTATGGTACTGTAGCTCTCAGGTCTTCCATCCAATTGTTTTCTTTTTCTCACACCGGGAGCTACAGACCTGCAGCCACCAAAATAACTCTCTCTCATAGAAATTGCTCAAAATAGTCTATGCATTTGCACATTTTGATGTTATACTTATATCTGCACGATTTCTTAATCATTTAGGCTTTCTTAGTTCTAAATTTCTTCTAAATTCTAAGAGAAAGTTTAGCTTAAAGATTACGTTTTCTTACAATGAAAAACAAAATCGACTGATGATAATGAAAAGTCATCTGTTGGCGTTGTAAACCCTTTATTTTAGTGCTATTTTTCACGTTCAAAAAGGTAAGTGAATGACCTACCTTTTGAGTTAATGGTAATTTAATGGATTTTTTGAAAATTGAAGAGAAATCTCTAAAAAAAAAATACTTTTTGACTGAGATTTTCTTAATTGTGAAAAATATGCAATTTGCTAAACTTTTAAAAAAATAAAATACAGTTCATGAATGACTGTGTCACTAAATAAATACAAAGCATTTAGTTTTCATAGTTTATATAAATATTCCAGTCCGAATTTCCTCTAACAGTTTTCAAATCCCTACACACACATTTTTTAAATTTGACAAAAATTGAATGATGATAATACTAAAACATTTATCTAAAACATTTTAGATACCCACCTTTTGATTTTGCTGATGGAATACATTTGTGATTTCTTGAACGAAAGAAAAAAAGTTATGTTTACACGTATTCACTTTTTTTATATTTCAGTAAAAAATATATCTATCATAATTAACTAGAAAATTATTTAAATATGTTATTGTCATTGTCTCATAATGATGACATTAATTTAAATTCAGTGGAAATATACATACAAATTCAAATATCAACTCATACATATCGGAATACATTTTTATTTATATACCTTTTCTGTGTCATTTGCTCTGTAATGAATAAAAACATTAGAAGATTAGACCAATTTATATATTATTTAATGTTACATGGTTCTAGTCAGGTTTAAAGCTAAAAAAAAATTATACTTTCACATTCTGATTTGCTGATTTTTTTTTTATTTGCGCATTAAAGTATGTCTTAGATTAAATGAGGTCAACAAAAAAATTATCGGCTTCAAATTGAGCTATAAATAGTTGACAAAACTTTGCTGTGTAAAAACCTCACACAATATTGGTTTAATATGTTGTGTGTGCTAGATTGAAAAATAATATAGGTTAAACGTGATAGATACTATAAAGTATTCATTTGGGTTCATTGCGTCCTAACAAATAGATAAATAAAATGATTAAGTAATGCAGAATTCAAAACCATTATAATGTATACAAAGCATAGCGCTGAAAAGAATTTCGAAAAGGCTAACTTATGTATTGCCAAAACTATGCCCTGCAGTCTACCACTTATTTTCCCCAATAGATTTTTCTATTAGACTATACAGGCAGAAACACCCACCTTCCTTGGTTGGATAGTCCTCATCACCTTACACCCAAAGGGGCATGGTCAAAAATTTTGATTAGTTATTTCTATCTTTCTTGTTTACAATCCTTACGTAATGAATTTATAATCATCAACAAAAATTGATTGGAGTGCCAGTCGTAGAGTTGTAACAAAATAGAGAACAAAACAATTTTTGTGATATAAACAAGGCTCCTGCCATGTATTTGTTTACATTTGCTCAATATACCAGTAACCTAGAACTTGAATACAATTATACAAGTTTTGATTTTTTTAACTGCTATTTTGTTTCAAACATAAATAAAAAAAGTTCCTAGCATTTGTTCTATATAATTTAGGTCTAAACCTAAAAATCGCTTTTTAACATCAAAAATGTAAACAAAAGCATGATCTGAGCTTTGTTTACATAACAGAAAATTGTGAACTCTTTGTCTTTTTAACTCAGCGACTGACACTCAAATTGTTGTTGACTATTAGAAATGCCTTACTGATGCATTGCAATCATTTAAAACCGAAAAAATATGGTCAAAAACGTAACGATGTTCCTTTAATGATTTTAAAATAGTAAAATAGTAATTGATGTGCGTTTGATATTTTGTCCTTTATATAACGACAAAGGTAAAATGTATTCTCTTCCAGATTCTGTATTTTAATGACTTTTTTTCATAATTGATTAACTTTGTTTTGTTCATAATTGATTTACCAACGCTATAAAAAAAATAGTCTAAATTAATATTAATTGAAATAATTAGGAAAGTATAATGTCTTTAAATAATAATAAAATAGTTGACCCTAGTTATAATTCAAGATACCAGTATTAAAGCATAATATCGAGTATTAATTGTTATAGTAGTCGAATGTTAAAAATGCAATGATTAGACAATATTAGTCCTCTACCGGTTTTACCGGAGAGGACTATAGCTTTCCGTCTGTATGTCCGTCTGTCGGGCCCACATCAGGTTTCCACACTTTTTTTCGTTATGCGTTTAAGGAATATTATGAAACTTGCAGAACAAAATGCTTCAAAATGTCAAACAACTGATAAAGTTTACACTTTTGTAGCGTCAGGTTGACATATTTTCGAGAAAATTAATGTTTAATATTCCATTTTTTAGTTATCGGGTTCGATGTATATTGAATAAACGAGGCTAGTATATGGTCGGTAATAATATCGTGTGTTATTTGTATCGTTCCTTTGATCATTTTTAACAAACAATATGTTCTGTAAAATAGTGTCAATTATTGTGTTGTGAATTTAATCGGCACTTTTTTTCTTTTTATTACAATCGGGTTCGTTATCGGGATGGGCTGTTTAACTGTTTGGTTTGATTCGTGATACAGAAGACAGTAAGAAACGATATTGTGCATAACAGTGCATTGTTTTCACAACTTTCTACCAGCGAATACTTAATGGACTTGGCGAAATAACAGGAGATAAGAAAAAAGTGTAATTTTACCCGTTTTTTATTTCATTTCGATATCCACTGTATAGTTTAAATTTCCCCTGTTCCTTAATTTCTTATTAGAGCATAACATGTCGTTTATAATGTTCTGAATTTGTTGTATGTTTCGAAGCTTTCATAAATTAATACAAACCGGTAATGGACGTGTATTGCTTATGCAATACTCTCAGAATGCTTGAATATATATATACACATTTGGAAGAAATTGACTTAACTTTTCTATTAGAAAAAGAAAAAAAAATGTATTTCGCACCATGATTTCTCTTTAATACGACAACGTTGATAACACTTCCTATTATGACTATAACAACTGCCACTACCACGCCGATTACAATCTTTTCATTGCAGGATTCACAGTCACAGACTCTGTCTGAAATTAACATAACATTATCAGAATCTCTAGATAATTAAGGTACACATGTATCAGTTTTAACAGATTTCGTAATATCAATAGTAGTATCATGTTAAATTATGTACTATTTTATAATTGGTGCGGAAATAAAACTTACAGGATTTCATTACCTATCTTATCTAAGTAGATTTACCTCACTGTCATTTATTTTAGACCAACAAAATACAAAGAATAAATTATAGATACACATATCGTGTCTCTGATCACATGTTATTCCCGCCCATCCGGGCTTACATCCTCCATCACACACACCAGTCATCCTGTTACATTTATTGGTCACATTACAGTTTTCACTGCATGTGTTCATACAGTTTCTGCCATAATGTCCAAATCGGCACTCTTAAACAAAATATTTTCAATAAATTGAATCATCATAAAAATTAAAATGAACATAAGCAACATCTTACAGTATTACCTTATATAAACTTATAGTAAAAATGTTGATTACCATTGATTACTTTTAATATGATAACTTTATTTCTTTTTTGATTATTTTTTAAGCTGGCATCTACTAAAAAAAGCGCAAAAAATAGCTCACAGACACTCCAAGCATTTGTTGAGGTACATGTATAAACACCAAAAGTGTTCTCAAAGAGGTCCAAATATTTATCAATTTCTTTCTCCAACAAAAATATGACTCACTGTCCTTACACCTGTCACCGTGTACACCTGCATCACAGTCGCTCCAACAGGTACCGTTGTCATGGTGACACGTTTTGCCATCGCTACAATTACCACAGGACAATGCACATTCCAAACCATAGGTCATTTTGTCACATACTGAATATATATATAAAGACAACTTCAGTCAGTGTTTAGCAAATTCTAAGTACATGTACAATCAATGTATCTATATGAAGTGCGAATTTACAAAGTCATGCTGCATGTGTTTTATTAACAAAAACATCTAGCAAAATTGAAGGTTTTTTATTACTGAAGAATAAAATTAATCCACAACTGCAAATGCATGTATCTTATTACATACGCCAAATAGGTATTCTCAATAAACGTTTCAAAAACAGCCCTAAATATGTCTGTTTTTTTAAAGAAGTAATCGTTGTTATGACAGAGGTTTATTTCAATACCTTTCTCACATCGGTGTCCCTTATATCCAGGAACACAGCCCAGACAATGTCCCGTGTTGACATCACATCGTCTCTCCTGACAGTTTATAGGACAAGGACGTGAGCAGTTCGGTCCAAAATAGGAGTTTAACGGACACCCTTAAACACGTATGATCCTCATTGCTTATACCTTGTCGTACGTATTATGCAATTTATTTTCATAATACATGTTAAAAAGAACAATGGTGAAAGTATTGCAGTCATTTCTAAAATACAAATTAGCATGGTTTTGTTTTTGATGAAATAATTAGCAATTCAAAAAGTGTGCCATGATATGAACTTGGTTGGTCATGTTATCAAATACTGTAAAGCCCCAAGAGCTTCTTAGAAATATAATCACGCACAAAGCTCATATTCCGGTGAACTAATTAGCGTTACTTTTCATTATTTATATTTACGTTTGAGCAAGGTAACTCGTTCTGAATTATTAAGATAACCGTATTTTATGCTTATTGTCAAACGGTAAGCGCGTGTGGTAATCATTGTGACGTCAATAAACAGTTCACACATAATTTTACGTTTTCTCTATTCTACAGGTTCATAAAAGGAAGCATATTTGCAAATGTAAATAAATGATTATAAACTCTATTTCACAAGATATACGTAGTTTTATTTGTGTGTTAATCTCACCATAAACTTCCACTTCGCACAGTTCACTGTATGCAAAGCCCGAATAGTAGCTAGGATAATCTACATCCGGTCTGCGTTCGTTGTAGTAAATAACGTAACGTCCGTGAACAGAACAGTTGATTCTCTGGTCTTCTGAAGGCGTGCCTGCTACAGTTTGTATTTCGTGGAAACAAAGATATGCGTCGTTTTTGGAAGTCGTGTTCGAAACATACACAAAAAACCCTGCCATTCTGGATGTGTAAGCCGATGGTCCTATTTCAAATTATATTCAATATTTGTTCAATGTATGGAATAAAACACCTTCGTCATAAAATTATTTATGTCTTAAACAGCATTTTTAATCACATCATAATGATGGGTTTAAAGTGATATTACCGAAAGATATGTAAAGAAAATATATATTTATGGAATGCCAACTGTTAAAAAAAGATCCAATAACAATATGGCCATTAATCTATTTCAAGTTTGGTAAAGATGAAACAAATAATAACTTGGACAAGGCTATCAAAAGCACATGCTTTAACAACGTCACCTATAATCAGCTACAAAAAGCCTTAACCTAAACCTGACCTTGTATTTAAAATTTACATTTATTTATCATATTTAACACATCCAAGTGTATTAAGTCTATAATCTTGCCCAGATGCACGATTCATGCATGTTGTGTAAAGATAGAAAATAAAAGTGGTATTGAAGGGCACCTGATTTAAAAACTTTCACCACTATGAATATGGGATTTAAGATACAATACCTGCTCTACAATTTTCTACAATGAACATGGTCCAGAGGACGACCCCGCACTATAGCATTACCCCTTCCTCCCCTCCACCCCGTGTTCTTCCACTATCTGTATTGTATGGTATATTGTAGTTTGTCGCCAGTTATTCAAGTTGAAAAAGAAAGGATCAGTTCTTACTTAGATTAGGCCTGCACTAAAAACAACTACCAGATCCAGAGGCCGACACCGACGGTAAAGCATTAACACCCCCTCCCCGGTTTCGGCAAGCATACAATAGGAGAATGTCTTTGTAGTGTTTCAAAGAATACTTTTTATACAGGATATTCTTTCTATTATTTTTTGCTAAAACAGATATCTAGTAGTCGATTTTTTACGCTTTCTAAATACACGTACTTTGTTCGAAAAAAAAAAATACAAACGTTTTTGTACAGTTCTTTAGCTAGAGTACATGTAAAGGGACATATATTAAGCTATAAAACATTTCTTAAGGTCTCTTACTTCGGAAATTATCTGTCCTGTAGTAGATGTCAATGTGACTAATGCTGACTACACTCCCTAGGTCCACTCTCCACATAGCCGTGGTTTGATTGTTGTCACTGATTGCACACTGGCCACCACCACCACGATCAGTATACATCCCGTCCACCGCGTTGTCACTACCGAAATCTATTTCCGGAAACGGCCAGGGATATTGCTGCCATGTAGGCCTTCGAATAGCTAAATTTTCTATGAAGAAAAAGTTAAATTACAGATGAAAGCCACGGAGACTTCATGAATTTGAAACAAAAGTTGTTATTATGTCTAAATACGTTCTAAATTTGGGCTCATTTTCCTTTATTATACTTTCATGTTAAATACTGAAATCTGATTGGTTTAGACGAAGTTGACAATCCGTTCTCAGGCCCTCAGCGTTAGCCACACACTTGGCAACGGGCCGATAGAACAAATTGTTACATGCACGTAAATTATGCGCGTACGGTTCGCTGTAGAACTCACGTCTTTTCTATATAAAAGAAGTAAAATTTGCTATAAAGTTTGCTATAAAATTAAGACATTCAGTATAATAAAATAAGTAGTGCCTGTTTGGAAGGGTACCAGTTGAAATTGACACCCTTCGAAAACCATTGTCAACTTCCGCTTTGCGTCGGTTGACAATGGTTTTCTCGGGGTGTGAAATTCAACTGGTACCCTCCCAAACAGGCACTATTTATAAAATGGTATGCTGTCACTTAATGTCAACCGTTGCGTCTAACAAACAAAAAAATGTTAACTCTTTTTAGGCATGTTAACATATATTACACTTCATCGAAAGAAACACCATCAGCTTGTTTTGATTTGACATGGTTTGTTTAATCAAGGATTATATGTGAAAGGGCATGGAAACTCATTCTTAATAAACAGACTAAATAAACACATGGTTTCATATACAGTGAACATGTTGCTTTTTTTAATTATATAAACCGGAAAAAATGACCTTTCTAATGCCTCTCATCTTTTTAAAATCTGTTGCATAAGATTTCGATTTATCCGTGTAGTCTGCCAAAATACTTATAAATGGTAATACTAAAATGTTAGTACATACATTATTTATTTGAAAGGGTTGTATCTTTCTGTGTGACGAATTCATTGCAAAGTAAAATTTATAAACACTTACCAAGACCATGGGTATAAGATATTGTAAGCATAACCTGGACAACCAAATGTTTTAAAATTGTTCTTGTCCACACCATTCTATAAAAAATAAACCGAATGTAACAACGGACATACAATCAATCCCGTCTATTAAAAGTATTTAAAATGTATTTTAATTTATATTTTATATCAAGGTGATAAATCGATGGATGTCTAAATGGATAATGATATGTGAGGTTTTTTTTTAAGAAAGGCCAAAAAGGGCATTAAAGCCTCTTCATTTACTTTGTATTTTAGTTCGATATTTCCCACGTACAGTTTTAGAATTGGTAGGACAACAAAGGAGTGCGTTTAATTTTTTTTATATAAAAATCGTGTTCATTGTGACAGTTAATATAAGAGTGCTTAGGGAAACGTTAAAACAAGTGTCAATTTCGAAGAAAGAATACACATTGTTTGATGTACACCTTTTTGTAAAATTAAGATCATTCTTACTTTAATTTCGTATTGTTTTTCAATACAGACATACTTTCAGTACAAATTTGATTAACATCACAAACACATGATGAAACTGTGCCATTCAGTCAACTGCATGTTAACTGAATGATGTGGAAAGGTGACTGAATGGCATAATTATACCATTTAGTCACTTTTCAGTAACCATTCAGTCATATTTCAGTTGACTGAATGGCAGTTTCATCCTGTGAAAATTATGACTGGAAAAAGAAATTTTGCCGAAATTTTATTCCAGGCGTCTCACATTGATAAATGAAAATTGGAGCCGGAGCAATAACCTTCAATGTTAATATCGCCGCATATGGAAAATACATTAGTGTATTTTACTAATATATAATCTACACGGTAAGCAATAAGAGACTTGCACATCCACGCAATAAGAAAACTTTATGATAAACTTAGGAAAAAATATCCTCAACAAAATACAAAATAAATATATATAAGTTCGAATAGTTCTAATTTCTATAACACAATGCAATGCTACACTGTAATTATAGCCTTAATATATGTTATGTTATGTGCATACTATATATATTGTTTTTACCCGTCTGTCGGTTTGACGAACAGCATTAGAAGCAAAAAAGGAGTTGCAATTTGAGATGGCAAGATTTTATTAGTTTTAAATTCAATAGTAGCAAACTGTAAAACTGATAAAGACTGAGAGGTTCATTTGTTAACATATATGATAAAAAATTAAAGTTACAAATAACATTAGCAATAAAAGTGTAAAAAATAGGATATAATATCATATTCAAGACCAAGGAGAGGAAGTACATATATACGCGTGTTCATTTGTAACTGAAATGCGCAATAGCGCAATTCGAGTATATTCTCAAATCAATGAACGCGTTTTTTTTTTTTTTAAATTTAATGACAAAAACTATTCTGTATAAACGCTTAGCTTTTCATTATATGTCCTTGTTACATCACGTTTTGTATTTATATTTCCCTGTTCCCTTTCTAAGGTATTTTATGACTTTTTAATTATTTATATGAATATTTCCATATTTAAGCCAATATGTTTTTTTTTATTTTCATTTCACCCGGTAGTTAAAATATTCCTTGACTCTTCACAGTTCACTTAAAGCTCGAGTGTGTTAAGATATCAAAACAATATCATTATTAGAATTTTAGTTAACATTAAGTCACATTAAGTCACAATTTAAACAAAATGTAACGAAACGCTACGGTAGCCCCTGCAGGCAGCAACTATTTCAAAAGTCATAGTGGTTTGTTCAGTGGGTATTACTTTGTCAAAAATCATCGGACCTGGACCATATTTGAACTTGATTTGTATTTTATAGCAGAATTTATGAATAAGCAATTTAAACTTTATATATACATCCCTTAAAAGTTTGAGAGCGGAAACTGAATATGTTTTATTTTTGTCTAAGTTTTAGAAGCAAAATTCTGTCAAAATCATCGGATCTGGACCAAAATCAAACTCATTTTAACATCTAAATTTAAAATGTTATTAAAATCTTACCTTGAATAAAGACTTGTTTTGAATCAGTGATGATTCACAATACTTATTATATAGATCGTGTTTATCTATTAATTGAAATAAGGAAGACAAATAATAACAGGTTTTATAAGGTATCGTCACATTTATATAGTGAATCCAGGAAACATTGAAGCTATTTATGTTCATGACAAGTTGTAAAGAAGAAAGGAAGGTATTACAGTCCTTACATATGATCGCATTCGCCAATACAATTTTTGACTGGGTTAGAGGCAAACATGATTTGTTAGGCCTGAAGACAGCATACTGTATCATCATCTTTTTTAAAATATCTAAATAAGCTCATCATTGTTACTTATCCTATCGCATTTGTACAGTTTCTGTCATTTTAATTGCAAATGTTATTTTTTCATTTGTCAGACTTAAATATTAAGTTGACCCCATATTGACCCAGTGACAGTTTGTATTAAATTTGTGTATTACATTTAAATAAGTGTAGAGACTTATCATGTCTATATGAGTTTTATTTAATAGGGAGGAAAGGGTCTTTTTTTCTTAATGTATCATGATGCATCAAATAAAATATGGCCATGACCATATGGGATTGTTCTGACCCAATGAAACAGGAAGATACCATTAATCTTGAAAACTGTTGAGATCCCCACCACTAAACCAACTATATTCTTGTTTCTAATATCATTATGATGCATTAAATGGTGTAAGTACATGACCCCCAGAAGTTGTTTTTAAACCACCCCTACCCCTCTGAAATAGGAAATGATGATATACTTTGATAATTATTAACTTTTGAGATCCCCCATTTCTAAACCATATTTAGTCTTGCTCTTTGTGCGCATCAAATTGTATATAGGTTATGCCCCCTTTGAGACACCCTTACTTTCCAGAACTGGATATAATAAAGTATTTTATCTTAATCATATCTAAGGTGTTTGATCCATGTGGGTAATTTCTAGCCTATTGATGACCCTGCTTTGTTTAGAATTACAATTGCTCCGAATACATATAACATTTTGTTCATCTTATCGATAAGAATTAAAAAGCAATTTCCTAAATCTTAATGTGCATCGTGAGAAAAATACCAATCAAGAAATGATTCAAAATTTGCTACTGTACACGTTAGAATGTATTAAGGTGGCTCACTATTTTTTTTTCAAATCAGCAGAAAATTACTTGATTATGATAGATATCATAATGGATAAGAATTATTTAAGTCAAATAGGCAAACAAATGTGCAATTTTGGATGAAAAATTACATTTTAGATAATTTAATTCAGTAAACTTGAACAAAAGCTCAAGGCGGATTTGAACTCATGATCTGTGGTTCAGAAACCCAATATTTTAACCACTGAGCTACGACGATATTCAACCGAATCGAACGATATAAACCGTTTAACAAAACATTTAAATCGCCATCTTGTGACGTAGTGTCTTAAAAAGTATAAGTCTTGGTGTAGTGAGGCACCTTAAAGAAGACTCTGAATCTGATGGGGGGGGGGGGTGTGGAGGATAAACATTTAATTTTAATCATTTATTGTTATTAATTTTAACTTGAATAATAGGCAGAAAATAAGACTTCTGATGGTTTATACCCCGAACGGCTACTCGCCAAAACAAACAACTAATTATTTTAGGCCATTATGGGGTCCTCTAAGGGGGTACAGGTAGAATATACCTGTGTCCACATGTATTCCCCTAATCAGTTAAATTATCATAAATTCAGAAGAAATAAATGCATGTCTCTATAAATGTAGTAATGCACATTTTTTAAACCTAAATCAATGTTGCAGTTTTCAGTCATTTTTTTAATCTGTTACTTTTCAACAACATGTATTACATGTATATATACTAGTATGCTATAATTTAGTACCTTTTTATATAGGAAAGACTCAATTTTAAGTCCCAAGGTGAATGATGTCAATCCTTTTATCTTTCTAATTATCCATGTATATTGTATAATTTTAGTTACTTTGATTAACATATCAGAATCAGCACCCATAATCAACCCCACCACCCCAGTCCGAACCATTACATGTTATCTGTTTAAGCTCTCTCTCTCTCTCTTTCTCTCTCTCTCTCTCTCTCTCTCTCTCTCTCTCTCTCTCTCTCTCTCTCTCTCTCTCTCTCTCTCTCTCTCTCTCTCTCTCTCTCTCTCTCTCTCCTTCTGGTGTTTCCATGCTTTCTCGTGATAATTCTGATCATATCTCAATAGTTCATTTGTCAATTATGCAAGGTGTAATGTGATCTTTTTTGAAGAAAAACATTTTTTACCAGTTTATAAAACTTTTAGACCCCAGATTATATTTGAATTTTAATTCATCATTCAACAATTAATAAAAGTTAAAATGTAATTTTTTTTTAATTTTAAGCAAAAATAAATGCAAGGTTTTTTTTTTATTTTAAGAGAAAAAAACCGTCATTTTATTTAAAGTCTAAGTAGGGATACGTACATGTGTGGATCAAGAAAACTTTTCCAGGGGAAGGAGGGGGGCAACAGTTATTTGAGTTTGCCAGAGAGGGGGGGGGGGGGGTTGGTCCGAAGCATTTTTTTGGGGGGCAATTTTATAAATTACATGTAATTTAAAGAAATTTGAATTTTGAAGGGGGGATCTGGACCTCTGACCCCCCTCTAGATCTGCGCATGGGATAAATGTTAATTTCATGCTACTATTTGTCTACCAGGATTAAATTAAATTTTTCAAAATCTTATTGCAAAATCTTATTGCACATCTATAGGACAGTCCCTATCATATCTCAAGATATGATGTATCTATTCATTAAATAGATCTATTCATTAAATCATAAGAGGAGTTCTGGGATCTAGGTTTTTTTAGGAGTGATAAACGTCAATTTTCTGCTATTATTTGACTCCCTAGATGAAATCTAAATTTTTAAAACCTTACTGCACATATTTAGGACAGCCTCTATCATATTCCAAGATATGATGTGTATATTCATTAAATCATAAGAGGAGTTCTGGGATGTAGGTTTCGTTTAGGAGTGATAAACGTCAATTTTCTGCTACTATTTGCCTTTCTGGATGAAATTAAAATTTATAAAACCTTATTACACATCTATAGGACAGCCCCAATCATATCCAAAGAGATGACATAGCTACTCCAAAAGTTGTAAAAGGAGTTATGGGAACGATACTTTTTTTGCAAAAAAACGTCGTTTTTTGTTGCCCACTGATCCCTGTGTTGAAAAACAAATTTCTGAAACCTGATCACACTTCAAAATGACATCCGCAATCATATTCTAGAAGATCATTTGGCTACTACAAAAAATGTTGACGTTTTTGAAATCAGATTTTTTGTAAAAAAAAAAAAAAAGTCATTTTTCAGCCACAAATGACCCCCAGGGCAAAATTGAAATTTCCGAAACCTTATTGCACATCTAAAGGATACCCCAAAATATATTCCAAAAGATGATTTGTCTATTGCTGAAAATGTAGGAGGAGTTCGAGGAAGAAGGTTTTTTTTACCAATTATTTGACCCCCAGGACTACCAGAGATTTTTTGAATCCTTTTTACAAAACAACATGATACCCCAAATCAAACTCCAAGAGTTCAGTTTGCTGGTTTATAAGATGTAAGTGCAGTTTGAGAAAGTAAAACGTGACAGACGGACGGACGGACGGACGGACGGACAGACGGAACAGGATAACAACAGTATACCCGGACTTTCTTTAGAAAATGCGGGTATAATTATTACATGTAACACAATGTTGATACAATAGTTATATGGTTTTCCAATAATGACTATATTATATCTCTAATGCAATGTATATGTACAATACTAAAACTATTAACGATGACGTCATTTGAGTATGATCCACCTTAATTTAGTCAATCAGTTAAGATCATTTTTCAATAAACGTTTCATTTTGTTTTTAGGTATAAGGTCAAATACAATGTGTGTGTGTGTGTGTGTGTGTGTGTGTGTGTGTGTCTTATCACAAATCATCATTTTCAAATTACTAGTATATCATATACTGTACTTTTCCTGTAAACATATATCGTAACTTATAGTTCAAAGACATACGAAGTCCTTAAAGTTCTTTGTTTTATTAATAAAATACACTCAAGTGCTATAAAAGTTGATTCCCATTTTTCTGCACGCCCGGGGTTGGAGATTACATACGCAATAACATCATTTATTTATCATATTAAAATCCAAGAATTACAAAACCTTTTTTCAGCAATCCAATGTATAGTGTTAGTTTTTAATCCAATACACGAATGTTTGTCAGTAATTTTTCCTCGGGTGTTGCAACCAATTAACTAAGACTGCTAATAATTCGATCTCAAAATGTCTTAGAGTCATATAATTTTTTGTTTAATACATGTAATTCAAGCAAATTACCATTTAAACATTAATATAGGATTCGTATATACTAAAAAAAATCGTTGTAACAGGAATAAAAAAAAAATACAACAAAATCTAAGTAACTTTAATGAGAACAATGATATCTTAAGCAAGTACGAGGGTTAGTCGGAAATTATTGAGACATTTACTCTAACTCCCTTGGGAAAAAAGATAAATCATTGAAATTTCACCAAAACGTAAACCAGGATACTTTTTATTAACGTGAGAATTTTGAAGTTAATGACATCATTTGTTCATTCCTGGTAAGCTAAAAAAATTGCCTACATCCATTGACCCGGAGCAACCACAAACTCATTGCAACGTCATTTTAACGTTTCTCCTTGCTCCTATGTTTTAAACACTTTACATCCGAACGGAAAACATAAACTATTCTTCATTTTTCATCTTTTCTTATTATTTTAAAATTGCAACAGTTACATATTCTCTCCAGTCTTGATTTTGTGAAAAAAAAAAATCGAGTTATTTCTTCCCAAATGTCAACTTACTGTGAAACGTCTCTTACATTCATTCTTTATATATTTTAGAACTGTTGAAATCAGTTTGTGTGTAGGAAGTACTTGATATTTAGTCCCTTTGTTTTAAGAGAGAGTCTACGAGAAAACCATGCAAAAATTTAAAAAAAATATTCAAGACACTTTAAAAAATGGCATTTACATTTATATAATCTTAAAGAGGATAATCATAAATATTTGTAGTAAAAAGATAAATGATGGATGTACCCTCCTATTCAAGATATCCCCAAATCTATTTTTAGCTCTCCCCAGTAGGCTAAAATTGAGTACAAAATGAAACTTTTACAACCCCTTACATAATATCAATGAACACAAAAAATTCATATACTTTTGTTGTCTTTAAAGAGTTAACAATTATAACTATCCATAAAAACCATTATTGTGTTCACCACGTGGTTCTTTGGGGGAATCCCAGTAGGTTTTTGAAATAGAGTGAATACCTTGACTTTAATGTATCCAAATACTGAATAGCTATATCTTTGATACAACGGATAAATGATATTTTTAATTTGTTTATCTAAATCAAAATTATATTGTTTACCATTGTTTCAAAGGAATTTGTTGGATTTACTGTAATTAACAAGATATCCAACTTTGAAAATCAATGGAAAATGTTTTGAAATTACCTCCCTTTGTACACTCTTCAGTAAGTGAAGGGGGAAACACTTAGTGTTTATATGGAGGGAAAATGTCGTCTGGTGTTTGTTGCTTTGGCACAGCGACAGATTGTGACAATAATCCGATATATTGTTTGAAAGACTGCGTGAAAACAACATATAACCATCTAAGATACTTGAATGCGAACTCTAAAGGCATAGACCTGCCAGAAAGTTATCTGATCCTGTGCAGAGCGGGGGTGAATGTCATTACTGCAGCACATCTAGAAAGAAAAATTTGCCAGTTTCACAGGGATTTTCTTGGTTTGTATTGGAAGCGGAGCAAACGATCATGTGCACATCCATTTCCAAAAAAAAGGCAAACCCATACACAGTAAGCAAGCAGATGCGATCAGAAAAAGACTCAGATGGGAAAAGACTTTTTAGTCCATGTGAGTGGTTGACACATCAGCAAATTAGAGGTGTTTTTGCCAGTTTGGTCACAAAAAAGCAGAAACTGTCAAGTTCTACTTTACAGGCTAAGCGATTGAAGTTGCAGGAGGTCGGTGATGAGCAGAATGAACTTCTTGAAAATATCATCTGTAGTCTTCAGGCAGCAGAACATTTTGATAATATTCAAGACATAGCCAATGAACTTGTGGATTAAATGCATTTGACTGGAATATACCGGTACTGTTGTTACGCAAATATTGATATTATGAATGATAGGCTAGAAGAAATACTGTAATATTGACTTAAATGAAATCTCCATAATTTTCAAAAATATAGAATTTTATAATTTAAATTTGCTCTTTTATTCAACATTGTTGCAGAATAGGTTTTACCTTTGGATATCTTGTTTTTAAATGTGGTGGTGGGATAAATAAGGATTTAAAATTGTTTGATTTTTTTCCACTACAGAGAGAGTTGTGTACTCTCCAGTAATTACAGGAATTTTATGACACAGATTTAAGTTAGTCCTTGCCATTCTTGAATGTTTCTTGTGAGTAAATATAGGTAGTTAGGTATCCCGTATGATTATAAAAAGACAGACTGAAATAATGACTACAGTGTCTTGATAATAATTATTTTAAATGCATGTAAGTACCAGATATTTTCATATTTTGTGTACTTCTTGTACATATTCTTGTACACAATATTAATTAAGTTTTGTAAGCATCCTTAGCAATGTTTGTTACATGTAAATAAAAAAGACAAGTTGGTATGCATTAATACTGGTTTTGAATTAAATATGAAATTACTTTGAAATTGTGATTTTATTAAAAAAAATTAATGTTTATAATCATAAGTTTGATAATTTATCAATCTAGCCTTAATTATTGATTTTCTATGTTAATACATCTTCAATGAATATTGCTCTATTTATATTGTAACGAATTGTAATGCCTGTTTAGATGCAATTAATTACTCTAATAGAAATAATGTGTAAAATACTTTTATTTTTTATTTTTTAAGCTTTATATAAAGTGCAAATAATTGACTGTTCACCTTATCAAATAATATTTATCAACAATATGTATACAAGACTGTTTATTTAATTAAGCTTAGCATTTTTTTTTAGCAAAAATGACAACTTTTCAATTTAATATTAAGAAAATAATGAGATACAGTTGTGGGTCTTTCTATGATATTGTATTTTTTTTTCCAAAACATAATGCACAAGTAAATTTATTACAAAAAACAGATTTTTATGTTTACCTTATCAAATGACATTTACATTAATTTTTTTTTTAAAAATAACAGAGAAACATGTAGTTCCTGTGAGGGTTAAAAATGGATTTGCTGATAAAAATGATGTATATTTGTTTTAAGCATAGCTTGTTGATTTTTTCGTTTCCGAAGAATTCCTTTTTATTGAAAATATTATATTTAAAGACCTTCTAGAAAATACAAAATTTATTTTTTTCTAAAGTGTGTATCAGGT
The DNA here is from genome assembly GCA_020458035.1 of Magallana ariakensis. Taxonomy (NCBI): domain Eukaryota; kingdom Metazoa; phylum Mollusca; class Bivalvia; order Ostreida; family Ostreidae; genus Magallana; species Magallana ariakensis. The sequence goes on from CM035811.1 coordinate 71,925,859, forward strand.
GTTATAGGTCTTAGAATTTTAATGAAATAAGAACAGTGAAATTCTATTTTTAGAACATTATGAGATTGTAAGAGTTGTCTCTCTTTGGTGCCTTCAGAATTTCAAATTTTATGTGATGGATATGATAAAAACTCTTTATATATGTATGTATGTCAAATATATTTTTATTGAAATTTGTTTAAAATGAAATACATCTAATCATTTACTTAGTATTTTCTTCATGTTTTTCACTACTTTATGGAATTGTTGCTAATGGCAACCATAGGGGGTGCTGTAATCCATATCAATTACCAGATTTTGACCAAATTCACAGGAAATGCTTAAAATACATTAAAATTGATAATTTTGATAAAAGGAACTAAAATAAAAAACCTAACATGAATAGCTTTTTGCATGGTTTTCTCGTAGACTCCCTCTTAATTCTAGTTATACAATCAGTAAATAAAACCCCGATTAACTGAAGCTTTTGACACCTTTCGTTTAGATTTTGTTTAAGCAATTTCTTGGCCAGAAAAGGTCTTCTTTCGAGATTCCCACCAATTTGATGTATTTTTGCTGAGCCGCCCTGACGTTAAAATTCAATAAACCGTCGCAGTCAGATTTCTATTGCTTGGCACCTATTATTGTACTGTCTCCGTATTTCAAATAAAACACTAGTGATACTTGTACAAAAGTTAGTCACAATAAATGACAAAATGAACATATATAATTTTAGTTCTTTTATCATTAATTGTAGGTCTACCAACACTTAAAATGTAGATGTTTTAGTTTTTCAAACTCCGAGTTTGGACCTGCGCCGGGCACCCTGATCACCGACTTGTTTATGTACCATCGTAAACAAATTATTAATTATTTTGTAATATTACTTTGCTCAATTATTTGTTTAAGTTTCGTAAATGTTTATGCCAATTTTCACTAAAATTCGTCACTTAGAGAGGGAAATAATTGTGTTGTCTCAAAAATTTCTGAACAACCCTCGTAAATATATGTACGAATAGTCTTTAACTTTTAGTATAACAACATAAATTTTAATTTTTCATGAATTAAATTCAATTTTTAAAGAGTATAATGTTGATTTCTTCTCAGTGCTTGAGGTTTGGAAGGAGATGGAGATTTGCCATGACTAGAAGAGCATAATAGCTACGTTTAGAGTTCGTCCGGAACACCGTTTTTATTCTGCGTTTAGACACTCCGGTCACGTGATAATTTAAAAATTTTTCACATGAAAACTTCCGGTTTAGATAGTTTACATTGGCAAGGTGTCGTCTTTCACAAATTTTGGCACGAATAAATAGTACTGTGCATCTCCCAGACAACAGGAAAAGAGGAAGGTATGGATACATGCATAATGTCCAGTTTTATGCATTTCCGTCGAAAAAGAAAGCTCCATCGGAGAGAAGAAAGTGGCTTGAACTTCTACGCCGTGATGTAAACTTAGATCCTTCGAGGAAAGCGAGAGTTCCTTGCAATTTATGAATGGGAAACCAACAAGTGAACACCAATTTCCGGAATATTTTGCATAAAAAAAAACTTTAAAGAGTGCAGAAAGGTAACTGTTTAAAATTATTTTATGTTTCGTTTGAAAATTATAGTTCATTTTACCCACAATAAAAGTATCGGAATGATACTCATTTTTCTCTTCATTTCCGCATCCATTGGGGTGTAGGAATAATATTGAATTTCAAGATGAATAAAGTTTTTGATAAAGGAACTATTAATTATACCTTATTTCATGCATGTATTACTTACATTGCCATTTCACGACTCTGGAGAGGTATACATAAACAAGTATACAGGACATATACATATGAAGAAAAGAGTTTTCTGTGTACAGTGATTGTTTATGTTTTAGATTCGATCAAGTACTGCCATTGTGAAAAAAAAAGAACAAACCTCTTGTCTAACTGAAAAACAGAGCATCTATGAGGAAACCCTCCTTCATGTGATGATTATGAAGATAACGAAATTCCACCTATAATGGTATGATTTTTTTTTGTAACACTGTATAATATAAGAATTTGCAACGGATGAGTTTAATTGACTAACTCAACTGAATATTACCTTTGGTGTTATGTACACTGACCTAACATGAATATTAAGGCAATTATTTGTTATTACTTAAGGTTGCCTACATACCCACATGGCATTAATGGTTGCTGGCCTGTTGCAAATGAAGTTGAAGTTACAGAAATGGAAACAACAATAACTACTCCTATTCCAGGTAAATGTATTGTAATGATCATAAATTTTGACAAATCATATGAATGCTATTACTTTGTTTTTATGTTGTTTTACATTGAAATTTAGTCAGCCTAGTATGGATGGGATAAATAAACTTGCAAGAATATATTTCCTGTTATAAATATTACGTAAACGACGTCGTATAGCTGTTGGTGACAGTACGAGTTGCAATGTTTATTTAAAACAATTAGAAGCAAAACACTTAAAATAAGATTTGTTGTGTTCCTTGAAAAACCAGGGTGCATCATTTGCACCAATCGACATGCATTGTAGTCTTGCTAATAATCTAATGTTATGTTTCATAACAGTATAATGTCTTGTTTTATAACAAGTTTTAACAGAATATAAATCACACCCTTTTTTACTTTTAAACGAATTGAGTTATGGATATCTCTGTTGATACATGAATCGTATAACTTGAAGCAAACTATTAATTTGCTGAGGGTTTAACAGTAGTGCGTTTTTTATTACTGAATTTGTGCTCAATCTTTCAACAACTATGGTTTTTTTTTAAATCATATAACAGTTATAACCAATAACATGTTTAGAAAATACCCACACATTTTTTTTAGTTTCGGTCTTGGTGTCATCGTCGTTATTTTTAACATTGTTACATACACCATGATTATTTGTTTCCAGTAAATTTATCGAATGAGATCCATACATGTAGTTTGACGAAAATACATTCACCAATTGGTGTCGGATGATATTTTGACAATTTTAGAAAAAAATATTACTCAAATTTAGCCTTTTAATATACATTATGTATTATTATACTTTCATGTTAAATACTGAAATCTGATTGGTTAAGGCGCAGTTGACAATCCGTTCCCTTACCCTCAGCGTTAGCAACACGCTTGGCAACGGGCCGATAGAACGAATTGTTACATGCGCGTAAATTATGCGCGTACGGTTCGCCGTTAAATTCACGTCATTTCTAAATAAAAGCAGTAAAATTTTCTCTAAAATTAAGACATTCAGTATAATAAAATAAATAGTGCCTGTTTGGGAGGGTAACCGTTGAAATTCACACCCCTCGAAAACCATTGTCAACCTCCGCTTCGCGTCGGTTGACAATGGTTTTCTCGGGATGTCAATTTCAACGGTTACCCTCCCAAACAGGCACTATTTATATAATATAATTTTGTTAAAGTACAATACAATTTAATGATAATAATAGATATAAAATATATTATCTTGTGTTGATTTCTTTTATGATAGCCGCTACCATGTTAACCGAGCATATATTCGCTACCAGAATTTAATTATAATATAACAGATCAGCTTTATCCTATCTTACGAACTCTTCATGGCGTAAACGTTACACTAATAATATTATTGGAGAATGTACAAAACATTACTCTAATTACAGGAGTTGTTTAAATAATATTTCAATCAATACGTGACTTGGACGCAATAAAAACAGTTTTTGCTTCCTAACAATGCTCTGACAGAGCATTTATAACAAGGTCGAATCAAAACTGTTCATCATGATGCCCTTCACTAAAATTTAGCTAAGTGTGGTTAATTAGACTTCATTAAAATACAGCGATTAACTATGAAATCCTTACGATCTTCATTCGATCATTTGAGCCTTTAAATTATTTAATATTAATATTATATAGCTAGTTTACCAGGGTTAAATCAAAACTAGGCTACGCAATGGGCATGCTTTAAAATAGATATACTGATTTTTTTTATTACGTAATACATAACAAACTATCGTTATTTTTCTGCTTTTTAAAATAAAATTTATAATTATAATTTATCAAGAGTTATTCTTCTAGCAAGACTGATATACGTTTAGTTGTGATGCGAAATTTTAACACTTTTCTAGAGTTTCTTCCTTTTGCTCATATTTCAATTGATTAAATGTAAATTGTTTTGATTGTTTTTTTAACAATACGAATACAGGTTTAGCATATAGTCAATTAAATATAACCAATTAGCTATGTACACAGTTCGCGGTTTATTGAATTTTCCAAAATTGGCTGCACCTGTAATCGACGTGTGTAATATGTTCGACCTTATGGTGGGGTCCCGCTCTAAATAATGTTTTTTTAAGGTACCCAAGCTTCACCAAATATCCTTGACCCCAAAGTGAATTGGTTAAAATGACTGTTTCAATTCTACTGTAATAAAAATAAATCTGAAAATTACGGTTTTATTTGTGGCTGTTAAGTCATACCAACGTTTGTTGTACTTTTTAAAAAAAAGATAATAAATAAAAGATTTAATGCCTTAAATCAAGAGAAAAAATATGTAAAACATGGTTTTTTCTTCATATATCACGAATGCTAAATCATGGTTTATTGTATAAAATCATCTAAAGATCAATTTACAACTGTAAGATTTGTACTTCTGATATAATTTTTTGTATTATAAACCATTTAAATGTATTGAAATAAATAAAATAAATATCGTTACATTTTAAATGATTTTCATATGAAATTATTAATTCTCACAAACGCCATCACATGAATGACACAACCAAATAATAATTTAAAGGCTCCAATTGGAATTTGTATGATTTTGCTTATAATTAGTCTTAAATCAAAACAACAAATTTGAATCAAAATGACACACATGTATCACTTGATTAAAGTGCAAATTACCATGCATATAGGATAACGAGCATAAACAATTGAACGCGGTTTGTTTTTATATTTATTGTAATTTTACTTTTAAAGAAGTCCAAAAAGACGTATATCAAAATACATGTAGTATGCGTTTCAGTAATTTGCAGATTGTTATGGCGTGATTTTAAACATTGTCGAGAGATAAGCTTAACTGAATGTACACTTTTTTGTAATGACTAGAAACAAGATTGAACAACACTGTTTGACAAAGTAAAAATACGGGAGAGAAAAAATGAAAAATATGTATCTAAATAATAAAAATTCTCTCTTAGTTTTAATTGTAAAAAAATATCTGTCACATTTACCTTTGTACAGTTCATTATTTATATACAACTTAAGAAAAAAGGTTTGTTACACTCACAGCTACATGTACATGTAATTCTTTATTATCAAGAGGTATAACCAGAATATATACTCTAAGAAACAATTATCATATTAATATGGAATTTTCGAAGTCGACAAATAATGGTTCATCTAAGCCTTTTTTTAAAGTAAATGAATAATGGTCCATCTAAATAAATTAAGGGATGGTTTTCTATACTTGTCGTAGATCACAATTTAAACTACCAATTAGTCTCATTGTATGTTGATTACGTAACTTGTGTCATGAATTTTTGTCGAGACCATGCCTAATGGGCGGGGCTTTGGCTGGCTTCTTGTCTATATATTTGTCACTTTTCTTTCCAAATATTGCGTCCTGCTCAGAAGACAGATTAAAAAGGTATTATATTTGTTGGTAAGCATCCTTTAAATTAAGTGAATATGAGTGAGTAAATAATTTCAAAAGTTTTTTGAAATGGAGATTGGCTAATATTAATTTCTACAAATGGTAAAAAAGTATGTGTGTAATATTTTTTAATTTAATTTTTTTACCATTATAATTGCAATGTTATGTTCAGCTAAGCTTTGTAATTTTAATGGTTTGTTATTGTATTTTTTGGCAATTTTATCTTTCGCTTTTGTGTTGATTAGCGTTTCTTGCTTAGAAAACGGATTAAGAAATTGGGTGGGGAGTTCTGGTGGTAAGCACTCATTCAAGCAGCATAAATAAGGTGATTTTTTTTTAAAAAGTTATTTATGATAATGCGTATTTCTTCATTTCTGCTTCTGATCAAGTGTTTGTTTTGCTGTTGTTTTTATTTGCTGATCTTCATTTCTTAGTGTTGATAATTGGTTTAATTTTCTTCACCGAAATTAAAATATATATAAAATATGAAAAAAAAAATAATAGAAGCAGGTATAAATTTAGCTATAAATTATGTCATTTTTAAAACATTCTCCAATTCATCTTGCATTTTAAAGCAACAATGAATATATTCATCATATATCTCATGTTGTGCCAAATTCTGGAGACCTCATCCAAGCCAGACGTGGGATTAGGTAAATCAATGAAACATATAAATATGATAGTATCCTATCAATGATAGTTTTAATCTATGTAGTATTACTATTTAATTTTCCGCTTTCGGTTTTTCAAAAGCGTTATAAATTATACTAGTGTCTAAAAGGTAGATCACATGGGTGATACTGTTTTTGATTTATAATGGAATTTTCGTTGTTTTATTTCTTTCCAAATATAAAAAAACTTATAAATTTGTTTTTTTTAATTTTCACGGTGTATAAAACATTAAATTTGTAACTCATTATTTAAAAAAAGACGTTTCTCTACATTGAATATCTTTTATCATTTTAAACAAATACTAGGAAATGGAAACGACTATAACAAAAACGGAAACAAAGGCAATGACGAAAACGACGATGCTGGGAATGAGGGCAGTGGAGACAGTCATAAAGGTCGACAAAAACAGGAGATAGTAATATAGTCAGTTCAAGCATATCTTTTACAACATACACCACAACATAGTATAGCATTATACATTATTCATAGATTCACCTTGTCATAAAATACCATGGCACAGCATACAACATGATTTTAACTCGGTTTTAAATGCTTTTGTTTTAAAGAATAAATGTTCACACTGCAGATTAGTGGTGAACCTTGACTTCTTATCATATTACTTTTAAATGTTTTGAACTCTTCTGTTTAAGGAGGCGTTTTTCAAAATCACGTAGCGTGCCATAGTATAGCATACCATATCATTAAGTCCTTCGTTTCAATTTCTCATAGCATAGCAAACAAAATCTCATAGCATTGCATTTAAATCTCATAGCATATCATTCAAATCGCATACTATAGCATAGCATGAAATTGTAAAAAGATATGCATGAACCGACTGTACTTTACTTTCAATAAATGTGTCATTTTGTTGATCTAAAACTACATTAATGACTAACAAAATGTTCATAAAACCACAATCTGTTTTATTCTTAATGTCATCCTAAGTATTCTTAAACATGAAAACACCTAAGATATTTTTTTCCAGTAGAATATTTAAATAGAACCACAGTGTGAAATATAAATTTCAAGTGATAAGAATGTGTTAAAAGATGTGTTAAGTTTCCGATAGTTGCCAAAAAAATGATAAACAAACTTTCCTATGCAAACATGCAATAGCATTTCGATGTATTCGCGAAAGATATATAGTGAACGCATACTACTATTTAATGTATATGCTTTATGATTTACCCTAAACACTTTTCATGCACATTATTTTTTAAATTTAATCTATCCATTGTATAAAAAATGCATAAGAGTTACATTAAAGAAACTATGCCCTCACGAGTGGTAGAGAAGAACGTTGATAATTGTATGCTAACGTATTTTAATTAATTAATTTAAATTGTAGTACGTTGTACTACCAAGGTAATCTAATTTTCTTTTCTATTTTAACGATGCTATAAACTTATATATTTCAATATAAATTATGATAAATATTATTGTTACTTTGCATCAGCCGATTCCGATCGGATTAAAAAAATATCAAATATAACTTGAAGAAACACAAAATACGAATCCATTGTTTGATATAATACATCTATCTAGACAACAGGACGAGATACTTCTGATGCAGATCCCTCATGGTCATCCGACATTGCGTGGTCTATATACTGTAAAAATTCATTTGTTAATTTCGACCGAGGATCCTGACCATTTCGGCCATTTTCGTCTTCAATATATTGGGCACCGTTTGTTCTATACCTATTAAAAATGAGGAACCGCCTGGTCGGAAAACACAAAAAGCTAACCCAGATTACACTTAAAGTAAAACTCAAAATGGACGCAGAGCAGACGCTTTTTTTTTTATAAAATTAGACCCGAGCAATTTCTGAAAGCAGACCCGGGGTTTAGTTTGGGTCTGCTCTGGTGCTTGGTTGGGTCTGGTCGGTACTGTTTATTAAGTTTCGCATACCCTTTTAACAATCAATATTAACCCCGTGGTCAAGAAAAACATGTGAGAAGGGACATCGTTCAAGAGCTTGTAGGTATATGTAATTTTTCACAGAGGGAAAATCCCAGTACCGAAAAGACCTAACGTAAGAGAAAGCAGACCCCAACGAAACCCACAATCTGCTTTCCGTGTTCGCTCAGCGTCTGCTTAGGGTCCGCAGTGACGGATTCAGAGCTGACCTCAAGTAGACACCAGATTACAAAAATAAAATACAAAGCATATCCCAATTTCAGAAGCAAACCATCAAATTGCTACTGAAAATGACCAACTGTCTCTGCATGTGTATTTGGAATGTACAAACGTCGCGGCTTACAGGTAGTAAGAAAAAAAGACGGGTCTGCTTTACACTTTAGTGAGTTAAGTGCACCCCAAGAGCTGACTTCGAGTAAACAAATAGCAGACCTCGAGCGGACCGCGAGCAGAGCCCGGACAGACACAAACCAGACCCAGGGTGGGTCAGTTTTGGGGTTTGCTTTATTGTTATGTTGTGTCTGGTAGGTACTGTACCTCAACATAAAGATGACTCATATGCTGTATGTGTTAGAGGAATGCTGATCTACAGTTTTTGACTTTTTAAAAAAATTATTTATTTTTGTTTGTTTTTGTTTTAGAGAGCACATGTTATTTGCAATATTACTCATGGAAGAAAACTAATTTCCGTCGTCGTCGTCATTCCTGTTTCACAATTTTCATCACAATTTTCGTGTTCTTAATTGTCATCGTTGTTATCATTATCGACACCGTCATTTTTGTCATCTTCATTTTCGTTCTCTCCTCTCTCATCACCATTTTCGTTTTCTCCATTGTTATCACCAGCACCGCTTTCCCCATTTTGGTTGTCGCCATTAACGACTTTGTCGTTTCCGTTATCCCAACTGTTTTCGTTGCCGTTTATAACATTTTTGTTTTCTCCATCTCTGTTATATCCTTTATTGCAGTTAAATCACAAAGATAATAATTTTTCTCTGTGTTTATCGCTAAGTTGCGTTCCTTTCTATTCAAACTGTCGTTGATGCATTTGATTATAATAATGAATAATTAAATTGATGACATTGACCGGTTAGTTAAATAAGTAAATTATGAAAAGCATTATTTTAAAATAATAACTTTAAAACCAGTAAGTAGTGCCAAATCTGTAAATCAAATTATTAGAGTTTCAATTCAATTTAAAAACACATACGTTCAAGAACATTAAACGAATTTGATGGTGTTATTTAAGCTTTGTTATACCATTGTGTATATTTCCTATGTTAATTACGACAGATAAACATGCTTTTATATGGTGGCATATTTCTGCCCCCTACATGCAAGAAAAATTATGTCAACATGCAAGAAAATTATATCAACATGCAAGATAATTATGTCGACATGCAAGATAATTGTGTTGACATGCAAGTTACAAATCCTTTTAGAGAATTTGATTTTTACATTGGAAAAATGACTTATTAATGCCGTACTCTGACATCATAGATGTACGGAAACGTATAACCGCCTCTTGATGTTGTTTTAAATCTCTTAATGGCAAATTAAATTTAGTGCCATATTCCTATAAAATGTATATATTGTCAAAATTTTGTCGACTTATACAATGAGTTAATAACAAGTCGATGTATCTTTGATGATTTAACCTCTCATTTCAAGCTTTGTTGACTTTGATTAAGTCATAATATTATTTTGCGTTATAAATTTGTCGTATTTATATAAATACGTAGAAATTTTCTCGCTATCTTTTATATTGAAAATTAATTATGTTGAAATTGTACAATTTGCGAGGCTTTCGCGTCCATATTTTGATGACTTCTTGTCTGTTTACAAGGAATGTCAACTTAAGTTTGTCGTCTTAAGTTTGAAAAACAATTTAACTCAATCAATGGCAATTATAAACACAATAATATAACGCAGTAAACATAATAGCTAACTGCAAAGCTCCATAAGCGTGAGAGACAAGGGCGTAGCACATTCTTTAGAAATTAAAAAAACCAACAGCTTTAAAGTGTAAAGTAACGAATGCAAAAATAAAACAAAGATGCAGGATACACCAAGAATTAAACAGTTTTTTTTTATTATTTCAGTAAATACTTTAATCAACACATGAGTTTATTTAAACTAAATTTGTAATACAAAACGAAGAAACTTTTAGTAAATTTTAATTAGGTTTCAAATAATACATGTATGGATGTATATTTGAAGAGTTTTATCTAAACCTAATTAATGATGATTCTATATCATTCAAAGTGCTTTTGAAAGATTAAATATAAAATTACTGAAAGAAATATATATTTCCGATTGCTCTATATATTTCTTAAACTTTAATTTGAAAGTAAAAAAGAAAGATGAATCCTTTGTGATGGGAACCATAATTACTTAAATTATTTGATGGTAACGAAAAAGAATATAAGAAATCGCACACACATGCGCGCACGCTCGCACGCACACACACAACATATAAGTAAATTAGTTATTCTAGTCGTTCAAATTTTTAGTGAAAATTTCCCTAGAGGCCTCTGACTTAGATAAGTCGCCTAGGTGAATTCGACAAACACAATTATTTTGCAATAAATTCTGCGACATTTAATTTTGGCGGCATAGTTTATACGCAATAATTCAACGCGACATTGCGGAATTCGACTTTAATAGATTAAATTGCTTAAGACGTCAAAAACATGTCGAAATGGTGTCACTAAATAAAGTTTGTTGTCATAATTAAATTGCTAAACTTTGAAACAATCATATATGACAATATATTTATGTGAATATATCGCGTTCTAACGCAACAACGAGAGGCGGTTAAACGTTTCCGTATAGATGCAAGATGCAACATTTTTATGAAAACATGCGACTTATTTATGTTGACATGCGACCTATTTATGTGAACATGCGAGTTAATTATGTTAACATGCAATATATTTACGTGACATGCGAGTTAATAATGTTGACATGCGACTTATTTATGTTGACATGCGACTTATTAATGTCAACATGCGAGTTAATTATGTTAACATGCAAGATATTTATGTCAACATGCAAGTCATCTCGTATGTTGTTATAAATAACTTGAATGTGAAAATTATCTCGCATGTTGACATAAATATCTTGCAAGTTAACATAATTAACTCGCATGTTAACATAAATAAGTCGCATGTCAATATAATTATCTTGAGATATATATACAACTCACCATATGGCTTGGCTGAAACCATTGCTAAGACGACACAGGACAGGAATAAAACAATGACAGCCTTCATTTTGTCTGTATGTCCACTTAGAATTGTAGAGGAATACAGAATATTAGTAATACATTCATTTTTTTTCGAAAATTTCCATTAACCCTTACGTGTATATTGATTTCATTTGAAATAGCACTACTCAATGTATCTATTATTAAACATCTAATATAAATGTTAATAATATTATATGGCGAATTCCACCCCCATCTCCCCCCCCCCCCCAAAAAAAAAAATAAAAACCCGAAACACATCCGTATAAACTAAACAAGCTTGGTAATAAAAAAGCAGTGCCATTAAACAAGATATCACTGAACTTTTGTCGTTGGATTTATTAATTTTTATTTTTAAGAATAACTTACCAACAGAGCTGCCAGCTTTTCTCTTCGAAATGGACACACACATAATCGGTTAAATTTATAGGCCAGCAGTAAATGCCCCGCCTTTTAAGTAAAATTATGATGAAGTATGTGTCAAAAAATATCACGGTTAATGGTGGGAAAACAGATATGTGATCAATTTAGATATGATATAAGAGGTTGGAGTTAATGGACCATACATTAGAAACAAATGCAGCATTGCATAATTTTGTGGTATTCATTTTGATTTTTTACTTATACTGTGTCCTTTACAATGAATCAGAAATTTATTAAAATAGTTATATTATTATTGCACATATACGTGTTTTAGTCCATTGGCATTTAGAATGATGATATTCTATATTACATTATGTTTTGTTTTGTACATGTAAGCCTTTCTCTTTCTTTTTTTACCCCTTATTTTTGCCCACCTTTACCGAAGATTTAAGTAGGCTTATCCGATCTCTGGTTGTCTGTATGATTGTAAACTTGTCACATTTTGTATTTCTTTTCTAGAACCACTGTGAAAAGTTAAACGAAATTGGTACAAATCAGCCTTATGGGAAGGGAATTGTTAATTGTCAAAATAAAGTACAAAACCCTTCTAAAGGAAAAAAAAATGTCAAACAGTAAAAATAGGGCGTGTGACCTATAAAAAATATTTTTAATGTCCACTGCACTAGAAATGCAAATATTTAAACCAAAGCTTATATACAAGATGATCAAAATTCAAAATTTTCAAAATTATGACCCCCGGACAAACACTGGGGCCTAAGGTATGGTTCAAAGTTTAACAAACATTAAATTGAGAAAGTGTTAAAATATTCTTCTCAGGAACTACAATGCTGCAATTTGTGAGATTACTATGAAAGCATTCTCAGATAGTGTATAGGCTAAATTGGTTGAACCGCCACCCCAGACCCAAAGCCAATACTAGGGCCCAAGGAAGGTTTAACATTAAACATAAATTCGGAAAATGTTTAAACATTTCTCAAAAACTACAATGCTAAAATTTGTGGGATTACAGCAAGCAGTGTAAGATAGTGTATATTTTAAATTATTAAAAATGTGACCTCTGAATCAATGCTGGGACCCCAAGAGGGCTTCAGAGTTTAACATAGAAAAAAATATAGAAAAAATAAAATTTCTCTTCTTAAAAACTACAATGCTGCAATTTATGAGATTATTATGCAAGCATCCTTCAATAGAGTAGTTTCTAAATTGTTAAAACCGTGACCCAAGGATCTGTTCTGATGACCCAGGAAGGGTTCAAAGTTAAGAATTGAAATATACAAGAAAAATATTCTTTTCAATAACTATAATGCTAAAATTTGTGAGATTATCAGGTGTCATTCAATGTTTAACATAGAAGTACATGCATATCGGTTATATGCTTAAATATATTTTTCTAAAAAAGGAAAACCCACAAAGCTATGTACACTTATTTTACTATGTAATCTTTCTTATATATTCATATCCTCATATCAAAATGACCTTATAATTTTAATATCTTTGAGTTATTTATAAATAGTTCATTTTACAATTTGATCTTTATTTGATACGCTGAGTCCTAGGACAATAACACTGGCAGCCAGTTGATGCATTTTTAATCTTGGAATATGATGTCTAAAAAATGGCTTATTGTCACGCGTAGTTTGATTTTTTAACTGTATTTGAAAAATTACGCACGTTTTTTCTAGTATGAATTATCAAGCTTTTCCGACAACTCCGAGCTATAGAAGGAAAACCCTATATGATTCATATTGTTTACCATTTACTGATAAAACTAACTCCATCAAACTCCACAATGGTTTTTGTATCAGTAATCGAAATATTTCTGGAAAATTGAATCCAAGCAATATTGAACTCTGGCGTAGGAATAGATACGACTACAAAACATATCTAAAATTGTTCGTGACATAAAATCCGACTATTTCCAACGTAATGATAAATAAGGTTCCTTTGAAAACAATGCTTCTGAACACATTACTTCGAGATTATCGATTATTTTCGAGTACTAAGTCTTGTCAGCGTTGATGATTTGTGCTTAGGTCCAGACACTGTTTCACTTCCGGTTTGCCAGAGTAACTGCATAGGAGAGTTGATTAAAATCAACTTCCAAAAACAACATGCGGAGAATCAAACTATAAACAACTTATTTGCTTATATTGTATAGTACGTTTATTAGACATGTTCTTTACATCAATAGCTTTGACAAAGATGCACAAAAATTGGTACCATGTTGTTTAAAGAAAACTGAGTGGGGTCTTGAAGTTAGACAACAGATGTCTTTACTATAGTATACTAAGGAAAAAATACAACAACTTTGATTTTTATAGATCCAATCAAGTTATGCTGCTTTGAAAATAACAAAATGGTACCGATATGTTTACACACACGATAAATAAAATTTCTGAGCATGCATCGCTAAAGAGTTTACAAGAAAGTTACGCTAACAAAACAAAAACGATAAAAAAATTATATATAAGTTCCAGACAATCCCCAAGCAATTCATAAAAAAATGACTAACTAAACCCTTAGAGCTAAGAGTCCTATGCCCAAGACATTATTTTCATCCAGTCTAAAACTAAATCTACATGTATGCAGTATTAGGAACATAAAAACACAACATATCGATAGTATATCAATTAACTTTAATGTACATGTATATGGATCCAAAGCAATTGTATTTCACAAACAAATCATCATGAAACAAACTCTTATGTATATCGAAAACATTTGTCTATTTTAATAAGGGTCTATACATCTACCAATGTATCATGGCCAGGTATCAATTTTGTATTACGTCACAAGTATGACGCAGCTGCGACGGAAGACCTATTCGTTGCCTTGCAACGAGCTCGTTTCTAGTTTTTAATATTTTTTACCTTTTTATTCAATTCCTTTGAAATACGTATTATTTTTTATTTCATTTCAAATATATCGCCAACTTATCATTGAAAACACCAAGTTCAAATAACCGAGCAGCCGATTAATAATACCCCTTATTCATTTGATGTAGCTACTGCATTTTGTTTAAAGAATAAATCGATTTGTTTTATTCTTTTAGTAATCTATCTGTCATTTGACTGTGGTTTATGAAATCAGATCAATGACCCCAAATAATTATATGCACTTTATTTGGTGTGTTCCCATTTCGCCTTAACTGTAAACTACTATTAATTATTTTACTTTTCGGAGGGAGATAATTATTTGAAAAATGGTTTAATCTGATCAACAAATTCCAGTCCTGTTTCAGCAATAAATATCACTATAAACTTATTAATGAGATATTATCACATCATATGTAATTTTTACGAAATTTTTCAAAATGTTAAGACTCCCCTATTTAACGAGGCAGGGTCTAATTTGTTCTGCCCTAGATTTTTTAATGAATACTTTTAACATAAATTTCTACTGATAAAATTATTTTTTAAAGCTAAAAAATTCAGATATTTACCACATTGTTTGTTTAGGGGGTCATATCAAATTTTGTCAATTTTAAACATGGGACCCTATGGGATTTTGCTTGAAACGTATCAATTTTGCATACTTTTTTTTTTTTTACATTTTTTATAAAACTTCTGCCCTAGCGATTTTTTTCTGTTCCACATATGACAGTTATTGCTAAATTGCTTTTACCTCCTGGTTTATCCAGGGATCTTATGTATGCCAAATTTCCCAGTTTTGTCAGATAATGGCGATTTTTTTTTTTAACGAAGGCGAAACCGGTGATCTTTATAATATTATAAAAACATTCAAACATATTTAAGTAATAAAAAGTATATGTAAAATTACATTTTAAGGGTCATAAATATAAAATACGTGGTAACTGTCTTGAAATACATGTATTAAGCTATACTTAGGTGGGGTAAGAAAACGTGTCAGAGGGCTAAACTTGCTGAATCTTCTTCACATTTTCAAAACTGAGCCCAAATATAGCTTATACTTTATGACATTTATGTTTATTCTACAATAAAATATCAATTGTGAGCCTCAAACGAGCTATTTTAGACAAATGTCGCTGAATATTTCCAGTAGAAACCATAACGCCATGGCATCAACCAAGCAAAAGGATAACGTCACAATGCAAATGAAACGCTGCCCAAAGCCTGCAAACTCGAACAGTACTCGGTCTCATTAAATATCTTCCTTCACGAACTGATTTTAACATAACCAAGGCTAATACACTTCGGGTTGAATCTATAAGGAGAGAATACACCAGGGCGAGCAAAAAAAAAAACCCAAAAAACAACAACAAAAAACAAAACAAAAAAAAACAAAACACAGATTCGCAAAGACACGGTATTTTCACTGATCTAAATATTTATGTGTAAGAGTCTGTTATTTTGCATTCCTTTTAGATCTACCTAGTGAGTTAATCCTTTAGCCCGATCGTTACAGTGCTAGAATTGCATGCCAGAGGGCCCGGGTTCAAACCTTAGCAGAGGCAATACAAGTGTCTATGTTACATTTATATAGATGGCATAATTCATCAAAGTTTATATATAATATATATAAACATTACATAGAGATAATATGGCATTAATTTGTAAGTCAGAGATTGTACGGATGATCTTTATTTAGAACAGTTTGGTGTCGCTAGTATACACATATGTATGATTTAATTGGTCAATTTTTAATTTCCCACTTACTAAGTTTGTTTTGGAAAGTAGTGAGACCCTCTAGATGGACCTTTGTGAACATTGTCATACACATTTAAAGGGGCATGGTCACGATTTTGGTGAAATGTTTTTTTTTGTTTTTATTAATTTCTAATGATCAAATAAAATTTGAGAGTCAGTTGAAGAGTTACAAGCAAGATACAGGGCTCACAATTCTTTGTTATGTACACAAGACTCGTGTCCTGTTTTTGTTTACATAGGTTTAATATACCAGTAAAAATTCTTTTTCAAGCAGTTTATCCATCTTCTTATTCAGTTTAAGCATGAATAAACAGTTCCTAACGTTTAACACATTCATTTTAGGTTTAAAACTTGAATTTTCCCTTCAACATTCAAAATATGAACGAAAGCTTTGTGTACATGGCAAAGAATTGTAATCTCTGTAACTCGCTTATACATATAACTCAACAAACGACACTAAAATTGTGGTTGCCTATTAAAACTGCCTAACTGAAGCATTGTTATCATTAAAATCGGAAAAATAATTTTCGACCAAAATCGTGACCATGCCCCTTTAAAAGAAAATAAAAAAAACCCAAAAACAAAACAAAACAACGACAAACAAAAGAAAAAAAAACTCATCAAAAAACATATAAATAATGTAGCTTAAAAACATATAAATAATGTGGTATAAAAAATCAATAACTTTGTTAAAAGCGGATAAACAAATTGATTAGCGGGAATCCAAAACTACCTTTTACAAAATGCAGGTAGACCAGGAGTTATTGGTGAAGAAAACCAGGTATATGTCCTTTTTTGCCTCTTAGCAGTTTTTCATTTGTCACAGATAAGTAACATTTACCTTTTACTGAGCCATAGAAAACTGACAGCATTTAAAAATACAACTTTCAGACGCCGCAGCAGGCATACATCAAATTATTTTTTTTTTTTTCCTTTTTGGGGACTTTGAGCGTAAATTCATTCCTTCTTCCATTTTTCTTTTTTTCCGAACAGGATTCGTTTGCGACCAATCCATTTCTTCTTCCTTCATCGTTTGTTTGTTAACTATAGCCAGTTTCAGTTCATTGACAAATGCATCAATCTTACAAACAACTGTTTGGGAATTCATAGAAGCAAATGCGATCCCTAACGGTTTTAATGTTCCATCATCTTTTACCACAAAAACACCAGATCCAGAATCACCTGGTTTAAAAAATGGATTTAATATCGTTTTATCCAAAACTTCATAACAATCATAAAAAGACATGTATCCTTTCGCTGCATATAATCTATCCACACTAATTGATAAAGAGTCCCCTTTTAGTCGACCATATGTGGTTCCAGTAGTTCTGCCTGTCTTTGTTACGTTTTTCCCGTCTTCCAAGTTTGCAATTGACAATGTTTCTGTTTCTGCAAAAATTACAATATTGTGAGTTACTTTAATTCTGCGATTCTTACATTTAATAATTTTTACAAACTTAAGTTCTTATTAAAATTCCTGGTTTTAATTTCACTGTTTAAGAAAATCTATTAAAATATGATATACGACTTTTATCGGTATATAAAAAAACACGTTTTGTTAAATATCGCGGAAAAATATTAAATTGAGAACATATTGGAAGAACACCATTGTAAAAAATATTCCTAGTAGAAAATTAAAAAGACAATACAACTCATTTTCCTCACTTTGGTAATTTCTTTTTTTTTTTTTTTTTTGAAAACTGTTCAATCAAAGTATATAAGTTGGGCATGTACTGAAAGTTTGAATTTTTATAGGAATAATAAGCTCGCAAGTGCGTGTCAAAAATGTTCCGGAATTCAGAATGTATATCATATCGACTCAAATGTTGACTTACATCACATGATTTTGAACGACAGCGGTTGTGAATGGAAGTAAAGGTAATTTTATAAAAATAAACAGGTTTTGAGAATAATTAATGCAAAGGGGCATGCACATGACCAATCACAGATAATGTCAAGAAATTTCTTAACTTGGTACGATCTCTAAACGTTCTTTTAAATGAGGCAGCTGACAACGAAAAAGAAATGAAAATCCTTGGCGGACCTAAACGTTCAAATACTCTTATAATAAAAAGATGAAGTGATGACAAAAGTAGATTTGTTATTTTTATCTCTTACAAGATATATACAGTAAAACTCGGTTTTAACAAAGTCCTACGGACAAATGCTATAACAAAACGTTATATCCGTAATTTTTTATATCCACATAAAGAAATTATAAGTACGGGACTCAAAATCAGTTCGCTATATCCGTAAATTCGTTATATATGAATTCGTTATAACCGTAAAATTTTGCAAAGATTTGTTATGATTTTTACCGAGGACTCATAAAAACTTCTCTATATCCGAGATTTCGCTATATCCGTGTTCGTACTAAACGAGTTTTACTGTAGTTCGCACTTGTGTTTTGTCTCCATCTCTTTTGATCATTTTCTAGCCAAATGTTTACAATCGATGCACATGCACTATTGAAAGAAAGGCTGGTCTTGTAATATTAACTGTATAGACCATCTAAAATTATTAGTTTTAGTGATAAATTAAGAATTTCACAAGGCGTTGATTTTGCTAAGTTTATACTTTCAACTTTGCAAGAAAATAGGAAAATTTCCATTTTATGGAATTTGCATAGAATGAGCTGTAGTGTCTTTACACTTGCTGTATAAAAAATATGGACTCGGTTTCTATCCTTTAGTTATGATGTTGTAGCATTGGCACCCCCGCCACCTCCGCATAGTTTTTTTTTCTATCGGAAATTTCCTACTAGGATGAAAAAAGGGCCCCAGAATAATATATTTCCCCTACAACCAAAATCAATATATTGTTTCCCTAAGGCAGAAAAAGCGCCTTGGTATATTTTCCCCATCTGATTTTGGATTGCATCGAAATTTCACATATTTTTACTGTCATTATTTACAAGAATAAGTTGAAAAAAAATTGCACGTTTAACTTACACTGGTAAAGATATATAACTACAATGCGCCATGGTATGTATATACATTTGCAGTGATAAGATATCAAAATAAACATGAAATCATATAACGTAATGTTTAAAAAAATAAGAAAAAAGGAAAAGAATCAACTTTGTTTTCCATTTTAAACAAATATCTATTTTTTCTTCAGTAAATGGAACTAATCTCCTCACAGCACATTCTTTCTTCAAAATACTATTTGAAGTTGTGTTTTCACAGCCATGGATTGTGTTTAAATGTGATGTGAACTGTCACTAAAAGTGGTCAAAAAGGAGAAAGTATACCTCATACGCACAAACATTTATCAGTTTAAACATTTGAAAAAAATATTCAGTGAGGAGGTGGAGGGTTTTAAAACCATCCGACCCAGGGTGAATCTTCCATGATCTCCGTCTTCTAGATAACAATTCGAGAAAAAGAGCATGGTTTTGGCAATATTTTAATTAAATATTTTTTTTCTTCAAATTTTATTCATCTAACTCGATCAATATGTACCTGCATAGGTTAAAGTCTAGTAATATTTTAAAAGTTAAGTATTCATGTCTTTTTTTTCGATTCACCAAGTTATTTTTAAAAAGTCACACATTGCCCTTAGATTTGAAACTGTCTTTTAAATAATTTAAATATATCATATTCGTTTTTTTAAGTCTTTGAGTTTTTGCTTGCTTTTTAGGAGTTATAATTTTAACGTGTTTGAGACTGTAAAAAGGCTCTTTTAGATGTTTAAGATACATCAAAATTAAATGAAGAAAAAAGTGTATAACTTTTACTGTAGCATCTATTCATATATTTCAGTCAATGTTTCTTCAGATAAAAAAAATTAAATATGCATCTTTTCTAAACGATTTAATATTTTATTCATAATAATAATTTCAAAATATGTTTCGATTTTAGTATGTATGAAAATTAAATACTGTGGGCCAAATGGATTAATAAGTTTTGAATTAAAAACAAACTAAACCACACCCTTTTCTCCATAGATATTGGACTCAACAACTGCAACATCAAGGCCTGATCTAATTGATTCACTTTTGGAGGATTTGTTTCCTAAGTATGATTCAACAACATTCCCAATTTCATTGTCAGTTTTGCAATCTTCCCAAGATGGATGAACTATACTAAATTTCCTGTGACGTAGACGCTGATTCTCTGAAAGCAGTGATTTATCGTATAAATCTTCAAAACAATCAAGTGCAACATGTGATGCCGTAAGGAATCCGCATTTAAATCTATCTGACGGAATTGTTGACTTGTAATAAAATCCAACAGATCCCGACTCATCGGTTGAAGGTCTCCCGACGCTACAACCCAACTCAGGAAGGTTTTGTTCTGGGAATGGACAATTCGTAGGGCATCTTCGTGATCCCAACATAACAATATCTTCCCTAATATCACAAGGCCATCCTCCAAGAGACTCTGGTAGTGGGCTTTCTCCAAAAGGTATTAACGTTTTGTCTAAGCAGTACAAAACAATACATGGTTCTTCTTTTTTTATATCACCAACACATCTAACATTACTTATTTTCAAACCGACAATATTTGAGTACCTAGCATATGTCTTCTCTCCATGTTCCTGAATTATTTTCTTTAATTCTTTTATGGTAGATGTGTCAATAGCAGGCGCATTCTCTTCGTTTGATTTAATATTTTCAATTTGTTCAAGCATTTCTTTTGTTTTTTCATGAACAAATTCAATCACTGTATCATTCGAACAGCAATTTCTAAAAAACAATTCAGCGTTTTTATCATCATTTCGAAGATACACTTTCAGCACTGGTTTTTTATCTCCTCTATGGCCAATTATGAACTTTATTACCGATGGATACTTTTGCAAAAGAGATGATCTGTCAGGTATGATATCCCGTTTACACCAATCGTTGAACACTGTAAAGTAGAAAACATGTTATCAATAGGTATCTGATGGATAGACGTAGACCATCATTGAGCACATTGTCATTAATTCCATGTTTGACCTCACTTTCCTAAATGCAAACCTACGAGGTAAGGCGATAAATTCAAACTAAGAATTGTTTCAAACAAATAAGTTATATGTGTTTTCTCTGTATTCATTTAAGGAGGTTGGCACCTGAAATAAAAGTAATGTCAATCATCCGAAAACCACTTTAATATAAAGATGGGGACCTAAAATGTTTATTTATTTTATTTGTGACCCATGTCACATGCCATTTTTTGGAAATATTGGACTTCAAACAGAAATGATAATTTTCCTGAAATTTTTGCTAAAATTTGACATGGAAATTAATAATTTGAAGAAATCAAACAAATATTTATAGTTTGAACAATTATTTAGTTATGATTTTTATACAGTAAGAGGTTGAACACATGTAGTGACTATAAAAGTAAAATCTAAGTCAAATGTTAAAAATTCTTGCTCTACTGGTGGCTTCAAAGCCTAGTACATAAAGAACACACAACAGATGTTACAAAATTTTGGAGTAATCAAACTATAACACAAATAAAAAAAAGTAATAGTAATGTCATCTTTCCAAAACTTTGCATACAAATAGACATACATTTATTGTCTCATTTAAAAGTAAAAACAAGTAGGGGTCACATCTCAAAAATTTGAGATATAGCATGAAATAAGCTAATTTCAGGCCAAAATTTGAGTTATTTTTTTCTTATTTTCTATGAAATATAAGCAAAATATGCCAAAATATATCGATAGAAATATTAAAATAATGTTTAAATATGTTAATTAGAACATCATGAATATATCATTATACACAAACTATCCAGAAGTTTGGTCTGTGCTGAAAATTAGGAAGCTAAAGTAACAGTACTCTAAAACTAATGAGTTATGAAAATTGTTCATTTCTTTCTTGAAAACCTTCCGCCACAAAATATAGTCCCTTACTAAACTCTGTAAAAATGAATTTTTTTTGAAACAATTTAATTCAATAAAGTTTATTTGGCATTGTAAAATATAAATATACTACTAGAATTAATATGTGATGCAGAATTTTCAGACTAGAGGTGACCCAAAATAGCTACCCAAAACCTGAGGAGCGTATCTCTTTAAACAATCAAATGCTTTTTGATGATTCATGCGGGATATGAAGGTTACAACATTGCAGATAAGATACGTAATCTGGGTTAGCGGGTTATGTATTTTTTTCTGCATCAATCGCTACCTTCATTTGATTGTTTAAATTGATACAGTGAGAATTCAAGTTACATGTAGGCTAGCTGATTAAAGATCTTTCCTGTCAGTTTTAAAGACTATCTCATTGCGTATCTGATGTATAAATCATCCTTTGCCGTAAGCACTTCATATTTTACAGGTAGCAGTATTTGAGTTTCACAAAGTTCAATTGAATTTGAAAAAATAAAATTAGAATTGGATGTTTTTGGTTTTTCAAAACGACATTTACTCCATAACCCTCGCGTGTGTTTGACGTTAAAGGCATAATTAGCATAATTAACTTTGCAGAGCCCATGAAATTGTTGAATGTCTATAAAAAAGATAAAACAATAAAGTATGATAAAGATAATCTCTCTCTCTCTCTCTCTCTCTCTCTCTCTCTCTCTCTGTATATATATATATATATATATATATATATATATATATATATATATATATATATATATATATATATATATATATATATATAGTGTTTTCTATCCCCGAGCCTTGGCGAGGTGATAGAAAACACACGAGTTGGAAAAAATCATATATCATCGCAGATCATGAGAGATTCTTTTTATTACATGTTTTACCACGTCTTTTGCTAAACCTAAATCTTTTCTATAGAAAATGTAATTGTGAACCGCACAACACTTTTACTACATGAACTCAACAACGTTAAGCACCATAAAATGTTCCTTAAAGATTTACAAACAAACATTTCATTTTCGAGCATATTTTTATTAATTCATGGGGAAAAAACAGCATTAAATGTTTCATATTTACAACTCTACACTTTTCAACTGAATTGTTTTGTTACTTTTTCATTCTACGTCAATCATCCGCCTGATGCTAGGTGATGTTTAATTATGACGTCATGTCTACCATCCCTGAAAATTTTATCTCAATATCTTATATAGTTTAGGAGGAGTTCCATGGACAAACTAACCCTTAAAAAATCGCTTAAACGGTTATATATCCGAATCGTATATGACGTCATCAATATAAGAAAATTCCAATAAGGTTCAGATCAATATATATCAGATCTGAAAGTTTCGCGAAAATCGGCCGAGCCATTTTATAGAACTCGCGCGGACAAAATTTGTAAGAAAAAAAAGAAAAATAACTAGACACGATCTCGTTGCGAGCAACGAGGAGGTCTTCCGTCCGATTTTTAGAGAAGGAAATGAAATTGCCTTTGATCTTCATCAACGAAACATATCAGGACATGCGGGGGGATCTAAAGGAGCGATGGATGAAGAATTATATACCCCTTATATACACAATGGAGCTTGAATTTGAAGAGCCAGCCCCTTTTCTTAATGTCAAAAGAAAGCTTATGTTATATCAAACAGATGTTAAGAAATTATATACCGTTCTCGAGATATCTGGAAAAGATCATTTAAGGGGCCGGCCCTATAACTCTTTTTAGGGACCGGGTAACAAAACAATGATGGTTGCATATTGTAAAGAACATTATTTTGAGCATCTTTTATTCAATATTAATTTTTCTCCATTTTAATATATTGAAGATCAAACTTTCGGACTTCTAGCCCCTTGAAGCCTATATTTACGTAACAAAGGAGTAAATAATTGTCATTTATAGGTGTATAGTGTTTCGATGAATATAATTGCTTCTATAATGTATTAAAAATATTTCACAATTAAAAGTTATTATCAAAAGACTTTTAACACCTTAAATCCCCTAACTACGTAACATATGAGAATTTTTTTTATCATATATGGATGCATAACTGTAAGATAAACATTTTGGCTTTTTAAACACATAACAAAATATCCCTCAGTAAAGAGCTACTGAAAAATACTTTAGAGCCCTCTGTTCCCCTATTTTTAGGGGCCAACCCCTTTTTCTTGATATCAAATAAAAGGTCCTTTAATTCTCAACACATTTTGTTCAATAAGTGTTTAGAAATTCGTTACCGCTCTTGAGATATATGGGGAAAGAACGTTTTAGGGGCCGACCCCTTATCTACTAATTGGGGTCACGGAACTTAATTTTGATGGTTGAATATTGTTTAGAACAACATTCTAAGCATCTTTTATTCTATATTGCTTTTCAAAATATTTGTCCTTTTTTGTGTTATAACTGATCGAAGTTTTGGACTTCTGGCGCCTTAAAACCCATAATTACGTAACGCATGATTTTTTTTTTCTAATGAATAGTTAAAAACCTGTAAGATGAACATTTTTGTTTCTTAAACATATTACAAATTAATTCTCAGTAAAGTGCTATGAAAGAAAGACTTCAGAGCCCTTTTGGCCCCTAATTTGAGGGGCCAGACCCTTTTTCTTGATGTCAAATGAAAGGTCTTTTGATATTAAACATATTTTGTTCAACAAGCGTTTAGAAATTCGTTAACGCTCTTGAGCTATCTGGGAAAGAACGTTTTAGGGGCTGACCCCTTATCTCCTTATTGGGGCCACAGAACAAAATTTTGATGGTTGAATATTGTTTAGAACAACATTCTAAGCATCTTTTTTTCTATATTGTTTTTCAAAATATTTGTCCTTTTTTTATATAAGTGATCGAAAGAATTTGATTCAGTTGATGTGATATTACGCCCTCATATTTACCAAAAAAATAACTGTACTCTTGAAAAATAAATTGTACCTAAAACATATCTTTAATATGTGTATGATTTAAATATAGAATAAAATTTTACCTCAAAAGTGGATTTTTGATGCAAAATTTTCCGGCGGATTTAAAATTTCCGAAAAAATCTCGTTAAAGCGGTCATTTAATTCAGCATTTTACCGTGTGCGCATGAATTTACCAAGTTCCTACTTTGAGAAAAAATAAAACTCTATAGGCGCGACTTCCATGCCAAAAATCACGATGGTAAAAATCTGCGCACTATGTTAATTTCTTGAAAATACCAATTTTGAGTTGCTTCCCTTTCGTTGTGTAAACATATGACGTCACCGTAGTGACAAACGCAGACGATCGACGAATGATCGAGCTGTTTAAATCCATAGCATTTTACAGTGTGAAACTGTCATGATAAAAGATCAACATTTTTACAAATACCCTTGTCCCCTCTTCCTGATTCGAACGCAGAGACGATTTGAACACAAAATGCATGCATCATTGTATGCATAAAATAAAGTTTATATATATATCGACGTACATCCATAGTCCTAAAATAAATAAATAGCAGTTAAGGGTATAATAATAAGGCCAAATGTTGTCGTCAGTTGTGAATTTGTGTACTTGATCACAGTTGATCAATGGTCATATATTTTTTTTATAAACTTGTCCATTATGAGAGGTATATAGCGCACTTATATGCAGTGTTTTTCCTACTACCTTGTTCAATGGAAAGTTCCTGTTACTATAAATAGATTTACTTGGCGTACTGAATTTAGGAAACCAACTTTATTAAATAAATATGTGAACGAACTTTGGGATGTGATAGAAAATATACACATACATTGTATTTATGATCCATTAAATAAATAAATTTGTGTTTAAGGTTACAAGTTATTTAACAGGTTTAAACAACAATAATATACAAGTACATGTACAGTCGTTTGACCAGTTCCGAATAGGGTACAGATTTGGCGCTGATGTAAATGTTCCCGGTGTTATTTTTTATTTACATATTCTATATAATTAGAATAAAAAAACTACTGCATGGCTGAATATTTAGAGGAACAGGCAGTGATGAAAATCGAAACTGAAATTGATGATATATACTGTAAATTCCTTATTTTACCATCTTCGCTAGCCAAGGGTTTCGGTCCACTCTGCTCCCCATAAACCCTTGGACCGAAAACCCTTGGCTAGCGAAGATGTATTTTACGCGAGTACTTAATTCCGCGATTCCGCTGTTTTGTATCAAGTCGCGAGAATATAAAATCGCGATCACTTTTTTTTTGGTTATAATTTCCTATAGTTTAAAACTGTCTTTAAAATAAAAGCGAGATTTTAAAATCCACGAGGGTTGCCTCTCGCGATTTTACGCGGAAATTATTTCCTCGCGTTTAATTAGGAATCTACAGTACATGCATATGTACATGGCCTTAATTTCTTTGGTTGCAGCTGACTGGAAGAAATTACAATTTTTAATCAAAGTACTGAAAGTACTGAGAAGCGCTAAGCTGTCACTTCATGAGCAAATAATTAATTGCATTATACATGTTTCATGATGAATGAATTTAAACGTTTACATACGTCATATATATAGTCAGTATTTGGCATTTTTTAATAAATTGATATACAAACAATATCCAGGACTGCGTTCAATAACCATGATGCGTGCATAGCCGCTAGGTTATATATATCTAGGTCTATTAAATGATAAGCTAGCCTAGCGTCTAGTTCATTGACTCGAAGTTTAAATTTTCAACAGATGAATAACTTCACCGACATAATTTGGTAATTTCATGCAGAAATATATGAGTTAAAAATCATAATAACTTATCATACGAACGAAATATCATTAAATAATATAAATTTTGTGTTGCAACTTGGTAAATAAGGCAGCCATCTTGAATTTGATGCTTAGTCATAAAATTTTAGGCTAGGTATGTCTACATGTACCTAGCGGCTAGATAGCTCGTTGAAAAACCTAGTTGCTACATAGCCACTATAATCATGAACGCAGAATAAAACGATATTCGAACTCTAGGATCTGTGTTTCACAATTTTATAGCCACTCGACTAAAGCGTTAATTGAAGAAGTTGGTTGAAGATGATTTTAACATATTTAAATGGCTTTTCAAACTGAGTTCCGAAATATTGGTGTCGGTGTAGCTTTCTCCTATATAAATTTTTTGAATACATATATTAAAATTAGAAATAATTGAATAATATTTGGGAACACATAAACAATTTTTTGTTTTTATTTCAGGAGAAAAAACAAGTATTCCTTTTAAAGGAATGATCGGCAATAATGATATATTGATAGCTAGAAGCAATCAACATTCATCAGTTTGATGTAAATTAATAAAATAAGTACTGTATTTTTACAAAATATAGAATATTTTGAATCTGTACACCATAATTTCATTATTATAAACCGTCAACAAATTTAATTTTTAAATAAATTTGAGAAAAGCCGTTCGTAAACTCCTTGTCTAATTTTATATTTTTAACGCAATTATTAAATGTTAATGAATCTTCTTCTTCAGAATACTGAGTAGGGCTCTTCAAAGAGCATTAACACGTATACAAAGAAAGAGTTGTATTAAAATAATTTAATGCGACTGAAAAACATTGAATGCCATCATAACTTGCTATTGAGGTCGCATTATAACGTAACCTTGTTTATAAATCAAGCCGTCTTCCTAGCTACTATTATGCAACATCAATAGATCGAGGTCAGTTCATGGAGCATCTTCTTATGATTGAGGTCAGTTCATCGAGGTCAACTGCATTACTGAATGAATCTTTCGATCGAAATTCCTACGCGTGAGACAAAATGTGCATTCTTGAATTAACAGGTCGAACTGTATTTTATGTATGTTTGCATCTCTTAAGGTAAATGAATTGAAATAAAACACAGTAAAATGTTATATAAATACTAAACCAAACTTCAAGTTTTTATAAGAATTACTTATGCAAGCGGAATGTGTGCGCACGTGGAAGCATTTGCCGGATGACTCATATGGACATAACAGTGATCGGCCGAAGCCGATCACAAAAATCTGTACGTCTGAACAAGTTTTAATGCAATACCTGTACAATAATGCCAATAAAAACATATATTCTGCATTACAGAAATGTACTTTATTAATTGTAGGGAGTTTTCTTTCAGTGAAATAAATATTTGAATAGAAATAAACAGAATTTCCCCATAATAGGGAAGTATGAGAACTCCCTAATGAATTTTGAAAGATAAACATGTTATAAAACAGTAAACAGTTAACTACTATTGTGATAACAGAAGAAAACAATTCAACTTTATATGAAATAAAAGACTGACTATAGTGTAAAATTGCATCCAACAGAATTTTTCATTGTCATATGCAAGGAGTAGTTTCAGAATTTTGCGTTAAATCATAACACCATAGTCTTTCCACGTGTGCAATGTAAACAAATAACAGAAAAAAAATTATGCCTATACCATACACTTGAAACAAATCTTTAGAATTATTTTGCCTTAACACCGATACCGCAGCCGAGTACTTCTCTGCATTCTATGATTAGACATCGAGTCATCAGATTATTTTAGATCGTTATAGGTGGCACTTATTCGGAAGTGACATCCCCGAAAAGCAATACCAATAAGCACTTTGCGTACTGCGTACGCTTAGCGCTTAAATGAAAATTATTTCAAAGGAGGGACTGGGTATATAGTGCGTCTTTTCTAAATTATGATCTTTAGGCCAAATCTCACAATATAATTTTTATCATTGTCCCAAATCAGAATTTCAGATTAAAAACTCTTATGTAATCCCCATCCCCCAAATTCAACTTCCCTGTTTTATGCATTCATCACTTATTCATATAGACGTTGAAACAATTTGTTCAGTTACGTTTCACAAATTCATTTATAAGGTTTACTACCAATATGTCGTGTTATAAAAATGTATACAAATTATTTTAAACGTGTATACATATGTACCGATCAGAAATTAAACCCAAACTAAACCCTGGGTTTACTTTCTGGGTTTATTCTGGGTTTACTTCGGGTTTACTAGAGTGGACCCAGAGTAAACCAAGATGAAACCCAAAGTAAACCCAGAGTGGACACAGAGAGTAAACCCTGATCAGAAGTATCTTCTGAAACAGACGCTACATGTGTATTCGGAATATACAAAGGGCAGAAATTACAGGCAGTAAGATGGTAAGATAAAAGACGGGTCTGCTTCACACTTCAGTGCATACAGTTGAACCCAAAAGTAATTCCCGAGCAAACCCAAAGTAAACCTTGAAGGGACCCAAATTTTCTAAAAGTAAACCCAAAGTTAACCCCAAAAGTAAACCTGGGGTTTAGTTGGTGTTTACTCTGGTGTTAGGTTGGGTCTGATCGGTACTGTATTTATTTGCATAATATGTTAAACCAATTAAAGTTGTCATCCAAAGTATCTGCCCGGTTGATTTCATGTTACTCGCCCTACAGTTTCGGCCTAATGTTAATTAGTCAACCCGCGGTTTTTTTCGCACCCCGCAGGCTCGGAAAAAACTCTGCCGGAAAGATCCGAGAACTTGCGATTGCGCATCCCGTTCCATCAAAACTAAAATCGTGTCAAATTGGCACATTTTATATATTAGCTTTCTTTGTATTAACCAAAGATGTCCGATCTAAGGTATCTGCCAGCGATGCATATTGAACTCGTCCTACATGCACGGACACTTTCCACCTTGATGTTAATTAGTCGATCCGCGTTCTTGGTTACCTCGTTCTGAAAAGTTCTATCCATCAAAACCAAAAGCGAGCATTTAAGAAACGAATTGGCTCATTTTTTTTTGTGTTCAACATTTGTCAAATCACAATTTCTATGTTTACCCTAAATTATTAAGTTCCCAAAAAATATATTCACTCTTTACGTAAGCATTCAACATTATTTCATTGCAAGTGAATATATTGATGCAAATTCCCACTGAGTTGTATCCGCCAAAGCGTGTCCACCACCTTATTCTCATTTTGTCCATTTCGGGTTGGTTTATCGAAAATGAAAGTATGGTTTTAATTTATTTTACAATAATTACAAATCAGGTTAATTTCAATTATAGCTTACTGACATCAACTCACGTGTTGAAATACCAAAGGTGTAAGCAGTTACTCTGTTACAAGCATTTCGTAGTTCATTGGCAACATGTCTTAATTTATAAGTATAGATTGTCTTATTGATCTTTATTTGGGCTTATTTAAAAAACAATTCTCAAAATCATTGATATATCATGAATTTTGTGAAGTATAACTTACTTACATTTAACTAATATTTTTAAATTAGTAAGAATGTCTTTCAAATGTTTTAATGACTTGAACCACACATGTTCCATATGTTCCAAAGCGTTCTGTAAGCAGTTGGACATCCATCAACCAGAATAAAACTTCGGTTTTTCTCGACGGAAAAAGCCAAGTGACGTCTTGAATTAAAGAAAACGCCATGTGTGATTTAACAAAAATTCCATTAGTTGACATCGTATTTTTACAAAAACAAAATCAGATTATGGTATAATGACTTTTGATTGTGAATCTCGAAAATTATAAATCTAACTTGCGTAAATGACAAAAAAAAAATAATCTAAACAAATTGTTGTTGACTTGAGAGAAAAGGCCGATGTTGTTAACATATACCGACAAAGATCTTACAGACTTTGGCTCAATAAATGTTTTAATTGTTGAAATAAAAGAATTAAACTGTATACTGATAATTCGAAAAGAAAATGAGTCTATTTTGACTTAAGTATGGCTTAAAATAACGTTCTACCGTCTTAAATTGCCAAGTTTTTAAAGATATCCGACGTCATGACGTCGCAAATAGACGAGAGCATAACCATGCAATATTCAACAACCTGGTAAGGGGTGATTAAATGTCTGATTAAATTTATTTTTATAAATTTTTATTTTTCACGTTCCTAAGTCAATATTGTAAAAAAAATAGCTCATTTGAAAGAGGGCCGATTTTTATGGGAAGTGAACCAAGTCCTTTTGGACACCTGGCCCCTTAAAACCCCTAATTACGTAACGCATGACAATTTTTCTTATAATGAATAGATAAATAACTGTAAAATAAACATTTTTGCTTCTTTAACATATTACAAAATATTTCTCAGTAAAGTGCTATGGAAGAAAGACTTCAGAGACGTTTTGGCCCCTATAAAGGGCTACATATAACAATTTTTAGAGCCTTCTGGTCCCCTAATTTTAGGGGCCAGCCCCTTTTTTCTTGATATCAAATGAAAGGTTATTTAATTCTAAACACGTTTTGTTCAACAAGTATTTAGAAAATCGTTACCGTTCTTGAGATATATGGTAAAAACATTTTATAGGCTGATCCCTTATCTTCTTATAGGGGCCGTTTAATGAAATTTTGAAGGTTGCATATTGTTAAGTACATTATTTTAAGCATCTTTCCTTCTATACTGCATTTCAAAATATTTTTCCTTTCTGAGATATGGGTGATCGAAACTTAGGACTTTTGGCCCCTAAAAACCCCTAATTACGTAACACATGATAAAATCATTACATTACTTGGATAAATAACTATGAGATAAACATATTTGCTTCTATAACCTTTCACAAAATATCTCTAAGTAAAGGGCTACGTATAAAAAAAACTTTAGAGCCCTCTGGCCCCTAATTGTAGGGGCCAGCCTTTTTTTCTTGATATCAAATGAAAGGTCCTTTAATTCGAAACACATTTGTTCAACAAGTGTTTAGAAAATCGTTACCGTTCTTGAGATATATGGGAAAAACATTTTATAGGCTGATCCCTTATCTTCTTATAGGGGCCGTTTAACGAAATTTTGAAGGTTGCATATTGTTAAGTACATTATTTTAAGCATCTTTCCTTCTATACTGCATTTCAAAATATTTTTCCTTTCTGAGATATGGGTGATCAAAACTTAGGACTTTTGGCCCCTAAAAACCCCTAATTACGTAACACACGATAAAATCATTACATTGCTTGGATAAATAACTATGAGATAAACATATTTGCTTCTATAACATTTCACAAAATATCTCTAAGTAAAGGGCTACGTATAACAAACTTTATAGCCCTCTGGCCCCTAATTGTAGGGGCCAGCCCCTTTTTTTCTTGATATCAAATGAAAGGTCTTTTAATTCTAAACACATTTTGTTCAACAAGTGTTTAGAAAATCGTTACCTTTCTTGAGATATATTGGAAAGAACGTTTAGGGGCTGATCCCTTATCTTTTTATAGGGGCCGTTTAACGGAAATGTGAAGGTTGCATATTGTTTAGTACATCATTTTGAGCATCTTTCCTTCTATACTGCATTTCAAAATATTTTTCCTTTCTGAGATATAGGTGATCAAAACTTAGGGCTTTTGGCCCCTAAAAACCCCTAATTACGTAACACAAGATAAAATCATTACATTGCTTGGATAAATAACAGCGAGATAAACATATTTGCTTCTATAACATTTCACAAATTATCTATCAGTAAAGGGCTACATATAAAAAACTTTAGAGCCCTTTGGTCCCCTAATTTTAGGGACCAGCCCCTTTTTCTTGATATCAAATGAAAGGTCCTTTAATTCTAAACACATTTTGTTCAACAAGTGTTTAGAAAATTGTTACCGTTCTTGAGATATATGGAAAAGAACGTTTTAGGGGCCGATCCCTTATCTCCTTATAGGGGCCGTTTAACGAAAATGTGAAGGTTGCATATTGTTCAGTAAATCATTTTGAGCATCTTTCCTTCTATACTGCATTTCAAAATATTTTTCTTTTCTGAGATATGGGTGATCAAAATTTCGGTCTTTTGGCCCCTAAAAACCCCTAATTACGTAACACATGATAAAATTATTACATTGCTTGGATAAATAACTGCGAGATAAACATATATGCTTCTATAACATTTCACAAATTATCTATCAGTAAAGGGCTACGTATAAAAAACTTAAGAGCCCTCTGGCCCCTTATTGTAGGGGCCAGCCCCTTTTTCTTGATATCAAATGAATAGTGAGTTAAACATATTTGCTTATATAACATTTATAAAATATTTTTCAGAAAAGAGATAAAGAAACCCAGAAAAAATATTCCTTTTTTTAATCTCAATTTTAGGGTCCAGGCGAGCTTCGGCGCCTTTTGAGGTAGATCTAAATGAAAATAAAATTACAAATCTACAATCTTTTGTCTACTATCCCTGAAAGTTTGAACCCAATATTTTTTATAGTTTAGGAGAACTTAGAGGGACAATCCACCCCTCTGAAAATAGCTAAAACGTCCATTTCTCAAAACCGGAAGTGATGACATCAATAAAATCAAAAACCTATAATGTTCAGATCACTATCTATCAGATCTAAAAGTTTTATGAAAATCGGTCGAGCCGTTTTTGAGAAATCGCGTGCACAAAATTTGTAAGAAAAAAACGAAAAATAATAATAACTAGACACGATCTCGTTGCGAGCAACGAGGAGGTCTTCCGTCCGATTTTTAGAAGGAAACATGACATCATCGACTTTGATTTTCGACAAAAAAACATGATATGGAAAAAAGAATGAAGAACTAATGCTTTTTTGTATCGCATTTTATAAGTTCTCTTATATTGCTTTTTTAAATACTTGCATTTCTTCCAATTAAGATAGAAAAGATTAAACTTTTTTACCTCTGGCTCCTAAAAACCCGAATTAGGTAACGCAGGAGAAAATCATTATATTGTTAGGATATATAAAGGTATTATACCTAATTCAGCTTAAATAACCTTTCACAAAATAGCTCTTAGTAAAACGCTATAGATAAAATACTTTAGAGCCCTTTGGTCCGCTAATTTAAGGGGCCAGCCCCTTTTTCTTGAAATCAAATGAAAGGTGACTTAATTCTAAACACATTTTGTTCAACAAGTGTTTAGAAATTTGTTACCGTTCTGGAGATATATGAGAAAGAAGGTTTTAGGGGCCGATCCCTAATCTCCTTTAAGGGGCCGTTTAACGAAATTTTGAAGGTTGCATATTGTTAAGAACATCATTTTGAACAACTTTTCTTCTGTACTGCATTTCAAAATATTTTTCCTTTCTGAGATATGGGTTATCAAAATTTTCAACTTTCAGCCCCTAAAAACCCCTAATTACGTAACACATGATAAAATTATTACATCGCTTGGATACATAACTGTGAGATAAACATATTTGCTTCTATAACATTTCACAAAATATCCCTCGGTAAAGGGCTATAGATATAAGACTGTAGAGTCCTCTGGTCCCCTAATTTAAGGGGCCAGCCCCTTTTTCTTGATATTAAATAAAAGGTGACTTAATTCTAAACACATTTTGTTCAACAAGTGTTTAGAAATTTGTTACCGTTCTGGAGATATATGAGAAAGAAGGTTTTAGGGGCCGATCCCTAATCTCCTTTAAGGGGCCGTTTAAGGAAATTTTGAAGGTTGCATATTGTTAAGAACATCATTTTGAACAACTTTTCTTCTGTACTGCATTTTAAAATATATTTTTCCTTTCTGAGATATGGGTGATCGAAATTTTGGACTTTCGGCCCCTAAAAACCCTTAATTACGTAACATATGATAAAATCATTAAATTGCTTGGATACATAACTGTAAGATAAACATATCTGCTTCTATAACATTTCACAAAATATCTCTCAGTAAAGAAATACAGATTAAAGACTTTAGAGCCCTTTGGTCCCCTAATTTAAGGGGCCAGCCCCTTTTTCTTGATATCAAATGAAAGATCTTGTAAATAAAAACTTTTTTTACATTACTTGTTTTAACAAAATATTTTTCAGAAAAGAGATAAACAAAGAAAACCAGAAAAAAATACGACGTTTTTTTAATCTCAATTTTCGGGTCCAGGCGAGCTTCGGTGCCTTTCAAGCTAGATCAAAATGAAAATAAAATTACAAATCTACAATCTTTCGTCTATTATCCCTGAAAGTTTGAACTCAATATCTTTTATAGTTTAGGAGATCTTAGAGGGACAAGCCACCCCTCTGAAAATCGCTAAAACGTCGATTTCTCAAAAACGGAAGTGACGTCATCAATAAAATCAAAAACCTATAAGGTTCAGATCACTATCTATCAGATCTAAAAGTTTTATGAAAATCGGTTGAGCCGTTTCTGAGAAATTGCGTGCACAAAATTTGTAAGAAAAAAAAAAAAAAAAATAATAATAATAATAATAATAGGGAAAAAGAAACCGAACGAAAACAATAAGGTCTTCCGTTGGAAACGGAAGACCTTAACTAGAGCCGAGCTCGTTGCAAAGCAACGAGGAGGTCTTCCGTTGCAGCTTCGTGTCGAAAAAGGATTGTCAATACGATAATAGCCATGATGTTATATACTAGTGCTTATAAATGAGTAAATGGATGGCATGTATCAGCCCCTTATTGAAGAGGACAGCAATTCCAATCCAGCAATAATTCAGTCAAGTAAAAACACATGTTTTCTCTTCTTAATATATTTGACAGCGTATTAATTATTAAAATGTGTGCGAAATACATCTATACTACTATATTAAAATAATAGACTCGAATTTTGGGCTTTAATACCGAGAAATCGGAGAAGTACTGTCTTTTGTTTTATGTATTTTAAACATCATTGGTACTTGAAGATTACCAATTTGTTTTTATTTTTCCTCAATCAAGCTTCGCTAATTAATAATCAACAAAAATTACTTTAAAAAATCCGGAAATCACCTGGATTTTTTAAATTTTACAATCTTGCGCATGCGCATTACATTCACGCTTAATCACAGGAGGCTCTTTAGTTCATGTTTCCACAATATCACATTTGCATAGATAAACTCAGAAACGATAATACAAATACGTGTAAATTTTTATTGGAAATTTGATATATATTCTGTTCATCAAAGAAAATACGGGAGATAACTCTAACTCAGTGCATTTAATATGAAAAATCCCGAGAGTTCCGAATGTCAACATGGTGTGAAAAAAAAGTTGGTAAAAAAGTGTTGAATTCTTCATTAATTATGAATTAAATTTTCAGATGAAAGGTATTTACAGCCTCAAAATGGTTTGTTATGAATAATTTGACTGTTATTTTCAATGCAGCTTCATTAATTTTCTCCAAAATCGTTTCGGAGCGATTCTGCATTTTTTTTCCCTACATTACGAGTATATGGGTGGCAATTTAACTGTGGTGAAGGCCTGTTCCGAGACACAGTTAGATTATTCTAATTAAGCAGAGTGTAGTGAAATTATTAATAGCATTATTGTAGGCCTAAAGCTTGGTTATATAAATGTCAACAATACGGTATGTCGATGTATCTATTTCGTAAATTTCCGATATCATATGCAATTTCAACCCGTGCACGCACGGGTCAAAGTCTAGTGTAAGAAGAATTTATCAGCAACTGCTTAACAGCAAATGCCATATTTGTAATAATAAATTTTTCTCCGCAAAGAGATTGACCGATCAAAAGATTTTAGATCCTATTTTTTATTTATTTTCTGTTCATTGCATTTCAGAACAGTTACTGTACATGTACATCATTGGGATCTTGAACTTCTCAGATAGCCCTGCTTTATTAAAGGATGAGACATTGAAAATCACGTTGCGTAACTATTCAATGAAAAAAATAGTTCAAGGTCACAGCACAACCCTTACTTTTTCTGGTGAAACTAAAACTGGATTTGACAAAAGAAGGAAACATCATACAATAGACATCTGTTTCACTGATGTCTGTTATGATTTTGACCTGTGAATTATAAACTAAGTTTATGGACACTACACACTTATAAACCACAAGTACTGTTTGCAATGATCTATATTTTTGCCAGGAGAGAGAACACACGGTCCAGACTACAGTGTATGCAGTGCTATGATATTGACTCTGTACATGGACACTTTAGTTAATTGATGACCTTAAAACAATAAATACTGTAATGTACCTGGCATCATTTAAATGGTGTCCCTCTGAAAGCTTTGCATGCAACTTTGTAAATCTTAAATTTTGACTAAGAATTTATTGAAACTTTACACAGTGGCCTGTGATATAACCATGACATTTAAAAATTATCGATATCTTGATTCAAGTTCACTGTACATCTTTGACATATGAATATATGGTCTGGACACCTGACCTCCACCCTTTTAACACACTCTTTATTCAAAGGCACTTTATGGATAAAGTATTAGAAGTACATGTAAGTAAGTTAAATGTACTCAGACCCTATTACAGAGAAATTATACTTGTGGAAAAGTAAACATACTCATCATTATTCGGCGCCATCAGAATGGGACGTCGACCCTAGTTATACATGTATATGAATAGATATTATGACTATAAATTATGATTAGTACCTATTGTCATGTAAGAAGGGGGATTAACCAAGTGTTCTGTCCACAAGTACCCGAGTTACAAACGACTTGGATAAACGTATTTTTGAATTGTTATTTCATACATAATGTATAATGCTGCATTTGTATATTAGGAAAGTATCCATTGCCAGTAATAATCTGTTTAGAAAATATGTGGTCACAATTTATCTACGTAAATGTAGCTTGTACACTGATCCTGAACATATTTGAATAACTGTTCAAATTTTCTGCGATGTTTAGTACTGGTTGACGACAATGCGCGGATCTAGAGGGGCAGGTGCGTGGGTAACTGGAAAATTCAAACAAACTTATTAAATGGACCTAGTAAAATTACTAATCATATATACATGTATGCATTGGACACCCACTGGCAAACAACATTATCCCACGGACCCCCCCCCTCCCCACTCCTTAAGCGTCCGGGGGAAAATCCTGGAACCGCGAATGACATCGTATTTATCATGCCATATCCTTAAGGATCACGAGACTCCATGACTATGTGATTTTGTTAAGTTAAAAGTTTTAAAAATTGTAAACTTGTAGTTGATCCCGTGTTGTACATTTATTACGCGACCTCCGTGCGCTCATTTTGCGGTAGAAGTAAAAGCGCTGATCAGACAACATACACATACACACCAAAACGATTTGGTAAAAAAACATATATCAACAATTCGAGTGCGCGTGCACCGCATATGCATAAGTTCGACTTGTAAAGTTCGCACGAATAAAAATCTCCGCAATCTACGGATTTGTAGCATTTTTAACCGTGTGACCGCTACTCGATCTTCTACAACTGCCCGAATCTAAACAATTGTTTTTAACATGTATATTACTCTTCAAATATCAACAAAACCTATATAAAATTCACACATGTTCCCACGAAAATGAAAGATATAAAAACAGTAATTGCAATGAGTTTGCTTCTACAAAGAATCAAACGACCATACAGAAAAAGTCTTACCGTTTCTATTTTAGGGCCTGAATCTAAATGTTACATTAAAGTTTTGTAATTCAAAGAATTCAAAACTATCTATAACAATACAGGGTGAATTAAACATAATTTTTTTTTAAAAATTCACGTGAATATGTACCTAAAATAATCACTGAATCCTTCAATTCCGGACATCGATCAGCGAGGATTTTTTTATCGTGCGAGCCCCTCTCACATACATGTAACATTGCAACACGGAACTTTGGTTTTAAACTGCCTTACAATAAACGCTTGGAGAGTATTTTTTTTTTTAAATCTCCATTTTGGTTCCTGTTCAATTAATGCATTCAAATTCTATTTTGGTCTCTCTCTCTCTCTCTCTCTCTCTCTCTCTCTCTCTCTCTCTCTCTCTCTCTCTCTGTACAACTTATAAGTGAGAATACTTATAATACTTTATACACTTATATACTAATTGGTGTTCGCCAAATATTAATTCATAAGACAGGTTGATCTGGCAGGGTGTGAATATCGTCTAAAAAGTGTTGAAGTCTGTCCTGTGAATGCTTCATAGTCTCAGCAGTAATTGACGGAGATAATCATGAGTAAATATTTTAATCTTTAAGTTCAAACGCTAGTCGATTTCACATGAACCGGTCAAAATTTGGGCGTTGTATTGAATTTAATCAATAAACATGCACACGTGTGATAGGGTAGAAACACACGAAGCTTGACGTGCGTATTAGCTAGACTACCGCAGATCTCTTGTCCACTCGCGCGGGATATGCAAGGGATTGATTATGTAAATGTATACACAAATCCCAGTGGCCGTGTTTGGTTTAAAATGTTTACAGTTTTATAAATGTTTTATTTTAAACAATATAACTATTTTGATGACATCGACAAGATATCAAAGAGCACCTTTTATAAAGAGAACATAACCAACATATCTATTATTTTTGAATTATGAAGCTAAAACAGATTTCATCATTAACAGGTTAATCTTTATTTTGTTGATCTCAAACATTATTTCTGTACTTTTTAGAACATTTTAGACTTACAAACCCACCACTGATCTATGTCTGACTATGCTTCAGATGGGAATAATAATGCTTTTACTAATTCTTAATTTACACTCTATCGTTTAAATCAATTTAAGGATGAAAAAACGTTTATGTGTAATCGACATTCAAACGATTCTTTGTGTTTGCGGTTAAATAAAACCATGTATGCAAGACACAAGTCTTGTGTATGTAGATCACGGCTGCTACGTAGTCCAGCCGCGACCGATCTCCTCGGCCGCGGGCAAGGGGTGCGTTACGTAATGACACACACAGCTCAGAACCCAGGTACATGTAGATTTGATAATGATTAAAATGCATTACATATGTATTATTTTTTTTAGACTTAGATACCCACAATTGATATATGTCTGACGATGTTTCAGATTGAGAAT
Source organism: Magallana ariakensis (assembly GCA_020458035.1). Lineage (NCBI taxonomy): Eukaryota > Metazoa > Mollusca > Bivalvia > Ostreida > Ostreidae > Magallana > Magallana ariakensis. The sequence goes on from CM035811.1 coordinate 71,965,776, forward strand.
AATATTGCTTTTATATTTCTTAAACACTCTATCAATTACGCTTAATTAATTTAAGATGAATAAACTTTTATATGAAATCAAAATTCAAACAATTCTTTGTGTTTACGGCTAAACAACCCCATACAAGTAAGATGCAGATCTTTTGTATTAGATAACCGCTGACCGTTAGGTAGTCCGGCCGCGACCGATCTCCTCGGTCGCGGGCGAGGAATGCGTTACGTAATGACACACACAACTAGGAATCCAGGTAGATTTGATATGCTTGCAGTAAAATGACTAAAATATATTTCATAGAAGTTATTTTTTTTTAATCCATTGCATGTATTTTATAGAAAAGAAAAAGATTGTTTATATTTTCTCGTTCTCGTTTTTCTTAAGGATTCTCCACTAGAAGACCTAAACAGAAATGACTAAAAATAAAGCTGTAAGAAAAACATGTATACTTTTAAAAAAAAACTTTCTCTAATGAATTAAAGCATCCCGTATAAGCTGGTACACTTTCAGTTGTTAATTTATGTCATTTGTGCGCACAAAGACTATTCGTTTACTTGCAAAATGAAAACAGGTACGTGTTAACAAGACAAGCTTTTTAAACTCATATTACGCAATACCGGTACAAAATAATTTTGTAACGACATTATTAACATCATAATGAACAACCTTTCCAGCGACAGCTATATCAAAATATTAACCAATTTTGAGTTATAAAGCGAAGACCTTTAAGGGCTCTAGGCCCCTAATTTAAAAGGACAGCCCTTTTTCAATGGTGTTAAGTGAAAGCCCTTGATAATTTGCACATTTTTTGTTCTGTATGTGTTCAGAAAAAATTTTAAACTAAAAAGTTACGAGACAAAAACACGACCAAAAATCTGCATTTTTTAAAACATAAAATTTAAATTAATTTTTTGAAACTTTAAATGGGAAAAATCGTTAAAACAAAACTCGGAGGACAACGTTCAAAGTATCTATTTTCAAGATTTATGACTTTGAAACACATGCCATGGATGGTTTCAGAGCCTTTGCGTGCACAGGAATGCCTATATTTTGTTTAAAAAGGGGAAAAACTCGGCACCGAAAGTGAGGATTTCAATAATTTTCAGTTGATGTTGAGAATTTGTAATTTGCAATGGACCCTGAAAATTTGAACGTTATAGGACAACAAACAAGCGAGATATTTGAGTTTGAAAAACGTCTAGAAGAAAAAAAAGGAAAAAAAAGAATTACCAACAGAATCAGTACAAGGTCTTCCGTTGAAAACGGAAGACCTTAACTAGACGCTCGTTGCGAGCAACAGGAGGTCTTCCGTTTGAGTGCACCATTAAAAACACTAAAGAGATAATTGATTTTCTCTATCATTTCTTAACACATTTCAACAAATTCCATTTAACCCTTTATAAGAATTTCAATAGACATGTGATTATACTTAATACTTAAATAGCTGCTATTATTGTGATTTTCGATAAAATTAAAGTGGAAATAAGTAAAAACTATCATTTCAAATATAAAATCATGAATCTAAACACAATAAAGGAAGAAAAATATTCGGCACTCGGGGACTGAAACCCCGGGTCGCCTAGGCACAAGTCCAACACTCTAACGACTGAGTAATGTGGACTCTCGCTTCAGGACTTTGGAGCTGGAGCTCCAAATTTCAAGAATGCGTGGTTTAAAAACAATTTTCATATTCTGAATTTTTAGAAACGTCTCTATCGAATTGAAACATAACAAAATTCATGTCAAAATATTTGAAAAATTTAGGTTTTTCATTTCCTTCCGGTGACAACTGGAAGTGACGGGGGCGTTTGGCTATGCAAAGGACACTGCCGCTGATGACTCTCTACCATTCCTGAAAATTTGAAAGTTCGATCTTTGATATTTTTTGAGAAAAATTGTTAACAAGCAAAATCATTAAATCTTTAATATATCAAAACCGGAAGTGACGACCAAAAACATGACGTATAATTTTCTTTCAAACTGCGTCATGAATAAGATGTAAAAATTTTATTAGAATCGGCTAAAACGTTTTTGACAAAACGTGACATAAAAAAACACATTTATAACTAGGCTAAACAATTTTTTTGCTTATTGGAATACACTTTATATTTAGTTATCGACATCTTTCTGGGTTGACCCCTGAATCCAACATAGATTAGAGAACTATGCACATGCAAGGCTACAACTGCAATAAAATTTCAACGAATTGTTTAGATCCGTGCTTACTATGATCGTGTTTCGTTTTATTTTTTCATTTGGACTTTCGAGTTTGAACTCAAGTCGTTATCACCACATGTCATCGTAGAGGCGGAGTTCAAACATTCACCGCTCATGACTTGAGAGAGAGAGAGAAAGAGAGAGAGAGAGAGAAAGAGAGAGAGAGAGATATGAGGAAGTAAATGTACAATTCAAACATGTAAATAATCTGTAAACAACATTTGTCAATAAACGCATGTATACATGCATGCCAGTATCTACGTATCAGAATAAACATTAAACAACCCTCAGTTTAAAGTCATGTAGAGTAGTTGCAAATGGGCATTTTGTTAGGACAACGGTTATTACCTACCCGCAGTCGCTAAATGTTGTGTGCATACAGTCATTGAGATGGCCGCATTTCTTTGATGCCGGCAAAGCGACTCGGCGAGCTGTAATGCGGTCGTATTGCAGTGATGCTTCGGCGGCATGACTTTGATGCTGGCGATGCTACGAGCGTCTGAATTTAGAAAGCTGCTTACAGAATCAAGACTGTCACAAAGCAAGAAATTAACGGTATTTTGAAACGAGCTCTATATTTATACTAAAAAAAAGTCGCAATTATTTTGATTTATGAAAAAATTAAAACGGAAAACATTATGTAGGACTGAGAAATCAATTTTTGAATATATAGGGAGTGGGACATATAATATGACACAAGTAAGACAAAAGATTCAGCCATACATACCAATGCCCCTAAATGTGTTTTACAAAAGTAAAAAAGGATGTAAAGATATGTACAATTTACTTAATAGAGAAAAGAAAAAGCAAATTACCTCTGTAATAAAGTGGAGAGAAAAAGTATATGAAATGAATGCATTTGACTGGGGAAATATTTTTGAACTTCCATTTAAAGTAACTCTTGAATCTAAACTCCAATGGATGCAATATCAAATATTACATCGAATAGTTCCTACAAATAATAATCTCTATAAAATTAAGCTTAAAGACTCTCCTCTTTGTGACTTCTGTAAATTAAACATTGAAACAATAGAACATTTATTTATAGAATGTCCTGAAGTTAAGGATATATGGTATAAAATTGAAGAGTTGTTCTTAACAAAATATAATGTTTCTATTGTTTTGGATAAAAGTAGCATCATTTTTGGTAAATATAGCAATAAAAAATTATACAGAGTTCTTAACTTGTTGATACTAATCGTAAAACAATACATTTTTTCATGTAAATTCAAACCTGTCCAAAAACTTGACTTTTTTAGTTTAAGTAATATAATTGCTGACAGATTCCTTATTCAGAAATTTATGCTGTTAAAAAACTGCAAATATTCAGAATATGAAAGAGATTGGAAAGCAATTTGTGACTTACTGTAAGTAGTATATATACTAGCTATTACACTACTTAGGAACCTAATATCCATTACAATTATAACTATAAGTAAAATTTTCATAGTTGTTTTATGTTTGATATACATGATGTGTTGGCCTGTCTGTATTTTTCTCCTTTCTTCTCTCTATCTCTTGTATATAACTCTTATGCAAAATATTATGCTATATATTTATTTCTTTTGTGAAACTGTAAAAGAGTCTCAATAAAATGTTTAAAAAAAAAAAACAAAAAAAAAAACGGAAAACATTAAAATCCATTATTTTAAAGATAAAATCGTTAATCAAAACACAATTAAGAAAGAAAAAACATTCTGCACTCGGGGACTGAGCCCGGGTCGCCTGGTTACAAGTCCACCACTCTAACGACTGAGCTACGCGGACTCTCGCTTCAGGGCCTCAAATCTCGAGAATGCGTGGATCGATTTTAAAACGGATTTCACATTCTGAAGTAATTAAAGCGTCTCTATCGAATAGTAACATTAAAAAATTTCAGAAAAAAAAATGTTTAAAAATGACTTCTTTTTGTTTCCTTCCGGTGACGACCGGAAGTGACAGCGGACGTTCGGATATGCAAAGAGCACTGCGGAAGACGACTCTTTATCATCACTGAAAATTTGAAAGTTCTATCTTAAATACTTTTCGAGAAAAACCGCGAACAAGCAAAAACATAAAATATTTAATATATCGGTACCGGAAGTGACGACCAAAAAAATATCGTCATGAATAAGATTTGAAAATTTCATTAAAATCGGCTGAAGCATTTTTGAGAAAACGTGGGAGAAAAAAAAATAATAATAGAGGAAAAGAAACAAAGCAATAACAATAAGGTCTTCCGTTGGAAACGGAATACCTTAACTAGACGCTCGTTGCGAGCAACAAGAGCTCAGTTTGAATACACCTTAAAAAAGACTACAGAGATAGTTGTTCTTTTCTACCATTTCTTAACACTCTTTAACATAGAGCAAAACCAATACCGGATATCTAAAACGCTATGTAAAAGTCAAACCAATATTGTAAAATCCGTATTGTGACGTATTTCGATCCTCGGTCACTTCGCCGGCATCAAAGACATTCCGCCGCAACAACAGTGAATCAGGTTCCAACGATGCAACTGCATTACAAATAGATAAAATAGCTAACCGCGGGTCGAAAAACAAATATTTGTCATATTTATACATGTACTAACATTTAAAATTATTCTTATGTTTAGAATGACTTTTTTTCAATAGTATGGAGAGAGAGAGAGAGAGAGAGAGAGAGAGAGAGAGAGAGAGAGAGAGAGAGAGAGAGAGAGATCTTAGCTAGTCTTAGCATCTTTTTTTTGGCTTATTGGAATACAACTTTATATTTAGTATCGACATCTTTCTGGGTTGACCCTTGAATCCAATATAGCTCATAGAAATACGCACAAGCAAGGCTACAACTGCAGAAAAGTTTCAACGAATTGTTTAGATCCGTGTTTACTCTGATGGTGTTTTGTATTTTTTTCTTTGTAATTTTGAGTTTGAACACAGTTCGTTATCACCACATGTCATCGTAGAGGCGGAGTTCAGACATTTACTGCTCATGACTTGACTGAGAGAGAGAGAGAGAGAGAGAGAGAGAGAGAGAGAGAGAGAGAGAGAGAGAGAGAGAGAGAGAGAGAGAGAGAGAGAGATAGAGAGATAGCAGTAAACATGTATATAATCTGAAGAAAAAAAACCATTTGTCAATAAACGCATGTATACATGCATGCCTGTAGCCACGTTATGTGGAGAAACATTAAACAACTCTCAGTTTAAAGTCATGTATAATAATTGAAACATAAGCATATTGTTAGGAGAACGGTTATTTCCTACCCGCAGTCGCTAATTGTTGTGTGCACACAGTCATTCAGATGGCGGCATTTCTTTGATGCCGGCAAAGTGACCCGGCGAGCTCTAATGCGGTTGTATTACAGGGGTGCTTCGGCGGCATGACTTTGATGCCAGCGATGCTACGAGAGTCTGAATTTTGATAGCTGCTGATAAAAAAAAGACTGTCACAAAGCAGGAAACTAACGGTATTTAGAAACGGGCTCTATTTTTGTACTGAAAAAAAACCCCGATATTATTTTGATTTGATAAAATTTAAACGGAAAACATTTTAAACGTTCAAGATAAAATCGTAAAACAAACCACAATTGAGAAAGAAAACACGTTCGACAATCGGAGACTGAACCCGGGTCGCCTTGGAAAAAGTCCACCACGCTAATGACTGAGCTACGCGGACTCTCGCTTCAAGACTTTGGAGCCTAGAATCTCAAGAATGCGTGAATCGATTTTAAAACGGATTTCATATTCAGAAGTTTTGAACGCGTCTCTATCGATTTCAAACATTAAAAAAATTCAAATAAAAAAAATGAAAAATAACTTATTTTTGTTTCCTTCCGATGACAACCGGAAGTGACGGCGGACGTTCGGATATACAAAGGGCACTGCGGCAGACGACTCTCTATCATCCCTAAAAATTTGAAAATTTTATCTTAAATACTTTTGAAGAAAAATCGTGAACAAACAAAAACATAAAATGTTTAATATCGCGGGATCGTAAGTTACGACCAAAAAAACCCCATGTACTTTTCTTACAAATTTTGTCATGAATAAAATCTGAAAGTTACATCAAAATCGGCTGAAGCGTTTTTGAGAAAACGTGGGAGAAAACAAAACAATAATAATAATAGAGGAAAAGAAACAAAGCAATAACATTAAGGTCTTCCGTTGGAAACGGAAGATCCTAATAAAAATATGTAAAAAGAAACCGAAGAATAAAAAGAGGGTCTTCCGTTTCCAACGGAAGACCCTAATAATAGGGAAAAAGAAACCTTAAAAAAAGAATAAGGTCTTCCGTTGAAAACGAAAGACCTTAATAATAGGGAAAAAGAAACCGAAGAATAACAATAAGGTCTTCCGTTGGAAATGGAAGACCTTAATAAGAAACAGTACGAAAATAAAAAGGTTTTCCGCTTGAAACGGAAGACCTTAATAATAATAATAACTAGATACGATCTCGTTACGAGTAACGAGTAGGTCTTCTGTTGGATATTTTAAAATGATACGATGAATTATCGATAAAACTTAAGATACAAATGATTGAATATTTTAGAGGCCAGCCCTCTAGATCCTTCATGGGAACAAACATTAGTGATTTGATTAGTGGAATCGATTATAATCATCAATGCAAGCATTTTCTCTTCTACAATGCCTAACAAAATATGTTTCCTTCTCTAGATAAATTGCGTCAAAGTTTAAGTACTTTGGCCCCTAAAAATCCCTAATTACGTAATAGATGGGCGTGGCAATGATTTTTTCTGTTAGATATTGTTACGATCAACAACTTTGCTTCTATAATCCATTTCAAAATCTTCATCGTTTTAAAGTTATTTGTATACAGTCTATTGGCCCCTAATTTTAGGGGCCAGCCCCTTTTTCTTGATTTTATACGAAAGGTCTTATGAATACTTACATCTTTTGTTCTTACGCCTATCTAAAATTGTTGTTCATTTTTTAGATACAAATGGTTGAATATTTTGAGAACTTCGGCCCCTAAAATTCCGTAATTACGTCATAAATGGGCGTGGCAATACGTTTTTCAAACATATATTGTTACGATCAACAACTTTGCTTCTAAAATGCATTACAAAATCTTTATCGTTTTTAAGTTATTTGCAATAAAATTTACGAGTCTATTGGCCCCTAATTAAAGGGGCCAGCCCCTTTTTTTCATTTCATACGAAAGATCTTACAAATACTAACATTTTTTGTTTAACAATTAAGGGGGCCAGCCCCACTTTCTTGATTTTGTTGGAAAGAACTTTTGATACTTTACCACTTTTGTTATATATGTCTTAACAAAATACCAACTGATAAAAAGATATAGATCAAAACGTGTGAAAATTTTGAATTGAAATTCGTACCCAACTTTCGTGCCCAGGCGAGCTCCAAGAAATGGCGCCACTTGCGTAAAACGAAAACAATAGGCAAAACTTCAAACTATGGTCTACCTATCCTGAAAGTTTCATATTCATATCTCTGATAGTCTTCGAGATCAACTGTTCACAAAATGTGTCGTAAAAGTTTACAAAATGAGCAATAAATCGGTACCGGAAGTGACGACGGCAAAAATTTTAAAAGCAAAATAAATTCAGACCACTTGCAATCATGTGTGAAAACATGGTCAAAATCTGTCAAGTAGTTTTCGAGAAAACGCTTGCACAAAATTTGTTGAGAAAAAAAATAATAATTAGAAACTGTACGAAAACTATAAGGTCTTCCGTTGGAAACGGAAGACCTTTATAAGAAACAGTACGAAAAAAATAAGGTCTTCCGTTGGAAACGAAAGACCTTAATAATAAGAAATAGTACGAAAACAATAAGATCTTCCGCTGGAAACGGAAGACCTTAGTAAGAAACAGTACGAAAACAATAAGGTCTTCCGTTGGAAACGGAAGACCTTAATAATAGTAAGAAAGAGTACGAAAACTATAAGGTCTTCCGTTGCAAACGGAAGACCTTAATAAGAAGAAGAAGAAACAGTACGAAAACAATAAGGTCTTTCGCTGGAAACGGAAATCCTTAATAAGAAAGAAAAAAAAGAAAGAAAAAACACTAAAATCACTATAAGGTATTGCGTTGGAAACGGAAGACCTTAATTAACAGTACGAAAACAATAAGGTCTTCCGTTTCCAACGGAAGACCTTAATAAAAAAAAAAAAGTACGAAAACAATAAGGTATTCCGCTGCAAACGGACGACCTTAATAATTAGACGCTCGTTGCGAGCAACATGAGGTCTTCCGTTTAAATACACCTTATGCTATCGGGATACTTGTTCTTTTCTATCATTTCTCAACATTTCTTCAAATTTCATTTAACCCTCTCTAAGGATTTATATTTATGCGAATTTTAACTCACGTGCTGATTCTTTTTTATTTAAATAATTAAGACCGCGGAACATTAACTGGCAAGGTTGGAAATATACAGCTTAAGTAAATTTCACCTGTTACAGTCAAAACATTTGATATGGACGGGGACACATTGACGCGGACGTTTGAGAAAACGTTGAATATTAATTTGCGTCTTAACAATACATGGTAAAATGTCGGGTTTCAAGTTTACATAATAACACCTACGGTAGTATATATTATGCATTTTGAACATAATCAGTGACATCATGCAAGGTTGTAATAGGCATAGCTGTTTTCTTGAAACATCGTACATTTATGGCTTTATTTTTTACTTCTAAATGTTTTAGAAATCAAATATATATAAAATGTCATACGGTATAAACTACATCTGTATGATGATAGAGAGAGAGACAGAGAGAGAGAGAGAGAGAGAGAGAGAGAGAGAGAGAGAGAGAGAGAGAGAGAGATGAATTAATCAGAAATCGATTTGATTATCTATTTCTCTGCTTCTTATCAACTTCTTTTGCATATTGATTATTTTTCTTTTTGTCTCAAGTTTATTTTTGCCGACTTTCACTGTGTGATCAAAATGCTGCTAAGTCGGCAAATAAAATAACATATATCTTACAAAAGTAGTATGGTTAATTATCCCCCCTTTTCCCGAATTCAACCAATACCCCTGTGTTATGTCTAAACGACCAGTGTTAAGCAATCGGTTAATAAAATACAAAATTTATGAATTTTGAACTCGATGCTTAATCATTAACAAGATATAATTAATCCAGCGTTTGTGCGAACATTACATGTATGTAGGCCATTGTTAATGAATATAAACTTAAGACAATTTTTAAATGAATATATTCCCCATGCAACTTGCCGTGATGATTTTTTTTAACAAAAGTGAAAAATCAGACTTTTAGTTTTAACAGTGTATTTCCCCGATCGGTGATTACATGTTTATTTCTAGGCTCAAACACACATACAAGGGTGGCCAGTTTTCAAACCTTGTCGCAGTCACCCGGTCGTTTGTATAGTTCCGTGTGTAAACTTCGGAGCTTTTTTTTAATCTCAGACAGACAAAAGATTTATATCTGTACACATACACAAAGAAGGAGAAAGTACCACGTCTATAATAAATATAACTTTTTAAATTCTTCATGCTATTTACTACTGATATCGTCTCTTCACTTGCCTCGGATAGTCTTTTCAACACCATCACCAGTCCCGTAAATTCATGTGGTCCACTTTGTTTTCATGTAAAATTGGCGACTCTCGATCTCGATGAAAATTCAACAAACTTGATTTTTCGAGGTCGGTAGTATGTTTCGGAGAAAGTCAGAGGCAAGTGAATAGACGATATCAATAGTAAATTGCATGAAGAATATAATGGTACTAATTGTTTTCACAGAATATGCGTATAAATAAGGTTAATTAGTCGAAAACTAGCGCACGTTTTTATGGCAATAAATATACATTTTTTTTCAATGGGTGGCCCTGTAGCTCCCAGGTCGTCCATCCGAATTTTTTCAGACCGGGAGCTACAGACCCGCAGCTAATGAGATGGCGGCATTTCTTTGATGCCGGCAAAGCGACCCGGCGAGCTCTAATGTGGTCGTATTGCAGGGGTGCTTCGGCGGCATGACTTTAATGCCGGCGATGCTACGAGTATCTGAATTTAGATAGCTGCTGACGGAATCAAGACTGTCACAAAACGGGGAAATTGACGGTAGTTTGAAACGAGCTCTATATTTGTATTGAAAAAAGTCGCTATTAGTTTGATTATCATAAAATTAAAACGGAAAACATTAAAATTCATTATTTTAAAGATAAAATCTTTAAACAAAACACAATTAAGAAAGAAAAAACAATCGGCACTCGGGGACTAAACCCGGGTCGCCTAAGCACAAGTCCACCACTCTAACGACTGAGCTACGCAGACTCTCGCTTCAGAACTTTGGAGCCAAAAATCTCAAGAATGCCTGGATCGATTTTAAAACAAATTTCATATTCTGAAGTTATAAAAGGGTCTCTATCGAATAAAATCATTAAAAAAATTAAAATTAAAAAATTAAAAAAAAAAAGACTGTTTTTTGTTTCCTTCCGGTGACGACTGGAAGTGACGACGAACGTTCGGATATGCGAAGGACACTTTCTACCATCCCTAAAAATTTTAAGATCTATCTTAAATACTTTTGGAGAAAATCGTGAACAAGCAAAAACATAGAATCTTTGATATCTCGGGACCGGAAGTGACGATCAAAAAAATCTCGTGAAATTTTCTTACAAATTTAGTTATGAATAAGATCTGAAAGTTTCATCAAAATCGGTTGAAGCGTTTTTGAGAAAACGTGGGAGAAAAAAAATAATAATAGAGGAAAAGAAACAAAGGAATAACAATAAGGTCTTCTGTTGGAAACGGAAGACCTTAATAAGAAACAGTACGAAAACAATAAGGTCTTCCGTTGGAAACGGAAGACCTTAATAATAATAACTAGATACGATCTCGTTACGAGTAAATATATATACTGAATGTAAATAATACTACACGATAAGGGTAAAAAAGATGCATAAAACCCATATCACAAGGTTTCAAGGTCTTCTTTTTTCAAATTTGGCTCATGGCTTGGCGTAATTTTCAACAAAATTCCTGATATGTATAAAATTACGACGCCAGGTTAATGATCTAGGCTCCCTATATTTTGGTCCTTTCATAATAAGTGATCTTAGGTCTTCGTTATTTACTATATTAACATCACCAGTAATGGCGTGCCTGGCTGAACTATAGTTGTAATATGTATAGTATAGTATAGCGGTTAACTTTTTTCGTTAACCTATGGTGAACTTATTATAGTATACCATAACACCTTCTATCTCGATACGATCCGTTCCCAATACCTACTACACCTCTCAAATGCACTGTGAAATTAAGATGTGATGAGGTACACTTACATGCTCCGTATAGGACGTATGGGTTGTCCTGCAGTTTAAAAATCCATAAATATAAATAAATATTGGACCACCGGTGTACAAAGTCACATGACAATGGTACTATTTTTTTCAGTGAACTATAGTATACTTTACTATACATACAAACAAACAAAGTCATATTTCAAGGGTGAAGAAGAACATGAACACGATGGAGGAATAACTTTCGGATTTTTGATACGTAGGCCTTGTAAAGTTTGTTTGTAATTAAAGAGCTTGAAACAATGGTTGTAGAATAATTGTAGGAGATGCATGGGGTTGACTTTATCTTGAAATATGGCGGAATGCGGGACTGAACTTTACTGTGATTAAGAATATTATTTATATTAACTGCATCAGTTTCCTTGTTGGCATCCTGCAATTTGAAAAAAAATACGGGATGCATGAGCAGTATTTTCTTTTTTTGTAGGTTAAAAAATCCGATGATAAGCAATATCCATAAACATGGATCTGAATCTGTACGCCGGTGTGGAGAAGTGAAAAAGCGGACTTTTTCAAGAAGATTATTTAACTCTTTCAAAGAGACATAGTAAAGTTCGGTGCAAATGTAATGGAGATCAAATTGTTTATTTACATTGGGTAGTAATGAATAAAAGGAGCCATCGTGTATAGTTGGTTTGTTATACGACTGATATCAATGACTGCGCCTTCGTGTTTTAGTATTGTTAAAAAGTCCCATTACATTAACATTGTTACACTGCAGACTTGAAAGGTTCCCCACACTTTCAACATTATTGTTGCATTCATACGGAAAGGCCGTATCTAGGTTTTTTTTATTCAGAGTTCTTGTTGTCTACGGAATGGCATACTCAGTGATGAGCTATTGGTATGATGGTCATAGACATAACAGAATGATCCGGGAAATTAAAATGTTTGTATGTTTGTATAAAAGCTGCTGACCGCCGAATTTTTCTTTCAGTACCAAAAAAATCAGCAAAACATTTAAATAGCCCTCTTGTGAAAAGGTATAATATTTTATGTAGTGAGCTACCTCAAATATAAGATACTAGTAATCTATTGAATCGATCGTAAAAGAAACCTTACGTACCGTTCAAAAAATACATTACAATGTACGAATTTCATAAAGTGTACGAAGGTTATTACACACACTTAAAATGTAGCTGGTGTAGTAGTGAGTTTCACGGGCCGTAAAATCATCCGCTAATTACAAGAAGTTATCCGAGGCCTAAAATATTTATAACAAGGTTATTTTTTCATATTAAACACCCTTTTTTAATTTTTGTGGCCATAGTAAAGGTCGCATTGTAACACCTTTAATGAAAATGATGCAAAAAAGGCATACAGCATTTTTTATAACTGTCTAAGTAAAAAAATACAGTATTCTTACGTCTGTTCTGATTGATTGGAACCACTTTTTGTTGGAATTCTTCGAGTTCCCTTAATATGACTTTTAAATCTTCTACTGTTTTTCGACAAATTTCGTATATGGCATTTATTACAGCATCATCAATCATTGGATTTGTTATAGACATTCTTTTATGAATTTCATCTGCAATCAGTGTTCCCAAGTCTCTGAAATATAAATGGTTAACTTTCATTTTTATGTGGGACCAGGATTATAATATGATAAAACATAAGGTATGACATTTGGGTCATTGCTAAACAGTGTATATAGTGTATCTTGACATGAAACCAAGGACGGAAACACTAAGGTTTACGTTATACTTTGCAATTCAATGGAAAACTGATAAAATCGTACACAGGCAAACAGAGACTTTAATTCCGACTTTCACCTGGCAAGGTATGTTTGTATTAAAAAATGTCGATAGGATATAGTATGAATGATACATGAACCAATTTGTAGTGAGTTTGAACAATTATTTCAAAAGTAAAAGACATATATTTGTTTTTTAAACTGTATTTTTTCAGGGTTAAGAATTGTTTCGAAAAGTAAAAGTAGTACCTTTTTAATGGCAAGTTAAAAGGGCCTAAAAATGTTAAAAAACAAGAAATAAAGGTTATGGATTAATTTCTTTAAAAATTGCTTGATAATATGTAATCAGTAAATAATTTGTGCGACATTTGATTGGAAAGACCAAACTTTAACACTGTCTTTTTTGTGCAAAGTCGCCTCATTTATATCCCGCATGAATCACCAACGAAAGTATTTTATTGTTTAAATAATACATCACGCAACAGATCTACAAAAATACTGACTTTTGTATGGAAATATATTTACATACATACTTATACGACCTACTTAACTGTAAATGATATATTGCTCTGATAATGCAAGTTTCCTCTGATTATGTTGAAATTTTGAAAAATTTTATTTTGGCTTTTCGAGAAATTTATTTTGATTATGTAGAGAGATAATTACTTTTTTATCCTCTTTGATTTATATTGCATTACTTCTATGTGTTTGAAGACATTAGAACACAAGTGCCTTGTAAACTTCTTGCCATGTGACTCTTTTAAGGTCTTTTGAAGGTCTGCTGTAAAAGTGTCCACCATTAATTCAACGTAGCAACACAATGCCGACAGTTTCTCGTATGCACTGAACTTTGCCAGTTCATCGAAATCTTCATACTCATGCTGTAAAAATATCTTTCCTTTGCTTATAAAATTTCTGTATCTTCTGTAAACTTCTAGTTTAGCTTCAACAACTGGAATGCATTTGCTTCGAATTAAAATTACTCTCAGTGAGTTGTTTTTTTCAAAATCGAAAAATTCTTGAAAAGCATCCTACAACATATGAAAAAGAAATTTTGTTAAAAAGTAATCAAACATTTTAAAATGCATTTTTATTTGTAAAAGTTTGATTTGGTTGATACAAGTAAGGAAAAAAAATGATACCGCGCTTAACCATTTTGTCAAATAATTATCTTAAAATCTTAACCTTTTTGAGTATTTCAAGCTTGTCTCTGTGACAAACAGCATCTACTTCAAACACCCACACCTCTGCAGATTCTTTTGTGTTTATTCTCCTGGCAATGCTTTTGGTGAGCATTACTCCGCCCGAAAGAGAATTAATTGCAGCCTCGTATTCTTGAAGTAAGTCATCATTTAGTATTTTGCGAACAAATGATTTATTTCGGAAATCCTCTGGACATTTTACTGTGAAAGAGCTAAAAAGCTCAATCAGTTCTTCCGATGTGATTTTTTGTAATCTGGAACCTTTGGAACCTTGTATGGTTTCTTTAAAAACATAAAGCAAGTATATTTGTTTTTTTATAAAATGGATACCAGTGTATTCCTATCCTTTAATAAAAAACTGTATACAAGTCTAAATATTCTGATATAAAAAAATAAAAAAAATATTTCATCAATTACCCTAGCTGCGTACGATGAAAACATTGTTTTTAACAATGTTCATGTTAATGATATAATGATAGAAAGCAATATTTCCATTGTACACTTCTTGTGTAGTTTTCCTCTATTTGAAAATTCATTACATTGTTTACATGTACCTTGTCCTACTGATATAAGTATGTACTAGATAGTATTTAGGGTGAATAGGACGTTGCCGTGTATAATTATTTGTCAAAGATTTTTTTTAACACATCAACATTAACAACATCTACAACATATATATTTTCGTGACTACTTTGTAACCTTGCAATGGATATATTTTGATAGTAATTGTCCCCATTTTCTCGAATTATTCATTGTTTTTGACAATTTCTCTGCAATTATTATTTTATTCGATGGAATATTATTGTAAATTATATTCATTAATTTTAGGAACAGAAATTTTGAATTATTTGCAGCATTGACCTTTTTACATAGCAATACCATTATTTTAAAAAATATTGTTAAAATCAACACTTAAAATTTTAGAGATGTTTATTCTAAATTTGATCAAAATGTTTTGGCACAGAAATATTACTGATTGCAATTTTCCTACAAAATTTCATACATCAACCTTAGCATGTGTTTCAAACATATAACAAATTTATGGCAACCTTCTTGACATTTAAAGGAGATACCACAATAGGAATAACCCCTACCCCTTATGCTTGAATTATGAATTTTTGAGACAGTTTCTGTGTTGAATCATCAACAAAAGTTAAACGCTGCTTAGATTTATTTTTAAACATAAACAGAGTAATAATCAGAATATATCTATGATCATATTAACCACTTATGATTTTGTAAATTTACATTTCCAAAATTAAATGTTACATTTTCCCCAACTTATGTACTTTTAATTGGGACATTTTACTTTACACAACTAATAAAAAATTATCGCCCTACCAAAGAAACAGGACTGAATATTTGGGTTTTTGGGACACAAATCAAAATGGGGATGTCCTCTTTACATAAATATAAATTATATTAACGATTCAACAACTTGACGTTTACAAAGTTTATTACATATAACTATATATTCTATAATAATTGTCATGTGATCAATAAAAGTCATGCTATCAACGTCCGGTCTCCCCTTGAATGCAAAAAAAAAAAAAAATGTGTAACATGGAATTCCTTAATTCCATCCTGGGGACAAATGTTATTGCATAAGACATGTTGACCTTTGGAAGTCATTTAAATGAAAAATTATCAGGAAAACGTTTTGTTGAACATTTATTTGAACATGAGGTTTTTATCTTTTTATTGTCAAAAATAAGTTAGATGACATGCAACAGGACGCAACAAACAAAATAAAATGCCTTCTTGAAACCATACCTTGAATAAGCTTGGAACCAGTTGGTTCTTTCTTCCTTTTTTCTTTTTCATCTATTGGTTATAAAAAAAGGTTTTTGCATTTATTTTGCTGACTTCTTTTTCAGGTATTAAACAATTGTAATAGCAACACATTTTATTAATACTTTGTTCTCACATAAAACAATACCGATGTAAAATCTATCGAAAAGGACATGGCTGATTTTTAAAATGCTATTTAATGGCTATTAAAATTACAGCTGAGTAAATACCTTTATCATATCGTTTGATGATTTTAAAGATTAAAAGTTAAGAGCATTAAATGCTATGGTATCATTGATAAGCAGGTGCTAACGTTGATTTTGGAGGTTTTTTTTTGTAATATATTGTTAAATTACTTAAGAATTGTTGTTGTATTTTAAAATCAACAAGATGCCAAAAGACTTTAATGGTCACCTGAGTACCATACCCCTTACACAAGGAATCTCAAATCAGCAATTATTTGAGATTCAGGCATTTAAAGATTCATGTATGGTCTATTTCGGTTCATTTTTTTATGAATATACAGAACATTGTCATTTCCCGTCCTTTGAAGCAGATTTAAAAACAAACTGCAAGAAAGATTTTCCTTAAAATGCAATATGTATTTTGTTATATTATTTCTAATTACATTAAAAAATATATTAAATTCTACCATTTTGGTTTAGCGATAATCATCTCAAAATATCAACATGCAATGGAACAATTACTTCCATTAAAAAAAACTAAAAAGAAAAATTATCTTGAGGTTAACATAACTCGGTGTGTAAAATATCTAAGGCGTAAGCTTTAGAACACGATCCTACAAAGCAACAGGTTACCGAAGCTACTCAGATGACATAACATCCTGTCAAAATTAAGTTAATCTCTTTTATTTTTTTTCTAGTTTTGACTTGATACCATATTAATGGGATTACATTTCCACAAATATAATAGGTAATTATAGAAGCAGATACGTTTATTACAAAGTTATCTACCTTTATAGTATCTTATTTTACTCGAGTATTACATAATTGGGGGTTCAGGGGGCCAGAACGTTTTATTTATGAACTTAATTCATATAACTTTATTATTTCAAATATTTTAAAGACTATTGATTAAAACGAAAGGCAGTGTTTTGGATTTATTCATACTGAATTCAAATCTGAAATTTGTTTTAAAATCAGAAAGTGCATTGCAGAGATATCGACGTTTCTAAATCTATTTTCCCAAAAATTCTTATTCCCACGGTCTTGTTTAAGATAATAGAAAAAGGACAAAATAAAGTTAACTCATACCAGAAACAATTCTAAAATGTGTTAAAAGTCGTATATAAACTTATTCGGATTATTTAAATTCGTTCTGGTGGCAGGGGATATTTTTTTGTCCAGTAAATGTTTAGCAGATAGTGCTAATATATGTGATCTAGTTTTTCAGTGGATTTTTAATTTTGCTAAAATTGGTTTGCATGCAGGGTACACATGGTCCTGACTCTTGAGAATTTTTAAACATTTCAGAATAAAACAAGTACAACTTACATATAACACTATATAGAATAGCCAGGGGCAATCTCAAAATTATCTAATAAAATGCCATTTTTCACACTTTTACAGGTCCAGCACTGCACTCCAGTCCCTAGCAACTGCAATAAACTACCATAGGATTTGTAGCTTAATGTCTACCCTTGCAAATATTTACCATTTGATTTGGTGGGGGGGGGGGGGGGGGGGTCAATCACCTTCTTTTCGAGTGACATTTCGTCTTCTGAATCCACCCTACTTTTCAAGCAAAAACCGAAAGTGAAAATGTTGGCCAGTTTTGCATTTCCATTCCATATCTGATGAAAAGTGCTACCAGTACTAAAGTGTCATACATAGAGACTAATACATACATGTACCCTTTTCCATATCACAGCCAGTATCAGCCCGAGACTCCAATATCAGCCCGAGGGCCGAAGGCCCGAGGGATGATATTAGTCGAGGGCTGATACAGGCTGTGATATTGAAAAGGGGTATTTATTATTATATTTATTACATACTTAGTAATAAAATAAAAAAAAAAACCAAACAAACACCAACTTGAACAAATTGAATTTAAATATTAGTTGAAAGTATTTTGTACATGTATTGAATAAAAATATGAGATTTAATTGTTTTAACAAACAGCTAGTCATGTAGATACAGAACCGAAATTTCCTCAGTTTTAAAAGTTAACTGCTCCAAAACATTTGTTAGCATTTGAAGTTTTCAACTGCACTTACAAATGACGACTGTAACAAATGTTTTATTTTCTTCTGTAAACATGCACAAATGCCGAAACGAAAAAATGCAGAGGAGTTCCGCAAGGGGCGTGATACGGATCCGTATCAGCCCTACAGGGTTGAGTGATGTCATCTGTATCACATATGCAAAAAACCTTTATTTATTTCTAAGTATGTAATAAATCAATGAAATGGACATGAGCTCCTCTATCCACAAAATTAATGCAATAAATATTCTAGCAATTTATACCGGTCAAATAATCAGCAAAACCTCAGGTTCTCCCTTTATTTCAAAATTTTGACCGGGTCTTTTCGTTCAAAACTATCCCCTGCTCGTTTGGATTTTTGTTAAGTCTTACTTAGAATAATTCGAGTTTTATTAAGTCGAACCAACACCATTCGGATTTTCTTCTTTAAATCAACATTAAGCTATTGATTTCAAAATCCTGCTTCCAGCAGGAACTGCCGAACTTTACTTTTGACATGTACAGAAGAACTGCTTCTTGCTTTGCAGCGAGCTTTGCTCTAGCTATGAATTTCATCAGAAAAAAATACATGTATAGTATTAGACATCTGGCGAATTCCAATATTTGCGCACTTATTACATCTACCTTGTTAACTATGCGCTGGCAGCGTTTTGTAAAATTTTGTTGCATTTTGTCTTTTTTTTTTAGATTTGAACTTTTATACACTCACATAATCAATCATGTATACAGTCACAAAGTATTGCCTACTAAATGGTAAACTTAGCTATTTATGAAAACAACAATGCATAGAGATTTATGCTACTTAAATCATGTTGTAATTACGACATAACATAAAATTATCGCACGGATGCTGGCAATTGATATCACATTTTATTTTAAAGGAATACTTTGCTACTGTGCAGTAACTGTTTTTTCATATATATATATATATACAATTTCAGTGCGTTAAACATGTGCTTAGGAGATCGAATCCTGATCCTAATTCAAATAAACGTATGCTAGCCTTGTTCCCTGGCATATCCATATTCGAGCACTGAAACCAGGTTAGCTCAAAGGCAAGTTTTTCCCCATCTTTTTCGGTTCTACTTCGCTTATATATTTTCTGCGCGGACCTCAGGATCCACGCAAAAACTAATCAGGTGGAATATTTCCTTTCCACGGAACAAGTATTTATTTCAAGTAACGCACAAAACACATGCTTAAAGTTGGATTTGCTGCTATAGTGATTTATCTCATACGTGTAGTGTATACTACCCGTGAGATAAACCTTTGCTTTATCAAACGGTTGATGCTTTATCAAATACTTCCGGTCCGAACTATATTTGACACAGCCCCTCGCTTCAACGCTCTATTGACCTATTTTTGAAGATTATCCCGTATATTCCACATTACTTTTTTCTGCTACCAAAAACTGATATAAAATGGATTTAGATATTTGTAAAGATTTACATTACAAATATGAAGATAAACACATAAATGTGTTATGAATAAAACTGCAAATCACGTTAGTTATCAATGAATTCATCTGACGACGTCGACGCAATGAAAACAGAACGCTTTGGTTGTGTTTCTGTACGAGAACTTACAGAAATAATGTTTCTTAAGACTTTTATTTCACCACCAGTAAGCATCCTAGTTCAATATTTTCAACTTCGAATCAATAAACTAAGTGTGTTTCATAAAACATTAACAACTGTTCCTCGTTCAAGTCAATTCAAACTAACGAGCATTCGCAACTTTGTGCATGTCAACAAACTTGACTATTCAAGTCTTCAGTATTTTTATTAAATGAAGCGATTGAGCTCTACGAAAAATATTTAGAGATGACAAATTATTTTAAGGTCTATTTCAGTAACTTTACATTAAAACGGCTATATTTATCTCCAAAATGACGAACTTATTTGTATTGCGCGAGATCACAATAACCGCATAACACAACATTGCATCATCGATTAATCTAAAAAAATCGATTCGTGTCATTTAACGAGTTGTCTCAAAAGCCTCATTATATAAATCAGATCGTATTAGAGAAATAGAACATCTTAAAATGTGTGATTTTATATTTGCTTTATCCTACTCGTTGAAATTGTTATATTCGCTCGGCAGGCTTTGCAAATATGTACACCATTTCAACTCGTTGGATAAAGCAAAATATAATATCACACAATATAGATATCCTCTATATAACTAATATTTCCATTGTGACGTAACACCAGCTACCCTATGATTCATATGTGACGTCAAGACATATGACGTAATAGTTGACTAACCTTAACCCATAACCCTAACCATAGCTAGGATTAGGTGCCAGGGAGGAGTGAGCATCCTCTGCGGACCGTTCACATCCGCCGTGTGTTCTTTGTCGAAATCAGCAACAACGGAAAACAAATCCCTAGACAATTAGGTGATTAATTACGGTCTTACAATAAGTATGAAAAACGTCAGTCAGCATGCGATCCAGTGGAAGGTTTTATTTGCTGACAAGATCGTTGTATCGACCATAGAACTTACGGAAAGATAACTTCAATGGAGACAGTTGATAGTCCAGTTTTATTGACTTATTTGTCAGTAGCTTGCCTCGCCTTATTAAAAGTGAAAAAAAGTCAACTTTGCCTTAATCTGAGGATGATTTCACTGTAAATAATCTCAATATAGCATTGTATTTCTCGAGAATAATTTTTTTAAATTTTTTTTTCTATATACATCTATGTTGAAATTTATACTCATCTTTGGGCCCCAGTGTTGGCCAGATGGTAACGGTATTAACAATTTTGAATCTACACTATCGTATGATACTTGCATAATAATATAATACATTGTTGCATTATAGTAGACGATTTTAAAACATTTTTTATTCGTTTTTATGTTGAAATGTAAACTCCACGTTTGGCCCTGGTATTGGCCTGGTTGTCGTATTTTTAATTGTTTAAAATCTACACTATTTGAGGATACTAGAATTATTATTTTACAAATTGAAAGAAGGTAGTTCTTTAAAACCAGTATTGGCATTGAGGTAACGGTTTTAACAATTTAGAATCTACACTATGTTTGGCTGATTGCATATTAATATCACAAATTGAAGCTATGTAGGACTTGAGAAGATTTTTAAAAATGTATAGATATATCTCTGTGTTAAACGTGGAACCCCTTTTAGGGCCCCACAATTGGTCTCGGGGTTATGGTTTTTACAATTTAGAATCGACAACATTTGAGGATGTTTGAATAACATTTTCACAAATTGAAACAATTTAGTTCTTAACAAAAATTTAAAAACATATTTGCTATGTGTTTTCGTGATGGAATTTTTACCCCTTTTTTGGCCCAAATATTGGCCTGACGGTCACAGTTTTAACAATAGATAATATACACTATCTTAGGATGCTTCCATAGTAATCTCACAAATTGTAGCATTGAAGTTCTTAAGAAGGCATGTTTTAAACATTATCTAATATACTCCTATCTTAAACTTTGAGCCGCCGCTGTTAGACCAGGAATCACGCTTTTAACAATAAAAAAATCTTCACTTTCTGAGGGTGCTTGCAAAGAAATCTCACAAATAAGAGGTTTTAAGACAATTTATTAACATTTTTCCTTTTTAATTTTTATGTTAAACTTTGAACCCCTTTGGAACATTTTTAGTATCGTGGTTCTTGAGAAGAAGATGTCAAGACATACACCCTATTTTTTACTGTTAAGTAATTATCTCCTATTATAAAAAAGATTTCGCCTTGTATTTTAACAATTCAGAATTCCCTTTTCATAAGAATAATTCGTAACAAGTTTATTTAAGTTTGGCCCAGTGGTTCTAAAAAATAAGCTAAGTTTGTGAAAAGTTTACAGACAGACGAACTGACAGACGGACTGACAGACCGACGGACTACAGATGATTAGAAAAACTCACTTGAATCTTCGGTTCAGGTGAACTAATAAAAAACTATTATATTTATTTATTTTTTTTTTTTTGTGGTTTCAGATTTATATTTGACATGAAGTATTTTAATTTTTATACATATTGTATAGAAATGTTTTTACTACCTGAATCGGTCTCATCTTC
Organism: Magallana ariakensis; assembly: GCA_020458035.1. NCBI lineage: Eukaryota > Metazoa > Mollusca > Bivalvia > Ostreida > Ostreidae > Magallana > Magallana ariakensis. The sequence goes on from CM035811.1 coordinate 71,988,225, forward strand.
AGATGGTATTTTTTCTATGTATATTTTTTCTATCTCGTAGTCCATCGTGCATGATCTTAGTTTCCAAATATCATCCTGGTTGTCAGTTAACAATCCAAAGTAGGATTCTAGTTCTTCAATTACTTGGATAATATTCTCCGTTATTTTTTTAAAGTCAGAACTCGAAAATGATACATTTGAAACATGTGCGACATATTTATTTCTAAGCCTATGAATTCTTTCGATGTTTGCCGACACACTTCTGTCAGAAGGGTCGGGTTCATTCCCCCAACCATTTACAGGAGGAGGAAGTGAAGCCAAATGCCGAAAAATCATGTAAAGCAAACTGAATTCAAAATTGGAATAATTTTCACTGTCAATGACCCTTTTGAAGGGTTTAAAAAACATATTCTGCTTAGAATCATCAGCCAAAAACTTGTCCAATTCCTTTTTCAAGTCAGGTGGTGAAATTTTCTTCATGAGAACTGAACGCAACACTTCAGAACAAGGACCTATTACCATTCGGGCAACACGAGCTAAGTTTGTGGTCCGCCTTGTAGATGAATATTTTGCGGAAGCCATGCTAATCCTTTTCAAAGAGCAAATCCTGTTGTCTAAAAATATATAAATACACAATTTACAAAAACAAGTTTTTTTCATTGCATTTCGCATTGCAGATGATATAAAAAAATCCTAACGATAATGTTGACAAATGGTTTGAGGACTTTTGCGAGAGTCCGATTGAATTCATGATGCCATATGTTCCATTCATTGTTAAAAGAAAAGTATTATTGTTCCTGTTAATTTCCATAAGCATAAAATATTACATTGTACAAGAAGAATTCTAAGAATTTTAGCCATATATTGCTTTAAATAGATTTTTCATTGAAAGGTATGATTATTTATTTAAAAACATCAACATATTAGTGAAATGCATGGTAACCTATGAGAGACATTAAGAAAAGTATCAACCAATAGGTCTTGCATTTTAAACACGATAATCAAATATTTGCTAATATCAGACGTCTAAAACAAAGAAAGAAACAACTTAGAAAAAAAATCAGTCTGCATACAGTCTGAAATTCCCTCCCGATCTATTGCAAATAAATTGTTCATGCGTTCACCTTCACTTTACGCTCGTTTTTGCGCTCCGATCGCGTTCTGCGTGCGCTCACCGTTCACCAAACGAACACCATATTCCATTCACGTTCATTTACTATTCACTCCGAGTTCGGTTTGCTTTCGCTTACCGTTCGTTAAGCGTTCGCCCACTGTTCATTCATCGTTTGCACACCCTTAATGTTGGAAAGTAGAACGTTTCAGGAACTGTAATATTCAGAACTTTTTGTTGTATCAGTTTTTGAAAAGAATGTTTTTAAAAAATGTTGTTCTCTATTAATACTTACGTATTTCAACACCTCTGTAGTGATGTAAACAGATAGCTATGCCGTGATCTTGATAAGTACTATTTTCGGGTTAGGCAAATCAGCCATGGATTATCTTGATTCAGAATCATATTGCTCCATAATTATTTTATGTAATACAGTGATAAGAACTTTGAAACCGGAAAATGACTTTAATTTGTGAAACCAAACTTTTAGGCATGATATGATAATTTACTTTAGTCGAGCGTAAAAATGCGCTCAATAATGAAAAATAATGTTTTGGGAGAAATAGTTGTAGAGACTTTAGATTTTGATAGAATTTAGATTGGATTTTTATACTTGTGAAATGTTTGTTAACCACTATACGCTCAAGTGTTAATGAACTGCTATAGCAACCTAAATTACGAGAGCTGAGAAGATTCATTCAAGATTTGAGATTCAAATAGGACATTCATAATTCGAAATCTGAGATTCAATATCTAAACTAACCAATCAAATCATGGATCTGAAAACCTGTATCCAAGTGAAATCAAACTGTTCTAAATAAAGATTCTCCTTTTATGATTCTACCTACAAAATATGTCTTAAAAACTCTTATATAATGGTCGTACAACGGCTAAATTAACTTTGATGAATAAATCCCCACAGAGTATAAAGAGTATAAATAATTGAAATAGTGATAAGACTGTTTGCTTCAAGAATCTAAGTGATTTTGCTTGCCCTGTATGTATTCTTTCCCGGTACATTTTAACCCGTAGAATATTTGCCCCAATTGTGAATAAATACGTTCGCGAAGAAAGATCTGTTTAATCTAAATAATACAATTGATTGTTGTTTTAGCTATGAAACGAAATAATGAAATAATCAATCTATATATCAAAATAGAGGTTATGATGAAGTTCAGACACCATTCGAAAACCATCATGATAGAAGATATACAACCTTAACGATAAAAATTCAAATACGAATTATGTTAGAAAAGATATTGAACCAAAGAACAGGGTCGTACAAGGCGTTGTATATCCCCCCCCCCCACACTTGGAGCAATAAACACGTATGACTTCAATTTTAGTTAAAATATTAATTGTTGGCTTGTATGCATTGTTTATAGTATAAATTTCACGGTGTGAGTCAAACGCGTGTTTTCATTCTGTAAACACGACAGGTATGGGTTTCCAAATTAAGCTGCACAGCATTTTATGCCTAAAATATTAATCAATTACTGTACTAAATTGCAAATTGTAGGTATAATGGGTCTTGACTCCATCCTAAAAGTACTTTTATTTAAAGGATAAGTATTTATTCATTTTAATTAATGATTTATCAGAATGGAGACTAGACCCATAATGGGTCAAAATTCGTGGTTTTCACCGAAAACATTTCACTTTTATTGAATCATTTATTTGTCAAACAATCAAAGTTATTCGCCATGCTTATAATATGTCAACGTAGCTCAGTGAGATAGGCGGAAGCTTGAAGACTATCGGATGAGAGGGTGTTTGAATCATCCCCGCCGTTTTAATTTTAAGTAAATCATTTTAATTTTTTTCATTAGATTATTTTAACAAGAGGCCCATTGGCCACATCGCTCACCTGAGCAACAACAGACATAATAAAATCAGCTTTATGGAGTCATACATGTATACAAAATATCTGAACAATGTCGTATAATAGATCCTGTATAAAAAAAATTCCTCCGATATTCTTATGTTTATCATTGAGCCCCTTTGTAACAGGGTGATTTTACAGTCATATCACATATTGAGCATTGCAGTTCTCGAGAAGATGATCAGACTTAAACAACTGTTTATATATGGATAATAAACCTACATCAAACTTTGAACCCCTTGTGAGGTCTAAGAATTGTCCAAGGGCCAGAGTCTAAACAGTTTTAAAGAATCAACAATATGTCAAAATGCTTGCATATAAGTAGAACCATATATAAAAACATTTGAGTTTTTTGTGAACAATTTAAATGTTTTCCTTTGTAAAATTGGACCCCCTTCCCCCGCCATGTGACCCAACCATACTCCTGAAAAATCATTATCCCTGGGGGTAGGGTGGGGCCACAATTGGAACGGGTTTTACAAAGTTTTAGATAGGAATATATAGGGAAAAATCTTCTAAAACACAAATTGTCTAGAAGAGCTCTAACTTTAGTCAGTTCAATCTTCAAATAGTTTAGATTAAAATTTGTCAAAATCATATTCAAACAATTTGAATCTTCCCTACCTGAGGATGCTTCCACACAAGTTGCAGCTTTTCTGCCCAATCGGTTTCTGAGAAGAAGATTTTTTAAAGATTGTTCTCTATATATTCAAATGAGAAAATTCGACCCCCCTCCCCCACTGTGGCCCCACCCTACCCCTTAGGGATCATGATTTTATCCAACTTGAATGTACTCTAACCGAGAATGCTTTCACAAAAGTTAAAGCTTTTCTGGCCGATCGGTTTCTGAGAAGAAGATTTTAAAGATTTTTCTCTATATATTCCTATGTAAAATTTCGACCCCCCCCCCATTGTGGCCCACCCTACCCCTGGGGATCATCATTTGAACAAAACTTGAATCTACACTACCTGAGGATGCTATCACACAAGTTTCAGCTTTCCTGGCTGATCAGTTTCAGAGAAGAAGATTTTTAAAGATTTACTCTATATATTCCTATGTAAAAATTCGACCCCCCATTGTGGCCCCACCCTACCCCCTTTTTGGCCGAATGGTTTTTGAGAAGAAGATTTTTGAAAAATACTAACAAATTTTCAATGATTTTTAATTATCTCCCCTTGAAAGAGGGCGTGGCCATTCATTTTAACAAACTTGAATCCCCTTAACCTAAGGATGCTTTTTGCCAAGTGAGGTTCAAATCGACCCAGTGGTTCTGGAGAAGAAGTCAAAAATGTAAAAAGTTTACGGACAGACAGACGGACAGACAGACAGACGGACGGACGCCGGACAAAAAGTGATCAAAAAAAGCTCACTTGAGCTTTCAGCTCAGGTGAGCTAAAAATATATTTTATACACTTTAGATAACAATCAAAATTGCGTAATGTTCATGTTCTGAATACACAATGTCGCATAAAAATAGAGGTAGCACAGATATGAGATCATGAAGTTAATGTTTAGAAAATAAACTAATAAAACAAACGAGATAAGTACAGAGTATAAATGTATACTTGTTAATTTGTTAGAGAATGCTGTTCTTGATTATACATGTACTGATGTACACTTTCAAATGTATTTTTTTTTTAATATGTACACATGTACGTATGTCATTTCAACATTCTGGGTGCGGGGGATTTGTCAGGCATTGTACGCTCGTGTTCTTTTTACCATAACGGAAATTCTATAGAAATTGGTTAAAGTACATGCTTTATATAAAAAGCCTATGTCTATTTATTTTCATGGAGAAATGTGTAATTTAGTCCAGTGATGAGCCTGTCGACGCCAGGTCAGAAACATAAATAAAATGCTACTACTGACCACGGTGCGTCAGATCATTAGTATGCACTTGATCGCATTTACTTATTAGGAAGAGAATGTTCTAGCGCAGTGTCCGTGCGTATAAAATGGGTTGCGAAAAACACAGCTCTCCAGAAGTCATCTGGAAGCTGTCTTTCTGCCTCCTCTTTTTATACAGGTAAGATAAATTAATTTACTTGCGCGCATTCTCAAAAGTGAAGTAAACAGATTCAGGGGGTTCAACTAAAATAATATTTTCAGATATTTTTGTAATGAATATTTATGTCGATAAATTTCATTGTAATTGATATTAATATTTATTGTTAAAATGTCATATTAAAATGTTATATCTAAATAAAAGAGTAGTCATCTGGAAGCTGTCTTTCTGCCTCCTATTTTATACAGATTGGGACACTGGCTACTCCCCATGTAGAAGAGGAAACTTTCCAGTAACACCTTGGCTAGGGCACCCGCCAGGTGTGATGATGTTGAGAATAAGATCTATGGGAACTACAGCTGACACCGTGCAAACAGCAGGTAGAATCTCTTCTTTGTCTACCTTTAAAATGTCTTCTAACAATAGGTTGCAAAAATTCAAAGGAGATGGCACCCAGGCAGGACATAAATACATATGCATGGTTTACAAAATTGGTCAATGGGCAAACGTTCATGATCTGCCTCATTCAAAAGCTATTGACGCTTTTATGTTTTACTTATATATTTAGAAGGACATGTTTGGTATAGGTCTTTGTCAGCTGAGCAAAAATCTAACCCTGCAACTATTATAAATTTATTTCAAGAACGATTTAAAGATTATATTTTTTTTTTTTTTTGGATTTGTCAGTATAAAAAATAAACAAAAGAAGACCCAGTGGGATACTTTTTTTACCAGAGTTGTTAAAGTGGCCTCTATTAAAAATATCTCAAAAAAAAGTTTTATTTTCGGTTGCAATAAATTGTTTAAGATTTGATATAAAAACTCATATTGTAACGCAAAACCCCAAACCAATGGAATGATTAAGGCAAATCGCAATTTGGGCGGACACATCTCAACCAAGTCAAATAACAACGTTGGAAACGTATGAATTTTTTTTATTAGAGATTAAAAACTTAAAAGAAAAAATGATGCAAAGACACAACAAACACCTATTTTTAGGCCAAGACGTCAGAATATCAGAGTTAATTGTCAAGAACGGATATATACGCGCTGCCAAATGTCAATGTAACACCTAATACCCAGAAGCAGAAAATAGCACAACACCCCCACATGGTAGCTCCGCAATGTTGTTTTTGTCTAGGTATGTGTAGAAAACAGAAAAGAAACATAAAATCGAACCTAAATGGGAAGGGCCTTATTATAGAGTTAAGGTAAACCCAAACAATTCATTTAGGTTGCAACGGTGTAACAATCATATTGAATTAAAATCGTCGGTTCATGCGAATCGCTTGAAGTTGTATAAGGATCCGCGAGATTTCTGACCACCACCTGTTTATAATAACAATGCTGATGTGCAGATAATATAAATCGAAATAATGATAATGAGCAAAATGGTCAGAATGATGAGACTGATAAAACGAATCAAAATAAAGAAATTAAAAAGCCAAATGGACAATGGTATGAAGTTGAGAAGTTATTGAAATCAAAATGAATTAATGTATATGAAACTAAAGGACAAATGATATTTTAGTATAAGTGAGAAAAAAGCATATTATGAAATGCATAAAAAAGGGATATCGTAATGGTAGATTTAATTCGAAAAATGCTCATTTATTACTCTTTATAACAATTATTTCTTCTATCCAGGCCCGTTTCCTAGTCGTACACTCTTTACATATTCACAATTTTCTTTTTTTAGGGCCAGATCTCTTATCTTATTCTATTCATCTGCATAATAGGAATTGTGGGCACTTTTTCAAAATTTTGTCTTTCTTATATCTGCAAGAGTCATACCTTTTGTAATGCAATGTGAATACTAACTCAATTATGGTGTAATGCTTCAGGGCAGATTATAATGTAATCGGGTCCGTTCTGAACACACTCTAATCAACTAGGGATATGATAGATCCCGTAGTTTGATGAATGAAATAATTATTAAGGGTTTTAAATGTATGTAATTATGAACAAGGTATATAAAGGAAAACTAATGTTTGAACAAATGCAATTAATGCATGAAATAAGGCACAAGATACATGTATAATTTCAAAATAATATTGATTTTTAAAGACATGAGATGTTTACCTAATTTTCATATATAATTAATACTAATGAGGGGATAACTAACAGGAAAGTATGTACATGTATTGTTTATCAGTTGAGTTTAGTTCAGTCATCAATACTCCTCCCTGTTTATCGCATTGGCACGTGCAAACACCGTTTATTATTGATAACATAATTTCTGGGGTCAGATCGTCCTACACTAATGGTTAATTAACAAAATTGTTTTCACGAGCAAGCTAGCACAGCGTCTTTACAAATACATGGGTTAATCAGCATCACTGATAACCAAATATAATATATTAAAACAGATCATAAAAGGAATCATATTGTCTATTCGTTGTGTTGACTTTAACAATCCTGATTACCGTTTCAAAAGTGTCTATGCAACATGAACCTCTTTTCAGAAACAGATGTATTCTAACGTGTTCTATGAATTTGTTGAAATGATTTACATTGTAACATTTGGCTTACATTTAATATTTCGGTCACATTTATTGGAAACTATAACTTGCACAGTGTTCTTATGAATATGTTCGTGTTACGGAAATGAAGATATTGTAATAGCAACGGTTTTGCAAACCACGCAGTAGCAATATATTTACATACAATTATATATTATAGAACGACCTTTGTTATTCTGTAAGTGAAAAATCTAAAGAAAATAAAAACACGTATGACATATTAAATTTGAATCTTTGATTATCGTTCAAAATTTGACAAATAATTATTATTTTAACATGATCAAATTCTTGCCTTTTACTTCTAAATCGAATTTTTTTCATTGTTGGTTCGGATTTATCTTAATAAATATAATGCCATTTTGTTATTACAATTGTTCTAGCAATATGATCTATTTTTAAACTTAATTATTATTTTTTTGTACAAATTGGAAATAAAAGAGGAAAAAAAGGAATTCAACTTAACATTTTCTCACGATGGATAGGCAACACTTCTTTATCATTTTATTTTCATAATTACCACATAATCTTAAAAATTTATTTTCATTGGAAAAAATAAAAATACCAAACTTCCTTGAAATGCTTTTCTATTTATCCATGGTTTTAACACAGGTATTAAAATAATAAGTATACAATTATTTTGCTATTCAAACACCCTAACAAGAACCCGGATGTTAACGATGAACACAATTAGGAGGTTTTCGAGTGATTTACGATTGAAAATAATAATATGTCACATTCTTCGATCACGATCTCCGATCCCCGATTTTTTTTTTTTTTTTTTGGAAAATGATTAGATTGCACTTCTATGCAGAGTTTCTGCATTCATTTCACTTTAATCGATATCAGCTGCAATTAGTTGACATACATGTGCATTTTCATTAAAAATCTAAAAAAAGAAATAACGAAACCGATAAACTCAGAGAAACTTTTGTAACTCGTAACAACAAAGTGAACCTGATCATAATGGATTTTGATAAAATATTATTGATTTGAAAATTTGTTGTCATCAAAAGCTTAAATCGTATCAGTTAACAAGTTTAATTAATAACATCAAACATATTAACAGTTTCAAAACATTGCTCTGTCAATGCTATAGCCATTTTTCTCTTTATGTATGTAAGAGTGTTTCCTGAAAACAAATCATATCTAAATTTAAAATACTATTTCTTTAAATGATAAAGATAACTAGATCGTTCTCGTTGCGAGCAACGAGTGTGTCTTCCGTCCAATTTTTGAATAGATAAGATAAAACCCATCATTTTAAAATAAAATCTTAAACCTAAGCGAAAAATGAGTGGAAAATGTTTTCGGCATTCGCGGCTTAAACCCGGGTCGCCTGGGCACATGTCCACGACTCTATTGACTGAGCTACTCGGACTCTCGCTTCAGGACTTTGATGCTTAATATCTCGAGAATACATTGATCGATTTTAAAACAAATTACATATTCTGAATCAGTAAAAGGGTCACTATCAACCCTACAAAAAAATTTAAAAAAAAATAAAGTTAAAAAACTCGATCTTTAGTCTTTCCTTCCGGTGACGACCGGAAGTGACGGCGGACGTTTATATGACCATGTTGCAACAGGTAAACGATATGTTTATCATCACTGAAAATTTCAGCCCTCTATCTTTACTCGTTTTTTAGATCTCTAGCCGACAAAAATGACTTTTAAAAATCGTAAACGGACGATAACTTTCGACCGGAAGTGATTATCGAAAAATTAAAACGGCAGTACAAACTTCAGATGCCGACACATCAACCCTGAAAATGTAAAGAAAATCGAGAAATCGCCTGCACAAAATTTGTGAGACAAAAAAAGAATAATAACTAGATGCGATCTCGTTGCGAGCAACGAGTGGGTCTTCCGTCCGATTTTTGAATAAATGAGATAAAACTCATCGTTTTAAATATAAAATTGTGAGTCTACGCAAAAAAAAAACGAAAACAAATTTTGCGGCACTCGGGGCTTGAACCCGGGTCGCCTGGGCACTTTCCACGACCATAACGACTGAGCTACTCGGGCTCTCGCTTCAGGACTTTGATGCTTAATGTCTCGAGAATGCGTTGATCGATTTTAAAACAAATTACATGCTCTGAATTAGAAAAAGGGTCACTATCAACTTTAAAAAATTCAAAGAAAAATATTAAAAAATAAAAAAGTCGAAAAATTAAAATTTTTCAAATTTGCTTCCGGTGACGACCGGAAGTGACGGCTGGCATTCTCTTGACCGAGGTGCACAAGAAAATAGGTAGATCTATCATCTCTGAAAATTTCAGCTCTTTATCTTTATTCGTTTTTGAGAAACCTGACAGACAAATTTGACTTTTAAAAAATCGTTTAACGACGATCACTTCCGACCGGAAGTGAATTTTGAAAAACTGTTACGGCTGTACAAACTTCATATGACGGGGCATCATCCCTGAAATTTTGACTAAAATCGGTCGAGCCATCTCTGAGAAATCGCCTGCACAAAATCGGTAAGAAAAAAAAAAGAATAAGAACTAGATGCGATCTCGTTGCGAGCAACGAGTGGGTTTTCCGTCCGATTTTTGAATAAATGAGATAAATCCCATCATTTTAAAGATAAAATCGTAAGTCTACGCAAAAAAAACGAAAATTTTTTTTTGCGGCACTCGGGGCTTGAATCCGGGTCGCCTGGGCAATGTCCACGACCATAACGACTGAGCTACTCGGACTCTCGCTTCAGGACTTTGAGCCTTAATATCTCGAGAATGCGTTGATCGATTTTAAAACGAATTACATATTCTGAATCAGAAAAAGGATCACTATAGAGTGTAAAAATTTTAAAGAAAAATATTAAAAAATAAAAAAAATTCAAAAATTAAATTTTTCAAATTTCCTTCCGGTGACGACCGGAAGTGACGGCGGACATTATCTTGACCGAGGTGCACCAGCTAAATGGTTGATCTATCATCTCTTAAAAGTTCAGCCCTCTATCTTTACTAGTTTTTGAGAAACGTCGCAGAAAAAATTGACTTTTAAAAATCGTTTAACGACGATAACTTCCGACCGGAAGTGAATTTTTAAAAAATGTTGTAGCGGTATAAACTTCAGATGACGAGGCATTATTCCTGAAAATTTGAAGAAAATCGAACGACCCATCGCCGAGAAATCGCCTGCACAAAATTTGTAAGACAAAAAAGAATAATAACTAGATGCGATCTCGTTGCGAGCAACGAGTGGGTCTTCCGTCCATTTTTTAATCGATAAGATAAAAATAAAGAGATTGTATTTAAAAAAAAAATAATTCCATCCACTAAAGAACACAGTGCTACCATTCGACGCGAAATTGCAAGGGCAATCTAGATATGACGACCCATCTCCGAGAAATCTTCTACATAAGAATTGTAACAAAAGACCACCCAATAAAAGTGGAAAATGAAACAAAAGATTAATAGAATGGTCTTCTGCTAAAGACGGAAGACCCTAATGATAAAAGGTAAAAAGCAACAATAGAATAATAGACGACTGAAGACGGAAAACCCTAAAAAGTACTGTTTTTGTCTTTAAGGTCAGACGCGACCTAGTTTCCATTTTTTCTATTTTTCCTATCTCCACAATGTGAAGTAATTCCATAATTATATTTTCATGTTATATGATACTTTTTTTATTTAAATATAAGTGTTCAATTGAAAATATATACTATGACTTTATTTATAAGCATTCAAATGCATTTTACATGCTATTTTAAGGAAAATTCTAAATATTCTAGCTCTGTACAAAACACCAGACCAATTCTAAAAATAGCCTGGTAATGTACCCTAAATTTTTGGGAATTAACAGGTTTAAATGTCCATAAATTAGGAATAATATATGAAGGAAAACTATATAAAATTGAGGAATGTCTCGTGTGTCCTTAACTTATTCCAACTTGTTTTCCAATCTAACAACCCCATTATAGTGAACAACATTTTTGTTAGCAAATTCAAAAGAAAGAAGAGCACGTGTGTAATCCTGATTTAAAAATAGATAAGCCATATTTGTACGGTAAAAAGGGGAAGGGGGTCATCGCAACAAGTTGTTACATATTGTATATTACGGTACAATATAAGTACATGTAATAACTGGTGTTGGATTATCATCATTACCAAATAATTTTCAGTTTTACAAATTTATATTCATAAAACTGGATTATATACTGGAGAAACGAAGCGGGTTGTGGTCCGATTTTCGATCAATTGGGCGATTTCATTCATCTTGGAAAGGGTTCATAACTCGCCTTACTAAATGTACATTAAACAATTACCAGTCAAGTTTTTATGTTAATTCGATAGATTTCCTCAAAAACATTAGATCAAAAGTATAATATATGTAGTTGATACAAAACAAATGTCAACAAATTATTTGACACCCTCCCCATGGATTTATGCCAATGGATAATAAGTTCATTCAAACCATCAGCCGTTGCGTGAATGGTAAAACGGGACTTCGAGCCATAATATGTCTCATTCATAGTTTTTGCGCGCCGATTAATGGACGAGTCTAAATTGGAATCAAAGCACACCGTAGAGCATCTTCGCTAGCCAAGGGTTTTCGGTCCACCCCGTTCCCCGTATATATGTCTCGTGTGTCCTTAACTAATTCCAACTTGTTTTCCAATCCAACAACCCCATTATAGAGAAGAAAATGTTTGTTAGCAAATTCAAAAGAAAGAAGAGCACGTGTGTAATCCTGATTTAAAAATAAATAAGCCATATTTGTACGGTAGAAAGGGGAGCAGAGTGGACCAAAAACCCTTGGCTAGCGAAGATGACATGTACATTCCTAAAAAAGTTTTCATTTAATGAAATAATTTAATTGCAAGTGATATACATGTACATGCACAAGATCGGAGACAAGACTGAAATTTCTTTTTGAATCTACACATTCTGTTTATGAATTTATGATCAGCAGCGAAAATTAAAATTAATTTCTAATCAAATAGAAATTGATCAACTTATTGATATATGCATGATTCCATTGAACGATTTTGTTTAGTCAGGCAACCTTTTGGGAAAGCTATTACTTGTTGATTTTATAAGATAGAGAATAGATATCGTTCGACATTAACAAAATTAGCTGGGAAGCGCCAATGTTTAACAGATGTATTTCAGCGTTGAAAATTGTTTCCGTGTTAGTTTTATTTCAACACGATTGATAAATTCTGTAAATGTAGAAATGTCGAAATCAGTAACGTATATTTTGTCAGCAAAAAAATATATGACAGAAATGTACACAGTTCTAACATTTAGAAGTAATTGAGATGCTATCGACGATACAGACTAAACGGAAATATTTCACGGCTGCTTACATCCCGAGTACTGTGTAAATTTTCATTCCCCGTACAGGCAATAGGCGCCGTTTCTTCTAAATTGTTCAATCCTCTGCATATTTGGCAGACAATAAGAATGGGGTCCGTAGTACATTTACACGAATTTTCATTAGGATTGTGTGAAAGGCTCGGGAGTTAGAATTTCTTTACAGTACATGTCAAGCACGCCAATTGAAACTCAAATGCCAACAATTCATAACCCTGTTAAAAATAAAAGAATTGGTCTAGTGTTTTGTACAGTGTATAAAAAGGGAACTAGGTTGTAATTCAAGATCTAAGATCAAAGATCAAAGAAACGCAGATAAGATAACTGTACGATTTGGGAATCGGGGGTGGGTGGGTGAATTTTATATTATAACTTTCACTATAAAGTTTTTAAATATTATATTATAAATTAATACTAAATTTAATTCATATATATTTCATCACTGTATAAGCGTTGGAACATTTTTTTAAAAAACTATTTCAGTATTAATATGTATCTATAAAACTCAATGTCCATTAATTTAACGAACGAGCTTCGAGGACTCTGCATTGCCTGTTACGTATGACCGTTACGCTTTTACAGCAGTACACGTGAATATTCCTAATTTTGATGCGTGTTGTTTCCGGAGGGTGTTGAAAAGGCTCGAGCTTGATCTTCAAGCACATTTGTACTTCGTCGTAAAGACGTGTCGAGTACAGGACATAGATCGAAAGGTCAGATCTAAATTAGGTGATCCAGGCACTTAAACCGTGTAAGAAATGTCAGTTTGAAAATGCCATACTAGGGTCAAATCGAAAGTAGAATTTTGAGGTGTGGATCTCGGATTCGGTTAACGACAATAAGGGAAGTCCTAGAACAATGCCTGATGCATTTTACACATGTATTTTAGCGCTGAGAAGTTTTTTTTTCGTGTCGTTTACTAATATGATTGACTGTTTTATTTCAACAGGATTGATAAAATCGTGAAAAATGTAGAAATAACGAAATCAGTAACATGTAAATTTATTCGATAAAAGATCGATGACAGTAATTTTTTTTAACATTTAGAAGTAGTTCACACCCTATCATTGTTACAGAATAAACTCAAAACAAGAAATATACATTGCACCAGAAATATTTCACGGCTGCTTACATCCCGAATACTGTGTAAATTTTAATTCCCCGTACAGTCAATACGTGCTGTTTGATCTCAGGAATTTCTTTTTAATTGTTCAATCCTCTGCATATTTGGCAGACAATAAGAATGGGGTCCGAGGTACATTTACGCGAATTTTCATTAGGATTGTGTGAAAGGCTCGGGAGTTAGAATTTTTTTCTACAGTACATGTCAAGCACGCCAATTGAAACTCAAATGCCAAAAAATTCATAACCCTGTTAAAAATAAACGAATTGGTCTGGCGTTTTGTACAGTGTTTAAAAAGGGTACTAGGTTGTAATTATAGATCTTAGATCAAAGATCAAAAAACGCAGGTAAGATAACTTTACGATTTGGAGAATCGGGGGGGGGGGGTGACTTTTATATCAAACTTTCAATATTAAATTCTCAATATTACATTATAAATTATTACTTAATTTAATGCATATATTTGAACACTGTTTAGGCGTTGTAACTTTTTAAAAATTATAGCAGTATTAATATGTATCTATGAAACTCAATGTCCATTACTCTAACGAATGAGCACGTGGACTCTGCATTGCCTGTTACGTATGACCGTTACGCTTTTACAGCCTGAATCTTAAATCTTAACAATTTTATTTTTCGAAATTTCACGTGAATATTCCTATAAAAAGTCACTAGATATAGCGAGGGTTTTCATTTAACTAGCCGTTGACCGCTAGGTAGTGCGGCCGCGACCATGGCGACCAATTTTCTCGACCGCAAGCGAGAGATCGCTTACGTAATGGCACACAAACCCGGAGTTAATGCTTGCAGAACTTCACAAGAGTGACTCATAGTCCCCACGTAAAAGCTTTAAGAAAAGCATGGTATACTATTATGAAGTTTTTCTAATGAATTAAAGCATCCCGAATATAATAATACACTTTCTGCGGTGAATTTATGTCAGTTGTGCGTTTTTATCCAATCAATTCGGGAAATATGTCATTAGACGCAGAATTGCAAGCGCAACTTAAATAGCATGTTCTAAAATCGATCAAAGGTCGAATTTTAACAAAATGGCGGACAGTTGCAGGCCTTGTTGATTTTATAAATATATAGAGGGTAGACATGTATACATGGATATCGTTTGTTATTTACAAAATTAGCAGGAAAGCGCCTCCGTACGTTTAACAAATGTATTTCAGCGTTGAAAATTATTTGCTGTGTTGATTTCTCTTTGTTTCACCGTTTTATTTCAACACGATTGATAAATTTTTGATAAATGTAGAAATGACGAAATCAGTAACATGTAAATTTAGTCAGTAGTAAATCGATGACAGAAATTTTCACAGTTCTAACATTCAGAAGTAATTCATTTGCTATCGGCGATACAGACTAAACGGAAAACAAGAAATATACATGCACCAGAAATATTTCACGGCTGCCTACATCTCGTGTACTGCGTAAATTTTAATTCCCGGTACAGGTGATACGTGCCGTATGATCTCAGGACTTTCTTTCACTAAGTCCGATCCGCTCCATATTTAGCAAACATTAAGAATGGGGTCCGAGGTACATTTACGCGAATTTTCATTAGGATTGTGTGAAAGGCTCGGGAGTTAGAATTTTTTTCTACAGTACATGTCAAGCACGCCAATTGAAACTCAAACGCCAAAAAATTCATAACTCTGTTAAAAATAAACGAATTGCTCTGGTGTTTTGTACAGTGTTTAAAAAGGGTACAAGGTTGTAATTAAAGGTCTAAGATCAAAGATCAAAGAAACGCAGGTAAGATAACTTTACGATTTTGGGAATCGGAGGGTGGAATTTTATATTAAATTTTTTATATTAAATTCTAAATAATACGTTATAAATTATTACAAAATTAAATGCATAAAATTATATCAGTATTAATATGTATCTATGGTACTCAATGTCCATTACTCTAACGAATGAGCTACGCGGACTCGAAACGTTGTTCAAAAGTTCACGTGAATATTCCTATAAAAAGTCAGTGGACTCCTCAATTAATTTCACACAGCGAGGGTTTTCATTTAATTATTGCGCTATCGTGCAAGCACCTACCACACGTATTGTAACACTGGATTTTAATTTTGAACTGCATTTTCTTTGAACGCTTTAATTAAGAGTATTTATACTATTTTTGTAACCGATTTTGTTCTATTAAATTCTGTATTGTATTTAATATTTTGAATATACAATCTGACAATGATTTTATTCAATGCTAAATAAATTAAAATTACATCTGTCGTGTAAGATAAAGGTATGTGCTATCAAATCAACATATGTTAACAAAATAAATACAGTACTGTATTTATTATCAAGATTGAATTTGGAACATACAAAGGATCAATGAACATGTGCGATAAAGTAAAAAAACATGAAGCAAGTGTTATTAGACTTTCGCGAATCGCATGCACGCCCATTCGCCCGGGATATTCACGGCCATATGCGGGGAATAAATTATATTTTTGTGTACTCAGAGCTCCGTGGCCATGTTCGGCTTAAAATGTTTAATAACTTATTTTATTTAAACAACATATAACTATTTCAAAAGAAATAGCCCTCTTTTCAATGACATTTATACTGAAATATCTACCGTTTTTCATTATGAAGCTAAAGGAGATTAATCATTTAAAGATTTAATGATTTTTGTGTTAGAGTATTGTGGATATTTTTTGTTACAACTATTTAGATTTACTTATCCACCATTAATCTTTTGTCTGACGATGCTTAAGATAGGAAATATAAACATTTACTTTAAACAATTCTTTGTGAACCCATAAATGTAAGACGCGAATCTTGTGTATTAGATAACCGCTGACCGCTAGGAAGACCAGCCGTGACCATGGCGACCGATTTTCTCGGCCGCGAGCTAGGGATCGGTTACGTAATGGTACAAACAGAGATCATAAACCAGATTAATGCTTGCAGAACTTAACAAAAGTGACATATAATCCTCACGTCAAAGCTTTAAAAATATAATGCATACTGTTATGAAACTTTTTCGAATAAATTAAAGCATCCTGAATACAATTATACATGTTCTGTGGAGAATTAATGTCAGTTGTACACAATGGCTTTTCGTTAACTTGTCAAATGAAAACAGGTACATGTTAACAAGTAAAGGTTTTTACATACATATTACACAATACCTTAACAAAGTAACATTATAGTGACATTGGTACGATCCCAATGAACAACTATTTCAGCGACAGCCATATCAAATTCCTAACCGTTTTTGAGTTATTTCGCAAATACTTTCAAGGAATCTAGGCCCTTAATTGAAGGGGCCAGCCCCTTTTCAATGGTGTCAAACGAAAGCCCATAATATTCTGCACAACTTTTATTATACATGTCTTAACAAAATATTTTTTGTTTAAAATATAAAAAGGAAAACATGTGTAAATTTTTGCACCTTTTGGAATCCTATAATTTGACCCCCTACCTTTTTCTAAATAAAAAACGTAATCAATAAACAAAAAGAAGTGTGCAAAACTTCAATTTCCCTGTTATTTAAATTCGTTGGATTCTCATTCCCTGCTATTATAAGCTCGGAGCCTTTGTCTTCTAACCAAAGACCCTAAAAAAATTTTTAAGGGGAATAACTCGTTAACAGAAGTGAGATTTTACAGTTGATGACATGACATATTTAGTGTTTTGTAAAGTCTATTCGTCCTAAAAATTTTGGCAAAAATCTTTCAAAAATAAGCAAGATATGAAGCCTCAAAGTTTGCGTCTTGGAAAAATATAAAATAAAGAAAAATACGAATAACTTCCGTATTCGGAATTTCCGGACAATTATTCTAACCAGGTGACCTAAACTAGCATGTCCTCTATCCTTCCTGAAAATTTCAGCTTTCTATCTTTAGTCGTTTTTGAGAAAGTGCGTCGACAAAAAGTCAAGAAAAAAATACAAAATGGCGGATAAGTCCAAACCGGAAGTGATTTTGACAAAATCGAAAAAGATGTATAAACTTCAGATGATAATAGATCGATGCTGAAAATTTGACGGAAATCCGATGACACATCTCTGAGAAATCTTCTGCACAAAAATTGTAAAGAAAAAAAAGAAAAGAAGAAAAACTAGAGCAAAGCTCGTTGCAAAGCAACGAGTGGGTCTTCCGTTAATGTCAAACGTAAAGCTAGAAGTACCTCTAAGAAGCAGAGTTCTTAAACTAGTAACAAAAGTAACTTAAGTACAAAAAGATAAAAAAATAAAATGATTCTTGGTACGACTTAACAAAATCAGAAAGATTTAAAGTACGAATTTACAAAAACTAACTATTTCAAGAACGACATAACAAAAAATCCGGATGTTTTTATGTACGACTAAAAATTTTCGAATTATTTTAGGTACAAGTGAACTTAACTTTGAACTAACATCTATTTTTTAAACCTAGAATGCAGAATTAAAATTTCCGTAAAAATCAATTTTTAACGCTTATATAACGTAATCAATAGTCAGATTTTTAACCAGATTTCAGTTTTAAATTTAGCTTGATGAGCTCTTTTTCCGTTTATGATTAATAACAAACTATATCTCCGGAAATAGTATTGATGAAGAGATTTTTGAGCCCTCCTGGCCCCTAATTTGAGGGGCCAGCCACCTTTTTTTGATATCAAATAAAAGGTCTTGTAAATATAAACATATTTTGTTCAACAAGTGTTCAAGAATTGTTGACCGTTCAAGTTATACCTGAATAACTGTGTTTTAGGGGCCGACACTTAAACTCCTTAATGGGGCCGCCAACAAAAAACTTTAAGGTAGCATTTTGTTTAAACATTATTCTGAGCAACTGTTCCTTTACATCGCTTTTCAAAGGGTTGACCTTCGAATTCCGTACCGTGTGCTTGTTGCAACTCAATTGTCAGAAACTTACTGATGTATAGTTTACTTTATTATACTTCTTTGAATATTTTCTATATAAATTTACTATGAACTAGACAACACTGAGATGGTGACCATTTAAAAGGACCTCGCTTAAATTATTTCAGAGGATTTTGCTTTGATCTCGACCTACAACATAGAACTTTTTCCAGCTGGCATAAAATTCCTAATTTAATCTAACATACAGATAATATTTGTTAAGTCTGAACAAGATTAAGCCACTGGGAAATAATTTACGGTCTAAAACTGATTTAAAAGAGATCTGCTATAACCTTCACATTGACTTTGTTCAAGGTCACTGCATGCCATTAACCAAAAAGCGCTGTTTAGGTAAAGTATTAGTCAAATAGGGGCTAAAAGGAGAGTATATATATGCTCTTGAAATAAGGATTTTTGTGTGATCTGATATGACCTTGTCACTTGATCTACACCATTGCATATCCTTTGATCAAAGGCATCATGTAGGTGAAGTATGAGCCAGATTGGAGCATAGGGAAATAAGATATACTCCAGACAAGGATTTTTTTTTATATAATTCTGCTCTGACCTTCACAGTTGACCTTAAAAAATGGTTCAAGGTCACTACACACCCTTTATTCAAAAGCTCTGTTTATGTGAAGTCTGAGCCAAATTGGGTTAAGTAGAAAGTATAAATGTTCTGAAAAAATTTTTTTCGCGTGATCTGATATGACCCTGACCCTTTACCTACAAAATTTATTCAAAGTCAGTGCACATCGTTTGACTATAGACACTCTGTGAGTGAAGTATTAGCCCGATTGGACCAAAGGGAGAGAAGATATGATTGTATATATAATTCTGCTTTGACCTTAGACTTTTACCTAGAAACATAGTTCAAGGTCACTGCACACCCTTTACCCAAAGGCACTCTGTGGATAAGGTATGAGCCAGATTGGGCCAATGGGAGAGAAGCTTTGCTCCGGACAAGCGATCTCAGATGGACGAACTGACAGACGGACTGACAGACGAACAAACTGATCACTATAGGGCGCCCGCATAAACATGCTTTTCTATCTAATCGTGAATGGTTTCTGTGCTATCTGCCCATGGTGAATAGTCATCAAAACCATTCATCGGCAGCATTCGATTTCCCTCCTTTTGAAACTCGGAACACCTCTGACATAATTTGATTGCTGCATTAAATTCAAAGTCCGATAACTCCAATTTGTTTATCATCAGAAAATTCTGCATCGCCGACAAATGAAGGTTTCTTCGGTATAATAAAATACCTATTTACATACTATTCGGACAATAGCAAGTTTGTTGCTTCGCCTCGTGAAATAGTTGCTGTCTTGAGGGACAATAAATTTGCTATCATCCTTATAGCCAGTAAATAGGTATACAATGTTCCATCCACCTACATTTCGAGTTATATAACCTCCCTTTGTAACCTGCAATTTCACTGTGTAAAGTCAACACAAATGTCATAGCCCCAAGTTTCACAATTTACTTCTGCTTCTCATGTACTTAACATTAGGAGCCTTCATATTGCATACCAATTCCAACAAGCGACATCCATCTAACTAATGATAATCATCAAAATTCATTTCATGAATCTTAACAACACTCATAGCCTTCAAGTACAGCAACTCTCAATTTTACAAATAGATTAACAGGTACTTTATCCGAAACTGTCCCTTGCTACCTTTAACTTAGTACACTAACACTTTATGAAAAGATGTTTTGTCTTAGACTAAGAAAGCTAATGCAATTCTGAGAAAAAGTATACCACATATTGCCAATTCCATTGAGGTTTAATAAAAATATGGCCATTTAAGTGAACCCACCATTTTTACTTTCCTCTATTCAACACAGATTCATAGGGTTCTCTATAGTAAATCATCTTTACCTGACCTTTTAGAGGTCAATTATTGTTCAACCTGCCTTAATAAGAAACTTTTTTCAATACAACATACATCTACATGATATTATCATGATAAAAGCATCACATTGATTAGAAATGCCCTTACATGTATACCCACCCCCTATCTTTTGATTTTCATAAAAATTCATGGTTTGAAATCTTTTACCTAATTTTATGAAACTTGTGGCAGTTTCTTTGAGTCATTTCTCACACATATTTGAAATCAATCATCAATGATACTAAAATTTGCTCTTTTTTTTTGTTTATTAAGTGATTAGAAGCATTTGAATTAACAAATAGACATGCTTTCCTGCATGTGATTTCTTGTTTTCATGAAAAAAAAGTAAGCTAACAATCATATTTAGTGAATATCTAATATATTCTGGTTTCTAGTCTCCTTTTAACCATGCTAAAACAGTAAGTCCTACAAGTTAGACATCTGTCTCAAATTAAAATTAAATTCAAACACACCTGGGTAGCTGGAGACAGAGGAGAATTCAATGAAAAATGATCAAATTTTACATGTTTTCCTACATTTTTATGTATATATACATTAAAAAGGTAAAAATATGTTGTATCTTGTTTATTTCAAAAGTAATTATCATAGCAGATGTTATTTCAAGGTCAAATGTACATTTACATATCCTACATGTAATCTTAATGGTAACAATTGAAAAGAGGGGGATGATTTTTCAATTATGTAAACACATCTAAATATTATTATAAAATACAAAATAAAGGAAATATAATTGCATACATTTATTGAAAAATAAATTTTAACAACTAACAATTGTAAATTTGTTTAAACAGCCTTAATTTTGTTTTTCATAATTTCTTATCAAACACAAACCACAACAAGGCATGATGCTTTCTTAAAGTTCCATTAATGTTCATGAATTATCCGATTTAATTTGAATTACCGGTAAATAGTCTGAAGAACACAAGGATTATGCATGTGGGTAGAGGTGACAGGTTAACCTTAAGAGCTGAAACCACAAGAATCAACAGGTACAAGCCTTGTGGTCGTCATGTGGTAACAACAGTCCGTTTTGAGCTGAAATTGAAAAAAAAATCAATTAGCTGTGTTAACATACATGTACTAATACATGTAATAGCTGTGTTTACATTAACATATGCATAGTATTTCTGGAAAAAATACACTGGCCATGCAGTGTAATAAGTATGACATATCCCAATACATAACATTAACAATTAGGCACTACAAAAACAAAACGTCCTAATACAACATTATTATATTACAGGTATAGACACATCAAATTAAGAGAGAGAGAGAGAGAGAGAGAGAGAGAGAGAGAGAGAGAGAGAGAGAGAGAGAGAGAGAGAGAGAGAGAGAGAGAGAGAGAGAGAGAGAGAGAGAGAGAGAGAGAGAGAATATTAGAGTTTTACTTGTGCGATCGAAAGTCAATATTTCAATTCGTAAACAACTGTAACAAGGGGATTTTACCCATCCGAACAGCGTCAAAGTATAAGCTTTTGCTATACCATGTTTTATCAATTCTACTTAGGGTTTATTTTCGAATAAATATAGTGAAAGTTTTTTTTCTTATTAATTTCATGTTTTAAAAACAATACTATGTAAAATGTGCATAAAATTTCATGAACAATTTTACAAAGCTTTGGATTTTGGTTGCACATTCAAAAAATAAGGAATTGATAACATGCGAATTTTAAAATTCAATGCACTGTTGATTTCTTTTACTAGACAGAGATATTTTTGTTACAAAATTTAGTTGCTGTCTGATATGCTTTGCCAAGATTAAAAGCACGAGAGAGAGAGAGAGAGAAAGAGAGAGAGAGATCTGAGGCACATGCAGTAAAAATTATTACATATATTTGTCTTACTTTAAAAACTGTTACATACAATGTAGATGTGATATGCATGTAAAGTTTATCTAAAATGCATGAATATGTATAAAAGAAAAACTAATCTCAAACAAATTACTATGCTTCTGTGAAACAATTAAATCTTGAGAAGAATATTTTATAGATATCAGGGAACACTAACCTAAAATCAGAGCTTGATATAATTATTATATATTATATATATATATATATATATATATATATATATATATATATATATATATATATATATATATATATATATATATATATATATATATATATATATATTATAATATGAAGTTCTTTTCATCTTGCACTCTGTTTTACATGCTCTTTCACGAGCGACAACCATATATAACGCTTAACAGAGAGCAAGACGAAAGGTCTAATTTTAATTAGATTGAACATTTACCATGTCAATTATATTTTTTTTAATTAAGCACAAGCCTGTCTGAGTTTTTTAATTTATAAATTAGATGAAAGGCGATATGATAAAGATCTGTTATATTCGAATATTTAAGGTAAAGTTATCATCATGCAAACATGCACTCTAATTACAACATTCTACTCTTGTGTACCTTGGGACCACCACCCCTTTTAATTGCACTGTTTTACAGTGTATGATGTGTTGTTCAATACACAATAAGACATACGTATACATAGCAAAACAATAAATAGAAATTCAAAAGAGTGATGTGCATAGCATACACGTGAAAATACACTGGAAAGAAAATATTCCGAGATTCCTCTGACTCTAACACCAGCTTTTAAATTGTGACGCTCGTCAAAATCGGAGGTTAGAGTCAGAGGAATCTCGGATTAGATTGAAAAGTACAAATACTTTAAAAAGAAAAAGTCTACACGACATATCATGAATTGAGACATACCTTTATAATCTCTCATACGATAGTTGAGCTGAATTTTCCACTATCGACGTATTGCAAGTCATGCCTCTTTTAAAAATGTTCACACACCGCTATCAGCTGTTCTTCGCAGTCA
This sequence comes from Magallana ariakensis, assembly GCA_020458035.1. NCBI lineage: Eukaryota > Metazoa > Mollusca > Bivalvia > Ostreida > Ostreidae > Magallana > Magallana ariakensis. The sequence goes on from CM035811.1 coordinate 72,011,807, forward strand.
AAACATGGCGAGTTGACATGGTGGATCGTACGATAATTATTTCGATTAAAAACTAATAAGTTTGTGTTTAATATGCAGAACACAGATTAACATACATTACATTACATTATTGCATTCATTTTTGAAATAAATAATTACAATAGAATATTCATATTTGAAATCTTAACAAACTCATATTAACTGTAGTGATCCAATTTTATCTACATTGAACGTGTTGTTCTATTATTCAACAACTGAAAGATCTGCGACGATTAGGCCATATATAGGAACAATACTGCGATTAAAATAACACTCTTACCAAATTTCAGAAAAGACTTTCGATAGCTTTTCGCTGTTAGAATCGGGATCTGTGTCTTCAATTTCAGCTGCTTTGTTTTTGTTATGATTCCTGTTGACAGAATTTTCTCTTTTTCCAAAGAAATTTTACACATTCAACGTAATTATCAATCGAATTAACGAAATCGTTTCAATAAACACTCAGATAAATAGTTAAAAATTTATGACATGTACGAATTGTTTTCAGCAGGAGTTACTTTCAGTGTGAATTTTGCACTATTTTCTAAATCTTGTCTGCGTAATCAAAATTTCCGGAAAAATCAATATATAAACTCCGTTATCTCTACAATTCATCATCCGATTTTATAACAGATTACAGTTTTGTGTTTAGCTTTGCGAACTCCACAATATGCATATAATTGTATGTTCTTTAAAAAGTTTTATGACCAGTACGAATTGATTTCAGTAGAAGTTACTTTCAGTGTGAATTTTGCACTATTTTCTAAACCTTGACTGCGGAATAAAAATTTCCGGAAAAATCAATATTTGAAACCAAATATCCCTAATATGCGTAGTCCGATTTTAAAACGGATTTCAGTGTTAGATTCAACTGAATGTGCTCTACAAAACACGTCTACGATTTTGATTTGATCAAAAAATTTAATTTTTCGAAAAATATGATTCACTTCCGGTTTCGACCGGAAGTAGCGGATTTTCATTTCCAGTCTTATGACAGAGGTAAAATGACAAAATCATAACCACGGAAAATTTCAAGCCTGTATCTTAAAGCGTTTTTGAGAAAAGCCCCGGACAAAATGACTTTTTTTAATTTTTAAAAATGAGGTTACGTCAAAACGGAAGTGACGTTGTCATTGGAACTTTAATATCTTCAAAGGACGTTAACTAGCAACGATCCCTGAAAGTTTCATTGAAATCGGTTTAAAACTTTTTGAGTTATGAAGCCGAAAAGGAGTCAGAAAAAAAAGAAAAAGTATAATAACTAGAGCAAAGCTCGTTGCAAAGCAACGAGTGGGTCTTCCGTTAATGTCGAGAGTAAAGCTAGATATTACTGTAAGGAGCAACGTTCTTAAACCATTATTCTTGGTACGAGTTAACAAAATCCGAATTATTCTAAGTACGAATTAACAAAAGCATTATCGATTTCAAGAACGACTTAGCGAATACAAATCGGAATGTGTTCAAGTACGACTTAACAATATTCGAATTATTTAAGTACGAGTTAATTTCACTTTGAACATAACACTATTTTCTTAACCAAGAATGCGGAATCAAAATTTCCGGAAAAATCAATTTTTAAGCCCCTATATCTCTGTAATGAATCGTCTGATTTTAAAACGGATTTCAGATTTAAATTAAGCTTAATAAGCTCTAATTTTGCTTTTATGATTTATAACAAATTATCGCTCAAAACAGTTATTATAAAAAGAATTTGTAGCCCTACTGGCCCCTAATTTAAGGGGTCAGCCCCTTTTTCTTGATATCAAATGAAAGGTCTCGCAAATATAAACATATTTTTTTCAACAAGTGTTCACGAATTGTTAGCCGTTCTAGAGATATCTGAACAACTGTGTTTAAGGGGCCGACCCTTCAACTCCTTACCGGGGCCACCAACAAAAAAATTTAAGATATCATATTGTTAAAAACATTACTCTGAGCAACTTTTCTTCTACAATGCTTTTCAAAATGTTTCTCCCTTTTTAGATATTGATGATCAGAGTTTAGGACTTCTGGCCCCTTGAAACCCCTAATTACGTAACATATGACTTAGGTATGGCACTGTATAGATAAAAAGCTGTACAATGAACATTCTTGCTTCTATAATTAATAACAAAGTATTTTTCAGTAAAGAGTTATTATATAAGGATTTAGAGCCCTTTTGGCCACCAATTTTAGGGGCCAGCCCTTTTTTCTTGATATCAAAAAAAGGTCTCGTAAATATAAACACATTTTGTTCAACAAGTGTTCAGGAATTATTGACCGTTTTTAAGATATCTGAACAAATGTGTTTTAGGGGCCGACCCTTAAACTCCTTACTGGGGCCACCAACAAATTTTTTTTAGGTAGCATATTGTTGAGAACATTATTTTAAGCATTTTTTGTTCTACAATGCTTTTCAAAATATTTCTCCTTTTCTAGATATTAATGATCAAAGTTTTGGACTTCTGGCCCCTTGAAATCCCTAATTACGTAACATATGACTTAGGTATGATACTGTATAGATAAACAGCTGTACAATAAACATCTTTGCTTCTATAATTGATAACAAATAATTGTTCAGTAAAGAGTTATTGCAAAAAGACTTTAGAGCCCTCTTATCCCCTAATTTGAGGGGCCAGCCCCTTTTTCTTGATATCAAATGAAAGCCCGGGGAAATTAAAACAACTTTTGCATTACATGTTTTAACAAAATTTTTTCAGTTTTAAAAATATTTCAGAAAATGTGCAAAATTTTTGTGAAAAAAAATTGTGCCAATTTTCGACCTCAGGCGAGCTTCAACGCCTTGCGTATTATCCATATTTTAAAACAATGCGGTACATCTAAAGACTTTCATCTACAATCCCTGTAAATTTCAACTTTCTATTTTGAATAGTTTCAGAGGAGTTGCGTGGACAAAATGACCCTTAAATTTTCATTAAATCGTCAATATCTTAAACCGAAAGTGACGTCATCAAAAAATTTAACTGAAAACATTTATCCCCTCCAATGCTCTATAAGTCCTGAAAGTTTGGTGCAAATCGAGTGAATAGTTCTCGAGAAATAAAGCTTTGAAGAAGGCAGAAAAAGAATATTAAGAATAACTAGAGCAAAGCTCGTTGCAAAGCAACGAGTGGGTCTTCCGTTAATGTCGAAAGAAAAGCTAGATGTTCCTGTAAGAAGCAGAGCTCTAAATCCAATACCAGGAGTTTTAAAACAAAAAGATATAAAAAATCGAATAATTCTTGGTACGGCTTAACAAAATCCGAATGACTTTAAGTACGAATTAACAAAACTCTTACCGAATTCAAGAACGACTTGACAAAAAAAATCCGAATGTGTTTAAGAACGACTTAACAAATATTGAATCATTCTAGGTACGAGTTAATTTAACTTTGAACATAACACTATTTTCTTAACCAAGAATGTGGAATCAAAATTTCCGGAAAAATCAATTTTCAAACCCCTATATCTCTGTAATGCATCGTCCGATTTTAAAACGGATTTCAGATTTAAATTAAGCTTAATAAGCTCTAATTTTGCTTTTATGATTTATAACAAATTATCGCTCAAAACAGTTATTATAAAAAGAATTTGTAGCCCTACTGGCCCCTAATTTAAGGGGTCAGCCCCTTTTTCTTGATATCAAATGAAAGGTCTCGCAAATATAAACATATTTTGTTCAACAACTGTTCACGCATTGTTAACCGTTCTAGAGATATCTGAACAACTGTGTTTTAGGGGCCGACCCTTAAACTCCTTACTGGGGCCACCAACAATTTTTTTTAAGGCAGCATATCGTTGAGAACATTATTTTAAGCATTTTTTCTTCTACAATGCTTTTCAAAATATTTCTCCTTTTCTAGATATTAATGATCAAAGTTTTGGACTTCTGGCCCCTTGAAACCCCTAATTACGTAACATATGATTAAGGTGTGGTACTGTATAGATAAACAGCTGTACAATAAACATTTTTGCTTCTATAATTGATAACAAATTATTGTTCAGTAAAGAGTTATTGCAAAAAGACTTTAGAGCCCTTTTGGCCCCTAATTTGAGGGGCCAGCCCTTTTTTCTTGATATCAAATGAAAACCCGTGGAAATTGAAACAACTTTTGCATTACATGTTTTAACAAAATATTTATACATCAAAAGATATTTGAGAAAATGTTCGAAAATTTTGTGAAAAAATTTGGTCCTTATTTTCAGGTTCAGGCGAGCTTCGAGGCCTTGCGCAATTTTAATAATTGGAAGCAGGGGGGTACAACTTCAGACTTTAATCTACAATCCTGGAAAAATTTCAAGCTTCTATCTTGATTAGTTTCGGAGGAGATGCGTGGACAAAATGACCCTTAAAAATTTACAAAATCGTCAATATCTGAAACCGGAAGTGACGTCATCATTTGAAAATTTGACAATATGTAGCGCTGATGATGCTTAATCAGTCCTGAAAATTTCGTGCAAATCGGTCAAATAGTTTTTGAGAAATAACGCTCCAAAAAAGTCAGAAAAAGAAAAAAAAAGAATAACTAGAGCAAAGCTCGTTGCAAAGCAACGAGTGGGTCTTCCGTTAATGTCGAAAGTAAAGTTTGAAGTTCCTGTAAGAAGCAGAGTTGTCATACGAATAACAAAAGTAACTTTTAAAAAATCAAAAAAAAATCGAATTATTCTTGGTACGACTTAACAAAATCCGAATGATTGTAAGTACGACTTAACAAAAACCTTAACGATTTCAAGAACGACTTGACAAAAAAAAATCCGAATGTGTTAAAGTACGACTTAACAAATTTCGAATTATTTTAGGTACGAGTTAATTTAACTTTGAACTTAATACTATTTTCTTAACCCAGAATGCGGAATCAAAATTTCCGGAAAAAACAATTTTTAAACCCCAATATCTCTGTAATGCATTGTCTGATTTTAAAACGGATTTTTGTGTTAGATTCAGCTCTATAAACTCTACAAAACACATTTACATTTTTAATTTGATTAAAAAATTCAAATTTTCAAAAAAATTTATTCACTTCCGGTTTCGACCGGAAGTCACGGACTTCCATTTCCAGCCTTATTGCACAGGTAAATTGACAAATTCATAACCACGGAAAATTTCAAGCTTCTCTCTTAAAGCGTTTTTGAGAAATGCCCCGGACAAAATGACTTTTTTAAAATTTTAAAAATGACGTAACGTCAAAACGGAAGTGACGTTGTCATTGAAACTTTAACATCTTTGAGGGACGCTGACTTGCAACAATCGCTGAAAGTTTCATTGAAATTAATTGAAAACTTTTTGAGTTATGAAGCCGAAAAGGAGTCAGAAAAAAAAGAAAAAGTATAATAATAATAAAAAGAAACCGAAGAATAACAAAAGGGTCTTCCGTTGGAAACGGAAGACCCTAATAACTAGAGCAAAGCTCGTTGCAGAGCAACGAGTGGGTCTTCCGTTAATGTCGAAAGAAAAGCTAGATGTTCCTGTAAGAAGCAGAGCTCTTAAACCAATACGAGGAGTTTTAAAACAAAAAGATATAAAAAATCGAATAATTCTTGGTACGACTTAACAAAATCCGAATGACTTTAAGTACGAATTAACAAAAACCTTAACGATTTCAAGAACAACTTGACCAAAAAAATCCGAATGTGTTTAAGAACGACTTAACAAATATCGAATCATTCTAGGTACGAGTTAATTTAACTTTGAACATAACACTATTTTCTTAACCAAGAATGTGGAATCAAAATTTCCGGAAAAATCAATTTTTAAACCCCTATATCTTTGTAATGCATCATCCGATTTTAAAACGGATTTCAGATTTAAATTAAGTTTAATAAGTTGAACATTTTTGCTTCAATAATAAATAACAAATTATTTTTCAGTAAATAGTTATTATTTAAAGACTTTGTAGCCCTCCTGGCCCCTAATTTGAGAGGCCAGCCCCTTTTTCTTGATATCAAATGAAAGGTCTTGCAAATATAAACATATTTTGTTCAACAACTGTTCACGAATTGTTAACCGTTCTAGAGATATCTGAACAACTGTGTTTTAGGGGCCGACCCTTAAACTCCTTAATGGAGTCACCAACAAAAAAGGTTTAGGTATTATATTATTAAAAACATTATTTTGAGCAACTTTTCTTCTACAATGCTTTTCAAATTATTTCTCCTTTTCTAGCTATTACTGATCAGAGTTTTGGACTTCTGGCCCCTTGAAACCCCTAATTACGTAAAATATGACTTAGGTATGGTACTGTATAGATAAATAACTGTACAAAGAATATTTTTGCTTCTATAATATATAACAAATTATTTTTCAGTAAAAAGTTATTATTAATAGACTTAAGAGCCCTCTTGGCCCCTAATTTAAGGGGCCAGCCCTTTTTTCTTGATATCAAATGAAAGATCTCGCAAATATAAACATATTTTGTTCAACAAGTGTTCAGGAATTGTTGATCGTTCTAGAGATATCTTAACTAATGTGTTTTAGGGGCCGACCCTTAAACTCCTTACTAGGGCCACCAACAAATTTTTTTTAGGTAGCATATTGTTGAGAACATTATTTTAAGCATTTTTACCTCTACAATGCTTTTCAAAATATTTCTCCTTTTCTTGATATTAATGATCAAAGTTTTGGACTTCTGGCCCCTTGAAACCCCTAATTACGTAACATATGATTAAGGTATGGTACTGTATAGATAAACAGCTGTACAATAAACATTTTTGCTTCTATAATTGATAACAAATTATTGTTCAGTAAAGAGTTATTGCAAAAAGACTTTAGAGCCCTCTTGGCCCCTAATTTGAGAGGCCAGCCCTTTTTTCTTGATATCAAATGAAAGCCCGTGGAAATTGAAACAACTTTTGCATTACATGTTTTAACAAAATATTTATACATCAAAAGATATTACAGCAAATGTTCGAAAATTTCGTGAAAAAATTTGGTCCTAATTTTCAGGTTCAGGCGAGCTTCAAGGCCTTGCGCAATTTTAATAATTGGAAGCAGGGGGGTACAACTTCAGACTTTAATCTACAATCCTGGAAAAATTTCAAGCTTCTATCTTGATTAGTTTCGGAGGAGATGCGTGGACAAAATGACCCTAAAAAATTTACAAAATCGTCAATATCTGAAACCGGAAGTGACGTCATCATTTGAAAATTTAACAATATGTAGCACCGATGATGCTGAATCAGTCCTGAAAATTTAATGCAAATCGGTTGAATAGTTTTTGAGAAATAACGCTCCAAAAAAGTCAGAAAAAGAAAAAAAAGAATAACTAGAGACGAGCTCGTTGCAAAGCAACGAGTAGGTCTTCCGCCGGAGCTGGGTCGTTAAAATGCGCATCAATGTAAAGAAATACGGCTTGAAAACGATATTTTGTAGATCAACCATTAAATATCTTGTCCGGGAGTTTTTCTTAAAATCTGAATGACATATACTGCCAACAATGTTAAACATTATATTTGTTGCATTTTTGTGACGTCAAATGTGCATTGTTATCACGTGAGGATACCGGTATTATCCTTACATTGCAATTTTTCGAATTATATCGCAGCGGCGCCGGTGATTGATGAAAATAAGTCATAAATATTTTTAATAGATATTCTTTTTTTGTCATATTTTTTGAGGCTCTTGCTTGGGCTTGACATAGAATTTTCTTATTTTAAAGATATTGTTAAAACATGTCATGAAATCAATAAATTGAGGTACATTTTTACATACTAGTATTAATAGCAATTTAGATATAATTTAATTGGGGTATACTCGTCGGTATCGCAAGCATGATATATTCGTTGACAATTTTACGTAAATATTTGAAAATCTTGTTGATCTTTCACCTGTGCCAAGTTGTTTTAAAATTTCTTCATAATTTTTTTACATTAGCAGGGAGAGTCTCCAACGACTGATTTATGAATTAAATTTTTTTTTAACTTGAAGCGAAGCTTTAAATCAGTCTATTAATCGATATTGATTATTGATGTGAATGAAAGCATTAGCGTCAGCATCTATCTGATGGAAATAGGCGGTGTTAGTACTGTTTCAATATGATTTTCTTTTAAAGTTGTGATACGTTCCCTGAGATGTATCGAATGGAATGCAGATCGTGACGTCAAAAGAGATTTAAGGTTTCGCGTTGATGAGGTTTTTTGGTTAATTCTTCCTTCGATACGATGATCATTAGAAGAATTATTATATTCATTTTTACCATTTAATGAATCATTTTTTTCAAAATTAAAATGTGAAATTTCATTGATCAAAGATGTTTCTTGTTTAAATGAAGTGGCGCACATGAATTCAAGAGCAGCAAAGATATTCAAAATGGATGCGCCTTCAACTGATGCAGAGGTATTGAGCTGAATTTTGTTGATAAAAGACATAGGAAAAGTTGAAATCGGAACCGGCTGAATTAAACACAAAAGGGATATACATGCGATGGTTTTTGAATTTATTATTTGTGTAGCAAGATTCGTTAAAACTGGCTTTTTTAGAGTAAGATTGTTGGAATATGCAACTATGCATACCGTGTAAGGAGGCGCGATCGTGGACGAAAATAGTTTATCTGTCAACAAAGGATAGTATGTATGTGCGAGTTTTGCAAATTTTGTTGATAGCGAGTGAGGTACATATCGATAAGTGATATATCTGGAGCTGGGAATACGCAGAGCGAGGTGATGCATTACTCATAGGTTTGTTTTGCGATGCTTATTCTTATGACCGATCAAGTGCCTGCGTTAAGTTGAAAATAACCGTTACCAAATTTGCACAGCAGTGTTTCTGTGATTGGAGTGAAAGCGTATGGGTTTATATGAACAGCGAGCTTCGACGTAAATGTTGATCGTTGGTTTCGAGCAGACGAAATCGTGAAGAGACGCCTAAGTATTATTTTACTAAATTAGATAATGTGTTTTGTTCATTTTTAAAGGTATAACTTTCAATTTTTCATCTTTATAATGTTGTATTTTGTTTGCTGACAAATAAATAGGTACAATTTTACATTTTGTTGACCATGTTTATTTGGAATATTCCCGTTCTATAAATAGTGTTAAATCAGAACAGTTGAGAAAAGTAGATGACTGGTAGAAATTTTATTGATACAGGGATGAAAGAAATTTTTCGACAAATCAGAAGCGCCAATATGTTATCAAACTGATTAATATTAATTGGTTATGATGACATGTTCTATGAGGAGCAGGGGTAGCTTTAACATAGCAGCGTGAGGTAATTCTATATTATTAACTGAAAACCCATTTCAAAATCAGCAATACAGAAACAAGTTCCTGTTTTGAGGTGTGGAAGTTTATAAACAGATTAATTTCATGGTTCAAAAGTTGTTGATTTTGGTTTGTTGATTTCTGTCTATTGATTTGTTCTGGGGGTTTACATCATTTGAGACCCATACTTCTACCTTTGATCTTTTTTGCGATTTAGTTTTTGTTATTGCTTTATGTGTTTGAACGTTCAAAACGATTTCTTTATAAGCCATTTATCGTCGTAATCAATATGAGGTGCATGTATCAACTTTATGCAAAAAATGAAGATTAATAAATGCAGATGACATTATGTTTAAGGACGATTTTCTCTGAGTAAATTTGAGCTGAAATAGGTTTAGTTTGAAACTCATTTGTGTCTTAATTTTGTAAATCTAGTAAATGTTAGTGATGTATAGAGATATATTTTGATTTGAAATTATTTTTCTTTTCTTCTGATGTTGTCATTGATAGCATTAAGAGGTAATTTTGAAGCCTATAGCCGAATGATTTCATAAAAGATGAGCGACATGAAATGGGCGTGTCTTATATGCAATCGGAGAAATCGGTATTGGTTGCTCTGCGTTGTAATTCATATCAAGTGGTACATGAAAGGAAAAAGTGGTTGTAAATTTTTTTTGATATTTATTTATTTTAAAAATAAAATGAATATGAGTAATAAGATATCATTCTTTGAATATATGAGGTGATGATTGCGATCGGGGCGTGGTCAAATCTAATTTATTGGATTTGACAACGATCCGACCGATATGGTTAGTGATATTTTTGTGGCGAAATCTGTGACCGCTTTTTTTTTCACGGTGCTTGGTAATTCGTCTGGAACTGCATCCGCGGTGTGCAGTACGAATAGGGTGAGGGAATGTTGGCGGAAACTCATACAAAGTATGAGTCGTATGCGCGCTGTAGACCATATGGTAAAACAAGCATTACCGATTGTCCGCCAGTATACAGTTCCAGAGTTATGTTCTTATTCACCAGTTCAATCGAAGATTAAAGCTATACATTCTATAATTTTCGTCAATTTTGAATAATGGAGGAATGTATGTGTTTAATTACTAATGAAAGTAACCTTTATGCCGTTAATTATAATGCTCAATTCGATCACGTAACAAATATATCAAATATTAAACAATTAAAAATATTTATTTTCCTGCCAGGAAAGTAATGCCTCCTCGTGAATATCAATTTATCACGTGATATCGACAGCTAAATTTAGTCTATCATACCAAAACTGGTGAAAGGTCAACATCTTCATAATTGTGATAGGTTCACAAAGGAATGGATATTTCCAGTAAAGCATAAATTTGTCCGATAAACGAGTACAAACAAAAGAAAAAAATACAAGCCTGTGAGTAGATATAAATACTTCCTTTAAAAAAATGACGTAGACCTGTGTGTTTCCCCTATGTACTATATATAGATCCTATGACTGTTAATGGAGAAGTAAGGGTATCGTGAATGACAAACGTATTTTACTCATTATACTTGTATGTATTTCAGATGAACAACTGTTAAGCATATTAAAAAGAAGTTGGATATTTAATTAGGCAAACAATAACGACCACCTAGTTGTCCGCGGACATGCGCAATGAGGTCGGTTTCGCTCTTCCTTCATCAATATTCATGAAAAGGTATATTTTCCTGGCAGGAAAATAAACAATTATTAATCTATATCTTTGTAACGAGATGGAATTCACCATTGTAATTTACAGATTATGGATAACTTTTATAAGTAGACAAACACATGCGTTATTACTGTCATTCAAAATTGACGTAAATTATAGCGTGTATAGCTTTAATTATTTATAAAATAAAACACAAACACATAATTTATAGGATAAGCTCGCATGTGCGAATGCAACAGACTTTAATAATCATAATACATGTATGATATGATTATAAAGGAAACGGCTCTCAGTCTCTTTACTTTCATAAACAAGTACAAGCATAGTCATTCTTCAAGAGAAGAAAAAATCATGTAGAAACGAAAAACTGACAGAAATTTAATGTTATCATTTGGGAGGGGTGGGTGGGGATAGCCTGTTGTAAAGAGGCATCGATCGAACTTCCAATAACTTTTTAAAAAAACCAAATTGTGCTTTATATGTATACAAGTCATGCGTAGCACGGAGTAATTCACCCTATTCACCCGTAAACACCGGTAAACAGCTAAATGAATCAATATGTAATATCGACACGCCCACTTAATTCAAAACAAACACACGTGTTTTCTGTAACTGTCATAAAGATATATATATATATATATGTAATTGATGAGGATTCCACATTTATTGGACGAGACTGAACGGATATAACTTTATAACAATTCAGCCGACAGACTTGTTACAAACGAGATGGATATAACCAGTATTGGCCTCCGGACTCAATACTCTGTGTGGGTCGGACGTGGTCGAGGCTGGCCGCCTTATTCCCTACTGCCGATTTGACAATTGTACATAACTATATATAAGAATCTGATCAATGAGTATGAATTGATTGGTGATGACGTTTGGAAGCTGAGTGAAAGGTACACAGATATTAAATTCTTAAATAAACTCAGTGGGTATTTGATGTCCAAGATATGAAAAACTGATGATTGTACAAGGTTTTTTTTAAAGAGATTAGCAGCCGGATACCTTAAGACATGGGACTCTGTCTTATTGAAATCACACGTACAGTCCAAAAAGTGTTTATCACTACTGAAATGTTCATCTGTTACAAAAGAGATGTTGAAGTTTAATGATGAAGTCCAAAATAAAGTTAATATTCGATAGTTATCTTCTAAAACATAATATTCAGGAGTTGTTACAAAACAAATGTCAAAGAGTTATTTTTCCCATGCCCTATGGATCTATGCTGATGGATGAGCTCATTTAAACCATCAGTCATTGCGCGGAAGCAGGACTTCGCGCCATAATTTGTCCCATTCGTAATTTTTGCGCGCCGATGAGTGGACGAGTCCAAATTGGAATCATGAGAAATCCTGTGTAATAATCACAGACACGTAACGTAGGGATGGGGCGCTTCTTCCATCACCTATTTTTTCAGTAAACACTTACAGATGCGGATTTAGCAATTTGACAGGTGTGGTCCATTTTTTGAAAATCGATATGTGCAAACATCATTATTTGTCAATAAACCAGAACTTTTTGAACGTGTTCCGTGCGTATACAACTGTATTTTATAAACATTTATCTGATCACTATCTATTTTACATCTATTTCAACTTCAGAGTGCAGTGCATTATTGAGCGTTTTGCCGTTTTGGTTTAGGTAGGGAAGGTTTGCATAATGTCTAGCATCCAGAAACCCATGTTTCCAGGCATGAGAGAGTAATGTAAAAGAAAAAAAGAGAGTCTATGTAAAATGCCATAGTTTTTGCATTCATATATAACAGGAACAATTTTAAAATTTGACTGAGTATCTTCAATTGTCAAGCTTATATACTGTTATGTGATATTGGTACATGTTCATTTCAAAATTATTTGAAATTATGAATAATTTAATTACAGTCATATGATATACATGTACATGCATGTACTTAGATCGAAAGGGACGACTGAAGATTTTTTTTGAGATATGCACGGTTCATCTATAAATTTATGATTGTAAACAAAATCTTCTTTAAAATCAACGCTTAAAACTGATTATTGATATGACTACTCATACTTACAAATTATATTCATAGTGTATACGCATGATTAAAAACACACAATTTTACAAGAGTAAAGAATGCAGTCAGTGAGTCTATTTTCCATAGAATTTGAAAAAAAAAAAACAAAAAAAAAAAACCCCACATTACAGGTCTGAAAGTTGGTTAATTTGTCAATCTATCAATATAAAGTTTGTTCATTTCCTTTGATTGCTAAGGCTATATCGTAATTGACATCGAACAGATTTTTTTCATGCAAATTTCTTCCACAGAGGATAGCGGGAACAGTTTAAATCACATCTCATTTGATTACCAATTTAATATTTTGTATGTAGATAATTTATAATTTGCTGATGAAGGCTGTTTGATATATCCGTCTATTGATGTTTTGCGAAAACATGTTGTTAAAAACGCGAAATGGGGATTGCGAGTCATAACTAAAAATTAACGACTTTTGATTCTAATAGTGATATTTACGAATATTAAGTTCACTTTTTAGAAATCATTTCCACAATAATAATATTATCTACATCGTAAATCATCATTTTGTGTATTTCAAAAGGAAGCTTTCCATTGGAATAAATTCCGTGTTCGTTTTTGAATTTCTAATTCAGTAATATACATTATGCTTCATAGGAGGGTAATGTATTGTAGAAAAATTGAGTTTAATCACCATGTATTGTATTGGAACCGTTTTATTGACAAAGTGAAACAGTGGGGCGTCCTTTAAACATGTGTAGCTCTACAGGCACATGCTCTGTCGTCTGGGCGACGGTCTATTTGTAGCAAGCGACTCTTCCTATCGATCGGTTAACTGAGTCTCGGACATAGAGAGAGGGCACAGTTTTGAAACAAACAACTGAAACAAAGTCATAGAAATTCATTTTCATGAAATAAAGTTAAATATATTAATACAAGCATTTGGGAATTTTACGTTGAATCATGTTTACGCGCTGCATGTATCAGTTAGTGGATAACAAGAAGCCATTTCGAAACTTCCAGAATTCAATCACTGAGTCTACATTTTATATAATTTGTAAAAAACACATTGCACGTCTGAACATTTGTTAATTAACCAATCTATAAATGTACAATTTGTTATTTTTTGTCGATCGCTAAGGCTACAGCGTATTTGATGAACATTAACCAACATATTTCCGATGCAATTTTTTTTCCACGGAAGAAAGCGATCGAGTACATTTATAAATCTCAATTTATTTAGTTAAATCTTTAAAATTGTGTATGTATTAAATAATTTAAAAATTGCTGATGAAAGCTGCTTGATGTTTTCGTTTGAAGATGTTTTGTAAATAGCTTAAAACGCGGAACGAGTCATGCATAAGTAATATCCCTAATAACCATACTTAAAATTAGCGGCTTAGGATTGAATTTGTATAATAGTCGAGTATTAAGTTCAATTTTTAAAATCATCTCAACGATGATAATAGTATCTCTATCTTAAATAAATGTTCTGTTATGCTTTTAAAAAAACATTCTATGGGAATCAATCCCGTGTTCGTTTAAATAGCCACCTTACATTTACACATTATACTTTATATGACGCCGTGTATTGTAGTAAAAGTTTAATTATCAGGCATTGGAACCATTTCATTAACACATCTCCCAGTACTGAAACAATTCAAGATGTCTTCGTTACAGTAAAACAGTGGGGCGTTTAACATGTGAACAACCCGCTCTACAAGCACATGCACCGTCGTCTAGACAACGGCCTGAATACAGCTAGCGACTCTCCTATCGATCGGTTACCTGAGTCTCGTAATGCATCTATATATAGAGAGGGGCACAGTTTTGAAACAAACAACAAAAATAACATCAAAGACGCTCATCTCAATGAAATGAAATTGTACAAATCAATAAAAACATTAATGTGGAATCATCTTTACGCGCTGCATCTATCAATTACTGCATTACAACAAGCCCTTTCATAACTTCCTAAACGTGCACACCCCCACAAAAATGGACCGAACTGACAAAAATTGTTTCTGCAAATGCCGACTATAAATTACGAAAACATAAAATTGAATACTACGGAAGGATTCGGGATTCATTTCTTCACAACTTTGCTTCAATAATGCATTAGAAATTGTTAATCCTTTACAAGTTATTGACAACAAACTTTTGAAGCCTCTAACTCCCTAATTATAGGGGCCAGCCCCTTTTTCTGTATACCGAATGAAAGGGCTCGGTAAGATCAAAAACTTTTAAAATACATCTTATAACAAATTATTATCAGGTAGAGAACTAAAACGGAAAATACGCGAATTTTTTTGCATTTTTTTCCAACCTTTGTTTCAACATCTATACCACTCCTTTTATTTGCATGTAAATAATAAATAAAATATATCTCGCACAAATTCAATGTATCAGCTTCTAAACCAGCCCATCTTTGAGACTCTGCCAGTCATCGTTAAAGCTAAACCCTCTGGACAAAAGAAGTCGTTAAATTTTACTAAAAGGGGAATAACTCTAAACCGGATGGGGATTTTCATCAACTAAAATATGCAACGCCAACATCGCGCGGCATGTTATCAGACCTAAAAATTTCAAAACAATCGGTGAACAAACGAGCGAGATATTAAGGATCAAAGTTGGCGTCTAGAAGAAAAAAAAAAATAATAAGAAATCTGAAAATTTTTCAGAATAATAGTAAGGTCTTCCGTTGGAAACGGAAGACCTTAATAATAACTAGAGCAAAGCTCGTTGCAAAGCAACGAGTGGGTCTTCCGTTAATGTAGAAAGAAAAGCTAGATGTTTCTGTAAAAAGCAGAGCTCTAAAAACAATACCAGGAGTTTTAAAACAAAAAGATATAAAAAATCGAATAATTCTTGGTACGACTTAACAAAATCCGAATGACTTTAAGTACGAATTAACAAAACTCTTACCGATTTCAAGAACGACTTGACAAAAAAAAAATCCGAATGTGTTTAAGAACGACTTAACAAATATCGAATCATTCTAGGTACGAGTTAATTTAACTTTGAACAGTACACTACTTTCTTAACCAAGAATGTGGAATCAAAATTTCCGGAAAAATCAATTTTTAAACCCCTATATCTCTGTAATGCATCGTCCGATTTTAAAACGGATTTCAGATTTAAATTAAGCTTAACAAGTGGAACATTTTTGCTTCAATAATATATAACAAATTATTTTTCAGTAAATAGTTATTATTAAAAGACTTTGTAACCCTCCTGGCCCCTAATTTGAGGGGCCAGCCCCTTTTTCTTGATATCAAATGAAAGGTCTTGCAAATATAAACATATTTTGTTCAACAACTGTTCACGAATTGTTAACCGTTCTAGAGATATCTGAACAACTGTGTTTTAGGGGCCGACCCTTAAACTCCTTACTGGGGCCCCCAACAAAAAAGGTTTAGGTATTATATTATTAATAACATTATTTTGAGCAACTTTTCTTCTACAATGCTTTTCAAAATATTTCTCCTTTTCTAGCTATTACTGATCAGAGTTTTGGACTTCTGGCCCCTTGAAACCCCTAATTACGTAATATATGACTTAGGTATGGTACTGTATAGATAAATAACTGTACAAAGAATATTTTTGCTTCTATAATATATAACAAATTATTTTTCAGTAAAAACTTATTATTAATAGACTTAAGAGCCATCTTGGCCCCTAATTTAAGGGGCCAGCCCTTTTTTCTTGATATCAAATGAAAGATCTCGCAAATATAAACATATTTTGTTCAACAAGTGTTCAGGTTTTGTTGACCGTTCTAGAGATATCTTAACTAATGTGTTTTAGGGGCCGACCCTTAAACTCCTTACTGGGGCCACCAACAAATTTTTTTTACATAGCATATTGTTGAGAACATTATTTTAAGCATTTTTTGTTCTACAATGCTTTTCAAAATATTTCTCCTTTTCTAGATATTAATGATCAAAGTTTTGGACTTCTGGCCCCTTGAAACCCCTAATTACGTAACATATGATTAAGGTGTGGTACTGTATAGATAAACAGCTGTACAATAAACATTTTTGCTTCTATAATTGATAACAAATTATTGTTCAGTAAAGAGTTATTGCAAAAAGACTTTAGAGCCCTCTTGGCCCCTAATTTGAGGGGCCAGCCCTTTTTTCTTGATATCAAAGGAAAGCCCGTGGAAATTGAAACAACTTTTGCATTACATGTTTTAACAAAATATTTATACATCAAAATATATTTGAGAAAATGTTCGAAAATTTTGTGAAAAAATTTGGTCCTAATTTTCAGGTTCAGGCGAGCTTCGAGGCCTTGCGCAATTTTTATAATTGGAAGTAGGGGGGTACAACTTCAGACTTTAATCTACAATCCTGGAAAAATTTCAAGCTTCTATCTTCATTAGTTTCGGAGGAGATGCGTGGACAAAATGACCCTTAAAAATTTACAAAATCGTCAATATCTGAAACCGGAAGTGACGTCATCATTTGAAAATTTGACAATATGTAGCGCTGATGATGCTTAATCAGTCCTGAAAATTTCGTGCAAATCGGTCGAATAGTTTTTGAGAAATAACGCTCCAAAAAAGTCAGAAAAAGAAAAAAAAGAATAACTAGACACGATCTCGTTGCGAGCAACGAGGAGGTCTTCCGTCCGATTTTAAGAAGGTGATATGACAAAATCAACGAGAAAACAGTCATGATCTGTAAAAAGGAGTGGAGTACTTATGCTTTTTTGCATCGCTTTTTATAAGTTCTCTTACGCTGCTATTTTCAATACTAGCATTTCTTCCAATTGAGATAGAAACGATTAAACTTTTTACATCTGGCACCTAAAAGCCCTAATTAGATAAGTAAATCATTATATTGTTAAGATATATAAACGTATTATACCTTATTTTGCTTTTATAACTCTCACAAAATATCTCTCAGTAAACGGATACATATAAAAGACTTTAGGGCCCTCTGGTGCCCTGATGTGAGGGGCCAGCCCCTTTTTCCTGATATCAAATAAATGGTCATTTAACTCTAAACTCATTTTGTCCAGCAAGTGTTTAGAAATTCGTTACCGTTTTTAATGTATACGGCAAAGAACGTTTTAGGGGCCGACCCCTTATCTCCTTTTAGGGCCGTTTAACGAAAGTTTTGAAGGTTGCTTATTGTTAAGTACATCATTTTGAGCATCCTTCCTTCTATACCATATTTCAAAATATTTTTTCTTTCTGAGATATGGGTGATCAAAATTTTGGACTTTTAACCCCTAATTACGTAACACATGATAAAAACATTACATTGCTTGGATAAATAACTGTGAGATAAACATATTTGCTTCTATAATCTTTCACAAAATATCTATCAGTAAAGGGCTACATATAAAAAACTTTAGAGCCCTCTGGGCCCCTAATTTTAGGGGCCAGCCCCTTTTTCTTGATATTAATTGAAAGGTCATTTAATTCTAAACACATTTTGTTCAACAAGTGTTTAGAAATTCGTTACCGTTCTTGAGATATATGGGAAAGAACGATTTAGGGGCCGATCCCTTATCTCCTTATAGGGGTCGTTTAACGAAATTTTGAAGGTTGCATATTGTTAAGTACATCATTTTGAGTATCTTTCCTTTTATACTGCATTTCAAAATATTTTTTCTTTCTGAGATATGGGTGATCAAATTTTTGGACCTTTGGTCCCTAAAAACCCCTAATTACGTAACACATGATAAGATCATTACATTGCTTGGATAAATAACTATGAGATAAACATATTTGCTTCTATAACCTTTCACAAAATATCTATCAGTAAAGGGCTACATATAAAAAACTTTAGAGCCCTTTGGTCCCCTAATTTTAGGGGCCAGCCCCTTTTTCTTGATATCAAATGAAAGGTCCTTTCATTCTAAACACATTTTGTTCAACAAGTGTTTAGAAAATCGTTACCGTTCTTGAGATATATGGGAAAAAACATTTTAGGGGCCGGTCCCTTATCTCCTTATAGGGGCCGTTTAACGAAATTTTAAAGGTTGCATATTCTTAAGTACATCGTTTTGAGCATCTTTCCTTCTATACCATATTTCAAAATATTTTTCCTTTCTGAGATATGGGTGATCAAAATTTTGGACTTTTGGCCCCTAAAAATCCCTTATTACGTAACACATGATAAAATCATTACATTGCTTGGATAAATAACTGTGAGATAAACATATTTGCTTCTATAATCTTTCACAAAATATCTATCAGTAAAGGGCTACATATAAAAAACTTTAGAGCCCTCTGGGCCCCTAATTTTAGGGGCCAGCCCCTTTTTCTTGATATTAATTGAAAGGTCATTTAATTCTAAACACATTTTGTTCAACAAGTGTTTAGAAATTCGTTACCGTTCTTGAGATATATGGGAAAGAACGTTTTAGGGGCCGGTCCCTTATCTCCTTATAGGGGCCGTTTAACGAAATTTTGAAGGTTGCATATTGTTTAGTACATCATTTTGAGCATCTTTCCTTTTATACTGCATTTCAAAATATTTTTCCTTTCTGAGATATGGGTGATCAAAATTTTTGACTTTTGGCCCCTAAAAACCCTTAATTACGTAACACATGATAAAATCATTACATTGCTTGGATAAATAACTGTGAGATAAACATATTTGCTTCTATAACCTTTCACAAAATATCTATGAGTTAAGGGCTACAGATAAAAAACTTTAGAGCCCTCTGGGCCCCTAATTTTAGGGGCCAGCCCCTTTTTCTTGGTATTAAATGAAAGATCTTGTAAATATAAACTTTTTTTACATAACATGTTTTAACAAAATATTTTTCAGAAAAGAGATAAACTAAGAAAACCCGAAAAAATTACAACGTTTATTTAATCTCAATTTTCGGGTCCAGGCGAGCTTTGAGGCTCTTTGAGCCAGACATTTTTTATCGCCTTTAGACATATCTACAATCTTTCGTCTATCATCCCTGAAAATTTGAACTCAATATCTTTTACCGTTAAGGAGGAGTTCAATGGACAAGCAGACCCTTTAAAATTCACTAAATCGTCAGTATCTCAAAAACGGAAATGACGTCATCAATATAAAAAATTTCCAATAAGGTTCAGATCAACATCTATCAGATCTGAAAGTTTCATTAAAATCGACCGAGCCGTTTTCGAGAACTCGCGTGCACAAAATTTGTAAGAAAAAAAAAGAAAAAAAATAACTAGAGCAAAGCTCGTTGCAAAGCAACGAGTGGGTCTTCCGTTAATGTCGAAAGAAAAGCTAAAAGTTCCTGTAAGAAGCAGAGCTCTAAAACCAATACCAGGAGTAATTTAAACAAAAAGATATTAAAAAATCGAATAATTCTTGGTACGACTTAACAAAATCCGAATGACTTTAAGTACGAATTAACAAAAACCTTAACGATATCAAGAACGACTTAACAAAAAAATCCGAATGTGTTAAAGAACGACTTAACAAATATCGAATCATTCTAGGTACGAGTTAGTTTAACTTTGAACAAAAAACTATTTTCTTAAACACGAATGTGGAATCAAAATTTCCGGAAAAATCAATTTTTAAACCCCTATATCTCTGTAATGCATCGTCCGATTTTTAAACGGATTTCAGATTTAAATTAAGCTTAATAAGTTGAACATTTTTGCTTCAAAAAAACTTCAAAAACTTGATAACAAATGAAAGGTCTTGCAAATATAAACATATTTTGTTCAACAACTGTTCACGAATTGTTAACCGTTCTAGAGATATCTGAACAACTGTGTTTTAGGGGCCGACCCTTAAACTCCTTAATGGGACCACCAACAAACAAGGTTTAGGTATTATATTATTAAAAACATTATTTTGAGCAACTTTTCTTCTACAATGCTTTTCAAAATATTTCTCCTTTTCTAGCTATTACTGATCAGAGTTTTGGACTTCTGGCCCCTTGAAACCCCTAATTACGTAACATTTGACTTAGGTATGTTACTGTATAGATAAATAACTGTACAAAGAATATTTTTGCTTCTATAATATATAACAAATTATTTTTCAGTAAATAGTTATTATTAAAAGACTTTGTAGCCCTCCTGGCCCCTAATTTGAGGGGTCAGCCCCTTTTTCTTGATATCAAATGAAAGGTCTCGCAAAAATAAACATATTTTGTTCAACAACTGTTCACAAATTGTTTACCGTTCTAGAGATATCTGAACAAATGTGTTTTAGGGGCTGACCCTTAAACTCCTTAATGGGGCCAAAAACCAATAGTTTAAAGGCAGCATAAGATTTACAACATTATTTTGAGCAACTTTTCTTCTACAATGCTTTACAAAATATTTCTCCTTTTTCAGATATAAATGATCAAAGTTTTGGACTTCTGGCCCCTTAAAACCCCTAATTACGTAACATATGGTTTCAGTATGGTACTATGTAGATAAACAGCTGCACAATAAACATTTTTGCTTCTATAATTGATAACAAATTATTTTTCATTAAAGAGTTATTAATAAAATTCTTTAGAGCCCTCTTGGCCCCTTATGTAAGGGGCCAGCCCCTTTTTTATGACATCAAATGAAAGAGCGTGTAAATCGAAACAACTTTTGCATTACATGTCTTAACAAAATATTTACACATTCAGAAATAATTTAGAAAATGTGCAAAAATTTCGTGAAAATATTTGGTGCCAATTTTCGAGCTCGGGCGAGCTTCGGCGCCTTGCGCATTTTCCTCAATATCAAACCCATAGAATCATCTACAGACATTCATCTACTATCCCATGAAAGTTTCATGTTTTTATCTTTATTAGTTTTGGAGGAGTTAGGTGGACAAAATGGTCCTTAAAAATTCACTTAACCCTCAAAATCTCAAATCGGAAGTGACGTCATCAGCCCAAAATTTAACAACCTCAAGTACTTTTGATGTTCTATCTGTCCTGCAAATTTTATGCAAATCGGTCCAGTAGTTCACGAGTAATAGCGTCCGAAAAAAGTCAGAAAAAAAATAATAATAATAAAAATAATCAATAGAATAACAAGAGGGTCTTCCGTTGGAAACGGAAGACCCTAATAATAATATGGAAAAAGAAACAAAGCAAAAACAATAAGGTCTTCCGTTGGAAACGGAAGACCTTAATAATAATAAAGAAAAAGAAACCGTAGAATAACAAGAGGGTCTTCCGTTGGAAACGGAAGACCCTAATAAAGAAAAAGAAACCGTAGAATAACAAGAGGGTCTTCCGTTGGAAACGGAAGACCCTAATAATAAAGAAAAAGAAACCGTAGAATAACAAGAGGGTCTTCCGTTGGAAACGGAAGACCCTAATAATAACTAGAGCAAAGCTCGTTGCAAAGCAACGAGTGGGTCTTCCGTTAATGTCGAATGTAAAGCTAAAAGTTTCTCTAAGAAGCAGAGTTCTTAAACCAATAAACATAAGTAAATAAAACAAAAAGGAAAAAAATTGATTTATTTTTGGTACGAGATAACAAAATCCGAATGATTCTAAGTACGAGTTAACAAAAACATGATTAATTTCAAGAACGACTTAGCAAATACAAATCCGAATGTGTTTAAGTACGATTTAACAATTATCGAATTATTTTAGGTACGAGTTAATTTAACTTTGGACATAACACTATTTTCTTTACCAAGAATGTGGAATCAAAATTTCCGGAAAAGTCAATTTTTAAACCCCTATATCTCTGTAATGCATCGGCCGATTTTAAAAAGGATTTCAATTTTAAATTAAGCTTAATAAGCTCTTATTTTTGCTTTTATGATGAATAACAAATTATCGCTCAAACACAGTTATTATAAAAAGAATATGTAGCCCTACTGGCCCCTAATTTGAGGGGCCAGCCCTTTTTCTTGATATCAAAAGTAAGGTCTCGCAAATATAAACATATTTTTGTTCAACAAGTGTTCACAAATTGTTAGCCGTTCTAGAGATATCTGAACAACTGTGTTTTAGGGGCCGACCCTTTAACTCCTTACCGGGGCCACCAACGAAAAAAATTAAGATATCGTATAGTTGAGAACATTATTCTAAGCATTTTTTGTTCTACAATGCTTTTCAAAATATTTCTCCTTTCCTAGATATTGATGATCAGAGGTTAGGACTTCTGGCCCCTTGAATCCCCTACTTTTGTAACATATGACTTAGGTATGGTATTGTATAGATTAAAAGCTGTACAATGAACATTTTTGCCTCTATAATTAATAACAAATAATTTTTCAGTAAAAAGTTATTATAAAAGGACTTTAGAGCCCTTTTGGCCCCTAATTTTAGGGGCCAGTCCTTTTTTCTTGATATCAAATAAAAGGTCTCGTAAATATAAACATATTTTGTTCAACAAGTGTTCAGGAATTATTGACCGGTCTAAAGATATCTGAACAAATGTTTTTTAGGGGCCGACCCTTAAACTCCCTACTGGGGCCACCAACAATTTTTTTTAGGTAACATATTGTTGAGAACATTATTCTAAGCATTTTTTGTTCTACAATGCTTTTCAAAATATTTCTCCTTTTCTAGATATTAATGATCAAAGTTTTGGACTTCTGGCCCCTTGAAACCCCTAATTACGTATCATATGACTTAGGTATGATACTGTATAGATAAACAGCTTTACAATAAATATTTTTGCTTCTATAATTGATAACAAATAATTGTTCAGTAAAGAGTTATTGCAAAAATACTTTAGAGCCCTCTTGGACCCTAATTTGAGGGGCCAGCCCCTTTTTCTTGATATCAAATAAAAGCCCGTGGAAATAGAAACAACTTTTACATTACATGTTTTAACAAAATATTTACAGGTTTAAAAATATTTCAGAAAATGTGCAAAATTTTTGTAAAAAAAATTGGTGTCAATTTTCGACCTCAGGCGAGCTTCAACGCCTTGCGTATTATCCATATTATAAAACAATGCGGTACATATACATACTTTCATCTACAATCCCTGAAAATTTCAACTTTCTATCGTGAATAGTTTCAGAGGAGTTGCGTGGACAAAATGACCCTTAAAATTTCATTAAATCGTCAATATCTTAAACCGGAAGTGACGTCATCAAAAAATGTAACTAAAAACATTTGTCCCCTCCGATGCTGTATAAGTCCTGAAAATTTGGTGCAAATCGGATGAATAGTTTTCGTGAAATAAAGCTTTAAAGAAGGCAGAAAAAGAATATTAAGAATGATAATAATAACTAGATCGTTCTCGTTGCGAGCAACGAGTGGGTCTTCCGTCCGATTTTTAATTAAATGAGATAAATCCCATCATTTTAAAGATAAAATCGTAAGTCTACGCAAAAAAACGAAAAAAAAAATTTGCGGCATTCGGGGCTTGAACCCGGGTCGCCTGGGCACTGTCCACGACCATAACGACTGAGCTACTCGGGCTCTCGCTTCAGGACTTTGACGCTTAATATCTCGAGAATGCGTTAATTGATTTTAAAACAAATTACATATTCTGAATCAGAAAAAGGGTCACTATCAACTATAAAAAATTTAAAGAAAAATATTAAAAAATAAAAAAGTCGAAAAATTAAAATTTTTCAAATTTGCTTCCGGTGACGACCGGAAGTGACGGCTGGCATTCTTTTGACCGAGGTGCACCAGAAAATAGGTAGATCTATCATCTCTGAAAATTTCAGCCCCTTATCTTTACTCGTTTTTAAGAAACCTGACAGACAAAATTGACTTTTTTAAATCGTAAACGGACGATAACTTCCGACCGGAAGTGTATTTTCAAAAATGTTTAAAAAGCGATCAACTTCAGAAAAAACTGCGTTGATCCTGAAAATTTGAATGAAATCGATATGGCCATCTCCGAGAAATCGTCTGCACAAAATCGGTAAGAAAAAAAAAGAATAATAATAATAATAACTAGACACGATCTCGTTGCGAGCAACGAGGAGGTCTTCCGTCCGATTTTAAGAAGGTGATATGACATCATCGACTTTGATTTTCGACAAGAAAACATGATTTGTAAAAAGGAGTGGAGTACTACTGCTTTTCTGCATCGCACTTTATAAGTTCTCTTATGTTGCTTTTTTAAATACTAGCATTTCTTCCAATTGAGATACATACGATTAAACGTTTTACTTCTGGCCCCTAAAACCCCTAATTAGGTAACGCATAAGTAAATCATTATATTGTTAGGATATATAAACGTATTATACCTAATTTTGCTTTTATAACCCTCATAAAATATCCCTCAGTAAACGGCTACACATAAAAGACATTAGGGCCCTCTGGTCCCCTAAATTTAGGGGCCAGCCCCTTTTTCTTGATATCAAATGAAAGGTCATTTAACTCTAAACACATTATGTTCAACAAGTGTTTAGAAATTCGTTACAGTTTTTTAATATATATGGGAAAAACATTTTAGGGGCCGAACCCTTATCTCCTTAAAGGGGCCGTTTAACGAAATTTTGAATGTTGCATTTTGTAAAGTACATCATTTTGAGCATCTTTCCTTCTATAATGCATTTCAAAATATTTTTCTTTTGTGAGATATGAGTGATCAAAATTTTGGACTTTTGGCCCCTAAAAACCCCTAATTACGTAACACATGATAAAATCATTACATTGCTTGGATAAATACCTGTGAGATAAACATATTTGCTTTTATAACCTTTCACAAAATATCCCTCAGTAAAGGGCTACAGATAAAAGACTTTAGAGCCCCCCGATCCCCTAATTGAAGGGGCCAGCCCCTTTTTCTTGATATCAATTAAAAGGTCCTTTAATTTCAAACACATTTTATTAAACAAGTGTTTAGAAATTCGTTACCGTTCTTGAGATATATGGGAAAAAATATTTTAGGGGCCGACCCCTGATCTCCTTATAGGGGCCTTTTAACGAAATTTTGAAGGTTGCGATTTGTTAAGTACATCATTTTGAGCAACTTTCCTTCTATAATGCATTTCAAAATATTTGTGCATTTTGTGATATAAGTGATCGAAATTTTGGACTTCTGGCCCCTTAAAACCCCTAATTACGTAACACATGATAAAATCATTACATTGCTTGGATAAATACTTGTGAGATAAACATATTTGCCTCTATAACCTTTCACAAAATATCCCTCAGTAAAGGGCTACAGATAAAAGACTTCAGAGCCCTCTGGTCCCCTAATTTTAGGGGCCAGCCCCTTTTTCTTGGTATCAAATGAAAGCTCTTGTAAAAATAAACTTTTTTTACATAACATGTTGAAGCAAAATATTTTTCAGAAAAGAGATAAACAAAGAAAACCAGAAAAAACTACGACGTTTTTTTAATCTCAATTTTCGGGTCCAGGCGAGCTTCGGCGCATTTTGCGCCAGACATTAATGGCTCACTTTAGACAAAACTACAATCATTCGTCTACAATTCCTGAAAATTTGAATTTGATATCTTTTATCGTTTAGGAGGAGTTCGACGGACAAGCTGACCCTCTAAAAATCGCTAAAACGTCAATATCTCTGAAACGGAAATGACGTCATCAAAATAAAAAAATTCCAATAAGGTTCAGATCAATATCTATTAGATCTGAAAGTTTCATGAAAATCGGACGAGCCATTTCCGAGAACTCGCGTGCACAAAATTTGTAAGAAAAAAAAAGAAAAATAATAATAGGGAAGAAGAACCGAAGAATAACAATAAGGTCTTCCGTTGGAAACGGAAGACCTTAACTAGACACGATCTCGTTGCGAGCAACGAGGAGGTCTTCCGTCCAATTTTTAGAAGGTAAAATGACCTTACTTTTTATCTTCGTTAACGAAAAAATCTGGAAATTGGGATAGGATCTAAAAGAGCTATGGCTAGATGACATTAGACCCCTCTTGGTCCCTAATTTGAAGGATCACGCAACGTATCTCAAACTATTTCAAAGTTAAAAGTTATTAATAAAAGACTTGAGCCCTCTCGGGCCCTAATTTGAAGCACCAGCCCCTTTTTCTTGACGTAAAATTAAAGCTGTTGTGCTTTTAAACACATTTGGTTCAATAAGTACAAATAATGTACTGTTCTCGAGATTTCTGGAAAAGATCGATTTAGGGGCCAACGCTATAGCTCCTTTTAGGGGCAGGATAACAAAAAAATTAGGGCAGCATGTCGTTAAACACATTATTATGAGCATCTTTTGCTCAATATTGCTTTTCAAAATTTTTCTTCATTTTGAGATATTGATGATCACAATTTTGGACTTCTGGCCCCTTAAAATCCCTTATTACGTAACAGAGGAGCAAACACTTATCATGTATAGATAACCAACGCTACGATGAACATAATTGCTTCTATAACATATCACAAAATATTTCACAGTTAAAAGTTATAAATCAAAGACTTTAGAGCCCTCTCGGCCCCTAATTTGAAGGGCCAGCCCCTTTTTCTTGATGTCAAATAAAAGCTCTTGTTATTTTAAACACATTTGGTTCAATATGTGTTCACAAATTATGTACTGTTCTCGAGATATCTGGAAAAGATCGATTTAGGGGTTAACGCTATAAATCCTTTTAGGGGCCGGATAACAAAGAAATTAGGGTTCCATATCGTTAAACACATTATTTTGAGCATCTTTTGTTCAATATTGCTTTTCAAAAATTTTCTTCATTTTGAGATATTGATGATCACAATTTTGGACTTCTGGCCCCTTAAAATCCCTTATTACGTAACAGAGGAGCAAACACTTATCATGTATAGATAACCAACGCTAAGATGAACTTGATTGCTTCTATAACATATCACAAAATATTTCACAGTTAAAAGTTATAAATCAAAGACTTTAGAGCCCTTTCGGCCCCTAATTTGAAGGGCCAGCACCTTTTTCTTGATGTCAAATAAAAGCTCTTGTCATTTTAAACACATTTGGTTCAATAAGTGTTCACAAATTATGTACTGATCTCGAGATATCTGGAAAAGATCGATTTAGGGGCCAACGCTATAGCTCCTTTTAGGGGCCGGATACCAAAGAAATTAGGGTTTCATATCGTTAAACACATTATTTTGAGCATCTTTTGCTCAATATTGCTTTTCAAAAATTTTCTTAATTTTGTGATATTGATGATCACAATTTTGGACTTCTGGCCCCTAAAAATCCCTTATTACGTAACAGAAGAGCAAACACTTATCATGTATAGATAACCAACGCTACAATGAACATAATTGCTTCTATAACATATCACAAAATATTTTACAGTTAAAAGTTATAAATCAAAGACTTTAGAGCCCTCTCGGCCCCTAATTTGAAGGGCCAGCCCCTTTTTCTTGATGTCAAATAAAAGCTCTTGATTTAATTAAGTTTTTTTGTTCTACATGTTTTAACAAAATGCTTCTGAGAAAAGAGATATTCAAAGAAAACCAACAAAAATCATGACGCCTTTTTAATCTTAATTTTCGGGCTCGGGCGAGCTTCGGCGCTTTTTGAGATAAAGATGATTAAAGACCATTAGACACTATTTCAATCTTTCGTCTATCAGCCCTGAAAAGTTCAACATCATATCTTAAATGGTAAAAGAGGAGTTCTCCCGACAAAATACCCCTATAAAAAACGATAAATTCAGGATATCTCAGGACAGGAAGTGACGTCATCAACAACAAAAATTTCCAACAAGGTTCAGATCAATACCTATCAGATCTGAAAATTTGACGTAAATCGGTTGAGCTGTTTCTGAGAAATCGCGTGCACAAAATCGGTAAGAAAAAAAATAATAATAATAATAAAAAAAAATTTTGCGGCACTCGGGGCTTGAACCCGGGTCGCCTGGGCAATGTCCACGACCATAACGACTGAGCTACTCGGGCTCTCGCTTCAGGACTTTGACGCTTAATATCTCGAGAATGCGTTAATCGATTTTAAAACAAATTACATATTCTGAATCAGAAAAAGGGTCACTATCAACTATAAAAAATTTAAAGAAAAATATTAAAAAATAAAAAAGTCGAAAAATTAAAATTTTTCAAATTTGCTTCCGGTGACGACCGGAAGTGACGGCTGGCATTCTCTTGACCGAGGTGCACCAGAAAATAGGTAGATCTATCATCTCTGAAAATTTCAGCCCCTTATCTTTACTCGTTTTTGAGAAACCTGACAGACAAAATTGACTTTATAAAATCGTAAACGGACGATAACTTCCGACCGGAAGTGTATTTTCAAAAATGTTTAAAAAGCGATCAACTTCAGATAAAACTGCGTTGATCCTGAAAATTTGAATGAAATCGATAGGGCCATCTCCGAGAAATCGTCTGCACAAAATCGGTAAGAAAAAAAAAGAATAATAATAATAATAATAATAATAACTAGACATGATCTCGTTGCGAGCAACGAGGAGGTCTTCCGTCCAATTTTTAGAAGGTAAAATGACCTTGCTTTTTATCTTCGTTAACGAAAAAATCTGGAAATTGGGGTAGGATCTAAAAGAGCTATGGCTAGATGACATTAGACCCCTCTTGATCCCTAATTTGAAGGATCACGCAACGTATCTCAAACTATTTCAAAGTTAAAAGTTATTAATAAAAGACTTGAGCCCTCTCGGGCCCTAATTTGAAGGGCCAGCCCCTTTTTCTTGACGTAAAATTAAAGCTGTTGTGCTTTTAAACACATTTGGTTCAATAAGTGTTTACAAATAATGTACTGTTCTCGAGATATCTGGAAAAGATCGATTTAGGGGCCAACGCTATAGCTCCTTTTAGGGGCCGGATAACAAAGAAATTAGGGCAGCATGTCGTTAAACACATTATTATGAGCATCTTTTGCTCAATATTGCTTTTCAAAATTTTTCTTCATTTTGAGATATTGATGATCACAATTTTGGACTTCTGGCCCCTAAAAATCCCTTATTACGTAACAGAAGAGCAAACACTTATCATGTATAGATAACCAACGCTACGATGAACATAATTGCTTCTATAACATATCACAAAATATTTCACAGTTAAAAGTTATAAATCAAAGACTTTAGAGCCCTCTCGGCCCCTAATTTGAAGGGCCAGCCCCTTTTTCTTGATGTCAAATAAAAGCTCTTGTCATTTTAAACACATTTGGTTCAATATGTGTTCAAATTATGTACTGTTCTCGAGATATCTAGAAAAAATCGATTTAGGGGTTAACGCTATAAATCCTTTTAGGGGCCGGATAACAAAGAAATTAGGGTTCCATATCGTTAAACACATTATCTCGAGCATCTTTTGTTCAATATTGCTTTTCAAAAATTTTCTTCATTTTGAGATATTGATGATCACAATTTTGGACTTCTGGCCCCTTAAAATCCCTTATTACGTAACAGAGGAGCAAACACTTATCATGTATAGATAACCAACGCTACGATGAACATAATTGCTCCTATAACATATCACAAAATATTTCACAGTTAAAAGTTATAAATCAAAGACTTTAGAGCCCTTTCGGCCCCTAATTTGAAGGGCCAGCCCCTTTTTCTTGATGTCAAATAAAAGCTCTTGTCATTTTAAACACATTAGGTTCAATAAGTGTTCACAAATTATGTACTGTTCTCGAGATATCTAGAAAAAATCGATTTAGGGGTTAACGCTATAAATCCTTTTAGGGGCCGGATAACAAAGAAATTAGGGTTCCATATCGTTAAACACATTATCTCGAGCATCTTTTGTTCAATATTGCTTTTCAAAAATGTTCTTCATTTTGAGATATTGATGATCACAATTTTGGACTTCTGGCCCCTAAAAATCCCTTATTACGTAACAGAAGAGCAAACACTTATCATGTATAGATAACCAACGCTACAATGAACATAATTGCTTCTATAACATATCACAAAATATTTTACAGTTAAAAGTTATAAATCAAAGACTTTAGCGCCCTCTCGGCCCCTAATTTGAAGGGCCAGCCCCTTTTTCTTGATGTCAAATAAAAGCTCTTGATTTAATTAAGTTTTTTTGTTCTACATGTTTTAACAAAATGCTTCTGAGAAAAGAGATATTCAAAGAAAACCAACAAAAATCATGACGCCTTTTTAATCTTAATTTTCGGGCTCGGGCGAGCTTCGGCGCTTTTTGAGATAAAGATGATAAAAGACCATTAGACACTATTTCAATCTTTCGTCTATCAGCCCTGAAAAGTTCAACATCATATCTTAAATGGTAAAAGAGGAGTTCTCCCGACAAAATACCCCTATAAAAAACGATAAATTCAGGATATCTCAGGACAGGAAGTGACGTCATCAACAAAAAAAATTTCCAACAAGGTTCAGATCAATACCTATCAGATCTGAAAATTTGACGTAAATCGGTTGAGCTGTTTCTGAGAAATCGCGTGCACAAAATCGGTAAGAAAAAAAATAATAATAACTAGACACGATCTCGTTGCGAGCAACGAGGAGGTCTTCCGTCCGATTTTAAGAAGGTGATTTGATATCATCGACAAGAAAACAGTCATGATCTGTAAAAAGGAGTGGAGTACTTATGCTTTTCTGCATCGCTTTTTATAAGTTCTCTTACGCTGCTTTTTTCAATACTAGCATTTCTTCCAAATGAGATAGAAACGATTAAACTTTTTACATCTGGCCCCTAAAAGCCCTAATTAGATAAGTAAATCATTATATTGTTAGTATATATAAACGTATTATACCTTATTTTGCTTTTATAACCCTCACAAAATATCTCTCAGTAAACGGATACAGATAAAAGACTTTAGGGCCCTCTGGTGCCCTGATGTGAGGGGCCAGCCCCTTTTTCTTGATATCAAATAAATGGTCATTTAACTCTAAACTCATTTTGTCCAGCCAGTGTTTAGAAATTCGTTACCGGTTTTAATGTATACGGCAAAGAACGTTTTAGGGACCGACCCCTTATCTCCTTTTAGGGCCGTTTAACGAAAGTTTTGAAGGTTGCTTATTGTTTAGTACATCATTTTGAGCATCTTTCCTTCTATACCATATTTCAAAATATTTTTCCTTTCTGAGATATGGGTGATGAAAATTTTGGACTTTTAACCCCTAAAAACCCCTAATTACGTAACACATGATAAAATCATTACATTGCTAGAATAAATCACTGTGAGATAAACATATTTGCTTCTATAACAATTCACAAAATATCTCTCAGTGAAGGGCTACATATAAAAAACTTTAGAGCCCTCTGGTCCCCTAATTTTAGGGGCCAGCCCCTTTTTCTTGATATTAAATAATAGGTCATTTAATTCTAAACACATTTTGTTCAACAAGTGTTTAGAAATTCGTTACCGTTCTTGAGATATATGAGAAAGAACGATTTAGGGGCCGATCCCTTATCTCCTTATAGGGGCCGTTTAACGAAATTTTAAAGGTTGCATATTGTTAGGTACATCGTTTTGAGCATCTTTCCTTCTATACCATATTTCAAAATATTTTTCCTTTCTGAGATATGGGTGATCAAAATTTTGGACTTTTGGCCCCTAAAAACCCCTAATTACGTAACGCATGATAAAATCATTACATTGCTTGGATAAATAACTGTGAGATAAACATATTTGCTTCTATAATCTTTCACAAAATATCTCTCAGTAAAGGGCTACATATAAAAAACTTTAGAGCCCTCTGGGCCCCTAATTTTAGGGGCCAGCCCCTTTTTTTATATTAAATGAAAGGTCATTTAATTCTAAACACATTTTGTTCAACAAGTGTTTAGAAATTCGTTACCGTTCTTGAGATATATGGGAAAGAACGTTTTAGGGGCCGATCCCTTATCTCCTTATAGGGGCCGTTTAACGAAATTTTGAAGGTTGCATATTGTTTAGTACATCATTTTGAGCATCTTTCCTTCTATACTGCATTTCAAAATTCTTTTCCTTTCTGAGATATGAGTGATCAAAATTTTGGACTTTTGGCCCCTAAAAACCCCTAATTACGTAATACATGATAAAATCATTACATTGCTTGGATAAATAACTGTGAGATAAACATATTTGCTTCTATAACCTTTCACAAAATATTTATCAGTAAAGGGCTACAGATAAAAAACTTTAGAGCCCTCTGGGCCCCTGATTTTAGGGGCCAGCCCCTTTTTCTTGGTATTAAATGAAAGATCTTGTAAATATAAACTTTTTTTACATAACATGTTTTAACAAAATATTTTTCAGAAAAGAGATAAACGAAGAAAACCCGAAAAAATGACAACGTTTATTTAATCTCAATTTTCGGGTCCAGGCGAGCTTTGAGGCTCTTTGAGCCAGACATTTTTTATCGCCTTTAGACATATCTACAATCCTTCGTCTATCATCCCTGAAAATCTGAACTCAATATCTTTTACCGTTAAGGAGGAGTTCAATGGACAAGCAGACCCTTTAAAATTCACTAAATCGTCACTATCTCAAAAACGGAAATGACGTCATCAATATAAAAAATTTCCAATAAGGTTCAGATCAACATCTATCAGATCTGAAAGTTTCATTAAAATCGACCGAGCCGTTTTCGAGAACTCGCGTGCACAAAATTTGTAAGAAAAAAAAAGAAAAAAAACTAGAGCAAAGCTCGTTGCAAAGCAACGAGTGGGTCTTCCGTTAATGTCGAAAGAAAAGCTAGATGTTTCTGTAAGAAGCAGAGCTCTAAAGCCAATACCGTGAGTAATTAAAACAAAAAGATATAAAAAGTCGAATAATTCTTGGTACGACTTAACAAAATCCGAATGACTTTAAGTACGAATTAACAAAAACCTTAAGGATTTCAAGAACGACTTGACAAAAAAAATCCGAATGTGTTTAAGAACGTCTTAACAAATATCGAATCATTCTAGGTACGAGTTAATTTAACTTTGAACATAACACTATTTTCTTAACCAAGAATGTGGAATCAAAATTTCCGGAAAAATCAATTTTTAAACCTTTATATCTCTGTAATGCATTGTCCGATTTTAAAACGAAATTCAGATATTAATTAAGCTTAATGAGGTGAACATTTTTGCTTCAATAATATATAACAAATTATTTTTCAGTAAATAGTTATTTTTAAAAGAATTTGTAGCCCTCCTGGCCCCTAATTTGAGGGGCCAGCCCCTTTTTCTTGATATCAAATTAACGGTCTCGCAAATATAAACATATTTTGTTCAACAACTGTTCACGAATTGTTAACCATTCTAGAGATATCTGAACAACTGTGTTTTAGGGGCCGACCCTTAAACTCCTTAATGGGGCCAAAAACAAAAAAATAAAGGTAGCATAAGGTTGACAACATTATTTTGAGCAACTTTTCTTCTACAATGTTTCACAAAATATTTCTCCTTTTTCAGATATAAATGATCAAAGTTTTGGACTTCTGGCCCCTTAAAACCCCTAATTACGTAACATATGATTTCAGTATGGTACTATGTAGATAAACAGCTGCACAATAATCATTTTTGCTTCTATACTTACTAACAAATTATTTTTCAGTAAAGAGTTATTAATAAAATTCTTTAGAGCCCTCTTGGCCCCTTATGTGAGGGGCCAGCCCCTTTTTTATGATATCAAATGAAAGAACGTGTAAATCTGAACAACTTTTGCATTACATGTCTTAACAAATTATTTACACATTCAGAAATAATTTAGAAAATGTGCAAAAATTTTGTGAAAAAATTTGGTGCCAATTTTCGAGCTCGGGCGAGCTTCGGCGCCTTGCGCATTTTCCACAATATCAAACCCAGGGAGTCATCTACAGACATTCATCTACTATCCCTGAAAGTTTCATGTTTTTATCTTTATTAGTTTTGGAGGAGTTAGGTGGACAAAATGGTCCTTAAAAATTCACTAAATCCTCAAAATCTCAAACCGGAAGTGACGTCATCAACCCAAAATTTTATAAACTCAAGTACTTTTGATGTTCTATCAGTCCTGCAAATTTTATGCAAATCGGTCCAGTAGTTCACGAGTAATAGCGTCCGGAAAAAGTCAGAAAAAAAATAATAATAATAAAAATAATCAATAGAATAACAAGAGGGTCTTCCGTTGGAAACGGAAGACCCTAATAATAATAATATGGAAAAAGAAACAAAGCAAAAACAATAAGGTCTTCCGTTGGAAACGGAAGACCTTAATAATAACAATAAGAAAAGTGAAAAAGAAACAATAGAATAATAGAAGGGTCTTCCGCTGAAGACGGAAGACCCTAATAATAATAATAACAATAAGAAAAGTGAAAAAGAAACAATAGAATAATAGAAGGGTCTTCCGCTGAAGACGGAAGACCCTAATAAAAAGAAACAGTAGAATAACTAGAGCAAAGCTCGTTGCAAAGCAACGAGTGGGTCTTCCGTTAATGTCGAAAGTAAAGCTAGAAGTTCCTTTAAGAAGCAGAATTCATAAACCAATATACATGAAAAACTAAAAAAAAATCGAATTATTCTTGGTACGAGTTAACAAAATCCGAATGATTCTAAGTACGAATTAACAAAAACCTTTTCAATATCAAGAACGACTTTGCAAATAAAAATCCGAATGTGTTTAAGTACATTTAACAATCATCGAGTTATTTTAGGTACAAGTTAATTTAACTTTGAATATAACACTATTTTCTTAACCAAGAATGTGGAATCAAAATTTCCGGAAAAATCAATTGTTTAAACCCTTTTATCTCTGTAATGCATCGTCCGATTTTAAAACGGATTTCAGATTTAAATTAAGCCTTATTAGTTGAACCTTTTTGCTTCTATAGTTATTTACAAATTAATTTTCAGTAAAAAGTTATTATTTAAAGACTTTTTAGCCCTCCTGGTCCCTAATTTGAGGGGTCTGCCCCTTTTTTTATATCAAATGAAAGGTCTTGCAAATATAAACATATTTTGTTCAACAACTGTTCACGAATTGTTAACCGTTCTAGAGATATCTGAACAACTGTGTTTTAGGGGCCGACCCTTAAACTCCTTAATGGGGCCACCAACAAAAGAGTTTTAGGTATTACATTATTAAAAACATTATTTTGAGCAACTTTTCTTCTACAATGCTTTTCAAAACATTTCTCCTTTTCTAGCTATTAATGATCAGAGTTTTGGACTTCTGGCCCCTTGAAACCCCTAATTACGTAACATATGACTTAGGTATGGTACTGTATAGATAAATAAATGTACAAAGAATTTTTTGCTTATATAATATATAACAAATTATTTTTCAGTAAAAAGTTATTATAAATAGACTTAAGAGCCCTCTTGGCCCCTAATTTTAGGGGCCAGCCCTTTTTTCTTAATATGAAATGAAAGATCTTGCAAATATAAACATATTTTGTTCAACAAGTGTTCAGGAATTGTTGACCGTTCTAGAGATATCTGAACTAATGTGTTTTAGGGGCCGACCCTTAAACTCCTTACTGGGGCCACCAACAAATTTTTTTTAGGTAGCATATTGTTGAGAATATTATTTTAAGCATTTTTTGTTCTACAATGCGTTTCAAAATATTTCTCCTTTTCTAGACATTAATGATCAAAGTTTTGGACTTCTGGCCCCTTGAAACCCCTAATTACGTAACATATGATTAAGGTGTGGTACTGTATAGATAAACAGCTGTACAATAAACATTTTTGCTTCTATAATTGATAACAAATTATTGTTCAGTAAAGAGTTATTGCAAAAAGACTTAAGACCCCTCTTGGCCCCTAATTTGAGGGGCCAGCCCTTTTTTCTTGATATCAAATTAAAGCCCGTGGAAATTGAAACTACTTTTGCATTACATGTTTTAACAAAACATTTATACATCAAAAGATATTAGAGAAAATGTTCGAAAATTTCGTGAAAAAATTTGGTCCTAATTTTCAGGTTCAGGCGAGCTTCGAGGCCTTGCGCAATTTTAATAATTGGAAGCAGGGGGTACAACTTCAGACTTTAATCTACAATCCTGGAAAAATTTCAAGCTTCTATCTTGATAAGTTTCGGAGGAGATGCGTGGACAAAATGACCCTTAAAAATTTACAAAATCGTCAATATCTGAAACCGGAAGTGACGTCATCATTTGAAAATTTAACAATATGTAGCGCCGATCATGCTTAATCAGTCCTGAAAATTTCGTGCAAATTGGTTGAATAGTTTTTGAGAAATAACGCTCCAAAAAAGTCAGAAAAAGAAAAAAAAGAATAACTAGAGCAAAGCTCGTTGCAAAGCAACGAGTGGGTCTTCCGTTAATGTC
This sequence comes from Magallana ariakensis, assembly GCA_020458035.1. Taxonomy (NCBI): domain Eukaryota; kingdom Metazoa; phylum Mollusca; class Bivalvia; order Ostreida; family Ostreidae; genus Magallana; species Magallana ariakensis. Next base: position 72,048,706 of record CM035811.1, read on the forward strand.
GAAAGAAAAGCTAGATGTTCCTGTAAGAAGCAGAGCTCTAAAACCAATACCAGGAGTTTTAAAACAAAAGATGTAAAAAAATCGAATAATTCTTGGTACGACTTATCAAAATCCGAATGACTTTAAGTACGAATTAACAAAAACCTTAACCATTTCAAGAACGACTTGACAAAAAAATCCCAATGTGTTTAAGAATGACTTAACAAATATCGAATCATTCTAGGTACGAGTTAATTTAACTTTGAACATAACACTATTTTCTTAACCAAGAATGTGGAATCAAAATTTCCGGAAAAATCAATTTTTAAACCCCTTTATTTCTGTAATGCATCGTACGGTTTTAAAACGGATTTCAGATTTAAATTATGCTGAATAATTTGAGGGGCCAGCCCCTTTTTCTTCATATCAATAAAAGGTCTTGCAAATATAAACATATTTTGTTCAACAACTGTTCACGAATTGTTAACCGTTCTAGAGATATCTTAACAAATGTGTTTTAGGGGCCGATCCTTAAACTCCTTAATGGGGCCACCAACAAAAAATTTTTAGGTATCATATTGTTAAAAACATTATTTTGAGCAACTTTCCTTCTACAATGCTTTTCAAAATATTTCTCCTTTTCTGGATATTAATGATCAAAGTTTTGGACTTCTGGCCCCTTGAAACCCCTAATTACGTAACATATGACTTAGGTATGATACTGTATAGATAAACAGCTGTACAATAAACATTTTTGCTTCTATAATTGATAACAAATTATTGTTCTGAAAAGAGTTATTGCAAAAAGACTTTAGAGCCCTCTTGGCCCCTAATTTGAAGGGCCAGCCCCTTTTTCTTGATACCAAATGAAAGCCCGTGGAAATTGAAACAACTTTTGCATTACATTTTTTAACAAAATATTTACAGTTTTAAAAATATTTCAGAAAATGTGCAAAATTTTCGTTAAAAAAATTGGTGCCAATTTTCGACCTCAGGCGAGCTTCAACGCCTTGCGTATTATCCATATTTTAAAACAATGCGGTACATCTACAGACTTTCATCTACAATCCCTGAAAATTTCAACTTTCTATCATGAATAGTTTTAGAGGAGTTGCGTGGACAAAATGACCCTTAAAATTTCATTAAATCGTCAATATCTTAAACCGGAAGTGACGTCATCAAAAAAATTAACTGAAAACATTTATCCCCTCCGATGCTCTATAAGTCCTGAAAATTTGGTGCAAATCGAGTGAATAGTTTTCGAGAAATAAAGCTTTAAAGAAGGCAGAAAAAGAATATTAAGAATAATAATAATAATAGAAAGAAACAGTAGAAAAACAAGAGGGTCTTCCGTCGGAAACGGAAGACCCTAATAATAATAAAGACTAGAGCCGAGCTCGTTGCAAGCAACGAGGAGGTCTTCCGTTACAACTTCAAGTCAATATAGGATTGTCAATCAGTCTTAATAAAACCACCCCCACCCCCTTCTCCTTGCTCTTGTCAGGATCTGTCAGGTATTGATAGGAGGTCATCATCACATGAACTAAACTTCTGACCAATCAGGGCTTTAGAAGATCAATTGGAACTCTTCAAAAGTTGACAGACAAATTAATCATGCCTGTTTTCTATGTAACTTCCAAACTGCAGAGTATTGAAGAGTTACACCTCTCATTAAACAGATAAAGGCATGTCTGTGATAAGTTGGGGGTATATTTAGATATTATGCAAATGTAGAGGCCATGTGAAGATGACCTCTTATCGATACCTATCAGACCCTGACGAGTGTAAGGAGAAGGGGGATGTTTTTCATCTGGGTTGTCAATATGATAATAGTAATTTCAGAAAATCAAAAACGAGGCTTACAGTATTAATTTCATACCAGACAAATTCTCCGTTTAACTTGCTTCACGGCCATATCAATTTATGATAACTTAAAATCACACATCATAAATGTACATGTATTTAATTATTCCGGCCAGAAAATCAAAACGATAAATACAAACTAAGCCTATATCATAGTGTAATCAACACAAAATCCACTGCGCTGATGCATCATAAACACTTCCATTCCCTGTACTCTTACTTACACCTCTACCGCTAACACATGGAATAGTTTATGTAAAAGTGCAGAGTTTAAATTAAAAGATTGAAACGAACACAAACTGTTAATAAACGAGGACGCCTTCTCCCACCTGAGGGCGGGCTATACGAGAGGTGCTCAATGGGAGGGATTACTCTCCGTATAATGTTTGGCCATGCAGGCACTCAGCATCATTTTTGAAAGGATGAGCATATTTATCGAAAATCTTGACAAGCAAATAAAAGAATAAATTCTCAAATCTTCAAAATCGTAATCCGTGGGTAGGTAGAAGTTGTGAAGCAGCTCTAACTTCTATTTTTTTCAAATGTGATTTCGTTTTATATACGCCAATAATTGTTTTGCCTTCACCTAAAAAGTGTATGTGAGGTAGGGGTGTGTCAATGCCCCAAAATTTAATTTTCTAAATGTAAATTTCAGGGAAATTTTGGTTGAAAATAAAAGTCAGCGGGGTTGGGGGGGGGGGGGGTTCAGAGCTCCCACTCGATCAAAAATTCTAATCGCCACTTTAGTGCGGCACGACGAAAGACCTATGTTTAACCATTTTTTCTATCAAATCACATATACATGTACATATGTTTTAGTTATAATATTTTGACTTTTAAAAGATACATGCATTGACTTATTTGTTGTACGTGTATGACGTACATTTGTATATTTGCACTCTTATCATTGGCATGTGTCTGTTTGTATCACTAAATGATTTCAAAGTAAAGATACTGAAATTTTACAGATCTAAGTTAGAGAGAAAAAAAACACTTTTTATATAGCGAAAAAAAAATTATGGACTCATACACATAAATAAGAAGATGGAGTGAAAGTCACAAAGACATTATTTCTTCTGATCTTGACTATTTCAGAGTTGCTACAAATTTACAATCTCCCATTTTGATAAGCCAGGTGTAAAATTAAATATTCTGCTTTAAGTTTTAAGTCGATTAAGTGTAACTTTGAGAATTAAGTGCATATATCTTTGAGAGGCAAATATGTCGCTATTCTAAGTCAAGTGAATTATGTTCCAAGGTGTTTCAAAGAAATAAGAAATCTGTCGACACTTGCAGTACTCTGATGATTTCTATGGCGACCGACTGCATTGCATAGCGTATTTTATAACTTCTTAACATGAGAACAAATAATTATTATAAAGTTAAGATCTTTGATTTAAAACTTTAAACTTATATTTTAACAATTGACCACTACAGTGAAAGCACCCTTCCAATTGTCTTTTAATTACATAACAATTGATGATCTGCAGCAATAAATTATCTGGGGCTATCTATGTCCAGGGCTGTGTGCACAAAAGCGACACGAGATTGTCGGTCGCACGGGGTGATAGAATTAACACAGACCGACCGAATAAACCAACAGATTGCAAAGTGAAACACATTAGGAGGAACTGTTACACATAAGGAGTCACCAAAAATTGATTTTTGCAACATTTGAATTTTCGATGAGTTTGTTTTTATTGTGAAACAAACGATCATACAGAAGAACTACAAAAGTAATCAAGTGACCGCTAGAATCAAAACAAAACTTGTTTAAAAATTCATGTGAATATTTTACAAATAACCACTGATTCTCTCAATTTTAATTTGATTTTAATTTGATTTGAACGTTGAACACTTGGAGAATGTTTAATTTTTGTTTTAATTCACTTTTACTTTGTACACCCTGCTAAATTTGTGTACAACTCTTAAAAAACTTCTTTTACTTTTACACGATTTTGTGTTGGTCGAATATTAATTCCCACACCAGTAAATATATAAATAATATTGGCTCAAAAGTTTTGAACTTTAGAAAGTTTCAGCATTAATAAACGGAAATAATCATGGGTAAATAATTTATAATAATCTTATGTTGAAACACAAGTTTAACACGTACCGGTCAAAATCTCGGCGTTGTATTGTATTTAATTTTTTAAATAAACAATTACCCTTAATTGCATATTTAGATTCGGACTAATGGCTTACTTTTATTCCATTGATGGTCAAGTTTCTATATGACTGTATGCACTATCGTTTAAACTAATGCTAAATCAACTGTACAAGTAAGATACATTTATCGTTTCATCTTAAACCAATGTAGTTGAATTAAAAATAAAACAAACAATTTAATAGTTGTGTTCGTACAGATTATCAATAAACATGCACGTGTGATGAGATAGAAGCACAAGAAACTACCGCGGATCACTTGTCCACTCGCGTGGTATATTCTCGGTCATGTGCGAGGGATGATCATTTTGTGTTGATCTTAAACATTAAACATTATTTGTACAAGTTAACAATACTGGTATTTAAGACTTACAAACCCACCTTGATAATTATATGTCTCACGATGCTTCTGATTTGGAATAATATCGCTTTTATAATTTTTCAAAACGCTTTCTTTATTTACACTCTATCGTTTAATTAAATCAATTGAAGATGAAGAAACTTTTATAGCATAAACTTAAAACAGTTCTTGTGTTTGCTGCAAAATAAACACATATATGTAAGACGCGAATCGTGTGTATTAGATAATCGCTGACCGCTATGTACGTTGTCCAGCCGCGATCGATCTCCTCGGCCGCGGACGAGGGATGGATTACGCTCAGAACCCAGAAAGATTTGAAATGCTTGCAGTATAATGATTAAAATGTATCAAATAGAAGTTAATTGTTTATTTAAAAACCCACATTTGTTCTATGTCTTATTATGCTTCAGATTGGCTATGACATTGCTTTTATCAATTAACAGATTTACATGTATATGTATTCAAAATTAAAAACAATTCTATATGTTTGCGGCTAAACAAACCCATATGTGTCAGAAGCGTATCTTGTGTAGTAGATACCGCTGACCGCTAGGTCGTCCTGCCGCGATCGATATCCTCGGCCGCGGGCGGAAGATAGGTTACGTAATGGTACACACACGCAGCTCAGATCCCAGATAGATTTCAAATGCATGCAGTTTAATAACTAAAATGTAGTACATAGAAGTTTGGTTTTTTTTTTAATCCGTAATTTGAGATTTACTAGAAAAGAAATAGAATGTTTATATTTTCTGTTTCTCGTTTTTAAAGGATTGTTCACTATGAGAACTTAACAAAAATGACTTATAGTCCTCAAATAAAAGCATGTATACTTTAAAAAAAACTTCTTTCTAATAAATTAAGGCATCCCGTATAAACCGGTATACATTCAGTGGTAACTTTATTTCATTTGTACGCACAAAGACTTTCGTTAACTTTGCCAAATTGCCGCGAATACTGGTCTACACGTAATACTGTTTGCCCTCATATTATGTAATACCCGAACATAAAAACAGCTTTATGAGATTAATAAGATCACAAACAACATTTTTTTCAGCGACGCCCATATAAAAAAAATTACCGTTTTAGAGTTAAAGAGCAAAGACTTTTAAGGGATCTAGACCCCTAATTTAAGGGGCTAGCCCCTTTTTATGGTATCAAATGAAAGCCCTTTATATTTGGCAAAACTTTTGTTCTATATGTGTTTAGAAAATATTTATTACTAAAAAGTTATGAAGCAAAGATGTAAGCAAAATTTTGCATTTTTTGAAACATAAATTTCGATGTGATTTTTTAAGAAGTATACGTGGGTTAATCAAACATATAAGACTGGGGGGATAACGTTCAAGATGTCTACATTAAAGATTTGTAAATCAAAACTACTTGCTACGGATCATCTCGGAGCCTTTGCAGGTACAAGAGACCCACTAGAAAAATATTCAAAGGGGAATAACTCAAAACCGGAAGTAGCGATTTCACAATGTTTTGTGCTATAGTGAGCTATTGGCATTTCCAATAGTCCCTAAAAATTTGAATAAAATCGGATGAAAAACAAGCGAGATATTAAGGTTTTAAAAAACGTCTAGAAGAAAAAGAAGAAGAAAAATAATAATGAAGAATTTCCAACAGAATCAGTACAAGGTCTTCCGTTGGAAACGGAAGACCTTAAAAAAGAAACCGTAGAATAACAAGAGGGTCTTCCGTTGGAAACGGAAGACCCTAACAAGAGGGTCTTCCGTTGGAAACGGAAGACCCTAATAAAGAAAAAGAAACTGTAGAATAACAATAGGGTCTTCCGTTGGAAACGGAAGACCCTAATAATAATAGAAAGAAACAGTAGAAAAACAAGAGGGTCTTCCGTCGGAAACGGAAGACCCTAAAGAAACAGTAGAAAAACAAGAGGGTCTTCCGTCGGAAACGGAAGACCCTAAAGAAAGAAACAGTAGAAAAACAAGAGGGTCTTCCGTCGGAAACGGAAGACCCTAATAATAATAATAAAAAGAAACTAGAGCAAAGCTCGTTGCAAAGCAACGAGTGGGTCTTCCGTTAATGTCGAAAGAAAAGCTAGATGTTCCTTTAAGAAGCAGAGCTCTAAAACCAATACCAGGAGTTTTAAAACAAAAAGATATAAAAAATCGAATAATTCTTGGTACGACTTAACAAAATCCGAATGACTTTAAGTACCAATTAACAAAAACCTTACCGATTTCAAGAACGACTTGACAAAAAAAAAATCCGAATGTGTTTAAGAACGACTTAACGAATATCGAATCATTCTAGGTACGAGTTAATTTAACTTTGAACATAACACTATTTTCTTAACCAAGAATGTGGAATCAAAATTTCCGGAAAAATCAATTTTTAAACCCCTATATCTCTGTAATGCATCGTCCGATTTTAAAACGGATTTTAGATTTAAATTAAGCTTAATAAGTTGAACATTTTTGCTTCAATAATTTCTAACAAATTATTTTTCAGTAAATAGTTATTATTAAAAGACTTTGTAGCCCTCCTGGCCCCTAATTTGAGGGGCCAGCCCCTTTTTCTTGATAACAAATTAAAGGTCTTGCAAATATAAACATATTTTGTTCAACAACTGTTCACGAATTGTTAACCGTTCTAGAGATATCTGAACAACTGTGTTTTAGGGGCCGACCCTTAAACTCCTTACTGGGGCCACCAACAAAAAATTTTTAGGTACCATATTGTTAAGAACATTATTTTGAGCAACTTTTCTTCTACAATGCTTTTCAAAATATTTCTCCTTTTCAAGTTATTAAAGATCAAAGTTTTGGGCTTTTGGCCCCTTAAAACCCCTAATTACGTAACATATGACTTAGGTTTGGTACTCTATAGATAAACAGATGTACAATGAACATTTTTGCTTCTATAATTGATAAAAAATTATTGTTCAGTAAAGAGTTATTGCAAAAATACTTTATAGCCCTCTTAGCCCCTTATTTGAGGGGCCAGCCCTTTTTCTTGATATCAAACGAAAGTCCTTTTTAATCTGAACAACTTTTGCATTACATGTCTTAACAAAATATTTATACATTAAAAGCTAGGGCTGAAAATGTGCGAAAATTTCATGAAAAAAATGGTGCCAATTTTCGAGCTCGGGCGAGCTTCGGCGCCTTGCGCATTTTTCAAAATATCAAATAAATAGGATCATCTACAGACATTCATATACTAATCCCTGAAAGTTTCACGTTTCTATCACAATTAGTTTTTGAGAAGTTACGTGGACAAAATGGTCCTTAAAAATTCACTAGATCCTCAAAAGCTCAAACCGGAAGTGACGTCATCAGCCAAAAACTTTATAATATCAAGTATGTTTGATGCTTAATACGTCCTGAAAATTTCATGCAAATCGGTCGAGTAGTTCACGAGAAATATCGTTCGAAAAAAGTCAGAAAAAAAAAAAATAATAATAACTAGAGCAAAGCTCGTTGCAAAGCAACGAGTGGGTCTTCCGTTAATGTCGAAAGAAAAGCTAAAAGTTCCTGTAAGAAGCAGAGCTCTAAAACCAATACCAGGAGTAATTTAAACAAAAAGATATAAAAAATCGAATAATTCTTGGTACGACTTAACAAAATCCGAATGACTTAAAGTACGAATTAACAAAAACCTTAACGATTTCAAGAACGACTTAACAAAAAAATCCGAATGTGTTTAAGAACGACTTAACAAATATCGAATCATACTAGGTACGAGTTAATTTAACTTTGAACAAAAAACTATTTTCTTAAACACGAATGTGGAATCAAAATTTCCGGAAAAATCAATTTTTAAACCCCTATATCTCTGTAATGCATCGTCTGATTTTTAAACGGATTTCAGATTTAAATTAAGCTTAATAAGTTGAACATTTTTGCTTCAATAATATATTACAAATTATTTTTCAGTAAATAGTTATTATTAAAAGACTTTGTAGCCCTCCTGGCCCCTAATTTGAGGGGTCAGCCCCTTTTTCTTGATATCAAATGAAAGGTCTTGCAAATATGAACATATTTTGTTCAACAACTGTTCACAAATTGTTTACCGTTCTAGAGATATCTGAACAAATGTGTTTTAGGGGCCGACCCTTAAACTCCTTAATGGGGCCAAAGATCAAAAATTTAAAGGCAGCATAAGGTTCACAACATTATTTTGAGCAACTTTTCTTCTACAATGCTTTACAAAATATTTCTCCTTTTTATGATATAAATGATCAAAGTTTTGGACTTCTGGCCCCTTAAAACCCCTAATTACGTAACATATGATTTCAGTATGGTACTATGTAGATAAACAGCTGCACAATAAACATTTTTGCTTCTATAATTGATAACAAATTATTTTTCAGTAAAGAGTTATTAATAAAATTCTTTAGAGCCCTCTTGGCCCCTTATGTAAGGGGCCAGCCCCTTTTTTATGATATCAAATGAAAGAGCGTGTAAATCTAAACAACTTTTGCATTACATGTCTTAACAAAATATTTACACATTCAGAATTAATTTAGAAAATGTGCAAAAATTTCGTGAAAAAAATTGGTGCCAATTTTCGAGCTCGGGCGAGCTTCGGCGCCTTGCGCATTTTCCTCAATAACAAACCCAGAGAATCATCTACAGACATTCATCTACTATCCCTGAAAGTTTCCTGTTTTTATCTTTATTAGTTTTGGAGGAGTTAGGTGGACAAAATGGTCCTTAAAAATTCACTAAACCCTCAAAATCTCAAACCGGAAGTGACATCATCAGCCCAAAATTTAATAACCTCAAGTACTTTTGATGTTCTATCTGTCCTGCAAATTTTATGCAAATCGGTCCAGTAGTTCACGAGTAATAGCGTCCGAAAAAAGTCGGATTTCAGAAAAAAAATAATAATAACTAGAGCAAAGCTCGTTGCAAAGCAACGAGTGGGTCTTCCGTTTATGTCGAAAGTAAAGCTAAAAGTTTCTCTAAGAAGCAGAGTTCTTAAACCAATAAACATAGCTAAATAAAACAAAAAGAAAAAAAATCGAATTATTTTTGGTACGAGTTCACAAAATCCGAATGATTCTAAGTACGAATTAACAAAAACATTATCAATTTCAAGAACAACTTAGCAAATACAAATCCGAATGTGTTTAAGTACGATTTAACAATTAACGAATTATTTTAGGTACGAGTTAATTTAACTTTGAACATAACACTATTTTCTTTACCAAGAATGTGGAATCAAAATTTCCGGAAAAGTCAATTTTTAAACACCAATATCTCTGTAATGCATCGGCCGATTTTAAAACGGATTTCAGTTTTAAATTAAGCTTAATAAGCTCTTATTTTTGCTTTTATGATTAATAACAAATTATCGCTCTGAAAAAGGTTACTATAAAGACTTTGTACCCTCCCGGCCCCTAATTTGAGGGGTCAGCCCCTTTTTCTTGATATCAAATTAAAGGTCTCGCAAATATAAACATATTTTGTTCAACAAGTGTTCACGAATTGTTAACCGTTATAGAGATATCGGAACAACTGTATTTTAGGGGCCGACCCTTCAACTCCTTACTGGGGCCACCAACGAAAAATTTTTAGGTATCACATTGTTAAGAACATTATTTTGAGCAACTTTTGTTCTACAATGCTTTTCAAAATATTTCTCCTTTTCAAGATATTAATGATCAAAGTTTTGGAATTCTGGCCCCTTGAAACCCCTAATTACGTAACATATGACTTTGGTATGGTTCTGTATAGATGAACAGCTGTACAATGAACATTTTTGCTTCTATAATTAATAACAAATTATTTTTCAGTAAAGAGTTATAATAAAAAGACTTCAGAGCGCTCTTGGCCCCTAATTTGAGGGGCCAGCCCCTTTTTCTTAATATTTAATAAAAGATCTCATTATTATAAACATATTTTGTTTAATAATTGTTCAGAAATTGTTGACCGATTTGGAGATATCTGAACAACAGTGTTTTAGGGGCCGACCCTTAAACTCCTTACTGGGGCCATAAACCATAAATTTTAAGGTCCCATGTTCTTAAGAACATTATTTTAAGCAACTTTTACTCAACATTGCCTTTCAAAATATTTCTCCTTTTCAAGATATTAATGATCAAAGTTTTGGTCTTCTGGCCCCTTGAAACCCCTAATTACGTAACAAATGTTTAAAATAAGGTACTGTGTAGATAAACAACTGTACAATAAACATTTTTGCTTCTATAAATAATAACAAATTATTGCTCAGTAAAGAAGTAAAATTAAAAGACTTTAGAGCCCTCCTGGCCCCTAATTAAAGGGGCCAGCCCCTTTTTATTAAAACAAAACAAAAGCTCGTGTAAATCTTAACAACTTTTGCATTACATGTTTTAACAAATTATCTACAGGTTAAAAGATATTTTGCAAAACGTGTTAAAATTTTGCCAAAAATTTTGGTGCTAATTTTCGACCTCGGGCGAGCTTCGGCGCCGTGCGCAATTTCCACAATGTCAAATACAGAGGATCATCTACAGACATCCATCTACATATTCCTAAAGTTTCACGTTTCTATACCCCTTAGTTTCGGAGGAGTTACGTGGACAAAATGGTCCTTAAAAATTCACAAAATCTTCAAAATCTCAAACCGGAAGTGACGTCATCAGCTCAAAATTTTATAATCGCAAGCACGTTTTATGTTCTATCAGTCCTGTAAATTTGGTGAAAATCGACCAAATAGTTTTTGAGTTATAGCTCTCGAAAAATGTCAGAGGAAAAATAATATAAAATAATAATAAAAAGAAACCGTAGAATAACAAGAGGGTCTTCCGTTGGAAACGGAAGACCCTAATAAAGAAAAGAAACAATAGAATAACAAGAGGGTCTTCCGTCGGAAACGGAAGACCCTAACAATAGAATAACAAGAGGGTCTTCCGTTGGAAACGGAAGACCCTAATAATAATAAAAATAAACAATAGAATAACAAGAGGGTCTTCCGTTGGAAACGGAAGACCCTAATAATATGTCAAAAGAAACCGAAGAATAACAAGAGGGTATTCCGTTGGAAACGGAAGACCCTAATATATTCCGTTGGAAACGGAAGACCCTAATAATAACCCTGAAAAAGAAACAATAGAATAATAGAAGGGTCTTCCGCTGAAGACGGAAGACCCTAACTAGATCGTTCTCGTTTCGAGCAACGAGTGGGTCTTCCGTCCAATTTTTGAATAGATGAGATAAAACCCATATTTTTAAAAAGATAAAATCGTAAACCTTAGTGAAAAATGAGTGGAAATTTTTTTCGGCTCTCGGGGCTTGAACCCGGGTCGCCTGGGCAAATGTCCACGACTCTATCGACTGAGCTACTCGGACTCTAGCTTCAGGACTTTGATGCTTAATATCTCGAGAATGCGTTCATCGATTTTAAAACAAATTACATATTCTGAATCAGTAAAAGGGTCACTATCAATCATACAGAAAAATTATAAAAAAAGATAAAGTTGAAAAACTCGATTTTTTGTCTTTTCTTCCGGTGACGACCGGAAGTGACGGCGGACGTTTAAATGACCATGTTGCAGCAGGAAAAGGGGATGTCTATCATCACTGAAAATTTCATTTCTCTATCTTTACTCGTTTTTTAGATCTCTAGCCGACAAAATTGACTTTTAAAAATCGTAAACGGTCGATAACTTCCGACCGGAAGTGATTATCGAAAAATTGAAACGGCGGTACAAACTTCAGATGCCGACAAATCAACCCTAAAAATTTGAAGAAACTCAAAAAGGTCATCTTCGAGAAATCGCCTGCACAAAATTTGTAAGACAAAAAAAGAATAATAACTAGACACGATCTCGTTGCGAGCAACGAGGAGGTCTTCCGTCCGATTTTTAGAAGGTGATATGACATTATCGACTTTGATTTTCGACAACAAAATATGATCTGGAAAAGGAGTGGAGTACTAATGCTTTCCTGTAATGCTTTGTATGAATTCTCTTACGTTGATTTCTTAAATACTTGCATTTCTTCCAATTGAGATAGAAAAGATTAAATTGTTTTACCTTTGGCCCCTAAAAACCCTAATTAGGTAACGCATGAAAAAATCATTATATTGTTAGGATATATAAACGTATTATACCTATTTTGCTTTTATAACCAATTACAAAACATCTCTCAGTAAATGACTAGTATATAGATAAAAGACTTTAGACCCGTCTTGATCCCTAATTTGAGGGGTCAGTCCCTTTTTCTTTATATCAAATGGAAGGTATTTTAATTTTAATCATATTTTATTCAACTAGTGTCTGGAAATATTATATTTCAAAAGATTTTTACGTTCTTATATATGGGTGATTAAATTTTCGGACATTTGACCTCTAAAACACCTAATTACGTAGCACATGATAAAATCATTACATGGCTTGGAGATAACATATCTGCTTTTATGACATTTCACAAAATATCTCTCAATAAAGGGCTATATATAAAAGTCTTTAGAGCCCTCTGATCCCATAATTTGAGGGGTCAGCCCCTTTTTTTGATATCAAATGAAAGGTCGTTTAATTTTAAACACATTTTGCTCAACAAGTATTTAGAAATTCATTACCATTCCTGAGATATATGGAAAGAACGTTTTAGTGGTCGATACCTTATCTCCTTATAGGGGCCGTTTAACGAAACTTTGTAGGTTGCATATTGTTTAGTACATCATTTTGAGCATCTTTTCTTCTATACTGCATTTCAAAAGATTATCCATTCTGATATATGGGTGATTAAAATGTTGGACATTTGACCTCTAGAAACATCTAATTACTTAACGCATAATAAAATCATCACATTGCTTGGAAACATAACTGTAAGGTAACATGTCTGCTTTCATGACCTTTCACAAAATATCTCTCAGTAAAAGGTTATAGATAAAAGACTTTAGAGCCCTCCCTTAATTTGAGGGGCAAGCCCCCTTTTCTTGATATCAAATGAAAGGTCAAATATTAAATGATATTATGGGTGATCAAAATTTTGGACTTTTGACCCCTAAAAACATCTAATTAAGTAACACATGATTAAATCATTAGATTCCTTGGATACATAACAGTTGAAATCGACTCAAAATTTTAAATTTTATTTACCTTATGTGATTTTGAATGACAACAGTTGTGAATGGAATTGGAGATCATTTTCGAGAAATAAACAGGTAGTGAAAATAATTCATGCACAGGATAATGCACATGACAAATAAAGTGTCTTACACATGTAAATCTTAATGTTAAAGCTGCTTGGTCCGATTTTCAATAAAATTTGTGTACGCTTCTAAACGATGTTTATGCTAAGTATGTGTGTATTAATATAGGTTGCAGTAGTTTTCCTGGTCAATTAAGCCATATTTCAATAAAAAAATAATGTACATGTTGAAACTTGTTGAAACCGGATGTTGTTCATTCCGTCATGCTGTCCAATCCGGCGAAATTATACAGCCCCTTGACAATTTCCTATCATTTTTGTTTAAAAAATGTTGTGCAATCCGGATCTTGTCTATTCTGTAAACCGGCCGCGATGAAAACAACCGACTGCTTATAATTAGTGAGAGTTATCTCCCGTAGTCCGGCCACTTATCAATCGATCAGCCTTCTGTGAGATAATTAATGCTCATTTATCGACCAATTTTCTTGTCGTTGCTATTGATTTAAACAACTTGAATATAGATCCAAACTAGCAACTCATTTCAGTTTATACCGTTAAGTCTTGTTATAATACGCATTTTTTTGCCAAAATTAGATAATTAGATTATAGTTCACCCCATTTTTTTTCAGGCCGTGATTCAGGATACTGCGGGAGTAGGACTGCCGATATCGTTTGTTATTCCCGTTGTATGGCTACACTTACAGAGTTGCATATTATTCTGTCAAAATACTCCATTTTTAAAAATAAAATTCTCATTTATATCAATATTTATCTATTGTTCCCTGCATCAAAATAGTTCTCGCCATTACGTATTCAGCCATCTGTTGACTATTGAAAAAGTATTTCAATCGTATGTATTATGCATTTATTGTTTTCCAAAAAAAAAAAATGAAAATGAAAATTGGTACCGTAATTACGATCGATGAAATCTAATATATTTCAGAAGAATTGAAAATTGTGCAAGAATACACGATCAAGACCTACTGCATTAAATACTAAAATTAATTTGCAACAATATCTTCTAAACCGGATGTTGGCTAATCCGGCCAATTTTTTTAGAACCACCCTCCGCCGGATTAGACAAGTTTTACTGTACAATGTACAAAATTTATTTACAAAATAAACGACATAAAGGGGTTTCGCGTTATTTCGCCTCGTGTTCAAACTGGCCCCTTACGTCTAAGCGAGTATGATTGTAATACGACTTTGACATCTGTCCTTTTTATATATGATATATTATAAGGCCACACCAATTTGATTTCTTGGTCTTCGGGTTCTAAGCAAAAAAATATTGGGGCGAGCGGGCGATTTACTAATTTTAAAATTAAAAAACTGAAATTTGAAAATTTTGAGGCGACATAAAAAAAATAGAGGCGAGCGATTACATTTTATTTTAAAATGTCATATTTCCTTTGCAATACATGTAAAAAGCAGTGAAAAATTGGTGACCGTATTCGCATTATTGTATCAGACCCCTCCTGATCGCTAATTCTATCCACACATGCTGGCATTATTTACTTGTAAAACTTGCTTATAATCTACCGGGAAATGTTTGGTATGATCAATGTTAAATAGGGCAATCATGACTAATAAAAAAATAAAATAACCAAAAAATGGAGCGGGAAACGGAACTCAAATTTCAAGGTGCGGGATTTATTTTTTAATATTATTTTTTGGAAAGCCCTTAGTCACGTGCGCGCGGATCCGCCGACCAAGAAATCAAATTGGTGTGGCCTAACAAATAAAATATACAGCATGACTATTTAACAAAACAAAAATAAAGCAGTGTACATTTGTTCATTAATAGTTTTGAAGTTTACGTTGTTTATAATCGAAGCAAAACATGCAGGTTGAATAAACCCAATCATTATTTTTTTTGGGGGGGGTGCATGTCCCAAAATTTAGTTTTATTTACTTTGAATATTTCTAACGTTAAAAGGAGATCATTTCCGTGTAAATACGTCTATAACTTTGTAAGATCATTCATTTGGTTTGCATGGAAAATAATGGCCGAAATATCGGAACATGCAGCTTAAAGAAATTTCTCCACTTGGTATACATCGAAACGTAATTTCAAATCAGACACCAAACAATATGAAGGGAAATGGAAATATTCGGCGGATCTACATGTTAAAATATTCTTATGATAAAATGTTGTATTTATGACAAACGTATATTTATTATTTTTTATCTCCTAAAAGATATAATCGCACTTGTGTTTTGTATCCATCTATTTTTAACTCTTTGTAGCCAAATCTGTCAAAATTCGTGTTCGTTTCACCCTCTTATTGTAAACCACGCTGCAATATTCAAAATCGATGCGCTGTTGAACGAAAGACTAGTACTAGGCTAGAAAAACTTACTCAATGGGCCGTCTAAAACTATTATTTTTTAATAATAAATTCAGACATTTTTAGATTTCACAAAGTGTAATTTTTGTTAAGTTACAGGAAAATTGTCATTTCATGCACATATATTTGCACAAAATAGGTTATATGTTATTCGACCAGTGTTTGAAATTTGAGACCGTTCTTGATATATTTGGGAAAGAAATTTTAGGGGTCATCTATTCATCTTCTTATCGGGGCCGTTTAACAAATTTTGAGCCATTTCCGAGAAAATGCGTGCACAAAAACCGTTATTGAAAGAAAAGAATGCAGGAAATGGAAGCTCTTAACAAGGGGGCGGAGAGTGCTTTAAAATTCATATTTACATGTATTTAATTCACCTTGTAAAATTATCAATCATAGGCACTGGATAACTGCTATTGCCTAATTGGCAAATTTGATTTGCTTATTGACTCAATGACCACTACAATTTCGCTTAATTAAACGTTAACTTTAATAAAAATATATATAAGCATGTACTCCAATCAGGTGTTGTACTATACAGAACGTTCTTTACGCGATCGCCGAGCGATTCTTTGGGGAAGAACAGTCCTGATCAGACAGCAAATACATAATACAGCATACAGACGTTTTATTAAAATATATATATTTTATGTATTAACTAATCGAGTTTGCCTGCATATGCAAAGTCCATTCGATTTGAAAATTTCCCTAATCTACTAAGTAGTATTTTTTGACCATGTGTCCTCTACTCGATCTTCAACTATCCGAATCCAATCAAAACTTTTACTCACCGAATGTAAATAAACTTTTTAAAACTCACATACTCTTTCATAATTAATAACAAAAAATAATCAGTATGCTTTTTAATGAATCGGACTACAATTCAGAAGAGGTTAAACCAATAGTGTGACCATTATTCTTTTACGGCCTGAATGTAAATAAAACTTCAACTTGTTTAAAAATTCATAGGTATATGAAGAAATAATCACTGCTTCATTCAATTCCTTCCGTGTTAGCGGGCAATGGTTAGTTTTATCCTGCCCGCACCCAATCTGATTAAAATCAGCCGTTCTGATACGCTACCGCTCTCGAACATCTGAAACAAGCCGCTTAGAGGTCACGTCCGAACGACCTTTCGATAAGCCAATCAAATTGTGGCTAGCAAAACTCTGCCAGCAGATAATTTCCCATAAATCTGTGCGGTTATATTTACCTTGATGTTACTTCACCCGATAGTTTTTAAGAGACGGGGATTCTCATTGGTCGAAAAGGTCACGACCTTATATTTAAATATTTAGATTGTCGGGTCGTTCGGACGTGACCTCTAAGCGGCTTGTTTCAGATGTTCGAGAGCGGTAGCGTATCAGAACGGCTGATTTTAATCAGATTGGCCCGCACCTACCGCAACCATGTAACCTTGTATAACTTAAGCTGCCTTATCTCGAACGCTTTTTAAATATATTTCAACTCACTTTACTTACTACACCCTGCTTAATTCTCTCTCTCTCTCTCTCTCTCTCTCTCTCTCTCTCTCATAACTCATAAAAAATTCTAATATTTTGCTAGCCAAATGAATTATCACAGATTACTGATACTTAAGATGTGTGTGTTGGAATAATTATCTTGTGAATATCGCCTATATTTTGTTTTGTTGAAATGGGTAGTGAAACGCATTAAATTCTTAGCAGCAAAATGTCAGAAATAGACACAGGTGAAATTCAATGTATTTACATTTCAACTCGTACGACTGTAAAACGTTGGATTATTTTCATTGATGACATATTTTTTTTTTATATTTTACGCACTATAATTTTAATCAATGGTTTGATGCATCTTTAACCAATATAATTGAAATGAAAACAATTTTACAAAGAATCAATGAACATTCAAATGTGTGATAACGTACGTAGAAACACGAGAAGCCTGTGTCCTAGACTACAGCGAATCGGTTGTCCACAGTAGCGCGGCATCTCCTCGGTCCTGTGCGAATGATGTGTTATGTAAATGTACACTCAACGTGATGGGTTTAAAATGTTTGCAGTTTCATAACTGAATTTTATTTTCCAACAATAAAACTATTTTATGACATATGCAAGATCACAAAAAAACATCTATTTTTTATAGATTACGAGACTAAAAATACATTACTTCGTAAGTAAAGGTATAATCTTTTTTCATTACTCTTTAACATCGTTAAAATCGGATTTCTTTGTGTTTGCAGCTACATAAAAACCCATGTGTGCATTACAGCAAGACGCAAATCTTGTGTAATAGATAACGGCAGACCGCTCGCTAATCCAGCCGCGACCTATTTCTTCGGCCGCTGGCAAGGGATCGGATACGTAATTGTTCACATACACAGCTCGGAATCCAGCTAGATTTAAATGCGACTCAAATGCATTGCATAGAAGCAGTTCTTTTATCCATAATGAGTTTCACTAGAAAAGAAGTAAACTGTTTAAACACTTTCCGTATGTAAGCTGGTACACTCTCTATGGTAGTAGGTAAAGGTATAATTTTTTTTAAATTTACTATTAATATCGTTAAAATCGGAATTCTTTGTGTTTGCAGCTACATAAAAAACCGTGTGCATTACAGCAAGACGCAAATCTTGTGTATAAGATAACGGCAGCCAGCCGCGACCTATTTCCTCGGCCGCGGGCAAGGGATCGGATACGTAATTGTTCACATACACAGCTCGGAATCCAGCTAGATTTTAAATGCGACTCAAATGCACTGCATAGAAGTAGTTCTTTTATCCATAATGTGTTTCACTAGAAAATAATTAAAATGTTCCGGTAAACTGGTACACTTTATGTCACTTATAATACGCACAAATACCCCATTTATTTGCCAAATAAAACACAAATACATGATAACAAGTCTAGCTTTTTACACTCATAATACGCAATACCCGAACAAAATATTATTGCTACGACTTTAATAAGATCATAATGAACAACTTTTGCAGCGACAGCCATATCGAAATCTTAACCGCTTTTGAGTTATAAAGTGAAAACTTTTAAAGGGTTCTAGGCCCCGGATTTGAGGGGCCAGCCCCTTTTTCTTGATGTCAAATAAAAGTTTATTTGAATATTCATCTTTTTTGTTCTACATATCTTAACAAAATATTTCCGGGAAAAGAGATAAACTAAGAAAACCATGCAAAATCACAACGCTTTTTTAAACTCATTTTTAGAGCCCTACCGAGCTTTGGCGCTTTTTGCGCTAGAAAATTATAAATGCCCTATTACATATCTACATTATTTTGGCTATCATTCCTGAAATTTTGAACTCAATATTTTTTTTAGTTTATGAGAACCTTCGTAGACAAGCCGACCCTCTAAAAATCGTTAAATTGTAAATATCTCAAAACCGGAAGTGATGTTACCATAAAAAAAAATTTGCAATAAGGTTCAGAGCAATATCTATCAGATCTGAAAGTTTCATATAAATCAGCCGAGTAGTTTTGGAGAAATCGCGTACACAAAATATGTAAGAAAAAAAAAAAATAGGGAAAAAGAAACCGAACGAAAACAATAAGGTCTTCCGTTGGAAACGGAAGACCTTAATAATAATAAGAAAAGTGAAAAAGAAACAATAGAATAATAGTAGGGTCTTCCGCTGAAGACGGAAGACCCTAATAATAAGAAAAGTGAAAAAGAATCAATAG
Organism: Magallana ariakensis; assembly: GCA_020458035.1. Taxonomy (NCBI): domain Eukaryota; kingdom Metazoa; phylum Mollusca; class Bivalvia; order Ostreida; family Ostreidae; genus Magallana; species Magallana ariakensis. The sequence continues at coordinate 72,068,209 of CM035811.1, forward strand.
AATAATAGCGCTGAAGACGGAAGACCCTAATAATAAGAAGAAAAGTGAAAAAGAAACAATAGAATTATAGTAGGGTCTTCCGCTGAAGACGGAAGACCCTCAAAAAGTATAAAAAGCAATCTAGGTTAAATGAATAAAATGAAAACATTCAATATTTTAAAAAAGACGATTTTTTGGTTACATATATTAGATTTAAATAACAAATTTCTTTGTGAATAACAGTTTAGAACTTCTACATTTATAGCTGGTGATAACTTAATACTTAATTTTTGTTCGTTTTTTATAATAAAGTAGTACATGAGATCAGTTTTTAATTTTTTTTAAAACCCAGTTTTTACAAGAAATGCTGAAACTTGTCACTTTTCATTTTATAATCAAGTTATCTCTTTTACAAATGCTTATAACTTTTTATCAACTTTCCAATACATTGTAATATATTTATCTCGTTAGACATATAGCTTTATAATATTCTTTAAAATACATTTAAGCATATAGAAATCAAATTGACTGAGTTTAAAATTTACACAAATATTCAGAACATTTCAGATACACCATTTGCAAATATATAGTGTTGTCACTAACTAGAAGAAAACGTACTGTAATATAGACATCTTCCAATCTAGTTTATCTGTTACCTTTTCTTTACACACTTTTACTTAGTTGTACGTCGATTAATACGCAGCTAGGTTAAGGACGCCCATAGATTGCCGTATGAAATAAATGCACTAAAACAGACTTAATTTCAGAAAAAGTATACAAACTCATCCAAATATGGCACTGATAAAGTTTATACATCATTATATTACTACCGATCTCCCCTACATTTTTCACCGGAACACAGTCACCGCATCAGCTGTTTATCACGTGATACGCTAAAAATAGAGCAGCTACATATGACTTCATTTATTGCAAAAGTTCAACGATATACGAATGAAATATTAAATTGTTGTTTATATCACTTAAAAGAAAATTAATTGTTTAATCTAAAAAGTGCTGGGAGCAACTCTAGCAGTACCAGCAACATACTTAACTTTAGCATTGATCGTTCAAGTTTTAGAAATTTTGTCGATAACTGAGTCAATTCACGTGTCAAAAAAATGTTTCCTTTCAAGCTACAACTTGCTCCCAACACTTTTTACAATCACTGGTATTTGATGAAAATTAAAAAGGTTAAACACAATCCTTAGAATTGACGGGATATCGTTGAACTTTTGCAATTTTAGACAGATATATATGATTTTATGCAAATTAGCCGATTTTCAAACCCACTGATGACCAGGATCAAGGGCAGATAATCTGGCGTTGTAAAGCGCGGAAAATTTAAAGATTTACCTTGTTAATCGTTGGTTATTCCTTATCTGCACATTTCATTAACCTTTTGAACTTTTCAATTCGTAAACTACACAGGAATATTAGCAATTTACTATTTTTTGTTCAGTTTAAACAGAATGTAGTGATGAATTCCTCAATGCACTAGAACAGAATCAAATAACCACATGCGCGGATCTAAGGTCTGGGGTGGGGGCTGGTTTTCTATAAATGTCTTCCTCATATAACTTCAGACTAATTTAAGTGTATAGATAACAGGCTAAAGAAAAGGAAATGAGAAGCCAGATCCACGTAGGATCGATTTTGAAAGGGGGGGGGGGGGCAGACTCATCCAAAAAAAGGTGAACGTGGTATACAAAAAGTCTTTCCCAGATATTTTAATTTTTTTTAAGCTTGCAGTTTACATGCGGTATGAACGCTATTTATCTTTACCAAATGTCTAAATGTTTTAATATAATAAGATTTGACTGATTTTTTTTCTAATTTGTTAATATCTCATATGTTAACTTTGTTCAATAATTCGGCAGTTTGAGAGCGACGGTCAAAGCACTCGCGACACCGACAACCGATCACACAAAATACTGTATGGGTTGCATAGTTTTTATAAATCTTGTGAAACGGATACCAACTTGTGGTTCTTCTGTAAATCACGATATTAAATAAATCTAATTATGTAAATGATCTATGTTTATAATGTTTTGATTTTTCGGCTAAGTTGTAGGTTTTTCATTCCCCTCGGTACCTATTCATACATAACACACCGTTGTCCTAAATATTTAGAACCATGAAGGAGTTTAAGGCCAGGATTCGGTAGAAAAAATCAGACAATATTTTTGGCTGAAAACTGAAACTTTAAATCAAGTGAAAAAACAAAAAAACCCAGAAATTAAATTCAACTAAAAATGTTCTGCAGCATATTCGAACAAAAACAGGACAATTAATTATCAAGATCCGATTTTGAGTACTTTCAGTATTTTCAGTGCTTTGATTTTTATGGGGTTTTTTCCTCAATAAGTGGGATTCCCTGTTGAGTTTATTTAATGTGGTCACATGACTCTTAGGATAATAACGAACTTGTGATAGTCATTGAAATACAGGGTACGTTAATTAAAACAAACTTAAGTGGTTTCCGTCAGTATGGTAAAACAACATCCTTATTTATGTAGAGTCATTGTGCGTGTCTGGTTCGCGTTATTTCAAAGTATTCACTAATGCCTAATGGTTTTCTGTTTGTTTTAAAGTAATTATATACGTCTACTTCATGAACTTATATTTATACTAATCATTAAAAAAATGTACCATTTTTTGACATTTAGTAACTTTTTTTCATTTGATACAAGAAATTGGTCACATACAATGTCGAACATAAACTTAATTATAAGAAATAAATCGCCCAGTCGAAAAATTGGTGCAGACTCAAGACCACTTTAGAATGTTCATGGATTCAAGTGCATGTAATGTAGAGACCATGGCGCGTTCTTCTTTCAATAGAAAGCTTACTAAGTCGGTTCGCAAAAGGTTTCCTGCAAACTGTTAAGTGTTTTGTGCAAACCCAGTACAATGTCGAACATTAACTGGATTATAAGAAAGAATGCATCCTGTCTAAAAGATAACATGTCACTGATATTTTTATAATTTGAAGTATATGTAACGCGCAGACTCGTAAGTGACCATGTCCTACCACAACAAGAAAGCGTGTGACGTCCGTTTGAGAAACGTTTCGTGTTTGTTTATTGTTTTGAGTTTCGTGAAAACTGATTAGCTTTTCTGGCAAATCCTGTTAAGCACTTCAAAGCAAAACGTGCAGGTTCCGTGTGGAACATAAAATGAAAGAGCTAGAGCCACGAAGCATCAAAATGTGCCTTAAAATTTTCACAAAACTCAAGTTTGAAACAATACAAATTGTAATTACTTATAATGTAGGGCACAATATTCTGCTTCTATGCATGTGTAATTTTTTCACCTCGGCCCCACCGTTAAGCACATGCGCATCATTAAACATGCAATATTCGTTAAAAATGGCTGAAAAATGTAGATTTCACTGCAGTATTTCCCAAATTTGAATGTGGCCACACTTGAGTACCTCTTTGAAACTTTTAAAACTGAGAGATATTGCATAAATGCATCTGCCTGCAAAATTTCTTAGAGGTACTCAAGTGTGGCCAATATGTATTTTACAATTTTTGAAAATTTTAGAAACAGAAAATAAAACAGACCACTCTATTTAAGGGTAAATATTTGCTTACTTTTAATTGAAATAGCAGAAATTAATTAATATTGATAAAGAATTATTTGTAAATGTTTACAAAATCATCATTTTATTCAATATGTGTGGTAGAAATGCATATAAACTGAACATTATTGTGTTTTATCTAGTAATTTTATACTGTGTATTCATTCTTATATCTTGCATCATCAATGACGTCATAGTTTGACGTTTGCGACGTCAGTTGAATCTGCACATGGAATCTTGAGTTATATCAGTATTTTGCTAATATAACTTACCATTTAACTCAGTCTGCATTTTTAAAACATATTATGTCTATGTACCACGGTATTATTTAATTGCAGTAGAATATGATATACATGAACATGTGTTAAAACAAACAGAAAAAAAATGGCAGTTAAGATTGTACTGTTACGTACATTGATGGCGTCAAATAAGTAAATATTCCTATACCTTTGTGTAAAATAAGCGATAGCATGTATAAGTAGCTATAGTTGTGGGGGGGGGGGTTTCCCGTCGAACAGTTAAATGCATAAAAAACAAAAGGAAATATGCAAGCGATTTTTTAAAACTTGTTACACAAGTGTTTCTGAATATCACTAGAGAAGGACAGTCGATATCACGTGTAAACATGTACATGTATGATGAACTTAACTGATGCCGTCAAATGACTTGATAATTTAATATCCAAGTACAGCTGTAATTGAATATTTTATAGTTACGCCTTCGTCCCTTGCATTAAAAATCATGCCAATGCATTCGTCATTACGTTATCAGCAATTTGTTGATTCGTCGCGTGGTTAATGTATTTCCGATAACCGTTACATGCATATTGTAAGATCGATCGTGTACGTTTCGATGAAGACGAATTTTGGTATTCACAATTTAGAATAAATTAGCAGCATGTGCACTATATAGATAGCTAATCCTAATTGTGATGTCTTTGTTGATAATTCGTTCAATAAAATAACAAAAACACCCTAAATGTGTGTACATCGGGTCTTTTGCCTTATGAAATTCTCGATTGAAATTTTCTTCGATTAATTTATGCGTACTAAATCTAATTATTAATAGTTTGCCTTGAGTGGCATATAAAAAGGATTCAGATTGCCGGGCCCTTTCTTTAAAAAAAAAAACAACAACAACGAGTGCAGCGAGATTTTGTTTCTATGCACCCCCCCCCAAACTAAAAAAAAATCAATCGATTTACGGCCGAGTTCATTACAAATCTATATATTTTAACACAAATTCTACATGCTTGCTATGAATTCGGGTTTTCAAGACAATTTAACGACATAATTCGTGTGCTATTGTTTGGCTTTGAAAAATCAAATATTTTAAAAAATTGTTATTGTAACCTATACTTATTGCATCATACTGTACAGTACCTGGCCATAATACAGTACGCAAAGTGGCGGCCGTGTCATTAAAACTTTTTCACACTTGGAAGTTTTGTTTGTTATTTTTTCACATCAATAAAAAAAAAAATTTCTTACCTTATCAATATTTGTAATATATCCCTTTGCCTTTATTACAGCCCTTATTCTTTTGGGAATTGACGTATATATATACTTTTTATAGCATCGGAATGTATCTTTGCTTCAAAATAGTGACCCCCACTCTCTCTCTCTCTCGATCGATCGATGTTATGTTACGGCATTTATAATGAATAATTAATTCATAAAAATATTTGTTAGAAATCGATATTTATTTTTTAATTAATGAACATTAACACACTGATGTTATGTCATTCCTTTGTTCCAACAGTCAAAAATTTTACCTTTAACAGTCCGATACTAGTGAGCTTCTTAATATCAGACCGTTACCAGTGGTTACAATATTGGTATCCGTCTCAGGTAAATCAACAATGAAACTCAATGGCAGTGTTTTCAGTAGATATATGCCCCAACCACTTCTGTATGAACAAAATATCAGACAGTTTTCGGCCTTAACGGGCCTCGAAACTGTTTTATAATATTTCGTACAGAACTGTTTTCGGCATATATCCATTACATATACACAGTCGCTGAAATGTTCTTTGTTTCCACTAAAACGGCGAGTAAACGGTGAGCACACGGTGAGTGCACTTTGAGCGATCGGTGAGCGCACGCTGATCAAACGCAAACGCAGGGCAAAGTGAACTGTGAACGATATGTTAGCTCTATGTGAACGCAAGATGAACGATTTATTCGGAGTGCCCCGGGAGTTATTGTTACATAATAGGTGCGTTCAGAGTTGTACCGTTGGTGAAATTTAGATCTACCGCTGGCAGCATTTGGTTGCCATCGGTGAACTGTGGTTGTCATTGGTCACCAAGTGCTGCCATTTGTAGCAATTTTTATAGGCAGAACCATGAACGATTTTTGGTCAAATTCAAACAAATGGTAGTCTTTGGTTACCTTTGGTAACCAACTGTAACCATCTGAACATATAAAACAGTGGAAAAATTCATCCTCTTGTAAATTTACTGCAGTAACTGTATTTCCCCGAAACAGTTATCAAAAATGCTTCCTTTAATGATTTATTCTACTAAAATATTGCGGTCAAAATACAAAAAATTTACAATTTTATTCCTAATTATATTACAAAAGACGTCATTGATTACTACAATATGACTATCAATCCATCATTTATGCAATGATCGTAAAATTGTAAAAGAACTGGGTACATGTAAATTTTCAGTCATATTTTATCCTTTTTTAAGTAATTTTTAAAAATATCACAAACAATGGAAAGAGCTAGAGCCACGAAGCATCAAAATGTGCCTTAAAATTTTCACAAAACTCAAGTTTGAAACAATACAAATTGTAATTACTTATAATGTAGGGCACAATATTCTGCTTCTTTGCATGTGTAATTTTTTCACCTCGGCCCCACCGTTAAGCACATGCGCATCATCAAACATGCCATATTCGTTAAAAATGGCTGAAAAATGTAGATTTTACTGCAGTATTTGCCAAATTTGAATGTGGCCACACTTGAGTACCTCTTTGAAACTTTTAAAACTGAGAGATATTGCATAAATGCATCTGCCTGCAAAATTTCTTAGAGGTACTCAAGTGTGGCCAATATGTATTTTACAATTTTTGAAAATTTTAGAAACAGAAAATAAAACAGACCACTCTATTTAAGGGTAAATATTTGCATACTTTTAATTGAAATAGCAGAAATTGATTAATATTGATAAAGAATTGTTTGTAAATGTTTACAAAATCATCATTTTATTCAATATGTGTGGTAGAAATGCATATAAACTGAACATTATTGTGTTTTATCTAGTAATTTTATACTGTGTATTCATTCTTATATCTTGCATCATCAATGACGTCATAGTTTGACGTTTGCGACGTCAGTTGAATCTGTACATGGAATCTTGAGTTCTATCAGTATTTTGCTAATATAACTTACCATTTAACTCAGTCTGCATTTTTAAAACATATTATGTCTATGTACCACGGTATTATTTAATTGCAGTAGAATATGATATACATGAACATGTGTTAAAACAAACAGAAAAAAAATGGCAGTTAAGATTGTACTGTTACGTACATTGATGGCGTCAAATAAGTAAATATTCCTATACCTTTGTGTAAAATAAGCGATAGCATGTATAAGTAGCTATAGTTGTGGGGTTTTTTTTCCCGTCGAACAGTTAAATGCATAAAAAACAAAAGGAAATATGCAAGCGATTTTTTAAAACTTGTTACACAAGTGTTTCTGAATATCACTAGAGAAGGACAGTCGATATCACGTGTAAACATGTACATGTATGATGAACTTAACTGATGCCGTCAAATGACTTGATAATTTAATATCCAAGTACAGCTGTAATTGAATATTTTATAGTTAAGCCTTCGTCCCTTGCATTAAAAATCATGCCAATGCATTCGTCATTACGTTATCAGCAATCTGTTGATTCGTCGCGTGGTCAATGTATTTCCGATAACCGTTACATGCATATTGTAAGATCGATCGTGTACGTTTCGATGAAGACGAATTTTGGTATTCACAATTTAGAATAAATTAGCAGCATGTGCACTATATAGATAGCTAATCCTAATTGTGATGTCTTTGTTGATAATTCGTTCAATAAAATAACAAAAACACCCTAAATGTGTGTACATCGGGTCTTTTGCCTTATGAAATTCTCGATTGAAATTTTCTTCGATTATTTTATGCGTACTAAATCTAATTATAGTTTGCCTTGAGTGGCATATAAAAAGGATTCAGATTGCCGGGCCCTTTCTTTAAAAAAAAAAACAACAACAACGAGTGCAGCGAGATTTTGTTTCTATGCACTCCCCCCCCCCCAACTTAAAAAAAAATCAATCGATTTACGGCCTTACAAATCTATATATTTTAACTCAAATTCTACATGCTTGCTATGAATTCGGGTTTTCAAGACAATTTAACGACATAATTCGTGTGCAATTGTTTGGCTTTGAAAAATCAAATATTTTAAAAAATTGTTATTGTAACCTATACTTATTGCATCATACTGTACAGTACCTGGCCATAATACAGTACGCAAAATGGCGGCCGTGTCATTAAAACTTTTTCACACTTGGAAGTTTTGTTTGTTATTCTTTCACATCAATAAAAGAAAATTTTTCTTACCTTATCAATATTTGTAATATATCCCTTTGCCTTTATTACAGCCCTTATTCTTTTGGGAATTGACGTATATATACTTTTTATAGCATCGGAATGTATCTTTGCTTCAAAATAGTGACCCCCCTCTCTCTCTCTCTCTCTCTCTCTCTCTCGATCGATGTTATGTTACGGCATTTATAAGGAATAATTAATTCATTAGGAATAATTAATTCATAAAAATATTTGTTAGAAATCGATATTTATTTTTTAATTAATGAACATTAAAACACTGATGTTATGTCATTCCTTTGTTCCAACAGTCACAAATTTTACCTTTAACAGTCCGATACTAGTGAGCTTCTTAATATCAGACCGTTACCAGTGGTTACAATATTGGTATCCGTCTCAGGTAAATCAACAATGAAACTCAATGGCAGTGTTTTAAGTAGATATATTCCCCAACCACTTCTGTATGAACAAAATATCAGACAGTTTTCGGCCTTAACGGGCCTCGAAACTGTTTTATAATATTTCGTACAGAACTGTTTTCGGCATATATCCATTACATATACACAGTCGCTGAAATGTTCTTTGTTTCCACTAAAACGGCGAGTAAACGGTGAGCACACGGTGAGTGCACTCTGAGCGATCGGTGAGCGCACGCTGATCAAACGCAAACGCAGGGCAAAGTGAACTGTGAACGATATGTTAGCTCTATGTGAACGCAAGATGAACGATTTATTCGGAGTGCCCCGGGAGTTATTGTTACATTGTGTTTCATTGGTAATCAGGAAATAATAACAACAAGTAATAGCTTTCCAAAAAGCTTGCCTGACTAAACATATTTATTTCATTGCAAGAACTTGGTTCTATGAATTTTAATCTGTCTTTGATTTGTAGTTCGTTCTTCTCGCAGTCTTCCAAATGCGTCTCTAAAGTTGGACTGTTTCAAATTATATTCACTAAGGGTTTTTTTTTTTTTTTTACTTTAAATGAATTTTACATATTATTTATTTTGAACCTAAAATATTTTGCGTACATGTAATTTTCTCTTAAAACATTATTTGCCGCCAACAAAATAAAAATATAGCAATTAAATTAAACTTAATTACGAACACAATACAATTGTTAGAATAATGCTTAGCTTCCCATCATGGATTATTCCACTGCTCCTAAGATTTTGACAATATGGCGCGGAGTAGAATTAATCCTGTGCCTCCTTTTATGCAGATTGGAATTGCCCACCGAGTTAGTAACAACTTTTACTTGTTAAATATTAATTTTACTTGAGTTTAGCAAGAATCAATCGATAACTATGCACTAATTATTTACATTGAGTAAAACACGGAAGTTACACCCCTTTTACAATGAATGAAATCCCTCGAAGCACAGTAAACGACCATGCCCGCTTCGTTTCTCTAATGAATATAAGCTAACGTAACAGTACTTAGTAAATACTTTAATACAAACTGGCAATTTTGTTTAGAAATGATAACCGAACACAATTATAGTTTACATTCTACCGTGTAATATTATAATCATTAGGTACAACTTGTAAACAATTGCGTGGCGCCCCCCCCCCCTTATTAACCGTTCGGGCCTTTCTGTTGGATTGCACACGTGTACAGTGAACTTGCTCAATGCTGCTTTTTAAATCCAATACAACAATTTTCTTTTTCTTTTAAACAAAAAAAAAATAATATCAACCGATGCATGTTTAATGTGCCGGCCTTTAATTGCCTCGTTAGGTAATAACTTGTTGTGATGACACCCCCTCCTCTTCAGTGCTATCTATTTTTAAGCATGACAAAGTTAGCTTTTTAAAAAGCTAAGAAAGACAGCCAGCGGAATTTTACTTTTAGGGCAAAAGTGAATACACAATCTTCTAAAATACTATAGGTAAATAGTTTCCAGAACAATATAATAATATGCGGGTGCACATTTAGTTTGCAGCCTTATTTTTATGGCTGTACATGTAGGTGACGAGATAATCGTGTAGCGGTGTACATGCAATGTTTGACTGCACACCTTCTTAATACTTATAGTTGTAATTTTGTTGACATAGCTCTCTGATTTTTATGGTTTGGTGGCAAACTACTTCCAATATAATCACTTTTCAATCTCACTAAGAGAGTTGGGAAGATATAGGCGGACTCCGGACTGTGTTGAAGTAAATAAATTAACAAAATCCCTTAGAAATGTATTTTGTGAATTAGTAGTCTAACAACATTGAAAATATTCGGACAAGTATGGTGACAATAAGTGGAAATATAAACCCCAACCGATAGAGATGGACGTCAAAATTCTGAACGACAAATGTCTGTAGGACGGTCGTTAGACAACAAATAATACAGGGCAAGTTTGGAGTCGGCAGACCGTTTGTACTTAGAAAATGTTTTAAAAAATAAAACTAGAAATGCATCTTGAATGTGCACTCAGGCTACTTGTTCAAAGAAAATATTTTTCCCCAAGATAGTTTTTGGAAAAAAAAAACCCGTAAATGTTATCGTAAACGATGTGGAGGGTTTAACAACAACGTAAAAATTGAGAATTTTCGACGTCGCACATTGCGCCGCCTGACAAAACATGTTGTTAATGATTATTCATTTTCTCAAGAAATAAATAAAGTACAGATTTGAATTTTTCATTATTATTTGCCAAAAGGTTATTGAATAAAACAAAGAAGTCTAATGAAATTGCAGTGAACAGATTTTAAGTTATGTGTTCTGTCTACGCTATTATGGGACAACCTTCGTATTTAATTCAACTCATGCGTAGTTTTGTCATTTCATGACGTTACTTAACAAAAATTACGTCTGTTTTACAATTTGTCATTAAAATAGTGCCATATTATAAACTCTATTTATAAAAAAGTATAATAGATATCGAAAAAAGAAAAACAGTTATGAAAAGCTTAGATTCTACACTCAATTTCACCAAAATATGGTGGTTTTTTATGATAGGGCATATTTTGATGCTTCGTGGCTCTAGCTCTTTAGCATTTACTCACACAATGATACCAAAAAAATCTCAGGCTATAAATAGTTATCTGATTGGTAATTGTGTTATCATTAAAAGTGCATTATGCCGTATTTTTCTTAAAACTTAGCAGTAGACTCAATTTTACAATAGTTTATTGAATAGAAAGCATATAAAACATAAAAAAGTTTCGTTATGGGCGACGACGACAGACACATTTTCTTTATCAAAAAACTATGGGAAAATATATGCCATTTTGTATTATTGATTTACTACATCTAACGAATATGACAATTAAATTTTTGAATGTATTCTTCCCTCTTGTAAACAGAATAAAAGTGTATAACTTGATACTTTATAAAAACACGTTTTAAAGATTGTATATTTGTATTTTTATAAGATTTGAACAACTTTTGAATTTTAGGGCATATAATGAAAGAAGCTGTACCTTTTTATTTACAATCATATTTAACACGAGCAAAAAGTATATCACATATATTGGTGACGGCGGGGCCTGGGTACATAGACAGACTCTAGAAGCCCTCAGTTGTCTTTCATTGTATTCAAGATATTTATGCAACGAGATGTTTATAGTATACATATTTTATACAACGAATCATTATTTACATAAGTTTCTTTGGATTTCTTATAGCTCGCCATAATGAATTAGCATATAGTGACGTCACCTACCAAACTTGCCTAAGCTCTAGGCTGCTAGGTGCGTTCAGAGTTGTACCGTTGGTGAAATTAAGATCTACCGCTGGCAGCATTTGGTTGCCATCGGTGAACTATGGTTGTCATTGGTCACCAGGTGCTGCCATTTGTAGCAATTTTTATAGGTAGAACCATGAACGATTTTTGGTCAAATTCAAACAAATGGTAGTCTTTGGTTACCTTTGGTTACCAACTGTAACCATCAGAACATATAAAACAGTGGAAAAATGTATCCTCTTGGAAATTTACTGCAGTAACTGTATTTCCCCGTAACAGTTATCAAAAATGCTTCCTTTAATGATTTATTCTACTAAAATATTGCGGTCAAAATACAAAAAAATTACAATTTTATTCCTAATTATATTACAAAAGACGTCATTGATTACTACAATATGTCTATCAATCCATCATTTATGCAATGATCGTAAAATTGTAAAAGAACTGGGTACATGTACATTTTCAGTCATATTTTGACCTTTTTAAAATGATTTTTAAAAATATCACAAACAATGGAAATTTAGCATTTACTCACACAATGATACCAAAAAAAATCTCAGGCTATAAATAGTTACCTGATTGGTAATTGTGTTATCATTAAAAGTGCATTATACCGTATTTTTCTTAAAACTTAGCAGTAGACTCAATTTTACAATAGTTTATTGAATAGAAAGCATATAAAACATAAAAAAGTTTCGTTATGGTCGACGACGACAGACACATTTTCTTTATCAAAAAACTATGGGAAAATATATGCCATTTTGTATTATTGTTTTACTACATCTAACGAATATGGCAAATTTTTGAATGTATTATTCCCTCTTGTAAACAGAATAAAAGTGTATAACTTGATACTTTATAAAAACACGTTTTAAAGACTGTATATTTGTATTTTTATAAGATTTGAACAACTTTTGAATTTTAGGGCATATAATGAAAGAAGCTGTACCTTTTTATTTACAATCATATTTAACACGAGCAAAAAGTATATCACATATATTGGTGACGGCGGGGCCTGGGTACATAGACATACTCTAGAAGCCCTCAGTTGTCTTTCATTGTATTTAAGATATTTATGCAACGAGATGTTTACATATTTTATACAACGAATCATTATTTACATAAGTTTCTATAAATTTCTTATAGCTCGGCATATTGAATTAGCATATAGTGACGTAACCTACCAAACTTGCCTAAGCTCTAGGCTGCTGGTAGATTTGGTGACCTCATTTGAAATTGAAAGTACACCAATGGTCAACATTGGTAACCAATTGCTACCATTGGGAACCATTTGTAGACATTGGTGACCGAACTTGCCGTTGGTAACAATCTGGTGAACTCTGAACGCACCTGCTGTTAGATTTGGTGACCTCATTTGAAATTGAAAGTACACCAATGGTCAACATTGGTAACCAATTGCTACCATTGGGAACCATTTGTAGACATTGGTGACCGAACTTGCCGTTGGTAGCAATCTGGTGAACTCTGAACGCACCTATGTGTTTCATTGGTAATCAGGAAATAATAACAATAAACTACATGTATGTATTGTTATCAGTCTAAATATAATATTATGTGACTAAACAATAAGTGAACACTGAATGAACGGTGAGCTCAAGGCGAAAGCTTTGTGAACGCACGGTGAGCGCTTTGTGAACGATGGGCGTGAACGGAGCGGAGCCGAGAACGCAAGTGAAAGCACTGTGTGCGCACGGTGAACGCACGGAAAAAATGGGAAAATAGAACGATTCAGGGACTGAACCCCGGCAACTTAACTCTATAAAACGCCAAGTTTGGGTGAACATATCAAGTAATAAAATAATCATGCGGAATAATGTACACAGACTGTTACAGTAATGTATAAAAATTCGATCTAGATTACATTAACATGTATCTCTGTTAACTTCAATCACCATATTTCTGTCATATTTATATATTTATTTTTAATAATTTGTTATATCAGTAGAATTAAATAATTAATCCTCAGTTATACACTGCGCATCATCAGCATTACTCCATGCAGTTTCAAATAGCAGAAAAAAGATCTTTGAATACAATTAAAAACAATCATTATTGTAAATAAGCTTTTCATGGTATTTTTATGAATAAATTTTTTTTAATAAATTAATTATAATGTCTAAAAGATAATTTATTTTGTTTTTGTTTATTTTACGAGGGTTGTCCTAAAATAGCGTAGACAAGTGGCGTTATTCAGTTAATCGAAGACACAGGAAGGTGAAACTTGTGCCACAAAGGGTTCAAGTAATTTGCATTCAATTTATGTTTTAAAATCAAATATTGTTTGAGATTAAATTAGTGAAATGAAAGCATGTTAAATCATATATTCGACATGCGGCGCAATGTCAAAAACGAAAAAATAAAATCAACATAATGAAATGAAAATTGCGAGGATAAGTACTTTTCGAATAAAAAAATTCAAGTATAGATATACAGTAATATTTGTTAATAATTCTATTATTTACTCAATAAATGTTTTGGCTATAACAAAACTTTTAAAGATTTTATAGCGCGTTTTGTGACAAGTTAAAGTGTTAACTCGTAATAAAATGACGACGTCAGCGTTTAAGGCGGCGCAGCAGTAACTGATAAATTTTCGTAAAGTCATTGAATCAAATCCTAAGTGGCTTTTGAAGTAAATAAATTAAAAAAATCCCTTACAAATGTTTTTTGTGAATTAGTAGTCTATCAACATTGAAAATATTCGGACAAGTATGGTGACAATAAGTGGAAATATAAACCCCGACCGATAGAGATGGACGTCAAAATTCTGAACGACAAATGTCTGTAGGACGGTCGTTAGACAACAAATAATACAGGGCAAGTTTGGAGTCGGCAGACCGTTTGTACTTAGAACGTAACATGTTTTAAAAAATAAAACTAGAAATGCATGGTGAATGTGCACTCAGGCTACTTGTTCAAAGAAAATATTTTTCCCCAAGATAGTTTTCGGGAAAAAAAAACCGTAAATGTTATCGTAAACGACGTGGAGGGTTTAACAACAACGTAAAAATTGAGAATTTTCGACGTCGCACATTGCGCCGCCTGACAAAACATGTTGTTAATGATTATTCATTTTCTCAAGAAATAAATAAAGTACAGATTTGAATTTTTCATTATTATTTGCCAAAGGGTTATTGAAGAAAACAAAGAAGTCTAATGAAATTGCAGTGAACAGATTTTAAGTTATGTGTTCTGTCTACGCTATTATGGGACAAGCCTCGTATTTAATTCAACGCATGCGTAGTTTTGTCATTTCATGACGTTACTTAACAAAAATTACGTCTGTTTTACAAGTTTTCATCAAAATAGTGCCATATTATAAACTCTATTTATAAAAAAGTATAATAGATATCGAAAAAAGAAAAACAGTTATGAAAAGCTTAGATTCTACACTCAATTTCACCAAAATATGGTGGTTTTTTATGATAGGGCATATTTTGATGCTTCGTGGCTCTAGCTCTTCGTTCAAAACTAAAAATATTTATCATAGATTGCACACTTCCGTAAAATAACAAATAAAAATGCATGTGCCTTTCCAAACCATTAAATACTATTACAAATTATTATTTCATTAAATCGATGTCATAATCAACCTTGTCATGATACGAGTTATCAATCGAAATGTCTGAGTACGAGACACTAAGAGTTATCAATCACCCAGAGCGAAAGTAGCGTGACAGAACAACTTTACGGTGAGTTAAATTTGTGTTTATCCCCTCGCGTAACTTGTTGCGAGGGGGATATAGCATCGCTGCTGTGTGTCCATTGTCAGCTCTTTAATTTCCAAGAAAACCCTCTAATGAATATTCATCAAACTTTGTACACTTCTTTGGCATGGTAAAAGGACAAACCGGGTTTGATTTCCAAATGAATTGATTCAACATTTTTTAAATTATCGTAAAAAAGCGAAGTTTAAACATGAATTTTATGTACGACTTGACAATAGACATTTCCGGTAATTTAGGTAGCAAGGGACAGTTTCGAATAAAGTACCCGTCAATATTTTTGTAAAATTGAGAGTTGAAGGCTTATGATTGTTGCTAAAATTCATGAAATTATTTTTAATGATTATCATTAGTTAGAGGGATGTCTCTTGTTGAAATTGACATGCAATATGTAGGCCCCATATGTTAGGTACACGAGAATTAGAAGTAAAATGCGAAACCGCGGCTATGACTGTTGTGTTGACTTTACACAGTGAAATTGCAAGTGACAGACGACGGGAGGTAAAATAACACGAAAAGTAGGTGGATGGGACATTGTAAACTATACACCGGTAAGTTTCTGACATATGATGGTGCAACATGCACACGGTACGGAAGGTCAACCCTTTGCAGGGAATTAGCTGGGGGAGGTCTAAAAAGCTGAAAAATCATGAAAAATTAGCAAAATATGAAAGGGTCAAAATCTCATAAAATCCATTATGTAGAAAATTTTACAGGTTTTGACTAGTAATTTTCTGCAGAACATATTTCAAATAATAGTTAAATGTAGTTTTAAATCAGTTAAATCAGTTAAAATTAATTCCCCAAAATAAACCATGTTTTGCAAAACAGTTATATTATTTCACTAATGCTTAATTAACCTAGGATATATTATATGCGTTTAACTAAAGCAAGACTTGTTGCAAAGCAAAGAGTATGTCTTACGATGCAGCTGCGAGGCGAAGAAAAACAATTGGCAAATGATTTTGTTCCAATTTATAAAATATGCAAGATTTTAATCAACAGAAATACCTGATATTGGACCTAGTCAATTTATAACTTGATTGTTCATGACTTAAGACATTTTAATCAAGCATTTATCTATGTCATGGTATGGATCATAATTATATTACATGATCTTAATGCAATTAAAAGATGGTTTATAAGCTAAAAGACCACAAAGAAACATTCATGCTACGTATTATCCATACAATAGGTATCGCAGGCACCCACCTGCCATGACCGTTTAAACTCATAAGAGCATCTTGCTGTTTTAAACCTCTATATCCATTACAATAGAGGGCATGCCTATACCTTTCCAAATACTTGAGGTATAACAAAGCATTCTGTCAATCAGATATGTGAATTTACTAAAAAAAAAACTACATCCTCAGTAAGCCATCCATTGGACAAAACTGTCTTTTATATTGCAGTAAAAGTGGTTATTTACGCGTGGAGGAAATTAACACTAGTCACGCAGTAAGCTTTAAACCGCGTAAAATACCTCCACGCGTATGGTACAAGATCTAAACTTTAGTTAGATAAATCACGCATTCGCGTATTAAACACCTACGAGTATTGTTTGACCACAGAAAACGAGTACTAAACCACCAGCGTAAAAACCCACTTTTACAGTAAGATGTAAAGTTACCCTTTATAGTATAATAATGTGAGATGCGTAATGCAAACTTTTATGGATTTTGTTGTAAAGTTGTTTGCCATGGAGGAGAAAGCATCCTCTGCTGACCGGTCACACCCGCCGTGCACCCAATATCATATTGGTAAAAATGTAATTATCGGGCCATATCATACCATTGCATAGCATACATCATTATTTTAACTCGGTTTACAATAGTTTTATTAAATAGAATAATTGTTCACATTGCAGATTAGTGGTAAACTTTGGCTTTTTAGCATTTAATTTAAAATATTTTGAACTTTACCGGAGCATTGAGGCGTTTTTGTTTAAATTCCATTTACCATAACATAACATACTATATCATGGTATCATATCATATTCAATTTATCATATCATAGCATACAAATCTCTAAGCATTGCATTGAAATCTCATAGCATGGCATAGCATAAAATTGTGAAAGTATGCATTAAGTGACTGTATTGAAGTGCAATATCCAATAAAAAAGAGTGAGCACACATCTTCTCTAATCAATTACCTTTCTCCTCCACATTCACTCCCCCATTTAAAACATTTCTGGATCTTCTCTTGTTTAAAGACATAAACTCAATATATCAATCCATTTTTTAAATAAAAAAGTAAATTTTTTTTGTAAGATTGGCGCTCATACAATATCTAGAAACTGGCCGATGAAGCATTTGCATAGTAATGTGCCATTTATGCAGAAGCAGTGAAATCACAAGCTAAGAAGGTCCAACAAACGTTGAAACCTTTAGCTGATGGCCCATGTACCTGCTATACTTTGTTTGAACGCTTACTGTTGCAGAGGAAGTGTGCTGATCAAACGGCAAAAAATTTAACTGAATTAAAGTTTAAAGCAAATTTTCAAAGAATATGAATGAATAAAATAAGCAAAATTGATAAATGATTGACTGCACCTACGATGTACTAATTACACGATTTCATGAAATTAAAAGCCTATATATGAAACTGTAAGTCAAATGTTGTCTCCATAACGTGAGACAATCCTTGCCAACACACACTCACACAGAGAGAGAGAGAGAGAGAGAGAGAGAGAGAGAGAGAGAGATCACAGATTCAACACGATTTTACACACTTTAAACTATAGTTAATAAAAAAAGTTTAGAGTGATTGGAATGAAAGTATTTTTAAACTTATCTTTTATAAATTATAAATTAGTGCATTCGCATGCATACAAGTGTATTGGTAAAACCGATGCTAATAAATCTGAAATAAGCTCTCTCAGATTTCTTACACTAATACGCAGTTGTCATTGCAATAAAAAACAACACCCTCAAATTTCTGAATTGGTTAAGGAATCCGTTTTGGGTATCGAGGTGGTGTACTGACAGGTTTTTGCTGCGGTATAATCACGTTCGTCATCTGACTGTACTGGATGTTCTACCGGAGGCAGACTTGTTCGGTCTCGGACTACGAGGTAAGGGACAACTACTGGTGAATTGACTTCCCTTTGTGTAGATATAACAGGTACCTATACCGGTGGCGATGGTTTACTAAAATCATCACGTACCACTGTGTTCGTAACTTGGCCAACGTGTCTGTGCCATGCGGAACCACTTACAATGACGTTGTAAGAACATGGAACGGTTTTCTGTAAACCATCTTATCGTCACAGACGAGTACAGATTAACCATTGTTAGATCGAGCCGTGAACGGATGTTTCGGCCATACATTCGTATCGATGGGGTTTCATCTGTAGTTGAATGCGATGATGTGCAATGCCTTAGAAGGAAAGAACTCTGTTTTTGGTCAAGGATTGCAAATTTTCCGTTGCTTTGTTGTCGTTGTCTTGGTTGCTCGTTTAAAAGACTGCACAAACCTTTAAACTCGTCCGTTCCTGCACGGTTAGTACGGTGCAGATGTTATGTGTCTTATTATAGATTTGCCTGAAATGTTTTATCTCAAGGATAAAGGTTTCATCATTTTTAATTGATTATAACCAATAGGATATGTTAAAAATTATTGGTTCAACTCCACCTTTTTTGTTTTGTTTGTCAACGATGTTAACAAACTGTCAATGCAAACATACATGCATAATTAATATATTTAAAATTACAGTGGGGATTTCTACCATACGTATTTTATAGTTCAATTTTATTCAGAAACCTACAGTTGCAATTTATCAAACACTAATTGAATATTACACTTTACACTCATCGTATATGAGAAAGAAAAGAAAACATGATTCATGAAGGCCGACGAATTTATTGCATGCATGTATAAATATTAAACTACTGTCCCGTGAACACATTTTTGTTAGAGAAACAAAATAAATGCTGCCCATTTCTTACACAAATTCACTTTTTACACCAGATGTACATCGTACACACCATCTGCATTATTTATCATTCAATGTTTATAAAAAAAGATAAAACATTAGTTAAGTTAATGAATAATCGATGGAAGTGGGATCCGGGACTATAAAGTATATTTGCGGAACAAAAGTCGTTCATACAGCTTCAGAAAAATGCACAGTCACTGGATACCTATATTCATAAAACCGATTGACTTACGCTGGAATTGTTACATGTGTGAATCGAAACGAAAGTCTAAATGTCTGCAATTGTAAATGATGCAATTTTTACAAAATATGATTTCAATTCATATGTCTTTGGAGATTAATTCAGTTCTTGTCGTGGTGTTATTGATGTTTTTTTAACAATGCTTGTTTATGCATATCACGTCAATATTTCTATTTATCATCCCCCCTGAATAACTTGCACCTCCATTTATCATCCTGATGTTTCTTTTTTGAAATTATCTTCTTTTTTTTATCTAAACATCTGACTAGAACAACACCTGTATAATTTGAACTTCACATTTAACACGGGTCAACAAACTGATCAATGTTTATACCTTTTTTCAGGCAAACTTCAAAAAAGGTGGAAATGCAATTTCCAGAAACGGACGAGCAACTATTTAATGAAGATTAAAACTGTATTTTATTTAAACAAAAATTAATTTTTTTACTTGATAGTTTTTTTATGTCTTGTTGAAACTGCTGGATATTATTTTTCTATTATAATTTTTTAGGAATATACTTAAGAGTTTTGGTTATGTATTGAGAGCCTTTTTAGTTATGCAACGAAGCTGTACATGAAAAAAATTATTATCCGGGTTTTTTTTTTGTTTTTTTTTTTGGGGGGGGGGGGAGATTGATATATATATATATGTATATATATATATATATATATATATATATATATATATATATATATATATATTTGAAACGGTATTTACTACTTAGTAAGTTTTTGGCCTAGTGCAAACAAGTAATTTAATCTTCCGTTTTTGTATATTACTGATTTTGGTTTGCGGCAAATTGTTTGATGCACACTTTCTGAGTGATTCCTATGTTTTGAGCGAGCAAAGAAGGACATTGTTGCGTTCTACACGCATGCATTTTATTATTTTTTTAAAAATAATTTATTTGTTTTTCAAAGAACATACAGAACAGATATTCACACACACACACACACACACACACACACACACACACACACACACACACACACACACACACACACACACACACTTATAAAAAAACCTAAATGTATTATTTAGTAGTTACTTGCCTGCATGAGAACAAAAAAAAAAAAAATAACAAAAGAGAAATAGAAAAAATAATCATATTGAAAAAAGATCAGATGTCAGCATCAAAAAATACCTTTCATTAGAAAATCGAACGAGTACGCATCGTTTTAAAAGTGCTAATATATTTTTCTTTAATTAAGGTTACCTATTATATTATCAGGCAATCTTATATAAAGCAAGGTAAAAGGTATTCAGAAGGAATATCATTATTGTTCCCTTTTTAAAGCAAATTTGGAGTACAGTACATATTTTAGGAAATAAAGCATATCCTTTCAGCATACATTTAACATTTAAAGACCAACACAAACTTTTTGCGAGATGTAAATCGGCCGACATTTAAAAGGCAATATGTTTTAAATAGGACATGTGTCTTGACAAGATCTTATGATTTAAAACACCCAGTACAAGAGTTCACAAAAAACCCCATCAACAAACCATTGCCTCGTCCGATTTAACATATGTCAATGCGTCACGCACAGCAAATCTATACAGTTCTTTAAGCATTTTAAGCACGAAACAAAATGTTTACCTAAATCCCTTATATGTATCTTTTGTAACTTTACATTTTATTTATAATCAATTTGCATTGGATTAGCCATTTTTGAGAAGTTTTTTTTTTTAAATCATGTTAATGAATATGTTATAAGAGATTTTAAAAAAGAATAAGGCATATATCTTAATCTACAATACCCATGTTTAAAAAAACCCATATTTTTAAACAAGTATAAGGTAACTGAAGTGCAAGAATTATTCTAAGTAAACCGAATTAAAGTAAGATGTATTTTTATCTACCGGCCATTTCTCAACAAGCATACCTCTCTCAAAAAAATCAAATGAAAAAAAAAAATCAGTGAAATTAACAATCTGCGAAAAAATACTCCGGCGAAAATAGTTAATCCAAATATACTTACGACTTTCGCACTCTTAATTGTTAAACATTATAAATTTACCTTCACTAAAGCTTCAGATGAACGTTAAATATCCAATTCACATTCAGGCTTTGGATGTTACTTGTACCGTCTTTTTATAAATTCCTAAAAAACTTTTAATATTGACTAACAAATAGACATAAACAGATTATTGAATGTCCTTTGAATAGACCTCAAATTCACACATGGCGTGTATCTAATGTTACGTTGAGCACTTCATCAGTCAATGAACATCTGTTTGTCTTATAATAACGTGAAAATTCTATACATTTAACAGGTATGAAAATAACCAATAGCGTAAAATCGGAAAAAAACCCTTCAAACTCATAAATTGAATTTGTTTATACCATTTATTGCTTGAGATATAATGCATAATACACATGTAGTTGATATTGAATTATTGATATGAGCTGCTTATGCGACTTTTACATCAACAAAATATATTAGTTTTTTTTTTTAAATGTTTATGGAAAGAAAATGAAATGTTCTCAATCATTCTTTTTATTTTTAAATACTTTTTGTATTTTTTTCCCCTTCCCTTTTCCACTAAGTAGAACATTGTCCTCAGAAGCCATTGCCCAGAGATCATGAAAATGAACAGTTTAAACAAGTACAATCTTTTTACAAGACTGCATAGATCGACCAACGTTTACAAGGATCTTTGTCGTGACAAGATTTGTTTATTAGGGCAACACGAGCTTGGATCATTTAAAACACCCAGTATAAGAGTTCAACAACAAACGTCAACATATCAATACCTCCGTCGAATTTCACAATGTGTTACACACAGCAATGTAGTCAGTTCCTGAACTTTTTATTGTTTAAAATTTAAATTTCTATACATTAAACATGTATAAGCACCAAAAGAAATCTTAAACATAATTCATAAAATATTTATAAGTTTCGTATTTCTTGATTTTCTTTACAACATATATTGCATCAGAAATAACGACATTTTAATTACACGCGAAACATTTATATCTAGCTGTGTATGAGAATTGTCCATCAAAAAAGTATATTTAAATATGTTTGTTCAGAAAAGAACGGTTTATTCAGTTTTGTAACATATTTGTAACATATTTAGGCGGCAGCGAAGGGACAAAACAGTGTAATTATAAAACAATTTCAGAAATTATTACGATTGAAGTGCATATTTGATTAACATATTAGCTTTCGGATCCTTTGAAAATATCGTAAAATTCATTAATTTTTCATCTTAAGGTCCAATGCTGTCTACATTTCATTAAATGGAAAAGGAAACTGACATTCATATGTTGTGAATAATATATTTTTGTAATTATATCCCAAATCCGAAGGAGAGGGGTAAACTGTTTTAACCTTGTCTGCCTGTCCGCCTGTAATTAATTTCTGTCGCATTATTAATCGAAGATACTTTAAATTTTATAACACTCTTTGATTATTTCTGCTGTATAGTAGAATTAATGTTTTTACCAGTCAGGGGTCATCTTCCTGTAGAACGATGTTTATTTCTAGCCTAAATTTTCGAACAATTTTTTTTCAAAAATTTCTTACCAACTGTTAAACACTAATGCTTGAACTTTTACCACACTCTTTGGTTAGCTATGCAATAGGTTGGGGTTCAATTTTGAACAAATTCGATTTTAACTACCTGTTAAACATTGCCATTGCTTATTTTGTATATTCAAATCAAAGCAGGGATATCAACAGTGAGCATTGGCTCACATATATCTGTTGTATTTTTATATTTTGAAAACATGTTTGAAAAGCAGCCTTTTATCAGAAATGGATTACTTTATTGAACAACTGCTGTTGCAAAACACGACTCAATATTTTCCTACTATATACAACATATGTTTCTTTTGTGATATGATTAATGCAATGTATGAAAATAGATTAACCCGATCGAACCGGTAGACATGCAACCGTACGAATTATACTTCATATAACTTTATATACTGATTGCATGGCTAAACTTACTTTGATGAACAATAATGTTTATAATTTAATTGCAAAACTGTTAGACAGCAATATAAGTAAACTCCCAACTCGAAGTATCCACGACGATGACCCTCTAAAATGTTTAAATCAATTTATTTATCTTTATTCAACCTTAAAATGCACAAAAAACCCACCTGCATCCATGCCTTTGCTGTAACCATCTATTTATTAATTCTAATTTATGGACATATATTGAATGCGGGTTGAATAGTGTTGAATGCCTTATGCTCAATATAAAACGTTTAGATGTGAGACGACTATCGTTCATCTGTTTTTTTTAAATCTCTTTAGTGATACCACTGATCAAATTTCGTTGCAACTGTATGATGTAATATGTCATATTTTTTAAACTTCATGCATTGCTTTAGCCATATCAATAATTTGTGGGGTGCTGATGTAAAAGGTAGAAATAAATTTATCTATAATTATTTATTCTAAAGAAGCAAGCGTCAAGAAGAAAGATACACATTGGCGTTAACGGTTATTGTTGATGAACATATTACTGCAGAGGATTAACAGAGTGGCCAAAAATTGTTAAACGTTTAATAAAATAAAATATCATAGACGGAAATACGTTAATTAAAATGATTTGCATACGGTTACGAATAAGAAAAAAGGGGAAAAAATATACTGCCTTGCTGACAACTGACATATGTCTTTATTTTTTTTACACTGGCAACATGTTGAAATCTATGAGAACAGATCAAATGGATACCTTACAAAAAAGCAGGTTAACTTTCTTTTCTTCTTTTGAAATAAAACTTCCTAGAAATACGATCATTAACTGTGACAGTAAAGACTATGGAGGGAGGATAACAATATAACTACGACTTTTTGGCTGAAAAGGGACGTCGTTAAGATATTAAACATCGTTTAAAAGCATATACCTTTTCTCTGTATCATTCATTGTATTTTCTGTTTTTTACTAGTTTGTATTTAAATAAACTAATGTTTTTCATAGCTAAATAATAAAAACGTCTTTTTCTCCTGTTAATGAACCAGTGGTAATATAATTTCTCTGAGTGGTTTAATATTATATATCAATATAATATGTGCTGGCCCTGTACCAGAAATACCAAATGGATACATCGCTCAAACGACGTTCTCCCCACCATCAGTGACATACGGCTGTGACTATGGATACATCGGAGTAAGAAACAACAACTGGGCGGAACCGTTTGCAAGTGAAGAAAACACAAAGGGCGAAAATAACCCCTATACAGTATTGTTATTAAGAGGCAGTCTCAGAAACCATCAAGCTTTTCACAGAAACTCTAAATTTTACATATCTTTTTTATTAGCTAAATTTAATGCGTATCTATCATGTTTTAATAAAACATACTTAAAAAAATTGTTTAATGATCTCAACACGTTTTGTTTCACGATTACTGTTACCATGAGAACGGAGATAACCCAGAATTTTTTTATATGAATTTTAGTGTTTTTAATTGTTTATTACAATAAAAGTAAAAATGACACATACGTTTTCACAAGATGACATGTTATTTATATATCTCTTGAACATAAATATATAATTAAATCAGAGATTGGATATCAAATGTTGTTACCAAGGCGACACAAACATGGTCGTTTTAATGGCTTCAGAAAATTTCACAAAAAAGGTGTTAATGAAACACATTTATCAAAAAACTACAACAGTATTAAGTAAAAATTGATACGGCTTTTTACTATTCTTGTATAGTTCTAAAAGAAAATTGAATAAAATTTGGAAGCATTCTTTTAATTTTTTGTTGAGAAATCGTTAAATAACTGATTCTCTGAAGAAAAAAATGAAAATTTCATAAATGAACAGTTAAATACATTCATTTAATGAATAATTAGCATAAATTTATGTATAAGTATGGCACATGTTAAATGTTTATCAGTTTAAATTTTAATTCAAGGAATGTTATGGGGGAAAATCAATGACCCAGATCCATAGCAACCAATTATACTCAATAGCAACCAATTTTACAAATATAGTTAAAGTACCAAATTTATCAAAAATGATATTTACACTTTAAATTTCAAAATCATACGGTCTTAATCTTTATTTCAAAACAAGTAAGATGTCTTTAACAACACCTTGACAACTTATGAGTCGACTTGACATTTCATTACTATATCCTCAAAATAAATTTATTTTTATATTAAAGAAATATTCTTTAAATTTCTTTCTATTTACAATTACCTTACAATCAAGGCAGCTTTACAATAGCCAGAGCCTGTAACATATGAACCTGATTTAAAAAGTTACTCTTTATCCCCAAAACTGTTAATTTTCACCTGAAATATTTGAACAAATAGTACATTTTTTTTAAACTTGTTATTTATATATTACATGAAATATTCTAACTATTAGCTGTAATAAAGAACAAGATAGGGTAAGGGCCATTGTTGGCCCCCTCAGCAAATATTTTCATTTTACTACCATGCATAGTATTGACCTCAGTACTCAACATCGTAGGATTCTTTTCTTGGTAACCCTTCATTTACTTATTTATCATCTTTTCATTTTAAAACTATCAATTACATAAACACACACACAAAAAATGTAATTTAAATTCAGAAATTCATTTATTCAATGCATTTTCTCTGTAACCAATTAAATATATTATATATCTCTAGTCCAAATACAAACAGCATGTACAAGTATAAAAAGTACGTATTATTTAACACTGTAGTTATTTTTTCACTTATTTTTTTTCTACATATGTGTGTATTAAAATGTGCATGTTTCCTAGCTACACATTCCAGAATATATGTGTTCACAGAGAGAGAAGATAATGTACAAAATAGTATCATCAATAATATTTTAAATCCAATGATTGGTACCTATACGTGTACCTGTAACAAAGAATTGTACACATCTCTCTAAAGTGTTTACAAACATGGATGAAACACATGTAGAAATTAGTATCACCCATTATACTTCAAAATATCATATATTATAGTGATTATTTGTTATATGAATTAATCGTTAATTGTTCTTTTAATGAATAAGTAAATATTGAAGTGTTTGATTGTATATATATATATATATATATATATATATATATATATATATATATATATATATATATATATATATATATATATATATATATATATAGATAGATATATAGTAGAGTATAGCGGTTAACTTAATTTGTTAACCATTGCCGAACGTATTATAGTATACCATTACACATCCATCTCGATAAGATCCGGCCTCAATACCTACTTCACCTCTCAAATGCACTGACACAGTAAAATTAAGATGTGATGAGGTACACTTGCATACTCCGTACAGGACATATGGGTTCTCCTGCAGTTTTAAAAGAAAAAAAATATAAATAAATAATTGGACCACCTGTGTACAAAAGCCTGCTGACAGTGGTACTATTTTTTCAGTGGCCGGACGCATGCAAGCGAGGTCATGTCAATGGTGTAAAATTAATTTAAGGGCATGATTCCGGCATTGGGTAGAATTAAACATTTTTTTCTTATTGTGTTTATCTGTGAGAACACATGTTAAAGCCTAGTTACTTCCAAAACTATTCTTGAAACTTTAAAAGAATAGTTCAGTGCTGCTATATTAATTGTATCAATAAGTCGTGCAATGAATCATGATTTAACAAAGTTGTATGATGAGTTGCTTATACTGTTTTCAAAATTCAAGATTATAATATTACCTTTATTTTATTGTCACGAAAA
Organism: Magallana ariakensis; assembly: GCA_020458035.1. Classification (NCBI taxonomy): domain Eukaryota; kingdom Metazoa; phylum Mollusca; class Bivalvia; order Ostreida; family Ostreidae; genus Magallana; species Magallana ariakensis. The sequence continues at coordinate 72,095,651 of CM035811.1, forward strand.
ACTACTTATATATTTTAGCTATTGTTTATTTAGTGAAGACAGTGAGTATGTTAATGAAAATACCCTAAAACCTTGAAAATTAGCCGGATTTAATAATAAGCCGGTTTTGAAAGTAAGCCACCTATTTCTTGCACTGAAAATTACTCAAAAATAAGCCTGTTTTGAAAATAAGCCAGTCATGACAATGCCAGTTTGGAAAGATTTTAGACTACCGTAAAGTTTCAGTTGTAGCACGTACCTGTTTATATTATGCTGAAAAAAACCCCGCTGTTATTGTAAAATAAACATTGTGCAGAAACGTCTGTTTATCGTCATTATCAAGTCGAACAAATGGTCGGTCTATTTTAAAGTGGCCATCGGTATGAAAACCAGTTACGGCATAACGGGACATCAAGTAAATAATTTTTCTAATCTAATCATAACTAGTAGACTAATTGTTCTCGAACAATTAGAGGTCTTTCCACCTTAGTATTTTTAATAAATTGCTAGATTGCCCGATAAGGTATACAAAAAAATGTTATACCTGTGATATATATTGTACTAGAATTTTTCCCATTTACTCTGAACAAAACTGATGTGCTCGCCAATTGAATATTCTTTACACATTGTCAAGCATATAAAGAGAGAACCTTACAATAGAAGAGCGTGTTCTAGAGGCTAGCTATCTTTGTACAATATGAATGGGTTCACTGTAAAAACAATTTCCACTTGAGTAACCACAGGACTTGATGTGATACCTGGCTGACCTAATTGAATACCATATTGCGCAATCCAGCAAGCTATTGAAACACTTACTATAATTCGGTATTTTAAAAGATATGAAAATTCATTAATTAACAAATTTCCAAATGACCTTGACATTTGACCTTTTTATCATTTTGTTCGGCCAAGATAGACGCTCCCATCCCAAGTGGTTTGAAGTCTCTATGATAGATAGGAAAAGAGTTGGAAGCGATTTTATCGAAATTTAAATACTTTCAGGGGCAATAACTACTAGAAGGGGGCCTCAGATCCTTTCGGTATCAATAGATTGAAGAACCCTTTAAGTGTACTGAAGGCATTAGTAAAATTTTCAAGTCTCTATCTCTTATTGTTTCAGAGGAGTAGCGATAACAAGCATTTCGAACAATAGGGGCAATAACTCTGTAATTTTTCAAAGATATGAGCCAAGGGGCTATATTTTAAAATGTCTTAAGATGTCCTACTACATCCATGAAAAAGTTTTTCTCTACCACCCTTAACAAAAGAGATATAAAAACTCATTAATTAACAGATTCTCAAATGACCTTGACCTTTGACCTTTATGTCATTTTGTTCGGACAAGGTAAACGCTTCCATCCCAAGTGGTCCGAAGTCTCTACGATTAATAATAAAAAAGTTAGAAGTGATTTTATATAAATTGAAATACTTTCAGGGGCAATAACTACTAGAAGGGGGCCTCAGGTCCTTTCGGTATAAATAGATTGAAGAACCCTCTAAGTGTACTGAAGACATTGGTAAAAGTTCCAAGTCACTATATCTTATGGTTTCAGAGGAGTAGCGATAAGAAACATTTCGTACAATAGGGGCAATAACTCTGTAATTATTCAAAGGTATGAGCCAAGGGGCTAAATTTTAAAATGTCTTAAGATGTCCTACTACATCCATTAAAAAGTTTTTTTTTACCACCACATGTCTTCAGTAAACTTAGAAGGTTCTTCAATTTATTCATACCGAAAGTATCTAAGCCCCCCTTCTATTAGTTATTGCCCCTGAAAGTATTTTAATTTCTATAAAATCTCTTTTTTATTATTTATCGTAGAGACTTCGGACCACTTGGGATGGAAGCGTCTACCTTGGGCGAACAAAATGACATAAAGGTCAAAGGTCAAGGTCATTTGAAAATCTGTTAATTAATGAGTTTTTAGATCTTTTTTGTTAAGGGTGGTAGAGAAAAACTTTTTCATGGATGTAGTAGGACATCTTAAGACATTTTAAAATATAGCCCCTTAGCTCATACTTTTGAAAAATTACAGAGTTATTGCCCCTATTGTACGAAATGCTTGTTATCGCTACTCCTCTAAAACCATAAGAGATAGTGACTTGCAACTTTTACCAATGTCTTCATTACACTTAGAGGGTTCTTCAATCTATTTATACCGAAAGGATCCGAGGCCCCCTTCTAGCAGTTATTGCCCCTGAAAGTATTCAATATTCTATAAAATCACTTTCAACTTTTTTATTATTTATCATAAAGACTTCAGACTACTTTGGATGGAAGCGTCTACCTTGTCTGAACAAAATGACATAAAGGTCAAAGGTCAAGGTCAAACCAAAAAAAAATTTTTTAAAAAAGTTTTTAACCTTTTTTTATTAAGTAACGCAGAGAAAATATTAATTATATTGAAACAAAACATAAAAAACAATATAGGTGGAAAGACCTCTAATTGTTCGAGAACAATTAGTCTACTAGTTTATTATTATTTTTCTCTTCTATTTTCCACGGGAAAACTTTTTTATTTCAAGAGATATTGAAACAAATTTTTCATTATGTAATTGAACATTAAAAGTTATGATACCAAATGACCCTGTGCCTAATGACCCCAAGAACTTAAAAAGTTATTGCCCTTGTATACGAAAAGCTTGTTATCGCTACTCCTCTGAAACCATAAGAGATAGAGACTTGGAACTTTTACCAATGTCTTCAGTACACTTAGAGGGTTCTTCAATCTACTCATACCGAAAGGATCCGAGACCTCCTTCTAGCAGTTATTGCCCCTGAAAGTATTCAATATTCTATAAAATCACTTTCAACTTTTTTATTATTTATCATAAAGACTTCAGACTACTTTGGATGGAAGCGTCTACCTTGTCTGAACAAAATTACATAAAGGTCAAAGGTCAAGGTCAAACCAAAATTTTTTTTTTTTTAAAGTTTTTAACCTTTTTTTATTAAGTAACGCAGAGAATATATTAATTATATTGAAACAAAACATAAAAAAGAATATAGGTGGAAAGACCTCTAATTGTTCGAGAACAATTAGTCTACTAGTTTATTATTATTTTTCTCCTCTATTTTCCACGGGAAAACTTTTTTATTTCAAGAGATATTGAAACAAATTTTTCATTATGTAATTGAACATTAAAAGTTATGATACCAAATGACCCTGTGCCTAATGACCCCAAGAACTTAAAAAGTCATTGCCCTTGTATACGAAAAGCTTGTTATCGCTACTCCTCTGAAACCATAAGAGATAAAGACTTGGAACTTTTACCAATGTCTTCAGTACACTTAGAGGGTTCTTCAATCTACTAATACCGAAAGGATCCGAGACGCCCTTCTAGCAGTTATTGCCCCTGAAAGTATTTGAATTTCCATAAAATCACTTCCAACTTTTTTTATTATTTATCATAGAGACGTCGGACCACTTGGGATGGAAGCGCCTACCTCGGCCGAACAAAATGACATAAAGGTCAAAGGTCAAGGTCATTTGGAAATCTGTTAATTAATTAGTTTTTAGATTTCTTTTGTTAAGGGTGGTAGAGAAAACATTTTTCATTCATGTAGTAGTACATCTTAAGACATTTTAAAATATAGCCCCTTGGCTCATACCTTTGAATAATTACAGAGTTATTGCCCCTAGAATATTTTACCAATGTCTTCAGTACACTTAGAGGGTTCTTCAATCTATTCATACCGAAAGAATCTGAGGCCCCCTTCTAACAGTTATTGCCCCTGAAAGTATGTAAATTTCGATAAAATCACTTCCAACTTTTTTACTATCTGTCATAGAGTGACATAAAGGTCAAAGGTCAAAGGTCAAGGTCAAACAAAAAAATTGCAAACTTAATCTTTTGACAATATTTTTATGAAATAACGCAGAGAAAATATTTCATTAATTGACTTGAAACAAAAATATTCTAAACATAAAAATAATGAGGTGGAAAGACCTCTAATTGTTCGAGAACAATTAGTCTACTAGTTTATTAGGGTCTTCCGTTTCCGACGGAAGACCCTCTTGTTATTCTATTGTTTTTTAGGATCTTCCGTTTCCAACGGAAGACCCTCTTGTTATTCTACTGTTTCTTTCTATTATTATTATTAGGGTCTTCCGTTTCCAACGGAAGACCCTCTTGTTATTCTATTGATTATTAGGGTCTTCCGTTTCCAACGGAAGACCCTCTTGTTATTCTATTGCTTCTTTTTATTAGGGTCTTCCGTTTCCAACGGAAGACCCTCTTGTTATTCTATTGATTATTTAGGGTCTTCCGTTTCCAACGGAAGACCCTCTTGTTATTCTACTGTTTCTTTCTATTATTATTAGGGTCTTCCGTTTCCAACGGAAGACCCTCTTGTTATTCTATTGATTATTTTTATTATTATTATTTTTTTTCTGACTTTTTTCGGACGCTATTACTCGTGAACTATTGGACCGATTTGAATAAAATTTGCAGGACAGATAGAACATCAAAAGTACTTGAGGTTGTTAAATTTTGGGCTTAGGACGTCACTTCCGGTTTGAGATTTTAAGGGTTTAGTGAATTTTTAAGGACCATTTTGTCCACCTAACTCCTCCAAAACTAATAAAGATAAAAACATGAAACTTTCAGGGATAGTAGATGAATGTCTGTAGATGACTCTCTGGGTTTGATATTGAGGAAAATGCGCAAGGCGCCGAAGCTCGCCCGAGCTCGAAAATTGGCAGCAAATTTTTTCACGAAATTTTTGCACATTTTCTAAATTATTTCTGAATGTGTAAATATTTTGTTAAGACATGTAATGCAAAAGTTGTTTAGATTTACACGCTCTTTCATTTGATATCATAAAAAAGGGGCTGGCCCCTTACATAAGGGGCCAAGAGGGCTCTAAAGAATTTTATTAATAACTCTTTACTGAAAAATAATTTGTTATCAATTATAGAAGCAAAAATGTTTATTGTGCAGCTGTTTATCTACATAGTACCATACAGAAATCATATGTTACGTAATTAGGGGTTTTAAGGGGCCAGAAGTCCAAAACTTTGATCATTTATATCTGAAAAAGGAGAAATATTTTGTAAAGCATTGTAGAAGAAAAGTTGCTCAAAATAATGTTGTGAACCTTATGCTGCCTTTAAATTTTTGGTCTTTGGCCCCATTAAGGAGTTTAAGGGTCGGCCCCTAAAACACATTTGTTCAGATATCTCTAGAACGGTAAACAATTTGTGAACAGTTGTTAAACAAAATATGTTTATTTTTGCGAGACCTTTCATTTGATATCAAGAAAAAGGGGCTGACCCCTCAAATTAGGGGCCAGGAGGGCTACAAATTCTGTTAATAATAACTATTTACTGAAAAATAATTTGTTATATATTATTGAAGCAAAAATGTTCAACTTATTAAGCTTAATTTAAATCTGAAATCCGTTTAAAAATCGGACGATGCATTACAGAGATATAGGGGTTTAAAAATTGATTTTTCCGGAAATTTTGATTCCACATTCGTGTTTAAGAAAATAGTTTTTTGTTCAAAGTTAAATTAACTCGTACCTAGAATGATTCGATATTTGTTAAGTCGTTCTTAAACACATTCGGATTTTTTTGTTAAGTCGTTCTTGAAATCGTTAAGGTTTTTGTTAATTCGTACTTAAAGTCATTCGGATTTTGTTAAGTCGTACCAAGAATTATTCAATTTTTTATATCTATTTGTTTAAATTTCTCCTGGTATTGGTTTTAGAGCTCTGCTTCTTACAGGAACTTTTAGCTTTTCTTTCGACATTAACGGAAGACCCACTCGTTGCTTTGCAACGAGCTTTGCTCTAGTTATTATTCTTAATATTCTTTTTCTGCCTTCTTTAAAGCTTTATTTCTCGAAAACTATTCATCCGATTTGCACCAAATTTTCAGGACTTATACAGCATCGTAGGGGACGTATGTTTTTAGTTACATTTTTTGATGACGTCACTTCCGGTTTAAGATATTGACGATTTAATGAAATTTTAAGGGTCATTTTGTCCACGCAACTCCTCTGAAACTATTCATGATAGAAAGTTGAAATTTTCAGGGATTGTAGATGAAAGTCTGTAGATGTACCGCATTGTTTTATAATATGGATAATACGCAAGGCGTTGAAGCTCGCCTGAGGTCGAAAATTGACACCAATTTTTTTTACAAAAATTTTGCACATTTTCTGAAATATTTTTAAACCTGTAAATATTTTGTTAAAACATGTAATGCAAAAGTTGTTTCTATTTCCACGGGCTTTCATTTGATATCAAGAAAAAGGGGCTGGCCCCTCAAATTAGGGGCCAAGAGGGCTCTAAAGTCTTTTTGCAATAACTCTTTACTGAACAATAATTTGTTATCAAGTATAGAAGCAAAAATGTTTATTGTACAGCTTTTTATCTAAACAGTACCATACCTAAGTCATATGTTACGTAATTAGGGGTTTCAAGGGGCCAGAAGTCCAAAACTCTGATCATTAATATCTATATAAGGAGAAATATTTTGAAAAGCATTGTAGAAGGAAAGTTGCTCAAAATAATGTTTTTAACAATATGATACCTAAAAAATTGTTGTTGGTGGCCCTATTAAGGAGTTTAAGGGTCGGCCCCTAAAACACAGTTGTTCAGATATCTCTAGAACGGTTAACAATTCGTGAACAGTTGTTGAACAAAATATGTTTATATTTGCAAGACCTTTCATTTGTTATCAAGAAAAAGGGGCTGGCCCCTCAAAATTAGGGGCCAGGAGGGCTACAAAGTCTTTTTATAATAACTATTTACTGAAAAATAATTTGTTATATATTATTGAAGCAAAAATGTTCAACTTATTAAGCTTAATTTAAATCTGAAATCCGTTTTAAAACCGGATGATGTATTACAGAGATATAGGAGTTTAAAAATTGATTTTTCCGGAAATTTTGATTCCACATTCTTGGTTAAGAAAATAGTGTTATGTTCAAAGTTAAATTAACTCGTACCTAGAATGATTCGATATTTGTTAAGACGTTCTTAAACACATTCGGATTTTTTTTGTCAAGTCGTTCTTGAAATCGTTAAAGTTTTTGTTAATTTGTACTTAAAGTCATTTGGATTTTGTTAAGTCGTACCAAGAATTATTCGAATTTTTATATCCTTTTGTTTTAATTACTCCTGGTATTGGCTTTAGAGCTCTGCTTCTTACAGGATCATCTAGCTTTTCTTTCGACATTAACGGAAGACCCACTCGTTGCTTTGCAACGAGCTTTGCTCTAGTTTTATTATTATTATTTTTTTTCTGACTTTTTCCGGACGCTATTACTCGTGAACTACTGGACCGATTTGCATAAAATTTGCAGGACTGATAGAACATCAAAAGTACTTGAGTTTATAAAATTTTGGGTTGATGACGTCACTTCCGGTTTGAGATTTTGAGGATTTAGTGAATTTTTAAGGACCATTTTGTCCACCTAACTCCTCCAAAACTAATAAAGATAAAAACATGAAACTTTCAGGGATAGTAGATGAATGTCTGTAGATGACTCCCTGGGTTTGATATTGTGGAAAATGCGCAAGGCGCCGAAGCTCGCCCGAGCTCGAAAATTGGCACCAAATTTTTTCACAAAATTTTTGCACATTTTCTAAATTATTTCTGAATGTGTAAATAATTTGTTAAGACATGTAATGCAAAAGTTGTTCAGATTTACACGTTCTTTCATTTGATATCATAAAAAAGGGGCTGGCCCCTCACATAAGGGGCCAAGAGGGCTCTAAAGAATTTTATTAATAACTCTTTACTGAAAAATAATTTGTTAGTAAGTATAGAAGCAAAAATGATTATTGTGCAGCTGTTTATCTACATAGTACCATACTGAAATCATATGTTACGTAATTAGGGGTTTTAAGGGGCCAGAAGTCCAAAACTTTGATCATTTATATCTGAAAAAGGAGAAATATTTTGTGAAACATTGTAGAAGAAAAGTTGCTCAAAATAATGTTGTCAACCTTATGCTACCTTTATTTTTTTGTTTTTGGCCCCATTAAGGAGTTTAAGGGTCGGCCCCTAAAACACAGTTGTTCAGATATCTCTAGAATGGTTAACAATTCGTGAACAGTTGTTGAACAAAATATGTTTATATTTGCGAGACCGTTAATTTGATATCAAGAAAAAGGGGCTGGCCCCTCAAATTAGGGGCCAGGAGGGCTACAAATTCTTTTAAAAATAACTATTTACTGAAAAATAATTTGTTATATATTATTGAAGCAAAAATGTTCACCTCATTAAGCTTAATTAATATCTGAATTTCGTTTTAAAATCGGACAATGCATTACAGAGATATAAAGGTTTAAAAATTGATTTTTCCGGAAATTTTGATTCCACATTCTTGGTTAAGAAAATAGTGTTATGTTCAAAGTTAAATTAACTCGTACCTAGAATGATTCGATATTTGTTAAGACGTTCTTAAACACATTCGGATTTTTTTTGTCAAGTCGTTCTTGAAATCCTTAAGGTTTTTGTTAATTCGTACTTAAAGTCATTCGGATTTTGTTAAGTCGTACCAAGAATTATTCGACTTTTTATATCTTTTTGTTTTAATTACTCACGGTATTGGCTTTAGAGCTCTGCTTCTTACAGAAACATCTAGCTTTTCTTTCGACATTAACGGAAGACCCACTCGTTGCTTTGCAACGAGCTTTGCTCTAGTTATTATTATTATTATTATTCTTTTTCTTTATTTTTCTGACTTTTTTTAAGCTTTATATCTTTAAAAGTTTTCAACCGATTTCAATGAAATTTTCAGAGGTGATGTGGCATTGTCGTCCCTCAAAGATGTTAAAGTTTCCATTACAACGTCACCTCCGTTTTTACGTTACGTCAATTTTAAAATTTTCAAAAAGTGATTTTGTCCAGGGCGTTTTTAAAAACGCTTTAAGATAGAGATTTGAAATTTTCTGTGTTTATACATTTATCATTTTTATTGGGACATAAGGCTGGAATTCACATTCCGTCACTTCCGGTCCAAACCGGAAGTCTTTTAAAATTTTCGAAATTTTTAATTTTTTGTGTTAATTTTAAAAATTGATGTTATTTGTAGAATTTAAAATGCTGAATACGAAACTGAAATCCGTTTTTAAATCGGACGATGCATTGAAGAGATATTTGGGTTCAAAAATTGACTTTTCCGGAAATTTTGATTCCGCGTTCTTGGTTTTAAAAATAGCGTAAAGTTCAAAGTGAAAATAACTCGTACCAAAAATAATTCGATTTTTGTTAAGTCGTACTTTGACACATTCGGATTTTTTTTGTTAAGTCGTTCTTGAAATTATAAAGGTTTTTGTTAATTCGTACTAAAAATCATTCGGATTTTGTTAAGTCGTACCAAGAATTATTTGATTTTTTATCTTTTTGTTTTCGTTACTGTTGTTATTGGTTTAAGAACGTTGCTCCTTACAGGAACATTTAGCTTTATTCTCGACATTAACGGAAGACCCACTCGTTGCTATGCAACGAGCTTTGCTCTAGTTTTTATTATTATTATTTTTTTTCTGACTTTTTCCGGACGCTATTACTCGTGAACTACTGGACCGATTTGCATAAAATTTGCAGGACTGATAGAACATCAAAAGTACTTGAGTTTATTAAATTTTGGGTTGATGACGTCACTTCCGGTTTGAGATTTTGAGGATTTAGTGAATTTTTAAGGACCATTTTGTCCACCTAACTCCTCCAAAACTAATAAAGATAAAAACATGAAACTTTCAGGGATAGTAGATGAATGTCTGTAGATGATTCTCTGGGTTTGATATTGTGGAAAATGCGCAAGGCGCCGAAGCTCGCCCGAGCTCGAAAATTGGCAGCAAATTTTTTCACGAAATTTTTGCACATTTTCTAAATTATTTCTGAATGTGTAAATATTTTGTTAAGACATGTAATGCAAAAGTTGTTTAGATTTACACTCTCTTTCATTTGATATCATAAAAAAGGGGCTGGCCCCTCACATAAGGGGCCAAGAGGGCTCTAAAGAATTTTATTAATAACTCTTTACTGTAAAATAATTTGTTATTAAGTATAGAAGCAAAAATGTTTATTGTGCAGCTGTTTTTCTACATAGTACCATACTGAAATCATATGTTACGTAATTAGGGGTTTTAAGGGGCCACAAGTCCAAAACTTTGATCATTTATATCTGAAAAAGGAGAAATATTTTGTGAAACATTGTAGAAGAAAAGTTGCTCAAAATAATGTTGTCAACCTTATGCTACCTTTAAATTTTTTGTCTTTGGCCCCATTAAGGAGTTTAAGGGTCGGCCCCTAAAACACAGTTGTTCAGATATCTCTAGAATGGTTAAAAATTCGTGAATAGTTGTTGAACAAAATATGTTTATATTTGCGAGACCGTTCATTTGATATCAAGAAAAAGGGGCTGACCCCTCAAATTAGGGGCCAGGAGGGCTACAAAGTCTTTTAATAATAACTATTTACTGAAAAATAATTTGTTATATATTATTGAAGCAAAAATGTGTAACTCATTAAGCTTAATTTAAATCTGAAATCCGTTTTAAAATCGGACGATTTTTACAGAGATATAGGGGTTTACAAATTGATTTTTTCGGAAATTTTGATTCTACATTCTTGGTTAAGGAAATAGTGTTATGTTCAAAGTTAAATTAACTCGTACCTAGAATGATTCGATATTTGTTAAGACGTTCTTAAACACATTCGGATTTTTTTGTCAAGTCGTTCTTGAAATCCTTAAGGTTTTTTTTTAATTCGGACTTAAAGTCATTCGGATTTTGTTAAGTCGTACCAAGAATTATTCGATTTTTTATATCTTTTTGTTTTAATTACTCCTGATATTGGCTTTAGAGCTCTTTTTCTTACCGGAACATCTAGCTTTTCTTTCGACATTAACGGAAGACCCACTCGTTGCTTTGCAACGAGCTTTGCTCTAGTTATTCTTAATATTCTTTTTCTGCCTTCTTTAAAGCTTTATTTCTCGAAAACTATTCATCCGAATTGCACCAAATTTTCAGGACTTATACAGCATCGTAGGGGACGAATGTTTTTAGTTACATTTTTTTGATGACGTCACTTCCGGTTTAAGATTTTGACGATTTAATGAAATTTTAAGGGTCATTTTGTCCACGCAACTCCTCTGAAACTATTCACGATAGAAAGTTGAAATTTTCAGGGATTGTAGATGAAAGTCTGTAGATGTACCGCATTGTTTTATAATATGGATAATACGCAAGGCGTTGAAGCTCGCCTGAGGTCGAAAATTGACACCAATGTTTTTTACAAAAATTTTGCACATTTTCTGAAATATTTTTAAACCTGTAAATATTTTGTTAAAACATGTAATGCAAAAGTTGTTTCTATTTCCACGAGCTTTCATTTGATATCAAGAAAAAGGGGCTGGCCCCTCAAATTAGGGGCCAAGAGGGCTCTAAAGTCTTTTTGCAATAACTCATTACTGAACAATAATTTGTTATCAAGTATAGAAGCAAAAATGTTTATTGTTCAGCTTTTTATCTAAACAGTACCATACCTAAGTCATATGTTACGTAATTAGGGGTTTCAAGGGGCCAGAAGTCCAAAACTCTGATCATTAATATCTATATAAGGAGAAATATTTTGAAAAGCATTGTAGAAGGAAAGTTGCTCAAAATAATGTTTTTAACAATATGATACCTAAAAATTGTTGTTAGTGGCCCCATTAAGGAGTTGAAGGGTCGGCCCCTAAAACACAGTTGTTCAGATATCTCTAGAACGGTTAACAATTCGTGAACAGTTGTTGAACAAAATATGTTTATATTTGCGATACCTTTCATTTGATATCAAGAAAAAGGGGCTGGCCCCTCAAATTAGGGGCCAGGAGGGCTACAAAGTCTTTTTATAATAACTATTTACTGAAAAATAATTTGTTATATATTTTTGAAGTAAAAATGTTCAACTTATTAAGCTTAATTTAAATCTGAAATCCGTTTTAAAATCGGATGATGCATTACAGAGATATAGGAGTTTAAAAATTGATTTTTCTGGAAATTTTGATTCCACATTCTTGGTTAAGAAAATAGTGTTATGTTCAAAGTTAAATTAACTCGTATCTAGAATGATTCGATATTTGTTAAGACGTTCTTAAACACATTCGGATTTTTTTTGTCAAGTCGTTCTTGAAATCGTTAAGGTTTTTGTTAATTTGTACTTAAAGTCATTCGGATTTTGTTAAGTCGTACCAAGAATTATTCGAATTTTTATATCTTTTTGTTTTAATTACTCCTGGTATTGGCTTTAGAGCTCTGCTTCTTACAGGAACATCTAGCTTTTCTTTCGACATTAACGGAAGACCCACTCGTTGCTTTGCAACGAGCTTTGCTCTAGTTATTCTTAATATTCTTTTTCTGCCTTCTTTAAAGCTTTATTTCTCGAAAACTATTCATCCGAATTGCACCAAATTTTCAGGACTTATACAGCATCGTAGGGGACGAATGTTTTTAGTTACATTTTTTTGATGACGTCACTTCCGGTTTAAGATTTTGACGATTTAATGAAATTTTAAGGGTCATTTTGTCCACGCAACTCCTCTGAAACTATTCACGATAGAAAGTTGAAATTTTCAGGGATTGTAGATGAAAGTCTGTAGATGTACCGCATTGTTTTATAATATGGATAATACGCAAGGCGTTGAAGCTCGCCTGAGGTCGAAAATTGACACCAATGTTTTTTACAAAAATTTTGCACATTTTCTGAAATATTTTTAAACCTGTAAATATTTTGTTAAAACATGTAATGCAAAAGTTGTTTCTATTTCCACGAGCTTTCATTTGATATCAAGAAAAAGGGGCTGGCCCCTCAAATTAGGGGCCAAGAGGGCTCTAAAGTATTTTGCAATAACTCATTACTGAACAATAATTTGTTATCAAGTATAGAAGCAAAAATGTTTATTGTTCAGCTTTTTATCTAAACAGTACCATACCTAAGTCATATGTTACGTAATTAGGGGTTTCAAGGGGCCAGAAGTCCAAAACTCTGATCATTAATATCTATATAAGGAGAAATATTTTGAAAAGCATTGTAGAAGGAAAGTTGCTCAAAATAATGTTTTTAACAATATGATACCTAAAAATTGTTGTTAGTGGCCCCATTAAGGAGTTGAAGGGTCGGCCCCTAAAACACAGTTGTTCAGATATCTCTAGAACGGTTAACAATTCGTGAACAGTTGTTGAACAAAATATGTTTATATTTGCGATACCTTTCATTTGATATCAAGAAAAAGGGGCTGGCCCCTCAAATTAGGGGCCAGGAGGGCTACAAAGTCTTTTTATAATAACTATTTACTGAAAAATAATTTGTTATATATTTTTGAAGTAAAAATGTTCAACTTATTAAGCTTAATTTAAATCTGAAATCCGTTTTAAAATCGGATGATGCATTACAGAGATATAGGAGTTTAAAAATTGATTTTTCTGGAAATTTTGATTCCACATTCTTGGTTAAGAAAATAGTGTTATGTTCAAAGTTAAATTAACTCGTACCTAGAATGATTCGATATTTGTTAAGACGTTCTTAAACACATTCGGATTTTTTTTGTCAAGTCGTTCTTGAAATCGTTAAGGTTTTTGTTAATTTGTACTTAAAGTCATTCGGATTTTGTTAAGTCGTACCAAGAATTATTCGAATTTTTATATCTTTTTGTTTTAATTACTCCTGGTATTGGCTTTAGAGCTCTGCTTCTTACAGGAACATCTAGCTTTTCTTTCGACATTAACGGAAGACCCACTCGTTGCTTTGCAACGAGCTTTGCTCTAGTTTTCTTTATTATTATTATTTTTTTTTTCTGACTTTTTTCGAACGCTATTTCTCGTGAACTACTCGACCGATTTGCATGAAATTTTCAGGACGTATTAAGCATCAAACATACTTGATATTATGACATTTTTGGCTGATGACGTCACTTCCGGTTTGAGATTTTGAGGATCTAGTGAATTTTTAAGGACCATTTTGTCCACGTAACTTCTCAAAAACTAATTGTGATAGAAACGTGAAACTTTCAGGAATAAGTAGATGAGTGTCTGTAGATGATCCTATTTATTTGATATTTTGAAAAATGCGCAATGCGCCGAGGCTCGCCCGAGCTCAAAAATTGGCACCATTTTTTTCATGAAATTTTCGCACATTTTCAGCCCTAGCTTTTAATGTATAAATATTTTGTTAAGACATGTAATGCAAAAGTTGATCAGATTAACAAGGACTTTCGTTTGATATCATGAAAAAGGGGCTGGCCCCTCAAATAAGGGGCCAAGAGGGCTCTAAATTATTTTTGCAATAACTCTTTACTGAACAATAATTTCTTATCAATTGTAGAAGAAAAAATGTTCATTAAGGTCTTCCGTTTCCAACGGAAGACCTTTATATTATTGTGCAGATTAAGATTATTCTTATTTTTCTTTTTTTTTTTCTTCCTAGACGCGAACTTTGAGGCTTCATATCTTGCTCATTTCTGAACGTTTTTTTCTCAAATTTTCAGGGCTTATAGATTTTACAAAACACTATCTAAAACATTTCATAAATTTTAAAAATCCTCTTCCGTTAACGAGTTATTCCCCTTTTTAAAAAATTTAGGGCCTTTCGTTTCCAGACAAAGGCTCCGAGACTATGATAGCAGGGAATGTGAATCCAACGAATTTGAATAACAGAGACATTGAAATTTTGCACATCGGTTTTTGTTTTTGGATTACTTTCTTTATTTAGAAAAAGGTAGGGGGTAAAAAAACAGGGTTCCAAAAAGTGCGAAAATTTAGACATATTTTCCTTTGTATCTTTTAAACAAAAAATATTTTGTTAAGACATGTAGACTAAAAGTTGTGCAGAATGTCAAGGACTTTCATTTGACACCAATAAAAAAGGACTGGCGCCTTAAATTAAGGGCCAAGGGCCCTTGAAAGTTTTTGCTAAATAACTAAAAAACGGCTAGGATTTTGATATAGCTGTCGCTGGAAAAGTTGTTTGTTGGGATCCTATAAATGTCGTTACAATGTTATTTTGTTGGTGAGTTGTGTAGTATGAGTGTAAAAAGCTTTACATGTTAACATGTACCTGTGTTTATTTGGCAAGTTAACGAAAGTCATTGTGCATACAACTGATATTAAGTTACGACAGACAGTATGCCTGTTTAAAAAGGAGGCTTTAATTCATAAGAAAAAAATATTTTTTTAGAATACATGCTTTTGTGTGAGAAGTTTAAGTCATCTTCGTAAATTCTGCACAATCCTAAAAAACGAGAAACAGAAAATATAAACATTATTTTTCTTTTCTAGTAAATCAAACAAACTACCGAAAAAAAATAATCTATGTGATACATTTTAGTTATCATGCTGCGTGCATTAAAAATATATCTGGAATCAGAGCTGTGTGTGTGTGAACCATTACGTAAGCTATCCCTCACTTGCGGCCGAGAAAGTCGGTCGCCATGGTCGCGGCTGGACTACCTAGCGGTCAGCGGTTATCTAATACACTGGAGTCACGTCTCTCAATTTATGAGTTCATTTAGCCGAAAACAAGAATTGGTTTTATTTTGATCACACATAGACGTTTATTCTTCTCAAATTGAATTAAATGATAGAGTGTCAATTAAGAAAACGTTCTGTTAATTAATAAAAGAAATGCCATTCTCAATCGGAAGTAATATCAGGCATAGTTCAATTGTGGGTGTTAAGTAAAAAAAAATAATAACTTCTATTTGGTAGATTTTAGTCATTATTATACTGCAAACATTTCAAATCTTCCTGGGTTCTCAGCTGTGTGTGTTGTAACTTTACGTAACCTATTCCTCGCCCGCGGCCGCGGGTGCACTACCAAGCGGTCAGCGGTTATCTAATACACCAGATTCGCGTCTTTCATGTACATGTACTTGTTTTGAGTTTATATAGCCGCAAATACAGGAACTGTTTTAATTTTAAGTTATTAATGTTTTATTTAAAATGTAAATTAAGAAGTCGTTCTGAAAATTAAAAAAACCCGATATTACTCCTAATCCAAAACATCGTCAGACATAAATCAATGGCGGGTTTGTAAGTATAAAATGTTCTAAAAACTGTACTGATAATGTTTTTGATCAACAACATAAAACCACACAGATTACCCCTTTAAATGATGATCATCCCTCGCACTCTCGCACATGACCGAGAAGATCGCGCGCGAGGGGACATCTACATGTACCTTATCACACGTGTATGTTTATTGATATTTTGTACGAACACAAACTATTTGTTCATTTTTTTTTTCATTTATATTGGTTTTAGATGAAAGATGAATTTATCTCCCTTATTCAGTTGATTTAGCATTGATTTAAACGTTAGGGTGAAAAATCTGATACAAACCTCTCATCAATTGAATTAAAGTAATCTATCAATCCGATTCTAAATATGCAAGGCCGATTGTACATGTATATATAAAAGATTAAATATAATAAAACTCCGAGATATTTACCGGCATATGTAAAATTGATATGTGTTTAACTTAAGATTAATATACTGCATCGTCGGAACCCACGGGTTTTCTATCCGTTTCACTGATTTCAAGCAATGTAACGGATGGAAAACCCGTGGGGTCCGACGATGAATCTAATTACTCATGATCATTTCCGTTAATTATTGCTAAGACTTTTTACAGACTTTAACACTTTTAAGACAATATTCAAACTTTGCCTGGCCAACGAGTCATATATTTAATTAAAAATTTTAAAAATTGGCGAACAAAAATCGAAAATTAATAAGTGTCGAAAATCAATTTTTGGTGACTCCTTATGTGTTAACGTTCTTCCTAATGTGTTTCACTTTGCAATCTGTGTGTTTATTCGGCCAGTCTGTGTGTTAATTCAATCATCCCGTGCGACCGAAAATCTCGTGTCCCTTTAAGACCGAGAAAATAAGCACCGCCTTCAAATTTACCTGGTCAGTGTAACCCTTGTTAATCAACTAAATCGAGGCCCCAGATTGGATGTTAGAAAATGATTGGCATTTGTTTACTCGTCCTGTGTATACCATGCCTAGCGCTCGCGACGACGGTGCAATAAACTTTTGTCTTTTGATTTGATGCATACCGTGACGATAAATCGCTATCTTTTAGCACTTTAAACAAAAGAAATATTAAAAGATATGAATTGAAAATTTACTCATACTTGGTTTATGTACCACACTAAATGCGCTGATCACCTATAGTCTGTCAAAATCATGTGGTGCCGATCATGCATCCATGAAAGACGTCGTTTATCAATTAAGATGTTTGTGAATAATTGAGAATAAATAATTAAATGAAATCAAATATTGCGTTAACGATTTATATCTTTACATGTAGTTATCACATTTCTTTGAGAAATTTCACGAGCTGAAACTGGAAGAGAAACAAGTACAGACAACTCTGGTACATGCGCAGCTGGTAGAATTATTGTGCACTTTAATTTAGCAGCCGATCGGAAAAGATTTACAAGCGTTGGTTGCAAAGTTGCATTGGTATTTGAGTACGGTGGGGTGATTGTATAATGCACAAAACATCACGATATATTCTCAGTAAATCCCGACAGAAACTTGTTCAATCAAACGAAAGATTTTGCACATGTCGCACGCGGTTTTTCATGCGTTTATATTCATTTCAACGAAGGACAATTTGTTTTATAAGTACATATAAATACGATATTTTTTTTTAATAATCGGAAAAACTCTTTTGAGAGCACTTTAATACTCCGTGTATATAGACATGTATACACAAGCGAGCGTGTTTCCCTCGGGGTTTCACACCTCTTTCAATATAGGCTCCACCCCCACCTGAACTTGCCTAAGGTAAACTGACCGGTTAAAAACCTCGGCCTTTAAGTGCACACAACCCTGGACACAGTTAGCCATAGGTATTTATGGATGCAGATCATCAATTGTTATGTAATTGAAATACTCTTGGAAGTGAGCTATCACTGTAGTGGTCAATTGTTGAATATAAGTTTAAAGTTTTAAGTCAAAGATGTTAAATAATAATTATTTGTTCTCATGTTTAGAATACAGTCAGACGCCATAGAAATCATCAGAGTACTGCAAGTGTTGACAGTTTCTTTATTTCTGTAAAAGACCTTATATAATTCACTTGACTTACAGACTAGCGACACAGTTGCCTCCCAAAAATGTATGCACTTCTCAAAGTTACAATTAAATGGTATAGATATGTGTTGTTCAACGAATTTTATATATTGTTATAAATGTTAAAGTTAGAGAAATCGTATTTTCTGGAGGCTGACATTATGTAGAACTCTTTTGTTTAAAAAACAAAAACAAATTCTTTTGACGTCACACCATCTCTAAATATACAATGTACACAGTGCTATGAACAAAACGCTGGTTTATGCCTTTCTGTTACTCAAGTAAAAGACTGAACAAAATTGATTACTTTTAGTTTCACACGTCACATGTTAATACATGTATGCATAAATATATGCATTTTTATTAAATAAATGACATTGTATCTTTAAAAAATTCCAAAATATTATAACTAAAGCATGTACATGTTTATGTGACATGATAGAAATAATTGTAAACCAGAGGTCTCTCTTCCTGTCACACTAAAATGACAAAAAGGATTTTTGATTCAGTTGAAGTTCTGCCCCCACCCCTGCCGACATTTTCTGAAATTAACATTTAGAAAATTAAATTTTGGGGTATTGACACCCCCACCCCCACACACTTTCTAGATGAGCGCTCAAGGCAAAAAAAAAAAAAAAAAAAATAATGGGATATTTGAAACAAAATCCAATTTGAAAAAAAATGAAGTTAGAGATGCCTCACAACCCCTACCACCGCCGCGGATTATGATTTTGAAGATTCGTGAATTTCTTTTACTTGCTTGTGAAGATTTCAGATAAATATGCTCATCCTTTCAAAAACAATACTGAGGCCTGTATGGCCAAACATTATACGGATAGTTATCCCTACCACTGAGCACCTCAGTCTCGTATACTAATAGCGCACCCTCAGATGGGAGAAGGCATTATTGTTTATTTACAATTGGTGTTCTTTTCAATCTCTAATTTTAACACTGCACTTTACATAAACTATTCCATGTGTTAGCGGTAGAGGTTTAACATAAGTATGAATATAGGGAATCAAAATGTTTATGAAACAACACTGTTTTCTATGCATCAGCGCAGTAGATTTTGTGTATATTACACTATGATATAGGCATACCAGTAGTTTGAATCCTGGCATCAGTTGTACATAAACGCATTTATCGATTTTCTGGTTGGAATAATTGAATACATGTACATATAAGATGTGTGTTTTAAGTTATCATAAATTGATATAACCGTGAAATAAGTTAAAAGGAGAGTTTGTCTGGTAGGAAAATAATACTTTGAAAGTGAGCCTCGTTTTCTGAACTTACTATTATCATATTGATCGACAATCCAGTTTAATGAAAGCCCTCCCTTTTCTCTTTACACTCACCGGGGTCTGATAGGTATCAATAAGAGGTCACCTTTCTATGACCTTTAAATTTGCATGCAATCTAAATATACCCCTATTTTATCACAGACATGCCTTTATCTGTTTAATGAGAAGTGTAACTCTTCAATACTATGCAGTCTGGAGGTTGCAGTAATATATAGAAAATAGGCATGAATTAATTTTTCTGTCTCCTTTTGAAGAGTTCAAATTGATTTTCTAAAGCCCTGATTGGTCAGAAGTCAAGGTAGTGTGAAGATGACCTCCTATCAATACCTGTCAGACCCTGACAAGTGTAAGAAGAGGGGTGGTTTTATTAAGACTGATTGACAACCCTTTCTTGACTTGCAATCTGATTAAAATCAGATCCTCGATCCGCTCCTTGTTTTTCTATTGTCGCCAAACGATGATTTGAAGAAATCCCACTTGAGGTCACCTCCTGGTGAACTTTGCTTTGACCAATGAAATCGTCGGTTCCATTCCTCAGTTACGTGATTTGGAAGTTATGCCAATACATTCTTTGGATTCCTTAAGGGCGTCTAATATCAACTTATGATACATCTCTTACTTGTTGATACCGAAAGATTCACGAACATGTGGCATCATTTCGTCGTACAACTCCATTTTTGTTTGTAACCAGAAATTACCGTTTCTTACACTTGCTCTGATTGGCTAGAATAACTCATGTATATTTATAAACAAACGTTCAACAGGGGGTGACCTCAAGAGGGGTTTCTTCAGATCCTCTTGTAGCGAAAATAGAAAAACAGGGAGGGGATCAAGGGTATGATTTTAATCAGATTGTCTCGACTTGAAGCTGTAACGGAAGACCTTCTCGTTGCTTGCAACGAGCTCGGCTCTAGTTGTACATCTGTTTATCTATAGAGTACCATACCTAAGTCATATGTTACGTAATTAGGGGTTTCAAGGGGCCAGAAGTCCAAAACTTTGATCATTAATATCTAGAAAAGGAGAAATATTTTGAAAAGCATTGTAGAACAAAAAAATGCTTAAAATAATGTTCTCAACAATATGCTACCAAAAACAAATTTGTTGGTGGCCACAGTAAGGAGTTTAAGGGTCGGCCCCTAAAACACATTAGCTCAGATATCTCTAGAACGGTCAACAATTCCTGAACAATTGTTAAAAAAAATATGTTTATATTTGCGAGATCTTTCATTTGATATCAAGAAAAAAGGGCTGGCCCCTTAAATTAGGGGCCAAGAGGGCTCTTAAGTCTATTAATGATAACTTTTTACTGAAAAATAGTTTGTTATATATTATAGAAGCAAAACTATTCTTTGTACAGTTATTTATCCATACAGTACAATACTTAAGTCATATGTTACGTAATTAGGGGTTTCAAGGGGCCAGAAGTCCAAAACTCTGATCAGTAATTGCTAGAAAAGGAGAAATATTTTGAAAAGCATTGTAGAAGAAAAGTTGCTCAAAATAATGTTTTTAATAATAAAATACCTAAACTTTTTTGTTGGTGGCCCCATTAAGAAATTTAAGGGTCGGCCCCTAAAACACAGTTGTTCAGATATCTCTAGAACGGTTAACAATTCGTGAACAGTTGTTGAACAAAATATGTTTATATTTGCATAACCTTTCATTTGATATCAAGAAAAAGGGGCTGGCCCCTCAAATTAGGGGCCAGGAGGGCTACAAAGTCTTTTAATAATAACTATTTACTGAAAAATAATTTGTTATTTATTATTGAAGAAAAAATGTTCAACTTATTAAGCTTAATTCAAATCTGAAATCCGTTTTAAAATCGGACGATGCATTACAGAGATATAGGGGTTTAAAAATTTATTTTTCCGGAAATTTTGATTCCACATTCTTGGTTAAGAAAATAGTGTAATGTTCAAAGTTAAATTAACTCGTACCTAGAATGATTCGATATTTGTTAAGTCGTTCTTATACACATTCGGATTTTTTTTGTCAAGTCGTTCTTGAAATCGGTAAGGTTTTTGTTAATTCGTACTTAAAGTCGTTTGGATTTTGTTAAGTCGTACCAAGAATCATTCGATTTTTTATATCTTTTTGTTTTAACGACCTGGTATTGTTTTTAGAGCTCTGCTTCTTACAGGAACATCTAGCTTTTCTTTCGACATTAACGGAAGACCCACTCGTTGCTTTGCAACGAGCTTTGCTCTAGTTATTAAGGTCTTCCGTTTTCAACGGAAGACCTTATTGTTTTCGTTCGGTTTCTTTTTCCCTATTCTTTTTTTTCTTACATATTTTGTGTACGCGATTTCTCAAAAACTACTCGGCCGATTTATATGAAACTTTCAGATCTGATAGATATTGCTCTGAACCTTATTGCAAATTTTTTTTAATGGGGATATCACTTCCGGTTTGGAGATATTTAGAATTTAACGATTTTTAGAGGGTCGGCTTGTCCACGAAGGTTCTCATAAACTAAAAAAGATATTGAGTTCAAAATTTCAGGAATGATAGACAAAAGAATGTAGATATGTAATAGGGCATTTATAATTTTCTAGCGCAAAAAGCGCCAAAGCTCGGTAGGGCTCCAAAACTGAGTTTAAAAAAGCGTTGTGATTTTGCATGTTTTTCTTAATTTATCTCTTTTCCCGGAAATATTTTGTTAAGATATGTAGAACAAAAAAGATGAATATTCAAAAGATCTTTTATTTAACATCAAGAAAAAGGGGCTGGCCCCTCAAATCAGGGACCTAGAACCCTTGAAAGTTTTCACTTTATAACTCAAAAGCGGTTAAGATTTCGATATGGCTGTCGCTGCAAAAGTTGTTTTATGATCTTATTAAAGTCGTAACAATAATATTTTGTTCGGGTATTGCGTAATATGAGTGTAAAAAGCTAGACCTGTTACCATGTATTTGTTTTTTATTTGGCAAATAAATGGGGTATTTGTGGTATAAGTGACATAAAGTGTACCAGTTTACATACGGAAAGTGTTTAAACATTTTAATTCTTTTCTAGTGAAACACATTATGGATAAAAGAACTACTTCTATGCAATGCATTTAAAATCTAGCTGGATTCCGAACTGTGTATGTGAACAATTACGTATCCGATCCCTTGCCCGCGGCCGAGGAAATAGGTCGCGGCTGGATTAGCGAGCGGTCTGCCGTTATCTAATACACAAGATTTGCGTCTTGCTGTAATACACACATGGTTTTTTTTATGTAGCTGCAAACACAAAGAATTCCGATTTTAACAATATTAATAGTAAATTTTAAAAAAATTATACCTTTACCTACTACCATAGACAGTGTACCAGCTTACATACGGAAAGTGTTTAAACAGTTTAATTCTTTTCTAGTGAAACACATTATGGATAAAAGAACTGCTTCTATGCAATGCATTTGAGTCGCATTTAAATCTAGCTGGATTCCGAGCTGTGAATGTGAACAATTACGTATCTGATCCCTTGTCCGCGGCCGAGGAAATAGGTCGCGGCTGGACTAGCGAGCGGTCTGCCGTTATCTAATACACAAGATTTGCGTCTTGCTGTAATGCACACATGGGTTTTTATGTAGCTGCAAACACAAAGAAATCCGATTTTAACGATGTTAAAGTGTAATGAAAAAAGATTATACCTTTACTTACGAAGTAATGCATTTTTAGTCTCGTAATCTAGAAAAAAAATAGATGTTTTTTGTGATCTTGTATATGTCATAAAATAGTTTTATTGTTGGAAAATAAAATTCATTTATGAAACTTTAAACCCACCACGTTGAGTGTACATTTACATAACACATCATTTGCACAGGGCCGAGGAGATGCCGCGCTAGTGGACAACCGATTCGCTGTAGTCTAGGACACAGGCTTCTCGTGTTTCTACGTACATTATCACACATTTGAATGTTCATTGATTCTTTGTAAAATTGTTTTCATTTCAATAATATTGGTTAAAGATGCATCAAACCATTGATTTAAATTATAGTGCGTAAAATATAAAAAAATATGTCATCAATGAATATAATCCAACGTTTTACAGTCGTACGAGTTGAAATGTTAATACATTGAATTTCACCTGTGTCTATTTCTGACATTTTGCTGCTGAGAATTAAATGCGTTTCACTACCCATTTCAACAAAACAAAATATAGGCGATATTCACAAGATAATTATTCCAACACACACATCTTAAGTATCTGGAATCTGTGATAATTCATTTGGCTAACAAAATATTAGAATTTTTTATGAATTATGAGAGAGAGAGAGAGAGAGAGAGAGAGAGAGAGAGAGAGAGAGAGAGAATTAAGCAGGGTGTAGTAAGTAAAGTGAGTTGAAATATATTTAAAAAGCGTTCGAGATAAGGCAACTTAAGTTATACAATGTTACATGCTTGCGGTAGGTGCGGGCAGGATAAAACTAACCATTGCCCGCTAACACGGAAGGAATTGAAGGAATCAGTGATTATTTCTTAATATACCTATGAATTTTTAAACAAGTTGAAGTTTTATTTACATTCAGGCCGTAAAAGAATAATGGTCACACTATTAGTTTAACCTCTTCTGAATTGTAGTCCGATTCATTAAAAAGCATACTAATTTTTTTTGTTATTGATTATGAAAGAGTATGTGAGTTTTAAAAAAGTTTATTTACATTCGGTGAGTAAAGGTTTTGATTGGATTCGGACAGTTGAAGATCGAGTAGAAGACACATGGTTAAAAATACTACTTAGTAGATTAGGGAAATTTTCAAATCGAATGGACTTTGCATATGCAGGCAAACTCGATTAGTTAATAAATAAAATATATATATTTTAATAAAACGTCTGTATGCTGTATTATGTATTTGCTGTCTGATCAGGACTGTTCTTCCCCAAAAGAATCGATCGGCGATCGCGTAAAGAACGTTTTGTATAGTACAACACCTGATTGGAGTAAATGCTTATATATATATATATTTTAATTAATGTTTCACTAAGCAAAATTGTAGTGGTCATGGAGTCAATAAGCAAATCAAATTTGCCAATTAGGCAATAGCAGTTATCCAGTGCCTATGCTTGATAATTTTACAAGGTGAATTAAATACATGTAAATATGAATTTTAAAGCACTCTCCGCCCCCTTGTTAAGAACTTCCATTTCCTGCATTCTTTTCTTTCAATAACGGTTTTTGTGCACGCATTTTCTCGAAAATAGCTCAAAATTTGTTAAACGGCCCCGATAAGAAGATGAATAGATGACCCCTAAAATTTCTTTCCCAAATATATCAAGAACGGTCTCAAATTTCAAACACTGGTTGAATAACATATAACCTATTTTGTGCAAATATATGTGCATGAAATGACAATTTTCCTGTAACTTAACAAAAATTACACTTTGTGAAATTTAAAAATGTCTGAATTTATTGTTAAAATTAATAATTTTAGACGGCCCATTCAGTAAGTTTTTCTAGCCGAGTACTAGTCTTTCGTTCAACAGCGCATCGATTTTGATTATTGCAGCGTGGTTTACAACAAGAGGGTGAAACGACCACGAATTTTGACAGATTTGGCTACAAAGAGTTAAAAAGAGATGGATACAAAACACAAGTGCGATTATATCTTTTAGGTGATAAAAAATAATAAATATACGTTTGCCATAAATACAACATTTTATCATAAGAATATTTTAACATGTAGATCCGCCGAATATTTCCATTTCCCTTCATATTGTTTGGTGTCTGATTTGAAATAACGTTTCGATGTATACCAAGTGGAGAGATTTCTTTAAGCTGCATGTTCCGATATTTCGGCCATTATAGTATCAAATAATTTTCCATGCAAACCAAATGAATGATCTTACAAAGTTATAGACGTATTTACACGGAATTGATCTCCTTTCAACGTTAGAAATATTCAAAGTAAATAAAACTAAATTTTGGGGCATTCAACCCCCCCCCCCCCCAAAAAAAATAAAATACACCATGAGAATATTTAGAAAAGTAACCGTTTGGTTTCCTCCTCTGAATGATTGGGTTTATTCAACCTGCATGTTTTGCTTCGATTATAAACAACGTAAACTTCAAAACTTTTAACGAACAAATGTACACTGCTTTATTTTTGTTTTGTTAAATAGTCATGCTGTATATTTTATTTGTTATAATAGATCATATATAAAAAGGACAGATGTCAAAGTCGTAATACAATCATACTCGCTTCGACGTAAGGGGCCAATTTGAACACGAGGCGAAATAACGCGAAACCCTTTTATGTCGTTTATTTTGTAAATAAATTTTGTATATTGTACAGTAAAACTTGTCTAATCCGGCGTAGGGTGGTTCTTAAAAAATTGGCCGGATTAGCCAACATCCGGTATAGAAGATATTGTTGCAAAATAATTTTAGTATTTAATGCAGTAGGTCTTGATCGTGTATTCTTGCAAAATTTCATATTCATTTTATTTTTTTGGAAAACAATAAATCCATAACGAAATACATACGATTAAAATGCTTTTTGAAAATGGAGTATTTTGACAGAATAATATGCAACTCTGTAAGTGTAGCCATACAACGGGGATAACAAACGATATCGGCAGTCCTACTCCCGCAGTATCCTGAATCACGGCCTGAAAAAAAATGGGGTGAACTATAATCTAATTATCTAATTTTGGCAAAAAAATGCGTATTTATTTATAACAAGACTTAACGGTATAAACTGAAATGAGTTGCTAGTTTGGATCTATATTCAAGTTGTTTAAATCAATAGCAACGACAAGAAAATTGGTCGATAAATGAGCATTAATTATCTCGCAGAAGGCCGATCGATTGATAAGTGGCCGGACTACGGGAGATAACTCTCACTAATTATAAGCAGTCGGTTGTTTTCATCGCGGCCGGTTTACAGAATAGACAAGATCCGGATTGCACAACATTTTTTAAACAAAAATGATAGGAAATTGTCAAGGGGCTGAATAGTTTCGCCGGATTGGACAGCATGACGGAATGAACAACATCCGTTTCAACAAGTTTCAACATGTACATTATTTTTATATTGAAATATGGCTTAAATGACCAGGAAAACTACTGCAACGTATATTAATACACACATACTTAGCATAAACTTCGTTTAGAAACGTACAAAAAATTTTATTGAAAATCGGACCAAGCAGCTTTAACATTAAGATTTACATGTGTAAGACACTTTATTTGTCATGTGCATGATCCTGTGCATGAATTATTTTCACTACCTGTTTATTTCTCGAAAATGATCTCTAATTCCATTCACAACTGTTGTCATTCAAAATCACGTAAGGTAAATAAAATTTAAAATTTTGAGTCGATTTCAACTGTTATGTATCCAAGGAATCTAATGATTTAATCATGTGTTACTTAATTAGATGTTTTTAGGGGTCAAAAGTCCAAAATTTTGATCACCCATAATATCATTAAATATTTGACCTTTCATTTGATATCAAGAAAAGGGGGCTTGCCCCTCAAATTAAGGGAGGGCTCTAAAGTCTTTTATCTAAAGCCTTTTACTGAGAGATATTTTGTGAAAGGTCATAAAAACAGATATGTTATCTTACAGTTATGTATCCAAGCAATGTGATGATTTTATTATGCGTTACGTAATTAGATGTTTCTAGAGGTCAAATGTCCAACATTTTAATCACCAATATATCAGAATGGATAATCTTTTGAAATGCAGTATAGAAGAAAAGATGCTCAAAATGATGTACTAAACAATATGCAACCTTCAAAGTTTCGTTAAACGGCCCCTATAAGGAGATAAGGGATCGACCACTAAAACGTTCTTTCCATATATCTCAGGAATGGTAATGCATTTCTAAATACTTGTTGAACAAAATGTAATGATTTGATATCAAGAAAAAGGGGCTGGCCCCTCAAATGAGGGGACCAGAGGGCTTTAAAGACTTTCATATATAGCCCTTTACTGAGAGATATTTTGTGAAATGTCATATAAGCAGATAGATATGTTATCTCCAAGCCATGTAATGATTTTATCATGTGCTACCTAATTAGGTGTTTTTAGAGGTCAAATGTCCGAAAATTCAATCACCCATATATCAGAACGTAAAAATCTTTTGAAATATAATATTTCCAAACACTAGTTGAACAAAATATGATTAAAATTAAAATACCTTCCATTTGATAGAAAGAAAAAGGGACTGACCCCTCAAATTAGGGATCAAGATGGGTCTAAAGTCTTTTATCTATGTACTAGTCATTTACTGAGAGATGTTTTGTAATAGGTTATAAAAGCAAAATTAGGTATAATACGTTTATATATCCTAACAATATAATGATTTTTTCATGCGTTACCTGATTAGGGTTTTTAGGGGCCAGAGGTAAAACAATTTAATCTTTTCTATCTCAATTGGAAGAAATGCAAGTATTTAAGAAATCAACGTAAGAGAATTCATAAAAAGCATTACAGGAAAGCATTAGTTCTACACTCCTTTTCCAGATCATATTTTGTTGTCGAAAATCAAAGTCGATAATGTCATATCACCTTCTAAAAATCGGACGGAAGACCTCCTCGTTGCTCGCAACGAGATCGTGTCTAGTTATTATTATTATTATTATTTTGTTCTTTTCTTTTTTTCCAGGGACAGCTTTTTTATTTCAAGAGATATTTAAACAATTTTTTCTTTATGTTATTGACCATAAAAATTTATGGTACCAAATGACCCTTTGCTTAATAACTCCCAGAACTTACAAAGTTATTGCCCTTGTGTACGAAATGCTTGTTATCGCTACTCCTCTGAAACCATAAGAGATAGAGACTTGGAACTTTTACCAATGTCTTCAGTACACTTAGAGGGTTCTTCAATCTACTAATACCGAAAGGATCCGAGACCCCCTTCTAGCAGTTATTGCCCCTGAAAGTATTCAATATTCTATAAAATCACTTTCAACTTTTTTATTATTTATCATAAAGACTTCAGACTACTTTGGATGGAAGCGACTACCTTGTCTGAACAAAATGACATAAAGGTCAAAGGTCAAGTTCAAACCAAAAAAAATTTTTTTTAAAAAGTTTTTAACCTTTTTTTATTAAGTAACGCAGAGAAAATATTAATTATATTGAAACAAAACATAAAAAAGAATATAGGTGGAAAGACCTCTAATTGTTCGAGAACAATTAGTCTACTAGTTAGGTCTTTCCACCTTTCAGGTGAAAGACCTTTTGTTTTCTTTATGTTTTTTATTAGGTCTTTCCACCTTTCAGGTGAAAGACCTTTTGTTTTCTTTATGTTTTTTATTAGGTCTTTCCACCTTTCAGGTGAAAGACCTTTTGTTTTCTTTATGTTTTTTATTATTATTATTTTTTATCTTCTCTTTTTTTCCAGGGACAGCTTTTTCATTTCAAGAGATATTGAAACAATTTTTTCTTTATGTTATTGATCATAAAAAGTTATGATACCAAACGACCCTTTGCTTAATAACTCCAAGAACTTACACAGTTATTGCCCTTGTGTACGAAATGCTTGTTATCGCTACTCCTCTGAAACCATAAGAGATAGAGACTTGGAACTTTTACCAATGTCTTCAGTACAGTTAGAGGGTTCTTCAATATATTCATACCGAAAGGATCCTATGCCCCCTTCTATTAGTTATTGCCCCTGAAACTATTTCAATTTCTATAAAATCACTTCCAACTTTTTTATTATTAATCATAGAGATTTCGGACCACTTGGGATAGAAGCGTCTACCTTGGCCGAACAAAATGACATAAAGGTCAAAGGTCAAGGTCATTTGGAAATCTGTTAATTAATGAGTTTTTAGATCTCTTTTGTTAAGGGTGGTAGAGAAAAACTTTTTCATGGATGTAGTAGGACATCTTAAGACATTTTAATATATAGCCCCTTAGCTCATACCTTTGAATTATCACAGAGTTATTGCCCCTATTGTACGAAATGCTTGTTATTGCTACTCCTCTAAAACCATAAGAGATAGAGACTTGGATCTTTTACCAATGTCTTCAGTACACTTAGAGGGTTCTTCAATCTATTCATACCGAAAGGATCTGAGGCCCCCTTCTAGTAGTTATTGCCCCTGAAAGTATTTAGATTTTCATAAAATCACTTCCAACTTTTTTATTATTAATCGTAGAGACTTCGGACTACTTGGGATGGAAGCGTCTACCTTTGCCGAACAAAATAACATAAAGGTCAAAGGTCAAGATCATTTGGAAATCTGTTAATTAATGAGTTTTTAGATCTTTTTTGTTTAAGCTGGTAGAGAAAAACTTTTTCATGGATGTAGTAGGACATCTTATGACATTTCAAAATATAGCCCCTTGGCTCATACCTTTGAATAATAACAGAGTTATTGCCCCTATTGTACGAAATGCTTGTTATCGCTTCTCCTCTGAAACCATAAGAGATAGAGACTTGGAACTTTTACTAATGTATTGAGTACACTTAGAGGGTTCTTTAATCCTTATATGATCGATATGAATAGATTGAAGAACCCTCTAAGTGTCCTAAAGACATTGGTAAAAGTTCCAAGTCTCTATCTCTTATGGTTTCAGAGGAGTAGTGATAACAAGCATTTCGTACACAAGGGCAATAACTTTGGAAGTTCTGGGAGTTATTAAGCAAAGGGTCATTTGGTACCATAACTTTTTATGGTCAATAACATAAAGAAAAAATTGTTTCAATATCTCGTATAATAAAAAAGCTGTCCCTGGAAAAAAAGAGAAGAAAAAAAATAATAATAATAACTAGTAGACTAATTGTTCTCGAACAATTAGAGGTCTTTCCACCTATATTATTTCTTATGTTTTGTTTCAATATAATTTATTAAACATTTTCTTTTCCTTTACTTAATAAAAAAATGTTAAAAACTTAAATATGCTATTTATTTTTTTTTTTGGTTTGACCTTAACCTTTGACCTTTATGTCATTTTGTTCGGACAAAGTAGACGCTTCTATCCCAAGTGGTCCTAAGTCTTTACGATAAATAATAAAGAAGTTGGAAGTGATTTTGTAGAATATTGAATACTTTCAGGGGCAATAACTGCTTGAAGGAGGCATCGGATCCTTACCGTATAATAGGTTAAAGAACCCTCTAAGTGTAATGAAGGCATTGGTAAAAGTTCCAAGTCACTATCTCTTATGGGTTTAGAGGAGTAGCGATAACAAGCATTTCGTACAATAGGGGCAATAACTCTGTAATTATTCAAAAGTATGAGACCAGGGGCTAAATTTTTAAATGTCTTAAGATGTCCTACTACATCTATGAAAAAGTTTTTCTCTACCACCCTAAACAAAAGAGATCTAAAAACTCATTAATTAACAGATTTCATAATGACCTTGACCTTTGACCTTTATGTCGTTTTGTTCGGCCAAGGTAGACGCTTCCATCCCAAGTGGTCCGAAGTCTCTATGATAAATATTTAAAAAGTTGGAAGTGATTTATGGAAATTCAAATACTTTCAGGGGCAATAACTAATAAAAGGGGGTCTCGGATCCTTTCGGTATTAGTAGATTGAAGAACCCTCTAAGTGTACTGAAGACATTGGTAAAAATTCCAAAGTCCTATCTCTTATGGTTTTAGAGGAGTAGCGATAACAAGCTTTTCGTATACAAAGGCAATAACTTTTTAAGTTCTTGGGGTCATTAGACACAGGGTCACTTGGTATCATAACTTTTAATGTTCAATCACATAAAGAAAAAATTGTTTCAATATCTCTGGAAATAAAAAAGTTTTCCCGTGGAAAATAGAAAAGAAAAAAAAATAACTAGTAGACTAATTGTTCTCGAACAATTAGAGGTCTTTCCAACTATATTATTTTTGTGTTTTGTTTCAATATAATTAAAAAAGATTTTCTCTGCGTTACTTAATAAAAAAAGGCTAAAAACTTAATTTTTTTTTTTTGGTTTGACCTTGACCTTTGACCTTTATGTCATTTTGTTCGGACAAGGTAGACGCTTCCATAGCAAGTAATCCGAAGTCTTTACTATGAATAATTAAAAAGTTGGAAGTGATTTTATAGAATATTGAATACTTTAAGGGGCAATAACTGCTAGAAGGGGGCCTTGGATCCTTTCGGTAAACATAGATTGAAGAAGCCTCTAAGTGTAATGAATACATTGGTAAAAGTTCCAAGTCACTATCTCTTATGGTTTTAGATGAGTAGCGATAAGAAGCATTTTGTACAATAGGGGCAATAACTCTGTAATTATTCAAAGGTATGAGCCACGGGGCTAAATTTTAAAATGTCTTAAGATGTCCTACTACATCCATGAAAAAGTTTTTCTCTACCACCCTAAACAAAAAAGTTCTAAAAACTCATTAATTAACATATTTTCAAATGACCTTGACCTTTGACCTTGATGTTATTTTGTTCGGCCAGGGTAGACGCTTCCATCCCAAGTGGTCCGAAGTCTCTACGATAAATAATAAAAAAGTTGAAAGTGATTTTATAGATATTCAAATACTTTCAGGGGCAATAACTACTAGAAGGGGGCCTCAGATCCTTTCAGTATGCATAGATTGAAGAACCCTCTAAGTTTACTGAAGACATTGGTAAAAGTTCCAAGTCTCTATCTCTTATGGTTTTAGAGGAGTAGCGATAACAATCATTTCGTACACAAGGGCAATAACTTTGTAAGTTCTGGGAGTTAGTAAGCAAAGGGTCATTTGGTACCATAACTTTTTATGGTCAATAACATAAAGAAAAAATTGTTTCAATATCTCTTGAAATAAAAAAACTGTCCCTGGAAAAAAAGAGAAGAAAAAAAATAATAATAACTAGTAGACTAATTGTTCTCGAACAATTAGAGGTCTTTCCACCTCATTATTTTTTATGTTTATAATAATGTTGTTTCAATTAAATTTATGAAATATTTTCTCTGCGTTATTTCATAAAAATTGTCAAAAGATCAAGATTGCAAATTACTTTTGTTTGACCTTGACCTTTGACCTTTATGTCATTTTGTTCAGCCAAGGTAGACGCTCCCATCCCAAGTGGTCTGATGTCTAAATGATTAATAATAAAAAAGTTGGAAGCGATTTTATAAATATTTCAATACTTTCAGGGGCAATAACTACTAGAAGGGGTCCTCAGGTCCTTTCGGTATGCATAGATTGAAGAATCGTCTATCTGTACTGAAGACATTGGTAAAAGTTCCAAGTCTCTTTCTCTTATGGTTTCAGAGGAGTAGCGATAACAAGCATTTCGTACAATAGGGGCAATAACTCTGTAATTATTCAAAGGAATGAGCCAAGGGGATATATTTTAAAATGTCTAAAGATGTCCTACTACATCCATAAAAAGTTTTTCTCTACCACCTTAAACAAAAGAGATCTAAAAACTCATTAATTAACAGCTTCTCAAATGACCTTGACCCTTGACCTTTATGTCATTTTGTTCGGCCAAGGTAGACGCTCCAATCCCAAGTGGTCTGAAGTCTTTATGATAAATAACAAAAAAGTTGGAAGTGATTTTATGAAATTTTGAATATTTTCAGGGGCAATAACTACTAGAAGGGGCCTCAGATCCTTTTGGTATGAATAAATTGAAGAACCTCCTAAGTGTACTGAAGACATTGGTAAAAGTTCCAAGTCTCTATCTCTTATGGTTTCAGAGGAGTAGCGATAACAAGCTTTTCTTACACAAGGGCAATAACTTTGTAAGTTCTGGGAGTTATCAAGCAAAGGGTCATTTGGTACCATAACTTTTAATGGTCAATAACATAAAGAAAAAATTGTTTCAATATCTCTAGAAACAAAAAAGCTGTCCCTGGAAAAAAAGAGAAGAAAAAAAAAAAAACATAAGAAATACAAAAGGTCTTTCACATGAAAGGTGGAAAGACCTAACTAGTAGACTAATTGTTCTTGAACAATTAAAGGTCTTTCCACCCTACTATTTTTTTAATAAATTGCTAGATTTCTCAGTAAGGTATACAAAAATAGTATACCTGTGTTATATGTTGTACTAGAAAATTAGAATACTGCAAAGCCATAAATGAGTTTTAAGAGATTATTTTGTATTTCAAGCCATGATTGCTTTAAGAATTCCGTTTTTTATCGTAGATATCTTTTGAATTACTTTTTCTGAATTTTTTCCCATTTACTCTGAACAAAATTGATGTGCTCGCCAAGTGAATATTCTTTACACAAGCATATAAACAGAAAACCTAACAATAGAAGAGCGTGTTCTAGAGGCTAGCTGTCTTTGTACAATATGAATGGGTTGACTGTAAAAACAATTTCCACTTGAGTAACCACAGGACTTGATGCGATACCTGGCTGACCTAATTGAATACCTTATTGCGCAATCCAGCAAGCTATTGAAACCCTTACTAAAATTCTGTATCAAATGATATGATAATTCATTAATTAACAGATTCCCAAATGACCTTGACCTTTGACCTTTATGTCATTTTGTTCGGCCAAGGTAGACGCTTCCATTCCAAGTGGTCCGACGTCTTTATGATAAATAATAAAAAGGTTGAAAGTGATTTAATGGAAATGTAAATACTTTCAGGGGCAATAACTGTTAGAAGGGGGCCTCAGATCCTTTTGGTATGAATAAATTGAACAACCCTTTAAGTGTACTGAAGACATTGGTAAAAGTTCCAAGTCTCTATCTCTTATTGTTTCAGAGGAGTAGCGATAACAAGCATTTTGTACAATAGGGGCAATAACTCTGTAATTATTCAAAGGTATGAGCCAAGGGGCTGTATTTTAAAATGTCTTAAGATGTCCTACTACATCCATGAAAAAAATTTTCTCTACCACCCTAAACAAAAGAGATCTGAAAAATCATTAATTAACAGATTTCCAAATGACCTTGACCTTTGACCTTTATGTCATTTTGTTCGGCCAAGGTAGACGCTTCTATCCCAAGTGGTCCGACGTCTTTATGATAAATAATAAAAAAGTTGGAAGTGATTTTATGGAAATTCAAATACTTTCAGGGGCAATAACTGCTAGAAGAGGGCCCCAGATCCTTTCGGTATGAATAGATTGAATAACCCTCTAAGTGTACTAAAGACATTGGTAAAAGTTCCAAGTCTCTATCTCTTATGGTTTTAGAGGAGTAGTGATAACAGGCATTTCCTTCTCAAAGGGCAATAACTCTGTAAGTTCTGGGAGTTTTTTGACACAGGGTCAATTGGTACCATAACTTTTAAGGAACAATTACATAAAGTTTAATTTGTTTGGATAACCCTAATAACAAAAAAGTCACTCCGAGCTAAATAGAAAAAAAGAAGAAGAAGAAGAAGAACTAGTAGACTAATTGTTCTCGAACAATTAGAGGTCTTTCCACCTCATTATTTTTTATGTTTTGTTTCAATATAATTATTAAAACATTTTCTCTCTGCGTTACTTTATAAAAAAAAAGTCAAAAACTGAAATATGCGATTTTTTTTTTGTTTGACCTTGACCTTTGACCTTTATGTCATATTGACTGGTAAAGATCAACATTTCAATTTCAAGTGGTCTGATGACCCTACGATGTAAAGTTCAAAAGTTGTAAGTGTATTTAACGAAATTAAGAAACTTTCAGGGGCGATAACTGCTACAAGGGGGGCTCGGGACCTTTCGGTATGAATAGATTGAAGGAGCCCCTAGATGTACTGAATACATTAATAAAAGTTTCAAGTCTCTACCTCTTATGGTTTATCAGAAGTAGCGATAACAAGCATTTTGTACAATAGGGGCAATAACTCTATAATTGTTTCAATGTAGGGGCTGAACTGAAGGGTTATATTTTGAAATGTCTTAAGAAGCCCTACTATATCCATGAAAAAGTTTTTCTCTACCACCCTAAACAAAAGAGATCTAAAAACTCATAAATTAACAGATTTCCAAATGACCTTGACCTTTGACCATTATATCATTTCGTTCGGCCAAAGTAGACGCTTCTATCCCAAGTGGTCCGAAGTCTTTACAATAAGTAATATAAAAGTTGGAAGTGATTTTATGAAAATCTAAATACTTTCAGGGGCAATAACTACTAGAAGTGGGCCTCGGATCCTTTCGATATGAATAGATTGAAGAACCCTCTAAGTGTACTTAAGACATTGGTAAAAGTTCCAAGTTTCTATCTCTTATGGTTTCAGAGGAGTAGCGATAACAAGCATTTCGTACACAAGGGCAATAACTTTGTTAGTCTTGGGAGTTATTAAGCAAAGGGTCATTTGGTACCATAACTTTTTATGGTCAATAACATAAAGAAAAAATTGTTTCAAAATGTCTCCTAATAAAAAAGTTGTCCCAAGGAAAATAGAAAAGAAAAATTATAAGAATAATAAAAAACATAAGAAATACAAAAGGTCTTTCACCAGTTGGTGGAAAGACCTAATAAAAAACATAAAGAAAACAAGAGGTCTTTCACCTGAAAGGTGGAAAGACCTAATAATAATAATAAAAAACATAAGAAATACAAAAGGTCTTTCACCTGAAAGGTGGAAAGACCTAATAAACTAGTAGACTAATTGTTCTCGAACAATTAGAGGTCTTTCCACCTCATTATTTTTATGTTGATAATAATTTGTTTCAACACAATTAATGAAATTTTTTCTCTGCGTTATTTCATTAAAAATTGTCAAAATATTAAGATTGCAAATATTTTTTTCTTTGACCTTGACCTTTGACCTTTATGTCATTTTGTTCGGCAAAGGTATACTCTTCCATCCCAAGTGGTCCGACGTCTCTATGATAAATAATAAAAAAGTTGGAAGTGATTTCATGGAATTTTAAATACCTTCAGGGGCAATAACTACTAAAAGGGGGCCTCAGATCCTTTCAGTATGAATAGATCGAAAAATCCTCTACCTGTACTGAAGACATTGGTAAAAGTTTCACGTCTCTATCTCATATGGTTTCAGGGAAGTTTCGATAACAAGCATTTCGTAAAAAAGGGGCAATAACTCTGTAATAATTCAAGGGAATTAACCAAGGGGCTATATTTTAAAATGTCTAAAGATGTCCTAATACATCCATGAAAAAGTTTTTCTCTACCACCCTAAACAAAAGAGTTCTAAAAACTCATAAATTTACATATATCCAAATGACCTTGACCTTTGACCTTTATGTCATTTTGTTTGGCCAAGGTAGACGCTTCCATCCGAAGTGGTCCGAAGTCTCTATGATAAATAATAAAAAAGTTGTAAGTGATTTTATGAAAATTGAAATACTTTCAGGGGCAATAACTACTAGAAGGGGGCCTCAGATCTTTTCGGTATTATAGAGTGAGGAACCATGTAAGTGTACTGAAGACATTGGTAAAAGTTCCGAGTCTTTATCTCTTATGGGTTCAGAGGAGTAGCGATAACAAGCATTTCGTACACAAGGGCAATAACTTTGTAAGTTCTGGGAGTTATGAAGCAAAGGGTCATTTGGTACCATAACTTTTTATGGTCAATAACATTAAGGAAAAATTGTTTCGATATCTCTTGAAATAAAAAAGTTTTCCCAAGGAAAATAGAAAAGAAAAATTATAAGAACTAGTAGACTAATTGTTCTCGAACAATTAGAGGTCTTTCCACCTCATTATTTTTTATGTTTTGTTTCAATATAATTAATAAAACATTTTCTCTGCGTTACATTAAAAAAAAGTCAAAAAACTTAAATATGCAAATTTTATTTTGTTTGACCTTGACCTTTGACCTTTATATCCATATTGACTTATAAAGGTCAACATTTTAATTTAAAGTAGTCTGATAGCTATATGATGTAAGATTCAAAAGTTGTAAGTGTTTTTAAACGAAATTAGGAAACTTTCAGGGGCAATAACTGACAAAAGGGGGCATCATACCCTTTCTGTATGATAGACTGAAGGAGTCCCTAAATGTACTGAATAGATTAGTAAAAGTTTCAAATCTCTGCCTCTAACGGTTTATGAGAAGTACCGATAACAAGCATTTTGTACTATAGGGGCAATAACTCTATAATTGTTTAAATATAGGGGCTGAAAGGGTTATATTTGAAATGTCCTTAGGAAGTCCTACTACATCAGTGAAAAAGTTTTTCTGTACCAGCCTAAACAAAAGAAATATAAAAACTCATTAATTAACAGATCTTTAAATGACCTTGACTTATGACCTTTGTGTCATTTTTTTTGGCCATGGTAGACACTTTCATCCCAAGTGGTCCGAAGTCTCTACCATAAATAATAACAAAGTTGGAAGTGATTTTATGGAAACTTAAATTCTTTCAGGGGCAATAACTACTAGAAGGGGGCCTCTGATCATTTCGATATGAATATATTGAAGAACCCTCTAAGTGTATTGAAGACATTGGTAAAAGTTCCAAATTTCTATATCTTATGGTTTCAAAGGAGTAGCGATAACAAGCATTTCGTACAATAGGGGCAATAACTCTGTAATTATTCAAAGGTGTGAGGCAAGGGGCTATATTTTAAAATGTCTTAAGATGTCCTACTACATCCATGAAAACGTTTTTCTGTACCACCCTTAACAAATGAGATCTAAAAACTCATTTATTAACAGATTTCCAAATGACCTTGACCTTTGACCTTTATGTCATTTTGTTTGGCCAAGGTAGTCGCTTCCATCCCAAATGGTACGAAGTCTCTATGATAAATAATTAAAAAGTTGGAAGTGATTTTATGGAAATTCAAATACTTTCAGGGGCAATAACTAATAGAAGGGGGTCTCGGATCCTTTCCGTATGAGTAGATTGAAGAACCCTCTAAGTGTACTGAAGACATTGGTAAAAGTTCCAATTTTATATCTCTTATGGTTTTAGAGGAGTAGCGATAACAAGCTTTTCGTATACAAGGGCAATAACTTTTTAAGTTCTTGGGGTCATTAGGCACAGGGTCACTTGGTATCATAACTTTTAATGTTCAATCACATAATGAAAAAATTGTTTCAATATCTCTTGAAATAAAAAAGTTTTCCCGTGGAAAATAGAAAAGAAAAATAAAAATAATAAAAAACATAAAGAAAACAAAAGGTCTTTCACCTGAAAGGTGGAAAGACCTAATAATACTAGTAGACTAATTGTTCTCGAACAATTAGAGGTCTTTACACCTCATTATTTTTATGTTGATAATAATTTTGTTTCAATTCACTTAATGACATTTTTTCTCTGCGTTATTTCATTAAAAATTGTCAAAAGATTAAGATTGCAATTTTTTTTTTCTTTGACCTTGACCTTTGACCTTTATGTCATTTTGTTCGGCCAAAGTAGACGCTTCCATCCCAAGTGGTCCGACGTCTCTATGATAAATAATAAAAAAGTTGGAAGTGATTTTATGGAATTTTAAATACTTTCAGGGGAAATAACTACTAGAAGGGGGGCTAAGATCCTTTCGGTATGAATAGATTGAAATACCCTCTAAGTTTACTGAAGACATTGATAAAAGTTCCAAGTCTGTATCTTTTATGGTTTCAGAGGAGTAGCGATAACAATCATTTTGTACACAAGGGCAATAACTTTGGAAGTTCTGGGAGTTATTAAGCAAAGGGTCATTTGGTACCATAACTTTTTATGAACAATAACATAAAGAAAAAAATGTTTCAATATCTCTTGAAATAAAAAAGCTGTCCCTGGAAAAAAAGAGAAGATAAAAAATAATAATAATAAAAAACATAAAGAAAACAAAAGGTCTTTCACCTGAAAGGTGGAAAGACCTAAAAACATAAAGAAAACAAAAGGTCTTTTACCTGAAAGGTGGGAAGACCTAATAATAAAAATAATAAAAAACATAAGAAATACAAAAGGTATTTCACCTGAAAGGTGGAAAGACCTAATAATAATAATAATAAACATAAGAAATACAAAAGGTCTTTCACCTGAAAGGTGGAAAGACCTAATAATAATAATAAAAAACATAAGAAATACAAAAGGTCTTTCACCTGAAAGGTGGAATGACCTAATAAACTAGTAGACTAATTGTTCTCAAACAATTAGAGGTCTTTCCACCTCTTTATTTTTTATGTTTAGAATAGTTTCATTTCAATTAAATTTATGAAATATTTTCTCTGCGTTATTTCATAAAAAGTTGTCAAAAGATTATGATTGCAAATTTTTTTTTTTACCTTGACCATTGACCTTTATGTCATTTTGTTCGGCCAAGGTAAACGCTCCCATCCTAAGTGGTCCGAAGTCTCTATGATAAATAATAAAAAAGTTGGAAGTGATTTTATGGAAATTTAAATACTTTCAGGGGCAATAACTAATAGAAGGGGGCCTCGGATCCTTTCAGTATGAATAGTTT
Organism: Magallana ariakensis; assembly: GCA_020458035.1. Classification (NCBI taxonomy): domain Eukaryota; kingdom Metazoa; phylum Mollusca; class Bivalvia; order Ostreida; family Ostreidae; genus Magallana; species Magallana ariakensis. The sequence continues at coordinate 72,135,223 of CM035811.1, forward strand.
GAAGAACCCTCTAAGTGTACTGAAGACATTGGTAAAAGTTCCAAATCTCTATCTCTTATGGTTTTAGAGGACTAGCGATAACAAGCATTTCGTACAATTGGGGCAATAACTCTGTAATTATTCAAAGGTATGAGCCAAGGGGCTATATTTTAAAATGTCTTAGGACGTTCTACTACATCCATGAAAAAGTTTTTCTATACCACCCTAAACAAAAGAGATCTAAAAACTCATTAATAAACAGATTTCCAAATGACCTTGACCTTTGACCTTTATGTCATTTGGTTTGGCCAAGGTAGACGCTTCCATCCCAAGTGGTCCGAAGTCTTTACGAAAAATAATGAAAAGAAGTGATTTTATAGAAATTGAAATACTTTCAGGGGCAATAACTATTCTAAGGGGGCCTCAGATCCTTTCGGTATGAATAGATTGAAGAACCCTCTAAGTGTAATGAAGACATTGGTAAAAGTTCCAAGTCTTTATCTCTTATGGTTTCAGAGGAGTAGCGATAACAAGCATTTCGTACACAAGGGCAATAACTTTGTAAGTTCTGGGAGTTATTAAGCAAAGGGTCATTTGGTACCATAACTTTCTATGGTCAATATCATAAAGAAAAAATTGTTTCAATATGTCTAGCAATAAAAAAGTTGTCCCAGGGAAAATAGAAAAGAAAATTTATAAGAATAACTAGTAGACTAATTGTTCATGGAACAATTAGGAGGTCTTTACACCATTAATATATTGGTCCTGTTGTTTTGTTCAAATCAATTGCAGGAAATCGGTAACTTTAAAAAAAAAATTCTCCACTAAGGGGAATCGAACCAAGAACCGTTAGGTTCGTAAGAGAGATCGTTACCTCTACGCTACATTGCTTGTTACTTGAGATGGGATAAAAAATGTTGAGTTGTGTAGTAAATTTGGATGATGATAGAAAGAAGAGATCCAGCGTTCTTCCGTCCATCTGAAGTTGATACCCAATGTTGTGGAACCTTTAGAATAGATAGGCGATTAGCGATTGGTTGAGGTGACAGTATTTATTAATAAAAAATCAGTGCTGCTTGTAAACAATGTGGCCGAATAGTGTTGGCTAAGAAATGAACATGCAAGGTCAAACTCTGGTTGCGAGCGGCCATTTGAAGGTGTGGGAATGTCACGCTGGATTAAGTGTTGCGCATTCTCCTGTTGATTTGAAATGCACGTGCTTAGAAATCTATTAACTGACATGCATTTGTGGATTACAAGTACGGAAAATCTGAAATGAATTAAGGCCAGTCATGTATTTGAGCCAAGTCGGGAAATAAACAAACTGAGAGAAAATGTAAACAAAATTCATATAAAATCGGGTTCTGGGAAGGAAGAGTTATCTTTCGTAAAACTTCAACAAATATCGTCACAGGTTGCTGATAAAAATGTAAACACAGATTTTCAGTGAAATTTGAGCATGAATTTATTGGAAACAAATATGGAAGCGTTGAAATTTCGTTTCTCGGGAGGATAGTTTGATGCCGCCGGAGTGGATAACTTTCTTCAATATGGTTCATTTCGTTTCAAATTTGGCAGGCAATTAGATTCAGGTGTAAGGAAAATCCCATGAATGTTCGCCAAGTTCTACAGAGTTTTACTGGAGCTGGAATTTTTATTCAGAGGCGTAGTCTAAAACGCCGTCTGGAGTAAAATGGCAGTCAGACTTTTAAAAAACTCTGACAAACGGTTTTAACACTTTGCTAGGTGTTTTTTTTTTAACAAGAAATATTAAATTTCAAGTTCAAATATCGAGGGTCAAGTTCATATAAGAATTCAATCCTTGCACAAAAGAAGGGGGGGCTCTAATTGTGAATCTGAAATATGTTGCATATTCTTATAGCACATCAGTTTTAGGAGGTCAAAGGTCAAGGGTCAAGGTCATTGCAAGTTGCTTCGTGTCTCTACGGCTTATCATTTTCATGTTTTTGATTTTTCGCGAAATTAAAAAAAAGTGAAGAACAGTAGTTCTCGCCGCTGATTGCGAAACTGTTTGTCTTTCAGAGAACTGCAACTACTTGTGATACTGAAAGCATCCGCAAAGGATTCGAACGCCCAAGTGTCACGGCTTCTGAGGAGTAGCGATAACAAACTTTTACGTGCACGAGTCAACAGTAACGAAACGTGAGGTGTTTTTAAGACGCAGGGTCAAATGCCAAATGTCAAATGGTCAAAGTCAAAGGTCAAGGTCAACTTTCAGGGGATACGTCTGTGCCGAAAGGTCATACTATTTAGCAAAATGACAGGTTTATGAATCCTAGTTGACCTTGACCTTTGACCTTGACCTTTGTTGCAGCAAAAAAGGTCTTAGAAGCCATAGCAAGTGGTTTCGTGGCTCTAGCTTAAGTCGTTTCATTTTTTAAAAATTTTTCGTAAAAATTAAAAAATTTAAAAGAGCGTCGTTCTAAGACGAGACTGCGAAACCTTTTGTCTTTCGGAGATATGCGACTACATGTCAGACCGACAACATCCGCAAAGGTTTTGAACACACAAGTGCCACGTCTTCCGAGGAGTAGCGATAACAAACTTTTAGGCGCACGCGTCAATAGTAACGAAACATGAGGTGTTTTCAAGACGCAGGGTCAAACGCCCTTAAAATTTTCCGAAAGCAGTACGACGTGAATGAAAGTGTTTCGATAAGTCGCGAAACAAAAATTCATTTTTGCTTACGGAAGAAAAATAAAAATAAAAGCCAAACAGAACAATATCAATAGGCCTTTAGATAAAGACCTAATAAAGAAGACGCAAGATCATTCGACAAAGCCAAAATCTGAGTATGCATGCTAAACCAAACATTTTGGCACCATTTTTTTTTAGGTCGAAGGTCAAGGTCATCCGTTACCCCAAAAAGTGAAAAAGGGGGTTTACGGACTAGTCGCACAAGATAGAATCTTGGAATTCGTGTCAAAGGACTCTATATCTCCAGGGGTCAAGGTCAAAGGTCAAGGTCAAAGGTCAAGGTCAACTTTCAGGGGATTCGCCTGCGCCGAAAGATCACACACCTTTGCATTAGACAGCTTTACCGACCCTAGTTGACCTTGACCTTTGACCTTTGGTGCAGCCAAAAAAGTAATCGAAGCCATCGCAAGTGGTTTCGTGGCTCTACCTTAATTTGTTGGGTTTTTTTTAAATTTTTCATGAAAATTAAAAAACTTGAGAGGCAGTCGTTCTAAGAGGAGACTGCGAAACCTTTTGTCTTTCGGAGATCTGCGACTACTTGTCAGATCGACAACATCCGCAAAGGTTTCGAACGCGCAAGTGTCACGGCTTACGAGGAGTAGCGATAACAAACTTTCAGGCGCACGCGTCAATAGTAACGAAACGTGAGGTGTTTTCAAGACGCTGGGTCAAATACCCTCATAATTTTTCGAAAGCAGGACGACGTGAATGAAAGTGTTTCGATAAGTCGCAAAACAAAAATTTCACTGCGCTGGCGGAAGAATGATAATAAAAGCCAAACAGAACAATATCAATAGGCCTTTACACTGTGGTGTAAAGACCTAATAAAAAGACATAAGAAATACAAAAGGTCTTTCAACTGAAAGGTGGAAAGACCTAAAAACATAAATAAAACAAGAGGTCTTTCACCTGAAAGGTGGAAAGACCTAACAAGAGGTCTTTCACCTGAAAGGTGGAAAGACCTAATTATTGCTTCCTATACTCATAAAAGCTGTGAAGTCCGACAGGTCAGTGTATGCCTCTGACACCGGCAATTGTTAAACAAACATTGACCACGCGACGAGTCAACAGATGGCTGGTTACGTAATTGCGATTTACACTGGCTTGAACTTGTTAGATGCAAGGAACAGCAGCCGGAGTGAATAAATATTCCAATACATGAAATAAAATTGAATTAAAACATTTTACTATTTTCATTTGACTCCTAAAGGTGTTTACCTGGATATATCATCACAATCGATCATTACAATTTAAATGGTTTTGATAATAAGCCGTGATTATGATCTCATCATTAACGGGAATTTTGCATTGATAATAAGCCGCGATTTGAAAATAAGACGATTTTGAAAGTAAGCCCTCACTTTCTTACCAAAAGTTAAAATAAGCCGCGGCTTATTTTCAAGGTTTTAGGGTATTAATATGTTCCTATAAAATACTCCACTACCTGGCTATCGTTGATATCCAGGATAAACTGAAACTAAACAACTGCCTAATTTTTTAATAATAACTTTTCACTGGCAGACACATCAAATTTCTATTTCAGATTTTAAAAAAAGCAACAAATCTTTGTTTTCGAAATAAATGAATAGTATAGATGCAAGCATACAACTGTAGTAACAATATAAGATAATTATAATAAAGTGTTGTATTTTACGTTTATTACTTATTATTTATTAACACACAGACATGATTGATCACCTTTACTTTAAAAACTGCTAACATGGTGTGTATGAAACACGACGTCTTGATATTGATTTTTCTATTAAAATAGCATCACTGTAAATGGGCAAAAGCTGCACTTAGAATTAGCGTATAGCCATACAATTTTATATTTGACAACTTTAAGAAGTTTTTAATTCAATAATGTAAATATATGAAATGTGCAAACAATGCCATTAGCACCCATTCCACATGGGCGCAATCATATAACATTGGGATTAAATGCATACTTCGTTTTAGATGAACCAAAAACCAACTAAGTTTGAGAACAATGAGATGGCGGCAATCTCAAAGGGCTCCTCTTAAATAATGGACAATAGGATGAAATGCATTTCAGAGAATTTTTCTTTGACCTTGCCCTATAACTAAGAAATTTTCCAGCTGGCAATAAACGTTTAATTCAATCTCATTAGCCTTTACATAGAGGCATTTTTGTTCCACCTGAGGAAGATTAAGCAAATGAGAAATATTCTACGGTCTAAAACTTTTTATAAAGAGATAAGCTATGACCTTCACATAGACTTGCTTTAAATTGTAAAGTCATTGCACACCATTAACCCCAAAGCTCTGTTTATGTGAAGAAGGAACCAAATAGGGCTAAGTAAAGAGTATATATATATATATATATATATATATATATATATATATATATATATATATATATATATGTGTGTGTGTGTGTGTGTGTGTGTGTGTGTGTGTGTGTGCTTTAAAAAAAGAATTTTCCGTGATCCAATGCGACCCCTTGACACTCAACCTACAAATATCATTTAAGGTCACTGCATACCCTTTACCCTTTACACTTTAATTGTATGCGCTCTGTAAGTGAAGTATAACCAGATTGGACCAAAGGGAGAAAAAAATATGCTCCATACAAGGATTTTTCATATAATTCTGCATGATCTTTTCATTTGATCCTGAATCTTGGTTCAGTGTCACTGCACACCCTTTAATCAAAAGCTCTGTTTATGTGAAGTTTGAGGCAAATATGGGTAATTGGAGAATGTATATGCTCTGAAAAATAGAATATTTGCATGATCAAATATGACCTTGACCCTCAAACTTCATTCAAGGTCAATGCACACCCTTTGACTATAAGTACTCTTTGAGTGAAGTTTAAGCCATAAAGGACCAAGGGAGAGAAAAAATACTCCGGACATGAATTTTTTAATATAAATCTACAATGACCTTAAGCTAAAAAAATCATTGTTGCATTTTCGGCCTTTCAAAAGTGATTGAAATACAAACAATGCACTACTACCATATATTTAACTAATAATTCTACGATTTTTAAAGAAGAGAAATGTGGATATACAAGTGACAGACCTCAATTAACCATTCTGTCAGTGTGTTTGTCTGTGTGTCCTTCTGTTTCTGACTGCCTCTCTCTCTCTCTCTCTCTCTCTCTCTCTCTCTCTCTCTCTCTCTCTCTCTCTCTCTCTCTCTCTCTCTCTCACACATTAAAGTATTGTTTCGATGAACAGCAACTGTGCACAAAGCTCCAGGGAAACACACAGCTATTCGACACTTCTATATCATATATCCGAACGCCCTATAATAAAAACTCTCAAATTTCTTAAAAATATATTGTTATTCAACGGAAACTGAACCCTTAATGTGTGCAAGTATGACTAATACAATTAAAAACAATGATTTTCAATGCATCGATTTTTAAAATTATTTTAGTCTGTGTCGGGTTTTATTGATAATGTTTCTAACAATTCATGTAAAATTGTAACAGTCTTTTCTCTCATCGATCGCAAAACAAACTGTCACCAAAACGTATTGACTGAAACAAAAAGAGCAGAGGAAAAAGGCCCAAAAAACAACATATGCCATATGCCATATAAACATCGTAACCGCACTGTACAAGCTAATTAGTAAAAACTTCCTTTTAAAAAAGTTAATGACTGATCACAAACTATAAGTTCTTTACAACTTTTTAATAAATAAAACCTACTTTGGCCTCATGTTCAAATAGGGTCTGAAAAAAGATATTACTTAAAAAATGGATTGCAAAATTACTCCTTGTCAGGAACTTGATTATAATTTACCTTTCAAATTACAACTTTAAAATTAAAGTTCAAGATTGATTACCTAAATATGCACGAAAAAGACACTGATACAATTCAATCTCAAATAACAATATTTAAAGGTAACCATACATGATTGTCACAGTTATTGGTGACCATACTTTCTAAATTTAGACAGAAATTCTCTTTAAAATGAGCAATTTGAACAGGATATACTCCATAAGTAAAATATATAACTTTCTTTATTTAGTTTTATTTGGTAACTTATCAGTATGTAAACAGTATAAATTCGGCATCAAAACACAATCTCACAATAAACATTTGCCACTCAAAAACATATGTCGGAAATATCTAAGTTTACAGAGATGTATAAAAAATCCATTTCTTTGAAATGTATAAATATATTATAAGCACTTAAAATTGCGTTAAAGATATGGAAAAAAATGTATGAATTGTACAATTATGAACCATGATAAGTTCATCCCGAATTTTCTCTTACTAATTAAATAGTTGCGTGGTGTTTAATATTTGGACAAGTAAATAAACAATTTTTGCAATATTCTAATTAAGAAAATAGCATGATTAACACTTACGCTGTGCATAGACAGACTCCACTATAATAAAATCTTGCAAAGTGACATAAAAGATATCAAGCGTGCTCGGAAGCACCACATGGTGATGCTATTGCAACACCTTTGTACAACGTTCCTATATTATAAAAGAGAAATACAAAAATCGGACAAATCCGAAAATTATTCCGTAGACGGAACAACGATAATTTTTAAACATTATATGCATTAACACTATACATCCATATTGACCCCGTCTTAGAGTCAACACCCATATTCCAGGGGACATAATATTTACAATTCTATTAGAAAACTTCATGTTAATCACAATTGTGAAGTCAGTTTTTCTTACAGATGTGTAGAAGTAGAGGAGAAGGTTTTTAAACATTATATGTATATACACTATCTCGCCATATTGCCCGCACCTAAAACCTGAACACCTTACCCAGGTGCCATACATTTAACAATTAAGGTAGAGGAGTTTGTGGACATCATAACTATGCATTTAGTGTTTATCCTTCATATATGGAAGTAAAGAGGAAGATGCTCTAAGATTTAATACATTTACCATATATGGCTATATTGCCCCCCCCCCCCCCCGAGGGACTAAACCCCTGTTCCAGGGGTCATTAATTTCATAATTTAGGTAGAACACTTCATGGCTATCATAGCCATGCATTTAGTGTTTGACAAATATATATGGGAGTATAGAAGATTCTTTGAAAATTTGGCTTTTTGGGGCATATTTGGCCGCGCCTGTAGCGCCCCGGGGATGTTAGAGCCATGAATTTCACAATTTAGATTCCTCTTACTATAGAGATGCTATACACAAAAATAGTAACACTTGCCTTTGTTGTTTTTACGTTAAAAATCTAAAATTGTTAACGCACGACGATCAATTGTAATAGGTCACCTGAGTGACCCAGGTGACCTAAAAACGAAAACGTTCAAGATGTGCAGTGAGAGCGCAATATTGACCAGTGACATTGATGAGGACTTCGAGAGGTGTCAGTGCAAGCGCAATCGACTTATTACTGTGTCTCCTTTTCTATTATGTGCGTAACTTCAGCGCGCAAACGGAGCTCCAGTAACGCTGTTGGAGACCTTGTGACGCTGTACGGCGACCTTAACTTAGTTTCTACTGTGTGTTTATCAGAGCGCAGAGTATGGCTTGTACTTTGTGCATCACATGGCTTTTCAGGCGATACCACAACAACAATTGATACTGTTTCAATGTCGCGGCGCGGTAGGGGACTCGACTGTGTGCACCCTTGCAGTTTTTTGGACGCAGCTGAATCGTTTTAAGGACGCAGCTCACCAATACTTGCATAGACATTCGTTGCTGTATTTTTAGTGAAATGCATTTGCATTATTTTCCACATAGGACATTTAATCTTTATTTTCTTTAATTTGAAAGGATACAAACATGTTCTTGAATCGGGGAAAAATGTGTCTGTCGAAGAGATTGATAGTTAATAGGTAAAAACGGAATTCTTTCGCTACATAAATTTGTTTTCTTGAAAGCGAGTCATATATAATAAGAGTAAACTTATTTTTTTTTCAAAAATGAAACGCTTTATTGTGAAACAGTTAATTAGTAAAATAACGATATATTTAAGCAACGATATCTGATACAATACCAGTCATAAAACATGTAAGTTTTGACTTAGCAAATATAAACCAATAATATGAATGAAATGAATACATGTCAATATGATGTAGGTTATGTGATCAGAACCGCTACAGATTTTCTCCCGTAACGTAAAGACTCCAAAGCTTAAAAAAGAGTTATTTCTCTTTTCCCAAATTTAATAGCCACATTAATGAATTTAGTTTTATAATATGAAGATTACATCAAAATGTTCAAACCTTTAACATGTAAAACAGTTAACCGTGATTTTGTTTTTTCTTCTTTGTGTTGTCTCGTTTAAATTCTAGATTATAAATGAGTATACATGTGGCGATGTACCGATTCTGTCGGAACCTTATTTTTGTTGTTAAACACAATATATATAACGAAATATACCGTATGTATTGCTTAAAAATCACTTATTTCGATAGAATATCACAACCTTTGTTGAAATTAAAAATACATTTGCAAAAAAAGTATCAAAGTTCTATCTTAGAAATTCATTTTTTCTCAATATCTTAAAATTTCTTATTTAAAAAAAACAATACTATGAACTAATTTCAATGAAAGTATGAATCGATTACTTTTATATTCCTACGCAAACACTAGTGCCAAAAGATATGCTTTGTGGGTAAACAAGACAATATAGTTACATCCATCAAGTATGAATCTCTCTATTTCTTACGGATATTAATTGTAAAGCATAGCTCTGTGGTAACCGACAGGACAGAAATTTACGTGTCCCGTTTATCCATTTGTCGAATTCTTTAACAATCTAGGAAAAATCACGGACTACTTGAAATAATCAAAATGATGTCAGACTCAAATTCCCATATAGTACGATTTAGCTATTTCATTTTTTTTAACGTTTGATGTACATATACATCAATTCAGTGAATATTTTCTACTATTTACGATCCATTTATTAATTTGAAAAAAGTAAGATGTACATATAAACAATGAATTGATTTCTTCGACGATCCACTCGAGATATGAAGGTAGCTATCATTGCAAAAAAAAAAAAATCATAACCCGCGTTGGTAATGCATTTCTTTTCTGCAATGTCGCCACCTTCATGGCCAGCATGATTCACCAGAGAAAGCATTTTATTGTTTCAAAATGCCTTGTAGAAATAAATTTGCTAAATACAAGTTTTCGGCTTGAAATTTCGTTCATGTATGATCGACGCCCGAATTTGATTTTGTGTCAATTGAAAATACTTTTTTTTTCGAGCACAGGTGAAGAGTTTTTAAAGTACACAATACTTTTGGTGCAATTATGTTTCGTATTGTCTATTTTTATAAAATACAGAAGAACTTACGACTTATGACCAAATTAATGAATGCTAATTAATCAAAAACTAATCAATGTTTTATTCTCATGGCTGTAAAATGTAATTTTGGGAATTGAAATAGTTGTAAACAAATGGTTTTATATAAAATTTGTTCTTTTAAAATCATTCTACGAGAATGTAAATTTTTACGACTTTGTCGTAAGTTCTTTTGAAAAATGCAGCCCAGAAACGCAGCAAGTTTCTACAAAACACCGAAACGGTAAACAGCAATTAACAAATGCTGTTTTATAAATTCTTTGAAAATTCCAATAAAAGTGGCGCTAAAAGCCACTTCAATTGGATATTTAGGCGTCTTCAACAGCGAATATTGACCTAGTGTGTAGAATAATATAGGGATAGCATGGAGTAGTATGCAAGTAAAACAAGTCCCTCCGAAATACAATAAGTTTATTTTATTTTCTATATAATTGCGGGTCACAAGCAATCTGTGTGTCAAATTTAGCTTCTAACCATTTGACATTACAAGAAATGGCTCAGAGAGGAATAAAGCATTTTCTAAACAATGACTTTGAACTTGCACAACTGACCCTGAGTTAAGTTATCGATACGTCCTCGGGTCATAAACAATCTTTTATGAGATAGAAACTTTCTATGTTTCGCCATAAGAACAGTACGAGGCAGACACAAAAGGTATTGGCCGGACACAAACTTTGCACTTTTTCAATCATTGACCTTGGCATTGCCTAAATAATCTTGGTTAATAGTCATAACATACCCTCAAAATAAGCATTTTTTTGGTGAAGTAATGACTTCCAAAGATTCTCGATAAAAAAAAAGATATGGACAGTACACGAATTTTGAACTTTTCCTGCCAGTGACCTTGACCTCAAATGACCTTGGGTTAAGATTATGACACTCTCAGGTCATAAGCAATGTTTGTTGGAAGTAAGAACTTCAAGTGTTTTTTCATAAGAAATATATTGACCGGACACAAATCTTGCAAATACTGACGGAATGAAGGACAGATGGGTTATAAAAAAGATTTGTTTTCGTGAATCGGCCCGATAATCCATGAAAATCAGAAGGGACAGGAGTTTAAAACATAATGCTGAGAAGTCGATGGCTTTTAAATCTGGGCTTTTATTGAGATCTGTATTAAAACTTGTAAAAAAAGCACGGGACCAATATGCACTCTTATTGTATAACTTAAAAAAAAATGACAACAGTTACATTTGATAGTTTAAAAGAAGGGAAACATTTAACAGTTTGGAATCATTGTTTCAGATGATTTATTTTTTTTAAATCTTTCTCATAAAATAGTTTGTATATTACGATGGTAGTCCAAATGCTCATTTTCTTAATTACTGTATGTTTCATTTAGTTTTTTTGTTTGAATGATAAGTTGGTATTTGTTATTTCTGAATATAATTAGCTCTAACTTGATGATTGGATATTTCGTTAATAGTCAGACTGGAAGTGAACCGCTACTGATAAGGTTATTAAATTTAAAACTGGCCATAAACAAAAATTACATTTTGATAAGATTAAAGTTTTTGTATTGTTTCACAAGAAAAAAGGGACACTTGCATATTTTATATCATTTTTTAGAATCCCTGTAATAATGATAGGGATTAATTATATACTTTCACTTGACCATTTTTTAACAATTTTAAAGACGTATCTATATCCACTAAGAATGTCGTAATATGTCATCTAAAATATTGGGATATTTTATGAATACATATTTCAGCATCCATAAAATATGCAGTTGTTGATTTGTTTACATTGTACAATGTTAAACTTTAGTTTTAAATAATACAAAAAAAAAATAATTTCAAGCGCCTTTTAAACACAAGAGCAAATTAAATGCATTGTTGAAATATAAGGCATGCAAATTTATATTTTAAGTAATATGTTACTTGTCGTACAAGCATGTCAAGAGAATGGATTTAATTTTTAAGTCTAAAACACAGGTGTAGCTTTTCTATTTTTCTTTTCAAAAACCGGACATGCAATGAGTTTCTACGAGATTAAGGAAAAGTAAACAGCAAAATAGAAGTATCGCTGTTTAAATTGACGCACCTGTACAATGCTTTAGAAATTACTAAATTCCCCCCAAAAATCACTTCAGGAAAACGGGGTGTCTTCAGTTGCAAAACATGACCTAGATTTTTGAATAATTTGGGGGTTACATGTAGCATTTTAAACCTCACGTATGCAGGTAAAACCCAGTCGCTTTTGAAACACGACACAGTCCACATTTTTTGAAAAAAAGAGTCTTATAATTATAATATAAACACAGGTATAATAGAAATGACTCATAGGTTTCATTTTCAGAGCTCTATTATTGCTCAATATGTTTATTCAAATTTTGTCAGATTTAAAGACATAGAGTTGAATGAGAAGGATCTTTAAAAAGTATCAAAAAAAACCCTCTTCAACTTTTTAAAACTTCCTCTATTATCTACTTCCTATATTAAGATGCGACTACAAGAGTGGACGTATTTAGCTGGGGTTTTCTGTTTAGTTGCTTGTTATGGTAAGGTAATAATTGTATCTTATATCTGTGTACGTTATAAAACATGTACTACTTGAATAACACTTGCTTTATGCTAGAATCAAACTATACTTTTAACCCATTGAATTACTTTGAAATAAACGCATGTCTTTTCGGTTAGACTAAAATAACTTTTTAAAAATAAGAATGAAGAAAACAGTTACTTTGGAATCATCATTGTTCGAAGGGGACCAATGTACGTGGCTTTCGTTGGTAACCTTTGCCCACGAATTAACATCCCCATGAATAAACAAACATTTGTTTGTTTTTTTTTATTAAAATCCTCCCGAACTTGCTACCAACAAAATTACGCCCCCACGAAACAGTAAAATATTGGCTATCAACTAACGTTGATCCCACAAAAATAAAGTGAATCCACAGAATGCAATAAAAGAACTGTATGATAAAGCAAAGAAATCTTTCAAAAAGCGTTTCTTTATGCAAAAAGGCGGAATATTCAAAAGTTTTATACGTTAAAGCATCCTTTATCGCATTAGAAAATAATGAAAATAATTTTGATAGTGTTTTCTACGACTAAATGGATGTAATATTCATTGTTACAAATGTATTTCGAAAATTAATGTATAAACTGTAAAAATAAAATATGGATCTAACTGTTGCAAACCACTTCTGTGTTTTACGAGTTGAAAATAATCATTCATTTGTTATTATGAAAACTTTAGAAAGTTGTGTTTATTTCTTTACAATTTTAACTCAATGACGTTTTATTCCAAACAATTGTCTTGTGTGTTTTCAACATAAACAACTTGAATCTTTTAACGCAGAAAACGATAAGTCAAATGTTTTGAATAAAAAATAATTAATTTAAATGTGCCTTTATATAGTCAGTCAAACGTAAAACTCAAAGCTTAAATACGCCCATTTAAATGGTTACTATCAAGATAAATCCATACAGGACTATCACCTATCGTGTTATAAATTTATTTAGCGAATAATGTTGTTTTTAGTTGGATAGATTGATTCTATCATCAAGTTTAGTTTCAAAGCTAAAACCACACTCATCATAATACGGGAATAACATTTTGAATTAAAACATGCTTCCTTGGGTAAATTTCATGGAGATGTTTGGTTAACAGATATAATCATTTAAAGTAAAATACGTCTTTACATAGCTTTAAATCTTTTGTTGGACAAGGAAAGGAGCAAGTTTAGTTGTATTTTTAACTTAAAATACATATTTGATATAACGATGCATTTATTTTGCTTGATCGTACAGAAAACCTAAGTAGGAGGAAAACAACTACAGTTACACAGAGTACAACCTTTGTATCAGACACAGGTTTCTGGTATAATGCAACCTTAGCTAATGATGGGCAGACCAACACGTCTGATAGCTATTGTGGTCATACTGCAACAAACCAAGCCATCGCTTGGTTACAAGTAGACCTTGGAGCATACTACAGCATACACAGTGTAAAACTGTTTTATAGAAATGAAGGTAATCTGCGTTTTTAAATGCTGTATTTGCTCGTTTCTTTTTGTCGTTTTTATAGATAAGTTACAAGAAAATTTAAGAGGGTTCCATGCATGTGGCCATTTTAAAACTGTATTGTTATCCTTTAGAAGAAAACCTTCATATAAAGATACAGAAAATACATAATCTTAAAAGGTTAATTTTACAGATATTTTTTTTCTTTACTAAATAACAGTTTATAGCGAAACCTATCATTTCTTAAAATTCTATATACATCTGGTGGTTAATTTGTTGACCACCAAGCTTTTATCAAATAAATACCGTTTATCAAAAGTTGTGCTTTTTCTACATAAACATTGGATTTGTTTCGTAAACAGAGGGAATATGGCGACCATATCGCTTCAGGCAGTTTTATCTGGATGTCTCGGATGTACCAGTAATAGGGTCGATAACACTCAACAGAACGAGATGCTTCACTGACAATACGTCAGCCCCAGAAGTACCCTCAGATATAATATCAATACCCTGTCAACACACAGCGAGATATGTTATTGTTGAAACTACATACGACGCGCCTGAAGATGATACCGTCAAAGGGGCGATACTTGAAATATGCGAGATCGAAATTTATGGTACGGTATGGAACAAGGAAGGTTATAAATAAAAAAAAGTTTATTGACTTTAAAGGGTAACAAATGCCGGAAATACTTTATAAATCAATTAACACATTTAATGATGTTTTTAAAAATGAGAATGGAAAACTAGATTTTGTTTACCGATCGTTAATTTTTGTACGATAATATTTCCATAGGTTGTGAGATTGGTAAATACGGTGATGACTGCATTCCCTGTCAAGGATGTCAAACATGTAACATTGGAAGCGGAAAATGTGGTATGTTCAATCTTCACATAATCAATTATCGTACATACAGAAAACACTCGATATGTTAATGATGATAACTTTGAAAGAACGAAGAATCATAATTGTTATTAAATTTGAGCAGTAACGAATTTCTAATCGCTATGCGTAGGACATTTGCAATCCGCATCAAAACTCACACATTCTACAAACCACATTTCTATCAATTATAATGAGATCATTTGAATTAGGCGCTTGAAATTGACTTCACTTTTAATTTAGTATGCAACAGCACACATTACGGCCCGACATGCTCTCAAGAATGCAGTGATAAATGTACAATGAAATCATGCAGTGATGATACTGGATTTTGTGAGTTTGGATGCCGATCAGGCTATTATGGAACCAGGTGTAACATCGCATGCGATGCATGTCCAGCTGGATGCGATAGAATTACCGGAGAATGTGTTGGAGACTGTCCGGTCGGAAAGTACGGATTTTTCTGTGATAGGAACTGCAACAATCATTGTAGGAATAGGTGTGGGAAGATTTCGGGTCTTTGCAACGAATGTGTCAGCGGAAAAATGGGAAAGTTTTGCAACACGACCTGCAGGGATGATTGTGTTTATGGATGTGATCGAACAACTGGAAGCTGTACTGAACGACCCGAATGGTATGATGACAGACCGCCGGGTATGATATTGATACATTCTCATATCATCATTTAAGTTCGTGTGTTTTACACATTTTAATGCAAATTGTGACAATTTACTTGATAGCAATCGTGATTAATGGTGAACACTACTTGTATAAGGCATTGTCCGCAATATTTTTCTTTCATTGCCGCTATCCCCAAAACCCCTATATGAGCCGCAAACCTCTTTACAGTTCGAAGTATTTCGCTGTAGAGGTTTCACCTGTGTGGACGTACATCTTGCATCGCCATGTTACTGGGTCGCGATGAAATTTAATTTCTACACACTTTTTCCAAGCAAGGAGCATATTAATATTCAAATTTCGGGTCAATGAATTTTTTACCAACAGAAAATGCAGACAAAATAAGAAATACATGCTCAAATTATGAGACCACGAAAGGAGTACTACGATACGTTGGCCACGAATTTCAGATGTGAAATCGGATTTAACAAACTCAAAGGGTTTATATACCTGTGTGACGGTGCCTATTTACAGGTAGTGTTCAGCTTTAAATGCAGAGTACGGATCGACCCGAATGGCACGATTACAAAACGCTGTATACGATATTGACATTTTCAATATCTCCTATATATACTATGATTTGTTTTAAATACATATTATTTATACTATTTTTTTTTCATCAAAACATATGCCCTTGATTATAATACATCTAATATCAAATGCGATGAAATATTTTTTGTTCTTGTTATTTTTAGATTCAGAAGCGCGGTATAACTCATGTCCCGACAACCAATTCATATTGTACGTAGTTGTTGCCTTTCTTTTCATGAGCCTCGCCGTCAATGTATTCACTGTGACGTGGTGAGTATTTAGTACACTATTTATAGATTACAGCATGTAGTTTTAGTCAAAATAAAACAAATCACAAACTAGCATCGTTAATAGGGCTGGGCAATAATATCGATATTCCAATATATTGCAATGCACTCTAAAAAAATATCGTATCGCAATACTTTTTTTCTATACCGATATATTGGCAATATTGATAACACTCAGAATTCAGCTTCTAAATTAAGTTTTCTTAATCATATTAAAAGAAAAAATGGCCTATATCTAATACAAAACAGACATTTTAGTACTAATTCTTATTATTTGTAACCTTAAAATGAAAATAAAAATCCTAAACAAAACAAAATATTTTCTTCCTAAATTTTTTATCATATATTTATAGTGAAAAGTACATTTTAAGATAATTAAACATGGAAATTTTACTCTTTTTTCATGCAAAAAATATTGCAATATATATCGCAATACAAATCAAAATATTGCAATAAATCGCAATACGAAATTTCCAGCCAATACCCAGCCCTAATCGTTAATGTTAACCTTAACGCCCTCTTCCTGATTAAATTGAGATGATACAAAAGAATATGGTCAACACACCAAAAAGATTTAACTTAGCGCAAGAAATCAAAATTTTGGTTAAGAGGTTGACAAACAAGTAAATATTTAAAATTGTATGTATACATTTACAGGATTGTATGCCCCAACAGATTTAAAAACAGAGAGAAAGCAAATGAAGGTTGCGGCGATTTATCTACAAATAATATAATTCGACAATCAACGGTTTACGAATCAGCCGATGACAACACAGGGTATCTGGAACTTGGCTACGTCAGTGGACCATCTCAATACGACGAGCTTCCGGGAGATTACCTGGATCCTTGTTCTATTTAATTGTGAAGCTGTTGCAAACAATTGGTCAAGTGAATCTGTTCTAAATTGTTAATAAGATGAACCTTCCGGAAACAATTGATGAAATTTTAATTTAGTTTTCACAGTTATGGCAAAAAATGAAACAGGTTTAGATTCTGCAGAGACAAAATATGCAACAACCAAATCAGAGTCATGTGAGTAGGGGTAGATAAAATAGGAATTAATAAAAGCCTTTGGCTTGGTTTCCCAATCATTTTGCACACTTTGTCAATTATTTCTACCTTTTATTAATAACCTAAAAAAAATCTATAAATTAAACAATTGTCCTGATATGGTTTGACGAGGCTTGCCATGTCCACACGAGTTAACAGTGAACCAACCATCGATGATAATTAGTGGATGATAAAAATATCCGTATACGGTCGGTTGTCCATCAGCCGATTATTCAAAATCCACCCAAAGTCCAGTCGACCCTCTATCAATTTTTGATCGTCAGTCGGCCGACATTTAAGGGAAATCCAAATGCCGAAACGTCGATAGAACGAGCGACGACAGACATAAAAATCAAAGTACTGAAGTACTGATGGGAGTTGATTTAAGTAATTATTGTTTATTTCAAAAATAAAAAAATCAACGATATATAATTTTGTACGGCAAGTAGTTACTTTGCTGTATTTGAATAATTACGCACATTTCTTTCCTAATATAGACGGAAAATAGAATACATATACGGATTACGTTTAACATTTACCGTCCACGGTTGATATATAAGTTAAAAATAAGGAAAGATCACGGAAGACGAAGACAATTTGACAATATATCCACCGTCCATTCTGGTTTTACGATTAATCAAACTACTTTTCGATCACATAATACTGATACAAATGGACTCATAAACTGTATTGCTACTTAAAGAAGAAATTATTAGTGCCTTGATCAAGCCTTTCAATATTTAGGCGATTATTTTCGGTTCTTATCTTAACAGAAATCCACCGTAACAATAGTTTACATCTAAATGTTATGTGTGCTGTAATTTTCTATTTATTTATTGCAATTTTTGGTTTTTTTCTGTGATTTATCTTACGTAAACAAATAAATATTTAAGATTTTTATGAGTAAAATCCTCTGTCACCGGTAAAAATCGCGTGTTTCACCGAGTAACTGCACTTGTTGGATCGCGTTGTTTAAATATAACGTTGGTAAAATGTGCAATTACGTTTTCTTGATTATAATTCATCTAATATAGAATGCAATCATTTTGCAAACTTTGTTAATTATTTTTACCTAATTTTTATAAACTCAAAAAAATATTCTTTAAATCTAAGAATTGTCTTGACATGGTTTGACGAAGGCTAGCAATGCTCACACGAGTTAACCGTGAAACAACGATCGATAATAATTTGTGGATGATAAAAATATCTGATGTTTGATTCACAAGATGAATCTTTGCCATTCAGTCAATTGAAAGGTAACTAAAAAGTGACAGAATGGCATAGCTGTGCCATTCAGTCACCTTTCCAGAACGTTCAGCTATCATTCAGTTGACTGAATGGCAGAGCTTCATCCTGTGATTAGGACTTTTGTTAGATAAACATTAACACTGATCTAAGATATATTCACTCTGGTCAAACATTTAAGAAGAAGACAATATTGCAGTCATTAGAAGATTATATTGCTTTACATTCAGCAAAAAAGTAATGACTACTTCCAGAAAAAAAAAAATAGTGTTAACAATTATTTCCTCTATTTTGTATTATAACGACCCGCTACCTAGAAATATAGGTGCATTTTGGTGTCATGGTTTTTATTCTTTACTTAAAAATGGGAAATGTGTTCAACATGAACAACATGTTCATAAAAACCAAATTTCAATACCGTGTACTGTAAACGTACTACATTTAGCTGTGTATTGTATTTAGCGCTTTTGGCGGAATGCGGCTTGCGAATCAAGTACATCGCTTAATGCCATGCATATATGTATAAGAATAGTCACATTTAGGATTACGCTAATTCAAATTCACGCCAACTTATTCAAAAACTAATTTCCGCCAGATATTGTACACGCCGAATATTATTCCTTAATAGTATTTATAATGATGCATTTCATTTTAATGAAAGTGGCATGGGTCAGCTGTGAAAATTTTTGTGTATAAAAAAAATTAAAAAATCTGACCGTTCTAAAATTGTCATGTGTTAAAAAGTTTGACTAATTGATTATATGTTTTAAACATTTTGGGAAAAGGAAAAATTATAAAAGACTCAGTAGAACTCAAACTCATCACTTACAGATTCGAAGTCAACTCCCTTTCCTGTCCGCTACAGTATAAAGTAACATATTTTTGAAAGGAACAGTTTATGAAGTTATACTTCCATTTAATCATTTACTTTGATTGGAATTAAATCACAGTATGAGATCACACAATATATTAATACCTTTAAAAGTTATTAAACAAACTATTCTTTTTATTAAAAAAAAGAAAACTATGATGTTCTATATACTTGTAGGAATATATAATTAAGTATAGTATGTTCTCAAAAGTATGCAGAGGTGTGTCCTTAATGCATGTTATTAGCCACTATGAATAAATTGTATGCATACAACTGTTATAAAGTTAAAACAAGTTTTTTGCTTTAATATGTACAAAGGTTTTGTTTATTTGTCTTCCACATTTTGTATTATCAATGCAGGATAATACATGAAATAATATGTGACATCGGACAATAATGATTTAATTTTTAAAAAGAACATAATTTAATTTCTTATAATATAAAATAGTGTCTTATTATGCTGACTTAGAAAAATATCACTATACTATTTTGAAACTTTTGAAAATAAAACAAAAAACAATTGTTATAACACATTAACAATAAATTTCAAATGTATTGAGAAAACAGCAATGGTATTTAGTGGAGAGTATTTGTCACAATATATTTATATAAAATTTTGATTTGAAATACCCTTGCAGAACATTGCCTACATGGATGAGCCTCAATCACCTGATGCAATAGCGCCCCCACAAGTTACTCTCGTGGGAACACGCCTCTTTGTACACCAACCAAGAGTGTTTGTCATATACGAAGAAGGAAGTAAAGTTCTTGCTCCGGTCTCAACTCTTGCCTGCCTCTCCTCGTTTAACAGAATTAACTTGGATTAACACCTCAGAAGATAGATCCCCAAAAAGCTACCCTTGGTACCTTGGAATTCAAGCTTATCCATTAGATACAACTGAATGAACGGTTAACCCCAAATCATATTAAAATTTCAAGACAAAATCGGTGACACGTATACAAGTATGTAAATACTTACAGAGAATGGCTGTTAGTCTTTTCAAAACTGCATATAGTACGAAAATAATGTACTAATGAAAGAAAAATATAAAAGCGATAAAATGTGTAGAATATTATAACTTTTTTATATCACTGAATCATATTGGTAATTTTTTTTAAGATATAAAAATTGACTGTACTTTAAGAGTTTCAGATATTTACGTAAAATTTGCGAAATGTATCAAAACAAAATAATGAAATACATGTAACTATGTTTAATTGTTATATATGATAAGTATTGATGACGATATCTTATATTTACTTATGAAAACTGCATAATACCTTTGTGCAACGAATTCCATTTTATATTACATTTACTATTTGGAATTATCCTCTGGCAGAACAATACATGTTTGGTATTGTCAAATATCTGTTCATAGTTTCAACAAACTTTTAAATAATATTGTATCAAAATCAAATCTTAAATAAAAAAAAATATACAGAGAATTTCTATCAGATTTTATTGATATTAGTTATCATTGTCCATTATCAGTTCATCTATGACGTCACAAAAATGAGGAAAATACCGGAATTGTTGCAAACAAATGAAAATATTGTCATTTTTCCTTCATATTTTGTCTTTGATATTATAGAATGCAGGTCTGCCCAAGTAAGATTTTTATACATGTTTTTTGTTTTTATAATTGCACACATTATACATGTAGTTAAAAATGATATTTGAGGCTGCATGAACTCGATTATCCTTAATCGAAAAAAACATTTTTACTCCAAAACATAAATTTACAAAACTAAGACAGTTCATGACGTCATTTATACATTATTAGTTCACTGTGTTGATCAAATTTGATATACCTATTTTTAATATGATTTGGACTATCTTCAACCATATTCTCAAGCTCTATGTGAAAATTTAGTTTCGGGGGCGAGAAATGCATTATGCGGCACATAGTCCGTAAAGTTCACAAGCAAACCTACCAATACCTGAGTAACGCTTCTTAATTGTATTTGTGGACCAACCTGAAATACATTTGTTTAAAACTCTTATCATATAACATTTTGAGTTTGTTAATGTATTATTAATTCAATAACAATAAACGTCTAGATAAAATAGATAAGATATTTGTCCATAATATGATACGTTTAATGTGACTATTCACCCATAGGTTTTCAAAGAAAATGCGTTAGTATTATTGAACGCAAAAAAAAAAGATATTTTAGAAACCTTTTAAGTTTGTAGGGTGAACATTAAAAATGAAATTGAATTGAACAGTATTGTTATCAGGAAATTTGTCGTGCTTGTTTTAAAATAATAATATATTATTTTGTCTCTCTCGATATGGATTTGTGAATATCCTTATATTTCCTCAAAACTTATCGACATTTCTCTTATCCTTGAAAATCGTTCTAACGCATTTTTCAAAAAAATTGCAACTGTAGGAATCTTAGTGTTCGTATTTGTCGAATTCCATAGTTCAAGATGACTTCCATAAACCATTCCAACGCCATGATGCATTCCATCAATTATTGTCACAACGATTGCACCGCTATCCCCCTCTTCTGAAAACAAAGTCGCTGGTGATTTTGGTATAATAGCCAAAACATCTCTCTCAAAAAGTTCAAAATTACTTATCTTTTTTATCCAACCGTAGGTTGTTTGTGTTCTTGCGCCATATTTAAATACTAGTCGGTTATCAAGATTTTCGTATGGAATGTTTTCAACTAAAATGTGTTCGTTAAACACTGCCCTTTGAATCGTGTCTATCCTTTTAGAGTCTATTTCGACTATGGCTACGTCAATGAGATTTTCCCTATGAGGCTCCAGCTTGACTGGCCAAATGCATACACCAACGTCTTCACCATTTGGTAAACGTGCAATATCGCCATCGCTAAATAGATTGGGGGATGAAAGCGTGACTGTTCGTTCTTTCTCATTTTTGACTAAATCAGGCATTTTGCCAAAAATCCCAATTGTCCCTCTTTTGTTAGTTATGTTGTTTGTTATATAACCACCACATTTAATTGCGCAATGTGGTTTCAGAAAAGTCCCTAATGGTGTTATATTAACCGTTCCATTAAAAGAATCTTCAATATATTTTTCTAGTTGCGTTTTTTTATCAGTTTCCATCAACACGGGGTTATCTACAAATACGAACAACTTGTTGTCGAGTAATCTATATCCAATCACTCCATATTCACTGGCCCTGTAAATAGTGCATGTATAAAGGACTGTAAAAATATCCTTAAAAGGTAACATCAAATGTTTCATCAATAAAAAAAAATAATAATGAATTTAGTGATTTATATCATACTTTTTTATCCTTGCCAGGCACTGAGCTGTCAACTTCGGTTTCGTTGGTATCTTTCTTTCGTGCAGTTCGTCGATGAGACCTTTCAATTCTTCTTTAATTGCAACATCTCCCGTAAATGTCCTTGCTTGTAATTCATGCAAAAAACTGGTCATTTGTCTTTTAAGTATATCATAAAATGTATCGTAAAAGACCTTTTTGTTTTCGGCCGGCGAGATGACATTTGATTGAGGGCATACATTGTATCTTTTACAGAACTCATATGCTCTACTGATGTCCTCGTTTGGAACCATAAAGAAGACGTTAGCCTTTGCGATATTTTTCACAACGTTATTGAGTACTTCCTCAAAGGCCTGAATAAAATTGAATTTAATAATCAATTTTTGTATACAATGAAAAATTATTATACCCAGGAGGTTATGAAAGCATTTATATGCAATGTGCATGTAATTCCATTAAATAACGCATCGAAATTATTACTGACCTTAACAAATGCTAAAGACAGACAACTGTTTAGTAAAATTACGTAATTTAACTAACACATTGACAAGCAAGGTATCGAGGAATAAAAAATCCATATGAATTTGATGGAAAAATATTGTTTTCATATTTAAATTGTTACGGTAAAATTCCTTATTTATTAGCTATGATTCCCCTTGTCATTATTAATGATAAAAGGAATAATAGGATAACTCAACATTTCATGTTCATCAATGATTTAACCATTGTTTCAATTGGAAGGTGTTGGTAAAGTCTTGTTTTCTGCAGTGCTTTTACAGATTATATGGTTTCCCGTCATAAATTAAAAAAATAATTAAAAAACGCTATAAAGGTTCTGTGCGATATGGACGAAACACTACACTATTGAAAAGAATATATGATTTTGGAAACAGATTAAAATGAAATTGTTTACCTTTACTTGATACATGTATGTGTATTGTTTGTGAAGACCGATGGGTAATGTTTTTTATTATATATCGTAATTATGCACCATGGCTATAATGCTATACACGATTTAGTATGGTTGATAAGTTCTTAAAGTGAAAAAACAAAACATTTGTTTTAGTTTGAAACATCTTTTGTGTTACAGTCTAAGATGGATATTTACTGCCTCCTAAACCTACCAGAGTAGAGTTTTTGACATGTTATTAATATTTAAAAAATAAATTTGAAAGAAGTCAATCTCCTTCTTGTTCAGTGTAATATATAAATGCATATATGAAATAGACGCATGTGTACAACACTCACTATATTTGAAGCCTTCCAAAACGTTTCTCGGAGCAAAAACACACATATAACTTCCTGTTGCCCCTTTAGCAAACAGTCGCCTAAAATAAATAACAGAATGTAAATTTATTTTCAAAAAGAATATATTTGCTTTTTTATTGAATGTTACAATAAATAATATTTGACAGTTTTTATCTTCAATAATTTCTTCAGCCGAAATCTACATAATAAAAGGTAGATTTAATAAAATCTAATAATCTAAATAAACAAATTGATGAAATTGTAAAATATATTAGTTACTCATTGAAATAATACATCTTTTGATAGATAGTTTATAGTTAAAATTACAAATCATATATAAAAATCAAACCGCTTTCCAGCTCATTTGACCGAAGATCAAATCCAAGAAAATGTAAACAGCGTTCTGCAATTTTGGTATCATCGTCGTGAATTAGTACAATGCCATTCATTGGCTCGTTGTCATCTTTGTGTTTTTCGTTTTCTTTTTCCCAAAGAAAATGTGCTTCATCGGCAAGGTATTTGAATAAATTAAGCTCTGGAGGCCCATAATCATATATTATTTTAGTTGCCTTCAAAAAGGCTTCAACTATTTCTTTTTCAGATGAGCTGCAAAGGTAATCCACATTTAAGTGTAAAATAAGTGCCGTTTGGTAATACTTGATGTTAGTTTATCTACCTCACACTTGCACACTTTTCTTAAGGATATGATGTTGTTATGGAAATGAAGATATTGAAATAGCAAGGGATTGCCAAACCACGCAGTAGCAATAGTTATCTCTTCACACACAGTTATAAATGATAGAACGATCTTTGTTATTCTCGTTGTGAAAAAAAACCCCAAAGAAAATAGAAATATATACTGCATCTTAGATGTGGATCTACATGTATCATAATCGTTCATTTGACAAATTATGATAACTTTAACATGATCAAATTCTTACCTTTTACGTCGTAATCGGAATTTCTTCATTGTAGGTTCGGAATCATCTGAATAAATAGAATGCCATTTTGTAATTACAATTGTTTAGCAATATGATCTATAATTTTAAACTTAATTGTTATTTTTTCACATATTGAAATATAAAAGGGAAAACAAATTAGAAAATCAATTAAACATTATCCCACGATGGATAGACAACACTTGTTCTTAAATCATTCCACGTCATAAATACCACAAAATCTTAAAATATATTTTCATTGAAAATAATAAATAAAATATACCAAACTTCCTTAAAATGCTTTTTCTAACTTGCCGAATTTTGAAAAAGAAATTAAGTTAATAAGTATACACTTATTTTGCTTGTAAACACAATTTAGAAGGTGGTGAGTAATACGGGTATGAAAAGGCAACTCTCCGCGATTGAGTAAAAATTCCTTTGATCGATATGACGTCACAATAAGCAGCATGATGTCATATTTTAATCAGAAACATGTCAATTTTAACTTTATCTCTGGTTAAAAAAATAAAAACTTCAAGCGTTAAATGTCACTGGAAACTTTTCTATATGATTATATCTTCGATTTCGCTGTATTACGTATAATTATCATTGATGACGTCACAGGCATGTTTAATAGAGAAGATCAATGTCAGGAGACAAATCATTGGAATGCAGTGAAAACAATGCTGAAATAAGACTTATTATAATAGAGATACCAAAGATTTAGATGAGTGTCGGTAAGGATAAATAATTAGGATAATACAGGCATGGATATTTTGTTTTATCAGTTATGAGGTAAGCAGATAGATATTTATATGGCTTGACCGGCCTTTCCTCTGTCAGTGTGTACAAAAAAGGCAAAAGTGTAACACTACCCCGAATATTATGAAAGTTGAATTTGGCAAATATCAAAAGAACATTAACTAAAATACTTGAAAAAGAGCTGCTAGAATCCTGTGCTTTGTTGTTGTAAATAAAAAAATACGTATTTTTGGCAATGAAATTGAAGAAGTTGAGAGGGTTTCTGATAAATAATGACAATATTCATTTTATCCGATTAACAATAGGATTCTAGCAGCAATACTAATAAACATGAACTTATTACCGATCGACTTTTTGTATCATAAATATAAATAAACTTCGGGGTAGTGTTAAACTGTTTGATTTTTTGTTAAGGTAAAAAAGTGATTTATTTTTAACTGTCACGTGATACCATGACACGGCACTTCAAAGATCGACTCAATTCCGAAGTAGAAAAGTAATATCTTTGCGAACACATTCACTTGATATTGTTATTCAGCAATGTTTTGATAAAAATAAACAATGTTTAAATTGATCATAACATCGACGGTCATTACACTTGGAGTTGTGTTAACCTACCCGCGGACTTCCGATAAAAAAACCATAAAATGATCCTCAACTATTTTTATTTTTTCGTAAAATGATTTGATTTCATGTCTATGCAGCTTTCTGCATTTATTTCCCTTTAATCGATATCAGCTGCAATATTAGGCATGTGTACACATTTTCAGAAAAAAGAAACCCGGAATTTAAAATGAGCATTATCGAAAACGATAATCGAAAAGAAACCTTTGTAACTTTTAACAACAAAGGGAACTTCAATCATAATGAATATAGATAAACTAGTATTGATTGGAAAATCCATTTTCATTTAAAGCTTAAATTGTGTCAATGAACATGTTTAATAAATAATATTAATTATATTACCAGCCTCAAAATATTGCTCTGTCAATGTTGCAGCCATTTGTGCCTTTACATATGTTAGAGTGTTTGCTGAAAAAACATCATTTTCAAATTAAAATATTTTGTTTTTTAAATGTTAGACACATATAAAAACATTCTAATTTATAAGAAAAAAAAATGACCACATTCAATATTATAATAACAAGATAAACCTTTTAATTAATAAACATAATAATGCCTCTATTGTCATTTTTATTTCCTGGTTACATTTAAACAATTTAAATAACAAAGAGGTATATCGCCTTTCCCCATTATTTCGCCTACACCTGTGTTTGGACGGAAAGTACCTGTTACTAAGAATACCTTCAGGTGATTAGATGTCGCAGTATGATTTTTGAAACCTAGATACTGATTTTTTAATGGCGTCTGTAACAACTGATTTGTCATAAATTCAGGAAACTCTGTGTAAAATGTCAGTTGATATTAAGAACCGCGATAAGTACAAGCTAAATGCAATGAATCTAAGTGTAAATAGCATGTATAGAGTTATTGAAGAGATATGTTTATATTGGGTGTGTTTATACTCAGACTGAATTAAGCAAGATATAAAACACAGAAGAGTAGATACATATTACTTTATTCTTTTCACGTTTTAATAAGTGAAAAAAATACTACTTGGTAGAATCGATCCGGCGACCACAAAATAAAAAAGACCTATGGGTTACCTCTAAGTCACGCATCTAGCACTTCCATGAGATGCCTTTTCAAAAAATATGGGTATACACATGATTGTATTAGAAAAGACATTAATTGAATTATTTGTCTATTTTTTTGTACGAAGATCAGGTTAAATCAAATCTAATTCAATGTAAACGTTTACTACAATACATGTAGAATATAATTTTAATAGGATATCTTTGGTTTAGAATGGTTCAAATAGTCACATATCTTTTTTTATCGTATTCTACACAGTTTTCTATGTATCCCTAACAAAACTGGAATATTTTAATGATGTCGTGTAAGATACTTAAGACTCTTTCAGCATTTTAAGTGTGCTATATGCGTTTCTTTGAATATATTTTAACTAAATATTGTATAATATTGAAAACATACTATGTTTACAAAAGTGCCATATTTTAGGTGAAAACGTATATCAAGTGCGCTATACCTCTTTTTTGTGATTACCAGTTTAGAACTTCTACATTTATAGTTGGTGCTAACTAACACTATGCTTTTAGGGTTTTTTTTCAATATAGTAGTATATGATGAGGTCTGTTTTTTTTAATAATCGTAAATCTAAAAGAAACCCAGTTTTTACCAGAAAGACTGAAACTTATCAACTTTCATTTTATAATCAAAAGTGTGTTGTTTTTTTCTACCATGCTTTCTAACTTTTATTCAGCTGCTTAATACCTTAAAATATTTTATCTCGTTATAAATATAGATTTATAACATTCTTTAAAATACAATTAAACATATGGAAATCAAATTGGCTCAGTTCAAAATTTATACAAATGTTCAGCAAATTTCACCATTCGCAAAAGTAAAGTGTTGTCACCAATAAAGAAGAAAACATACGGTAAGAAAATTTCTTATCTAGTGTATCTGTGTATGTTACCTTTTCTTTACACACTTTTACTTAGTCTTACGCCGATTGAAAGCCACTAGGAAAATAAAAAAAACTCACCCAATCGCTAGCTTTTATGCATCCATAATTCTAATTCATCATATCCGAGTTAAATCGCGGGCTCTCCTACGGCGAAGGTAGGTAATTACTATTTATCTCAGTTGGCAACTGATTATATATGTTGTAAAGCCACGTGACTGGCTTGTTAGTATGATCGATTTTACCTGTATCAAGTATCTTTAAAAAGGAATGATTTCATATGTGAAAAGTCAATATGAGCTGTTTAAACATTTTTTTTCTATTTTCACATATACTGGAAAAATGTTTTTGCTTTAAACAAGATATTTAATTTCAAATTCTATCTTAATTAATCCATATTATAAATAGTTAATAATACATATCAAAAAGCTTAGATAAACGTTACTCATTTTCCAATGTAACGTGTTCATGACAATAAATTCCACGAATTTCAACTATTTTAACAATTAGGAATACTTCCTGTTCAGTAAAGTGTACAGTCGTAACCACTTACTTACCGAAACATGCTTGTTTGAAGAAAACATTAAACACGTCTTGTGCAAATTAGCCCTTATATAAGCACTAAGGAGAAAGAGTGTTAGACATTTTTTTTTTTTTAATTCGACATTTAAATCAATATGTTTTTTAAATTTGTCATCGACCTAGTGTATCGTAACGATGTACTCTATATACATGTAGATTATTAAACTTTTGTTTTGTTTCCATATTGCACACAATATAATTAAGCTTGATTTCACTGTATATCAGCGTAATACCCTATTAGTTACAATTGGTAATATGTTCCATAAGATGCACGATTAAATCTCTTGTGTTCATACTGTTAAATGCATTCGAATGACAATTTTAGTTCAATTATCGACATCATACTTATATATAACCTACAAAGTGTGTATTGTTGACCCTCCCTCCTCACACACACACACACACACACACACACACACACACACACACACACACACACACACACATACTTGTAAATCATCGATTCTCACTACACAAGGTTTTACACATGAAAATCACTACACAATGTTCCCACAATGTTAACAAGTTCAATTTATCAATATTGTGATTCTATAGATGTTTTCATCTTCACTAGAGATTTATTTTGACGAAAAGTTAAACAGCAAAAAAATGATTTTCCCCCTGAATGTCACTACATTTAGTCACATGACTTTATCCTTACACACACCGGAAGTTGAGAAGTCACTACATTGTCTCGTGATTTTGCCGGTACACACAGGAAACTCAATACACCATTGCTTAATTAGTTTATATTGAATGCCAGAAAATTTCATTAATATTATTGCTTCCCTTTAAATTACAATGTAGTTTTAAGTAGGTGTTTCGCATTTAAAGTTCTATTCTTAGACACCAAATATAATAAGCTATCCGATATGAAATCACACAAAAAACAATGAAGACTTAACCATGTTAACAAATAGCTAACTTTTTCTATAATAATTAATGTTTCATATGTCAATATCAGCTCATCTAAGGCTTGCCAGTTTTCATGCATTTCTATATTACCAATAAAAATTATTTCTGTACATGAATAGCAGTAGAATATAAAGATTAGCATATCTTTCCTTTGCAGGTGAATTCTGATTCAGATTTTTGATCTAGTATCAGGAATTTAAAAAATCAATAATAAAATGCACATACATGTACATCTTTCTGTAAAACTCTTTAGAAGTTTGTAACAAATATGAATTACAGGAACAAATCAACAACAAAACAATGATAAAATGAGTATCAAAATGTTTTATTACATAAAACAATTTAATCATACAAAGGAGGGCCAAGAAACAACACAACAGAAGACGAAATGACACAAAAGATGAATGATATATACATGAGATACATATACTTTGAATGTATAGAGTCACAAGTAATTTTTGTAATCAATAGAAAATGCTTAAAGAGCTAGCAGGTCATTATATATACCGGTAATGATGGTTTAAGAATAAGGATCAAGAACATACTTAAAGTATTCAAAATTGATTTTTACATAATGTTAATTACTACTATACTTATACATGTAGTAAAAAATTAAAAGAGATGGGGGGGGGGGGAGGGGGGTAATATATAATGAAAATTAATATCCACATGAGAATAACATCTAAATTGAAGGGTTTTGTCTAACTTTACAATGACATTTTAGTATCTAATTTACAATTAAAAAAAAAAACCATTTCCCTGATACACTAGTTATTTCTCTTTATAGTTAGTATAATCTCTCCGAACTAATTCATATCCGTGCACAGGTTTACAACAATCTTACGAAGTTTGCAATCTGAACCTTATACAAACAATTCTGATGTATACTACTGCTCTTATATTTTTTCTCTTGCTTCATGCACATAAAAGTCATTTATATCTACATTCAATGTTACCTATAGCCCAGAATATTCTTGCATTAAACCATAATATCAAAAATCGAGATCAAAAGACAGAACCAGAGTTAAATGTTGGAAAGAAAATGAGACAAAAGGACAAGCAATAAAAACATACGTAATCAAATATAACAAAGCTCATTGAGACGAGGCATCACTTTTATGGGGCATCTTTTATCATATTATATGAAAATCATAGTGAATGATTTGGATATTCATGGATACTGTTTTGACACAATATCGTATATCATATGTAAAAAAATTCTCTGATAATCATATGTTCATTTCATACGGTATTATAAGATACAATGTTTATCAATACAATAATATTAAATACGATATTGCATCCTATAATACTTACAATAAATGTCATATAATACTGTAATAAAAAAAGATGCAGTATGATATTGTCATATATGATATGACATTGTATCATGTTATACATTTTTGTATTTGGTCTCATAATACAATATCATAATATATTATATACAAAGGATACAATATAGTATTATATGATACAATATAATATCACATAATACATTACAAACTTTTATCATATGTTATATTATATTGTATAATATAGTATGATATTGTAACATATGATATGACAGTATTGTATTTGATCACATAATACAATATCATAATATATACATAGGATACAATATAGTATTATACGATACAATATCATATCACAACATTGTAACATATGATATTATATTGCATAATATAGTATGATATTGTACCATATTTGATACACAATATGATACAACATTATATCATATTATATGATACAATATCATGTGATATAGTAATATATAATATATACAATATCATAGTAAACAATACCATATATGATACAATATTATATATTACAATATCATATAATACAATTTCATGTGAAATAATAATATAAAAACTAAAATAATATCATATTATATGAAATGATTATAAAATATTGTATCATATGATACAATATTATATATTGCAATATCACATGAAACAATATTATGTGATAAAATAATATATAATACAAAATCATATTATACAATATTGTATTATAATATACAATACTAAACATAACAATATCATGAAACAATATCATATAATAATATACAAAGAATTTGATACAATATCATATCGTATCATATAACTTTTTACAATATTATATGATATTATATATTTTTGTCTCATATAAAACAATAGTGTATCATATCATACAATACTATATCATAGGAATCATGTTATATCATTTAACAACAAGCACATCCATCAAGCAGGTTTAAGTGAGGTAGGAGACTTTTTTATCATCCTTGATAATGGAGATCATGCTCTGCATCTGAAGCTACCTCTGCGATTCATTTATATTATTGTTAAATCAACTATGCAAGCTATTATCTATAAAACGTGTTACCTGTTCTAAAAAAAAACTAAACCTCATCCAGCCTCCAAAACCTATTGCTCAGATTCAGCATTCAAGCCTGTCAGGTGCATCAGTATCATAAGACACACCATCCAAGCAAGTTTGGTGAAGTTAGGACCAGTAATAACTAAATATAATTATCAGAGGGCACCTGCTCCAAAAACTTTAACCTGAGCTCTTTAAACCTTAACCTCCTCAAGCATCTGAAACCTATGGCTCAGATTCAGCATTCATGCCTGTCTGTCTGGTGGATCAGTGTCATAAGACGCACCATCCATGCAAGTTTCACTCTGATAACAATCAATTTGGCCACAGCATTCTGTCGAGAAGAAAAATTTCAAATTATATAAAATTAATATACTCACTACATTTACACACACAAATGAAACAAGTATGCTTCTGCATGGAGCAAGAATACTCTACATGTGTTCAACAAAACAAAGATAGCCCCACTAGTTGATAACTCACCTTTCTCTTTTATCTGTCCCTGCTTCTTTGATCGTCTTGTCAAATGCTTCAGGTGACCTGGTTCTGCTGCAAAAGGTAATTGAACATGAAGCATGGATACTCACTACATGTGTACATGCTTGGTAAAAACAAATAGCATGCACAAGCATTTCCAAATGCATGCAAATACTCACCATCATCTGCACACTTCCTGTGTATTTCAGGTTGTTGGTCTCGTTGCAAAATTTCACTTTCCTCAACTGTGATGAGAAATTTAATAATTATGAAAGAAGAAATCGTAACCAAATACAAAGACATTTTGAAAGATTATGCAGCAGAGAAGAAAATATCTCTGTATTGCATGGAATAAAGGAATGTTTACCTTTTCCCTCTTTTGTGTCTTCATTTGTTTCAACTTGAACAAAATTGTCTGCAACTGCTGCAAAGAAAAGGTTTGAAATAAAATGGGGAAACTCACTACATACACACTGTACATGCACAATATGTATTCCAAAATTCTACACGCAAATTATAGGCACAAACTCACCATTCTCTTCAATGCTTTGTTCCTTATCACTCTGATAACAATCAATCTGGCCACAGCATTCTGTCGAGAAGAAAAATTTCAAATTATATAAAATTAATATACTCACTACATTTACACACACAAATGAAACAAGTATGCTTCTGCATGGAGCAAGAATACTCTACATGTGTTCAACAAAACAAAGATAGCCCCACTAGTTGATAACTCACCTTTCTCTTTTATCTGTCCCTGCTTCTTTGATCGTCTTGTCAAATGCTTCAGGTGACCTGGTTCTGCTGCAAAAGGTAATTGAACATGAAGCATGGATACTCACTACATGTGTACATGCTTGGTAAAAACAAATAGCATGCACAAGCATTTCCAAATGCATGCAAATACTCACCATCATCTGCACACTTCCTGTGTATTTCAGGTTGTTGGTCTCGTTGCAAAATTTCACTTTCCTCAACTGTGATGAGAAATTTAATAATTATGAAAGAAGAAATCGTAACCAAATACAAAGACATTTTGAAAGATTATGCAGCAGAGAAGAAAATATCTCTGTATTGCATGGAATAAAGGAATGTTTACCTTCTCCCTCTTTTGTGTCTTCATTTGTTTCAACTTGAACAAAATTGTCTGCAACTGCTGCAAAGAAAAGGTTTGAAATAAAATGGGGAAACTCACTACATACACACTGTACATGCACAATATGTATTCCAAAATTCTACACGCAAATTATAGGCACAAACTCACCATTCTCTTCAATGCTTTGTTCCTTATCACTCTGATAACAATCAATCTGGCCACAGCATTCTGTCGAGAAGAAAAATTTCAAATTATATAAAATTAATAAACTCACTACATTTACACACACAAATGAAACAAGTATGCTTCTGCATGGAGCAAGAATACTCTACATGTGTTCAACAAAACAAAGATAGCCCCACTAGTTGATAACTCACCTTTCTCTTTTATCTGTCCCTGCTTCTTTGATCGTCTTGTCAAATGCTTCAGGTGACCTGGTTCTGCTGCAAAAGGTAATTGAACATGAAGCATGGATACTCACTACATGTGTACGTGCATGCTTGGTAAAAACAAACAGCATGCACAAGCATTTCCAAATGCATGCAAATACTCACCATCATCTGCACACTTCCTGTGTATTTCAGGTTGTTGGTCTCGTTGCAAAATTTCACTTTCCTCAACTGTGATAAGAAATTTAATAATTATGAAAGAAGAAATCGTAACCAAATACAAAGACATTTTGAAAGATTATGCAGCAGAGATGAAAATATCTCTGTATTGCATGGAATAAAGGAATGTTTACCTTCTCCCTCTCTTGTGTCTTCATTTATTTCAACTTGAACAAAATTGTCTGCAACTGCTGCAAAGAAAAGGTTTGAAATAAAATGGGGAAACTCACTACATACACACTGTACATGCACAATATGTATTCCAAAATTCTACATGCAAATTATAGGCACAAACTCACCATTCTCTTCAATGCTTTGTTCCTTATCACTCTGATAACAATCAATCTGGCCACAGCATTCTGTCGAGAAGAAAAATCTCAAATTATATAAAATTAATATACTCACTACATTTACACACACAAATGAAACAAGTATGCTTCTGCATGGAGCAAGAATACTCTGCATGTGTTCAACAAAATAAAGATAGCCCCACTAGTTGATAACTCACCTTTCTCTTTTATCTGTCCCTGCTTCTTTGATCGTCTTGTCAAATGCTTCAGGTGACCTGGTTCTGCTGCAAAAGGTAATTGAACATGAAGCATGGATACTCACTACATGTGTACATGCATGCTTGGTAAAAACAAATAGCATGCACAAGCATTTCCAAATGCATGCAAATACTCACCATCATCTGCACACTTCCTGTGTATTTCAGGTTGTTGGTCTCGTTGCAAAATTTCACTTTTCTCAACTGTGATAAGAAATTGAATATAAAAAAAAATTAACCAAATACAAAGACATTTTGAAAGATTATGCAGCAGAGAAAAAAATACTTCTGTATTGCATGGAATAAAGGAATGTTTACCTTCTCCCTCTCTTGTGTCTTCATTTGTTTCAACTTGAACAAAATTGTCTGCAACTCCTGCAAAGAAAAGGTTTGAAATAAAATGGGGAAACTCACTACATACACACTGTACATGCACAATATGTATTCCAAAATTCTACATGCAAATTATAGGCACAAACTCACCATTCTCTTCAATGCTTTGTTCCTTATCACTCTGATAACAATCAATTTGGCCACAGCATTCTGTCGAGAAGAAAAATTTCAAATTATATAAAATTAATATACTCACTACATTTACACACACAAATGAAACAAGTATGCTTCTGCATGGAGCAAGAATACTCTACATGTGTTGAACAAAATAAAGATAGCCCCACTAGTTGATAACTCACCTTTCTCTTTTATCTGTCCCTGCTTCTTTGATCGTCTTGTCAAATGCTTCAGGTGACCTGGTTCTGCTGCAAAAGGTAATTGAACATGAAGCATGGATACTCACTACATGTGTACATGCTTGGTAAAAACAAATAGCATGCACAAGCATTTCCAAATGCATGCAAATACTCACCATCATCTGCACACTTCCTGTGTATTTCAGGTTGTTGGTCTCGTTGCAAAATTTCACTTTCCTCAACTGTGATAAGAAATTTAATAATTATGAAAGAAGAAATCGTAACCAAATACAAAGACATTTTGAAAGATTATGCAGCAGAGAAGAAAATATCTCTGTATTGCATGGAATAAAGGAATGTTTACCTTCTCCCTCTTTTGTGTCTTCATTTGTTTCAACTTGAACAAAATTGTCTGCAACTGCTGCAAAGAAAAGGTTTGAAATAAAATGGGGAAACTCACTACATACACACTGTACATGCACAATATGTATTCCAAAATTCTACACGCAAATTATAGGCACAAACTCACCATTCTCTTCAATGCTTTGTTCCTTATCACTCTGATAACAATCAATCTGGCCACAGCATTCTGTCGAGAAGAAAAATTTCAAATTATATAAAATTAATATACTCACTACATTTACACACACAAATGAAACAAGTATGCTTCTGCATGGAGCAAGAATACTCTACATGTGTTCAACAAAACAAAGATAGCCCCACTAGTTGATAACTCACCTTTCTCTTTTATCTGTCCCTGCTTCTTTGATCGTCTTGTCAAATGCTTCAGGTGACCTGGTTCTGCTGCAAAAGGTAATTGAACATGAAGCATGGATACTCACTACATGTGTACGTGCATGCTTGGTAAAAACAAACAGCATGCACAAGCATTTCCAAATGCATGCAAATACTCACCATCATCTGCACACTTCCTGTGTATTTCAGGTTGTTGGTCTCGTTGCAAAATTTCACTTTCCTCAACTGTGATAAGAAATTTAATAATTATGAAAGAAGAAATCGTAACCAAATACAAAGACATTTTGAAAGATTATGCAGCAGAGAAGAAAATACTTCTGTATTGTATGGAATTATTATAAAGGAATGTTTACCTTCTCCCTCTTTTGTGTCTTCATTTGTTTCAACTTGAACAAAATTGTCTGCAACTCCTGCAAAGAAAAGGTTTGAAATAAAATGGGGAAACTCACTACATACACACTGTACATGCACAATATGTATTCCAAAATTCTACATGCAAATTATAGGCACAAACTCACCATTCTCTTCAATGCTTTGTTCCTTATCACTCTGATAACAATCAATCTGGCCACAGCATTCTGTCGAGAAGAAAAATCTCAAATTATATAAAATTAATATACTCACTACATTTACACACACAAATGAAATAAGTATGCTTCTGCATGGAGCAAGAATACTCTGCATGTGTTCAACAAAACAAAGATATCCCCACTAGTTGATAACTCACCTTTCTCTTTTATCTGTCCCTGCTTCTTTAATGGTCTTGTCAAATGCTTCAGGTGACCTGGTTCTGCTGCAAAGGTAATTGAACATGAAGCATGGATACTCACTACATGTGTACACTCAGAACAAATTCTGTATAAGCATTAAATCCTCACCGTTATCTGCAATTTTCCTCTTTCTGTTGGAAATTCTTTTGACCACTCCAATATGTTCACCTTCAGGATGTCTTTGTATCTGTTTTTGATCACTTGCTTCTGTTACAAACAAAACTTTATCATGAGTTTGAAGAGAGAAAATGGGAACTCACTACATACACACTGTGCATGCACAATATGTATTCCAAATTAATTTCTATATGTAAACCATAGGTACAAACTCACCATTTTCCTCATTGCTGTTTTTTTTCCACTTTTCTTTTCATTCATACAAGAACTAATCCTGTCACATTGTTCTGCTGAGAAAATAAATACCAAGTGAATCACAATTACTCACTACATTTCTCGATTTGCACTTGGAAAATAAGTCTACATAGATAGTTAAGTCAATTACAATTCTCTCTTTTTTTTAAAAAGTAATTGAGAAAGTACAGGTATCTTAAAAGGTAGGGTTCAATCATCACACTTTAAAATATTAATAGCAACTTGTTAAAATGAAAAATTAATTCTTTCTGAACTAAATATTTAAACATTAGAAATTTACATTGCAACATGTAAGTTTAAATTTGAAGAGAAATGCAAACTTAATATTCATTAAATTAATTTGAATAAAGAAAAGTTATTTCAACAATTGATCCTCTGCAATTTTTATTAACTCTTAAAAAATTTTTGCTCAGAACTTTATTTTTCAGATATTTTCATTTATTTTTCAATTATAATGCAGATGGAAAATTTGCCATAATTTTTTTAAAATAGCTGATACCATACACAAATTTATATGTATAGTATACACTGTGTATATATAGCCTATGAAGAACATTAGATGTCATAATTAGGATGATAAGAATTCTATAAGCTGAGGATCATAGAACGTTTCTCAAGAAATGGAACGTACTGTGAAATCATTTTTATTCCTGGGGGTCAATGTTCGTGGGTAGCCAAAATTTTTCTGGTAGGCAGGGGACGTACTTTCGTTGGTAGCAAGTTTGGGATAATTTTAATAAATATTAATCAAATGCTTGTAAATATGTTCATGAGGATGTAAATTCGTAGGCAAGGTTTACTCATAAAAGCCACAAACATTGGTCCCCCACGAACAATGATGATTCCACAGTATTGGAATTTTAAAATTCTAAATATAAATTGTTACAATGAAAAGTCAATGCTCAAAAATATTACTATGCAGATGATTAAAATTATTTCATGCAGCATACCCTGTAAAATATTATACACTCAGTGTTAAATTAAATGAAAGTTCATGCATGCATATTGTCATTGTAGAAAAAATAGATTCTCACATATCAAACTATATACTGTACATAAAATTATTCCTTTTCCCATTATTTTATAACACAACAAAACATTCCCAACAAATAATATGGTTAATTTTCAACATACTTGTCGCCAAGGTAAGTTACTTTCCCCATAGTCATATCTCAGCTCTTCCCCTTTTAATATGTCTCTATTGGCAAATAAGCAGAGTCTTGGGTGATTTTCCACCATTACAAGCTTCATTACACAGTTGTTTAAATTGTCACCAATTTCAGCATCATTTATATATTTGCCTATTCTGTCTGTATCTGTTGCATCAATACTTTGAAAAAAAAAGTAACATAAATTTGAAATTAAAAACAGAGAAGTCAAGAAAACATTCTTTCATGACATTATAGGTATCATGCATAGCTAAATGACATTGATATTAATAATTAACTAATGGCAATACATCCTAAATAAAGATTGATAAAATTAAGTTAGGCAAAATATTAAAGTAATATGATATAACTCACCATTTAAGGCCATTCCACTTAAAGTAGAAGATGTAGCCTTGTTTTATTTTACGATTTTTGTCTCTCTTATCAGCTTCTTTAGGAGAAATTCTTTCACCAACATACTCTGTCAAAAAGCTGCCCTTCATAAAGCTTTCTTTTGCAAAAACGCCATACCCTTAACACAGAAAAAGTAAAAAACAGATAAATTACTTACATGGTATATTAAAAATACCAAGGTAATACATGTATCCAAAACTTATAGTTGAGTATTATAAATGTATGTATACTTATCAAGTCCCCATAAAAACAAATGCTCCTTTATCTTAAATCAGCTAGTCTATCAAATATACAGGTAGATAAAATGTATAATGCATTCATCACCCTTAAACATACCAATTTCATGACTTCCTGGTACAATTTCTACTCTTTTTTAGCCAATCAATGTAAACAACAATACTTAAAATTAGCATCTGAGTGTCAGGAGTCTGTGCTACTGAGTTTAACAAACAAATCTCTTTATACATGTGTTATGAACAATTTCTTACAGCAACTACTGTATAGGGCTGGGACGATACTGTATTTAGCCGATTCATACATATCACGATACTTGAGATGCGATACGATACATATCACGATACATTGCAACTAAATGAAAACATAAATAAGGGGTTAAAATTTATTGACTCTGTCGATGTATTACCGCATGTCCAAAGTTATTTTAAAATATTTAAAATGAGTGTTGCACAATTTACAAATTACTTCAGTCTTGTATTTACTACTTTTTCATAAATAAGTAATCCGAAAGTTTTCCACACTCCAGATTTAGCTCCTTAGAAGTTTTGACAACTTTACGAGGTTTTCCGCCATCTTTATACTTTCATATTAGACGCGCGGACTAAAAATAGCCGATAAATGAAGCTCGGATATATTTGGATAATAAAAAAAAGTTCCCTGAGGTATCGTTGTATTAATGGTAAATGTATCGATCCAAATATTGCCAAAATAAATACCCCGATGCACCGGTGCAAAGGTGGATCGTCCCATCCCTACTACTGTAGATTTCTAATAAAAAGCGAGGAAATTAATATCCATCACTGGATGAAATATCTGGTTTCAGCACTGCGGAAACCCTTTGGAAACTTTGCGGAAACTTAAGGTTACTTTAAGTTTCCGACAGGTTTCAGCACGGAAACTTCAAGTTTCATTAAGTTTCCGCAGTGCTGAAACTTAGGCTGTCCACGAATCCAAATGGTTTCCGCAACGGAAACTTACTGAATCTTGAAGTTTCTGCATAGTTTCACCCTCCATATACGATTGGGATACATATTGTTTACAAAGGGTTTCCGCAACGGAAACTTGCTGAAACATGAAGTTTCTGCACAGTTTCAACCTCCATATACGATTGGGATACATATTGTTTACAAAGGGTTTCCGCAACTGAAACTTACTGAAACTTTATTATTTTTTTTTTTTTTGCTTTCACAAAAACTCAGCAAGGTTTCTACTATATGTAAAAACAACACAATTTCAAACAGTTCCAAATTTATTTTGTTCACAGAACTGAAATTGTTTCCAATTATAATAAATAAAATACAGCCAAGATACAATAATGGAGAAACATCCATATGGCAATTCCCTTATCAGGGACTTTCATTTTAAAAATGATAAAATTGCACAACACAAAAACTTCCAATAAAAATTTTTACATTTGTACATGTTTTCTTCTGGATCAAATGCATATCAAACTTCCCTTTAAAAATGCAAAAAGATCTTACTTTTTAAAAAATATGAATGCAATTTACAAAATAACTGCATGTACATAAATAAACAAAAAAAAAATCACTGTTACATGAACATGATACACTTGTATTAATTTGTTTTGAACTACAATAATATGTACAACATAAAATATTTTTGAAAAGGCTAAAGTGTCCATCTTTTGTAAAAAACATAAACTACAAGGTAGTAATTGAATATAGAGGTATGACCAAGATTTGATTTGAATATGTATGTCCATAAATTCCAAAATGAGGTCAAAGTGACCTACTTTCGAGTTTGGATAAACCTTTTCTTTGTTAGTTATATAATCTAATGTCTTACATTAGAACAGGATTTGACAGCATTTATTAGATAATCCATAAAGTCCAAAGTGAACTTCTCAGTCCCCCCCCCCTGATGTATCAACTGATCAGATTTGAATGTCCTAATCTTATCAGTATTTAAGAGATGACCCAGAGGGAGATATGAAAAGCTAAACAATGGAGCAGTCTGTCAAATCATGTGCAAAAATATGATGTACACATTTAAAATAATTATGCAACACACTTCATTCCTGATGAATATCGTTCTTTACACACGGTTTACCTTCCTACATTTTACTTTTTAACCTACATTGATATTTTTAAATCCAAGTAATATATACATTGTTTATATATGCCAAGTGTTACTACATGTACATGTACTTGTTTTTTGTAGCATGAATGTATAAAATACAAACTGTCACACAGATCATTCACTTTACAATTCTCATCAATACCAGTATTTTACTTATGTTATAAAAGCTAATTCCAATACTAGTTACATAACACAGATAAAAAAAAAATCCACATGGAAACAACTTTCCATGCAAGTACATGTACTTTTGTTATATAAAAATTGTAATACATGGGGTATATGTTGTCTTTATATATTTTCATATCCGACATAATTAAATAGTGTTTGGTGTATTTGATCATTCTTTGACACATGCATTCATCTCCTAATGCAGTGTTTTTACATGTATTTAAGATTGGTTTCATAATTTTTTCATATATTGCTGCATATAAGAAATAAG
Organism: Magallana ariakensis; assembly: GCA_020458035.1. Taxonomy (NCBI): domain Eukaryota; kingdom Metazoa; phylum Mollusca; class Bivalvia; order Ostreida; family Ostreidae; genus Magallana; species Magallana ariakensis. The sequence goes on from CM035811.1 coordinate 72,176,993, forward strand.
CTATCAATAAATGTTTAATCAAAGAAAATGAAAGAAAACAAAATGTACTTCACACTTAGATATATATATATCTGATTTAGGAATAGATTTATATTATGATTTTTCAGACAACCTGTTGAACGGTTGGTTAGTATAAATAGATATGTCTTTTCAGTTCTCTATTTAAAAAGTTACACATCATACTGGCAAAAAAAAAATAACATTCGGGGTTGTGTTTGGATTGTGAAAAAATATATGAATCAACTAATAGGTATCAACAACATCATTAACAATACATGTATATTAGGCCATTCCAAGTTTTTTCTATGTTTAGCGTCCGCGGACGGATTGGTTTTGAGATGTTAAAATAAAAAAAAAACCACAATAATTTTTTATAAAATTAAATCACTTTTTCATATGTCGGGCTTGGGGTCGCATTTTTAAATCGAATCGGAAATCAAATATTCATAATAACAACATTCAAAATGGAAACCATAGTGGTTATTTATTATTTTTGTATTTTTGTTACAAAATGAAGAAAATGCTAAAAAATATATTATAAATTTTTTTTTGTTGAACCTTAAAAGTTGTGTGTTTTTTCTAAGGTTTGTGGTTTTTTTTCTGATAGAAAGATAGGTTTTTGAGTTTTGGGTGGACGCTAAACAAAGAAAAAACTTGCAATGGCCTTATCAACCTGGAGGTGGAAGGATAAATGTTACCTGGAGTCTAATATTTTATGCAATATTTGCAAATATAACAAATTATTTAAGAAAATGAAAGTTAATATCAAAGTCTAATCAATCATTTGATTAGTCAAAACCATGTGATTTTCTAAGATTTTAGCTTACAGACAGACATTGTAATTTACTGGTATTTGATCATATAAAAAAGTTCTTTTATAGTTTATAAGTTTTTTGAAATGGGAATACTTTACAGCTACAAAGTCTTGTTCTGCAGACTGAGGTTTAGTCAGGTTGTAGAGATGTGTCCATTAAAATCAATGAGGAGTGTCCTTGGCTGTTGTTGATGTAACCTGAGTCGTAGTTTATGGAAATAGGCCTTTTGGGGGGATTTTCGAGCATTCTCCAAGCTTGTGAAGCACTAGCATAAGATCACATTGACATGGTTACAGCAGACTTGGTAGTTCTGGACAGTGGTAGCATTAAAATTCTTCTTCTTGCGATGAACTTGTTCCTTTCACTGGACTGTACTTTATGTCTGTTCTTTTTATCTTAAACAAGAATGATAAAGTTTCATTTACATTTTTAAACAATAAACATTCAGTCTAAAAGCATAAAATTTATTCTGAATATAGAAGAAGCTAGTATTTGGTCGAAAATGTTTCATTTTATGTTTGAAACTATGTTATTTTCATTTTGATTCAATAAATGTTTGTTGAACAATGGAAAAACTAATCATCAATAAGTGTGTTTCACCACCCCCCCCCCCCCCCCATCAACCTCCTTTTCCAAAACTTAGACCTGGATTTCCCCCAAATTACTACAGTAAAGTTATAAACATTCAACACATGTATAAGTTAATGGTGAAAATAATCAATTTCAAAGCAATACCTTGAGTTCACATCGTCCAGCTGGTCAAAACATTCACCGAAGAGAAGATGCAACTAATCACCGGAAACATTGACTTTGTATGCTGTCAATGCTGAAAAAAAGACAAACGTGAAAGATTTCATTTTCCGGATTTAATAAATAATAATTTTTTTTACTTACGTACGTTACATTTAGAGTTTGTAAATTGTGTAATGTGTGAAAAAGATTCATTGTTCGTCTTGTTTACCAACCAAGCATCCATATATTCCAGGGACGTTTATATATACGTATACCCTGGATATTCTAAGAAACTTTATCTTGAGTATCATGCATATAAACTTGGTTGATGGTTAACTTGGTGAAAACGTATATTTTAAAGAGATACGGTAATAAAAATTAAAATGCCGAACCAAGTTTGAAAAAAATGACGCCATTTTGATTTGATTGCGCGAGATCTCGTTTACAAATGAGAGACAATTAAGAGCCTTGAAAATGTTATTGGGAGTATCTATATTGTGATTTAAGTACCTTGATACAAGTTCTTCGTTCCTGTATTATCTTCTTGTTGTAGAGGCTATTCATGTTTCTCAATTCTTCATTTTACATCAGCACCTTCTTGTCCATTTCAACCTTCGCTCAGGATTATAAAGTGCGCCAATACTGACCAATCAGAACCCGCTAAATCTTGGAGAAGTGCATCATGGGATAGTTTAAAATAAATAATGTTTAATCAATATTATCACTTTTTACTGAGTAGAATACTTTTTACATATATTTATTTTAAATAGGAACTGTTAGAGTCAATATTTCCTGGTTAAATACGACAAATTATTGGGGTGGTTTTGTTACAGTTGTAACACGTGATTAACAAAAAAATGGCCGACCGTTTGTTTACAAATGTTTTATGTAATTAAACATGCTAAAATAATTCTAATGAGCCATATGTTTCAGATTTTGTCTTTATAACTATTATTTATTTACATGTTCTGATGATTTTGCCAAACTTAATATGATAGAGCCATATATAGTTAACTGACAAGGTAATCTTGACTTGTCCAATTTTCACCGCAATCCTAAGCACGGTCATTGTCTTATTCAAAATATAGAGGTGTGAAAATATTATGTTCAACACAGAGCAGGTTCCGCATGAATACACAGAAATCACAAGTATAATTAGATGCCGATCAATTAACGGGGGTCTTGACTGTGGGCTGGTTAACAGGGTTCACCCGTACGGTCAATTTACAACTATACGATGAATTGAAGGCAATTATTTTACAGTTACACATGTGCACTGCTTGGTCATACGATGAACAGTACGTTAAAAATACTTATAAAATACAAAAGCATTAAACATTAAACAAGCCGGGAAGTAAGACGTACATGTGTGACTGATATATAAACAAATATAAAATTGTCAATAACAGATTATGTTGCAAACCATTACGTCAATGGATTTTGACAAATTTTATTGGAACTTGACCCGTACATATGAATAAAATAAGTATTTTAAATTCATAACTTTACATGTTATAGGTTTAAGAAGTATTAATTGACATAGACAGGAGCTGTTCTGTGCTAAAAGTGTTTGGTATACTTTCTATATCAAATGTATACGAATGAATCATCAAATTAAAAAAATGGGATTGAAATCACCCGCACTACATGACTAGTGCTGGATTTTAAACTGATTTTGTAATATAACGTATAACATCAGTGAAATTATAATTAATGCTTATTATATCTTATTACAGAAACATGTGCTTGTTTCATAAACATATATCAATGATTGTGTTAACCGTAGTACAGAAAGTAAATACATTAAGTATAGAAATACACGAATCATGATACAGTCACACATACATGTATATACATGTAGTAAAGTCTAAAATGCATGTAAATAAACAATTATTATATTAGGAACAAACTCTAAGTGGTTTTTACTTAATATCATTATCAACTGTAGACATAAAATGTTTTTTTTGTGTACATGTATTGGTGTGATATTTTTAAAAAAATGAATTAACTTTAAACTTCAGGTTGTACGATTATTTGGTATGGTTTGTAATAATGTAGCATTTACAACGACTTTACCTTAAGTTGATAATTAAAGGATTTAAGAAGGAGTCTTACAAAATAGGTATATTAAGTAAATGAGTGTAAGTAAAATACTTCATCATACAATGTATCCAATATACAACTAGCTAGAGATTTATTTTACTAATTAATTATAATTTACTAATTAGTTTTACTAACTCTGATACACACATATTGAAAAACAAATCCCTGCCGGGCTACAGTTATAAACTCATGCTTAGTACCGTGTATATGTTATGTAACAGTCTTTTGTTCACTCCTGACAGAAAAACCCTGCAATCCACACAGAATATACAGGAAAATCACAAAGAGGAGTTCACCTGGACAAAGAATGTATACACATGTATACACGTGCCCGAGTACCTAAGATTAATGATTTCATCATTAAACAAGATCAGACATCAGTTTTTCTTTTCACATTCAATTAATTACTTAGTAAATTTGTTAATCGCCTTATTTTCCACATTTAATGATAGTAACATGTATACATATAGTTTCAGTCACGCTGAAACCTACAATAACTGTACATATAAGCATGTGCGGCTTCATGATCATTAGGCTAGAATTAAACCTGTTGAAAATAATTGATATCACTTTTAAACTCAAATCAATTTTTGTAATAGTTTCAGCAATGCGTAAACCATTTGGAATCTTAACTTAAGGTTTCCGCATGCTGAAACCTAGCGGAAATGTGATGAAACTGATTGATATTTCCATAATAATTTACACAACTTTTCATACATTTCAGTATTGGTTTCCGCATTGCGGAAACCATCAGTAATCTTAGACTTAAGTTTCTGCTGACTGAAACCTAACGGATACTTGCTGAATCGATATAATGGTTTCCGCATTGCGGAAACTATACATGAAACTTCAACTTCAAGTTTCAGCAAGGTTTCCATATAGTTTCAGTTTTGCTGAAACTGGATTTTTCATCCAGTGCATGTAAAATCACAAGAAGCACATCTTGCAAATTTTAAAAATCTTGCTTTGATTTAAAGTATTTAGTAATAAAATTATCAAAAAATAAATATTGGTCACTTTCCATAAAAAGATTGTATCATTTTTTATCAGGTGTAACTCACCAATGCTGCTGTTGATAAATTTTACTTCTAAATCATCCTTATCTAGTCCAGCACGGCACATCATTTCTGCCTCGGCTTTTGGGCTCATCCGTTGTTTCTAGTACATATGAGGTATATTTCATGTTACAAATAAAAGATTTCTGAAAATGTTTTTAAAAAAATAGTCTTATTTGTTTAAGCTGAATTACCTTTAGACTCTGAATTCTTGCATCCAAGCTTCTTTTCAACTGATAGATGTAAATGGAAAAAAATGTATCTTTGATTTACTAATTACATATACATTGTAGTGTCATACTTGATTTTATGGTCTTTAATGATTTTTTTAAACAATGCTCTCTATATCAAAATTTATCTTTAATTAATTACCTGACCAATTTTTCTTTTCACGATAAAGCACTGAAAACCGCTAATTGCTATTTAGCATTGATACTAATTGTTTTCAATTGTTTTTTGCCCTTCAATGTCACAAGCATTAACTTCTTTATTTTGTGGGAGAGCATAATCTACCCTATGATCACTGGTGCAGTTGCTCTTAGAGGATTGTAAAGAAAGAAGAAACAAAATAATTTACTTTTATATTTTGTGAACATGATGAATTATTAAACAATTTGAAGTTAAATTGACTGCTAACTCTGATAGAATGTCATCTTTGCAAGCCAAGGGTGAGGATCCACAGTGTTTCTCTATTCAGAATAGAGAAACACCGTGGACCATCACCCTTGGCTTGCGAAGATGATATAATGTGGGCAAAATTCAACTTTCACTGGGCAAAATTCAACTTTTACTTAGGCAAAATTCAACTTTCACTTACAGCTATTTTACCCCTGGAGTATGCTGCCATCCTTTTAGTTAAATGAGCTGCAGAGAAAAGAATCAAGAAAGAGTCAAACCTACATGTTACAGAGCATAATGAGTTGGACTGACCATTTCTGAAATTTAATTACTTCATAAGTTATAAACACCATGAGGTATACGACAAATTCAGAACAACACGAAACATCCTGCGCATCAAGCATACTAGTTTAATGGTAACACGTATATATAAGAAATAAGATCTTTTCCATACTGAATAATTTATATTAAATAGAAAATTTGTAAACTTATGAAATACAGAAAAGATGAAGATATATAAGCATTGAAAGAAGAAATAAAAAACTCCAGTCTCGGAATCACATACTTTTCTTCGGCTATTTCAAACCACACAACTTTAACATTTTACGTATAAAACATGACCTCATAATTAAGATGGAAAATGCAATGTTTTGTTTAACTTTTGCCTATAATTTGAGTAGGCAGGCCGATCCTTAAATTCTGTCTTTGTTCCAAACAAAAAAAATCTGCCCATGATTGTGTCTGTCATTTCTGTGCATATAAACTCACTGTAACCAGAGACATAAATTTAGCAAAAAATATAATAGGGTCTAAATTTGTTATCATTTTTATTATTAAAATTTAAACATAGTTTGTCAATCCTGACTGTAAAATAAATTGTTAATTATGTCTCTGCTGTAATAGATACAAATATAAATAACTTGGTTGGTATATATAGTCAGCATGTTCTGTCGGTTATGAACTGAACCATAAAATACTTTCAACATCAGGTATCTGGTCTACTCTGGCAAAACAAGTTGGATTTCAAAATACAACCTGCGTATATTTAATATAGCATATTTTCAGCCCTTACAATTCGGTACCCACTGTGAGTCAAAACACATCTGAACGCACAGTTCAATCTCAAAATGATTTAAATTTCTCCGAACGAGTCTGCTTCATAACTAACATTGCTTTCATAATGGCTTAAAAAGGAAGAAACTTACGCTGTTTCTCAGACGTGGCGAAAGCATTTTCAGGTTGAAGTCAAGGACGTGTCATGAAAAAGGTCAGATCGTTCTCTTAATGATTCGACCCGTAAATAAAAAGACAATTCGTACATTATCATTAACACATCGCGAGATCAGTGGATCAATGCTTTTCATCGGATGAACCCCGGAAAATTGAAAGTTAAATCCTCATCGTAAAATTACCGAAATAAGTCCCCAACCCCCTCCCCCTAACAACCACATGTATACAGTGAGTGATCATTAAATTTATATACAGACTCTATTTGCAATTTACATCTACGTGTATTAGGCGTCGGCACCGATTTTTTGTTGGATATACCTCTCAAGCACGTAGCATTAGGAAGGTGCCAGCCCCCCCCCCCCCCCCCCACAAACACACAAAATTTCGGGCAGCAAAGATTAAAACATTATTTCTCTTAAATTTATACAAATAAAAGAATTAAAGTATATCACGAAGCTGCCCACCACCCCAGCATATAACATGTAAATAACTGAAATGAAAATAAGGAAATTAAGAGTGACACTGAAAATTGCAGTTACATGTATAGGTATACTTCGCCTACCCTCCCCCTTCCACAGAATAGGAATCTATTATTTTTTGACTTTTTTTTTAACCTGTTAAGAATTTTTAGGAGGTATAGGTATACTACGCCTTCTAATGGGAGGCTCAACCGAGTATCACAGACGGAAACCCAACCGTAAATATTTGGTTTTCTATTGTACGATTTACACAAAAAAAATATTTGTGGCCTGGATTTTCTATATCTGAACCGCTTAACTTGAGATTAACACGATTGCATCGGTATGTTGTGAAAACACGGGGTCTTTCTCTGATTTAACTAAAGTTTAATTAAGGGTTAGAATCTTCTTAACGAGCTTTTAAAAAAATATTAATTACACCCGCTTCAACCACAGTTTTTCTGGACAAAACAGCATCCTCCACATAAGATTTCAATTTTTTTTATTGAATTTATTTATTTATTTATTTATTTTTTAGTTAAAATTTAATCAATCTGACAAATTAGGAAGAATATTTTTTTTAACAATTAACTTTGTTTGCCGTTTAATTTTTGGTACCTTAACAAAATATTGTTTTCCTAATTCCTGTAAAAAAAAAGTGTTGAAGAAGCTAGATTTGTTGCGTGTTTAACATTTAAAAAAAATTGTAAGTTTCCCAATCAGTGGACTTGTAATTGATGTGTGTATCTGATGAGATTGAAAACGAAACTTATTATCTTCCCCATTATACTCCAGAAATAAAACTTTTCTTGGCTATTTTTTAATCAAATAACAACATATGAAATAAGGTTTTCTGCGTTCGATACAAGATTGCATTGTATACAAAATTTGATTCATTGTTTCATATAATTTTATTTTAAATACATTAATCATAAAAATGTTAAAGTCGACGGGGTTGTTTTTGTTTGGTAAATACATTTATTTGAAAAAGTAAAGACATGATAGGTATTTTAAGGTAGTAACAAATTGTACGGTGTTTGTATATGAATATGTTTTGTTGAAAAATACTCCGAAGTTGGGTTTCGGGGTTGAGAATCTCTTCTAAAAAAGAAGCACAATACACAGGGTTTGATCTTTTCTCCTTTTAGTAATATTGTAAGAAATCAATACCGGTATCTAATGTTAATGAGTAAGGAAAATGCAATATTCGACTGTTATACAGACGGTTGTTCGTCTTCTTCTCTTTGCTTTTAATTTACGAAAGGGTGATGTTGCTCTACTGAATTATGATAATATGAGGAAGTTCGAACTACCAACACGTTACATGTACTTCAATTTAAGAGAGGAAGGCGAGTTACTTTACTAAGAAGAATATATATGTATATAGAATCGTGTATTATTTCTACAAATTAATGAAAACTGAAAATATTCTACATTTATCAACAGTTTTGATAAACTCCGATAGTACATCATAGAGAAAATTCGAACGTTTGCAAATTTGAGATACATGTATATTTTTTTTTCAAATAAAACAAATGTGATGTCATTAATATTAATTATGCACATTTAAGTATAGCGTGATAAACAATTTCATAAATATTAGTAGGCATCCTAGCTCAATGATAAATCTAGATATACGTTTACAGCTAACTTCAAGATCAGATTGAGGAAATCTGGGTTTTTTTTCTTTACACAACAAAGTAATATCGCTATACCAGATGTTAATGATTAATACAAGTAATTATACAATTAAAAATATTTAAATTGTCAAAAGATTTATAATTCTCAGAAGTTTTAACAATAAACACTTACATCTTCATGTCCATCCATTTGACCTTGTTTTAAAAGGAAGTTGAATTTTGCGCATGCGCGAATATGATCCAGGGGAAAGTGTGTAACTACCAAATTCTAGCACGGTAAGTGTGTAACAAAAATCATGTGTAAACCGGAAATTCACACTATGCAATTTTTTGTATTTTCTGGATAAACCACGTCGAAAAACTCCGAATAACGGCGTTTTAAAACTCACTACTCGGGTTTGTGTAGTGAGTTTTGAAAATGTAGTAGGTCGCACGTGTGTAACCTAGTACATGTAGTGAGTACCGGGGTTCTGCAAACGCACACACACACACACACACACACACACACACACACACACACACACAGAGAGAGAGAGAGAGAGAGAGAGAGAGAGAGAGAGAGAGAGAGAGAGAGAGAGAGAGGGGGGTGGGAGTTATTTTACACCATATCAATTGATCAAAGAATTTAATGAAGTTACAGTTATCAAAGGAGAGGATGTTCACATTTTTTTTTCACTCGGTCAGTGGTTATATAATAGCTACTGTACACAGCCCTTCTTGACAATTTGCAGATCACGGTAGCGAGGTAGGGAAAATGAGATCACAGAAACGCGTGTACAGGTATATACACACACTTCCTAAGATCTGAATAGTCTGTCAATGATTATATAATTATCGCTACTGTAGACAGCCCTTCTTGGCAATTTACAGTGCACGGTGGCGAGGTTGGGAACAATGAGGTGACAGACACACGTGTACTTGTATATACATACACTTCTTAAGATCTGAATGCTCGGTAATGCTAAACAATTATGCAATATGTTGTTTAAACGCCGCTAATACTTTCTTTCTCAGTCTGTCAAGTAAAGAAAACAGAAATTTAAAATTTTGATTTATCAGTTCTAAGAATACCAAAAGTAAAAGGATAGAGCTTAAAATTCGGAACATCATTTGACACAGTCATATGAATTAAACCGTATTGCTCTCATATTTTTCAATTTTCAAATTCAGAATTAAAAAAAATGTAAGATCTTTTTTTCTAATCTAAAACCCGGAACATTGTTTTAAGATCATGCATGCGTGTCTTTATATTACCCGTTACCGGTATTTGTATACATGTATTAGATTTTTCATGAACTGTATCATTTCTTTATATGTATGAAGGCAATTCTATACAACAATGCATATGAATTACTAAACTGGACAATGCACCCACATAAAAGTTAAAAGTGTCAAAGGACCGGACTATTTCCCCCTCCTAAAAATCAACTCTCTCTCTCTCTCTCATAATTTATCAGGGGGAAAAAACTAATGGTTGACAACAGAAATCATCGATTGCGATTTACATGACTTAGATATTAAAACTAATTAACTTCCTGCTAAATAGAATCAACATGCATTTCATTTGGACCATGTTATTCTATGCATCATTACACCAGACAAAACAGTCAAAATATAGGTGATTATGTGCACGTGCTAATCATGTTGTGTTATTAAGCGGTTTAACTCAGACAGGCTACATGGCAGAGAACGTTGTAGATTTCCCGCACTCATCTTCCACTTATATGTATATTATTTATATAAATTACGAAACACGGTCATGGAATAAAATAAGCGGTTTATCGGTAGATATTTATCTTGATATGTGTCAATGTTGAGTCAGAATTATTCACGTTTGTAACAATATTGACCTATATGAAACCATGAATGCTTTTCTTGCTTTATATTTCCATATGTATCAGAAACTGATAAAAATATATACCGCTATTTAAGAAAACCCGAGAACATAATTAAAAACATTTTTTTTTTACTTTAGCAAGCAGTTAAAGACCGTACAGGGGATGTCAGAGGCATGCACACGGACTTACAGTGGGTGACAGGGGCGTACAGGGGATGACAGGGGCTTACAGTGGCACACAGGGGATGTGTACAGTGGCTGACAGGGGATTACAGGGTGTACAGGGTTGTGAACAGGGGATGACAGGGAAAACACAGGGAAAGACAGGGGATTTTCATACGGACAGGGGTTTTCAAAGCCAGTAGTGTTAGACCCTGGGTAACGATTTAGCAGTTTTGAACAATTAGATAATGAGCCTTCGAATGGTTTTACTAGTACACAATAACTTTCACGGTCATTCATAGCCCGTGCTATGGATATTGTTGTCACCTGACTAGGTGACAATAATAACAACCAATAGATGTAAAGAATAAACAAACACTACCACGTGTTTAGTAACATTAATAAATACATTTATGTTCTTATTCGTTTCACTCAAACGAACATAAAATAGTTATGAAATAAACACAAACTCGTGAGTAGGACGTGAAGCGCTCTTAAAGTGCAGTTTTAATTAATTCGAAGATAAAGAAGATAAGAAACTCGCTAAATGCCAAGATTTTTTGTGACTGAAAGTTTTTCTGATAAATTTTCTTTGACATAGCCATCTTTTGCCCTATCCGACCGCAACCGCCTATGCTTTTTAAACAGTCTATCACAAACCCCTGCGGCTGCTGCAGAAGTAGCACCGCCCGATCTTAAACTATGTACACTGAATTTTGACTTGTCTAAACCAATCTTTTCAAAGGCGTCCAATATTATCTCCCTTGCTCTTGTATATGAAATCGGACGATTATCTGCTCTAAGTCTATAAGAATTAGATTTTTTACAAAAAGACACCGATCTTAACAAGTATAGAGAAGAATGCATGTTAGCATTTGACAATTTTAAGAACTTTTCTAAGATATTTACAGGACATGTGTCACAGAATGTTCTAGCTATACAAACTTTTTGACCAGTTTTATACACATCTGTCTTGCTTTTAACAATGTTAATTTCCACACAATTATCCTGTAAACAAATATCTAAATAACGAATATTTACTATTTCTGAGAATCTCAGGAACCCAGCAAAACCTAAACAACACATACACAACGTTCTCAAATGATAGAAATTGTCGTCCTTTCCAAATGTAGAAACCAGGGCTTTCAAATGTTCTGGCTTAATGGGTTCTTTTTTGGTCACAGGTTTTGATGTTTCTCTGATTGCCCCCTCCTTAATATTTTTGACGAGGACAGAATCACATGGATCTACATAGCCTGCTAGGCTATGTGCCCAGCTAATAGCATGTGCAGCTGAATGAATTTTTCCCGATGATTTGTATTGCTTTGCCAAATGAATGATATACAATGCAACGTTGGTTTCCGAAGCAGGAAGAGGAGTAATCACAGGGTTAAAGCTGTTACACCATTTGCAAAAGGTGTTAAAAGCGTACCTGTATTGTTTTGCTGTGTTGTCGGCCTTGGATGTTATACAATATCGAGGTAGTTCTGATGCGAGTTCCTCAAGACGGTGATCTTTGCTTTCGTTGTTAAAGCCCATCCACCTGCTCGCTTTAAATATATCTGAAAAATGTGTTTATTCAAACAAAACATCGATATCTTCTTCATTCCAAATTACAATATTTGTGGTGTCAGGACCTTCATCATCTGCAATACACCCTCTGATGTATCAGGACCAATATTCAACTGCAATACATCAACCGTTCGTATTCGCCACATATAAGCAAGTACCATTATTAATTAGATGTACCAGGACCCATGTCATCTGCAATACACCTTCATTCATTACAAATTAGTAGCATCCAATCGTACCACAAGTATTCTAGAACCGAAAAATATAGAACCAAATAAGCAGTTTTTGTTCTGACCTTGAATGAGTATCTCCTTTGTATCTTTAAACAATAACACGTCTTTCACATAAGTCTTATAATATAAATTTTCATCAAATAACATTGGCCAAAAAACAGCAGACGGTCAGTTTGGTACTACAAAAACACCGTAGGCCTTACAATTTAGTAAATGTTTTATGGAAGAGACTATTAAATGAATGGGAGGAACTAGCCAATTATTCTCCCCACCCAATTTTTTTGTAAAACAGTCTACAGCCTCTGATTCCGGATTCCAGAATTTTTAGTTGTATCTAAGCAATTTACGATTATTGAAATTTGCAAATATGTCTACTGTGAATGGTCCGAACATAAAACTATTAAAATCAAAAAATTCTACAGTAACTTCCCAATCATCATGATCTATGATTTTACTAAGAAAATCTGCTTTGTCATTTTCTGATCTCGGAATCCACTGAACATCAAGTGTAATTTTGCTATCAGCGCACATTTTGAAAATATTATATGCTATAACTTGTAAATGGTGCTTCATGCTACCTGAGTGTACTAGTTTCTCACAACTTTGGTTATCAGTAAACCACTTCACTGTCATTTCCTGTAATTCATTCTTAAAAGATGCCAAAGCCAATTCTATGGCCTTCAGCTCTCTCCATGTCGAACTCATATTTTTCTCATCATCTTTCCACATCAGATGGAACACCTTAGAATTAACTTCAACTGTATATGCACTCGATGCTGAGTTGCTTGCATCTGAATAAATGATTACATATTTTCTCTTAACAGAATGTAGAAATCTTGTATTTTTACAAGGAATACATTTTATCCAGAAATTCAATTCTTCAAAAACTTTATCTCTGTTTGAATAATAATTTTGAGTCCCATAATTCTTTTGTAGCTACTTCCATAGAAGAAAACCGTGTCATTATATTACACATGTTACCCATTACTGGTGTCATGGAAATGATTTTTCCAACTACTTGTGCCAGTTCTCTCGCTGTTATATCTGGGAAACGACCAATTACTTTCTTCAAACAACAAACAGCGTCTTCTATTCGTCTATCCGGAACTGAAATGGAAAATGAATTTGAATTCCATGTTAAACCTAACCATTCAATAATTTGCGTTGAATAAACTGTGATTTGTCTATATTGACCACCAGTCCAGTTTCTGACAATGTTCTCTGAATGAAATTAGAATCTAAAATACATTGACTCTCAGTTGAAGCAAATGCTAACCCGTCATCTAGATACAATACAATCATTATACCACTTTTTATCAAAAACTTCACAAGAGGTCTTAGACATTTTGTTAAAATAAATGGAGCTGATGAAAGACCAAATGGCAGAACTGTAAAGCAGTAATATTTATTATCCCACTGGAACTCTAGATAAGTCTGATATTCTTTAGCTATATCTATATGATGGTATCCTGATTTCAGATCAAATTTAATGCAATAAAAACCTTTTTCGAAATAATATAATGCCGTTTTCCAGTCTTCAAACTTTATTTTTTCGTACTTTACGTACTTATTTAACCTACTGAGATCAAGAATCAACCTCTTTTTGTTTTTATTTTCTGCAACACTCATGGGACTGCACACAAACGGCTGAAAAGGAACTTTTAAAATACGTCTGAAATTTCTGAAGAAACAAATTCAACATTGTGAATGGCAGATTTATCATTACGAAAACACATTGTAGGTGGAATTAAAACAAAAGGAATTTCATAGCCAGATTCAATAACTTTCAAAATGAATGGATTTGTACCAATTTCTTTCCATTTACCAATATTTATTTTCAAACTGTGTTTTATCAATGAACTTTGCTTAAAATAATTTTTCTGAAAGCATTTCACCTGGCCAGCGATAGTAGAATTGCCATTATAACCTTTATACTTATCATTGACTTCGTGACTTGTTTTTGGGACAGTTGGCTTTCCAGTGTCCTGTGGAAAAACAGTTGAAGCACACGTCACTGGGCTGTGGTTGACGCCGTGCAGATTTGCCACGAAAGGGCTGTTGCTGGTATGTGAATGGCCGAAACGAAGTAGCAGAAGACACAGAAGAACTAAGCTGGGCTGCTGAGCCTGCCGCCGCCGCTGGGGAAGTCTTGTAGGTGCCATATGGATGAAAACGCCTGTTCTGCCCTTGTTTTTGTTGTCTGAGGGCGCGGTTTTCCGCACTTCGAATTTTCTTCTCGTCATCCGAGTTGTCCGCAATTTCTCTTGATTGATATTCATTTACTGTATTCCACCCGGCTGGAGAGGAATCAGCGATTCGAATATGCTTCTGGCGCGTTTATAATTTTTTCCCCAATTCTCCTATGATAGTAACTGACTCGCTATCTTTAGTGTCAAAAGCTCTTGTTTCCAGTTTATCTAGACCCTCTAGAATGTCAGCATTAAATTCGTACTGTGCACGGTTCCCTTCAGATTTAATTTTTAAAATAGAATTTTCTTTCAATTTTTTAGTGATAGACTCCGACTGGTCTGCTTTGAGCTGACCTGATAAATTGTGAAATTGTGTCTGCAAAACGCCCGTGACGAGCTTCACCACGTCTGCAATATCCAGTGGAGGGTTTCCAACAGCTTCTTTTTGTGTTTGGTTGGTTTCGCTTTTTTCTAATAAAGAAATTTCGTCGCCAGAGTCGTCCATGACAAAACGTGTCTTGACTGCACGAAAAAGAGCCTTCGAATGGTTTTACTAATACACAATAACTTTCACGGTCATTCATAGCCCGTGCTATGAATATTAATGTCACCTGACTAGGTGACAATAATAACAACTAATAGATGTCAAGAATAAACAAACACTACCACGTGTTTAGTAACATTAATAAATACATGTAGTTTTCAATACAAAAACATAATTGTTAATGGATGACACATAGCAATTTCCCTAAGAAAAATACACGTTCAATATATAGCCATATTTATCACCACCAATTAAAAAGCCTCAATTTCTGCCTCATGGTCATTGCAGTGATTGTCACAATTTAACATCAGGACATGTAGAACACAATTACAATTCATGACTTAACCTCCTACGACTGTGATAGCACATAAAAATATTATCTAATCAATATATTTCACTATGTGG
The DNA here is from genome assembly GCA_020458035.1 of Magallana ariakensis. Lineage (NCBI taxonomy): Eukaryota > Metazoa > Mollusca > Bivalvia > Ostreida > Ostreidae > Magallana > Magallana ariakensis. Next base: position 72,192,586 of record CM035811.1, read on the forward strand.
CCATATTATCCCCTGACCAAGGAACCAATAATATCACAATTTAGTTACGTGATCGTTTAGTAACCTTATACTTAAATGGCTTCTGAACTATTTTTTGTGCGTGTTCAATTGCGGTCTCGAAAGCCTTAAGTAGTTTGTTTTTTTTTTCCGGCAATCAAATGTTTTTATGAAATAGCATATCAATGATTTAAACTCAGAGAGTGTATAAATTTAAACGCTTTAGCTGCGAATTATCATTAATTGAAAAATATGTCCTGTTTTTCGGTTCCGTTTTGCTATAATGCTAATAATTATTTCTTGCTACCCTTTAAAATTTTACTTGATATTTTTCATCTCCTGTGTGTATAAATATTTTCATCTGATAGCATGCAATACAAGACAGTTCCCAATGTAAGAATCAAGTGGCTATAATTTATAAATTTATCAGGGTATATAAATGAATAAATAATGACTACATGTATATTTTACCCGCAACTAGCCTTTATCCCGAAATTTGACTCTTAAATATCCGGTAATGTTTCGATGTTTCGGTGACGACAGGCTTTATTTTTGCATTTATTTAAAGCGGCATATACATCTGTATTTATAGACTAAAATCAAATTTTATTAATGGCTATCAATTGTGCGTTTGTGCATCATTCCACGACTATTTATTCTAGTCATTAAAAAAATGAAATAATGACCGTAAGAAATCCGGCGTCTGTAAAAAAAAAAAATAGAAATTCTGACCATGAACTTATTTCTTTACTCAGGAAAACAGTATCATGGAGAACTCAACATTAATGATTTGAAATCGTTTATGTCTACGCGATTACGGTTCATGTTTCTAATGTTTTTTGTGTATCTATATCTTGAACTTTTATTTATTATTAAAGTCCAAAACTTGAAAGACAAAATGTATCCAGCTTACAGACTTACAAAATCATATTTGAATTTGGCCCACATCAGCTAAATCTGTTCAGATACATTACCAAGAAATCTGGAATTCTTTGGAAAGATGCAAAAGAAAAATGCATTTTGAAAGATGGTGGGAAACCAACCAATGGACTACTACTAATATGCGAAGATAGCGAAGGCACAGTAAACGAGTGTTTGAAAGTGGCTGGCTTCGACGTTTATAAATTTGAGAAACTGTCAGAAAGTTAGTTTCCAAACTTTTGTAAAGGAAAAAAATAAAGCATTGATAACATACTTCTGATATCAAATATATGGATTAAAACATAACCGATACAAGATAGGGTTTCGGAAAACTCAAATAATGTTACTCGGTTTAAAATGATTAATGTTTCAACTGATTTAACATATATCAGGAAATGTAAAGTTTCGCCTTTTTGATGGCAAATAGCGCGAGAAGTCTTATCCATATTTTTTTCTTACGCCATAAAAAAAATAAAACGAAATCATCGATATTCAAAAACTCAAATACTTAATTCTAAACTTGTATTTGAGAACAATTAAATGCTGTTAAATTCTTTAAAAAAAATAAGCTTAGAGTTTCCATTTTATTATAAAATCACAATTTCTTTACTTTTTCTTTACACGAACTTGTCATCTTATATGTCTGTTAAACAGACAGCGTGATGACTGATGAAAGGAAAAGTGTGTGCATCTTTTACTTTGGGGAGCAGTTTTTGAAAACAATGAACAAAGTATGCATCTTGTTATGTGTATTGATCATGATACTGCATTTTAAGATGCTTTTCAAGACATATATTAATTGGTAACTTAAAGAAATCTCAATGCACATTCAATTCAATGTGGTTTATGCTAAAATATTAAATGGAAGTTTAAATATTTAAATGTAATACTATTTGTAGTCACGCGTGCAAACAATACGGGACGTCATAAGGAGGGTTTCAAATACAAATGATTTCATAATAACGACCTCTGATCAAGAAAAAGAAGCAATTGAATGTTGCAAAAGATTAAAACTGTGTCCCATCCCCCATGTTATCTCCCCAGCATCAGACAAAACGGCTACAAGGTGCTGGAAAAGGAACTACAATTTTTTTTTCATCTGACTTTGAAATACGGACATTTACCCGACAAACCCATGCAATCAAGTCCAAAATGAACTTTCTCGTTGAAAAACTTCAATCAAGGAATGCACCAATCAAAAAATCACCTTTGACAAAGCAATGCTTAGAAATTATCAAAGCGTACGTACCGTATTTATTCTCTGAATGTTTTTGAAATTAATATTCGTTCCTGTTGATTATTATGCTTATTTTACTCTTTGGCGCTGTCCTTTCCGCATGTTATCAGTAACGATGATATTGTATGTTTATCCACTGTGGAGAGAATTGGTGAATGTATTTGGCCCGGAAGCAAAGCAAATATTCACGATGTATCTATAGTTAAAATTGACTCCTCTTTGATCAGTTCTTTACAACGTACAGTCTTACAGGAAAATATCACTATAGAAGAAATTCAAAAGAAATACTTCATAACCGAAAAATTTTCAAGTGTGGAGCAGCCACAAAAGAAACACATGGTTGGATCGAACAAATAGAGCATTTGATTTCATCCGACGATCCTGACAGTCCTTTTTCCGAGAAGGGAGATAGTGGCGCAGTCCTGTTGACAATACTAGATGAAAAGCATCATGGTATTGGTATTATTTACGTTGATGATCAAGGAGCAAATTACAATATCACGGAAAGAGAGACCATTGCGATATTTCTGATATATGCTTTAGATCAATTTACAAGCGAAAAAAAATATGACCATTGACTTTATCAAAATATAAAAATGATATATAACGTACGCGCAATGCAACGGTACGCGCAAATCAACGGTTTGCTAGCAAAGGACGCAAAACAGTATTTTTTGGTAAGGAATTAAACACGAAATGCAGAATTAAGCTTGTGGATCTGTAATGAACGGGAATTCGCTTAAAAAACATTTTTTAAAAATTATTGCTTGTTTTTCTTTTGTTATATCAAAACAAAAAAATACATTTTTCAGGGAACTTTGATTATGTTAGCCCCTTTTCCCGCTTCGCCTTTGGCACTAATTCGTCCTTTTGTGAAAAGGGGAGTGTCTAACATAATCACTGTGCTCTCAATCCCAGTCAAAATTTCTATACTGTTTTTTTAGATGATCATGTTTTGGCTTCTATAGCAGTCTTTATGTTTTGATTAATAAAGTTACATTGTTACATTTGTATAACAAAGGCTTACACCAGAACTCACCGCAAACGAATATGTCGGATTATAGCAAATACATACTCAGACTCGGGTTTGTATGTTTGGGAGTTGATTTTAATCAACTCTCCTATGCAGTTACTCAGGCAAACCGAAAGTGAAACAGTGTTTGGACCTAAGCACAAATTAACACCGCTGGCAACATAGTTCTTGAAAATGATCGATAAATTCGATGAAATGTATTGTAAAGCATAGTTTTTCAAGGACACTTGTTTATAGATACCTTGTAAATAGTCAGATTTGAAATGGTACGACCAATATAGATATTTTTTTTTTTATTCGTACATTGTATGTATTCCTACCCCAGAGTTCAATATAGTTTTGTTCAACCAGATGCTCGGCTGTCTCCGTTAATCTCCGACAAGCCGACAGTCTCTCTTGCTTGTCGGAGATTAATGGAGACAGACGAGCGTCTGGTTGAATGAGACTAGAGTTCTATAGTGCTTGGATACATACAATTTCTCAAAAGTATTTCGAATACTGATACGTAGTTTGATGGAATTAATTATTTGAATATTACATATGATTCATATGGGGCTTTCACGAAATTCCTGTCGAAGAATTCATATTATAAAAAATGTGTATAATTCAAATACATATAGGAAACAGGGTCTAGGAAACTACTTGTCATACAAAATAACCTAACATATCGTTGATTTTAAAATAAATAATAGTCGATAAAATCAACTCCCGTCAGTACTTCAGTACTTTCATTTTAATCGACACAATTCGTTTATTTAAATAGTGAACAATGATGGATGGGCAGGCGGCTGCCAAAAGGGTCCCCTATTGTACGGATAAGTCCTGTTACAGTATTAAAGATAGGACGTTCTTGTTTTGCAGATCGGACGTACATGTATCAGAGATGTGCATATTACTTGAATGATAATTTATGAAAAAAAAATAAGAGCTGTTGAACTTTCTTTTGGCAAAATATTGCATATAGAGTACATTCCCTGTATAGGCAGTGTTTATTTTTTTCAGGGTTGACAAATGGATTATCGATACTTTTCACAAAAAAGAAAACAAGGTTTGCTGTCACATTGACAGTTTTTCTTTTGTATATACAGGTACATATTGAATCATGTTGATTGATTGCAGTAGGCTTAACCTGCTATTTTTGGCAATCAAATAGTTAACAACTTAATTCATATATTCATGATACATATTTGTAATATAACGTGATTTCTTTCAGCTGTTATGTAAACTTGCTATAACTATAGTGTTGTTGTTTTTTTCACTTTGAAAATAGTAAACCAACATTTAAAAACATGATAACACTTTATCCCGGAGTCTTTACGATACAAGACGTCAACAACTGTACGCACAAAAAAAAAGTTCTTTAAAGATTAACAAACAAACATTTCATTTTCGAACAATTTTTTTTACAATTTCATGGAAAAAAAAATATAACGACATTTAATGTTTCATATTTACAACTGAACAGTTACAACTAAATTATTATATGATTATTAGTTTGAATTTTTCATTCTACGCCAGTCTTTTCATTCTACGCCAGTCAACTGCCTATACATACGTGATGTCACGTTGGTTAGAATACTCGTGTAATATATAAATAAATTATTACAAGTTTGACATCTACCATGTATTGAGCTAAATAGTGATAATATAGATACATGTATAACATGGCTTCGAGAAAGACTTACAAGAATATTTGCCCCGGGGTGACAGGAAAGCCCTGGAGTATTAGGTCGCCTGATACGGAAGTTTGAGGGCGATATAACACTCCGTGGCTTTCCTGTCACCGAGAAACAAACATTCTGGTATTGTCGCCAAAGACATTAAATCTATTATGTACCATTTTGAATGAAATCAAAATCAGTTTAAGAACATATTTTTCTCTTCATCAAATGTATTTTATTAACACATATTCATATCTTACAAGTCAATGTGAAATGCACTAACAATCACTTGACGTCTTTATTATTTTCAATTGAGAATCGGTTGTAACTTTCTTTTTTTTAATACATTTGTGTTAAATCATATTTTCAATCAATAATTCTGTAATAAATGTTAAATGCTCTGGCGTATCTTTTTCATTGTTTACTGTGTTCATTTGTTTTATGAGAACTCAGATTCGACTATAAATTTACAGTTTCCAGGTTCATTGTCAGTTTTATTATGTGGACCAATGATGTCCAGTAGTCACGGGTTTAGAATGCCTTGGTTCCAATTCAGAACGCTATTGTTTGCTGCCATGAATATTGATTATGATTATATAATGGTTCCCATTGTCTATTCAACACAGCAAATATGACGCATCTTATTGCGGTGAAAACCTGGGAAATAACATTGTTGATAGATACCGTTTTTATAAGATATTTAAACGTATAGGTTGTGGGTTGTGCAGTGCGAAATTAATATTCCTCTTTGTCATTAAACTAAAAGGAGTATAACAATTAATTGCTGTTACCTGATATTTGCTTTGTTGTGAATTGTATCTACCTTTACAAAGGACATCTGCCGCTTTTTCAAAGCGTGACAAAGATGAATTATAATGGATAATTCGAACAAGATGTATGTACGTCAATGTACACTGATGTTACCCCCGCTGTGGTCTCAATATCTTTTATATGTTGAGACTATATTTAACAGTCATTTGAAATCGTTTTTTTAAATATGTCCACGATAAGGCGTGCATAGATAAAATGTGGTAATATTTGAAACATCTCCACTGAATAGTTGCCGAGATATCTTTGACAAAATTTTGTTAAGACATTAAGTCTTAAAATAAACAGTCATTTAACGTCCGGGAAGTATTGGTGCAATTGCTACAAAACGATCCCACATTATGACATACCTTACAATATATATGCCATTATCAATTGCTGATTTTACAGACCGACATTAACATAAGGACAAAATAACATGCCCCTTTCCTAAGGGAGTAGGGGTATGATAACATGTATAATATAGACCTAGCGATATCCTATAGTATCCTGTTTTACATGATATTGCAAAATGTTTCTCAGTAAAAATCTGTTTTGAAAATCATAGATGCATATTTTTCATTTTTTTTTCAATATATACATATCGATTAAACATGTAAGTGTGGTGCTTTATGAAAAATAAACAAACAAAACAAACGGACTTGACTTAAGAGCTTATTCTCTTGGTTTTTTTTTTGTTTGTTTTTTTTTTTTTTGTTTTGTTTTGTTTTTTGTCTTTTTCACACCTTATACAAGGTTTTTAAAAAATAACCGAAAGAAAAAAAAATAATTTGAATTGTCCAATTAGATATTACTTTTATAGACGATTGATCTTAGGTATTAGAGGATGGGTTTTATATTGCTAACATGAAGTGTTGAATTAAACCAAGCGCAGTGTAGTTAAATGGTTTTCTATACCGTGGAATCATCATAATTCGTGATGGCTCATTCTCCGTGGTATTTAAACAGGTCGAGACCACTAGATTTTGTGGCGTCGGCATACATTTGCATACTAAGTTAGCTATCTGTTTACTTTTTTTGGCAGACCAATCAGGTGAATGAGTTGCAAGGCATTGTGGACTACTACGAGTTTTATTGTATATAATACGTATTGAAAATATATACTATTTTGAATTGTCTATTAGAAACTCATTTTCAATTATTTTTCAGAATTTATGGAATAAATATGGAAAATTATGTCTGATCCTTCATTTCTATGCTCACATTTTAAAAATATTGCTTAGTAGGCCTTATATCAACCTTTTCAAATACCCCAATTGTCAATGTTCAAAAGAGAGCTAGGTATATGTCCTACTGAATTCGAAGCAGTGAGAACGTTTTTCACGTGATACGCCTGGTTTGGGACTACATTAATTTAGTACATGCACATAGTAGTACATACATTTAGTACATAGAATACGCTTTGAAATTTTCTTCAGTGACAATTATGAGAATGCTTAGCAGTTACAAAATGTTTTGCTGGTGCTTCTAGTGTTCGTTATACCGGTATTTCCAATTATGCAATTTCAAAAGCAATGTTTATTTCCCGGACATAGTCAACATGGTGTACGATGATTAAGTCACAAATAAACAATTATGCAGTTTTCCCTTATCAAAATCTGTTTGTACTTGTATGCGTATGAATGACAGACTGATGATACTGATCAATTTTTGAAGCAGCAATATAAAAACTAAAAAAGCAGTATTTTTCAATGTGAGCATGGAACAAAGTCTATAGTACGTAATCTTTCCTTTTTTACCTTTTAAAGTACAAGTACAAAACAAGTTGTACAAATTTTCCGGCAAGCAATTAAATATTGTGCATAAAATCGACAAAAACCACGTGTGTCAACACGTAGTAGACCGTCATGCTTTGCGACTCATTGATTGGATTGGCGAATCTATTTGACGCTAATATTGTCACATGTTAAATAATGCTATCCATATAAGGTAGTGTACCCGACCTGTTAAATCCTCCGAAAGAAAAAAGGGAAGAGTTATCTTTCCTACTGAAACTGAAAACCGACGCATCCACAAAATTACATCCCCACAAATTAGGGAAAAAAACCACAATCCACGAAAAAAAGCCCCAATTACATTAAATGATTCCACAGATTTTTTTGTAAATGCCATAATTACATCATTTGTATTTTATCAAGATTTATCATATATTTCTGGTGTCTTTTAATTAAGACCCTGTCACACCAAGTTGCATTCCAACAGAATGATCCCGGCGTTGTACAAGAATAGCCGTAGGATCGCAAGAAACATAAGAGAAAAAATGTACAAGCGCGCATGAATTAAGGTTTTATGATATAAGGTAATTGAATTAATTCAATTAAGAAATAATTTGTAATCAAAGAAAAATATAAGTAGGCGGGTCTACAGAGAATAAACGTTATTAGCTGTTATAAAACATAAAAGGGCTAGTACGTGTAGGATCGGAAAAAGAAAATCGTGTTAGTGGTTTCTGGTCCTACATGTACTAGCCCTTCCCATCCGCCATCCCTAGGGGCAGACAAAAAATCTCCCCGTGGGCATTTAAACAAATAAAGAAAAAAAACCCACCAAAACACCAGCTATATAAAGCTATATTGAGTTATTCACTTTTCCTGTTCCAGCTTTTGAAAATTCATCTTTTATTGACATTTCCTCACCATCTGCCATTTATACCAAAATTATTTTTTATGTGCAGCTTATCATTGATTTTGGTTAGCCAATCATTACTTTACTATTAACAAGTTTATTTGTCTATTAAGGAAGTTCAAAAACTGTTTTTCTTTCATATGATAAAAAAGTTGCATAACTCTCTTGATCATTCATTTTCTTTTTTAAAATTACATTTCATTCAATGATTATTTTTTTCTAAATAAGAGCCAGCAAAGGAAGACAACTCCATTATGAATTACGTATAATCAGAAGTATAGAAACCGATTTTTTAAACATCAAATGCCTTAACACTTTATGATTATTTCAGTTCGCCCTAGAGTAAAATAACTCTACACCGGATGAAATAAAATAAAAAAAATTGATAGAGGGCTTCTGGGTCTGCAAAATTATGAATTAAGATTTCCGTACAGATGTGTTGGAGTTAAGAAGATAATTCTTAAACACTATATGCATTAACATTATGCACCCATATTGACCCTCCCTAGAGTCAAAACACATACTCCAGGGGATATGATTTTTACAACTCTATTAAAAGACTTTCTGTTAAGCAAAGTTTTTTTTACTGATGTGTGGAGGTAGAGATGAAGGTTTTTTAAAAATTATATACATAAACAATAGCCCGCAATTGAAGCCTGGACCCCCAGCACATGGACCACGAATTTAACAATTAAAGAAGAGGAGTTTGTGGACATCATAACTATGTACTTAGTTTTTATCCTACATATTTGGTAGTAAAGTGGAGGATTTTCTAAGATTTAATACATTTTCACAATAAAGCTACAGTGTATATTGGCCCCGCTCGGGGGTCTAAATCCCTGTTCCAGGGGTAATGAATTTTCTAAGATTTAAGCCATTTTTACTATATTGCCATGTTGGCCCCACCCTAGAGCCTGAACCACTGACCCAAGAACATGAATGTCACAATAAGGCCCACCATGCACAGTTATATCCCCCAGGTGGTCCTAGTGTACTATAAGGTTTGACCGTTGCTATATTGTTTACCCTTTTCGCTATGCTTGGATACGCGTAAACGACACAATGCCGGTATATTGTTGTGTACCGATGTCAAAACAAAAAAAGGTGGATACTTGTGTCCATCAAACCCAGAATTAAAGCTGAAATGGCTAATCGCAATTCAAAGGCTGGATAAAATGATTAAAAAGCTGTGGTAGCCGGCTGGTCACGACCGCGTATGCGGTGATCACTTTACACCAGATAGTTACGTCTCGTCTACGCTACTTGGTTAGTTTGTTTGATTAAACAACGATTAAATCTTGGAATTAAGCGCGAAACGGGTTCTGTAGAAAAAAAATAAGAAGTAAATAAAAGCTACCGATCACCAAAACAGAAACTTCTGGAAAATACCCCATCTAAAAAAGTTTTAGCCTGTGCTTAATTAAAAGTCTCATCAACGTGTAGCCAAAGACGACAATAATTGTTTAAGCAATTATATACAATGATGAACTAAAGCAAATTGTTTCTTTTTTTAATTTAATAAAATATGAAAGTATATTAAGTGGGATATTCCTTTTTATATATTAAGTGGAAAGAAAGACACTAAGACCCGACGCTGTTCCATCGGTGTTTCTCTTAACATGCATGGGCAAACAAAGTAGCGAAAGGGAAGAAAGATACAATAACAGAGTTTAGAGTGACAGTGACTGTGTTGAAATTGTGATGATGGCGCTGGTGTGCTAAATGAAGTGGTGATGGAGTCTGTGAAAGAGAAGGTCAGTGTTGATTGTGAAAGTGATGAGATAGATGAAAATGAGCAGTGTGCCCAATCTGTACAATGTGATTTTGATAAATCAACCAAGTCTTCTATTGATAAATTACAACATAATCCTAAAATTGTGACATATTACACGGGGTTTGAAAATTATTACCATTTCAAATTCTTAGTCCTGTGGCACATGATTTGAACTTTAAATGTAACTTGCTTTCCAGTCAAGATCAATTATTTTTAGTTATGATAAAATTTAGGCAAGCACAAGATGACATTGAACTAAGTTACAAGTTTAAAGTTAGTGAAAGTACTTTATCAAATATTATTGTTACATAGATCAATTTTATATACTTCCAACTGAAAGAATAAGATATTTGGCCCTCTAGATCAGTTATTGATGAATACATTCAAACAGCTTTCGTTGCTTATTTTAACAAAACAAAGGTAATTATTGATGCCACCGAGATACCCATAAATAAACCCCAGAACGTTAATGCCCGGAGTGCTCAGTTTCTAGCTACAAAAAAAGTATACTCTATAAAGGTAATTGTTGGTTGTCCACCACAAGGAGCTGTTAGTTTTATTTCGGATGCTTACTGTCGTTCTGCAAGCGACAGGCAAAAAATTGAAAGATCTGACTTGATAAAGACAAAGACAAATTCCAAGACCATGACAACATAATGGCTGACAGGGGTATCATGGTTCAGGATTTGTTTGCCTCACGAAAAGTTCAAGTCAATACCTCTACAATGTTAAAAGAGAAAATCATCTTGAGGCACAAGATGCTTTAAAAGACCGTTAAATAGCATCAAAGCGAATTCATATTGAAAGAATCATTGGCCTGGCAAACACATACATAATTCTAAAGAAAGAGCTTCTGCAGAGCAAAGCAATAGTGGGCTCAAGAATATTTTTCATTTGTTTATCCATACTCAACTTTAGACCTTGCATTGATGACTAATAAAGGACTAAAACATGAATGAACAGTGGAATTAATTATCTTTAGAGAAGTACTGTAATCAATTTTCAATATTATGCATGTACTCTCCATATTTTTAATTTCTGTTTCATCTTTTAAGAAACTTTTGCAGAAAATTAACATTTCGTCTATAAAATCGTTACATTTACACTTTTTATTACAGCTGTACCAGTTAAAAAAAAATCATTGATTTAAACAACAAGATTTAAGAAAGAGAATAACGTTGGAAAGCAATGCTCTTTTCTGATGACTTAGAAATATTTCTGTCAATGGTAGATTTTTTTCCATTACAAAGTAAACACAATAATAATTGTTTAGTTTTACGATACAATGTACCAGACTTGTCTAACTCTGTATACATGTTCTTGTGCTTTATACATATTCAATACATCAAGTTATAAATATTCAGCAAGAAATTTTCTATAATGTTTCTTGTAAAATAGCTCTAGTTTTGGTAACATGCAACCATATCAGTAATCTCTATCAACATTGATTTCCTCAACAAATATGTGCAAGAACGTGTAAACAACAAACAAACACTTCTCTTGCTTACACACATTCAGCTGTCCCGAACCTGCATGCAACAAATATGATTCTGTGTCAAATGTAATTCACCATCATCATCCCTTCCAAGTAAAAAAAAATTGTCTGCAGCAATTTTACGATCTCTACCCTAAACGGGACATTTGATTTCAATTGAAGCAGTTTCTCCAACAATACCATCAGGAGAAGCAGCCAAATAATCTCACTCAAAATCTATGAAAAGACAACTAGTCTGAACTTTTTGTCCCATTTTTGCCATGAATGTCTGTCTTACTACAGCTTCATTTTGCTGCCCACGTAATACTGCTGGTGTTTTCAGATTCACATGCGTAAAAATGCTTCAGTTTGTTGCAACGATCAGTAGCTCTGCAAATATCCCCAAATCTGGAAGCAGTCAAACGCCACTCTCTCTCGTTCGAAAATTTGTTTCCTAGTAGTATACTGAATACGAGCAATATCCCTCCCTGACACCTGCTCAATGCAATTAATTTTATCAATTCATTAAGACAAGTACTGGCATATTCATTTTTAAGAGTTACTAGAGTTAAAACATTTTTCATTGCAACCTCTACAAATAGTAATGCTTGATTTTAAAATACACATTTCAACCATTATTTGAAAAAAATAGCCTTAACAAAATAAACTTATTGTTCCTATTTTTAGTTATCTTACTTTCTGAGCTGCATCAATCTAAAATTCTGTAAATGGCAAGTCTAAGTAGTCATGATCCAGTACCCCAAAATTCATAAATGCCATGGCACTTCGTATTTGAAAAACAAATGTAATGATGATGAAACACAGTAGTTGGTTACACTGTTGCTAGCATGGCTATAAAATCCACCATTGTCTCTGTACTTTTGAGGCCTTGGGGCACTCAGATCTGGGTTGTATCGAAAGGGCAGCTTTTATTGGGGAGCCTGTAAAATTAAATTGACAAAATTGAATATTGATTCTTACAAAAAAATAATAATTTCATTTTTTTTTCAGATATAAAAATATAGGTTTTTAATGATATATACAATATTAATTAACTGATATAAATATATAAATAATATAACTACATATGAATAAATATAAATTTCATACAACATAAATTAAACAAATAGCTATTTTTATTCAACTTTTGGTCACTATGATATATACCTATTTTTTAATTCAGCAATATTTTAACTTTATTCATCAGCTTACAAATGAAGCATGAGTAAAAGTAACAAAAACTCCGCATGCTATGCAAAATAAAACATCACAAACAACTTCCAAATCTTTAAGGGGGAACAATACGTTGCAGTGTAAAATTGTCAATGGTTATTTTTTGCTTTTTTAAACACATTAACATTAAGATGTCCTCTACAGCATATTTCATTTTCATGACTACTTTCTAACTTTGCAAGGGAGATATTTTGATTATAGGAATTGTCCCCCTCTTCTGGCATTATGATTTTTTTTTGACAATTTCAATTTTCTGCAACAATAATTTTATTTGAAGGAATTTATTTGTAAATTATATTCATTAATTTTAAGAACGGAAACAAATTTCAAAATTATTTACATCATTGGCTTTTTTACATAGCAATATCATTAATTTATCAAAATATTGCTAAAATCAGCACTTCAAGTTTTGTAGTTTTTTAATTCTAAATTTCAGCAGAATGTGATGGCAAATAAATAATTCTCAATGAAATTTAACATAAATTCATAAATCAACCTTAACATCTGCTATATAACTTTTAAAATGTTCATGGCCACTTTCTTGTTATTTAAGGGAGATACTACAATAGGATGCACCCTTATCCCTTATTCAGGAATAATGACTTTTTGTACCAACTTCTGTATTAAACCATAAAAAAATAATATCTTTAGATTTATTAATTAACACGAATAGAGTTATAATAAGAATATATACATGTATATGTATATGATTATCTTAACCACTTATGACTTTGTACCATTACATTTCTAAAATTGGAAAGGTTAATTTTTTCCTAACTCATGTTGTGAAAATGACTACTTTAGATCAGTAAGTTACGGGGAAAAGATCTATCAAATCATGTTTGACATAGTTTTAATGGATAAAAGACATCGTAGCATCATAGCATCAAATCAATTATGACGTCATAATAGAGTAAGCACATCAAAGCATCATTACAATGAAAGGCACGTGATCAGTAGCTTGTCCCCCTTTAATTTATATTTGTAATTTTTCTTTTTTGGATCATGTGTTATTCAAAGAAATTTGACACAAAACTTAATGCATTTAATAATATTGTTATTCATTGAAAGGTCATTGTCAAGACTAATTTGAGATTTCACTAAGTTAAAAATGTTGGTTATTATAGCATCAAAGAACAACACAGAATATTCTGAAAATAATCTGGCGATATGTTAATAGTAAACTGTCATAAGTAACAAATAAACTTTTATCGAACATACTGCTCAAATTGAAATGAATTCTTTGGCTTATGAAAAGTTTTGGAAATAGTATGTGCATCCCATTGGAATTGGAATAATGTGAGTTTCTCTAAATTCAATTTTACCCAAAGGAGGGCTACTGCTACAATATGTTTACATGTCCCATTGGGACCCTTTTCAGCAGGGCATTCACAATCTGATTTTTTAATTTCTCCCGTTTTTCTGTTAATTTCTACACGATAATTGTAAGACACCTGTTAAATACAGACGAAAGTCATGGGTTTTTGAAATAAGCAAATTTGAATTTGATTTTCATAAAATTGTCTAAACAATTAAATTTTCTTATTTTGAGTCTGAGGGGTTCTCACTTAAGAGTAATAATTCTCATCCTTTTCCCATAGTGCTGTACCAGTGTATGACTAATAAGTCCGTATAAAAGTTCACTTATTTTTTTTATATTTCCAACACCAATTATTTACACATATATAATTCACACATCACATAAAAAATAGTAACGAAATAATCCAAATGCAATTATACATAAAACAAATTCCACAATCCTGTATTATTTGTAGCAGTAGCAAGTACTGTCTGTTACTGTCTCTACCTTCTCTAAGTGGGGAGGAAATACATACATGCTATTATTATCTATACAATGGACATACGTAGTTAAGAGGCAATAAAATGATATTGCTTACAAATAAATAAGATTACACAGTTAATCTAAAATTTAAAATAAGTAGAGGCTAACAAACCGGAATCTGATATTTACTAAAATAAATTTGTTACACCATTGCAGATTGAGTTTAATTCATATATAAAAGCAATATAGATCACGACAGGTTTCAACAGTTCAAAACTGATTGTCTACAAAGAATTATTTTTAAATTACCTTCTACATGGGCCTCTGTAATATGCGGCAAGACATCGTAGTGATCTGACGTTAATTGTTTATACCCTGTAGCTGGCCATTCTACTTTCGTTTCTGCTGACAGGTCCATCACTGGTCACCTAAATTTAAAATTTCTCTCTTATGCTTCTAACCTTTACAAAAATTTTTGACAAATTAAAATTCATATTGATAAGTGATTTTATATTTGCTTTAACTACCAAAAACGGTTTTCTAGCGAAACTATAAATATATCACCTGATCACGTTTACGATGTATGACAAACTTTGCATTTGACTTTTGAATATTAGTTCTAAGCAACATATATTTTGATTTTTTCATTTAAATACAACTGCTACTATCAATAATTATAATCTCGCACCTTTCTATAAGGTCCGTTTTTCTTCCAGTCGTAACAGCGCCGCGAATTGTTAATTCTTTTTTTCAGTTGCTGTATACGACGCGTACGCCATACCTCATAGTACAACAGCGCCTCTAGCGGTGTAAGGGGCAGATAATCTACTGGCAGACCATATTAATTTTGATAGATTGCCTGATGGACAACATAACAATGCATTTACTCTTTTCTCACACGTGTCGGAGTAGAGAAAAAGATTCTTTGAAAATTTCGCTTTTTTAAAATATTGAATATAAAAGCTGTCTGTGGGCAGTAAGAGCGCAATAATGACCAATGACATCGATTGGACTTAGAGAGGTGTCAGTGCAAGCGCAATCGACTTATTATTGTGTCTCATGCTATTATGTGCGTTATTTCAGTGCGCAAACGGAGCACCAGTAACGATTTGGAGAACTTATGACGCTGCACGGCGACTTTAACTTCGTTTTTACGGCGTGTTTACCAGAAAGCACTATTAAGGACGACAGACGTAATTCAAGATTTCGTACCTCTCCGGGAAAATCCGCGTATTTGCTATAAATATGACTGTCGTAATTACATACTTCAGAATAAGAGAAAATAATAAAATTTTCATTCTTCTAAACATGATTTTTGATGCCAAAATATTTTTAGTGGAGAAAAATTTAAAAAAAATTTAGTCCGAATTTCCTCTGTATGCGACATGTCTGTTATATTTCCAAGGCTTATAAATCCTAAAACCCCCAAAGGCAGTTCAGGTCTTATAATCTGGTATATATTGAATTTAATCCTTAACCTAACAATATCTATACATATAGCAGTTAATGTAATGTTAGGCAATAAATAGTTGTGTCCTTTTTCAATGATATTTCTGAGTACAAATGAACCATGCAGTGAAGTTTGACACAAACCCTCAAGAAATTTAGGTCGATGACCTACATTTTTTTTCTGTTTATCGGTAAGCTGATTGACTTCTTAATAATAAAATTTAATTAGAGTAAAAATTCTATTGCATAATTTTAAAAATATAACTTTTTATACCACACCTCAGAAACTTCCCTTCTATAATATCTGAGGATTTTCGTACCCAAATTTTGAAAGGCCCCCAGAAAAATAAGGAAGTCAATAATCATGTAATTTTTTTAATAATTTTCACTCATCATTAACTGATTAACATTATATAAAAATTTAAATAAAAAATCTATTGTAGAAATGAATTGGGTCCGCCGTCATTAAGGATCAATTTATTAATTTGAAAAAAGTAAGATGTAAATATAAACAATACATTGCTTTCTTTGACAATCATTGCAGGATTTGAAGGTAGCTATCATTGCAGAAAAAAAATCATCATCTGCGTTGGAAATGCCTTTCTTTTCTGCATTGTCGATAGGCGCGATAATCTATGACAATCAGAAGGGACAGGGGTTTTAAACATTAGACTTGCATGCTGAGTAGTCGATTGCTTTTAAATCTGGGCTTTTATTGAGATCTGTAATAAAACTCTAAAAAAAAGCACGGGACCAATTCCTGTATTAATTCTTAAAGAAGGACTTTAAAAAAATGACAATTGTTACAATTGATAGTTCAACAAATGGGAACATTTAACAGTTTTGGAATCAGTGTTTCAGAGAATAAACTATTTTAAATGTTTCTCATTAAATAGTTTGTATATAACGGATAGTAGACCAAATGCTCATTTTCTAAATCACTGTATGGTTTTTGTTTGAATGATGAGTTGGTATTTGTAGTTTCTAAATATATATAGCTATAACTTGTTGATTTGATATCTCATTCATAGTCTAACTGGTGCTAAGGGTATTAAATTTAAAACTGACCATAAACAAAAATTACTTTTTTCTGAGATTAAAGTTTCTGTATCGTTTAACAAGAAAAAATAAGGACACTTGCTTATTTTAAAACTTTTTTTTAATCTCTGTAATAATGATAAGGATTTATTATATATTTTTACGTAAGCTTATTTTTTACAATTATAAAGAAGTATTTATATCCAGTAGAAATGCGGTAATACTTTAACTAGAATGATGGGATATTTAAAGATTACTTTTCAACTATGTAAAATGAAGTTGTTGATTAGGTTACATTGTACCATGTTGACCTTTAGTTTTGAATATTTTTAACATACAAATATTTTCCCTTATATAACATTTTTGAGCATTTTGCTGATATTCCTACATAATATCAGTCTGGGTCAACAGGTCAAAGTAGCGCATGACTAATATGGGTCAATACTTTTTCTATGTAGTCAAACTACCAACGTACCGACTAACACTTAAACACACCTCATAATGAAAACAATTTAGGCATAAAAAACTTATCTGCATTTTGTTAAATGAAATTAATAAGCCGAACGTCATAATTTGCAACAAATGTAAATATAAGAAATACGGTATCATTTTCGAAGGTATATCGGGATATAAATACGGTTTGGTCACGTCATCAAATGCCATGAAGCCCGAAGGGGGCAAACAAAAAAAAATCACGCAAATTTTGAATAAACACAAGAGAAACATAAATGTATTGTTAAAAATAAGACATGCAGGTTTATGTTTTAAGTTGGTTTTTGTTATGAATATATATAGCTATAATTTGTTGATTTGATATCTCATTCATAGTCTAACTGGAAGTGAACCGCTGCTGCTAAGGTTATTAAATTTAAAACTGACCAATAAACAAAAATAACATTTTGCTAAGATTAAAGTTTTTGTATTGTTTTACAAGAAAAAAAAAGGACACTTGCTTATTTTATATCTTTTTTTTTAGAATCCCTGTAATAATGATAGGGATTAATTATATACTTTCACTTAACCATTTTTTTAACAATTTAAAAGAAGTATCTATATCTACTTAGAATGTCGTAATATTTATCTAAAATATTTGGATATTTTATGAATACATTTTTCAGCAACCACGCAATATGCAGTCGTTGATTCGTTTACATTGTACAATGTTAAACTTAAGTTTTAAATAATACAAAAAAATATTGTTTCACGCGCCTTTTAAACACCAGAGCAAATTAAATGCATTGTTGAAATATAAGGCATGCAAATTTATATTTTAAGTAATATGTTTCTTGTCGTACAAGTATGTCGAGAGAATGGATTTAATTTTGAAGTCCAAAACACAGGTGTAGCTTTTCTATTTTTCTTTTCAAAAACCGGACATGCAATGAGTTTCTACGAGATTAAAGAAAAGTAAACAGCAAAATAGAAGTATCGCTTTTTAATTTGACGTAAGTGTACAATGCTTTAGAAATTACTAAATTCCCCCAAAAATCGCTACAGGAAAACATGACCTAGATTTTTAGAATAATTTGGGGGTTACATGTAGCATTTTAAACCTCACGTATGCAGGTAAAACCCAGTCGCTTTAGAAACACGACACAGTCCACATTTTTTGAAAAAAAGTCTTATAATTATAATATAAACACAGGTATAATAGAAATGACTCATAGGTTTCATTTTCAGAGCTCTATTATTGCTCAATATGTTTATTTAAATTTTGTCAGATTTAAAGATATAGAGTTGAATGAGAAGGATCTTTAAAAAGTATAAAAAAAAAACCCTCTTAAACTTTTTAAAACTTCCTCTATTATCTACTTCCTATATTAAGATGCGACTACAAGAGTGGACGTATTTAGCTGGGGTTTTCTGTTTAGTTGCTTGTTATGGTAAGGTAGTAATTGTATCTTATATCTGTGTACGTTATAAAACATGTACTACTTGAATAACACTTGCTTTATGCTAGAATCAAACTATACTTTTAACCCATTGAATTACTTTGAAATAAAACGCATGTCTTTTCGGTTAGACTAAAATAACTTTTTAAAAAGAAGAATGAAGAAAACAGTTACTTTGGAATCATCATTGTTCGAAGGGGATCAATGTACGTGGCTTTCGTTGGTAACCTTTGCCCACGAATTAACATCCCCATGAAAAAACAAACATTTGTTTGTTTTTTTTTATTAAAATCCTCCCGAACTTGCTACCAACAAAATTACGCCCCTACGAAACAGTAAAATATTGGCTATCAACTAACGTTGATCCCCACAAAAATAAAGTGAATCCACAGAATGCAATAAAAGAACTGTATGATAAAGCAAAGAAAACTTTCAAAAAGCGTTTCTTTATGCAAAAAGGCAGAATATTCAAAAGTTTTATACGTTAAAGCATCCTTTATCGCATTAGAAAATAATGAAAATAATTTTGATAGTGTTTTCTACGACTAAATGGATGTAATATTCATTGTTACAAATGTATTTCGAAAACTAATGTATAAACTGTAAAAATAAAATATGGATCTAACTGTTGCAAACCACTTCTGT
This sequence comes from Magallana ariakensis, assembly GCA_020458035.1. Classification (NCBI taxonomy): domain Eukaryota; kingdom Metazoa; phylum Mollusca; class Bivalvia; order Ostreida; family Ostreidae; genus Magallana; species Magallana ariakensis. Next base: position 72,212,176 of record CM035811.1, read on the forward strand.
GTTTAACGAGTTGAAAATAATCATTCATTTGTTATTATGAAAACTTTAGAAAGTTGTGTTTATTTCTTTACAATTTTAACTAAATGACGTTTTATTCCAAACAATTGTCTTGTGTGTTTTCAACATAAACAACTTGAATCTTTTAACGCAGAAAACGATAAGGCAAATGTTTTGAATAAAAAATAATTAATTTGAATGTGCCTTTATATAGTCAGTCAAACGTAAAACTCAAAGCTTAAATACGCCCATTTAAATGGTTACTATCAAGATAAATCCATACAGGACTATCACCTATCGTGTTATAAATTTATTTAGCGAACAATGTTGTTTTTAGTTGGATAGATTGATTCTATCATCAAATTTAGTTTCAAAGCTAAACCCACACTCATCATAATACGGGAATAACATTTTGAATTAAAACATGCTTCCTTGGGTAAATTTCATGGAGATGTTTGGTTAACAGATATAATCATTTAAAGTAAAATACGTCTTTACATAGCTTTAAGGAGCAAGTTTAGTTGTATTTTTAACTTAAAATACATATTTGATATAACGATGCATTTATTTTGCTTGATCGTACAGAAAACCTAAGTAGGAGGAAAACAACTACAGTTACACAGAGTACAACCTTTGTATCAGACACAGGTTTCTGGTATAATGCAACCTTAGCTAATGATGGGCAGACCAACACGTCTGATAGCTATTGTGGTCATACTGCAACAAACCAAGCCATCGCTTGGTTACAAGTAGACCTTGGAGCATAATACAGCATACACAGTGTAAAACTGTTTTATAGAAATGAAGGTAATCTGCGTTTTTAAATGCTGTATTTGCTCGTTTCTTTTTGTCGTTTTTATAGATAAGTTACAAGAAAAGTTAAGAGGGTTCCATGCATGTGGCCATTTTAAAACCGTATTGTTATCCTTTAGAAGAAAACCTTCATATAAAGATACAGAAAATACATAATCTTAAAAGGTTAATTTTACAGATATTTTTTTTTCTTTACTAAATAACAGTTTATAGCGAAACCTATCATTTCTTAAAATTCTATATACATCTGGTGGTTAATTTGTTGACCACCAAGCTTTTATCAAACAAATACCGTTTATCAAAAGTTGTGCTTTTTCGACATAACCATTGGATTTGTTTCGTAAACAGAGGGAATATGGCGACCATATCGCTTCAGACAGTTTTATCTGGATGTCTCGGATGTACCAGTAATAGAGTCGATAACACTCAACAGAACGAGATGCTTCACTGACAATACGTCAGCCCCAGAAGTACCCTCAGATATAATATAAATACCCTGTCAACACACAGCGAGATATGTTATTGTTGAAACTACATACGACGCGCCTGAAGATGATACCGTCAAAGGGGCGATACTTGAAATATGCGAGATCGAAATTTATGGTACGGTATGGAACAAGGAAGGTTATAAATAAAAAAAAAGTTTATTGACTTTAAAGGGTAACACATGCCGGAAATACTTTATAAATCAATTAACACATTTAATGATGTTTTTAAAAATGAGAATGGAAAACTAGATTTTGTTTACCGATCGTTAATTTTTGTACGATAATATTTCCATAGGTTGTGAGATTGGTAAATACGGTGATGACTGCATTCCCTGTCAAAGATGTCAAACATGTAACATTGAAAGCGGAAAATGTGGTATGTTCAATCTTCACATAATCAATTATCGTACATACAGAAAAAACTCGATATGTTAATGATGATAACTTTGAAAGAACGAAGAATCATATTTGTTATTAAATTTGAGCAGTAACGAATTTCTAATCGCTATGCGTAGGACATTTGCAATCCGCATCAAAACTCACACATTCTACAAACCACATTTCTATCAATTATAATGAGATCATTTGAATTAGGCGCTTGAAATTGACTTCACTTTTAATTTAGTATGCAACAGCACACGTTACGGCCCGACATGCTCTCAAGAATGCAGTGATAAATGTACAATGAAATCATGCAGTGATGATACTGGATTTTGTGAGTTTGGATGCCGATCAGGCTATTATGGAACCAGGTGTAACATCGCCTGCGATGCATGTCCAGCTGGATGCGATAGAATTACCGGAGAATGTGTTGGAGACTGTCCGGTCGGAAAGTACGGATTTTTCTGTGATAGGAACTGCAACAATCATTGTAGGAATAGGTGTGGGAAGATTTTGGGTCTTTGCAACGAATGTGTCAGCGGAAAAATGGGAGAGTTTTGCAACACGACCTGCAGGGATGATTGTGTTTATGGATGTGATCGAACAACTGGAAGCTGTACTGAACGACCCGAATGGTATGATGACAGACCGCCGGGTATGATATTGATACATTCTCATATCATCATTTAAGTTCGTGTGTTTTACACATTTTAATGCATTTTTTTGAAATCCAAACATATTGTGACAATTTATTTGATAGCAATCGTGATTAATGCTGAACACTACTTGTATAAGGCATTGTCCGCAATATTTTTCTTTCATTGCCGCTATACCTAAAACCCCTATATCAGCCGCAAACCTCTTTACAGTTCGAAGTATTTCGCTGTAGAGGTTTCACCTGTGTGGACGTACATCTTGCATCGCCATGTTACTGGGTCGCGATGAAATATAATTTCTACACACTTTTTCCAAGCGAGGAGCATATTAATATTCAAATTTTGGGACAATGAATTTTTTACCAACAGAAAATGCAGACAAAATAAGAAACACATGCACAAATTCTGAGACCACGAAAGGAGTACTACACGTTGGCCACGAATTTCAGATGTGAAATCGGATTTAACAAAATCAAAAGGTTTATATACCTGTGTGACGGTGCCCATTTACGGGTAGTGTTCAGCTTTAAATGCAGAGTACGGATCGACCCGAATGGCATGATTACAAAACGTTGTACATGATATTGACATTTTCAATATCTCCTAAATTCCATGATTTGTTTTAAATATGTATTATTAATATTAATATTTTTTAATCAAAACATATGCCCTTGATTATAATACATCTAATATCAAATGCGATGAAATATTTTTTTGTCCTTGTTATTTTTAGATTCAGAAGCGCGGTATAACTCATGTCCCGACAACCAATTCATATTGTACGTAGTTGTTGCCTTTCTTTTCATAAGCCTCACCGTCAATGTATTCACTGTGACGTGGTGAGTATTTAGTACACTATTTATAGATAACAGCATGTAGTTTAGTCAAAATAAAACAAATCACAAACTAGCATCGTTAACGTTAACCTTAACGCCCTCTTCCTGATTAAATTGAGATGTTACAAAAGAATATGGTCAACACACCAAAAAGATTTAACTCAGCGCAAGAAATCAAAATTTTGGTTAAGAGGTTGACAAACAAGTAAATATTTAAAATTTTATGTATACATTTACAGGATTGTATGCATCAACAGATTTAAAAACAGAGAGAAAGCAAATGAAGGTTGCGGCGAGTTATCTACAAATAATATAATTCGACAATCAACGGTTTACGAATCAGCCGATGACAACACAGGGTATCTGGAACTTGGCTACGTCAGTGGACCATCTCAATACGACGAGCTTCAGGGAGATTACCTGGATCCTTGTTCTATTTAAGTACTGGTCTCACTAAGAATCAGACAGAGAGTGAATCATAGTGGTTACCCAATTGATATAACCTTTCTTTATTACAAGAGACTACAGTCATATAAGCTAAATCTAAACACCATTCGGCAAAATTCAAGCTGTTGCTATGGAAATATCCACGTCATATTTTCCATAGCAACAAGACTCCAAATAGCTCTGTACATCAAAGGAAAATAGCATTTAAAATTCCATGACAGCAAGAAAATGAAAAAAGAATGATATTTTGTTTTTGTTGGTTTATTAAGAGGATAATGTGGTGTTTTAAAAAATCATTCAAATTCTTATAAATATTAAGCACATTTTTCTTGAAATGCAAATTAAAAGGGGTTCATATTGCAAAAAATAGCCAAAACTGAAAACTACAAATTTGGTCTTTTTTTATGTCAAAATATTAAAAACTTCTGATCAGCTTTTGTTCCCAATTATAAATAGTTATAAAAGTCATCATATGAATAATAAAATTCCAGAATTAGATATGTGTGATTTTACCAATTAGAGGTGGTATCCACAAAACCAAAACCACAATATTTTAAAATTCACCTTTGCAAACCTTTTTCACTATAACTTTTTGGCAATATATGTTCACAAAACAAGATAAAAATTTTCTTTTGTTATTTTAGAAAGTATCTTTTCTCACATAAATAGGTTTCTAAAAAGAAAATTGCCCATTTTTTCTAATAAAACTACCATCATAAACAGAATCAATGGATTGTTGAAATCCCTTCATATGAAAAAATTGGCAATAACTTCATGTATTGTTATTATTATATCTTTTGTTAAAAATCAGTTTATATCTATTAAGTTGACAAATCTATGCATGAGGACTATGAAGAACTTGTAAAAATCATTTAATTTTAGAACAATAGCCTCGGAAATTAACCTTTAAGCACTTGACTTATGACAACACATAAAATGACAGAACTGTACAGTAAGTGAACATGTAAATTATTAAGGAGGTTGGATCCTGCGATCATAAGTCTCTAAGTTTTTTTCTGAAGTATTTTTTAAAAATCTACATACATAGCTAAACCAAAATTTAAAACAAAATGTTGGGGTCTATATGCTCCTTTCGGTGCTACAGTGTATTTAATATGACCTTTTTGCACTGAAAGTGCAAATTGCACATAAATTGCTTTTTCCTCAATAATTTTTAATCGGAATAAACCATGGCATCAAATACAAATTTATATTATTTAAAATTAATAAAATTAAAATAATCATAAAGAAAAAGTTTGCAATTTCTTCACCTAATTGATATTTTGACCTTTTTGCACTGATAAAACGCTGTTTGTATCCATTAAAGAATCAACATGCAATAAAATTATTTAAAAGTCTCAAACTTTTTCTCAAATTTTAATAGACTTGTCAAAAATATCTTACAAATTCAGAAAATAAAACCAAAAGTATGGGTCTATGATGTAAATTTTGAGATATAGCATGAAATAAGCTAATTTTAGGCAAAAACTGGAGTTAATTTTTTCTTGACTTTTATGAAATATTAGTTAAATGTGCCAATATATGTCGATAGAAATATTGAACTATTGTTAAAATGTGTTTTTTGAATCAACACGAAGATAATCCAATGCATAAACTAGCTGGAAATTTGGTCTGCACTGAAAATAAGGAAGCTAAAATTACAGTACTCTAAAACAACTTAGTTATGAAAAATGTTCATTTTCTTCTAAAAAACCTTCCGCCACAAAATATAGTCCCTTACTTAACTCTGTAAATATGTAATTTTCCCTTAACTCTTTTATTCAAAATAGTTTATTTGGCATTGTAAAATAGGAATTTAAAAGTAGAATTAATATATGACACAGAATTTCCAGACTAGAGGTGACCCAAAATGGCTACCCACAATCAGAGGATCGAACCTCTTTAAGTGCATATGTGAGATAAAAATACATGTGATTAACAAAAAAAAGACATACCTATTGTTTTTTGCATAATATTGTCTCCAAAAGAATAAATTAGAAAACAGCAAATACTATGCTGTAATTTTATCAAGGGGGCGGGGGAGGATATGTAACCTCCAACATCATGCACTTCAGTTATTGCTTGCATCATACCTACATATAATGTAATTGCAATTTTTCAATTTAGAAAAATAGAAATAAAATTCAATTGCACAAATAAATTCAAAAACATTTGAAGAATATATCAAGTGTAAAAACAAAATTTAATTTTGTTGCATAACAATGAAAATGGCAAAAATGTGTCCCTGCATATTGGTACCCTTTTTACAATAAGAAGTTAAAGTCATCATATATATATTGCAAGGGTAAAAAATTGAATGGAATACTGGTATCAGTTACACACTATTTAAAATAAATACTGGTTATTTGAATTTTAATACAGAGAAAGAATTCTAAATTACAGAACTTGATTATGCAGCCTTAGGAAAATTTTGAAATAACATTTATCTTCATTTGTTTTATACATGTATATAATATATATTGCAGTCATAAACATGATAAAACTAATTTCTTCGAAATTCTAGATATAGAGTTAAGGTTTACAGTCATTTGCATTAGGAATTATGAATCTGTTATAAAATATCTAACGTAAATTACATGTACATAGCTGAACAAAGTTTTCTCTTTCCTGATCACAGAGCATTCACAGTGTCTTTGATTTCCTGAATTTCGATTTCCCTGATATCGTGTTCCAGGTATTCATCATCCTCTTCTTCTGCTATTTCTCTGCTCCCTTGTTTCGAGGAATCCTTGGATTGAGATGTGAGCCTGGAGAAATAGGAAATGATTTGACTTGGCTTTAAACAGTCCTGAGCTGCAAAAATGCGCTCTCCCCTATCGTTTGTCAGTGCTCTCATGTTCAAAGCAACCTCTGCTGGATTAGCCTTCCTCCCAACCTCCGCTCCAGTCTTGAATACATCGTTCAGATAATTGCGCACGTGCTGTTTGAACCGAACTTGTTTCTTTCCTTTCTTAAGAGCCCATCCTCTTATGCTAGCACCTTTTCCACCACTGTCAGACAGGGCTGTTGGCATGATGATCTGCTCTTCACTTTCATGTATGTTACATTTTTCTGCCCATCTCAGTTTAACTTTGTCAAATGTAGACATGTTTGAATTTTGATGAAATTCAAACGTGTGCCTCTCAAAATACATATGTTCCTCATATTCTTCAAAGGTGCAAAAACTTTGTAAACAGCCTTCTTCGGAACAAGGGAAGCACTGAACAGGTTCTTTTACAGTACTTGGAGTTTGTATTTGTCCTTCCTGCTTTTCTGGTGTCATGAAGTTGGAGATTATTCGTAGATCCGTTGAACTCTGTGGTAAGGAGACCATTAATGTTGCGTCAATAACATTTCCCTGACCAATGTCAAACGCACGGTGAGTGGTCATCAAGGAAGAATCCATTTCAAGATCAGTGATGAAACGTACATCCCTCCATTTGTGGCCAAATAACAGTTGATGGGTGTAATCAACATCAACAACTGCTACCTGGCATCCAGCAACTCCTCCACTTGTATCTATGGCCATCTTCATGTCAGCTGGAAACTTGATGTCATTGCCATCTGCTACATACAATCTCATTTTCTTCCTAAGATGAGCAATTTTGGCGTCACAATATGATTTTCCTGCTTGTGCCTCACTAAAGTTGAATCTTTTAACAACGATTCCTGCAAATGTTACAAGAAAATTACACACCTCATAGCAGTTTACAGAATAAAAACATCACAGATTTCATATAAATGCTGATATTTACATTTCACATATTTTTTGCTTGTATAGTGTGTTGAAAGCTACGGCAGTTATAACACTGTAATGCACACAGGGTACTCAAAGGTTAAAATGATGAGTTTTATTATGACGTCAAAAACGTTAAACACTGTTAACTGCAACGTCACAAGCGAAAATCAAAGTTCACGCTTGCGGCTGTTACTGTGGCTCTTCCATTAATATGAACTTACCCTTAGGATAAGATAGGAATTTTAAGGTATAAATCACATTTTTAGACAAGGCATGAAGTTAAAATAATGTAAATATAAGCATTTAATCATGATTTTTTAAAGTATACAGTCTCATAACTGCAGCGATGCTTGCATACAAATTTTCATAACGCGCGTTACTCAATTTGTATGCACACACCACTGCAGTTATGAGACTGTATACTTCAAAATATCATGATTCAATGCTATAATGATTCTCATAATATTTAGCATATTAAGAAAAGTTTCTTATTCACCTGTTCTCTCAGATATGCTAGGAATTGAACTCCAGAGAAATCCATTGTGATAACATCCAGCATTGTCAGATCTTAAGAATGCCTCTTTCATATTGGGATACTGCTGACCCACAGTTGAAAGAGTATGTTCTAGGATTGATGCTACAGCAAACCAGTCCTGTTTTCCACTTTCCAGAATGTGCACCCAAGTACTATGCTGAAAAAATTTGAACATTTGTTTTAATACGTGTACAATAAACTCTTTCTTCCTTAAGGTTAACATTTTTCTACTGCTCATCTGGCCAGATTTTTATCATATCTGATATTTTATTAGATAAAAACTCACTTGTTGATTAAATTATTGCTTTTGTAATAATTCCTTTACAATATTTTCTTCATTTTAAAAAGAAATAAACATCAATTTAAAAAGTTCACCGGGTAATGAAGTTGGTCACGTTATCAAATCCTGTGAATCCCAAAGGGCTTCTCGGTTGATTTGATTACATACCAACCAACTTCATATCCCGTGAACTTTTAATTAAGCATTGCTGTTTATTACTTATATTTACATTTGAAAAAGACAAATTAATCGCCCAGAACTGTCAAAATTACCAAGACATTAAGTTTACAATAATCCAAGCGATAAGCACGTGCTATGATCATTGTGACGTCATGAAAAAGTTCATACAGAATTGAACGTTTTCGCTATTCGCTATAGGATTATATAAGGAAACATATTTGCAAATGTATGTAAATATTGATTGTTACCTTTAGAGATCCATTATTATCTTTAGTGATGCCAACAGTGACATGCCATGAGATCCCTTTTTGACCAAACCAGTCTGACTGCTTCTCTTGATGTAAAAGAGGGAGAAACTTCATGGCCCAGTCCATCACCAGCAGTATTTGAGATGTTTTCAAAGTGTCTAGAAGATCTACTCTGCTGCGGTCTTGGTTGATTGTTCTTACGATGTGGGCTTTCCATGCTTGGATGTTGTTTCTTGCCTCTATAACATCTACTGCCTCATCATCATCTAGATTCAAAGAGCACATCTGATCAAGGACGACTGATAATTTTTCACACTCTTGACAGCTGTCCGTGTGCTCATGGTTGCATACGGACTGAAATTTGACATCTTTAGGATCACTGCAAGCCCACTGTATACAATGGTCAGAACAAGCTGAGTCTAGAGAGACATGGAACTTGAAGGTTCTCTTCAGATAATTTTGACCATCTGTGAGAAGTTGTGTCAAGGTAGATTTCATATCTTTGTCTATGGTTCCTTTGAGCTCTAGATTCTTCAAGATGTTACACAAAGACTTAAAAGCAGCAAGGCCATCTGCTGTAATGTTGTCTAAGCCATGGAGGTTGCGCCGTTTGGAAGCCGAGCATGCATGTAGGATGCGAAATAGTGTAGCCCTTGACAGTGGTGAGAAGTCAGTGTCTTTGCAATGTTTTTCATACATTTCAATTATAGAAGAATGGCAAGCAGTGCGAACCACATCTGGAATTACAACTATTTCACCAGAGTCAAGCTCCAAATCTCTTGTACCATAAGACACCAGTTGGTGACAAGAGGAGCTGAAGAAAAATGAGAGACAGTGCTCTAGTTTAGTTTGGTCCATTTTTTGTCTTTTCTTTGGAGGTTGGTTTACCTTCTGAAATATTTGGTCTGGTGTAACAGCTCGAACTTTGTCAATATGATAGTTTGTAAGTCCTGGGATTCTGTTCTTGAGGTCCTCTTTTGTTGTAAGTCCAGCCATAATAGATAGAGTCTGATCTTTCACAGCCTTGTATGTGGAATCGTTGTAGATTTTAGTCAGTATTTCCAAAAGGTTTTCAGTTTCTGGGTGTTTGGTGTTTGTTACAGGCTCCACCATGAGTTTCAGTAGGTCTTCTGATTGTCCAGGAGCAACCAATTCCAGGATACTATGCACCATTTGTGATGCTTTCTTCTGTATGTAATTTCTACTTTGTGACGTAATGTCCTGAAGAGGTTTTTGCAGTTGGTATTTCAATGGACTGAGTTTTCCATTAGAAATGGTATGGACAATACTGTTCAATGTCTCTAACCCTAGAGAATTTTCCTCACTCCAGTTTGAAGTTTGAGACAGATGTTGGCTCTCCTGTGATGAAAGCTGAAAGCAATGGAAACCATATTAATCATTAAAATATTTCAGAACAGTAATGAACAGAATCATAAAAGTTTAAATACTTATCATGAAATATGATGCATCTTAATTTCCATTGTTACAGTATATGTATTTTTATATTAAAATTTTGCATGATTTGTTTAGACAGATACATGTACATGGTTCAAACTTGTCAATATATATACCAATCATTCTACATCTACCAGTATTTTGATTGTAAAATGTGAGATGAGCTGCAACATTTAAAATGAAATAACATGGATGGGGAGGTCAAAAATGTTGAACACTACTCAAGTCAAGTTCAACTTCATTAGCAAAAATCATACTTCATGGTAGAAAATTGCTCAAGTATACTGTGTGCTAATTTTAATAGATAAGCACAAGGGTACTAAAGACAAAATCTAATTTGTGATAGGTTTACAGATAGACAGACAAATGATATTAATTATTGTGGATGATTTGAAAAATATTAAATAAGTTCTTGATCAACACAAGTTCCCTTAATATTTTGTACCTGGTCTGAATGTTCAATGCAATCCCCACCATTCTCAATGTTAATTGGACGAAGACTGTACGCAGCACATCTCTGTAAATAAATTTATCTGTAATTTATTTCTTAAAAAAATGTTTGCATTAAAGAATTAGCTTGATAAAATCTAAAGTAAAATTTAAAATTACCACTGACATAATTATGTGTCAAAAGCTTTCATTTTGTGATTTTAGGATTTCAAATGCATGTACTTTAAGGCCATCCTTTAAAAATTGTTTGCTTGGAATTGCCGCCTGGAGGTTTCTGGACCCAGGAGGGAGGGAACAATTTTTTTTTTAAGTTTCAGTAATCAGAAATTGGTAAATAAAAATCTCCATATTAAAAAAAAGGCTTTCTTTTTGATAATCAAATTTTATAAACTGGAAGCAGTTCAATGAAGCGAGAGGCAATTCCAAACAAACAATTATGTTATTTTGGCGTAAATGTGAAATTTTCTTATGATAAAATTTTATAAAAAGTTACCTGTGTGAAATCAGCTGATATATTCTTCTCATTATCATTATCATTCTGAGAAGAAAAGAATAAAAATTCAAAAAGTTATAAAAAATTGAATAACAGTAGGTCCTACATGTATATTAATTTTGTATATTGTACAAATTGTAGAATTTTCTAGAAGTGGCAATGCAGTAACATTTTTGGCATTTATAAATAAATTTTTTTAAACTCGAGTCGTGATAATTAAATTTAATTGTTATAAAAAGATATCAAAATATTTTGATACTTTATTACTGAATTTGCATCAAGCATTTACATTTCTAGACAATAAGGTGAGCATGAAAGAATTTTAGTTAGAGTACTCTATTAGGAACCCCACATTGTTCAAGATGGGTTAATATGAGGTCGGTATTTTTAAAAATCAGCTTGTACATTGATAATCATAATAACTATCAAGTATTTTTGCGAACAAAATAATCCTTAAAACTAAAGTAGTAATATTTGGGTTTCAGCATGCAATTTTTAATTTGCAGGTCTGTTGGAGTGCATCAAACAAATAATTCTTTGTTGTTGGTTTTATAATTGTAATGTAGTTTTACCTTAATGTCTGTTTGATTTAGAGGATCCTCATGATTATCAGGTAGGTTGTGTACAAGGTCAATACACTTACGACATATGCCTAAAATATAAACAAATTTTTCAAAATGATTAAGTACAGATTATAACATACATACAATGATTATGTTAAATTTATGGAAATCCTACTTCTTTCCCCTGGAATTTTGTTATTTTATAGTTGCAGTCAGTCAGTTGATTTGATAAGATACATTCCTAAGGTGGCTACATGGGATGCCTTGAAAATTGCATAGTTTTAATATAATATATTTACATTCCAAATATTTTTTGCATGTAAAGTGTGTGAAAAGACACTGCAGTTATAAGACTGTAACACACACAGGGTCCTCAAAGGTTAGAATGACTAGTTTTATTATGACGTACGTCACAAACGTTAAACGCTGTAAAATGCAACATCACAAGCGAGAATCAAAGTTCACGCTTGTGGTTGTTACAGTGGCTCTTCCATTAATTTGAACTTACCCTTAGGATAAAACAGAAATTTTGACGTATAAATCACATTTGCAGGCAAGGCAAGAAGTTAAAAAAATGTAAATATAAGCATTAAATCATTATTTTTTGAAAGATATAGTCTCATAACTGTAGCGGTGTGTGCATACAAGTTTTCATAACGCACTAGGGCGCGTTACTCAATTTGTATGCACACACCGCTGCAGTTATGAGACTATATCTTTCAAAAAACAATGATTCAATGCTTAAGTATATAACTTTGCATGTTTAAGTCCACTAGTTTAATTTATAAATATTCTTAAAATATGCTGAATGCTTTAAATTTCTAAAACATATTTCATATATTGTTAATTCATGACAAAATGGTGTTAAAAATAAGCATAAATCAATCAATTATTTGAGTTGGAGATGGGGTATAAGCAATAAAATTTGTTATAAATTGGAATCATATTCTCAGGAAGTAAATAATTGGCAACATGAAATACCACTGAATCATAATTGTACAATTTATATATGTACCTGGTAGTAATATTAATATACAATTAACAGTGAAGATCTTGTTAAAGAAGGGCACCCCCCCCATAAATTTCTAAAGTCTGACTTAGTAAATAACTCTTGTATATAAGCTTTTTATTATATTTTCATTGTCTCAAAAATATGTGCAAAAGCAAAATAAAATAGTATATTCATTATTATGACATGATACATGTACATACCTGAGGCCAAAATTAAAAATATCTATGTTTCCCCTAACGCGACCGACCCAATTAAATCCCGCCGACTGAATTGTTTTTTTCACCACATTGAAAAGACTTTTTTTTTTTTAAAGAAACCTAATTTTACCTAAATTCGTTTTTAGAAGACCCACATGTTTTTCGTTTTACAATCATTTTGATAGCCTCGATCATCAACATGGGCGAAATACTCGCTTTATGATCGGTAACTTCGCCGGAATTTCCTCCGAAAGAGAAGTTGAAGTCGCCCTGTATTCTGAGTTCATGATCGTGTAAATTAACCCCAGAGACATTAAAATGATAATCATTTAATTCAAAAGACGTTTCCATAGCCTCAGTTAACCACTGTTGTGATTGATTGATTGTCTTATCTTTTATGGGTATAAATACGAGTGATGCAACATGTAGCCAACTGTGCATTGAAAATTACAACCGATGTTTATTACTTTTAGTGTTGATATTAAAATTTGTTGGTAACTTGTAATTAGTTAATAACTCTGCCAAATTAATGCTAAAATAATCATAAAACCATCTGCCAACAGTTATCAGTTATCAATTAAAATGATCCTCTACACAATGGTTGTAATTGGGTCTAAAGGTTGGACTAATGCCTCCAAAATACACAGAAGTACAGAGACTGATTTTATTTGTCATTTAGCTAACACAATTACAAAACATGTCATCTATAAAATGTATGAATACATCAAATAAATTAAATTTAATAGATTGGATAAGTTTTTAAAACTTTTAGAAGCTGTTTTATTTTTTATTAACTTGCTTAAATTTTAATCCAATTTTAATTAAGGAATCTGTGTATATCATTATTCCTGTAGGTTATGCTGTATCAAATATTGACAGTCTCCCTGATGTCAAACTTCTTTCTACTTTTCTGTTAGGGAGAAATAATTCTCCCAAAATTTAGGTTGGTACCTGTTAAATGAAAGACTCTTTATGTTTTGAAAAATTTAAACAGTTCTCTTAACTTCGTCAAATTTCAAATCAACAGAAACAAAAGAGTTGGTTTTGGTTATGACTATAATTAAAGTGAAATTGGGTAAATTTACAAAAATCTTTCATATCTAAATATTTTTTTTGTCCCTAGCATTATGTTTCATTAGGTTAAAATTTCCTTGTCAAAGAAGGACATTATCTGCAAGTGTAGTGATTTTGTGTAACCTTACTATTGTAGAATCATTAAATATGACTTCACAAATATTTACATTTATTACATTACCTTAAGTTTATCAAATATTATTGTTTTAATATAGTTTTAGACATTTTATAAACCAAATTTTGAAAAATTAATTGATACTTTGAAGTAGGTACATTATGATCATTAAAATGATATTTAAATATAGGTTTACATGTACATCAACATACAAATGATAATGAATGTATTCATGCACATCTAGTCATTGAATCAAACATGTTTAAATTTTAAAAGATGAACAATATCAAATTGTGAATTCGATATTAAACTTGTTTTACATTTCATCAGGACAAGTATAAAAATTTGTTTTACAACTCGTCATATTTTTTTTAGTTTTGTAATTAATTAAAGAATTGATTTATTGTTTTCATTTTTAATCTATAATGTATTTTATATTATGCCCTGGCAGAAAAAAAAATATTTACCTACCTACCTACCCAACTTCAAAATTTAGGGGCGGGTTAGGAGAAACATAGATATTTTTAATGATGGCCTGAGCCAACTGGTACCAAAGCTAAGTAGATAAGCTTGAGAAAACAAGTCTGCTCATTCGGAGAGAAAAAATACGGTATGGTTTAGCTTTCCCTTCGTGAAAAGGATATTGACACTTGGCTCTCTGCTGCCATGCTAGTCCTAGAGAGTCTCTATGAAATGGGCACACGGTGAATGAAGTAAGATCTGTGTCGAACAGTCAGCATCGAAATGCAATCAATTGCCCTTCACTTGTAATGTCGGCGCTGTTAATAGAAAACTGACGCAAATGGTTGAAAATGGGCCTGTTACAGTCACTCAACCTCCTCACTTCACAGTCATTTCGATATCTTGAAGATACGTTGCAGTCTGTTTTAACTACACTAGATATACAGGCGATCGAACACCTGCCGTCTGCCATTTGTTTACATCAGTAACACGAAAGAGTTTTCAAAGGGGAATAACTCTTACCTTAAAAACGGATTTATCAGAACTGTATTTTATACCGTTATATTTCATAAAATATAAATAAACACACCAGTTTTTTTTTTATCATGGCCTAGGAGTAGTATTCAAAGTAACAGTTTATTATATATATGGGAATGTAGCTAACAAGTAATAGGTGTCAAGTCGATGTAAATTTTTAACACTTTGTATACACCGTGATGGCGGAGCCTGATTCGTACACAGGCAAAAGTGGCTCGCATGAATCTCATATGAAATTCGCATGAAGTTCATGCGAATTCTTCGCATGAGAAAGAGACGAAAAAAAAACACGCATGAATTTCGTGCGAAAACTTCATGCAATTTTGACGTAATTTTCATGCGAATATCATACGATTAAAATTTCGCACGATATTCATGCGAAAATGTGTATCTTATGTTTCATTGTCGTTTTATGCGAATGTCATGCGAATATCATGCAAATATCATGCTATTTTCATACAAAATACTATGCAGCTTCATTTAATAATCTTTTTTTTATCTAAATTTGAGAATATAATCTGTCATTGAAAAGAAAACTGAAGTCCTAATCGATTTGCTTCATACAGAGATAACAGAAAACAATGACAATAATCTTCTTCGGATAATCCTCTTTATTCAGATGAGAACAAATTTCAAGTTTCTTCTTCTTCTCAAAAAGGATTGTTGCTTTATCAATCTACAAGGAAATTTACATAATGCAGTGTACATAAAATTTTCCTATTCATGAATGGCATATCTATTTTGAATGTGCATTATTAATATTGGAAGATATGAACAAAATTCATTGATATATGATATGCAGTTGGTAACATGATCATTGCTCGTTAAAGCAGATTTGATCATGTTGATCAGATACAGTAAATTTCTCTATGTCATATCCGAATACTACCATTCTCACTTTATCACTCTGATACATGTCCTTATTGTTATTTTATGCTTTCAGTTTGTGAAATTATTACATACAGTATAAGCCAAATCGCTCATCTGAGCATCAATGGCCATAACTTATCAAATCTACTTTATGCTGCCAAATACAAAACATTTGGACAACTTTGAAGAGAACTGTACGTCTTGTTTAAAAGGATTTTCAAATTTTTCCTCACATAAACATCAAGCCCCTTTTGTTGTTTCAATTTTTTTAGAAAAACATTTCTAAATGTCAAATACAACTTCTATTGTGGCCCAACCCCAATCCTAGGGACCATTATATGAACAAATTTGAATCTACACTACCTCAAAATGCTTCCATACAAGTTTCAGCTTTTCTGACCAATTAAGGGTTTTTACGATTTTTTAAAAATGACAACAAATTTTCTACAATTTGAAACTCTCTAAAAGAAGGTGTGGCTTTTCATTTTTAAATTAACAAACTGGAATTCCCTTTCACCCAATAATGTTTTGTGCCAAGTTTGGTTAAAATTGGCTCAGTTGTTCTGGAGAAGAAGGAGAAAATGTCAAAAGTTTACAGAGAGACAGAGACTGTCCAGGGACAGAATTAGGGCAGACAATAGTGATCAACACTTGAGCTTTTACCTCAAGCCGGTTGTCTGAATTACTTCAATTAATGAACTTCAATGTTAAACATTTATCCAAATTATCATACAACTCTTAAATCATAGAAGTATTACTAACCACTGTATCCATGAATTTTTTAGGTTTTCTGAATGTTGTTGGTTGACACACTGTTAAAATCTTTTCCAAAGAGTCTCTGCAAATCTACATGTGCATACTTAAGGTTATCTGCAAATATTATTGATGTATTACTAAATGATTTCATTCTTGAATATCTGAATATAAGTTATATAAGTAATACATCTATTATAATCTTTATACTCATTAATGGTTTTCTTATTTAATAATTCACAACTCATACTCAAATTCTTGACAAAACTGAATCGTTGTGCTTACTTAAGACTTACATGTAGTATGAACCTGCTCTTATTGGTGGAAAGACACTCAGACTCTGGAGAAATATGGAAGGATCATTTCTTCTCTTCTTTGGATTTTTATCTAAAGAACTTGGAAGAAAACAAGCATATGTAATAAACAGTTTTCAAGCTTTGATATGGCTCGAAAAATCTCAGTATATTTAGTACTTTGATTTATCCTCACCTTTTATACAGACAACAAGCATGTCATCATGTTCACACCTCCATCCAAATAGTACCAACTCCATATCCGTGTAGGGATGTTTTTGTCATGCTTCAATGAAAAAGATATCAGATATTTTATTACAAAAGCCTATAACATTACGCTAAAATATTACGCTAAAATTACGCTAGGGCTACAACAGCTGTACAAGGTGTCTCTGATCATCATCACGCTACACCTCATCTTCATTATGCAGTTAATTGTAAGGAATACTTATATATTCTGCGAAAATTTCGAATGATGGTTTTTTATCAAAACGGGAAGCAGTGATCTTCCGATAATAACATAAAAATTTCATGTTTCTTACCTCTGTCAATCACTTCGTACTCGAGTCTCGTTCCTGCTGACGTCACATATTGCGTATATTTCGGTACTGAGAACCGTTAGGATGGTGTTTGCTTTTGTATTAGTGCAATATACCACAAAGCAATAAATCAGATCAGATTTTATAATTTAGATATGATGAAAATAATTATTATTACCGGTAATTAATTTAAAGCGCTACAGGTTGACGTGCATCTTTTTTTAAGCGCTTGCAAACATTTTTACTCGTTTCCGAAATCCCGTTCGAGTTATCTCCCGCGATAACATGATGTGCAGACAGACTGAATTTTCTCTATAGTATAGCTACAAACTTATGTACATATTTAACCGACGCTGGCTGATCAGTGATGCAAGCCAGCAGACATTTTACATCAACATCATCAAGATGTGTCTGATCTATCGTACGATTATTTAAAGAAAAGTTCTTGATCCTGGATAGGAGAGGAGCGGATCCATCGTAAACATGCAGGTATCCTATGATTTTTCAGGTGTATGCATATTCTGTGTTTACATGTTATTTAGTTATTTATTAATTAACGTTGTCAGATACATGTTTATACACTGAACACATATATTGTTATTATTAAACTTAGAAGGTATTTACATGTAACTTTACGGAGAAAATTCGGGTTGACAGACGGTTTCTCAATTTTCTCTTATAAGAGCTACGGATCATTTTCTATTTTTACCCGGCATTTTAACAAAAAAATTAACAAAATCTTTGTTCGAGTATTTCTAATTCAAGAATGAATGAATACAGTATAAACGTAAAGATAAAATAATAAATATGCAGATGGTTGCAATCTGATTTCATGCGCGGATCTAGAAAAAAAATCGGTGGAAGGGGGGGGGGGGTCCGACGTTTATTGAGTAACAAGGTGGGGGGGAGCCATATTTTTAGAAATTTTATAATGTAAATTTAAAGGAATTTTAACTTTTTAGGGCCCCCTTGACCCCCCCCCCCCTCTAGATCCGCACATGGATTTTATTTCTAATATCATGTTGGCCTACATGTATAATTTTTGTGCATATTATCAATGAATATATCACGGTGAATTCATTTATAGGAATATACATATGCAGTTTGAAAATATTCATAAAATTTTGAGGTTTTTTCCTACAGGTTTTTTTTAAGATTTGAAACAATACTGCACAGACAGAAGAATTGATGAATGCTGCTCCAGTATATGTTGTATATATGATGGCTATAACAGTAACACATATCACTTGGGAAATCATGCACAACAAACTATCCATATGATAATACCATGTAAGTATTTATTTGGTGAATTATGTCTTGTGTTTTGACTTTTGAATATTTCTAAAGTTTGTAATTATATAAAATCAAACACAGATGAACATATATTTGATAAAAGATGTTGGACTTGCCTCTTGTTCTCATTTGCTTCTGATTGATAAAATATACTGAAAGTTATTTTAATACAGAGATACAATAAAATAGTTTTTTTTTTTTTTTCATCTGAGCAGATGTGTATAAATCTGTAATACATGTACTCGATACCTTTGTTTGTTTTATTTAAGTTGTATTATTAATTATATTTTGTCTTGCATATACACAAGGTTTACAAAGATATTTAAAAATGGAAAGGGATAAAGAGACATGCTACAGAAAAAGGAAGGATAAAGGCACATGATACAGACACCGGAGTGATTACACCAACATCAGTCCAATGACATTGGTACACACTGAAACTCGAGACCACAAAGGCTTGAATCCTTCTGAAATATACTGGCATCTGTGCAATCTAACTTGGAATCATGGAAAACTAGTATCACTGTAATGAATTTTAATTGAATTTTCATTGTCAAGCATTGATATAAATCTATGTTTGAATATAGCTGGACATTTAACTATATATAATTCACTTATTGCGTTCGACAGGTTAAGTTCATGCAAACTCTTTAATGTATCTTAAAAAAAACATAAGACTTAAAGTATGTACAGTGTATCTTAAATGATAACCAATGCAATCAGCATGTTTTATACATGTAATAAAATCTTAATGTTTACTGACCTTCAAAGAAGAGAGATATAACTCTCAGTGGGTGTGAATTTGTGGAAAAAGTATTGAATAAATGTATATTTTGATAAAATGTAAACTTTATTCTAATTTTTTATTTATACATGTATTAAGTCCAACACATGCAGAAATTGTTTATTGCCTAAATGTCAAATTTTTAACAAAAAAGACAATAGTATGTCAACATATGAATGAAAGAATGTTTTAAAAGTGTTATGGATTGATTTGTCATAATTTAATTTTCATATGAAAAACATGCAATTTTCATGTGAATTTCGCATAAATTTTATATGAATTTGACACAAATATCTAATCGCATGAAAAACATGCGAAAAAAATTTGCATGAAAATTGTACAATTTTCATGCGAATATCATGCAAACACATTCGCATGATATTCGCACGAGTAACTTTTCGTCTGATTTTCGCATGATAATCGCATGATTTTCATGCGAAAAGAAAATCGCATGAAAATCATGCGAGCCACTTTTCCCTGTGTAAGCTTATAAAATAATAGTGATTAGAGAAATTCTATAGAAACTTACTTGATTTTAAAATTATATAGTGTTATAATAGGAATTTTCAAGCATGAAAAACACTTTAAATGTACATTTTGTGGCCATATCTCATTTTTTTTTAAACCACGGTGCCTGATTCTTACAGAGACCGGTACTTAATTATGAAGCTGTTGCAAACATTTGGTCAAGCAAACCTGTTCTAAATTGTTAATAAGATGAACCTTCCGGAAACAATTGATGAAATTTTAATTTAGTTTTCACAGTTGTGGCAAAAAATGAAACGGCAGTTTAGATTCTGCAGAGAATATGCAACAACCAAATCAGAGTCATATGAGTAGGGGTAGATAAAATAGGAATCAATAAAAAGCCTTTGGCTTGGTATCCCAATCATTTTGCAGACTTTGTCAATTATTTTTACCTCATATTGATAAACTAAAAAAATATATTCTTTAAATTAAATAATTGTCCTGACATGGTTTGACGAAGGCTTGCCATGCTCACACGAGTTAACCGTGAAACAACCATCGATGATAATTAGTTGATGATAAAAATATCTGATGTTTGATTGAGACTTTTGTTAGATAAACATTAACACTGATCTTAGATATATTCACTTTGGTCAATCATTTAAGAAGTAGACAAAGTTGCAGTCATTAGAAGACTATATTGCTATACAGTTAGCAAAAAAATAATGACTACTTCCAGAAAAACAAATATTTAGTGTTAACAATTAGTTCTTCTACTGTGTATTATATTGACCCGCTACCTAGAGATATAGGTGCATTTTGGTGTCATAGTTTTTGTTCTTTACTTACAAATGGAAAATGTGTTCAACATGAACAACATGTTCATATAAAATAAGTTTCAATACCGTGTACTATTATTTATAATGATGCATTTCATTTTATTTAAAGTGGCATGGGTCTCCTGTGAATATTATTATTTATAAAAAAAAATCAAAATTCTGGCCGTTCTAAAATTGTCATGTGTTACAAAGTTTGACTGATTGATAATATGTTTTAAACATTTTGGGAAAAGTAAAAATTATAAAAGACTCAGTTGAACTCAAACTCATAACTTACAAATTCGAAGTTAACTCCCTTTCCCGTCCGCTACAGTATAAAGTAGCCTATTTTTGAAAGGAATAGTTTATGAAGTTATACTACCTTTAAAAAAATATTAAACAAACTATCTTTTTTATTAAATAAAAAGAAAACTATGATGATTTACATATATGTGGGAATTTATTATTAAGTATAGTATGTTCTCAAAAATATGCAAAGGTGTGTCCTTAATGCATGGTAGTAGCCACTATAAATTAATGGTATGCATACAACTGTTGTAAAGTTAAAACAAGTTTTTGCTTTAATATGTACAGATGTTTTGTTTATTTTTCTTCCACATTTTTTATTAGGAGAATACATGAAAAAAATATGTGACAACGTACAATAATGATTTTATTTTAAAAAGAATATCATTTACTTTCTAATAATATAAAATTATGTCTTATTATGTTGACAAAGAAAAAAATCACTACACTATTTTAAAAATTTTGAAAATAAGATAAGAAACAATTGTTGTAACACATAAACAATAAATTTCAAATGTATTGAGAAAACAGCAATCGTATTTAGTGGAGAGTATTTGTCACAATATATTTATATAAATTTCTAATTTGAAATACCCTGGCAGAACATTGCCTACATGGATGAGCCTCAATCACCTGATGCAATAGCGTCCCCACAAGTTACTCTCGTGGGAACACGCCTCTTTGTACACCAACCAAGAGTGTTTGTCATATACGAAGAAGGAAATAAAGTTCTTGCTCCGGTCCCAACTCTTACCTGTCTCTCCTGGTTAAACAGAAGTAACTGGGAATAATACCTCAGAAGATACACCCCCAAAATGGTACCGTTGGTACCTTGAAATTAAAGCTGATCAATTAGATACAACTGAAGTAAATTTGAAGAAAACAATCGGTGACAATGCGTGCCTTACCACGTATACAAGTATGTAAATACTTAAAGAGAATGGCTCTTAATCTGTTCAAAATTGCATATAGTACGAAAATGATATACTTATGAAAGAAATATATAAAAGCGATAAAATGTGTTAAAATAGTATCACCTATTTATATCACTGAATCAAATATTGATAATTTTTTAAAACATAAAAAATGACTCTACTTTAAGAATTTCAGATATTTACGTAAAATATGCGAAACGTATCAAAACAATACAATGGAATAACTATGTTTGATTGTTATATATAAGTATTGATGACGATATCTTAAATTTACTTGTAAAAACTGCATAATACCTTCGTGCAACGAGTACAATTTTATATTACATTTACTATTTGGAATTAACCTCTGGCAGAACAACACATGTATGGTTTTGTCAAATATCTGTTCTTAGTTTTAACAAACTTTTAAATAATATTTTATCAAAATCAAATCTAAAAAAAACAACATTATACAGAGGATTTCTACCAGATTTTTCTTGATATTAGTCATCATTGTCCATTATCAGTTTATCTATGACGTCACAAAAAATGAGGAAATTACCTGAATTGTTGCAAACAAATGAAAATATTGTCATTTTCCCTTCATATTTTGATAGTATAGAGTGCAGGTCTGCCCAAGTAATATTTTGACACATGTTTTTGTTTTTATAATTGCAAACTTATAGTTAAAAATGATATTTGAGGAAGCATGCACTCGATTTTCCTTAGTCGAAAAAACAATTTTTACTCCAAAACATTAATTTACAAAACTAAGACAGTTCATGGCGTCCTTTATACATTATGAATTCCCTGTGTTGATCAAATTACCTTTTTTTAATATGATTTGAACTATCTTCAACCATATTCTCAAAGCTCTACATGGAAGTTTAGTTCCGGAGGCGAGAAATGCATTATACGGCACATAGTCCACAGGCAAACCTACTAATACCTGAGTAACTATTTTTAATTGTATTTCGTGGACCAACCTGAAATACATTTCCTTAAAATTCTTATTATATAACATTTTGAGTTTGTTAATGTATTATTAATTCACTAACAATAAACGTCTAGATAAAATAAATAAGATATATTTGTCCATAATATGATACATTTAATGGGCCTATGCACCGATAGGTTATCAAAGAAAATGCGTTAGTATTATCGAACGCAAACATTATAAGAAAGATACGTTAGAAACCTATTAAATTTGTAGGATGAACATTGAAAGAAAAATTGAATTTAACAGTATTGTTATCAGGACATTTGTCGTGGCTGTTTTAAAATAACATATTATTTTGCCTCTCTCGATATGGATTTGTGAATATCCTTATATTTTCTCAAACCTAATCGACATTTCTCTTCTCCTTGTAAATCGTTCTTACGAATTTTTCAACAATATTGCAACTGTAGGAATCTTAGTGTTCTTACTGGTCGTTTTCCATAGGTCAGGATGACTTCCATAAACCATTATAACACCATGATGCGCTCCGTCAATTAGTGTCACAACGATTGCACCGCTATCCCCCTCTTCCGAAAACAAAGTCGCTGGTGATAAT
The DNA here is from genome assembly GCA_020458035.1 of Magallana ariakensis. Lineage (NCBI taxonomy): Eukaryota > Metazoa > Mollusca > Bivalvia > Ostreida > Ostreidae > Magallana > Magallana ariakensis. The sequence goes on from CM035811.1 coordinate 72,235,728, forward strand.
GGTATAATAGTCAAAACATCTGTCTCAAAAAAGTTCAAAATTACTTATCTTTTTTATCCAACCGTAGGTTGTTTGTGTTTTTCGCCATTTTTGAATACTAATCGGTTATCAAAATATTTGTAAGGAATGTTTTCAACTAAAATGTGTTCGTTAAAAACTGCCCTTTGAATCGTTTCTATCCTTGTAGTGTCTATTTTGACTATGGATACATCAATGAGATCTTTCCTATGAGACTCCAGCCACAGGATGAATCTCTGCAATTCCAATTCAGTCAACTGAAAGGTTTGGAAAGGTGACTGAATGGCATAGCTATGCCATCCAGCCACCTTTCAGTCGACTGAATGGCAGAAATTCATCATGTGAGCTTGACAAAAGCATACACATACGTCTTCACCATTTCGTAAACTTGCAATATCGCCATCGCTAAAGAGATTAAGAGATGAAAGCGCAACTGTTCGTTCTTCATAATTCTTGACTAAATCACGCATTTTGTCAAAAATCCGATTGTTCCTGTTTGTTATATAACCTCTGCATTTACGTGCGCAATGGAGTTTCAGAACCCTTCTAAATGGTTTTATCTTAACTTTTCCATTAAAAGAATCTTCAGTAATTATTTCTAGTTGCGTCTTTTTATCTGTTCTCATCATCAAGGGGCAATCTAAAAATACGAACAACTTTTTGTCGAGCAATATGTATCCAACGACTCCATATTCACATTCCCTATAAGTAGTGCACGTATTGAGGACTGATCAATGTAAAAAGTTTTCTTAAAAAGTGACATCAAATGTTTCATTAAAAAGAATAAATCATTAATTATATGACTTATATCATACTCTGGTATTATGGCTTAGAAACAGTGGTATCGACTTTGGTTTCGTTGATATTATTCTTCCGTGCAGTTCTTTAATTCTTCTTCCAATTTTAACATCTCCCGTACATGGACAATTTTTGCCACGAATGATTCTGATATGAAGTGGGTTTTTTTTAATCAGAATGATATTGAAATCACATAAGAATCATATAAAAATTGATTCATATAAGAATTATATTTTCTCTATCATATGATATCGGTATGATTTAAATAATATGATAACTACTTCATATGAGAAGTATATCATATTAAAATCATATCAAATTATAAAAGAAAAATATCATAATTGTATGATTGTGATTTACATCCAATTATTTCCTAAGGAAATTTATGAAAATCATTTTAGATACCTTAAAAATATAATAAATATAATATACATAAATAAAAATATATACATGTACATGCTAAATATGATGTCCATGCTGTTGCTTGTATATAATATAATCACATATTTGAATTTTTTTTTAATTTAAAGCTATCAATTATAAGTTGGTGTGCATGTTATATTTTTTATTTGTGTTTCTTCTTTTGTTTGTGTGTATATGCATATTATTTCACTCAATGTGTTCTGTATTTTCTCACTGTCACTAAAAAAAACCCCGAACTTTCACAGTACTGTGAAGTATTATAAATCTATTCTTGCATGTATATTGTATGTAAAAAATATAGAGATTCCAAAAGAAATGTAGTATGTAAGAAAGCTGTGAAAGTCATGAATAAAATCATAAATATAAAAAAAGATACCTTAAAAATTAATTGCGTCATGATGATTATTGGTTTGATATGAAAAATTGTTTGATTTTATATTTCCGGAATGAAACCTGAAATGGCTTTGTCGTTCACATGTATACGTCATATTTTTTACGTCTCGAACGCAGAAGAGACCAGAAAATGCAGGATGATTTCAGATAATAGGTGAGCATTTTACCAATTCTGTTCATTTTTCATTTACGAGCATTTAAAATTATTCAACTGAGGGTAAATTGCGATTTAATCTGCACGTTATATATAGAGCGTTGATGTGTTTTTCCATGAAAATTCGAGTAGATCGACAATCGGGATCATTCATCATTTATATTTACAGAAAATACTATATTCCTTCTCTGGGGAGTGTCAGAGTGTTTATATAGACGTATGAGGAAATACAGTTACAAAATTTGGTGTAACATTAGACAATTTTATGATTTCAATTTAAGACCTGCGTGATGAAATAGGCCTATTTCCCGCAGAGATAAGGCTCTGTGCAGCTATAGCTGCTCCAATTTGATTTAGATAGAAAAACATTTTTTTCATACTGATTGTTAGACCATAATTAACCACCCAATTGTCTACGGACGGGTTTGCGTCTTTTCCCGATTAGGACAAAGAGCACACGGCGGGTGTGACCGATCAGCAGAGGATGCTCACTCCTCCTAGGCACCTTATCCTACCTCCATCTTTTTGGAGGTCCGTGTTGCTATGCTTTAAATTTGTATTTCGTGTTATGGAGTTTTGAGATGGTTGACGGATTGTTATTGTGATTTTTTCGTTTTGTGAAACAATCACCAATTCAAAATGTACTTGTATGTCAATTAATGCAAGATCAGGCGCATTTTGAACACTTTTTAAGTGAAAGAAGCCGAAAACTAGAGCAAAGTTCGATGTGAAACAACAAGTAGGCATTCCTCTCAGTTGTTCAAGATTAACGGGGAATGACTGATTATGACTGATTATCTCATGTTGCATATTAAGCATAAATATAAAATTATGTTTATCTATTTATTGAAACTATTTATGTATTTCATTTAAGTTAAAAACTTAATTTATTTACAAACAGATAAGTTAATTTTACGAAATTTTAATTAATGTAAATGTAAATGTGTTTATTGGTTATTATTGGTTCCATCGATTTTTGATAAAAATACACATACCTGTTAAAGGAATACAGTTGAAATCGATAAAAGGGATCACATGATATATATCTTAAGTGACACATTATCATTTTTCACTCATTCACTCAGAAACAATAACAAATTCCATATGTCAATTTATAATGGGAAATGGTTACATCTTTTTTATTCGAAATGACTAGGAATACCTCGCACATTTATTCAATGTAATCTTCAGGGCTATTTCATGGCAGATGTAATGCAAAATCCATTTTGGGTTGTGTATTGAAACATGGAGCGGTAAAGGGCGTTTCAAAGCAGATAATCTGAACATTTTTTATATTAGTGGATTGACGTAATTCGAGCACAAAGGTAAATAATTATCAAAATATCAAGTGAAACGTGGATGAAGCAAAAACTCGGGACAGAGTATAGTACTTGTTGGACATGACCAGTCATTCACATAAATGTAGTGCAATTTTATTACATTTTTGTTTAAACAGGTCATTAACAATTCGACATTTATTTCTACTAAACCTTAAATAATATTTTACTATTAAAGTAAGTATTTGTTTTTCAATATTAATGTATTTAAAATGTTATTAGTTATTCAGGTTCAATTAAGGATATACGGAGATTTACCCCGGGTTGTATTCCATACATCCTTAGGCCGAATGCCGAAGGGTGTATAGAATGCGACCAGGGGTAAATCCACGTACATCCTTGATTGGTCCTGGATAACGACTGTTTTTCCTTAAACCGCAAAAATCAGTTTTCCATGTCCTTTTAAGGTTTTTTTACTCTTTCAAGATAAACCATTTGTAAATACATTTTATGCATTGTGACGTCGCATGTAATGCATTGTTACGTCACGTTTTTTTTTTTACCTCCAACTCAAGTAGGGTGTTCTTAACTTTACATCCGGTTTGTTAGCCCAATCTAATTTCGTGTTGGAGTCGAAGCTACAAAGGCTAATTATTTTTATAATTTTATTTTGTGTTTTATATTTTTCAGCAAGTTTGCTTATAGCACACAAGCTTAGTACTAAGATATGGATGGATGAAAAAATTACAATAACAAACCATCAACCATCTAAAAAAATCCAGAAAACGAAATACAAATTAAAAACAGAGCTTCAAAGTATATTTGTTCTATTGTATTCAGCTGTACATTAATTCAAACCATTTGAATGAATTCGGGATAGTCACATGTATAATTATTTTATTGCTTCTCAGTACACTTTAAAACGCATAATTTACTTGCTACATAACTTTTCTAGTATAATTACAACAAATATTTATTAATTATTTACCAAAGCATTTGCTTTACATAATGTCATAATCAGTTCCTTTGTTTGGAAATCACATATTTGTTTAATCTTGCATTTAATATGCGCATGAACATGATGCTAACACATGGAAACAAATGCTGAAGGAAGCTCATAATAAAGATGTACTAGCGAGTTAAAAATTACAGAGTTTATTTGAGAACAAACGGGGCGATGTTTACGTACATGTATATGAAACAGTTAAAAAAACCACAAAAAGATAAGCAAGGACGGGCGCATATGGAGAAAAGTCACAGATTGTACCTCGCTCATCAAATTACATTATTCAGTTTATTATGAAGAAATTCTTCAGAAACTGTTTAGTGAACAAATATATTTTACATAACCGTTCACAATGTACCATACATGAATATAGAATATCGCATGAGTTGAACCGATTGTTTTTCCTCACAAAAAGTTAGCGCTTGCTGCAAAATGAAGATACAAGGCTTTACACGCCGTGGAATCCATAAGACGTTTTACAGCATATGTCTTCGATCCATTTTTTCCTTACAACAAATCTGTACTGAAAATTTTTGAAACATCGTCACCAGGTCCGTAAAATGACGAAGTGTGGTGTGTTTATATACTTATAAAACTGAAATGACGACTCCATTTGCACGTGAGTTTTACAATACGAGGTCGATTAGCGTGTTTGAGAGAAAGTCATTGTAGAGCGTCAACATCAGTAGTAATTATTGTCTGATGAAAATTGAGGTGCATGTAATAAAATTAATGATTCTACAGACTGAGTTGGTTACTAAATGAGGTTAAATTAATCACAGATCAGTCCTAAATTGAACATGTTTCGTAAATTTCAAGTTTTTTGTATGTTTGAAAACACATGCACACTTGTAGAAGAAAGTGTGCCATTGATCGGTTAAGTTCAATAAAATGTAATTTATGTAATATTCATTGTCAGTATATGTTGTGAATTCTTTGGAATAAGCTACAACAAAATAAATACTGCCTCAACTTAAATTGATGCGTTGAAAATGATTGATCATGAATTTATCGATGAAGCAAACATATAAATGATGAAATATGAAATGGCAAACCTGTTTAAATAGTGTGTTTCTGACAATTGTTTACACCATAAAAAAAAAGACACGATTAATGTGAGAACTCTTGGTCAATTATCGCAGTGATATAATTTTTTGAGTCCTGATACTGAGTTAAACTTCACAACTGGCAGTTGGTGCAAAAGTTATCAATACCACGTAAGCAGACAGGGAAGCGGCTCATTAAAAATAAAACACAATTTCATAAATTATTTAAATGTATGTACAAAATAATGTGCAGCTATAATGCTTAAAATATTTGATAAGATGTAAATTAGTTCTCAAACTGAAATCAACACATAGCTAAAACCATCGCCTGTAACACTGCATACATAACAGAGTTATCGTTCCTAATCCGCTAGGGTCCCCGTGAGAAATATTCTTCCGGCTAGGACGATAGCAATAGACCGTGGCTATTTATAGCCACCGTCTAAAAATTGAATCTTCATGAACATGTACGGTAGTAAAGTAAATATTTTTTTTCTGTGCAAGTTCAAATTATTATAAGGCAGAAAAAGGTTTTAATATAGTAGGATCCATCTTTTCTTTAAAGTCATTAAAGTACTATTTGGAATTGTTTATACAAAAAAACGGTGAAATCAACAGTGTTTGTGGGAGACCAGTGTTTGTTGATTTCGTGAAAAAATCCTTGCCCGTGAATTTATATATACAACACTTTTTGTCCGTAATTAGAATAGAAAGAACAAGCATATTGTATAGTCAATGTACATCTTTAGAAACCTCTAGCATTTGCAAGCACAATTTCGATTCTTTGATCTTTTGCATATGGAAATACCTAAAAGTACAAAAAGAAAAAAAATATATATAAAATTTTACAAGTAATTTGAGCGATATGTTGTCGATAATAAAGGTGGTCATTATTTCATCATAACAAAAGATAAAATCACTGCTGCATGTACATGTATCACAAATGCGATTAAAACTTAGAATATGGAGGAATGGTGTACACTTTACCAATTTGCATAGCAGCCATGTTGTAATCATAATAGCGATTTTAAGTAAAATATTATGTTTAGAAAGGGATGAGAAAAATCACCGGTATTAAAAAAGTTAAATTGAGATAAATATAGCTGTTTAATTGTAAAGTTTAACTGACAGAGACATTGGACTATTTATTTTATCTCTAAACATATTTTTCTTTCTTAGAGCTTCAACACTAAAATGAAAATACTGAAGACCTGAATCATCAAGTTTGTTCATAAGCACAAAGTTGCAATTGCTCGTTAAATTGAATCTCAAAAAAGGAACAGTTATTAATGTGTCAAAAAAAAAAAACACCGCTAATGACTCACAGTTAAAATTATTGATCAAGAATGCTTACTGTTGGATCATAAAAATCTTGGGATGAATCATATGGGAAAGTTCTTGTGTATACTATATAGGAACAAAACCAAACCGTTCCGTTTTCATCGCGTTGTGAGGATTGATAGCTATATGTGATTTGCATATTTATTTCATTTACTTACGCCTATGTAATCTTTCTCATTTCTTAAAAAAATTAAATCCTCGATAAAATCCATCTTTAATCAATTTTAATAGAATAATAAGGGGTGTGGAATTTACAGGAAAATCTTTTAAAACGGGGTTACTGAAACGTTGAAGCTAAGGGCTGTGTCAAAAATAGTTCTGGCCGGGAGTATTTGAATTAGCACCACCAGTTTGATAAAGCAAATGTTTAACACACGGTTGTATGAGATAAATCGTCTTTTCTACAATATTTACTAGTCACAGCGTTCAGATACTTTTTTTTTTAAATCTAATTGTGAATCCTTTCTATTACTATTAAAGTTGTTTGCTATTTAGGTGGATTTTATTAATTAGAGGAATACCATTTGATAAGTCAAAATATCCCAATGGAGAAGGAGTTGTCAAGTTTATCTGACCTCCTATAGATCCGCACGTGATCACAAATCCATCAGAGACGGGGGTGGGGGTAACACCCCTTTTAAAATAATAAACGATGTATATATGACTTCTTGCAAGTAACTATACAACGTCCTTTTTATTAAAAGTAATAAGTATTCGCATCCAATACCACAATAAAATATTGTAGACGTGGAAAACACTACGGGGTTTTTAAAATCACTATGTTCACGGTCAGACAATTTTCCGTGAACATTAAGCCACCGTTTAACTGTGTATTTTCCGTATTTGCCACCATTACAGATGCTATTGTTAGATGTATGTGTGCATTAGTGGAGCCTAAGTTACCCCTTGCTTATCCTAATCACAGTATTTTTAAAATCGGTTAAATATAGCAAGCATGAGTATTATGTATGATTAATATAGTTAATGTTATAATTAAACAACTAATTATAAGGGAAGATTTGTTTCACCTTAATCTTTCGTTTCGTCTTAATCTTAATTCGTTTCGGAATTGTTTGTATTGGACATATCTAATGCATCAGTTAAATGACTAGCCCGTTGAAGATAAAAATGATATAAATTTTCCATTTTTTAAAAATTTACTTAATGAATCTGATTCTTATTCATGACAAATATATGTTTGATTTGTAATTTTTACGTAACTCCGTTACTTTTATGCCCACTCTCCGAAGAAGAGTGGCGTTTACTGTTTTACCCTTGTGTCCGTTTGTCTGACTGTCTGTCCGTCGTACGTCCGTTCGTCTGTCATTCTGTCTGTCCGTAACAAAAATTCTGTCGCATCTTTATCACCAACTATCTTTTGCAGATACTTAAAATTTTAAAACACTCTTTGTTAAGGCGTAACAAAAGTTGGAATCTATTTGTGTATCAATTGGACGTCTACTTCTAAATGACTTCATTTAGAAGTTCATTTTTAGCCTAATTTTTTTTTCAAACAAATTTTCGTCAAAGATTTCTCAGAAACTATTCATTGCAAATGCTTGATATTTGATACACTCTTTCTGTAGGCATGCCATATGTTGGAGTCTATATTTGTACCAATCGGAAGGCAACTTCCTCTTAAGTGTCGACTTTGCTTTTTATTATATTCACATCAGAGCCAGGATATTGATAGTGCGCATTGGCTCAGATATTCCAATATTATTATAAATTGATCTAAAAAGGAGCTGATAACTCAATAGGCGATCGTTTTTAAAACAAGAGGCTTATGGGCCACAACGCTCACCTGAACAACAGTTTCTTTTCACATTTTATTTCGAAGCATATGCTATTTCTATTGTTAACTTTGAACCCCTTTCTATGGCACCAGTATTGGTCCGTGGTTTATGGTTGGCTTTAACAATTTAGAATCTCCACTATTTGAGGATCCTTGCATAGTAATCTCACACTCTGTAACATTGAAGTTCTAGAGAAAAACATTTTTAAACATTTTCCAAATATATTTCTATGTTAACCTTTGAACCCCTGTCTGTGCCACAGTATTAGTCCAGGGGTCACGATTTTAACCCCGCCTTTGGCCCCAGTTTCGGTCCGGGGGTCACGATTTGTACAATTTATAATTTTTACCATATATACAAGATTTTATGTAAATATTGGCATTTCTTGTGCAGTGGTTCTTGGGAAGAAGATTTGTAAAGACACACACTCTTTATTCACTGTTTTGCAATCATATCCCTTTTAAAAAGGGTTGAGCACTTTGATTTAACAATTTAGAATGCCCTTTCCATAATGATGTTATGTACTAAGTTTGGTTAAATTTGGTCAAGTGGTTTTAGAAAAGAAGTTTAAAATGTTAAAAGTTTACAGACAGTCAGACGGACGGACGGATGGACGACGGACAACGGGTGATAAGAAAAACTAACTGAAATCTTCGATTCAGGTGAGCTAAAAAAATGGCAGTTTTAGAGCAAAATGATGCGTAAACTGTTCTACATACTGTTTCTTTTAGGGTCTTGAAAATCTGTTCCTTAAAATACAATAAAAACGAACCTATTTTTTATGTAAATGAACCTTGTACGTAGATCGTATATGCAATTAACAGTTATATTTACCTGTTCTCATTAATAAGTTCAAAAAGTATGTAATGCACGTATTTGTATTAAGCTATTTTTGCAACTATGTCCTTGACTTGCTCCATTTTTTTTATTAACTATAATTGAACGGATATTTTTGAAAGTATATACAATGTGTCATTGCTTACAATAGAATAAATATGTTTTGTCGGTGAGGTTTTAAATAAACAAGCTTTATATATTGTGCATTACGTCATTATTTTTAGATAGGGGTTATATGAATTTGTAAAACCACAGTGTGGTAATCTGGAGATTTGGATTATACTTTGTAAAATTAACAGTATCAAGACAGGACAATTGATGAGTATATTATAATTTATACATAAATTTAAAGCAATAAGCCGTTGTACTACGATGACCTTAAATAGAGGTGAAACTATTTCACCTCTATTGCTCATATTGTTCAAGCCTTGGTTATGATTGTAACCATGTTAAACTACAATTATATTACTGTTTACTTAGGCAAATGCTACTGACTCACTTACTTAAATACTGTTTGAAGCTTTATCTAACCATATGTGGTCTTCATAATGGCATAGGTGCTTAGTGCGGCTACTAGTATACTGGTAACAGGCACAACAGCGAGAGAATCACCTGTATAACATTAATTAAATAAAATATCAATTTGGTATTGCACAACATGTTTTTTTTTGGTCTTATATATTTGGTATGTGGCGCCACTTCATAAAAATATAAACCAATACTCGACTGGTCAGTATAAACATGGGATTTTTGATCTCCAAAAATCATTTGACACTGTATGAAGAATAGGACTTTCCTACAAACTTCTACAATCTAATATACCTACCAATATGTTAGATATTATACTTTTTGGCTAATTATATTCCCCGCACCGATGCACCCGCCCGCCACCTTACTCTTTTTTTCCAAGTTAAGTCTTCCCGTAGTAAAACACTCAAGTGACGTCGATTTTTCTTCATCTTAAAGCCTTTTAATTGAAAAAAGGTTTTAACGGTAGGCGGAAGTGCTGTAGTTTATCGCAGTTTTGTTCTATAGTGTCACAAACCAATGTTTTGGTCTTTGTATTTATTTTGTAATTCATGATTTACCATTGGGTTTTTTTCTAGTTTGCTAAAACTTTGAGCGACTAGAGCTTTGATTTTTGTTTCCTTTGGACATCACATATTTAACATTTAATATCACATTGATTCTGGAGTTTAGTCTACTCTTTAAGACAAATCTTCGCAACAAAATGCCATACATGGTATAAGTGTTTCAAAAAAACACATATTGTCCGTATTTACATGTATTAATACCAGATATATGATCGCCTGGAAATTGGACTAAATGAGCCACTAACCAAACTAGCCTACACATTATAACCCGGGTATGGGGCCGTCCAGGACGTTAATTTACATGTACAACTAAGTGATCGAATTGCTGTAAGATTTTTCTTTACTGTCTTTAATGTGAATGATATTAAATATATGCTTACATACGGCTAAGCGTCATCTTGGCCATATATATTGTAAGGTGTATGAGCAAAGAAAAACAAACAAAACACCCCCCCCCCCACCATTTTTCTTTAACTTCAATTTCTCTAGCACCTATTACCGATATATTGTAATTTACATATATCAAGTTAAAACGTCTTGCCAATTTGAAAAAAATAGCAATGCAAGGTAGTACTATACATATGCGCACATGATAATCAAATATTATGTTATGTTATAAAATGTTTCTCCCTTCAGAATCCATACTATATCTATTACATGATAAATTATTACTCATCCAAGTACGACTTCTCCGCGTGGATGGTGGGTGAATTATCGCACGGTCTTATCGCTTGACGGTTTTATTATTGTATACATTAAAAAACGGTTATTTTAATAATTCTGAACGAGTTGCCATTTTCAAACGTAAATATAAGTAATAAACAGAAAGGTTAATAAGTTCACAGGGGTATGTACTTGGTTGGTCACGTGATCAAATCTTCTGGGAAGGCTTTCGGGCTTCACAGGATTTGATCACGTGACCGACCAAGTTCATATCCCAGTGAACTCTTAATCTTGCTGTTTATTTCCGAGTTGACACTGTCGTAAAATCAAGATACCTTCATTTATGCTTTTTCCACATTGTTCCCCTTTCCATCCGTCCTTACAACCTTCATCACAAACCCCAGTTATCGGATCGCAGGATCCACTTCCTTTACAGTATGTGCTACATTTTTCGGCACAGTTTGCATCGAAATATCCTGGTGAACATACTGCAAATATAAGTAACCTTATAGCAAACTGAGAAACTTTAGTAATTGTCAAAATTTAGCAAATTGATATGAAAAAAGCGAAGTTTACAATGCAGATCAACGCATCATTTTTGACGTTGCCGTTAACGTATTACAGTGCATTATTATATGGTACGTATATATGAAGGACGCACATTGTGTTATATTCACTAAGCGCATGTATTTTATATTAATCTCTTTTACATTTTTAAACATACACGTCTTACAATGAGAGCTGAATAAAAAGCATCAGATATAGATGACAAGCAAACCGTCTCTATTCCACAGAATTTAAGAATTTAAATTTGTCTGTATTTAGCTTTTTTTGGAGGTGGTTGCAATTTTATTTTAATTTTTCTACCCTTAAAGAAATATATGACGGATGTCAACTACGTATCTCTTTGTTACCGTCTTCCTTGGAAGACGGTATAAAGAGTTGAAATAATTTACAGTCTCCGGGTTGTGCACTTCCTCTCCTTTGTGATTGGTAGATAATACATGATGTGAAAATTAGCATTTATTTCATTGGTTGAAAAACTGTTCGGCGCAAGGGAGATAATTTTCTGATGATCGTTTTTACGTTGCATATGAGATACGGTATAACTAATTTCAGTAAAACAAAATGATGCTAAGAGTGGTATTAACTTTGATTTTATTAAAATAATACGACCCTTTCTAAGATCTCTTTTTACCTAATATGGTCGATCTCAACTAAAAGGCACGTTGTAAACATTTTTTATTATAGGCACGCACGCTTAAAAGGCACATACAAAAAAAAAAGTTCGACACGCCAGGGCACTGTGTAGAAGAAGGCGACATTTATTTCAAATAGAATTAATTTTTTTTTATAACTTATTGCTGTTAGGAGTGTGCTCTAAAGACGGTAAGCTAAAATTGTTAACCTTTCATCAATTTATTAGTTTCTCTATGTTGGGTGTTTGGGTAGCTAGGTAGTTACATGTAGCTATGAAAGTACTTGTAAGTAGTCACAAAACAGTACACTTATTGTTAGTTATTTCTAAATTACCTACTTTTATTGCAAAATTCTCCTTCGAACCCTTCTGAACATCCGTTTGAGCAACTTCCGTTGACGTGATTACAATGGCTTACATCCAAGCAATGACCGCATTTTTTGCCACACTCGGGCCCAAAGAAACCAGGATAACATTCTTGTAAATAATTTTATATGATGAATTATTCACGTCATCTCAATTGCAGCAGAAATCGATGGATCATTTTATGACTGTTGTAAATTCAGCATAAAATATATACTGTATTATTTTTCGATTAAATATGCGATACATGGATACATGTAGGTACTGTCTATATTCAACGCAGATTTATATTATCAAGTAAAATGTGATATAATCATTAAACTGTTTTCTTTATATATTTAATCAAACACACATATATATTTATTTTGCAAAGATATGAAAATGATTTTGATATTAGATTATTGGTTGTCATGTGTAGCTACCTAACGTTAGCTTTACGTCAAATTGAAATTAGTTGTCAAGTCGTAAAACTACAGTTTCAAAAAATGTAGACAACCTGTATAAAATTGCAACATAAATAAGCGTTTTTTTTATATTTCGAATTTTCTCTGATTCTATGTAGAAATACTTTGAACTATTAAGCTTATTGATTCAGTATAATTGGCACTATTTTTATTTCTATCAGTATCAATTTCACGAACACCAGTTAGTGAGTTGATGCTTCGAGATAAGTAATTTTTAAACAGAAATGAGGAATACATCTATCTTAAAAGCTTCTAAATAAAAAAGCATGGAATTTCAATATGCTTTCAAAATCAATAAACATACATTTTGTTTAAAATGCGATATAAGGTGTAAATCGTCTTTAGTTTAAGATTGAATAAACTTTGTTCTGAATAATTCATAATTTTGGTTCATTTTCATTTGACCATTTTAAATGCTTTTTTTATAACAATATGAATATGAAATGAATGCATTACGACTTTGGAATTAGCTTTAAAAAGGGTGTTACTTTCTGAGGTCTGCTTGTGCTTATAAACAAACGGTTACGTTTTGTTTAGAAGCTTATGATGCTATATCTTTGTTTATTTCGTTTTTCGTTTTGTTACAATATTCAAATTATGTTTTTATCTACTTGAAATATTTCGAATTTTGAATAAGAACTGATTCTGATGGTGTTACAATTTAATAGAACAATTCATAACTTTCTAAGATAAATTGTTTTTATGAGCAAATATTTGATACTCTTAAAAAGAAACCAAGAAATCGGAATAAGCAGCTCCAAATATAAAACATGAATCAATACTGAAAGATAGTGGCCGATATCTACTAGCATTGAGTCGCCGGAGTGGCAGCAATCACATATATGTATAACTATATAGGAGAATCTCCGTAAAAAATGAAATTGAAAACATAACAAAATATCCGCTTTAGCTTGAATTAAGACAAGATAAAATCCCTTACCTTTATCACATGTGATTGTATCCCAGCCTGGTTTACAACCTAATTCACACTCCCCTGTAATATTGTCACATCTACTTGTCACATAACAGTTTTTGCTGCAATCGTGCATACAGTTTTTTCCATAAGACCCTAGGCGGCATGCTAAAATAAGCAAATGAGTTAATGCTTAAGCAGTTTTACAGCATATATTTCCAGCTTATATGTTTCTTTCATAATATATACATGTACAAAAATATGTATTTTTATTAGCTTTATTTCTATACAATATTAGACAGTTAAGAATGTTTATAAATTTGCTGTATGCTGTACAATCACAATGAAATAGACACACAATTATTTGACCGGTAACCCTTTTTATTTATCAAATATATTTATGCAAAAACCAGAGGTTCAAGGGCATTAACGTTCATGCAAATATGATGCGTCCGTATTTAAGGAAAAAATGCAACTAGATCAAAATTATCTAAAATCTTAAAAAAAATCAAATAACGCCCACATATGACCTCTAACATGCTAGATGCTACTGGTTTATGTTAACATCCGAGATAAATAAGTCGCCATGCAACTTATTTTTCTGTTGACATACAACTTAATAATGTCAACATGCAACTTAGTTATGTTGACATGCAAAATAGAGACATGCAACTTTTTATGTTAACATGCAGCTTTGTGATATTGACGAGCGAGATCAGTATATCCACTTGCATCTTGTTTAACTAAATAAGTTGAATGTCATCATACTTTTCTCGCATCTCAGCATAATTAATGTGCATGTTAAAGGAAGTGAACATGGAAAAAAAAATTGTTGCTTAAGAAATTTTAAAAGCCTTTTGAAACTTAGAAATGAGGACTGTAACCTTTTTGTTTATTTCTATCATGAGATTTTATCAATTTAACACTCTCACTGAAAGGTTTATGGAGGGAATCCATGTTTCCCCAGCATGCATCTGTTCTCTGACGTAGATAAGCCACATTGCTGCTGGTGACTGGGTCAATGATAAAACTGGGTCAATGTTTATACAGAGTTGATAAAAGTCACAGAAAATTATCTTAACTTTTTTCAGAAAGTTTTTGAATATTTGCGTCAAAAATATGACATTGTGTGTATATTTTTGTGGACATGAGCATGTCAATTTTCATTAAACATTAATACCTTTCATAATTTAACAAAATTTAAAGAAAGTTACTTAACTATGTAAACGTTCTTACATGCTTTGTATAAAACTAGCAGGGGTAACTTTCTGAATTCAGCAGTCGCAGGGACTATATTTTTGACAGCAAGCTGCACTTTTAGATGGATTTTGAAGCAGGCCACATGCATGGTTTCTCATTGTCTGTTAGCCATATTAGTGGTACAAAAACCATTTCTTCCTCCTCAGGAATTTCGACCACTATATATGCCTAAAACCTACAGATTTTAATAAGTTTACCCTCTTTAGAATCCTCTTATATTAACACAAAATTATTATTTAACAATTATTGACCCTGCTTTAAGCCTTCAAGTATTTGAGAATCTGACAAATGTTAACAAAATAATGATATATGGAAAAGGGACAAATAATAAATAGGGAACAAGGAGTTGAACACTTTTTGATCTATTATTAATTTGCTTTCTCTATTCCTTATATCCTACCGAGATTGAAGTGTGTGCAATATACATGTATTCGCATCAATAACATAGTAAACTACCATGTTGCTTCCGTATAAGGAAATGCAACATATTTATTGCCCGTGTGCAACAGAACATATTTTTATTCAATTGATGACAATTTTGCAGTTTTTAGTGCATGTTCTAAATCAAATACCACACTTATTCGAAGTAAATTTAAAGATATGGGAGAAGTTAAAACAAAACCTCTGATTTCTTAAAGGGCCTATATACAAGCTAAATACCACTATCGCCTAACGAGATAGTTTTTATTAAACATATTATGCCATTGATGCGTACACAGTTGTCTTTCACATTCAATTTTAACAGATACTTTTCCACTTTAAATTATGAAAATTGGGTATATGTACCTTCTTTCTAGTTATTTGAGACAGGTCCTTTTGAATAATTTGTTGTCAAAATTGGATAAGCTTTTCTTTCAGATTGACGACTTTCTTCCTCTGAAAGCCTTCTAATTGTTGGTTATAAGGGAAACAATGGTTTTCGCGCCATACATTTTAGTTGGTGTAAACAAAATTTAAAAAGAAAAAAAAATATTGTCTAGAGTACCAATTTCCCAGAATCAGCTGCTTGATGTACCAAACAATGAACATAATAAACAGCCATGTTCTCACCATAAATTTGATAGAAATGCTTCACACAAATGCAATATGCAAATCATGAGCATATGTATTATAAACTTTGCTATAAGTTTCATTCAGCAATATGTGCATTGAAACAGTGAAAGCAAAAAATGTCAAATAAATTTTGATGAATAGTACCAGACAGTACAAGGGCACCAGTGAACAGCAAAAACTGTCGGAATTCAGTGGCTTTTCAACGCGGTTCTTCAAATAATGACCTTGATTTTCTAACAAACTCTGATGGAATGTAGCATTTTAAGTCCACTAATCTATCAGAAATTTGGTGTAAAGACCTAAGTACAGCTATTTGTAAGAACCAGGCAGAAACATAGATGACTGATTCATGATAGTTAATTTGTTTGTAAAAATTGGTACAAACACATTAAAATACATCTATATGAATATTTTTTCTTAAATATAATTTGATTGTGTGCACTGGTTTAAAAAAAAATGAACTCAACAAACACCATAGTTGCTGATTCAGTCTACAGTCTCTATTGTAAAGTGGTTACACATTTAAGGTTTGTTTCTAAAAATCCTACATTTTCCGGGTATATGGAAAACAAAATTATGTTTAATTGATTATGCAGAATTTTTATCAACTGAAAATTCCATGGGTTATCCAAACTACGAAGATATATTACGATTAGAAATTATGCAATTTCATCAAAATCTAGTTATCTCCCTTTGTCGCTCTTCAGTGTTGGAGTTGAAAAGGGTACAGTTATGCTCTTCTGTGTGTAGAAGGTCATGGAAGGTGAGGATTATGCAGGAAAGAAAATGTAGTTTTATTTGAAATTAAGTAATATATTGAACATGTAGTTAATATATTTCATATTAGGGGAATATTAGAATCCATGGAAAGTAGTCTTGTATGCAGTTTTTCTTCATTTTTACCTGATAAAAGCAAGTGTACCACATCACCTTATTTCCCAAATGAAAACAGTTTAGTGTACGTGAAAAACTGTAGGAGAAACATTAAAAACCACCTCAAATCATGTAACATAGGAGATATAGCTTCTGAGGGACATTTAATATGTTACCGTGCTGGTGTTTTTTCGCTATTTGGGGACTATACCATCTGTCCATTTCATCGATACTCCCTTGGGATACGATGGAAGAAGAAGTCATCCTGCTCACACCCGAGTCACAGTACAACGGCAAAGGCAGAGGTTGGGAGGAGCATTACTTTGTCTATGTCTCGGCACCTTCATACAGTATATGGATATATTGTCCCTATTGGCTCAGGTATATATATGTATTGTATTTGTGTAGTGGAAGTTGCATATATCATGTCAATGAATATATTTTGCATACAGGTTAAAAATGCAGACACATATCAATTTATATAATATTGAGAACAGGATATATTTCAGAATTAACATAGGCAGAGACATAAATAACAATCTCTGTTATTTATGTCTCTGACATTGGCACTAAAACCCATCTTAAAATCAATGTATAAAATTTTTATTCTGTAACATTTTATACATGTAGTAGGTTATATGGAGATAAAAAAAATTGTTATATTGATTTGAATAGGGAGCACCTATAATTAAGTGCGAAATGCCACAATTAATATAACCAGAGACATAAATAACATTTATTTTGTTATTTTAATATGTCTCTGATATTTCACTCTTGTATCTTTATTGAATGCCTTTTAAAAAATTCTATTAAATTAACTCAAGGCACAATAAAGGAACATATTTTAGCTTCTATGTCTTTTATGTATAATTTAAAATACATTTTTAGGCTTGTGCAGTAGATGTAGAAAAAATGTAACCCAGGAAATGAAATGGTGCGAGGTAAGAAATAATTTTTATGTTTTATTTTAAAACAAATAAAACAATGAATTGAATGCTGTTAAATAACTTATACATGTATGATATACATGATTGATTAAGGGAATAGATGAGCACACACACACACACATAAAAACTTATTTCTGTATGCTATTTTAAAGTACATAATACCTAGTATATAAAACTCTAAAAATAATTTGGCTGCATTTTTAACAAAATGTATTTAAATTTGCAATTTATTTATCTGTTTGATCATGTCTATAATCAATATGATTATGATATTGACTTTATCAGAATTGCACGTCATACACAAATTAAACTAAAAACAATCGGGATCGGCATTTATAAAATAAAGAATTTATGTCGCTGCATGGCCAAGTTAAAGTTCAGATGCATTTGTGTCTCGTTTTAGTTATTATTTTGGAGTAACAAACTATTTTGTCAAGCTAAATTTTAATATACAATGTATGACATAATTTCAGTGCTGTAAAGATGCATCTTCTGCTCAAATTTGCCAAATTACCTCAGATGACACCCATGAAGCAACCTCACAGGTAACATTATCAGCTGTTATTGATTTATCTCTCACTAGTATTCTAACAGTTTTATTTTATGCACTAATTTCATGTGCTTATAAAATATGAGGCTAATTGTAATAAAATCCCGAAGAAAGTTGTGTGTACAACTTGTCAGAAACTTTCTGAAGTTTGTTTTAATGATGCATAAAAGTACAGTAAATCGATCAACTCTCAAATTTGGACAAAGTCAAATGATTTTGTTTTCAAATTATACATTTCCATGTCACATGCACATTGTACATATGATTTGAATATTTCTGAATTTATCTCTTTGAAAAGAGATTCATGAATATTGCTTGGGTAATTTGAAAAAATATAATTATAAATTTTTTGGAGAATTGATTGGGATGAAAAATTATTTACAGAAATACTGTAATGAGCAAAGAATTGGAACAAACAGTTTTAAAAAAATTGCATTTTAAAATAAAACCTGTATGAGTTTGATCTTTTACTTATCAACATATATACATTTACAACAGTCCAGGAACCTCCAAACAAGGACAGAGAATTATGCTGAACAGTGCCATTCAGAGACAGAGAATTCCGCTGAACAGTGCCATTCAGAGACTTTGTCACAGGTATTTGCTTTGATACTTGATTCCCTAAAACCTGTATCCTCCTAGCCGGCACCCAATAGGGATCAGTCTGTCTGTCCGTCCATCCATCTGTCTTTCTGGTATCACTTATCTGGGGCATATTTTCTCTCCCCTTGGCCCAATCTGGCAAATACTTCACAGACAAAGTGCCTTCTTGTAAAGGTTGACTTGTGTAGTGACCCTGAATCAAGTTTTTATATCAACCTTGAGGGACTAGCAGACCTTGATTTGTCAAAATCCTTGTCTTGAATTTGCTCTCTTTCTCTCTCTCTCTCTCTCTCTCTCTCTCTCTCTCTCTCTCTCTCTCTCTCTCTCTCTCTCTCTCTCTCTCTCTCTCTCTCTCTCTGACCCAATGAATCTCAGACTAGACCAGAAGACTGCCAGTAGGTATTGGCTGTGAGGTGAGCATGAATCAAGTTTATTCATTGCCTATAGAGTACTTGTTTAATTAAGGAATGTGCAATGATCTTGACCCAAATTTAGTAGAGGTTAAGGTCAAAGCAGAATCCCCTGTAACACTTTTGTAAAAACAGGGCATCTCAATGATGTCTAGTGGTGTTTCATATGTAAAGTTGTCTAATACTGTCTTGTAAAAATTGAAGACTGGACATAAATATATATATAAAGAGGATTTGTAAATTTTGTGATTTTTTATATGATTTATCCAGTGAGTTAAAATAGGGTTAATACTCAATAGACTTGTCAAGCAAATAAACTATATCAATTTATGCTAAATCACATAATCATCATAATTATAGAAGCTTTATTTTTTTCATATGGCTACACCTCTCGCAACAACTTGCATGTAGAATTTTGTTGTTAAAGACATATGTATAGATGTGCATGTGATGTGATGATATTTCAGAACCTGTGCTTCTTTATTAAATTAAATTATGTGTAGTATTTATACATTACCACTTACCAGACATTCATTTTGTGTACAATAAATGTCAATTAATGTGAGAGAGTGGGGTATGTGAGCGCGGCCACTTTTTAGCTCACCTGAGCTGAAAGCTCAAGTGAGCTAGCTTTTCTGATCACTTTTAGTCCAGCGTCCATCTGTCTGTTTGTCTATACGTTAACTTTTTACATTTTTGACTTCTTCTCCAGAACCACTATTTAAATTTGTTAAAATGAAGGGCCACTTCATTCAAGGAGGGATAATTAAAAATCATTGAAAATTTGTTGGTATTTTTTTAAAATCTTCTCAAAAACCATTTGGCCAAAAAGGTGAAACTTGTGTTTAAGCATCCTCATGTAGTGTAGATTCAAATTTGTTCAAATCATTATTTCCGGGGGTAGGGTGGGGCCACAATGGGGAAGTCAAATTTTTACATAGGAATATATAGAGAAAAATCTTTAAAAATCATCTTTTATTTTAACACAATTTTTCTAGAAAAGCTCTTACTTTAGTCAGTTCAGATAGTGTAGATTAAAAGGACAAGAGCGTACAAGGCCTGACAAATCCCCCGGTACCTAGGATTTTGAAATGGCATATGAACATATAAAAAATCTTTACATTTGAAACTGTGCATGAGTACATGTACATGTATAATATAGAGCTGCATTCTCTGATAAATAAATAATATACAATAATACATGTACTTGGTACTTATCTCCTTTGTTTTATTTGATGCTTTCTAAGCATTACAACATGATTTCATATCTGTGCTAGCGCTAATTTTATCCGACATTGTATGTACAGAACATGAACATTAGGTAATTGTTGTCATTATATAAATGGCATTAGATATTTCTCATAATCAATAAAAAAGCAAAACACGATTTATTTAAAGGCAAATGAATTAAAAATAAAATGCCGTCTATACGATTCGAACACCCACTCCTTGGAGAAGTATGGACTACGAGCCTCCGCCTATCGCAGTGAGCTACGTTGACACATTAGAGTACGGGTGAATAAATTGAACTTTTTTGACAATTATTAATAAAATAAAACGTTTTTGGTGAAAATCACAAATTTGACCCATTATGGGTCTAGACTCCATTTTAATAAATCAATAATAAAAATCAAAATAAACTTATTCTTTAAATGAAAGTACTTTAAGGATGGAGTCAGGACCCATTCATACCTAATTTTGCAATTAAAAACAGTGAATGATCCAAGATTTAGGCAAAAAGCGATGTGCAGCTTAATTTGGAAACTAATACCTGTCGTGTTTATAGAATGAAAGCACAATATTGACTTCCATCGTGAAATTTACAATGAAAACAATCCATACAAGTCAAAAATTAATATTCTAACTTGAATTGAAATTCGTTCGTCTTCATTGCTCCGAGTGGGGGATATGCAACGCCTTGTACGCCCCTGTTCTTTGTCAAAATGGTAGTTGTTCTTTTGCTGATCAATTGTACATATATTAGAGGTGTGCATATTGCTAGGATTTTGATTTCCGATAATTTATGAAAAAAATACCAGCTTTCGAACTTAGTAATTTTTTGGCAAAATATTGCATGTAGGGTACCCTCATTGTACGGATAACTCCTCCTACAGTTCTCAAGATAGGTATTTGTTCTTTTGCAGATCAATTGTACATATATTAGAGGTGTGCATATTGCTAGAATTCACTCGATGGAAAATTGTTTTTAGTGATTATTTCAATTTTTTCACAGACAGATGAATCGACAACATATACTTTGTCACAAGAATCTAGCTGGAGCACTTCCTTAGAAGGACAAATACACCTCACAGATGGAATAGAAAATCTGAACAACACCTTGATGTCTCTAAGTGGTGGCCAAGTAAGCCCAATAAAGTTTCAGCTGAAAACTCCATTGAGGGAGGTCCAGTCTAGCACAAGAAGATATTTAAAAAGGAAGGCCAAGGAGGTAGTGCATACAGTTCTCAATCATTTGGCTCCAGGACAATCCAGTGATATGTTCCAGTTACTTTATGAAGACAACTGTCATGAGGATACAGAGCAAAGTGATAAAACAGAACTTGAAATCACTGATACAATTCTTCAACTCTATTGTGAAGCTGAAAACAATGCTCTCAAACGTCAACTTCTGTCCCTGCTGTCCTTGCCGAATGCACATAGTAAATCGAAACTTCAGAAACTCATTCCAGGACTTACAAAGTGGGAAATTGATCAAAGTCGAGCACATGCTGCATCTCATGGAGCAGGTTCTTTACCAGGACCTGTGGAACCAGGATACCGGCATCACATGAACAAAGAAAAGCTGGAGCATGCTTTATCTTTTTTCTTGGATCCAAAATTTCATCAAATTTGTTCATATGGAACAAAAGATTTGCATTGTGACAATGGACAGACTGTTACCATACCCCAAGTAGTGAGAACAACATGCCACTCTTCTCTCCTACAAATGTACAAGTCATACTGCTCTGAAACAGGTTTTGTTCCTTTGTCAGATTCTACTCTGTACAAAATTCTGTCTACATGCTCTGCAAGTAGGAGAACCAACCTAACAGGTCTAGACAACATTGCCACTGATGGTGCTGCAGCTGTAGATGATCTAATAAAAATGTGTGACCAATTAAAAGGATTAGGATCTGAAACAAATACAGTTGCCAATCTCACCACTGCCTTAAAATCCCTAAAAATGTACCTCAAGTCAGAATATAAATTTAGCGTGGAACTATCTAGTGGATGCCAAGATCATTGTTTGAAGTTTGCTTTGAGTCACCCAACCAATGTGCTGTTGCAGGAAGAATGTGATCATTCCCATGAAGAAATTTGTGGAAAATGCAACATCCTCAATGAAATAAACAGTGCCTTGTTTAATGAAATCCAAAATATCAGAAGTGAGTAATTTTTTTCTGCAGAGCAATATTTTAAATTTTTTTAGCAATTTTTTAGAATTAGAGCTTAGCTATTTTATATTCGCAACAATGCACTTCATTTAACATGTATTTTAACATTCCCATTTTTTGTTCACAGCATCTGACATAGCAGAAGAGTTAGCATTAACAGCAGAGAAAGCTCTTGAGAAAATATCAGATTGGAAAGCCCACATACTAAGGACTCAGAACCAAGAAAAGGGTAGATATAGAGCATTAGAAGAGCTGCAGCCACACCAACTTCTGATTATTATGGACTGGGCAATGAAGTTCCTTCCTGCACTTTATAGAGAAAAGCAGTCAGATTTTTTTGGACAAAAAGGCATGAGCTGGCATGTTGCTGTTGCTATATTTAGAGCAGAAGATGGATCTTTGAAGGTACCTTTTCAGATATTATTCAGACAATGTCACACATTTTTAATATACCGGTATCAATGATATAAAGATTGAGAACTCTATATACACATGATATACATAAGACATTGACTAATTGGACGCATTTGAATAAGATGGAATTAGATTGTCTTTTAATTTGATAGAGAGAAAACAATCTATAGTAGTATACAGCATTGATTATGCATGTATAGGTATGAAAATGATAAATCCAACTTTGCATTTATAGCACAAGACATTCAATCACATTTTTGGAGCAGTGAGGCAAGATTGGTTTGCTGTTGCATCAGCCATTGAGCACATCCTAAAGAGTATAAGAGTACAAATGCCTGGAATTGAAGAAGTTTTTTTACGAAGTGACAATGCAGGTTGCTATCACTGTGGGTGCCTGTGGCTGAGCATGCATGGAATTAGTGAAAGAACAGGTGAGATTTCAAATGCCTGAAATGATTTTTCTTTATTGTTATATTTGGGTATAAAAGAAAACCATGATATTTGTTGTTGTTTTATTTTAAACAAACATTGGTTTATGATTGCATCATAGATTTTTTTGGCAGAATTTGTGCAAATGATGAAAGTAATGTTTATAAGGTTTTAATAACTTTTTTTCAGGTATCAGCATTGTACGCTATGACTTCAGTGAACCTCAGGCAGGAAAAAGTTATTGCGATGCCAAAATTGCCCATATGCGATCCAAATTAAGGATGTTTGTTTCATCTGGAGAAAATGTAACAACACCATTTGACATGAAGAAGGCAATAATGGATGGAAGTGGTGTAGCAGGATGTCAATGTGCAGTTGTGGAAGTTGACAGGAAAAATCAGACAATGACTAGTCATTGCATCAAGGGAATCACCAACATTAATAATCTTGCCTTTGAAGGAGATGATATCATTGCCTGGCACAGTTTTAGTATTGGTATTGGTATCAAGATAAAAAGAGAAGATGTCTTGAAAAGTGAGCAACTTGACACAGGACTCATCATACTGTCTGACTTTGAAGAACCATCAAAAAACTATGGTGTGATCTCTCATATTACAAAAAACTGTTCAGTTACTCCAACCAGTATTTTCCACTGTTCTGAATTAGGCTGTAATCAGCAGTTTTCCTCATACCAAATACTTCAAGAGCATATTCTTCTGGATAGGCATGTTCAAGAGAAAACATCAACTTATGATGCTCTACGACATCATTGGTCCGAGTTGTGTAACTCCAATTTGTTCATTTCTAAACAGCTGGTGCAAATAGGCAGAGATCACCATACCCTTGTGAAGAATTCATCAGTAGAAAAGCTTCAACAAGGATGGGCACTGAAAAAAACAAGGAAATTTGCACGCTTCTCTTCCAAAGTGAAAGATTTTCTCCATACAGTTTTTCAAGAGGGCGAAGAATCAGGAAGGAAAGCAATTCCTGTTGAAGTATCTCAACGTATGAAATCTTTGCGAAACAGCACTGGAGAGAAGTTTTTCAATCCCGATGAATGGCTGCAGCCTTCTCAGATTAACTCCTTTTTTTCAAGACTTTCTCTGAATGCAAAAGCCAGGGATATCAAGGATGAACCAGAAGAAGATGACCATCTGCGAGAAATACTGCAGTCAATATATGAGGAAGAAGAAAGAGACAGCATCAGAAATGCCATGACCTTAGAACTTGACAGTCCAGTATGATTGTTTAAACTTGTACATGTAGAAATATTGGTGCTGTCTTTCAATGATTGTTGGTTTGTTTAAATAATGTCTGTATGTACATCTAACATGCATGGAATCATAAATGATATGTGGCAAAACCTAGGTTTATTTTTATATGTATTCTTTCAGCTTCTGTGGTTGTCATGGCAATAACAGTTGTGATAATGCATAGATATATAAAAAGTAGATTTAAAAAGAAAGGCAATATACATGTGGGTTATTTTTTTGTATTAATTTTTATCAATTTTAAAGAATTCAAATGAAAAAAAGCTCAACTTTAATTTGCTCACAGCCATAATTAAAAGCAAATAGACTCTTTGTGATTTTGAAATATTCCTTGTTGAAACATATTAGCACAGCACTTTACTTTGATTTATATATAGATATACACGTGAAAAGTCATTTCTGCTTCAACTCTTTCAGTAGTCATTATGCTGCCATGGTAACAGAAATTTACAATTTATCTAAATTTTGAATTGTGAGGATTGGCATTCTCAATTCTGTATATTTGAAATTAATGAATGTTTCGTTTATTATCTCAGTTTGATCTTTTAAATATTTGACAAAATTTTATTTTAATCAAATACAGATTGTGATGATATTTTTTGTTGCTAAGGTAAAAGAGTAATACTAAGATTCCAAATGCTTTAATTCAAGTTTAAGATATGTATTTTCCTTGCTACATGTATATGCTCAAAATTTTTTTAACTTGTGCGGCTAACTGAAATATGCTCCCAAAATGTAACAATTTACCGTAAGTTGTATTTTTTAAGGCCATTTTTTGGATATTTCGTTGCCATAGTAACAGTTTAATAGTTAATAAGCCACAATTTTTATCTGTATTTTGTCATTTTTAGGATGTGTACTTTCTATCTTATATGCCCAATATCTTTTTAAACTTGTATTTATTATTAGCAGTATGTCCACAAAATGTAACAATTTTTGTTTTTTGGATGAAAATGATATTTTGGGAAATTTTATTGACATGGTTACCAAATGCTTTTTAAAAACCCATCGGTTTTATCTGAAGTTTAAAATGTTCAATGTGTGTACTTTCTATTTTAGGTATTAAGATTTCTTTGACAAGTGTTATTTTTCCACAATATCTTTCCAAAATATGATGATAGGTAGTGTATATGTCAATATTTGAATTTTCATGTAATTTCATCGCCATGGTAACACATTATGTATTTAAAAACCCATGAATTTTATCTTAAAAGTGTTTTGTAAGGGATATGTACTTTTTACCCTCTGTGATCAAAATTTTGGCACATGTGGCATTTTTACGTATTATACCCTTGAAAATGATTGATTCTGAGAAAAAGCCTTAATGATAATTTCTTAAAAACAACATGTTTTAAACTTTTTTTAACCATTTGTTGGAAAGGTAGAATAATATTGTTATTATGATTAACAGTGAATATATTGGGCCATATTTCCAGAAACAAAAATAAAATTTGTATAGTTTTGTTTAAAAAAAATTGTTAATTGCCTAAAGTAAGTGATAAACTCAAAATAGTATGCATTTGGTGTTTGCTGTTTAGGTACATTTACATGGTGCCACGTTACCATGGCAACAAAGGTTGAACAAAAAAGTCATAATCTCCAATGATGTTCTGGTGGTCCATAAAACTTCATATTAAAATTTCATAGAAATCTGAGTTGGTCATGAATCACCCCCTGCCTGGTTCTTACAAATAGCTGTACCTAAATCCTACTCTGCAAGTTAATGTACCTTTCATCCACATAAGAAGTGAGCGCTTCACAACACACAAGCATACAAGATGCATATAATCTAATGGAATTTGTGTAATCATTTCAATATGGAGATGAGACAAAGGGGTAGGTCCTAAATGATGTTCTTCATCTCTCATTTCATCAAATGATGCATCAGTTCCTAAATCTGCATCTGTTTCTGGAAAAATTATTTTCCCTAACCAAAAACCCTTCTGATAACACCTATCACAACTATGATATCCAGAGGCAATTCATTTGCAAGCTAAAAACAAAACCATCTAGTAAAAATTCATTGCAATCTTTCATCTGATTTGTGATACCTGGCGCAATCCAAAAGTAAAAGTACTGACCACCACATTTAACAACAATTTTGTATTGAGTTCTTGCTTTTTTATAAGTACGTGGATCTCTGGGAAGACTTGGAAAGAGATACTTTAAAATATTTAATAACATGGAAGTTGATGAGTCGATTTTCTATATTCCATTCTTTTAGTTTGTCCACTGCATTATTAAGTTCATAATCTGTACTAGAATCAGTGTTTGTGTCACTTTGAGTTAAATTCACAGTCCTCAAATTCAAGCAAATTATCTCCGTCATCTAAGTTATCTGAATCTATAGACTGCTCTACATTTTCAGTAGGTTATGTGATTGATTCAACATTATCATGTCATCTGATTCTCTCTGCATGATTTGGTTAATATCAACGTTTGCACTATACATATTGATATTGATATCTCTACTAGTACTAGAAGACTCTGTACCTTTATCTTCTTATTCTTGCAAATACGTATTGATCCCCCTCTTAACCAATCTTCTTACTGACCAGTTTGAAGGAACCGAGCCACCCTTAGCTATTTTATTTTTTTTATAGGGGGGGGGGGTGAAGAGAAAAAAGGTAGTGTAGCAAATTAATTTTTAGTACTAATTAATATTCAGATTATAATGTGTTATATTATCAATTTCCCATTTACCGGTAGTTTTATCTATCTCTATGCGAGATCCATGATTGCCTTTTCATTATAGTGATAATTAGTTAATTGCCTGAACAGTTATATACTAGCGGAAAAAAGAAACTGTGCATTATTTAATATATGAAAAAAAAAACATTAAAAATTACAATGAACAAATTTTATTTTTTGTAATACTGTAAACACATGTATTCGTAACAACATCTCATAACACATCAATGTCAACGTCGAATAACGTCAATTTCAGCACACTCGAAAGTCACTGTTATTTGAGATTGAATTAACAAAATTAATAACGCATGTGACCACCATTTGCGTTCACGCATGCTTGACAGAGACGCCTCATTGATGACACTGAAGTGTTCAGAAATGCTTGAGGAATGTTGTTCCAGATGTTGGTTAAAGCCTGGCCTAAATCAGCCAATGTCACTGGTTGATTTGGTAAACGGCGTAAACGTCTTTTCATTTCATCCTAGACGTGCTCGATCGGCGACAACTCGGGGGAAACAGCTGGCCAAGGCAAGACATCGACATTCTGCTGCACAAACAAGTCCCTGACTACACGTGCAACGTGTGGCCTTGCTTGCGTTGTCTTGCTACAGAGTGATGTGATTTTGATGTCTCTGTATGAAGGGTATCACATGAAGCTGAATAATTTCATCTCGATAGCGTACGCCGGTGAGATTTCCATTGACAATTTGTAGAGGGGTCCTTCCACGTGCTGATATTCCACCCCACACCATAACGCTACCTCCACCAAATTGTCGACGTTGCACAACACAAGCGTCCTGGTAACGCTCCCCAACTCGACGATACACCCTACAAAGGCTGTCACTGCTATCCAAATGAAATCTGGATTCAACAGTGAACAGAATATTGGCCCAGTCCTGTATTCTTAATCGCAGATATCATGTGCACCACGCTAGTCTGGCGATACGATGACGTTGAAGCAGTACTGGGCGCACCGCAGTACGTCTTGGTCTGATGTTTTGCTCGCAAAGACGATTACGCACAGTTCTTGGACTATTTGGTCGAAGCCCTGGAATGCTACGGGCAGTCAAGCTTGCTGTCTGGAAACGATTTCTCAGATGCACAAGTCTAATGTGGTTGTCCTGTTGACGTGACGTCACACGAGGTCGCCCAGAGCGCGGTTGATCCTGGGTGTTGCCAGATTGTTGAAAACGTCTCCATAATGACCGGATGGTGTTCCGATGAACTCCAAAGTGTCTTGCTACAGTATTTTGTGCCATTCCAGCTTGCAGCATCCCAACAGCACGATTACGTTGGTTTTCGTTGAGTAGTGGCATGACATAGGGGTAAATTTTGTTGAAACTAAAGTGATTTCCTTAACAAAACAAGTTTAAACAAATCCTTTACAGTTCTTATTCCAAACAGTATTGGCCGTAAAACTCGTGCGTACAAATTCTTCAATAAACAACAGGTGCTCACTAACCATGAAAAAGTCCGTGCACCCGGACGGTTACCATCCGATATTGTCAAAAACAATACCATTATCGATTGTTTCAATTTTATAAATACAAACAATAGATATAGAAAAATTATACTAAATTTTATAATGCACAGTTTCTTTTTTCCGCTAGTATAGGTATTTAATATTATGTATTGCCTCCCCGCGCTGAGAAGGTAGATTTTTCACTCCCCACACTGAGGAGGTACTGTTTACTATAAAAGTAGGAGTGTAGTAGTAACAGTGGGCAGTGTAGTACGAATAGTAGGACAGTGTATTAGAGAGAGTAAGTGGCAGAATAGATTTGGATTTATATATACATGATGTTCTTTTGTGGATTATTTCTCTTATGATGTGTGGATTATTTCTTGTGTGAATTGTGTGGATTCTTTCTTATGTGATGTGTAGATTTTGTGCGTAGATAGGTAAATAAATTAGTAAGCTATTTCAACGACTTTTCCATACGAAGATTTCAAACATTCATGTGGACCAAAGTTAAATGTGTTGTAACTCGGCAATGTTCAGCCCGCGCGCTCGGCGGAAAACATGCGCGACAACTGGTGGCAGCGGTGGGATCCACACGCATTTTACGAACCGTTCATGCTAGTGAGTGAAACAAATATCTAGTATTGGATAGTTTCAGTGAAATAGTGAAATTAAAAGTGGACAAATTCTCATTTGTGAAATCTTACGCCATCAAGAAAGACGGAGTTGGATATTTCAAATCTGTTGTGGACTTGGAAAATTACAATTTGAAGTGTACCAGATGTGATGCAGTATTTTCCAAATCAAAGGCAAAATGCAAAGTTATATTGGAGTGTGAAAAATGTGAAATTTCAGTGTTCCGGTTTGTTTGTCCTGTTTGTGGTCACATGGAATATCGTTAGTGCCTTCACAAAAATGAGTTTTGTCAACCTATACGATGTAGATGAATTAGGAAAATTTGTGTTAATTGGATGTGTTAACGTTACCTTACGAAAATAATGTCCGAACTGCTACGTTATGTTTGTGAACAGTGAGAATCACCACTGTCTTCACCGGAAAAATGGATATGTCATGTCCGTAGATATTATAAGTGTCCGTGTTGTGGATGCAGAATCAAAGCCTATGATAAATTCTAGAGACTTTGAGTAATTTAATCTGATTCTTTAAGTTGAATTTTTACAATAGATTTATTTACTGCATTTGTTGCATTGACACATGGTGCAGTAATATTCAACATAATGTTTGGAGGGGAACTCCCAACGTTTTCACCAAGGGACTTGGAATTAACTGGTAATATACCCCCTGCCAGTACACCTGAATCACAAGTAGTAACAATGCCTAAAACGCAACGATCGATTACAAGACGTGAACTGTTACCGGAATTCGAGAGAGAATCGCCATCACCTATTCAACTACCTACAGAGTGCAATGAATCTACAGCAGTGTATGATAACAATCTGCCCTCCCCGAATGTGGAATCGAAGGATTCTAGATGGAGTTCTTTTCTGCGATTTTGGATTACAGTGACTTTACTATGTGTTACGTTGCTGGTTGTTGTTTATCATTATTTTCCTGGACATCTCCTGTATTGGCTTACTAAAGAATTTCTGGTGATATCACTGATCTTAGTTCTACTGGCGATTCTATTGAGTGCTGTGTGGAAAAATAGGGAAGACCATTGTGAAGTCAACGATATCGCAGATAAAAGGAGAATACACACCAATAATTTTGCCCCGGAAACTGATCAACTGGCAATGACAAATGGTCAAAGCGTGAAGTCGTTCAATATTCAAATCAAACGAATTTTTAAAGGTGATAGCACTGATGTATGGAGTGAATTTATTCGCTATTTTGAGAACGTATCTACTCTAAATGAATGGTCCATGGATATGAAGCGACGACTTTTAATTACAACATTCCGTTGTCAAGCAGAAACATATGCCTATGGTTTACCAGACTGCGTGCTACAGAATTATGAATTATTGGTGGAAAACATGGATAACAGATTTGGTCATAAAGTCATGAAGGAAAGCTACATTGCTGAAGCAAAGATGCGCCGAAAAATGAAAACAGAATCGTTCCGTGATTTTGGCCAGTCAATTGCTGATTTATACCGAAGAGCCCATCCAAACAATAGAGAATATCTTGAGGAGGCAAGTCTTAAAACATTTATGGATAACTGCAGTGACAATGAAGACTTTCGATTATCTGTAAAGCGAACCAGACCTGCAAATCTTCAAGATGCTGTTACCGCGGCTATGCTAGAGGAATGTATAAGCATGACGGAAAATTTAAAAATGAAAGATAGAAGAATAGAAAGACCTGTTTATGATATTTATAATACGTATGCAAGAAATGTCGACAAGAATAATCAAATAGAGCGAGGACGTTCTAAACCAGTCAAACGATGCTATAGGTGCAACTCTACCGGACCTTTACTAAAGGACTGTATGAGAAATACATCCAACCAAAATAGACGTGAAGTAAGCGATCCTTTAAACGCGAGACAGCCGAGACAGTAGGCCAGTAGGCCATGCGTCGGCTAAGGCAAGAAAGCGGCCTTGTACTGTTAATCTACAATGTCATGATGTCAAGGAAATTGACAGTGAAATTTCGCAGTCAGTAACTATGGCAACACAAACAGATATTATAAAGGGCCTGAATGATCATTTTAATACTAGAAAAAGCCAAAACGTTGTACGCATTCCCGGAGAAGCTGGAATGAAATTAAAAGGATTCATAGAAGGATCATCATTAGAATAGAAATTAGACACAGGAACCATCAATACGTTCATAACAGAAGATGCCTATTACAACATTCTTCAAGAACAACGCCCAGTACTTGAGTTCGCAAAGAAGAAATTTCAAGCAGCAGATGGAAACAACTTGCGTGTTATAGGAACAGCTAAAATGTTGATATCATTCAATGGATTTAGTGTGATATATCGTGTATTCGTTGGAGGTGTTAAAACAAATTTACTTGGATTGGATTTCATCACGAAGTTTAGATGCCAGTGGAATTTTGAAAACAATTCGTGTGTCCTAAATTGATCATCCGATATCAGTTTACAAGGATCTCATGTGTTTTCTGTAGAGGATTGTGTAATTCCGCCTCACCATGAAGCAATTATTACAGCAAGAGGTTACTCAGGAATAGGAGGAGGAGAGGGAATATTGGTGCCCTTGCAGAATTTTGTACTTAGTCATTGATTAGCAGTTGCTCGAGTGGTTGTGAGTTTAGATGCAGAAGGAAATTGCATATATCTACGAGTATTTAATCCATTTGAGGAGGAAGTACGTGTAAAAGAGAATACGGCCGTTGCGTTTATTGAACCAGTAGAGAGTGTATCATCACCTGTCAACGTAACAGAAGACGTGTCTAGTGTGAATGTTTCAAATAGGAAATTGCCAGGTTTCCTTGAGCAAGTGTTCATAGGAGGATGTGAACATTTAACTGATGAGCAGACAAAGAAATTCAAAGAATTCCTCCTGAGTCGTGTAGAGGCTTTTGCAGACCCGAGTAAACCAGCCGAGATGGCGCGTGTTGGAGAACATGTTATCAAATTAAAAGAAGAAATACTTTTTAAAGAAGCGGTACGAATGGTTCCGATCTTTAAACGTGAAGTTTTGGATAATGGGATCACGAAACTGGAAGAACAATGACTTATTGAGAGGTCTGAGAGCCCGTGGTCATCTCCCCTTGTCTTAGTGCAGAAGAAAGATAAGAGCTGGAGACTATGTGTAAACTACCGGAATCTGAACGCAAATACCATCAAAGATGCCTATTCAATTCCAAGAGTAGCAGATGATCTTGATTCCTTAGCATGATCTACGTGGTTCTCGTCGTTAGACTTAAACATGGCATACCACCAAATTCCCATGCACAAGGCTGATAAAGAGAAAACAGCATTTGCTACCCCCTGTGGAGGATTATATCAATACACAGTGATGCCATTCGGACTGTGAATGCGCCAGCTACATTTCAACGTGTTATTGAACAAGGTTTGAGCGGATTACAGTGGCGGATATCAGTGTTATACCTGGACGATATTATAGTTCACAGCCGCGATTTTGATACACATCTAGAAAACTTGAACTTAGTAGTTGACCGATTACAGGCAGCAAATTTGAAATTAAAAGCAAAAAAAGTGCATCTTTTTCCAGAGAGAAGTTAATTTCCTAGGACATGTGGTTTCTCAAGAAGGAATAAAGACCGATTTGTCAAAGATAACTCTAGTGAAGGAATGGAACATTCCAAGTAATGTCACAAAACTTAGAAGCTTTCTAGGACTAGCAGCGTATTATGGAAGGTTTATTCAAGAATTTGCTAAAAAAGCAAAGTGTTTACACGTTCTCACTTGTAAAAATAGCACATGGAATTGGACTACTGAATGTACGGAAGCTTTTGAACTTCTAAAGGAGAGACTTGTATCAGCCCCAATTCTTGGATATCCAAAAGTAAATGGAGGCGAATTTACATTAGATACCGATGCCAGTAATGATGCCATTGGAGCAGTTCTCTCACAAAAGCAAAATGGTAGAGAAGTTGTTATTTGCTACGGGAGTCGCGTTTTGTCTAACTCTGAGAAAAACTACTGTGTCATAAGAAAGGAAATGCTTGCAGTAGTGTATTTTATCACACACTCTAAGCACTATTTGTTAGGACGAGAATTCTTATTACGAACTGATCACGGATCGTTAGTATGGCTGCATAAGATGAAGGAACCAGAAGGCCAGATGGCTAGATGGCTTGAACAACTAGGACCGTATACATTCAAAATTCAACATCGTTCTGGAAAACAGCATGGAAATGCAGATGCCATGTCTAGAAAACCATGTGACTCGACTTGTAAACAGTGCAAGAATAGAACTTCCGATAATATTAATAAAAGATTCTCTCATGTAAGTAAATTACGTGAAACGTTCGGAAAAATCAAAGAAGATCAAGATGTGTTAGCTCTTGACAACCTGTTTAGTGTAAATGTATCTGAATGTGCACCGATATCAGGAAATTCAAAACGCAAAGCTAACAGACCAGCCAGAGCAAAAGCTAGAACCCAACCAACAGAACCGCTACATATTCAAAATATTCGGAAACATCAAATCGAGAATAACGGAATGCGAACTATTATCACGTGACAAGAAAAAGGCGAGAAACCTCCATTATCAGTGATATCGTGTGAAAATTCTGAGTTTAAATTTTGGTTTTCAAGATGGGAATTAATGTTTATGGATCGTAGAATTTTATGCATTCGTTCTAAAAAAATTCGGGAACGGTAAAAATATGTGTTCCGCGGAAATTACGAAGTGTTATCCTATGGCAACTGCATGATTCCAATTGTGCGGGACATATGGGAGAAAAGAGAACACTTGCGAAAGTGCGAAGTTCGTTTTTTTTTTGGCCGAGAATGCGACAAAGTGTACATGATTATGTATTATCTTGCAATATTTGTGAAGAGAGGAAAAATCCACCAAGGAAGAAAAGAAATGCTGTCCAAATACATATCATCACATCAAACGGACTGGCATCGTTATAAAGATGGTATTGTTCTTGCCTATAATACCACGCCACACGAAACTACGGGTATATCACCTTACAGAATGGTATTTGCAAGAGAAGCAAATTAACCTTTGAATTTAATGACTGAAAAGGATGCTGCAGACAGTGAGAACGAAATTAATAACGCAGAAGATGTGCGCAGTTTAGAAAACAACCTCAGGGAAATTAATCAATTGGCCAGAGAAAAAATGAAAAATAACTTTAAAAGACAGAAGCGAAACTTTGACAAAAATATACGAGAACTATCCTACGAAGTCGGAGATTTAGTGCGCCGTACTCAACCGAAAATTGTGGAGGGAACAAAACAAAAACTGGCTAGCAAATGGACTGGACCATGGATCGTCACAAGACTCTCAAACGTTTTATACCAGATCAAACACTCAAAGAATTCAAAACCCGTTATTATCAGGTGTTTATTGTGATTCAGACGAACTGGACGATTCTAGTGAACCGCTTTCCAACCAAACCGACCCGCCTGTCGCGACGCCCCATATGGAAGAGGCGAAACTTCAAAAGACTGGAAGAGAGATGGACAAAGTATCGCAGCCTACCACTACCTTGACACGCAGGGGTCGTGCAGTCAAAATACCAACGCGTTTTTTGTAAATTTCATTTTTTAGAACATATTGTGGAAGTGATGCTATGCGAATTTTGTGGGGAAAACATTAACAGAAAGGATAATTTACAGCGACATATAGAAGAAAAAAATAGTGATCAAATTGTGATTAAGTGTTCATATTGTCAAAGACCCTTTTCACGGACTTTTAATCTAAAGAGACATTTCCGAAAGTGTCACGGAATTTCTGACCAAATTGTAGACAAAGAGGTGAAGAATTGCAAAAAGAAGAAAATGTCACACGAACAATTGGAAAACGCCAAAAGAGCTGTTTTTGTTGATTCACTCTATGAGGATATCACACCTGAGAATTCTCCCCAACACCTAATTGACTATGAATAGATTAGTGATGATGAGGATTGGTTGTCATTAAACTCAGAAATGGAAAAAGAACTTTTGACTACAGCAAACAGGGAAAAAATGGACGCAATGGTGGACGAGATACTGGAGTGTGAGAGCCCAGAGCCAATGATTCCATCGAATATTGAGGAAAATGTTAACGCCGCGGAAGAAGACGACTCTGAGTGTTCCGTTGACCCGGATTCTGCGATAATCCCACCGACATCGAGGACCGTTACGGAAACTGTTATTCTTAAGATGACGAAGAGGACCGTAACTTATAATGAAGGCATAACGGAAATTGTGCGAGAGACGGAAATTTCCCATTCAGATACTATTCCCGCAGAAAAGCTTGATGTATTAGAATTCGCCATCGACGTCCTAAGCGAACTACCAGAACACTTTTAAAATCAGAACGTGAAATTTGAACAATTAAAAATGATGTTAATGAAATATATTGTACATGTTAATTGTAAATACTTTGAATTTTAAGGATGTATAGCAGTATATATATATATATATATATATATATATATATATATATATATATATATATATATATATATATATATATGTTTAAAGAAAATATTTTGTGTTGAAACGCTATTTGCACTGGTATTATTCATAACTTTTATTCATTGTTTTGTTTGGGTTTTTTTTTACATTGCTTACCAGTATCAATTGTTTAATTTTGTTTGATTGATTGTTTATTTTTGCACATGACTATATGTGTCTGTTATACCTGAACATGTGACATGATTATGTGTTGCTCGCACATGACTATATGCCTTTAAATGTTTTTCTTTTTTCTTTGATTTATCATGTGCAGTGAAAGTATTGTTTATCTTAT
Source organism: Magallana ariakensis (assembly GCA_020458035.1). Taxonomy (NCBI): domain Eukaryota; kingdom Metazoa; phylum Mollusca; class Bivalvia; order Ostreida; family Ostreidae; genus Magallana; species Magallana ariakensis. Next base: position 72,272,235 of record CM035811.1, read on the forward strand.
GTAGTCATGTACGTGTGTGGTTTATTTTTATATTTTATTTAGTGTAGATATACATGTTATTATTTTTGATCGGAGTCAAAAATTAAGTGGGGGAGAGTTGTAGCAAATTAATTTGTAGTACTAATTAATATTCGGATTATAATGTGTTATCTCATCAATTTCCCATTTACCGTTAGTCTTATCTCTATGCTTGCTCCATGACTGCCTGTTAATTATAGTGATAATTAGTTAATTGCCTGAACAGTTATAATTATTTAATATTATGTATTGCCTCCCCGCGCTGAGGAGGTAGATTTTTTACTCCCCACACTGAGGAGGTACTGTTTACTATAGAAGTAGGAGTGTAGTAGTAACAGTGGGCAGTGTAGTACGAATAGTAGGACAGTGCATTAGAGAGAGTAAGTGGCATAATAGATTTGGATTTATATATACATTATATATACATATATACATATATATACATGTTCTTTTGTTGATTATTTCTCTTATGATGTGTGGATTATTTCTTGTGTGAATTGTGTGGATTGTTTCTTATGTGACTTGTAGACTTTGTTAATATATATAAATAAATTAGAAAACTATTTCAACGACTTTTCCATACGAGGATTTCAAACATTCATGTGGACCAAAGTTAAATTTGTTGTAACTCGGCAATGTTCAGTCCGCGCGCTCGGCGGAAAAAGCACTGTTTAAAAGAAAAAAATAAGGCTAAAACTACTACTTCAAATAGAATTCAGTACTAATAATATGTATACTGCACACAACCACAAAAATGATGATTTTGAATCACGGATTATAACTTCAATGTTATGTGATCCACAATAAAACAATTAACTTACATAAAACAAGTGCATAAAAAAACAACTACTAATACAATGGTACTTGCATTCTAAGAAGAATGGCTAAAAAAAACATTGAAAGGTTTGAATTTGATTAATTTAATATTTCAGTATAAAAAGATGTAACCCAGCCATGTAGTATGTAAGGAGAAAAGTATATGGGTTTGAAAAATACATTTTTATACACATTATTACATGAATTTGCAATATCGTACTGTTGGCGATTCATTATCTCGTTATTCTTTTAAATAATCATTTACGTGACATGATAATGACAAAATAGGTGGATGTAATTGGATTTTCTACTTTTGTCAGCTCTTCTTTAAGGAAGACAACCATTATTCTCCACTTGACATATATTTTGCTTGACGTACTCTGTGCTTCAAATTGTTAAATGTCCTTCCTTTGCTGATCGACGTTTCAACCAAGACAACCAGTTCAAAATTAAAATTAAACTACAAAGTATAATACAAAACGATTATGTTGCCATTTTAATAATGGGATGTATTGGCAATGAAATACTAAAACGATGTACAACATATGTATAGCATCGTATTAACGCGATGATATTTTTATGTTGACTATGGTTGGAACTTATTTGTGTATCTGATTCTGTTAATATTTTCAAATTATATTATACAGTGCTGTGTTGTTTTATGAAATATCCATGCTCAATGTAAATAAGGCCAGTGTTTCAAAACCTCATACATGAAAAACCATTTGAAGAGAGGATTGCTATTCAATTTTTCTTTATTAAATACCTACTTGAATTAGCCCTTAAATAGTGTAAGAACATGGTGTATAGGGTGACTCAAACCTCAATGTCAGCAAAAGTATTTATGTGTTATTAGTTTTCTAGAATTTAATTTAAAAAACGTATGGTTTTTGTTTTCACAAACCAAATAGATTTTGATAAAAAAACCTGTATAAACATTTACATAAAATAAATAAGGGAAGACCTATATACCGTTTTTAAGAAAGAAGATATATTTGGAGAACATGCATGTTTGTTAGTATTTAGATAAATATTTTATCCCATTATTATCGATATTTACAGATCAAAATCAACTTTTATCATACACTTGTTACAATTGCAGACTAACTTAAAGACTTCCTACTTAAGCATGTAATATTATCATTTAATTGCCGCCACATGCGTTCTATTTCCCCCGATGAATAGGGGTGTCCTGTAGTTAAGTTCCAGAAGTGTCCGCCACGCGGTTCTTTAACCCTGCCAAGGCAGCTAAAGCCCGGATGTCCCACTGCAAGTGCATTTATATATTCTCTACACATTCCAGTTATGTACACATCCTCAATAAATATGGATGGCACTTCGTCCGTAGCAAGGTAAAGTTTTCCGAGGATATCACCGGATATGACGAAGGCTGGATCACCAAAGTAATTCGGGAAATTATCTGGTTTGTATTGCTCTTTTGAGATGTAATATTTTGAAAGCTTATTTCTGTTCACGGGCCCGTTTATTTCTTTACATCCAATGGTCGAGTTACTAGGTTTGTTTTCTTTAAGATAATTAATTAGAAGATAAGAATTCAAAAACACATCGTCGTCTACTTTAAGAATGTCTTCGGGGTAATTACAATGGACGTAAACCCATTGTAATAACGCAGTTATCTTGTTTACTAGGTTTTTATACTTCTACTTAATATCTAATTCAACAATGTCCATGTATTTTTCCTTCTCCATGGCAAACGTGTCTTTTATTTTGTTGTTAAGTTCGTCAACCTCTTTTCCGACAAAGAAAATTAATCGTAGGGCAAAATTCTCTGTAACAACACTACCCCATGTATTCCTAATCGCCATTCTTTTTCGAAAATGGCCTGCTCTACTAGGTACCGCCATTATGAGAAATATAGAATGTTCACTTTTGGCGCAAGGAATAGGTGACGAAAAGTGAAAAAAGTAATTGTCCCACCTCAAGGTTGATGATAATGCAAACTTTGCATTTGAAACGTGCAGCATAATCTTTACACTTGATAGTATTCCAATCATAAAAAGTAATGCTTTGATTATGTACACAAAGGTTGGTCTTTCCCATCTCAAACACTTCATCGTGGCCATCTGAAAGTGAATAAAAAAAATGCTCATTGTCAAACTGATCATTTTAACTTTCAGAACTTTCAGTTCATTAAACAACAAATGAAACAATGTATGATGGCAATTTATCGAACATGTAAGTTGACATTTATTGTACACGAATGTCGGGTTTTGTTTTAAAAAGTAGAAAGGAATGCTTTATGGACTAGCAATCTGAATCACATTAAATATACAATATTCTTTAAAACGTATAAAGCACTTAAATCATAAACTTACCTTTAAGAAAGAGATTTGCGTCCTTGAATTGTCCTATCCATTCGAATATTTAGACGTAGTTCAAATTCTTCTTTGTTACTAATGTAAGATGTGAAAGATAACATAATTACACGGGTAATGAAAAATAGTGTGTGTCTTGCTAGCAACAATTTATACAATCACCTTCAAATTTATTAGCGACTGTAAGGGGAGGGGGTTATGAGGGTTTTCATCTTTGACTTGCAATAATATAACATGCAAGATATCCACATGCATTTCGTTCACCAATGTGGGAGAAAACAGCTTTGTGAAAAAAATGGCAATAACAATCCGTCAACCATCTCAAAAATTAAATGTCGTGCTGCTCATGAAAGAGGAGGTACCGAACGACAAGTATCCTGGGGGACAGACTGTCCACCAGCAGCGATACATGTTCGGTGGTTAAAATGAAAAAAATGACAATTACAATCCGTCAACCATCTCAGCTTTCAATATTTATGATGCTGTTTTAATATAAATCTCTTTGTTTTTGTTTAATGATGAAAAATCAAACGATTAAAAAGAATTCTGCTTCAAAAATTAAAAAAAAAAAAATTAATAAAATACAAAGCCAGATATAACGGTATTGAATGTATATCCCTAAATATGAAACATTATTAAAAACAATTTGCTAAATTCACATATAATTTTCAAGGACATATATTCTCGCTCGATAAATGTTAAATCCTTAAACGGATGATATGTTGTAAGTAACTTCTGGATATCCTTCTTATACGATATTCACCAATTTTGATAGTTTTTCAGTCACGGGTAAATAAAATGACGTCTTAAAAACTGTTTCCATAGTCCTTACACAAAAATGATATGGAGTTAATTTAATGCATACTTGCTGTTCTGAAGAAAATATTACAGCAGAAAATCATCCTTGGTTTTTAGCTATTTGTTGTTGAATAAAGATCAAAAAAGTGGATTTGCCTTAGTACACTAGAGTAATTTGACTGTCAATACAATGATTAGAATACCTCTTTGACATATCACCTGACACCATTTTTCATTCGAGTGTATTCATTGATAAAGTGGGTAAACCGTCACACAAGTTCACGCCAGGTAAACAGCAATCGTTTATAATGGGATAGACCATTTAAATTTTGGAGTGTTTTTGATTTTAGGAATTAAGTTCATTGAGGTTCAATTTCTTTATTTCACATATAGGATTTTAAAAATTTAATACAATAACTACTAAGAAGTTGATGAAGAAAATGTACATATATGATGTGTAACCAGATAGCTAAGTATAATATAATTTTCAAAATTGTATTTTGCTTTGTGTTAATTAATCATTTGCTTGTTATGCTTTCGGTACTTTAAGAAATTAGCGATACGAGTGTAAATAAATATACTAGTGAACAGTGTTAAATTGCGAGAACCGGAAGTGACGCAAGACGTGTAGATATGTAAGGGTATCTGCGGTTGAACACTCTTTACCATCCCGGAAAAGTTAAAATTTCAATCTTTGATAATTCTAGAGAAAATCATGGACAAGCGAAACCATAAAATCTTTAAAATCTCAGGACCGAAAGTGAGGATCCAAAGCATAAACTGTTAAGTTTTTACAAATGTTGCCCTAAAAAAAACCTGAAAATTTTATTAAAACTGGCTGAAGCATTAATGAAGTTTTCCTGTCAAGTTTTCCTTTGATATGCGATCAATAGAAAAATTATTTAATTCATTTCTTAAATCCATTTAAATAGTTAGACGTAGTTCAAATTCTTCCTTGTTACTAATGTAAGATGTGCAAGATAATCTACTTACACGGGATGCACAGGAAATGAATAATGTTGTGTGTCTTGCTAGCAACAGTTCAAATTTATTAGCGACTGTAAAGGGAGGGGGTTATGAGGAATTAATTATATAATATTACATACAGAATTTCGACATGCATTTCGTTCACGAATGTGGGAGAAAACAGCTTTGTCTAATCAAATGCTGTACTAAAACTAACAAGCATTGTGTAAAGATTCGCTATTCTGATTTTAAATTTAGCATTTTTTTATATTATAGCAGAATAGCACTCCTTTTTGGACAATCCCCATCTCTGTTCCTATACCGTCGGGACCACCAGCCTAGTATAATTATACCCTTCGGAATCGTTTCACCTCTTTGTACACATTATTCTTTTGGCTTGCATTGCACTGACCTAGTTTTTAACATCAATGTTTTCATGACTTAAGGAAAGCGCAAATCATGCGATAGTTGTATCAAGTAGACGTTTGTACCGTTATAATTGAACAGTCATCAACCAATTTTCATTATTTATGATGTTGTTTCAATATAAAAATCTTTGTTTTTATTTAATAATGAAAAAATCAAACGATTTAAAAGAACTCTGCATCAAAAATTGAAATATGAAATTTACCTGTTGGAAATACCGATCTGAATAGATGTTGTGAAAAATAAAAGATGGGGGAGTTTTTAAAACTGTTACTATTTTGATAAATGATTAATATTAGCCAAATAGTCGTAGGGTGCGGGTTGTTTTGTGCGGATATAAATGTCCCTCTTTTCACAGCTACACATGAAATGAGAAAACTGGTTAGCAATCATTGAATGAGACAACCAGCGGATATACAATATTAGGTATACGATATACGATGATTGTGCATTGCCACAGACATGAAAATTACCAAATAATAACCTTGAACAATTGCGCGAGGTATTCTAAGTAATTTCCGAATGGAGAAAAAGATGACAACATTTTCAAGTATAAATATATATCAGAAATCTGTTTTAGCTAACCTGAGCTAGAGCTCAGGTGAGTTTTTCTGATCACATTGTGTCTCTCGTCCGTCTGTCCGTCTGTCTGTCCGTTTGTAAACTTTTCACATTTTCAACTTCTTCTCTAAAACTACTTTGACAAATTCAACCAAATTTGGCACAAAGTATACCCATGGAAAAATTTTTATATATTGCAGAAATGAAAGGCCAATATTTATTCAAAGCGGACCACTGTAAAAAAAAAAGGAGGTACGTCTATAAAGATCTTCATCTCGAAAAACTGTATAGCAGTTATTTTTAGTAGAATTTATCTTTATGGAAAAGAAAATATAAATTACAAAATTAAGGGCCATTTTCTTTTTCCAATGTTGAATTATAACGAAAAAAAAGACAAGGGGGGGGGGGGGAGGTTGGGCTCCAATCAGTTTATAAATTCAGTTCAGTATTCCATATCTCGAAAAAGAGGCTCTTTGTTTGAAGCAGCCATGTTGTACGTATGATAAGCGGGTCAATTTGACAAAGATGAATTTGTTTGCTGTGCAAAAGTTCTCGTGCGATAGGAATCTTTGAAACATGCAAGATAAATTAGTGCCAATTTTGTGAAGTAAACTGAGGTTAAATATATATTCCAATGCGTTGACACTTTCACTTTCGACGGTAGTTTTAGCTTGTTGTGATCAGTTTCTGCGATTGTTGTGTCCATATGAGGCATTCCTGCATGCATTTCGCCTAGCATTACTTTTTCAACGATACAATGACAGCTTCATGAAAATTGACAATAAAAACCTGTCAACCGACTGTCAATATGACCAAAACCTAGCACAATTTTGAGCTCTGTATCTTGCTTATAATTCTACGATTGACGCTGGAATTTTGGTTTATCGTTAGAAATGGCTCGCTATATATTCAATTCTTGTACAGAATAATTAAACAGATGATATGTTGTATCTACTTTCTGGATATCCTTCTTATACGATATATTATATGAGATATTCACCAATTTTGATAATTTTTCAGACACAAGTAAAGAAAACGACGTCTTATAAACAGTTTCCATAGTTCTGACACATAAATGTTATTGGGGATAATTTAATGCATACTCGCTGTTCTGAAGAAATTATTACAGCAGAAAATAATCCTTGGTTTTAGCCATTTGTTGTTGTTGAATAAAGATGAAAATAATGTGTTGGCCTTAGTACTCTAGAGTGATTTGCCTGTCGATACATTGATAAGAATAGCTCTTTGACATATCACCTGACACCATTTTTCATTCGAGTGTATTCATTGATAAAGTGGGTAAACCGTCACACAAGTTCACGCCAGGTAAACAACAATCGTTTATAATGGGTTAGACCAATTAAATTTTGGAGTGTTTTTAATTTTAGGAATTGAGTGCATTGAGGTACCCTTTTTTTATTTCACATATAGGATTTTAAAAATAAAATACAATAATAACTAAGAAGTTGAGGACTAAAATATACATATATGATGTTAAATTAGATAGCTATGTATAATATAATTTTCAAGATTGTATTTTGCTTTGTGTTAATAATTTGCTTGTTATGCTTTCGGTACTTTAAGACATTAGTGCAAATGACGATACAATACGAGTGTAAAGAAATATACTAGTGAACAGTGTTAAACTGCGACAACAGTGACGCAGGACGTGTTGGCGATTCATTATCTCGTTATTCTTTTAAATGATGATTTACGTGACATGATAATGACAATACAGGTGGATGTAATTGGAGTTTCTACTTTTGTTAGCTCTTCTTAAAGGAAGACAACCATTATTTTTCACTTGACATATATTTTTGCTTGAAGTACTCTGTTCTTCAAATTTTTAAATGTCCTTACATTGTCTGATCGACGTTTTAACCAAGACAGCTAGTTCAAAATTAAAATTAAATTATAAAGTATAATACAAACAGATTATGTTGCCATTTTAATAATGTCATACGTATGAAATACTTAAACGATGTACAGAGTATTGTTCTCAATAAAATATATAACATCGTATAAACGCGATGATATTAATATTTTGGCTATGATTAGAACTTGTTATTTGTATATCTGATTCCCTTAATATTTTCAAATTATATTTTACAGAGCTGCGTTGTATTATGAAATATCCATGCTAAATGTCTATACGGTCAATGTACATCTAAAACCAATTAGAAAGAAGATTGCTATTCAATGTTTGTTTTTCAAATATCTACTTGCATTAACCCTTAAATAGTTTAAGAACATGATGTATAGGGTGACTCAAACCTCAATGTCAGCAAAAGTATATAGGTATTATTAGTTTTCTAGAATTTAAGTTTAAGAAAAAAAACTCAATATTTTTTGTTTTCACAAACCAATTAGATTTGTTACTTTACATCAATAATTGAGTTAAACGGTTTGTTCTCTTTAAGATAATTAATCAGAAGATAAGAATTCAAAAACACATCGTCGTCTACTTTAAGAACATATTCGGGGTTTTTACAATGGACGTAAACCCATTTATCTTGTTTACTAGGTTTTTATACTTCTCCTTTATATCTAATTCAATATGTCCATGTAGGTTTCTTTCTCCGTGGCAAGCGTGTCTTTTATTTTTTGGTCAACCTTTTTTCCGACAAAGAAAATCAATGGAAGCGAAATATATACTTTAACAACACTACCCCATGAATTCCTGATGGCCATCCTCTCTTTTAAATGATCTGCTCTACTAAGGTACAGCCATTAAGAGGAATACAGAATGTTCATTTTTGCCGCAAGGAAGAGATGACGAAGAGTCAAAGTAGTTATTGTCAGACTTGAAGGTCAATAGTGATTTGCATTTGAAATGTTAAGCAAAACATAAACACTTGATATCACTCCAGTTATGTAAAATAGCCCTTTAATACTGTGTACAAAGGTTGAACTTTTAAATCGCAAACTCGCCGTTATTGTCATCTGAAGGTGAAATGAGAAAAAAAGCTCAATGACAAACTGAGTAACTTTATAACAGATAGCAGTTTTGATGTGGGTATAATATTTGACTTATAAATGAATCAGGGGGCATTTGACATTAAAGTTTACAGACGGAGTGCAGATAGAGGATGCAATGACCATAACGACTAGTGACTTAGTAGTGACAAATCTAACGTGTCGTATAAAATAACAGAGAAATACTTCAGTTATATTTTCTTAGCGGCTGGCATAATTTGTAAGCTTGCTTACGGTACCTCTGGTTGATTTTAGGTTTTAAAAAAATATTTCTACATGGGTTCTTTTTTTTAAATTTAGTTGGTTGTGGAAGCTTTTTTTTTAAAAGCCGCTTGGTGTGATTTTAAATCAAATTTTGTGTACGCGCATTTTCACTTTGATTATGCAAAGAATATATATAGTAATAGACATTGCAGTAGTTTTATTTAGCCATATCTTAATGAGAAAATGATGTAAATAATTTGTTTACAAACATACCTGACATAAAAGGGTAACGCGTTATTTCACCGCACAATAAAATTTGCCCCAACGTCGAGGCGGATATGATTGTATTACAACTTTTATATCGCTATAAATAAAGTCAAAATGTTTTTGCAAATCAAAAATAAACCTGTGTACATTTTGTTTAGTATTTCGTTTGTTTTTTTACAATAGATGCATATTCATAACCAGAAGTTTATGTTTACAATAAATCATTTCCACTATATATATGATTAAGAGTATATTATCATATAAATATACTTCATAACCAATTATAATTGTATTATCTTTATTATTCATTTGTAACTTCATTGAAATAGATTTAAAAATATAAACACAACTGTTGTAATTAAATTCCTTCCTCTGTGAAGCTTTAAAATTCACTTATAAAAATTACACGACTTTTAATCATATGCTAAATATATTTCACACATTGTAAATAATTAAAGGTTAACCATCTTAAAAAATATGCATTTTATCTACATGTAGACAAAACATGAGTATAGAAATTAGGCGTGTAAGCTACTTGATGCTGAAGATACGTTATAAAATATTAACATTATTTACACATTAATATGAAACAATGTTGAACCATATCTTTTTGTTCATTGTTGTGTCCGAATTTTATCTCAATTGCTTAAAAAACTAACTGCATGGCTGGATACTTAGAGGAGCGGACAGGGATGAAAAATCTAAACTGAAATTGATATTATATGAACGTGCGCTTAATTCTTTTTCTGACAGGATTGAACAAAAACTTTCAAACTAGTGAGTAGGCATTTAGTGCGCCGTGTCTCTAAATATTGATCTTTACGTCAAATTACATTAAAATTTTATCACTGTACCAAATAAGAATTTCAACACTGGTTACCCTCTTCTGGAAAGTTCTATCCTATTTTCTCACCATAAGTCGTGCTTCTTAAACGTTCTATCAAAACTAAAAAAGCGCATTCAAGAAACGAATCGGATCATTTTATTTGTTCAACATTTGTCAAATATTAACTTATATGTATATTCTAAATAAGTTACCAATACGTATATTCGTTCTTTACGTAGTCAGTCAATAATAAATCATTGCAAATATGTATTTTGATGCAAACTACCCCTTACTTGGATCCGCCAAATTAATTTTACAATAATTACATGTCACACGGTAGCACAGCGGCAGTGGGAATTGTTTTCGTCATATTTTACCTTTCTATCGAATATCGTACAAAAAATTTGGGGCCAACGACAAAACACCAATTTATAGGGTTTTGTCTAGCCTTCAAGGAATTTAAAGCTATCCACATATTTCTGAAGACATAAAATAAAAATTTAAAAAGTAATGATTTATTGTCACCTATTACTGTATGCTTGAAGTTGCGTTTTAAGATAAACCCATATACACTATCAAACTAAAATATAACGTCGTTTTCGTAAGAATCACATTTTTTTTTCATTTTCTTATTGAACATGAGAAAATAGAATTTAACAAAAATCAATAAGAAGTTTTTAACTTGTAAATTTAGAATTATTGTCTGTCCCTACACTTAAATCGTCGTTATGCGGAAAACATAATTAATGAAAGATAAATAAACCAAACGTCTTTGCTATTAATACCACTTTCCGATCATCGAAATTCTTTAAAATGTTTATTTCGTCAGAAAATACTTCGTAATTATTTAAGCTGATTGACAATTCATGACATTGTGATGTATACAACAGCTTTTTTTTCTTTCAAATAACTTCCTGTTTCAAAATAAAGACTGCGTTTTGTACTTTACTTGCTGGGCTTTACAATTTTTAATTTTCTTACGGTATTGTATTGCTTTCTTAAGTTTATGACTATTTCTACAACGAAAGATTATTATATAGTTTAAGGAGAAAAAAGTGTTGTATAAAACCCCCTTATTAGAATTTTGATCTTATTCTTGAATTTGTAATAAGTTGAAACATAAATTTCTTTTGTTTATTGAATCCAGATAAAGGTTTTTGCAAAGTTATTTAAATTTAACAGATTATTTGAAAAAAATAGTTTCTACTATCAACCAAACTTGTCTTTGCTTGACCAACTAGCCCAAAAACGTAGAGAAAACATGGTATCGTGAGTATTAAGGTCGACATCTTGCACATGTTGATGTCACTGTATGTTTGTCAGCGATTCAGAAAAAAAATTACAGAGCAGAAATTCACTCTTTTTATGTCAGCGATCTTGTGAGGAAATAAATTTGTCATAAGATTAAAAGGCATTAACAGCAATGAATTTATGCTACGTATTGGTTAAAATATGAAATATGAATAACGTGTAGCTTACCTGCCTGATTTCCTCAATCATGTTTGTCAACATTTAGATGACAGACAGATTCTTGAAGATAATTAAACTTGCTATGCGTGCCAGATATGTAGTATGTAAGATAGAACCGAACCAGGCATTTAATTACAGCAGTGAAGGTGGGTTTTTTTTTTAATCATTGTAATGAAATTTGTAATGAATGATCAAGATAATACAATCAATCACTGTCAATAAAGAATAATGCATTAAAATACTCTTGTTCATATATTGAAATAAACAAATGTCTATGTAAACATAAAATGGTGGATAAAAAAGTGTACAACATAAAAATTATGTTGCCAGTTTAATCATGTCATACATGAGATGTTACAACGATGTATAAAATGGAAGTCTCAGTAGCAATATATAGTGTCCTACAATTACGATGATATTAATATTTTGACAGTATAATACTGGAGCGTGTTATCTGTGCATCTGATTTCGTTGATATTTTCAAAGCATATTTTACAGTGTTGATTTGTTTTATGAAATATCCATGCTTATTGTAAAAAAAGGTCGATGTTTCAAAATTCATACATGGAAAACCATTTAAAATGAGGATTGCTATTCAATGTTTGTTTATGAAATATTTACTTGAATTAACCCTTGAATAGTCTAGGAACATGGTGTAAGGATGACTTAAACTCTAATGTCAGCAAAAGTATATTTATTATTACTAGTTCTGTAGTTTTCTAAAATCTGAAGTTAAAGAAGTTAAAACAACATAGCTTTTGTGTTCCCAAAGCAAATACATTTTGAAAAAAACCATGTATTAACACTTACATACAATAAACAAAAATAACCAGAAATTTGTTTTTAAAAACGAAGACATATTTGGACAACATGTATGTCTATTAGTATTGGAATATAAATTTCATCCCAAAAATATCGATATTTACAGATCAAAATTGATTTCATCATATACTTGTTACATTTTCAGACTAATTTTAAGATTTCCTATTTTGGCATGTAATATTATTACTTAATTGCATCCACATGCGTTCTATTTCCCCCGATGAATAAGGGTGTCCTGTAGTTAAGTTCCAGAAGTGCCCGCCACACGGTTCTTTAATCCGGCCAAGGCAGCTAAAGCTCGGGTGTCCCACTGCAAATGCATTTATATATTCTCTACACATTCCAGTTATGTACACATCCTCAATAAATATGGATGGCACTTCGTCCGTAGCAAGGTAAAGTTTGCCGAGGATATCACCGGATATGACGTAGGCTGGACCACCAAAGTAATTCGGGAAACTATCTGGTTTGTATTCCTCTTTTGAAATGTAATATTTTGAAAGCTTATTTCTGTTCACGGTCCCGTTTGTTACTTTACATCCAATGATCGAGTTAATCGGTTTGTCCTCTTTAAGATAATTAATTAGAAGATAAGAATTTAAAAACACGTCGTCGTCTACTTTAAGAATATATTCGGGGTTCTTACAATGGACGTAAATCCATTGTAAAAGAGCAGTTATCTTGTTTACTAGGTTTTTATACTTCTCCTTAATATCTAATTCAACAATGTCCATGTATTTTTCTCTCTCCTCGGCAAACGTGTCTTTTATTTTTTCATTGAGTTCGTCAACTTCTTTCCCGACAAAGAAAATTAGTCGAAGGGAAGGATCTTGTTTCACAACACTACCCCATGTTTTCCTGATGGCTATCCTCTCTCTAAAATGACCTGCTCTACTAGGTACAGCCATTAAAAGAAATATAGATTGTTCATTTCTGCCACAATAAAGAGGTGATGAAAAGTGAAAATAGTAATTGTCTAATTGGAATGTCGATAATGCTTTGAACTTTGTATTTGAAATGTTAATGATAATGTTTACACTTGATAATATTCCAATAATGAAAAATAAGGCTTTGATGCTGTTCAAAAACGTTGGCCTTTCCAATTGAAAAAACGCCATCATGGTCATCTGAAAGTGAATCAAAAAGAAAATTCGCATTGTCAAATTGATCATTTAAACTTTCAGGACTTTCAATTTATTAACTACTTATGAAACATTGTATGATGGCAATTTATCGAACATAAAAGCTAACATTTATTGTACATGAATGTCGTGTTTGTTGTTAAAAAGTAAAATAACAATTATTTTTGGACTGACAGTCTTAATCACTTTAAAGATTATTATTGTTTAAAACTGATTAAGCAATTTAATCATAAAACTACCTTTAAGTAAGAGATTTGCGTTCTTGAAATTTCCTATCATCTAATATTTGATAGTTTGATAAGATATTGGCGTTTCTGATTGGTTGAAATTTTTTTTGACACCTGCATCAATAAAAATTTTGCCGGATCCACTTTTCTCAACTGCTTTAATTTAACACTATTTATAGAACGGAAATTTCAAAAGTAAACACAGACAACAAAATGTAGAGTTGTGTCTGTTCAATTGTCAGCAAACAAAAAACAAATTTATAGATATAAAAGAATTAAATGTTTAACATTGAAAAATAAACAATACACAAAATTTCATTTACTAAATAAAAATCGTCTTCTCAAGATTCGTCTGCTTACGATCAACGATCAACATTTACGGCGAGTATGGCTGTTCCAATTTCATGAACGGTTATAACAGACATATAGGCCTATACACTTTCACTGCTGTTCACATTTGGTAACGATGAGTTTTAAATTAACACAATAACATAATCGGTTATCAGAATAAGGATCGTAAACCAAAGCTATGAGCTGATGAGTATTGCATCAACTCTTTCGGCGTATTCCAAGCGGCAGATATAAGTACCTCACTGGCTAACCTTGGTTTTAACATCAATGCTTCTATGACTCTATGTTAGCAACAATAGTCGTATGGTATGATACTCTTCTTTACGGATAGAAATGCCCCTCACTATATAGCTAGGGGTTGTACGCAAATGGGCTGTTGCTCTCACATTTAAGGAGACAATTGTCATACCACCCGCGGATATACAACATTACTTATTCAGTAATGTTGCCTGATACGAACTTGGATGATAACGTTGAAACATTGCGCGAGGAATTCTGGGTACTTTCTGAATTAGAAAATATTTCAACATTGTTTCATTATAAATATCCATAAAAATCTGTTTTTGTTCTTGTGATTTTTTTCGAATAAAAAATAAAAGTGTTTCAATGAAAATATTTAATATGATAACTACCTTTTCATTGATTTAAGTTGCTTTTCTTTTATGTTTGCATCATTCAGGTATGTGTATTATGATCGCATAATATCATTTCAAAGATAAAATCGTTTAATAAAACACAATTTAGAGAGAAAATCAAAACATTCGGCACCTGAGGACTGAACCCGGGCCACCACTCAAACGACTGAGCAACGCGAACTTTCGCCTCAGGACTTTGGAGCTCAAAATCCCAAGAATTCGTGGATCGATTTTAAAACAAATTTCATATTCTGAAGTTATTAAATCGTCTCTGTCAAATAGTAAACAAAAATCAAAACAAAAATGTTGAAAAATGACGTTTTTGTTTTCTTCCGGTGACAACAGAAAGTGACGGCGGACGATTGTATATGTAACGTGCTCTGCGGCTGACGGCTCTCTATCATCCCTGAGAATTTGAAAGTTCTATCTTAAATACTTTTAAAGGAAAATCGTAAACAAGGAAAAACATAAAATCCTTAATAACTCGGGACCGGAAGTGACGACAAAAAAGTGACGTGATATTTTCTTACAAATTTTGTCATGAATAACATCTGAAAATTTCATTAAAATCGGCTGAAGCGTTTTTGAGAAAACATGATCAAAAAAAAAACCCAATAATAATAATAGAGGAAAAAACAAAGCAACAACAAAAAGTTCTTCCGTTGGAAACGTAATATCTTAATTAAAGTTAACATTTGGAATTTATCTTAAATCACTTGCTCAATAAACGTAGAATGTAGATTCCAATGATATTGTAAGCATCGCAACCTCAAACCTTGTCCAACTGGAAGGTCGAAAAGGATAAGAACTTCGCATTTGAAATGTTAAGCAAAACAGGTCCATGTTGCTCTGCTTTGAATTTGTATTTCGTTTTATGGATTTTTGAGAGGGTTGACAGTTGTTATTGTTATTGTTTATGATCTTTTTTGATTTAAAGTAACTGCATTGCATATGAATGTATATTAACAGTGAGCAAAGAACATATAAGAAAACAAACTTCTTCTTAAACTGACAACCGGAATTATTTAAAGATACATATATTTTTTTAGAAAAAATAAAGCACCTTAATCAGTAAATTACCTTTAAGTTAAAGCCGTTTCTGTCCTTGAAATTTCCTGCTTAAATATTTATTTCGCAAATGCAGTCAAAAGACGCAAGGCGATGCGCAAAGGAAACCTGTGTGTTAAGATGTGTAATTTAAGCTCTATACATGCCAGCAATAATGTATGCTTATGCCCTTAAAACCATCTGTGACTGAGAGGGGTTATGGGGGTTTCAGTATCATAATACCACCGTTGACATGCAATAATATAACGATACACAGTAAAACTTGTCTAATCCGGCGGAGGATGGTTCTGAAAAATTTGGCCTGATTAACCAACATCCGGTTTGTAGAACTTTGTTGCAAATTAATTTTAGCATTTAATGCAGTAGGTCTTGATCGTCTATTCTTGCAATATTTTCAATTCTTCTGAATTTTAGACCTCGATTGTGATTACGGTGCTGATTTGCATTTTTTATGAGGATATTGCATAACAGAATATAAGTACAATGGAAACACTTTTTCAATTAAAATATCCTAATTGATTAATTTTCCAAATAACCTATGAAATCCTACACGAGACAATTGCATGATTCACTGGACATTGTTAAACAAACATTGACCACTTGACAAGTCAAAAGGTGGCAGATTACCTAATGGCGAGAACTGTTTTAATGCAGGGAACAATAGATAAATATTCAAATACACGGGACTTTAATAAATAATGGAGTATTTTGAGAGAATAAAATGTGACTCTGTAAGTTTAACCATACAACGCACATTTTAAACTATATCAGCATTCATACTACCGCGGTATCCAGTATCACGGCTTGAAAAAAATCAGGGTGAAGTATATTACGCCACGTCCACTTTTGATCTAATTTTGGCTGAAGAAATGCGTATTTATTTAAAACAAGACTCAATGGTATACATCAAAATGAGTTGTTAGTTAAGATTTATATTCACAGTCTTTTATTATTAATAGCAACCACAGGAAAATTGATCGATAATTAAGCAGTAATCGGTCGATAAGCGGCCGGATTATGGAAAATAACAACTCTCACTTATTATATGCAGTCGGTTCTTTTTCATCGTGGCCGGTTTACAGAATTGACAAGATCCGGATTGCACAACATTTTTCAAACATAATATGATAGAAATATCTCAAGGGACTGAATTGTTTCGCCGGATTGGACAACATGCCGGATTGGACAACATGCCGGAATGCACAACATCCGGACTCAACAAGTTTAACTTAATTTATTTCATGTGAAAGCAGAATACCTATCAATTTTGGGCAATCCCCATTTGTGTTCCCATACCGTCGGGACCACCAATCCATAATAATTTTACCCTTTGTAATCGTTTTATGTCTTTGCACACTTTCAGCTTTTAATTGAACAATTTTCTGTTGGCTGGCATTGCACTAACCTGTTTATTTATCTAAATGTTACCCTGACTTTAGTAAAAAGCAAACCATTTTTTTGGTGTGTCGATGCTAGCGTTTGTAATGTTATAATTAAACAATCACGTACTAAATTTCACTATATACAAATAGTATTGTATGATACTGGATTATCAAATAAATATCTATCTATTATGCTTCAAAAATTTAATTAAAACAAATTATTAAAATGTTAAGTCAGGCATAAAGGTACTAAATTTACTCTTATATATAAAACAGTAAATTCACATTTGATTTTTATGGACATGGAGTTTGTAGAAAAAAAATAAAATATTCCTGACGGAAACATATACCTTTAAAATTTTTTTAAGTAATATAAAGGGGATATTTATGTAAATATCACTGGTTTAATTATTGATTAATGTTAGCCAAACTGTTCATATGGTGTGGGATTGTTTAGTATATAATTTGTTTTACGGTGCTATTGTTGATGCGAGCCCAGCAGTAAGCAAGAAATACACATAACTTGCACCATTGTCAACTAAGTGATATGTTTTATGATTATCAACTAACATTAAATATTATTTTTTTTAGAGAGAGAGAGAGAGAGAGAGAGAGAGAGAGAGAGAGAGAGAGAGAGAGAGAGAGAGAGAGAGAGAGAGAGAAAAGAGAGATATTTATTATTTTATAGTTCATTTGTTTTCTTAAAAATACATAGAGTTGCCTTTCTCTAAAACCATTCTTTACTTTAAGAGAGAATTACTTAGTATGTGTCGCAGTTTATACTGTAATAGTATGTACAAGCATTACAAATGTTTGATTCACCTCTGCGTTTATAGCAGGAAGTTAGCGCAAAATCACTGGGACATCATACTTTAAAATCTATAATCAAAATATAAAAATAAAATATATATCTAAATATAGTCAACGGTTGTTGCTATTTTTATCTTTTACAGGATGCATCAAAAACATGTAAGGTGTACATGTAAACAACGAATATTCATTGTTAACTATTGATGGAGGGTGGGGCATTTACAAAGGCGATGAACTGCTTTAATCATCATTCTACAAAGGGTACTTTTAAGGCCTTGCTTTCTTATCAATACAAGCAAAATCAAGAGTGAACATTACCGTGGTAGTATTACCCGCCTCTGACAATCTCTTTGGTTTTTAATAGCCCTGATCAGTCGTAAAACATAAATCCTTGTTTTTAATTAGATGCTCAACTTTGAACAGCGTGTAATTTTTCTTTTAAATATCTGTCTATAGCTACATGTACTTCACTGCAGTATTTGATTCGTTTTTCTTTTCACAAATGCTTTACTACTGTCATGCTTATTAATCATAAAGACTGGAGACTTGTTACTGGTTCAAGTATATCGCTATGGCTATTTTCGTTAAACACCAAAAAGTCGATATTATCATTTCCACCGAAAAATCATTTGTTTGGGATAATTTAACTTACGGCACATCGGCTACAACTAATAATGGTTTGTCTTATTTTTGTTCTGGGTATACAAGTTTTACCTACTTATAATCCGTGAAACGTTTAAATAAAATGTGCAGTAGAAGTGCACATTGGTAATTCATATCTCATTTTAACTAAAATGCTGAAGTAACAAGGAATGAGGACTCAAATAACAATGTAAGCAGTGCAAACTGAAATCCATGAGAACGTTAAAAGTGGGATCAGGTATCATAAAAGAGTAAATTTCAACTGTTGACCTATCGACTCGCCGCGAGACCATTGTGATGAATTCATTAACAGAATAATGTGAAGTTTTTAATTTTTTTAAAATTTCCTATCAATTTAGTGAAAACACGTGAGTGAACATTGTCTTGACCATACATTAAACAAGATGAAAGATACCCCTTTATATTTAATAACTTCCACATAAATGATTCAGTTTACTTCATTGGTCGGTCAATAAATGTTAGTTAGTCAAGTTAGAAAATGAAATTTGCAATAAACAAAGCATCAAATTTATTATTATTATTATTTATTGTTATTATTATTATTATTTTTATTATTATTATAGAGGAAAAAAGTATGAAACATGTTTACTCAATTTGTGAAACCTGTTTTAAAATTGACGATGATTTCATTTCAAGGTCCAGTTCTCCATAACTATGTCAAATATTTGCTTAACCTGAGAACTGTAGTCGGGTATATAATAATAATTTTCGATGAACGAAGTCCATCTAGTTCGTGAAAAAACGCCATCATGGTCATCTGAAAGTGAATCAAGAAAAAAATTCTCATTGTCAAATTGATCATTTAAACTTTCAGGACTTTCAATTTATTAACAACTTATGAAACATTGTGTGATGGCAATTTATCGAACATATAAGCTAACATTTATTGTACATGAATGTCGTGTTTGTTGTTAAAAAGTAAAATAACAATTATTTATGGACTGACGATCTTAATCACTTTAAAGATTATTATTGCTTAAAACTGATTTAGCACTTTAATCATAAAACTACCTTTAAGTAAGAGATTTGCGTTCTTGAATTTTCCTATCATCTAATATTTGATAGTTTGATAAGATATTGGCGTTTCTGATTGGTTGAAAATTTTTTTTGACACCTGCATCAATAACAATTTTGCCGGATCTACTTTTCTCAACTGCTCTAATTATATTTATTTATAGAACGGAAATTTCAAAAGTAAACACAGACAACAAAATGTAGAGTTGTGTCTGTTCAATTGTCAGCAAACAAAAAACAAATTTATAGATATAAAAGAATTAAAAGTTTAACATTGAAAAATAAACAATACACAAAATTTCATTTACTAAATAAAAATCGTGTTCTCACTATTCGTCTGCTTGCGATCAACGATCAACATTTACGGCGAGTATGGCTGTTCAAATTCCATAAATAGTTATAACAGACATATAGGCCTATACACTTTCTCTGCTGTTCACATTTGGTAACGATGAGTTTTAAATTAACACAAGAACATGTTCGGTTATCAGAATAAGGATCGTAAAGCAAAGCTATGAGCTGATGAGTATTGCATCAACTCTTTCGGCGTATTCCAAGCGGCAGATATAAGTACCTCACTGGCTATCTAGTTATCACAACATTTACAAAAGTCGCCTATGCATACTATTTTTGTCGACATATCAACTATTTTCATCCACATTCGCGTCTCCTTGCATGGTTATGCCCAGTTGCATATTCCAGCGATCTAACTCATATTTAAACCAGTTTTAACGAATCTTCTGGCACAGTGGATAATATCAGAAGTATCGCATGTATTTTTCGTTTATTTTCAATTCAAACGATTCAGACTTCAACTTTCTATTTGTGGTTAATCCATTCAATTCTAATCAATAGCCGTGCATTAGCGGAAGGCGTATCCATTTTGAATATTGTTGCTGTTGTTGTTTTGTATTCATACTCGCTGCTTCATTTAAATTATTTACATTATTGATCAATGACACTTCACATTACATTGATGTTTTCCGGTCAAGTTTTCCTTTGATACGTCAACAAATAGAAAGATTATTAAATACATTTCTTAAATCCATTCAAATATTCAGACATACTTCAAATTCTTCCTTGTTGCAAATGTAAGATGTGCAAGATAACCTAATTACACGAGATGCACAGGTAATGAAAAATATTGTGCGTCTTGCTAGCAACAATTTATACAATCACCCTCAAATTCATTAGCGTCTGTAAGGGAAGGGGATTATGAGGGTTTTCATCTTTGACTTGCAATAATATAATATAGCATGCAAAATATCGACATGCATTTCGTTCCTCAATGTGAAAGAAAAAACGTCTAATTAAATGCTGAACTAAAACTTAATGACATTGTGTAAAGATTCGCTATTCTGATTTTAATTTCAGAATTTTTAAATGATAGCAGAATAGCACTCTTGTTTTGGACAGTCTCCATCTTTGTTCCTATACCGTCGGGACCACAAGTCTAGTATAATTATACCCTTCGCAATCGCTTCACCTCTTTGCACACATTATTCTTATGGATTGCATTACACTGACCTAGTTTTTAACCTCAATGCTTCTATGACTTAAGGAAAGGCAAGTCATGTGTTAGTTGTATCGAGCCGACGTTTATAATTTTATAATTAAACGGCCATCTACCAGGTTCACTATTTCTGATGATTTTTAATAAAAATCGCTTTGTTTAATGATGTAATGTCAAGCGATACAAAAGTATTTTGCTTCAAGAATTGAAAAAAAAATCAACTCAAACAAAGAAATATAAAAAAATATGTTAATCCAGATATAAGGGCAGTGGATATATACTCATGAAAATAAAAAATAAAACAAGGATTGCTTAATTCACATTAGATTTGTCATGGAGTTTGTAAAAAAAAAAGAGAAATATACCTGTTGAAAATATCGATCTAAAGAAATGTTTTAAAGAATATCTTTATGAGGTATATGTTTGTTACTGTTACTAGCTTGATAATCGATTAATGTTAGCAACAATAGTCGTATGGTATGATATTCTTCTTTAGGGATAGAAATGCCTTTCATTTTATAGCTAGGGGTTGTACGCAAATGGGCTGTTGCTCTCACATTTAAGGAGACAACTGTTATACCACCCGCGGATATACAACATTACTTATTCAGTAATGTTGCCTGATAAGAACTTGGATGATAACGTTGAAAAATTGTGCGAGGAATTCTGGGTACTTTCTGAATTAGAAAATATTTCAACATTGTTTCATCATAAATATCCATAAAAATCTGTTTTTGTTCTTGTGATTTTTTTCGAATAAAAAATAAAAGTGTTTCAATGAAAATATTTAATATGATAACTACCTTTTCATTGATTTAAGTTGCATTTCTTTTATGTTTGCATCATTCAGGTATGTGAATTATGATCGTATAATGTCATTTCAAAGATAAAATAGTTTTAAAAAACACAATTTAGAGAGAAAAACAAAACATTCGGCACTTGGGGACTGAACCCGGGCCACCACTCAAACGACTGAGCAACGCGAACTTTCGCCTCAGGACTTTGGAGCTCAAAATCCCAAGAATTCGTGGATCGATTTTAAAACAAATTTCATATTCTCTGTCAAATAGTAAACAAAAATCAAAACAAAAATGTTGAAAAATGACGTTTTTGTTTCCTTCCGGTGACAACAGAAAGTGACGGCGGACGATTGTATATGCAACGGGCTCTGCGGCTTACGGCTCTCTTCTATCCCTGAGAATTTGAAAGTTCTATCTTAAATACTTTTAAAGGAAAACCGTAAACAAGCAAAAACATAAAATCCTTAATAACTCGGGACCGGAAGTGACGACAAAAGAGTGACCTGATATGTTCTTACAAATTTTGTCATGAATAACATCTGAAACTTTCATTAAAATCGGCTGAAGCGTTTTTGAGAAAACATGACAGAAAAAAAAACAATAATAATAATAGAGGAAAAAACAAAGCAATAACAAAAAGTTCTTCCGTTGGAAACGTAAGATCTTAAGAGGCCGTCCAAGCAAACACCAGGCAGATATATAATGATGCGTCGCACATCGATTTTCACGAATTTTTTGTTTTCCCTCTAAAATAATTTCCTTGTATTCCCTTTTGACCCACAATAATGATGATTTGTTTAAAAAAATAATTTAAGTGGTTCTTCGGACGGGAAGATATATATTTCATTCGCTTATATAAATCATTGAAACCGTGTACCAAACTGTGGGCTTTAAAATCCAATACATTGTTATTGGTGAGGATTTGTATTTTTTATTAATGAAAAAAATATTTTGACTCTTTATTGATAAAATAAAATCAGTGGGAAAAGCTTGCGTTTAAAAATTGTAGACACGTATCTTTTGTTAATCTCTGATAATTTCAGTTACCTCCCTTGCCAAATGAATATTTGGAGGTCTAAAAACTTAAGAAAAAAATAAAAGCAATAAATTTTCAACTATAAATAATTCATATAAATTCAGTTATATTGTTTATGATAGACGTAATTTTTTTTTTACGCTGAAATATATTTTAAAAAAAATATTCAGTGCGGGTATATTTCAAAACCAGTGTAAACAAAGATGGCCGCCGCTAACGTCTGTGCACAGCATGCTGCCAGAGGAGATTGTTTTTCGGTGTTTTGGTGAAGTTGTCTCTCAAATACCATTGAAAGTTAAATCAGGTCGACAATAATAGTAACCACCCTGAACCTTTTATTGAAACTGAGATGAATTACTGTCGCCAGACGAATTTCAATAAGTCAGCCAACAAACTACTGTATAAGTCCACTGATGTACACATCCACTCAAAGAAGAAAAGCAAGAGGTGTTCACCTGATGACGACAGAGGACATGTTATTTCTTGACATAGGGGTAGTTCTAGCGGGGTCAGGTAAATAACTTGCATAGTAGAGAGAGAGAGAGAGAGAGAGAGAGAGAGAGAAAGAGAGAGAGAGAGCATAATTACACTTATATTATTTAATTAATATCAAATATCTTCTTGCACATTTAATTTGCTGTCATAAACTGGCGCACTTGATTTTACCAAAAGGTGTACACAGTGTACACTTTTGTAAATCAAGTGTAGTGGTGTAACATTTAGATATACACCGGGTGTACACTTTTCTACACCGAGTCAGGGGCATGTGTTGTTGGGTGTAGCACTGAAACCATTATGGGGGACGAATGTTATGATGGAAACTTGAAAAATGATTTTAAGTCATATTACTCATATAACAGATTAGAAGTCGCATATAAGTTGTCTTTTGTATGAAAGCCATTACATTTGAAATGTGCGTTTATTTTAATGCATTTATATCACAAAAAAAAAACCCCTAGAATTGTCGCGGAACAGCAAATTCTTTGTTAAAACTGCCCCCTTTCCCGCCATATTCATTCTTCACTTCCTAACACCATGTACACTACACCATTTAAGTGCACTTGATACAATACAAAATGTTTACACCGGTGTACACTGGTGTACTCCAAGTTAAGCTTAATCAAGCGCGCAAATTCTTTGTAAAAAGAAAGTACAACAATAATCATAGAGTTTTTCATGTGGTTAATATTGGGAAAATATCTTGCAAAAAAAATTAGGTAGGAATGTGTAGAGAAGTGGAGTATTTTTTTCCGTTGATAGGTCAATTAAGTCTTCATCTCTTTAATAAGTTTATTAATTGAAAAACATGGCTGCTATTGACTTGTCAATCGGTCAGAGTACATATCTGATGTGTGACAAGAAAAGTAAATAAACAATTCACACACCAATATGATATTAGTTTAGCTAATGCTAATCAGAATATGAAATGGAAACTTCATATATATTCCACAATATTCATTAATAATTTTTAGATCTTAACACTTTAGGGTACATGTATTTGTTTTTGATTATGTATTTCTCTATTTTTTTTTAGAGAAGTGCAAAATGGAATAATCTTTTGGAAAATACTGTCTTTCTATAACTTGGATAAAACATAGAAAAAAAACTCCAAGATTGCTGAAAGAAAAAAAAATCAAGTTGCTTGGCAGGGTGGATATGGAGTCTTTTCCAGCAGCATCTGATATCATGGGTAAAATGATATTCCTGCATAAGAAACAATGCGAGTGTGCCAAATAAGAAAGAAGATCAAGAAGGGGGCTCGGGGATTATGCGAAGAAGTAATTCGAAAGGATATGGCTATATTGATGGCAGAGGATTTGCATATCATTATAATGATGACATTCATTTAATCAATGTTTTCCTAAGGAGTGGTTGAATTTCAAGAAGATATCACTTGGAATATCTTTTTCACAATTTACTCATCTGTACATGCATCTTCAATGAATAAAGGATGCAAATAAGACTTAAATAAGATGCTTTGAAGTTTGCCAGAATGACCAGAGAGAGAGAGAGAGAGAGAGAGAGAGAGAGAGAGAGAGAGAGAGAGAGAGAGAGAGAGAGAGAATGAACTTGACTTCATGCATCATGCACTGTATACATGTTTTATTTAGCATTTTAATGTTCAATAAATTTGTTATCTTGGATGAGTTTATTCTCTGTTTATTTATTCCAAATTGCTACTGCACATTTTCTAACATAACTAATTTAACTTTGTTTGTCATACTATAAAAGTAGTTTATACTAGCCTAGTTAATTTGTATGCAAAGAGATCTCAAAATCTTTGGTAAATATAATTTAATATATTAATTAGTACAACAGAATCTACTGTT
The DNA here is from genome assembly GCA_020458035.1 of Magallana ariakensis. Lineage (NCBI taxonomy): Eukaryota > Metazoa > Mollusca > Bivalvia > Ostreida > Ostreidae > Magallana > Magallana ariakensis. The sequence continues at coordinate 72,297,692 of CM035811.1, forward strand.
ATTAATATATACTGTTAATATGCAAATACTGATATCGCTTGGCAATAATACAAAATAACACTGTCCAAGTATTTTGTATAAACATAGCATTGATAAATGAATGTTTTTTTTTTCATTCTTGTGCACTGCTTATTTGTTCAAATAAGTTAAAGATGCTTGACAGATATCTGGGTATTTAAAAGATACATGTTTAAATAGAGAAAAATACATTATAAAAAAGGCACACTGATTTTCATGTGACCATAGATTGGATTTGGGAATAGAGTTTAAAGAGGGTTGTTTCAAAGCAGAATGTCCCATGTACATTTTAACTGCTCATCATACATGGATAAAAAAATTTGATTAGTATGGGGATCCAAAAATGGGGGGGGGGGGTTGTTTTGAAGATGTCTGACTTTTCTGCTAGATTCATTGTGGCTATATATAGGGATAAGGTGTGTGACTTAGTCAGACTAATAAAATTGTATAAATACCAGTCTGTTTATGTTAATTTTTACCCAAAAGTTAAACACCTGTCTTGAATTTCAAAAAGCTACCTGATTGAAAATAGAGGTCACATTTCTTAGTTCTTACATTGTATGCTAATTCCAAAACAGTTGTATGCATTCATTTTGAAACTTTGGATTAAACAAGTTACTAATGGCACTAAAAAAGAGGAAATAATGAATTCAAACAACTACTGAGAAGAAATGATTTGATATATTTATTCCATATTTGTACATTATGGAATTGATATAAATGATTTGTTTTCAAAATAATTTAAAAAAAAAACTCAAATTCACTATAGTACCAATAATAATTTGGATTTGACCTTTTTGCACTCTTTAATAAAAAATAATAATTATCTTCTTTATTTAATACAGCTTCAATATTAATATCCCAACAAGTTTATTATCAGTTTAAGAAGAACAGTTTAGGTAATACTTATTGAAAACACACAAATAAATTGAATTTGATAAATACATTCAGTTTTACCCTGCATTGATTGTTATTCCTGAATCAGTGATTAACACATTATGAATCCTTTTTCTCAAATTTATGTACCTCATAAAATAGTGAAAACCCTTAAAATAATTTGAATGTATACTATACCATCCAAATAGTGAAATGTTCAACTAATTTTCTTCAGTTGTGAATAGTTTTAGCAGAATTAAACTCTAGTTTTCAACATTTTTTGTCAAAATGACCTTTTTGCACTTAAAATTATGAAAAATGTTGGTTTTTGATGAGTGATCAATATCTCTTTTATCATAAAGCAATTCCTTTTAAAAAAATATGAGCATGTATTAAAATGTTGACCATATTCGTGACATGAACGTTGTCACTCACTGTCTTTATACATGTTATGCAAGGAAAAACTTGATTTTCAATGTTAAAAAATGGGTAACTTTTTGCAACTGCTTCTATTAGACCGATGCTGTTCCCACTGAATTTATTTTTGTCTCTGAAAATTTCATTACTCAGCTTTATAAAGCTGCCTCATTTTGTCCTCTCATGAAAATGTATTGGATTTTATTGAAATTTCAAAATTACACTAAAATACCAGAATTTTTTTCTTTAAATATATGCCCCAACTTTAACAAAGCATATATTTTTGTCTGAAATATATTTATACTTTAAAAGCAGTCTAAATTAAATTATTTAGTGTGTTTAAACTATATATGTAATATAATTTTTAAAAAGTTTTTATAGAATTAAGTAGTTTTACAACTTATCAAACTTGACAACATTTTTACAACTTCTGTGACCTTTTTGCACTTTACATATTCCAAATTCAAATTTAGACATTTTTCTGCCTAATTAGACATAGTATGAACTTTTTCTTTTACATATATTACAATCGTGTTAAAATGAAGTGATACACTAAAATTTATTGAAATCCAAGACATAGCATGTGCAAAGCTCTGCCTGAATTTTGCTTGGAGAGCCTCTTAATTACAGTTAACATTTGGAATTTATCATAAATCACTTGCTCAATAAACGTAGAATGTAGACTCCAATGATATTGTAAGCATCGCAACCTCAAACCTTGTCCAACTGGAAGGTCGGAAAGGATAAGAACTTCGCATTTGAAATGTTAAGCAAAGCAGGTCCATGTTGCTCTGCTTTGAATTTGTATTTCGTTTTACGAATTTTTGAGATGGTTGACAGTTGTTATTGTTATTGTTTATGATCTTTTTTGATTTAAAGTAACTGCATTGCATATGAATGTACATGAACCGTGAGCAAAGAACATATAAGAAAACAAACTTCTTATTAAACTGACAACCCGAATCATTTAAAGATACATATATTTAAAAAAAAAAAATAAAGCACCTTAATCAGTAAATTACCTTTAAGTTAAAGCCGTTTCTGTCCTTGAAATTTCCTGCTTAAATATTTATTTCGCATATGCAGTCAAAAGACGCAAGGCGATGTGCAAAGGAAACCTGTGTGTTAAGATGTGTAATTTAAGCTCTATACATGGGAGTGCAGAAGAGATGAAAAAGGCTGATTATCATGCCAGCAATAATGTATGCTTATGCCCTTAAAACTATCTGTGACTGAGAGGGGTTATGGGGGTTTCAGTATCATAATACCACCGTTGACATGCAATAATATAATGATACACAGTAAAACTTGTCTAATCCGGCGGAGGATGGTTCTGAAAAATTTGGCCTGATTAACAAACATCCGGTTTGTAGAACTTTGTTGCAAATTAATTTTAGCATTTAATGCAGTAGGTTTTGATCGTCTATTCTTGCAATATTTTCAATTCTTCTGAATTTTTGACCTCGATTGTGATTACGGTGCTGATTTGCATTTTTTATGAGGATATTGCATAACAGAATATAAGTACAATGGAAACACTTTTTCAATTAAAATATCCTAATTGATTATTTTTCCAACACCCGAATAACCTATGAAATCCTACACGAGACAATTGCATGATTCACTGGACATTGTTAACCAAACATTGACCACGTGACAAGTCAACAGGTGGCAGATTACCTAATGGCGAGAACTGTTTTAATGCAGGGAACAATATATAAATATTCAAATACACGGGACTTTAATAAATAATGGAGTATTTTGAGAGAATAAAATGTCACTCTGTAAGCTTAACCATACAACGCACATTTTAAACTATATCAGCATTCATACTACCGCGGTATCCAGTATCACGGCTTGAAAAAAATCGGGGTGAAGTATATTACGCCACGTCCACTTTTGATCTAGTTTTGGCTAAAGAAATGCGTATTTATTTAAAACAAGACTCAATGGTATAAATCAAAATGAGTTGTTAGTTAAGATTTATATTCACAGTCTTTTATTATTAATAGCAACCACAGGAAAATTGATCGATAATTAAGCAGTAATCGGTCGATAAGCGGCCGGATTACGAAAAAAACAACTCTCACTTATTATATGCAGTCGGTTCTTTTTCATCGTGGCCGGTTTACAGAATTGACAAGATCCGGATTGCACAACATTTTTCAAACATAATATGATAGAAATATCTCAAGGGACTGAATTGTTTCGCCGGATTGGACAACATGCCGGATTTGGACAACATGCCGGAATGCACAACATCCGGACTCAACAAGTTTTACTTAATTTATTTCATGTGAAAGCAGAATACCTATCAATTTTGGGCAATCCCCATTTGTGTTCCCATACCGTCGGGACCACCAATCCATACTAATTTTACCCTTTGTAATCGTTTTATGTCTTTGCACACTTTCAGCTTTTAATTGAACAATTTTCTGTTGGCTGGCATTGCACTAACCTGTTTATTTATCTAAATGTTACCCTGACTTTAGTAAAAAGCAAACCATTTTTTTTGGTGTGTCGATGCTAGCGTTTGTAATGTTATAATTAAACAATCACGTACTAAATTTCACTATATACAAATAGTATTGTATGATACTGGATTATTAAATAAATATATATCTAATATGCTTCAAAAATTAAATTAAAACAAATTATTAAAATGTTAAGTCAGGTATAAAGGTATTAAATTTACTCTTATATATAAAACAGTAAATTCACATTTGATTTTTATGGACATGGAGTTTGTAGAAAAAAAATAATATATTCCTGACGGAAACATATACGTTTAAAATTTTTTTAAGTAATATAAAAGGATATTTATGTAAATATCACTGGTTTAATTATTGATTAATGTTAGCCAAACTGTTCATATGGTGTGGGATTGTTTAGTATATAATTTGTTTTACGGTGCTATTGTTGATGCGAGCCCAGAAGGAAGCAAGAAATACACATAACTTGCACCATTGTCAACTAAGTGATATGTTTTATGATTATCAACTAACATTAAATATTATTTTTTTTTAGAGAGAGAGAGAGAGAGAGAGAGAGAGAGAGAGAGAGAGAGAGAGAAAAGAGAGATATTTATTATTTTATAGTTAATTTGTTTTCTTAAAAATACATAGAGTTGCCTTTTTCTAAAACCATTCTTTAATTTAAGAGAGAATTACTTAGTATGTGTCGCAGTTTATACCGTAATAGTATGTACAAGCATTACAAATGTTTGATTCACCTCTGCATTTATAGCCGGAAGTTAGCGCAAATCACTTGGACATCATACTTTAAAATCTATAATCAAAATATAAAAATAAAATATATATCTAAATATAGTCAACGGTTGTTGCTATTTTTATCTTTTACAGGATGCATCAAAAACATGTAAGGTGTACATGTAAACAACGAATATTCATTGTTAACTATTGATGGAGGGTGAGGCATTTACAAAGGCGATGAACTGCTTTAATCATCATTCTACAAAGGGTACTTTTAAGGCCTTGCTTTCTTATCAATACAAGCAAAATTAAGAGTGAACATTACCGTGGTAGTTTTACCCGCCTCTGACAATCTCTTTGGTTTTTAATAGCCCTGATCAGTCGTAAAACATAAATCCTTGTTTTTAATTAGATGCTCAACTTTGAACAGCGTGTAATTTTTCTTTTAAATATCTGTCTATAGCTGCAGGTACTTCACTGCAGTATTTAATTCGTTTTTCTTTTCACAAATGCTTTACTACTGTCATGCTTATTAATCATAAAGACTGGAAACTTGTTACTGGTTCAAGTATATCGCTATGGCTATTTTCGTTAAACACCAAAAAGTCGATATTATCATTTCCATCGAAAAATCATTTGTTTGGGATAATTTAACTTACGGCACATCGGCTACAACTAATAATGGTTTGTCTTATTTTTGTTCTGGGTATACAAGTTTTACCTATTTATAATCCGTGAAACGTTTAAATAAAATTTGCAGTAGAAGTGCACATTGGTAATTCATATCTCATTTTAACTAAAATGCTGAAGTAACAATGAATGAGGACTCAAAAAACAATGTAAGCAGTGCAAACTGAAATCCATGAGAACGTTAGAAGTGGGATCAGGTATCATAAAAGAGTAAATTTCACCTGTTGACCTATTGACTCGCCGCGAGACCATTGTGATGAATTCATTAACAGAATAATGTGAAGTTTTTCATTTTTTTAAAATTGCCTATCAATTTAGTGGAAACACGTGAGTGAACATTGTATTGACCATACATTAAACAGGATGAAAGATACCCCTTTATCTTTAATAACCTCCACATAAATGATTCAGTTTACTTCATTGGTCGGTCAATAAATGTTAGTTAGTCAAGTTAGAAAATGAAATTTGCAATAAACAAAGCATCAAATTTATTATTATTATTATTTATTGTTATTATTATTATTATTATTATTATTATTATTATTATTATTATAGAGGAAAAAAGTATGAAACATGTTTACTCAATTTGTGAAACCTGTTTTAAAATTGACGATGATTTCATTTAAAGGTCCAGTTCTCCATAACTATGTCAAATATTTGCTTAACCTGAGTACTGTAGTCGGGTATATAATAATAATTTTCGATGAACGAAGTCCATCTAGTTCGTGAAAAAACGCCATCATGGTCATCTGAAAGTGAATCAAGAAAAAAATTCTCATTGTCAAATTGATCATTTAAACTTTTAGGACTTTCAATTTATTAACAACTTATGAAACATTGTATGATGGCAATTTATCGAACATATAAGCTAACATTTATTGTACATGAATGTCGTGTTTGTTGTTAAAAAGTAAAATAACAATTATTTATGGACTGACAATCTTAATCACTTTAAAGATTATTATTGTTTAAAACTGATTTAGCACTTTAATCATAAAACTACCTTTAAGTTAGAGATTTGCGTTCTTGAATTTTCCTATCATCTAATATTTGATAGTTTGATAAGATATTGGCGTTTCTGATTGGTTGAAAATTTGTTTGACACCTGCATCAATAACAATTTTGCCGGATCTACTTTTCTGAACTGCTCTAATTTAACACTATTTATAGAACGGAAATTTCAAAAGTAAACACCGACAACAAAATGTAGAGTTGTGTCTGTTCAATTGTCAGCAAACAAAAACAAATTTATAGATATAAAAGAATTAAAAGTTTAACATTGAAAAATAAACAATACACAAAATTTAATTTACTAAATAAAAATCGAGTTCTCACGATTCGTCTGCTTGCGATCAACGATCAACATTTACGGCGAGTATGGCTGTTCCAATTCCATGAATGGTTATAACAGACATATAGGCCTATACACTTTCACTGCTGTTCACATTTGGTAACGATGAGTTTTAAATTAACACAAGAACATGTTCGGTTATCAGAATAAGGATCGTAAAGCAAACCTATGAGCTGATGAGTATTGCATCAACTCTTTCGGCGTATTCCAAGCGGCAGATATAAGTACCTCACTGGCTATCTAGTTATCACAACATTTACAAAAGTCGCCTATGCATACTATTTTTGTCGACATATCAACTATTTTCATCCACATTCGCGTCTCCTTGCATGGTTATGCCCAGTTGCATATTCCAGCGATCTAACTCATATTTAAACCAGTTTTAACGAATCTTCTGGCACAGTGGATAATATCAGAAGTATCGCATGTATTTTTCGTTCATTTTCAATTCAAACGATTCAGACTCCAACTTTCTATTTGTGGTTAATCCATTTAATTCTGCTCAATAGCCGTGCATTAGCGGAAGGCGTATCCATTTTGAATATTGTTGCTGTTGTTGTTTTGTATTCATACGCGTGGCTTCATTTAAATTATTTACATTTTTGATCAATGACACTTCACATTACATTGATGTTTTCCGGTCAAGTTTTCCTTTGATACGTCAATCAATAGAAAGATTATTAAATACATTTCTTAAATCCATTCAAATATTCAGACATACTTCAAATTCTTCCTTGTTGCAAATGTAAGATGTGCAAGATAACCTAATTACACGAGATGCACAGGTAATGCAAAATATTGTGCGTCTTGCTAGCAACAATTTATACAATCACCCTCAAATTCATTAGCGTCTGTAAGGGAAGGGGGTTATGAGGGTTTTCATCTTTGACTTGCAATAATATAATATAACATGCAAAATATCGACATGCATTTCGTTCCTCAATGTGAAAGAAAAAACGTCTAATTAAATGCTGAACTAAAACTTAATGACATTGTGTAAAGATTCGCTTTTCTGATTTTAAATTTAGCATTTTTTTATATGATAGCAGAATAGCACTCCTTTTTTAACAATCCCCATCTCCGTTCCTATACCGTCGGGACCATCAGCCTAGTATAATTATACCCTTCGCAATCGCTTCACCTCTTTGCACACATTATTCTTTTGGATTGCATTGCACTGACCTAGTTTTTAACCTCAATGCTTCTATGACTTAAGGAAAGGAAAGTCATGTGTTAGTTGTATCGAGCAGACGTTTATAATTTTATAATTAAACGGCCATCTACCAGGTTCACTATTTCTGATGATTTTTAATAAAAATCGCTTTGTTTAATGATGTAATGTAAAACGATACAAAAGTATTTTGCTTCAAAAATTGAAAAAAAAAATCAACTCAAACAAAGAAATTTAAAAAAATGTTAATCCAGATATAAAGGCAGTGTATAAATACTCATAAATATAAAAAAATAAAACATCGATTGTTTAATTCACATTAGAAATACTCATACATATAAAAAATAAAACATGGATTGCTTAATTCACATTAGATTTGTCATGGAGCTTTTAAAAAAAATGAGAAATATACCTGTTGTAAATATCGAGCTAAAGAAATGTTTAAAAAAATATATTTATGAGGTATATGTTTGTTACTTTTACAAGCTTGATAATCGATTAATGTTAGCAACAATATTCGTATGGTATGATATTCTTCTTTACGGATAGAAATGCCTTTCATTTTATAGCTAGGGTTTGTACGCAAATGGGCTGTTGCTCTCACATTTAAGGAGACAACTGTCATACCACCCGCGGATATACAACATTACTTATTCAGTAATGTTGCCTGATAAGAACTTGGATGATAACGTTGAAAAATTGCGCGAGGAATTATGGGTACTTTCTGAATTAGAAAACATCTCAACATTGTTTCATTATAAATATCCATAAAAATCTTTTTTTGTTCTTGTGATTTTTTTTCGAATAAAAAATAAAAGTGTTTCAATGAAAATATTTAATATGATAACTACCTTTTTATTGATTTAAGTTGCATTTTTTTTATGTTTGCATCATTCAGGTATGTGTATTATGATCGTATAATATCATTTAAAAGATAAAATCGTTTAAAAAACACAATTTAGAGAGAAAAACCAAACATTCGGCACTTGAGGACTGAACCCGGGCCAGCACTCAAACGACTGAGCAACGCGAACTTTCGCCTCAGGACTTTGGAGCTCAAAATCCCAAGAATTCGTGGATCGATTTGAAAACAAATTTCGTATTCTGAAGTTATTAAATAGTCTCTGTCAAATAGTAAACAAAAATCAAAACAAAAATGTTGAAAAATGACGTTTTTGTTTCCTTCCCGTGACAACAAAAAGTGACGGCGGACGATTGTATATGCAACGGGCTCTGCGGCTGACGGCTCTCTATCATCCCTGAGAATTTGAAAGTTCTATCTTAAATACTTTTAAAGGAAAACCGTAAACAAGCAAAAACATAAAATCCTTAATAACTCGGGACCGGAAGTGACGACCAAAAAAGTGACCTGACATTTTCTTACAAATTTTGTCATGAATAACATCTGAAACTTTCATTAAAATCGGCTGACGCGTTTTTGAGAAAACATGACAGAAAAAAACAACAATAATAATAGAGGGAAATAAAGCAATAACAAAAAGTTCTTCCGTTGGGAACGTAAGATCTTAATTACAGTTAACATTTGGAATTTATCATAAATCACTTGCTCAATAAACGTAGAATGTAGACTCCAATGATATTGTAAGCTTCGCAACCTCAAACCTTGTCCAACTGGAAGGTCGAAAAGGATAAGCACTTCGCATTTGAAATGTTAAGCAAAACAGGTCCGTGTTGCTCTGCTTTGAATTGGTATTTCCTTTTATGGATTTATGAGATGGTTGACAGTTGTTTTTGTTATTTTTCATTGTTAGAATTCCAGTAATAGAAAAAGCTTTACTTCTGTACAAAACGTTAGCCCATTCCCGTCGCAAAAATCACATCATTGTTTTGTAAAGGTGAATAAAAAGTTCATAATGTTGAACTGATCATTGAAAGTTTTAAAACTTCAAACTCATGGAACAACTTTTGAAACAATGTAAGATGGCTTTTAATCACGCATAAATGATGCAATGTATGATACCTAAAGGCTGGATAGTGTTTAAAAATCGATTGATTATGCATGTGTATCTTTCTCTTTTATACATCTGATTTCAGATTTATTTTATTCTTTATAACCGATTTATTTTGTTTTTGTAATTTTAAAGATTGAAAGTACACTGATAAGTATTTCCAAAACAAAATGATATGGTTTCGTACCTCATTTGCTTGAAAAGATTCAATCCATTTCAGTTGCATGAACTACTAATGCAAGCTTCTGATTTTGTTGAAAATTCCTTTATAGGTTTATGTTTGATATGCCCTAATATTTTCGAGAGCTTACATTATTGGCGTCAAAAAGCCTAAAAAAATTATTCCCGCATTAAGATCATGTCTCATATTTATAAGGATTCATAAGGGAAGACAATGGCTGGGTTTTGGTTTTTTTGTTTTGTTTTTTTAAAGTTACTGCATTGCATATGAATGTATATATAAACAGTGAGAAAAGAACCTATAAGAAAACAAACTTCTTCTTAAACTGACAACCCGAATGATTTAAACGATACATATTTTTTGTAGAAGAAATAAAGCATTTTAATCAATAAATTACCTTTAAGTTAAAGCCGTTTCTGTCCTTGAAATTTCCTGTTAAAATATTTACATCGCATTATCAGTCATAAAACGGAAGGCGATGTGCAATGGAAACTTGTGTGTTAAAATATGTAATTTAAGCTCTATACATGAGAGTGCAGAAGAGATGAAAAAAACTGTTTTTCATGCCAGCAATTATGTATACAGACGCCCTTAAAGCCATCTGTCACTGAGAGGGGGTTATGGGGGTTTACACTATCATAATACCACCGTTGACATGCAATAATATAATATGATATATTTATTTCATGTGAAAGCAGAATATCTATCATTTTTGGACAATCTCCATTTGTGTCTCCATACCGTCGGGACCACCAATAGGCAATAATTTTACCCTTCTCAATCGTTTTATCCCTTTGCACACTTTCAACTTTTAAATGGCCAATTTTCTGTTGGCTGGCATTGACTGACTTTTTTATTTAGCTAAATGCTCCTCTGACTTTATTAAAACGCAAACCATTTTTGTTGTTGTATCGATGCCGGCGTTTGTAATCAATCACTTTCTAGCTTTCACTGTATACTGATGGTATTAATTGATACTGGATTATCAAAGAAATGTATATCTATATTGCTTCAAAAATTAAACTTAAACAAATTAATAAAATGTTAAGTCAGACATAAAGGTACTGGGTTTACTCTTATATTCATGTTTGATTTTTTAGGACATGGAGTTTGTAGGAAAAAAAATATTCCTGACAGAAACATATACCTTAAAAATATTTTAAGTAACATAAGGGGGATATTTATGTAAATATCACTGGATTAATTATTGATTTACGGTGCTACGGTTGTTGCGAGCCCAGCAGGAAGCAAGAATTACACATAACTTGCACCATTGTCAACTAGGTGATATTTTTTATGATTATCAACTAACATCAAATATTTTTTGAGAGAGAGAGAGAGAGAAAGAGAGAGAGAGGGGGAAAGAGAAAGAGAGAGAAAGAGATATTTATTATTTCTCAATTAATTTGTTTTCTTAAAAAACATAGAGTTGCTTTCCTCTAAAAGCATTCTTTACTTTTAGAGAGAATTACAGTTTATACTGGAATAGCATTTACAAGCATTACAAATGTTTCATTCACCTCTGCGTTTATAGCGGGAAATTAGCGCGAAATCACTGGGACGTCATACTTTAAAATATATAATCAAAATATAGAAAATAATATTTATATATCTAAATATAGGCAACGGTTGTTATTATTTTTATCTTTTACAGGATGCATCAAAAATATGTAAGGTGTACATGTAAACAACGAATATTCATTGTCAACTATTGATGGAGGGTTAGGCATTTACAAAGGAGATGATCAGCTATAATCATCATTCTACGAAGGGTACTTTTAAAGCCTTGATTTTTTATCAATACAAGCAAAATCAAGAGTGAACATTACCGTGGAAGTATTACCCGCATCTGACCATCTCTTTGGTTTTTAATAACCCTGATAAGTCTTAAAACATAAATCCTTGTTTTTAATTAGATGCTCAACTTTGAACAGCGTGTAATTTTTTTTTAATGATTATCTGTCTATAGCTACATGTACTTCACTGCAGTATTTAATTCGTTTTTTTTTTCACAAATGCTTTACTACTGTCATGCATATTAGTCATAAAGACTGGAGACTTGTTAATGGTTCAAGTATATCGCTATGGTTATTTTCGTTAAATACCAACAAGTCGATATTATCATTTCCACCGAAAAATCATTTGTTTGGGATATTTTAACTTACGGGACACCGACTACAACTAATAAAGGTTTGTCTTATTTTTGTTCTGGTTATACAAGTTTGACCTACTTATAATCCGTGAAACGTTTAAATAAAATGTGCAGTAGAAGTGCACATTGGTAATTCATATCTCATTTTAACTAAAATGCTGAAGTAACAAGGAATGAGGACTCAAATGTAATAACAATTTAAGCAGTGCAATCTAAAATCCATGAGAACGTTAAAAGTGGGATCAGATATCATAAAAGAGTAAACTTCACCTGTCGACCTATCGACTCGCCGCGAGACCATTGTGATGAATTCATTAACAGAATAATGTTAAGTCTTTCATTTTTTTTAAATTGCCTACCAATTTAGTGGAAACACGTGAGTGAACATTGTATTGACCATACATTAAACAAGATGAAAGATACCCCTTTATCTTTAATAACTTCCACATAAATGATTCAGTTTACTTCATTGGTCGGTCAATAAATGTTAGTTAGTCAAGTTAGAAAATGAAATTTGCAATAAACAAAGCATCAAATTTATTATTATTATTATTATAATTACTGTTTTAAAACTGACGATGATTTCATTTAAAGGTCCAGTTCTACATAACTATGTCAAATATTGGCTTAACCTGAGTACTGTAGTCGGGTATATAATAATAATTTTCGATGAACGAAGTCCATCTAGTTCGTAAGAAACAACGTATATATTGATATGTCTTATTTCAAATATATAAGCAAACATAAATCTGAAATGAGCCGTTAGAAGCTCTCCCCTCCCCCAAATGAATAAAAAAAACACCTTTATGACGTTACGCTGTTTCACATCATAATGCAAAACGCATGACTATTTTTCACAGGGTTTAACGTGAGCAGACTACTGTGTCTTATGGACCCACGATGTCTAACAAAGCAAATCTTAATACGAAGACTGTTCTCTTTTTTATCGAATCTCACCCGAACTCAACAAGGCTTTATTCCAGACATTCTAAGTATCCTCCAAAAGTACAATATAACACATCATTTTTGTGACTGGCTCCACAGTGGTACATTCCCTTCCAAACACTCTTGGAAAACTATTGTAAGATCAACAGTCAACAGCTTATTTTATCAACAGCGGTATGCCCGTACGTCGACTGAACCCGATTTTCGAAAATTTAACCTCGTTTTTCAGTGTTCAAATCCGCACATAATATGGTCATATGCTGATAATACTATCGAAAGTCTGTGTCTTAAATTTACATGTAAACTACTTGTTTCTACGACCGATTTTTGTGTTCTTCAAATGTGTTCGCTCTGCGGTTCATATTTCACAAATCTGTTTTCACATGCAGCATGTTCCTGCTACGGTCTCTCTGACTTGCATAATGACTGGTGGAACGACAAATCAAACAACTTTGATTTAAACCTCGGGGCAGAACTGTGCAGCCTAACAGAAAACGAACTCTTTATTGTCCTCTTAGGCCGCCACACTCAAACTGTTCTGTCCGTTTCCCATGAAAAGAATTTCCGCAAATGCAACAGCAGACTTTTTGTGCAATATTGTGACAGATATAAGCGTCTCTCTGACAAATGACAATTTTGAATCAATTTATACTAAGTATTTATGTATTTCACCCTGTTTGGGTTTTTTTTTTCTCTAGCATGACATCCTAGACTTAATGTAACGGTCTTGGTCTCATGTCGATTGTAAATACGTTAATATTCTTTTGATTATGTAATTTATTTTCTGTAACAATAATCTCTATACAGAGGAAATAAAAGATGAATGAATGAATGAATGAATGAATGAAAAGGTCTAACTTTAAAAGCAAGATGCTATAAAATCACATATTTTCATTTATACCATTTAGATTAAAGCTGTAATGTAGGTCAGGAAAATGTGCGGTGTGCCATAAGTGTTAATAATGACTAAAAAAAAATATTGATGTAACTAAAAAGAATAAAAATTAAAATAAGAAAGAACTACAATAATACAATACCTTTTTATTTACAAAAAAACCCCATCGCTCTCTATGATTTTAATTAATGCCTCTTTCATATTATCTTCTTTGGATAAGGGAAAATAATTATGCTAATATAAGTATTTTTGACTTTAAAATGTTATTATTTATTATTCTTTCTTTTAACATAATGTTGAATTTGTGTACAATTCAGCTATGTCTGCCTATATAAGTATTTTTGATTTAGAAATGTTAAAGTTTATTATTATTTCTTTTAACTTAATGTTGAATTTGTGTACAATTCAACTATTCGTCAGACACCCTGTTTAAGCGCCTTTGCAGAACGACATGACACCATGCATTTAAAACATTCAGGAAATGATGTCAAAATTAATTATAAAATGAAGTTGAAACTGTTTGACTTCAGAAGTGTTTCGCTTGGAACGGCTCAAATAATGTTTTTACGCAGGGGTGTTAAGAAAGCATATGGACAATTTAGCGTCTTATTTAGACTGTTATATTCAAAATCGTGCACAGGATGAATGATCATCTTTAAGTTCTCCTTAAAGATAACTTAAAGGTGCTTAAAAGTAGCTTAAAGACGATCTTTAAGCCACCTTTAAGCTATATGTGTTGCTTAAAGGTGGCTTAAAGAAAGCATAAAGATGGCTTAAAGGCAGCTTAAAGACTATCTTTAAGCCACCTTTAAGCTATCTTTAAGGACAACTTATAGGTCCTTAATGTCCAAACTTCTTTAAGCCACCTTTAAGCTACCTTTAAGCCACCTTTAAGCCATTAAAAAATCTTTAAATTCAATATTGTGCTTAATTTACCAATAAAATGTATTAACTGTATGATAGAACAGGTATTAAAAACGGTTTTTGTTCTAGAAAATAAAATGAAAAAAAAAATTCAAAAGGCCCAAGAGGAGGATTGAACCCAGGACCCTTCGTTTACCAGCATCACCTCACTCCCTCTGCGCCACGGCAACTTATATATTTTAGGAGGTTTTTATATCCTATAAATTAGTGGCTATTGAATCAATTTCTTTATTTGAAAAGATTTTGACTTCCATTCAGTTTGTAACAATCAATTATATCTAATTTATAAATTAAATGCATGCATGTATTTAGAATGAAATATGAAACTTGGTCTACAGTGAAAAAAATATATTATACCTAAATGGAAACCGTTAGGCTTACTTGTACTTTGTTAATAAAATTAAACCAAGTAGATATAGGCTATGTTCATCTAATTCATAGCTAAATGAAATTAAATGCAAGGAAGAAGATGAAACTATTTCTTTTATTAAATGCATTGAAACTATTAGCTAGGGTATTAGTTCTACTCAATTTCCTGGTTTTGATGATCACGGCGCCGTTCCAGTATGTATAATTTTAATAATATTGATTATTATACATTTACAACAGATCTAGAATAACAAATGAAATGATATATGTTTAAATGTTTAATTGTATACATAATTTTTAAACTATCAATTCTATAACAAACAATAGTACCAATTACCGGTGACGTATTTACTGCATGTGGCAATTGCAAATGATATATGCATATACTTGTACATATAATTGTATGATGTACCAGGCCGGGTATGTGACATATTTACTCTTATACATATATTTAAATAATTAACCCCCGTTTATGATCACCGGTACAGTAATTAATTAGCCTCTAGATTTTACTCTTACATTCATGTATCTTTACTTTGTATACGTAGCATTTTTAAAACCCACAGCTAGGAAATAATACTTTGAAAATAAATTACAAATGTAAATAAACTTTCATTCACTAGACTTATCGTATACACGAACATACTAAGATTTCAACGCCTTTAGAAACCCTGACGTGCACCTGGGCACACGACACACCTGTTGTGTATATCTTGTATATTCTGTGTTAGTTCCAGGGGTTTTCTTAACTTAGACAAACAATAGACTCTAATTAGATATACACAAACGAACAAAACTATGTCTAGACAAACAAAGCGGTAATATCCCGCCCGATATAACCAAGGCAGTTGAGAGTCTTTTCATCTTTAACATGTATCTAGCATATCTAGAATTAGACCTAGAAATAATTAATATTGAAAAAAAAAATACATATCTTAAACCGATTAAATTAAATCATGCATTATTGGTTCATTTTTTATTTTGTTTAATAACCGGATGAACTGAGAGAGAGAGAGAGAGAGAGAGAGAGAGAGAGAGAGAGAGAGAGATTTCACCAATTGATTTATAATAGGAAACAAACATACTTTAATATAATTTCATGCGCAGATTTAGATACAGAGACTGCGCTCACCCCTACAATAATTTTGAAACAAAAAAAAAATTATAAAGAATTTTATAACGGCAATCTGTGTCCATTGGAGCGGTGTTGATGATAGCGATCTGTGTTTAATGGAGCGACAATTAAAACCGCCTGGAACACCCACCCCTTCCTTGGAAATTATATCATCACCCTCTCCCATCCCTATAAAAGAGCTTTTGCATTTAATATATGTTTTCAAGATAAATCTGTTCAGCGTGATCAAACCTGACTTAAAGGGAACTTAAAGATGGTGTAAAGACAACTTAAAGGGAGCGTAAATGCCACTTAAAGATGCTTAAAGGTGGCTTAAAGATGGCTTAAAGGTGACTTAAAGAAGTTTGGACATTAAGGACCTATAAGCTCAGCTTAAAGGTGACTTAAAGGTGGCTTAAAGATTGTATATCCTTTAAGCCACCTTTACGCCACCTTTAAGTCATCTTTAAGGACTTGCTTAAAGATTGTTTTTCGCCCTGTGGTGAGATTAAATAACTGTTTTGAATCAGATCAAAAACTTAGTATTGTCCTTTGAAATGGATGTCAATGCAATAAAATCGGGTAGTTCATCACTGCCACGTGGGTGCATTATCACGTGACAGCTATAAATAGCTTATGTTTACTCCTTAACATAAAATGAAATAGAACAACACTACCCTGCGGTTTCCACAAAACAATAAACCTATCAAGTGAAGGCGAAGCATCTTAGTTTTATCAAAACCGCTGCTAGAATCTTATAGTCTCCTTAAATAAATAGTTATTCATCCGGTTCTCAAAAAACCTTCCCAACTTTTATTCAATTTGCACGGAAAACGGTATGTTGCATCAAAACAACACATAACACAGGATTTTAGCAGCTCTTTTCAATTTAAGCATTGATCAAAATATCGATACATGTAAAATTTGAAGTTCAATATATACGGGGTAGTGTTGTTCTAGTAGGATTTTGAATCCATAAACAACGACAGAGGAAAGCCTGGCCGAGAAATAAAAGCCAATTTACATACCGTTTAGCGAATAATTGATTAAACTAACATCAATCCCAGTATTCGTTTGTTCCATTCTCAATAAATCAAACCAATTTACTTTATTTAAGTTCTTAGATTACTTATATTTTGAATCTGTTTACAATGCTTTCCGATCAAATTTACACGACATTCAACTTTCAGTCATGACGTCATTAATTTGTAAATCTACGTAATACAATCTAATTTGTGATGAAAATTGTCTCCAATAATTTTTATTTGTTTTTGGTCTACGTTTCGTTGCTGAAATATTTAAATATGTACATAATAACTAAGATTTGTGATTTCACGAAATTACATATAACTCAGATTTCATATGCTTCCTTAACACCCCCCGCGTAGGACCTATTAATGTCTTTAATCAGAAGTATACCGTATGGTTTGAAACTTTGCAGCGGGGATAATACGTTAACTAAAATCATGATAGATTGTTTAGTATTAGGATATAGAAACTTTTCTCGCAAGAGCCACTAGCATACCTGTAAAAGTTATGGGTGTTGGTGGTCAAAGTTGAAACATATGATTAAGATTTTAGTGTCTTTCTTATAATCATTGGTCATTTCTGTAAGTTACCAGAAATTGAACAAATAACAGACAATATCAGCTCCGGATTAAATCGTCTTAGATATTCAACAAATACGTTATAGGATGATTTTCTAGCCAGAACCAACAGCTTTATCTCGATCATGTTTTATGTTCTTTGTGAGGTGATTCAAAACCAGGTTAAAATCCAGGGTGAAATTGGTGTATTATACAGAAAATTTCTTAAAATTAGACCATTATAAGATTCATGCATAAATTATATTTCCGCATAAAATTACTTCTATATAATTTGTCTTTTATTTTTAATCTCAGAAAAAAATAAAATTGGGAAATATACTATTTTATGCATACTTCTTTTAAATATTTTTTTTAAAATAACTAAATGTTTTTTTTTCATCTTTAAATGTTGGTATCTGAAGCTTGACAATAAAATTGTAAGCAAGCCTTTACAAAAAAAAAAAACAAAACAAAAAAAAACAAATCCAAAAAAACAAAAAACAAAAAACAAAAAAAAAAGAACAAACATGTTCAAGAGCAGACCTATTTTTGTATTCATATGAAGCAAAATTTATCCATGACGTATTATCAATTAACAATGGTTAGTTCAAAACCTACTTTAAATTGATATACCCCATATAGCTTAATAATAAATAAAATAAAATATACCAAACTTGGTTTCATCTGTTTCATATTTGGATATTTGCTGGAAATAGACATTGATGGTAACCTAACAACAAAACTTTGTGATATAAGTGATGACTTTTCATTTTTTCTATATTCATAATTCCTTACTTATATAGCAATAAACATTCATCAAATGCATATGGTGTTTTATCTCTCTGTTAATTCGATACGCAAGGGCATGTTCTTCGTATGAACAGTTTCTAAGGCAAGGAAACTGACAAACAATTTAAAAAACAGGGCTATCAACTGTCTCGTTTGAAGTCATCTTTTCGTACGTTCTATAGTCGATACAACGACCTTCTCAGCAGATACAATCTTCAACTGGGTCGCATGCTGACTAAAGTTTTTCATACTAGTTGTTAGACCATAATTAATCACCTAATTGTGTGCGTGCGGACGTTTCCGTTTTGCACGATTACGACAAAGAGAACACGACGGGTGTGACGCCGACCTAACCTTTTTTTTTAAAGAGGTCCGTGTTCGCTCTGTTTTTCTTTTGTAGTTTTCGTTGGTTTTTTGAACTTGAATACTGTTCGTTATCACCACATGTGATTTTCAAAAAAAAAGGTCTTTAGCTGGTTAATTAATAGAGGAGATCATTACTAAACGTAATCTCAAAAGTGTCAAAATTCAGCATTTTCTGAAAAATTAGTCTAACTGTCCTTGAAAACTGAATGTTGTTGCCAAAGCCACAGCCACAGTTACGATGGATATCTTAAATTAAGTTCATAATAATGATAGCAATAATAATAATAACTTAAACAAAAGACAAATAATACCAATAATTAAAAAAAATAATACTTTGATAATAATAATTTTGAGACAAAATCTCTGTTTATTCCTGTCAATAAATTAAATTACTTACAAAACTAAGTGCATATACACATCAACACTTCATTTTATCACATAATCGAAGGTAATTATCTTTATTATATGTTTAAGACTATAACAATGATCTGTTAATAAGGCAAGTTGCATTTTCATTTAGTTGTATCCACATGCGTTCTATTTCCACCGATGAATAAGGGTGTCCTGTAGTTAAAGGGACTTGGACACGATTTTAGATCAAAATTTTCTTTTTCTTTTTCTTATTTTATGTATAAAATGGTTTACTTGCTCATTTTGAATTATTGACCAAAATTTGAATGTATGAAGTCAAGTTTTAAGATAGATACAGAGGTAAAAAGTCATTGTTATGTAAACAAAGCTCGAGTCTTATATTTGTTTACAAATAATGTAAAGTATGGAATTTCCCTTTCTTTGACCAAATGACTCGTGGCAAACTGATAAACTGATTCAAAGTGTTCATAGATAATATGATATGAAAAAAGCAACATTTGATGGAGACTTATACCAATAAAACACATATGTAACCCATAATAAAGCTTGAGCTTTGTTTACAACACAAAGATTTTTAAAACTGTATCTTGCTTATAACTCAATATTTGACTTTCAGATTTTGATAAAGCATTAAAAGTACCCATATCAACCATTCTAAACATTAGAATTGGAAAAATAAAATTTTAAATTTTGAGCTCAAATCGTGTCCAAGTCCCTTTAAGTTCCAGAAGTGACCGCCACACGGTTCTTTGATCCTGCCAAGGCAGCTAAAGCCCGGATGTCCAACTGCAAGTGCATTTATATATTCTCTACACATTTCAGTTATGTACACATCATCAATAAAAATGGATGGTAATTTGCTCGCGGCCAGATAAAGCTTGCCGAGGATATCACCGGATATGACGTAGACTGGACCGCCGAGGGAATCCAGGAAAGTATTCGGTTCGTATTCCTCTGAAAATAAAAGTAAAATATCGAAAAGCTTATTTCTTTTCACGGTCCCGTTTGGTACTTTACATCCAATGATCGAGTTAATCGGTTTCTAATTAGAAGTTACGAAATCAACGAATCAACTTGATACGAAGTCGTCTACTTTAAGAATATATTCAGGGTTCTTACAATGGACGTAAACCCATTGTTATAGAGCAGTTATATTGTTTACCAGGTTATTATATCTCTCCTTAATATCTAGTTCAACAATGTCCAATTATTATTATATCCCCATTAAAAACGTGACATTAGTTTTTGTTAAGTTCGTCAATTCTCTGTCACAACACTACCCCATGTATTCGTATTCGCCATTCTTTCTCGAAAATGGCCTGCTCTACTAGGTACCGCCATTACGAGAAATATAGAATGTTCACTTGTGTCGCAAGGAAGAGGTGACGAAAAGTGAAAGAAGTAATTGTCCAACCGCAAGATTGATGAAAATGTAAACTTTGCATTTGAAACGTACAGCATAATGTTTACACTTGATAGTATTCCAATCATAAAAAATAATGCTTTTATTCTGTACACAAAGGTTGGTCTTTCCCGTCTCAAACATTCCATCATGTACACCTGAAAGTGAATAAAAAAAGAATGCTCATTGTCAAACTGATTATTTTAACTTTCAGAACTTTCAGTTCATTGAACAACTATTCAAACAGTGTATGATGACAATTTATTGAACATGTAAGTTGACATTTAATGTACACGAATGTCGTGTTTGTTTTCAAAAAGAATAAAGCAATGCTTTATGGACTAGCAATATAAATCACATCAAAGATACAATGTTCTTTAAAACATATAAAGCACTTTAATCATAAAATTAAATGCCTTTAAGAAAGAGATTTGCGTCCTTGAATTGTCCTATCCAATCGAATATTTAGACGTAGTTCAAATTCTTCCTTGTTACTAATGCAAGATCTGAAATATTACATAATTACACGAGGTGCACAGGTAATGAAAAATAATGTGTGTCTTGCTAGCAACAATTAATACAATCACCTTCAAATTTATTAGCGACTGTAAGGGGAGGGGGTTATGAGAGGTTTCATCTTTGACTTGCAATAATATAATATAGCATGCAAAATATCGACATGCATTTCGTTGACCAATGTGGGAGAAAACAGCTTTGTGAAAAAATGACATTAACAATCCGTCAACCATCTCAAAAATTATATGTCGTACTGCTCATGAAAGAGGAGGTACCGAACGACAAGTATCCTGGGGGACAGACTGTCCACCAGCAGAAATACATGTTCGGTGTTAAAAATGAAAAAAATGACGATAACAATCTGTCAACCATCTCAGCTTTCATTAATTGTGATGCTGTTTTTATATATATCTCTTTGTTTTTGTTTAATGATGAGAAATCAAACGAATTAAAAGAAATCTGCTTAAAAAATTGAAAGAAAAACAAATTAATAAAATGCAAATCAGATATAACGGTGTTGAATATATATCCCTAAATATGAAACATTATTAAAACATTTTGATAAATTCACATATAATTTTTAAGGACATGTATTCTGTATAAAAATGTAAAATTTATATGTTGGAAATATCGCTCGCTAAATGTTGAATTCTTGTACAGAATAATAAAACGGATGATATGTTGTAACTAACTTCTTGATATCCTTTCTTATAAAATATATGAGATATTCACAAATTTTGATAATTTTTTAGTCACGAGTAAATAAAATGACGTCTTATGAACTGTTTTCATAGTTCGTACACAAAATTTAAATGGGGATAATTTAATGCATACTTGCTGTTCTGAAGAAAATATGACAGCCGAAAATAATCCTTGGTTTTTAGCCATTTGTTGTTGTTGAATAAAGAAGAAAATAATGGGTTGGCCTTGGTACACTAGAGTGATTTTCTTGTCAATACATTGATTAGAATAGCTCTTTGACATATCACCTGACACCATTTTTTTATTCGAGTGTATTCATTTAGAAAGTGGGTAAACCGTCACACAAGTTCACGCCCGGTAAATATCAATCGATTATAATGGGTTAGACCAATTAAATTTTGAAGTGTTTTTAAGTGAGGAATTAAGTTCATTGAGGTTCAATTTCTTTATTTCACATATAGGAGGAAGAAAATGTACATATATGATGTGTAACCAGATGGCTATGTTTAATATAATTTTCAAGATTGTATTTTGCTTTGTGTTTATTAATCATTTGCTTGTTATGCTTCGGTATTTTAAGAAATTAGAGATACGAATGTAAAGAAATATACTACTGAACAGTGTTAAATTGCGAGAACCGGAAGTGCCGCATGACGTGTAGATATGTAACGGTATCTGCGGCTGAACAGTCTTTACCATCCCGGAAAAGTTAAAAGTTCAATCTTTGATAATTTTTGCAGAAAATCATGAACAAGCGAAACCATAAAATCTTGAATATCTCAGGACAGAAAGTGACGATCAAAAGCATGAACTGTAAAGTTTTTATAAATGTTGCCTTTTAAAAAAAAGATCTGAAAGTTTTATTAAAATTGATAAAAAAGATAACCTAATTACACGGGATGCACAGGAAATGAATAATGTTGTGTGTCTTGCTAGCAACAATTCAATTTATAAGCGACTGTAAGGGGAGGGGGTTATGAGGAAATAATAAAATAATATTACATACTGAATATCGACATGCATTTCGTTCACCAATGTGGGAGAAAACAGCTTTGTCTAATTAAATGCTGTACTAAAACTAATAAGCGTTGTGTAAAGATTCGCTTTTCTGATTTTAAATTTAGCATTTTTTTATACTATAGCAGAATAGCACTCCTTTTTGGACATTCCCCATCTTTGTTCCTATACCGTCGCGACCACCAGCCTAGTATAATTATACCCTTCGCAATCGCTTCACCTCTTTGCACACATTATTCTTTTGGCTTGCATTGCACTGACCAGGTTTTTAACATGAATGTTTTCATGACTTAAGGAAAGCGCAAATTATGCGATAGTTGTATCAAGTAGACGTTTGTACCGTTATAATTCATTATTTATGATGCTGTTTCAATATAAAGATCTTTGTTTTTGTTGAAAAATGAAAAATGAAACGATTGAAAAGAACTCTGCTTCAAAAATCGAAATATGAAATTTACCTGTTGGAAATACCGTTCTGAATAGATGTTCTGAAAAATAAATGGTGGGGGAGTTTTTGAAACTGTTACTAGTTTAATAAATGATTAATATTAGCCAAATAGTCGTAGGGTGTGGGTTGTTTTGTGCGGATATAAATGCCCCTCTTTTCACAGCTACAAAGAAAATGAGAGAACTGGTTAGCAATGGCGCTATTGTTTTCTCATTGAGTGAGGCAACCAGTGGATATACAATATTACGTATACGATATACGATGATTTTGCATTGCAACAGACATGACAAAATTACCAAATAATAAACTTGAAAAATTGCGCAAGGTATTCTAAGTCATTTCCGAATGGAGAACAAAATGACAACATTTTCAAACATAAATATCTTTAAGAAATTTATTTTTAGCTAACCTAAGCTTTAGCTCAGGTTAGTTTTTCTGATCACATTGTGTCCCTCGTTCGTCTGTCTGTCCGTTTGTAAACTTTTCACATTTTCAACTTCTTCTCTAAAACTACTTGGACAAATTCAACCAGGTTTGGCACAAAGTATCCCCATGGAAAATTTTTTATATATATTGCAGAAATGAAAGGCCAATATTTATTCAAAGCAGAAAAAAACTCGAAACTGTAAAAAAGGAGGTGCGTTTTTAAATATCTTCATCTCGAAAAACTGTAGAGCAAAAGTCAACGTTTTTATAGTAGAATTCAATTTTATGAAAAGAAAAATAAAAATTACAAAATTAAGAGCAATTTTTTTTCCAAAGTTGAATTATTACGAAAAAAAAATAAAATGTGGGGGGTGGGTGGGTGGGTGGGTAGGCTCCAATCAGTTTATAAATTCGGTTCGGTATTCCATATCTAGAAAACGAGGTTCTTTGTTTGAAGCAGCCATGTTGTACGTATGATAAGAGGGTCAAGTTGACAAAGATGAATTTGTTTGTTGTGCAACAGTTCTAATGCGAAAGGAATCTTTGAAACATGCAAAATTCATTATTGCCAATTTTGTGAAGTAGTTTGAGGTTAAATATATATTCCAATGCGTTGACACTTTCACTTCCGACGGTAGTTTTAGCTTGTTGTGATCAGTTTCTGCGATTGTTGTGTCCATATGAAGCATTTGCGCATGCATTGCGCCTAGCACTAGTTTTTCAACGATACAATGCCAGCTTCATAAAAAATGACAATAAAAACCTGTCAACCGACTGTCAATATGACCAAAACCTAGCACAATTCTGGTCTTTGTATCTTGCTTATAATTCTACGATTAACGCTGGAATTTTGGTTTATTGTTAGAAATGGCTCGCTAAATATTAAATTCTTGTACAGAATATTTAAACAGATGATATGTTGTATCTACTTTCTGAATATCCTTCTTATACGATACATTATATGAGATATTCACCAATTTTGATAGTTTTTCAGACACGAGTAAATAAAACGATGTCTTATAAACAGTTTCCATAGTTCTGACACAAAATTGTTATGGTAATAATTTAATGCATACTCGCTGTTCAGCCGAAAATTATCCTTGTTTTTTAGACATTTGTTGTTGCTGAATAAAGATGAAAATAATGGGTTGGTCTCAGTACTCTAGAGTGATTTGCCTGTCAATACATTGATCAGAATAACTCTTTGACATATCACCTGACACCATTTTTCATTCGAGTGTATTCATTGATAAAGTGGGTAAACCGTCACACAAGTTCACGCCAGGTAAACAACAATCGTTTATAATGGGTTAGACCAATTAAATTTTGGAGTGTTTTTAATTTTAGGAATTGAGTGCATTGAGGTACCCTTTTTGTTTATTTCACATATAGGATTTTAAAAATAAAATACAATAATAACTAAGAAGTTGAGGACTAAAATATACACATATGATGTGTAATTAGAGAACTATGTATAATATAATTTTCAAGATTATATTTTGCTTTGTGTTAATTAATCATTTGCTTGTTATGCTTTTGGTACTTTAAATGACGATGCGATACGAGTGTAAAGAAATGTACTAGTGAACAGTGTTAAACTGCGACAACCGGAAGTTATGCAGGACGTGTAGATATGTAAGGGTATCTGCACCCGAACACTCTATACCCTCCAGTTCAATCTTTGATAATTTTAGAGAAAATCATGAACAAGCGAAACCATCAAATCTTTAATATCTCAGGACCGAAAGTGACGATTAAAAGCATGAACTGTAATGTTTTACAAATGTTGCCTTTAAAAAAAAAAAGATCTGAAAGGTTTAGTAAAACTGGCTGAAGCATTTTTGACAAACCTGGCATAAAAAGAATCACAATATTTATATTTTCATTTTTAATTTTTGCGCCCAGGCCAGCTGAGAAGCGTTATGCTTTTGACAAATAAAACGTAAACCTTTTTCAACTTCAATTTATTGTTTATTGTGAAAATTTCACATTCATAGCATGCATAGTTTCTGAGAACTTCTCTGTACCAAAGTGGTAGTTAACTTTAAAAAATCAACGACAAATCGGCACCTAAAGTGACGACTTTAACATTTTAAAATTTATAATGAATTCAGATTACGTCCAATGAAGTGTAAAAAATGGTGAATATATATTACGTAGTTTTTTAACAATCGGGTGCACAAAATTTGTGGGGAAAAATATCTAGACACGATCTCGTTTCGAGCAACAAGGAGTTCTTCCGTCCAAGTTTAAAAGTTGAGAATCATGTATGAATCATGCATTTTGTTATAAAACAGCTTAACATAACTTGGAAATCGAGAAAAGAGGTCTTCATTCTCAATATCAATACGTATTTTGTTTTCAGTGTAAGAGCTTTGATTGAAAAACTTAAGACCTCTCTTGACCCCTAATTTGAGGGACCGATCACCCTTTCTTTGTTGCCAAATGAAATGTTTTTTTAATTCTAAATATATTTTGTTCGTTCAGGTGATCATCCATACGTTTCAAAATAACATATGACGTAAAGCACGCGTTATTACGTCTTGTTCGAGCCCGATGTAATTGAGACCTTATGTATGTATTTAAAAAAGGAACAAAGTTTACCTAAACTGATTTAAACAAAACTATGTCAACTGCAAAAAACATGAATGGGTTGTGTTGATATGTACTCTTGTTGATATATTGACCACTTTTTTTCTGTATTACAGCATTGCGTTGTAAGGTTTGAATTTGATTAATTTAATATTATAGTATGAAAAGATAAAACCCAGCCATGTATCATGTGAGGAGTAAAGTATATGGGTTTGAAAAATACATTTTTTATACAATTTCTGTTTCTTGCAATATCGTACTGTTGGCGATTCATTATCTCGTTTATCTTTTAAATGATGATTAACGTAACATGATAATGACAGTACAGGTGGATGTAATTGGATTTTCTACTTTTGTTAGCTCTTCTTTAAGGTAGAAAACCATTATTTTTCAATTGACATATATTTTTGCTTAAAGTACTCTGTGCTTCAAATTTTTAAATGTCCTACCATTGTCTGATCGACGTTTTTAACCAAGACAACTAGTTCAAAATTAAAATTAAATTACAAAGTATAATACAGATTATGTTGCCATTTTAATAATGTCATGAAATACTAAAACGATGTATTGTTCTTAAAAGAAATATATAACATCGTATAAACGCGATGATATTAATATTTTGGCTATGATTAGAACTTGTTATTTGTGTATCTGATTCTGTTAATATTTTCAAATTATATTATACAGTGCTGCGTTGTTTGATAAAATATTCATGCTAAATGTACATAAGGCTTGTGTTTCAAAACCTTATACATGTAAAACCATTTGAAAAGAGGATTGCTATTCAATTTTTGTTTATTAAATATTTACTTGAATTAACCCTTAAATAGTGTAAGAACATGGTGTATAGGGTGACTCAAACCTCAATGTCAGCAAAAGTATATATGTATTATTAGTTTTCTAGAATTTAATTTAAAAAAAATATATGGTTTTTGTTTTCATAAACCAAATAAATTTTGAAAAAAAAAAAACCTTATATAAACATTTACATAAAATAATTCAAGGAAAACCTATATACCGTTTTTAAAAAAAGAAGACATGCATGATTGTTAGTATATAGATAGAGATTATATCCCATTGCTATCGATATTTACAGATCAAAATCAACTTTTATCATACACTTGTTACAATTGCAGACTAACTTAAAGACTTTCTACTTAAGCATGTAATATTATCATTTAATTGCCGCCACATGCGTTCTATTTCCCCCGATGAATAGGAGTGTCCTGTAGTTAAGTTCCAGAAGTGTCCGCCACATGGTTCTTTAATCCTGCCAAGGCAGCTAAAGCCCGGATGCCCCACTGCAAGTGAATTTATATATTCTCTGCACATTCCAGTTATGTACACATCCTCAATAAAAATGGATGGTAATTCGCTCGTAGCCAGGTAAAGCTTGCCGAGGATATCACCGGATATGACGTAGGCTGGACCACCAAAGTATTCCGGGAAAGTATTCGCTTCGTATTCCTCTTTCGAAATGTAAAATTTTGAAAGTTTATTTCTGTTCACGGTCCCGTTTGTTACTTTACATCCAATGATCGAGTTAATCGGTTTGTTCTCTTTAAGATAATTAATTAGAAGATTAGGATTTAAAAACACATCGTCGTCTACTTTAAGGATATATTCGGGGTTGTTACAGTGGACGTAAACCCATTGTAATAACGCGGTCATCTTGTTTACTAGGTTTTTATACTTCTCCTTAATATTTAATTCAACAATGTCCATGTAAATTTCTTTCTCCATGGCAAACGTGTCTTTTATTTTGTTGTTAAGTTCGTCAACCTCTTTTCCGACAAAGAAAATTAATCGTAGGGCAGAATTCTCTTTAACAACACTACCCCATGTATTCCTAATTGCCATTCTTTCTCGAAAATGGCCTGCTCTACTAGGTACCGCCATTATGAGAAATATAGATTGTTCACTTTTGTCGCAAGGAAGAGGTGACGAAAAGTGAAAGAAGTAATTGTCCAACCGCAAGGTTGATGATAATGTAAATTTTGCATTTGAAACGTACAGCATAATGTTTACACTTGATAGTATTCCAATCATAAAAAATGATGCTTTAATTATGTTTACAAAGGTTGGTCTTTCCCGTCTCAAACACTCCATCATGGTCATCTGAAAGTGAATCAAATAAAACATTTCATAGTCGAATTGATCATTTGAACTTTCAGAACTTTCAATTCATTAAACAACTTATGAAGCATTGTATGATGGCAATTTATCGAACATGTAAGTTGACAGTTATTGTACACGAATGTCTTGGGTTTTTTAAAAATAGAAAGCAATTATTTTTGGACTAACAATCTGAATCACTTTAAAGATAAAATATTCTTTAAAACATGTAAAGCACTTTTATCATAAAATTACCTTTAAGTAAGAGATTTGCGTCCTTGAATTTTCCTATCCATTCAAATATTTAGACGTAGTTCAAATTTGTCCTTGTTACGAATGTAAAATTTGCACAATTACACAGGGTGCACAGTAAATGAATAAGAATGTGTGTCTTGCTAGCAACAATTCATACAATCACCCTCAAATTTATCAGCGATTGTAAGGGGAGGGGTTATGATGGGTTTTTTTATCTTTGACTTGCAATAAGATAATATTACATGCAAAATATCGACATGCATTTCGATGTGGAAAAAAACAGCTTTGTTTAATTAAATGCTGTACTAAAACTAATTAACATTGTGTAAAGAATCGCTATTCTGATTTTAAATTCAGCATTTGTTTATATGATAGCAGAATATCACTCCTTTTTTAACAATCCCCATCTTTGTTCCTATACCCTCGGGACCACCAGCCTAGTATAATTATACCCTTCGCAATCGTTTCACCTCTTTGAACACATTGTTCTTTTGGCTTGCATTGCACTGACCTAGTTTTAAACATCAATGCTTCCATAAGGTAAGGAAAGAGCAAACCATGTGTTAGTTGTATCGAGCAGACGTTTATAATTTTATAATTGAACGGTCATCTACCAGTTTGACTATTTCTGATGGTTTTTGATATAAATCGCTTTGTTTAATGATGTAATGCCAAACGATACAAAAGTATTTTGCTTCAAAAATTGAAGAAAAAAAAACTTCAGCTCAATCAAAAAAAAAAAAAAAAAAATATGAATCCAGATATAAGGCAGTAGATATATATTCATTAATTTAAAACATAAGGCAGTTATTGCTAAATTCACATTTGATTTGACATGGAGTTAGTCTAAAAATGAGAAATACACCAATAAATTGCCTTTAAGTTAAAGCCGTTTTTGTCCTTGATATTTCCTGCTTAAATATTTACTTTGCATATGCAGTCATAGGACGCAAGGCGATGTGCAAATGAAACTTATGTGTTAAGATGTGTAATTTAAACTCTACATGGGAGAGAAGAGATGAAAAAGGCTGTTTTTCATGCCAGCAACAATATATACAGACGCGCTCAGAACCATCTGTGACAAAGAGGGGGTTATGGGGGTTATAGTATCATAATACCACTGTTGACATGCAATAATATGATAAAATATATTTCATATGATAGCAGAATACCTATCATGTTTGGACAATCCCCTTTTGTGTCCCCATACCGTCGGGACCACCAATGTTTTTAGCATTTGCAATCGTTTTATCCCTTTGCACACTTTTAACTTTTAATTGAGCAATTTTCTGTTGTCCGGCATTGCTTTATTTATCTAAATGTCCTCTTACTTTATTAAAACGCAAACCAATTTGTTTCTGTTGTATCGATGCCGGCGTTTGTAATTTTATAATAAAACAAAAAATAACTAGTTTTTACTATATACTGATGGTATTTCAATATTAATCGCTTGGAATCGATACTGGAGTACCAGAGAAATAGAAATATATATTATGCTTCAAAAAATAAAATAAAACAAATTAATCAAATGTTCAGTCAGACATACAGACACTGGATTACATTGTAACTCTTATATATATAACAGTAAATTCACATTTGATTTTTAAGGACATGGATTTTGTAGGGAAAAATATTCCTGACGAAAACAATTATTTAAAAAATGTTTTAAGTAATATAAGGAAAATTTTTTTTGTAAATATCACTGGTTTAATAATTGATTGATGTTAGCCAAAATGTTCATGTGTTGTGGGATTGTTTAGTATATAATTTGTTTTACCGTGCTATTGTTGTTGCGAGCGCAACAAGGAGGAAGAATTACAAACACCTTGCACTATTGTCAACTAAATGATATTTTTACTAATTATCATATCATAGACTTGCTTTCCTCTGAAACCGTTCTTTACTTTCCTTGGTATGTATCGCAGTTTATATTGAAATAGCATGTACAAGCATTACAAATGTTTGATCCACCTCTGCATTTATCGAGTTAAATTAGCGCGAAATCAAGGACGTAATACTTTAAAATCTATAATCTATAATCTATATATATATATATATATATATATATATATATATATATATATATATATATATATATATATAGGCAATGATTGTTATTTTTATCTTCTACAGGATGAATCGAAAACATGTAACGTGCACATGTAAACAACGAATGTTCATTGTAAACTATTGATGAAAGGTATTGCATTTAAAAATAATGTGACCTGCTTTAATCATCATTCTACAAAGGGTACTTTCATGGCATTGATTTTTTATCAAATCAAGCAAAATCAAGAGTGAACATTACCGTGGAAGTATTACCTGCTTCTGACCATCTCTATAGTTTTTCAATAGCCTTAATCAGTCTTAAAATATAAATCCTTGTTTTTGATTAGATGCCCAACTTTAAACAGCGTGTAATGATTTTTTAATAACATCTGTCTATAGCTACATGTACTTCACTGCGGTATTTAATTCGAGTTTTTTTTTTCTACAAATGCTATACTCCGGTCATGCTTATTAAACATAAAGACTGAAGTAAATCACTATGTTTATTATCTTTAAACACCAAAAAGAAGATATTTAATTTATCATTTCCATCGAAATATCATTTGTTTTCGTACCATACAAGGTCTTTGATGTAATTTATGTTTAGAATATTTTAACTTACGGGACACCGGCTACAACTTATAAAGGTTTGTCTTATATTTGTTCTGGGTATACAAGTTTGACCATCTTATAATCCGTGAAACGTTTAAATAAAAATTGGCAGTAGAAGTGCACATTGGTATTACATATATCATTTTAACTAAAATGCTGAAGTAACAAGGAATGAGGACTCAACTGTAATAACAATTTAAGCAGTGCACACTCAAATCCACGAGAACGTTAGAAGTGGGATCGGGTATCATAAAAGAATAAACTTCACCTATTGACCTATTGACTCGCCGCGAGACCATTGTTATGAACTCATTAACATAATAATGTGTAGTCTTTCATTTTTTTTTTAATTGCCTATCAGTTTAGTGGAAACACGTGAGTGAACATTGTATTGACCATACATTAAACAGGATGAAAGATACCCCTTTATCTTTAATAACTTCCACATAAATGATTCAGATTACTTCATTGCTCGGTCAATAAATGTTAGTTAGTCAAGTTAGAAAATTAAATTTGCAATAAACGAAGCATCCAATTTATTATTATTATTATTATTATTATTATTATTATTATTATTAATTTATTGTTATTATTTTTATTATTAATATTATTTTTATTATTATTACTATAAGAATTATTATTATTCGCATTATTATTATTATTATTATTATTATTATTATCATTATTATTATTATAGAGGAATAAGTATTAAACATGCTTTCTCAAATTGTTAAAAAATTGTTTTAAAAATGACGATGATTTCATTTAAAGGTCCAGTTCATCATAACTTTGTCAAATATTTGCTTAACCTGAGTACTGTAGTCGGGTATATAATAATAATTTTCGATGAAAGAAGTCCATCTAGTTCATAAGAAACAACGTATGTATTGATATGTCTTTTTTCAAATATATAAGCAAACATACATCTGAAATGAGCCGTTCCAATCTATCCCCTCCCCAAAATAAATACAAAAAACACCTTTATGACGTTACGCTATTTCACATCATAATGCAAAACGCATGGCTATTTTTCACAGGGTTTAACGTGAGCAGACTACATGTGACATTAAAGAGACAGAGCAGTGTTGAATGAAGACAACAAAATGGATTAATGTTAGTTAATATTTTCATTTGCATCTGGGACATGAGTAAACAACGTTAGAGCCTGTATTAACTGTTGTATAGATCCTAAAGTCATGGATTTATTTGATTAAATTCTTAATTATTGTTTAATTGCAGGATGCTATAAGATCACATATTTTCATTCATATTATTTAAGTTAAAGCTGTAATGTAAGTCAGGAAAATGTTCGGTGTGCCATAAGTGTTGATAATGACTAAAATACTATTGAATATGTTACAAAAAAGAATTAATAACAAATTAAGAAAGAACTACAATAATAAAATAGCTTTTTATATACAAAAATTGCTCTCTATGATTTTAATTAAAGCCTGGTTCAAATTATCTTCTTTGGATTAGGGAAAGTAATTATGCATATATAAGTATTTTTGATTTAAAAATGTTTTTATATATTATTCTTTTTTTTTAACTTAATGTTGAATTTGTGTAAAATTCAGCAATTCGTCAGACACCTTGATTAAGCGCCTTTGCAGAACGACATGACACCATGCATTTAAAACGTTCAGGAAATGATGTCAACATTAAATATTATAAAACGAATTTTGAAACTGTTTGACTTAAGAAGTGTTTCGCTTGGAACGGCTCAAATAATGTTTTTAGAACCAATAAATGTCTTTAATCAGAAGGATAATGTATGGTTTGAAACTTTGCAGCGAGTAAAATTCACTGACAAAAATTATGATAGATAGTTTATTATTAGGGTATAAAAACTTTTTTCGTAAGAGCCACTATCATATATATAAAGGTTATGGGTTTTGGTAGTCAAAGTTGAAACCATATGATTAAGGTTTTAGTGTCTTCCTTATAATCATTGGTCATTTTTGTAAGTTACCAGAAATTGAACAAATAACAAACAATATCAGTTCCGGATTAAATCGTCTTAGATATTCAACAAATACGTTATAGGATGATGTTCTAGCCAGAACCATCAGCTATATCTCGATCATGTTTTATGTTCTTTGTGAGGTGATTTAAAACCAGGTTAAAGTCCACGGGGAAGTTGGTGAATTTTACTTATATTGTCATTTTTTTTTCATTCTATATGATTTGTCTTTTATTTAAAATTTCAGAACAAAATAGAATTGGGAAATATACTATTTTTATGCACACTTTTTAAAAAATATTTTGTTATAATTACTAAATTTGCTCTATTTTTAAATGTTAGTATCTGAAGCTTGTCAGTAAAATTGTAATCAAACCTTTACAAAACAAGACGCCCAGGGGCCACATCGCTCACCTGAACAACAATAGCCTTAACTCTGAACAAATTAGCATTACAGTATCAAAATAAAAATATCTTAACTAAGTACAGTAGATCTTGCTAAAAAAATCAAAATTCTACCAATTTTTATCCACATATTTTTTAATGGTAAATACCAAGCCCCTTTGCCCCTGTTGTTGTTGTATCTGTAAAAAGATTTTTCTCTATTCCTATATACCCCCCTCCACTTTGTGGCCCCACTTTTCTCTAGGGAATCATTGTTTGATCAAACTTTAATCTGCACATTCCGTGCTTTCACACAAGTTACTGCTTTTTGAACTGAAAACATTCTGTGAATTTTTTTAAAGATATTCTCTATATATTCCTATTTAAAATTCACCCCCATTGTGGCCCCACCCTACCCCTTGGGACCATTATTTAAACAACGGGGGTAGGTTAAGGCAACTCAGAATTTAATGATCGTCGATATTATGGTCATATTAAAAAATGTTTATTTTTATGAAAACAATGCAATATCAAATGAATGTATTTAACAAGATATTATATTTTTACTTCGGAATCGAGTCGATCTTTGAAGCTGCCATGCCATGGTATCACGTGACAGTAAACAATAGATCATTATTGTACTTTAGCAAAAAATCAAAAAGTGTAACACTACCCCGAAGTTTAGTTGTATATATGATACAATTATTCGATCGGTAATTAAATCATGATTATTAGTATTACTGCTAGAATCCTATCATTAATCGTATAAAATAAATATTGTCATTATTTATCGGAAACCCCCTCAACTATTTCAATTTCATTGAGAATATTACGTTTTTCATCATTAACAACAACAAACCAACGGATTCCTCCAGCACTTTTCAAGTATTTAAGATCATGTGCTTTTGATAATTGCCAAATTCATCTTTCATAATATTTGGGATAGTGTTACACTTTTGTCTTTTTTGTACACACTGACAGAGGAAATGCCGGTTAAGCCACATAAATGTATATCTGTTAACCTTATAACACTCGCAAATAAAAAAAAATACCCATCCCTGTATTATCCTGGTTATATCCTATCTCACACTCATTTAAATCTTGGGTATCTGTTTTAAATAAGTCTTATTTCGGCATTGTTTTCACTGCATTTAGATGATTTGTTTCCCGACATTAATCTTCTCTATTAAACATGCTTGTGAGGTCAACAATGTTAACGATACGTAATACAAAGAAATCGAAGAGATATTCTGTTAAAAGAGCTTCTAGTGACAATTTACGCCTGTAGTTTTCATAATTTGGACCAAAGATAAAGTTAAAATTGACAGGTTTCTTGAGTAAAATATCACATTATGCTGCTTATTGTGACGTCATATCGATCAGAGGAAATTTTACTCAATCGATCGCTGAGAGTTGCCTTATCATACCCGCGAAATTTGAATCTACACTATCTGAGGAAGCTTCCACTCCAATTTGAGCTTTTCTGGCCAAACAGTTTTTGAGAAGATTTTTAAAGATTTTCTCTATATATTCTTATGTAAAAATTCATCCTCCATTGTGGCCCCGCCCTACCCTCCTGGACAATGATTTATACAAACTTGAATCTACACTATCTGGGGACGCTTCAACTCAAATGTGAGCTTTCCTGACCGAATAGTTTTTCAGAGGAAGATTTTTAAAGATTTTCTCTATATATTGCTATGTAAAAATTCATAACCCAATTATGGCCCCACCCTACCCCCGGGGACCATGATTAAAACAAACTTGAATCTACACTACCTGAGGATGCCTCCACTAAAGGTTAAGCTTTTTTGGTCAATTAGGTTTGAAAAGAAGCTTTTTAAAGATTTTCTTTTTACATTTTTATGTAAAAATACATCCCCCCATTGTGGCGCCACCTACCCCTTGGACCATACTTTGAACAAACTTGAATCTTCACTACTTGATGATGCTTTCATACACGTTACAGCTGTTCTGGCCTAATAGTTTCTGAGAAGTAGATTTTTAAAAATTAACAGTACATTTTCAATTATTCTAAATTGTTTCCCCTTTAAAGATGGTGTGACCCTTTATTTGAACAAACTCGAATCCCCTTCACCCAGTAATGCCTTGTGCCAAGTTTGGTTGAAATCTGCCCAGTGGTTCTGGAGAAGAAGATGAAAATGTGAAAAGTTTAAAACAACAACGTCAATGCCAACACGAACGTCAACGACGACAGACAACGGACAAATTTTAATCAGAAAAGATCACTTGAGCTTTCAACCTAGTTATGCTAAAAAAAACCAAACATGTTCAACAGCAGACCTATTTATGTATCCATATGAAGCAGAATTTATTCAAAACCTGTACGTAAAAAAACAAATCACTCGTGGCCTTCAACTCAATATTCAGAAATATCGACGAAGAATTATCAGTTAACAATAGTTACGTCAAAACCTACCTTGACTCGATAAACCCCAGATAACTTAATAATAAATAAAATAAAAGTTACCAGACGTTGTGTCATCTGTTTCATATTTTGATATTTGCTGAAAATGGACATTGATGGTAACCTAACAACAAAACTTTATGATAAACGTGATGACTTTTCAATTCTCTATAGTCATCCTTCCTTACTTATGTAGCAATATCCCTTCATCAACTGCATATGATGTTTTATCTATCTGTTCATTCGATAAGCAAGGACATGTTCTTCGTATGAACTTTTTCTAAGGCAAGGCAAGCCACTGACAAACAATTTAGAAAACGGGTCTCATTTGAAGTCATCTTTTCGTAAGTTCTATGGTCGATACAACGACCATGTCTGACAGCAGATACAGTCTTCAACTGGGTTGCATGCTGACTGACGTTTTTAATACTAATTGTTAGACCATCATTAATCACCTAATTGTGTACGTATGGACGTTTCCAATTTACACGACTACGACAAAGAGCACACGACGGCTTTTAGTGGTCAGCAGAGGATGCCGACGTTTCCATTGCACCTGATTCAACCTTTATTTTTAAAGAGGTCCGTGTTCGCTCTGTTCTTATAGTTTTTCTTTGAAAATTTTAAATTTGAACACTGTTCGTTATCACAAGATGTCATTTAAAAAAAAAATCGTCAGCTTACGTATCAATAGAGAAAAAAAATGACATCATTACTAAACGTAATGTCGAAATTCAGCATTTTTCTTAGAAAATTAGTGGAACTATCCTTGAAAAATGAATATTGTTGCCATAGGCACTGTTACGATAGATATCCTAAATTCAGTTCATAATAATGATAACAATAATCATAATATCTAAAACAGAAGACCAAAAAACACCAAATTAAAAAAAAAATTGATAATAAGAATTTTGAGACACGATCTCTTTTTATTCCTGTTAATATAGTAAATCAATTACAAAACTAAATGCATATACACATTAACACTTCATTTCATCACATAATCGCAAGGTAATTATTTCTAACATATGTTTTAGACTATAATAAGAATTTGTTAATAAGGCAAGTTGCATTTTCATTTAGTTGTATCCACATGCGTTCTATTTCCCCCGATGAATAAGGGTGTCCTGTAGTTAAGTTCCAGAAGTGTCCGCCACATGGTTCTTTAATCCTGCCAAGGCAGCTAAATCCCGGATGTCCCACTGCAAGTGCATTTATATATTCTCTACACATTCCAGTTATGTACACATCCTCAATAAAAATGTATGGCACTTCGCTCGTAGCCAGGTAAAGCTTGCCGAGGATATCACCGGATATGGCGTAGGCTGGGCCGCCGAAGGAATCCGGGAAAGTATTCGGTTCGTATTCCTCTTTTGAGATGTAATATTTCGATAACTTATTTCTGTTCACGGTCCCGTTTGTTACTTTACATCCTATAATCGAGTTAATCGGTTTGTTTTCTTTAAGATAATTAATTAGAAGATAAGAATTCAAAAACACGTCGTCATCTACTTTAAGAATATATTCGGGGTTGTTGCAATTGACGTAAACCCATTGTAATAGAGCAGTTATCTTGTTTACTAGGTTTTTATACTTCTCCTTAATATCTAATTCAACAATGTCCATGTATTTTTCTTTCTCAATGACAAACGTGTCTTTTATTTTGTTGTTAAGTTCGTCAACCTCTTTTCCGACAAAGAAAACTAATCGTAGGGCAGAATTTTCTTTAACAACACTACCCCATGCATTCCTAATCGCCATTCTTTCTCGAAAATGGCCTGCTCTACTAGGTACCGCCATTATGAGAAATATAGAATGTTCACTTTTGCTGCAAGGAAGAGGTGACGAAAAGTGAAAGAAGTAATTGTCCAACCGCAAGGTTGATGGTAATGTAAACTTTGCATTTGAAACATACAACATAATGTTTACACTTGATAAAATTCCAATTATAAAAAATAATGCTTTCATTCTGTACACAAAGGTTGGTCTTTCTCGTCTCAAACATTCCATCATGGTCATCTGAAAGTGATTTAAGAAATAAAATTATCATTGTCAAACTGATCATTTTAACCATGAAATATTCCAACAACTTATGGAACAATGCACGATAACTATTAATCATACATGAACGTTCAAATTGATTGTTAATGAACCTTGGGTGTTGTTTTAAAAATCAATTGATAACCCACGTATATCTTTTATTTAAAGAGGTTCGGTATTTAGGTGTTTGGTAGCCATTTTGGGAAACCTCTAGTCTGAAAATTCAGCATCACATATTAATTCTAGTAGTGTATTTATATTTTACAATGCCAAATAAACTGTATTGAATAAAATTGTTTTAAAAAAATACATTTTCACAGAGATTAGTGAGGGACTATATTTTGAGGCGGAAGGTTTTCAAGAAGGAAATGAACAATTTTCCTAACTCACTAGTTTTAGAGTACTGTTACTTTAGCTTACTAATTTTCAGCGCAGACAAAACATCTAGATAGTTTGTGTATCACGATATATTCATGATGTTCTAAAAAACATATTTAAACAATATTTCGATATATTTTGGCATATTAAACTTATATTTCATAGAGTTTAGGAAATAAAATACTCCAATTTTGGCCTAAAAATAGCTTATTTCATCCTATATCACATATTTTGAAGATTTGACCCCTGCTTGTTTTACTTTTAAATAAGACATTAAATGTATGTCTATTTGTATGCAAATTTTTGGAAAGATGAAATTACTATAAGTTGTTTTATTTGCGTTATAATTTGATTACTCCAAAATTTCGTAACATCTGTAGTTGTGTTGATTATGTACGGGTCTTTGAAGTCACCAGTAAAACAAGAGTTTTTAAACTTTGACTTAGATTTTACTTTTATAGTCACTACATATGTTCGACTTCATACTGTAATAAAATCATAACTAAATGATAGTTCAAACTATAATAATTTGTTTGATGTCTTCAAATTATCAATTTCTATGTCAAATTTTAGCAAACATTTCAGCAAAATTATCATTTCTGTTTGGGTCCCTATATTTTCAAAAAATGGCATGTGACATGGGTCAAAAATTAAATAATTGAAAATTATAGGTCCCCATGTTTATATTCAAGTGTTTTTTTGACGATTGGCATTACTATTATTTCAGGTGCCAACCTCCTTAATAGTATCTGATTCCAGATTAATTTTATTCTTTGCAACTTAAACATTTTTGGAGATTGAAAATACAAGTGTTCGCCAAACGAAATCATATTGAATCGTACCTCAGGAAAAAAATGTTAAAATTTTCCTCATAGGTTGTTTTTAAATTTTTCCTAGTATTTTCGAGAGCTTATTTACGTTTTTGACGGCAAATGCAAAAATCACACAATCATTTCCGAGTTGACATAAGGTCGAATATCTACAATTAGCGGAATAGCGCTTCACCAGGAAAGAATGTTTTGTGTTTTTTTTTCGATAGTCAGAGCATATGAATATATATGAACTATGAGCAAACAATCTGTTATAAAACACTTTTCTTTCAAAACTGACGATCTTAATCGTTTTAGAAATACTACCATTCTTATAAGAGATAAATTACCTTCAAGTGTTCTTTTCCCTCCTTGAAAGTACCTGACTGACTCTTTAGATTTCAACTGTAGTCAGGTGAAACATTGATGGTGACCAGATTAAATTTGTTTAGATTTATAAGATAAATTGTATGCATCGGTGATAACTAAGACTGTATGTCATGTTGTAACATTGTACACAGAGAGCAATTTTAAAATCATTTGTGACCAACGTGGGTAATTGGGGCTTTTAAAATTGGCATCTCTTTAATAATCAAACAAAACATCTTTAGAATTTGAAATAAAATTCCAAAACAAAGAACATTCAAGATAAATTAGGACACATAAACTGTTATTGCGGTATATAAAATAGTCCGTGATAAATATCATGTTATTAGAACTAAAATATTATTGTTTATATTATCAAAAATGCAAGGTTCCATATTTGACATTCGACATACTTTGATGCACAACATTGTAATTGGTTTTAAAAATACTTTGATTCATCCATAAAAATAGCCGCCTTGTACAGAATCGTGTCCTTTCATAAACAGAAAATAATCTCGCATACGTCCTGCAGCAGCTTAATGCGTTTTCTAGAGAGAAAACAAAACCCAAAAATAAAGAAATAATGATTTGAATAATTTGAATAATATATACTTTTTATGTTAAAGGCATTACATTATTTATGTTTCAATACAATATATTCTAACGGGTGCTACAGTTGATTTAATATGACGGTTAAAAATATATTACATGCTTCACTACTAATTAAACTCAACCTAATGAACCACGGGTCTGCTTTCTGTTTCCGCTCAAATGTGCTTTGGGTGATTAACGGCGGACCCGGAGCTGACCCCAAGAAGACCGCAGGCTGACCCAGAGCAGACCAAGGACGTGCATTGAAAGCTGACCCCGATTTCAGAAGCAGAGCCTTCAATCACTACTGAACAATAACCAAATTTCTCTACATGTACATTTGTAATATATTAAAGGAGGGATTACAGGCGGTAAGAAAAAAAAGGAGACGTGTCTGCTTCACACTTCAGTGCGTAAAGCGCACCCCAAAAGCTGATCCCAGTAAACCCTGAGGAGACCCCGATGAGGGTACCCAAAACAAACTAAGATCAGACGCATTTCGTTTTTTTAAAAGACCCCGAGCGAACACAAATCCGACCTGAGGTTCGCTTTTGTTGTCTGCTTTGGTGTCAGGTTTGTGATCTTATTTATGCATATGAATTACTGAGTTAATCATGCATTACAAAAAATTACCACTTATTTTAAATACAATATTCCAATTGAAATTATTTTAATTCCATGTGTGTTATAAATGTTTCTTCAATCATAATCTAAAATTTCAAAAATAAAGTTATGAGTTGTTCCCCTTTGATCACCTGACCAAACTAGGAAATTAACACACAAGTAGAAAAATTAAACTAATTAAATCTTTAAGCAATGACAACTTCGGGCACAAATAAAGCTATTACATATTCTGGTATAATATCGAATCATTTCCTTAAAAATTGGTTAAATACCCCCACCCACCATAAAAGCTTGGAAAGTATATTGAAAAATATACACATAAACACATATGTATCATATGTTAAGTAGACAACTACTTGTTACAACCAAAAAGTTTTCACAAATACTCATAATTTGTTTATGTTAATATATTTTTAAATATATAACAACTGCTTGTTACGTTTACATTTATTTAGAATGTTTTCATGTATGTGGGTGATAAAATCAACAGTCGTAGTCGTTTATCAGTTTTCAGGGTAGATAATTGTGTTACTCTTTTTTCTCTATATTATTTCTAATTCTAATTCTATGGTCGATAGAACGACCTTGTCAGGAATTACAATCATCCACTGGGTCGCATGCTCACTGACGTTTTCCCTACTAATTGTTAGACCATAATAAATCATCCAGTTGTCTGCGGACTTTTCTGGTTTTTTCCCCGATTACGACAAAGAGCACAAGGCGGGTGTGACTGGTCAGCAGAGGATGCTCATTACTCTTAGGGACAATGAATCCACCCTGAAAAATAACTTTAAAATAATGTTTAAGATGTCTTGAAGGGTTCACAGTAGTGTGACAGGAATTACCTTAATTACCTTTATCTATCGAAGTTCGTATATCTTAAGATTTTTCATTAAAATGAATTATTGAAATCAGCATAAAAACTATGACAATTGGGGTAATTTCTTAATTGAATGCGTTTATAATACCAACATTAGTTTATGTAATTGTAAACAGAATTACACAGTAATTTATTCATATTTTAACTTGATGAAAGTAATTTTGTGTTTTGGTCGAGAAATCATATGCAATTTTTATCGACCATGATCCCTTTCAACGCTCATAATTCATTACAAAGTTAAGATAATGAATTGAAAATTAGATAGAATGTGGATTTATGATTTTGACAGATTTGGTGTTTTAAAACCAACAGCGGAATCAATTCTATCTCGATTTTTTAGAATTTTGTACCATTTGAAAGCTTAGTTATCCCATTATGATTTAAGACCTAAAAGAAATTAAAATTAAACATTTTATGAGCGAGTTTGAAGTAAAAATAAAGACCTTATTTTTTTGTGTATGAACACTGCTCCGCGTTCTGCAGATTCCTCCGCGTTCGGAAGAGCCGTATGATGGGATGCTTAATCATTATTGTTTTTTTAATAAAACGTTAACATCAAGGAACGAGTCCACGGGTTTTCACACTGAAAATACAAGTGAATGTAGTACC
This sequence comes from Magallana ariakensis, assembly GCA_020458035.1. Classification (NCBI taxonomy): domain Eukaryota; kingdom Metazoa; phylum Mollusca; class Bivalvia; order Ostreida; family Ostreidae; genus Magallana; species Magallana ariakensis. The sequence goes on from CM035811.1 coordinate 72,340,296, forward strand.
GTATAACCAGTTTTTTTTCGCGTGTCACAAAATTTCCGAAAATGGGGAAAATGTGTAGCATTTGTAATTTGCGTCAGTCACTTTTTGCGATTTTAAAAGTTTCTTATAGAAAGAAATACAGGATATAATTTCTGCGTATTCAGTATTTTGGGATTTGAAAGAGATCTTGAAAAAAGCGAAAATTAGATGATAATTTCTGCGTATTCAGTATTTTGGGATTTGAAGGAGATCTTGAAAAAAGCGAAAATTAGATGATCGCAAAAATTACCGGATATACGATATTTTGTTATTTCTACCCTTTAATAAAATGTTACCATAAGAATCGGTTAGGAAAAACAATAGGTCCAAAGCCACACTATAGCCATAACTCTGATGAAATCAGAACAATATTTCTTGACAATCTAGAAGAGTATATCTTGTTTAAAACAAACTAAATAATTTTCTGCACATATTTTTGTATGGTGTACAGTGACCTTGAACTAAGTTTCAAGGTCAAGTGTAAAGATCATAGCAGATGTCTTGTTCGTGTTACCCCTCCCCTTTGAAAAAAGATGTTTCTCTCCTATTGAACAAAATTTAACTTCCTTAAAGGGACTTGGACACGATTTTAGATCAAAATTTTCTTTTTCTTATTTTATGTATAAAATGGTTTACTTGCTCATTTTGAATGATTGACCAAAATTTGAATGTATGAATTCAAGTTTTAAGAGAGATACAGAGGTAAAAAGTCATTGTTATGTACACAAAGCTCGAATCTTATATTTGTTTACAAATAATGTAAAGTGTGGAATTTCCCTTTCTTTGACCAAATGACTCGTGGCAAACCAGATAAACTGATTCAAAGTGTTCATAGATAACATGATAAACAGAAAAAAGCAACATTTGATGCTAAGTTTGGTTAGAATCGGCTCAAAGATTCTGGAGAAAAAGTTAAAACTGTGAAAAGTTCACATATAGACGGACGGAAAGAGACGGACACCGGGCAAAATGCTTTCAGCTCAGGTTAGCTATAACAAAAGTTTGATAAATTATGCTTTTATTTTTTATTAAATTTTGTAATCATTACATAATGAAATAAGATACAAAGACGTGTAAATGTATAGTACATAGAATTGAACGGAATTGTTTTTAATAATTCCATAGTAACGTTTGTTTATAGTTCTTACCTAGATCGAATTGTTGTAAACTTATATTACCAACACTCTCAATTCATTGCATATGTGGAATTTCAAATAGTTTCTTTTTAAAAAAGACATAATTTACATATATTTATGAATCAAAAAGTTTGAAAACTGTAAAACATACGATTTTGTTTCAATAAATACAACAATTATGAGGTAACTTTCCCAATCATGTTTTGATTCTTTCTGATAACAGGAGACCCAACCCTTTCAGGATTGGTGTCAGTTTGCATCAACCTGTCCGCAAGATTTTTTTGGGCATCACAGAAATGCTTTATTTCTAGGTTTTTCCAAAGCCGTTAACCAAGGACTTTTAAGCCCTTGGTACAATAAAGAAAAATAAATACTTTGATTTTCTATATGTATTATATAATAGTTAGGATGATTAATAATTTTATGAATATCTATCACAACAAATCTAAATGAAATAAATATTCAGACAGAAAAATGTGTTTTTCAGTAAAAATCAAGACCATTTTGTCCTAAGAATGATGGGTATATGTATCTATAGTAACGGAGTTCCATAGCAACCAACTTTTAGTGTTTTTATGATAGGTATATGATCATATGCACCATTTTTAAATATTAAAAACATAGGTGACTATGCGTGATGAACCTCCAACATGTATATTAGTGTTTGAATGCCTACAGAGAATGGCACTTAAACTGAATAATTACTGTGTTGGAAATATACATTTGATACTCTCTATTGCGCATTGTGAACATGACATGTACCAGGTTCTTGTAGCGTCATTTATGACAAAACTGAAGCAAAGAACCGTAACCCCTGCACACTAATTCAGTGTTTTAAATCAGATAACTGTTTTACTGTCAAAAAAAAAAAGACGCGTATCTGTAATAGAGAACTGTTAACTGGTTTAAACGAGAAACACAAATACAGATTCAACATGAATTATACATATATATATATAGGCTTATAATTAATTTGGTATTGTCATATTTTTAAAATGACAATTCCTCATGTGAAAACAGTAGGTAATTTAAGACAGCTAAATAATTAATAATGATAATATAAGAAGATTCATTATATAATTTCTAAAATGTACTTTCGGTTTTGAGTTGCTCAATTGTAGAATCGAAATCTTCGTTACAGTCTTTTTCATGCCAAATTTATTACATATTCTACTGTTCTTTATGCATTTGTTTCCACGTTCTACATCGCACGTTTCGTCACAAAATTGTCCGAATTGGTGGAGCAGACACTCTCTGATTAATTCACCCGACAGTCTGTCACATTCATTTGTACATGAAACAGTCAGTCTGTCACATTTAGAGTCCATGCTTCCGTTTTATTTCGCCTAACATTCATCCGTCCACATCCCTGCGCTATTATCGCATGCGCATGTATAATGTTTACATTTTACACTGCATCTTTTGGATCCGGATCCGGATCAGTAAGTACCTTTATTTGAGGAGTCGCATCCTGTTAATTTGAACCAATTTCGACAGTAAAGAGAACAAAAGAAATCCATGTGATTGTTTTATATGTCAAACATTATACTATGTGCGTAGTGCGTCCAAGGAGTCGATTTAAACAATTTAAAAAAAATGTGAAATTATTCTAATCGAGTAAATATTATACTTGTGCACATTTACGTATCTATTGTCTGTCCCAAGTTATTGCTTCCATCACGTTTTAATAAAGATACACATACCTGTGAAAGAAATGCTGTTGAAATCGATTAAAGGGAAAATATCCAAGATATGTTCATTGACAAATTATCATTTTCCACTCACAAAAGTTCACAGGAACGAAAACAAATTTCTTACGGAGATTTATAATGGGAAATATTTACATCTTTTCTCCATTCGGAAGTTCTCGGGACACCTCCCAGTATTTTTCAACGTCATCACCCGGGCTTAATAATGGCTGATGCAATGCTAAATCTTCGTAGACTTTCTATTTTGGGATGTGTATTGAAACCTGAAGCGGTAGAGGGGGCGTTTCAAAACAGATAATCTGGACATTTTTCATATTAGTGGATGAACATAGTTCGAGTACAAAGGTATTTATGATTATCGAAATATCAAGCAAAAGGTGGTGGAAGCAAACACCCGGGACAGAGTATAGGAGTTTAAATTAAAACGATCCATGGAATCCATTGTCCTTTTGTTGTCTTTCCTGGTCGCAATTTCTTTAACCCCTATATGAACCGCTGACGTTTTTTTACAATTCGAAGTAAATCGATTTTATATGCCTAATCTATGTCGACGGAGGTATTTCATTGCCACTGGTAGTCAGCCGAGGTTTTATCAAATGCATTTCGAACAAAAAAGAGAGTACACGTAAAGCAATGAAATTAAATTGCAAAACGTGAGACAACATAAACCAAATACGAAACGTCGGCTGTAAACTATAGATGGCTAAACATATACTGTAAACCAACTATTAATAGCGACGACTGAATTTCGCGATTTATCTGAAAGAACTTGTTTGCGACGACTAATTTTCGCGACCAAGCCTTATCCACACCTGTTTTTCATTACAACTTTATGGTTATTACTGGTCCGCGGCGAGAAATATTCGCGAAAATGTATCGCACGCTAATAAAAGTTAGTTTACAGTATACGAATGTAAAAGGTTACGCTAAACTAGAATGGCGTGAGCGTTTTTATTGACCTGCTTATTTAAAAAAAGGCAATATACTCTTATCAAGTTTTTAATTCATTCTATCTACTGTCACATTGATTTTGTACTAGTCTATACAGTCCAGTAAATAACGTATCATTGGGGCGCTATCGGGGTTTGCTTATTTATATTTAAACACTTAAAAGTACAAGGGATGGAATTATATAAATGTTACTAATAAGGAATCATTCTTGAATATTAGGATGTGATAATTTCGGTCGGGGCGTGATCATATCTATCATAAAGGTCTTCGGGCTTTCTTGGATTTGATCACCTTATAATACTCAATGATTCCTTATTCATTTAATCTTGTTTTTGATTCAGTCTATCTACAATCCTCTCTACAATTATATATTTAAAATTAGCACACTTGAAATGGTTGTGCTTATTAATTATACTGAGAAAACAAAGAGACAATTGACCAACACAAACTTAATTTTCCTTTTGGTAAAAGTTAATGGCAACATTCAAGGCTGTCTAGCCGATAATTATTTTAATGGAGCGACTCCATTTTGTCTAAACTGCTAACCATAGGCATTGTTAATATTTTCCATGTGTTTTTCCGAGCTCTGACGGAAGGGCCCGATACGATGCGATTGTACATTAAATGTCATTGACCAGGGTTGATATTTGTTGGCATAGGCAAAAGGAATCTTTCTTTTTAGTATCATTTTTGGGAGTTGATTTTATTTAACTTTAAATCAACTCTCCTACGCAGTTTCTCTGGCAAACCGGAAGTAAACCAGTGTTTGGACTTAAGCATAAAAAATTACCGATGACAAAACGTTGTACTTGAGAATAATCAATAAATTCGATGTAATGTATTTAGAAGCATTGTTTTTCAAGGAAATTTACTCATCAATACCTTTAAAATTGTTAGATTTTTAATAGTACAAATAATTTAGATATTATTTAAAGTCATCCATATTCCTACGCCAGAGCTCGATTAGAGCATCCGATCGATCTTTGAATGATTTAATTTTTTGTAACAAGCATTTTAATTGGCTTAACACACAGAAAAAAATAATTCATTTTGTATAACCTTTTAGCTATGGAGCCTTTGACAACCCAATATTCATGCGCATGTTAAAGTTTTGTAAATTCAACTTTTATGCAAAAATAAATAATGTCTATCATTATTGATTTGTTTTATCTTTTCATTAAATTATAAGGAATATTTAAAAAATGTTGCCCATATTTTCTGATATAACCTTGTTTGAAGCAGTGCACGCTTTTTCATAATCCGCAAAAAAACATTCCTTAAATATTACACAACATGATTCACATGTGTTTTTCCGTCTATTGCTCGGCATTCTTGTCGAAGAAGCCCGATAATTTATGTTAGAAACAATGTGCGAAATTATTAAAATACAGCTAAGAAACTACTTGTCATGCGAAATAACTTATCTGTTGACATTTATGAGGATCTCCCTTAGTCTGGTAGAGCAAACAAGACAGTAAAAAAAGTAAAGAACGGACAGACAGAAGAGTTGATCAGATTACAGGGATGGAAGTCCATGTGCGGATCTAGAAAGGGATGGGGTGGTCCCGATCCCCCCCCCCCCCTCCCGAAAATTAACATTTATTAAATTTACATAGTAAAATTATCGTAAATATGCCTTGGACACCCCCCGGCAAACCCAATTATCCTTCCCCCCACCCCCCACCCATGGAAACACAATTATCCCTCAACCCCTCCCCTCCGGGAGAACATTTTTGTGAACCGCTTATGTGATGATACATGTAGGTGTCTTTTGTGGACTCATTATTAATAATAATAAATTAATCCCTCATGGCGATAGTTACTGTGATGAATATCTTTTATCTTCTAAGTAATCGTCCTGCCATAAGTTTCGGTAAACAAAGAGGGGGATGAGTTTTGCCTATTTAGATTGACATTGTAAACATACGTTATATCATCAATCAGTCTCCCCTCAACCACACCCTTTCAACCTATTGCAAATTTTATAGATTCGGTTTAATTATTCATTAGTAACTTGTTCCCACTTACATATAGTTTATGTCACTAACTATACCCCCCCCCACACACACACACAATAACAAATACGAAAACGAAAGTTTATTACTCTAATATACAGCGGATTTTTTGAGATTTTCATCTGATACCGAAAACGAAAGTTTATTTGTTTTAGTCGTGAATAAGTGTAAAAATAAACAATATATAAATAAATAGAAGATATACTACGTTATGCATAACTCTTAAGCAGTATACGAACAAACTTTATAATTTAAACCTTCAGATTAATGCGGTGTAGTAAACAGATTTACGTCAATAGATACATACCATAAATATGGACTTAGTTCTTCTTTCATTTATTTTGTGTTCACAAATTATATGGCAAAGTTTCAAAGATTCATAGTAGCGTTATGAATACACTTTTATGGAAACAGCTAACCACATCAGAAACGAATAGTGAAACTAATCATATGACTAATATTCCGTTAGTTTTTATTCATGGGTTTTTCTTACTGCTAATAATGATTAATGAAGTAATGTAAACAATTAGGATCACACGTAAACTATTCAATATCAGAACACAAAGTAACTTTTTCTTTGAAAAATAAAACTAAGATATATTGTTTGAAATCAATAATTATATAATATGTCAACATCAGGAAATATAAATGCATTTAGAATATGACCGAATGTTTACATCAAATACAAAATAAAGAAAAGAGGAAACAGTTCTGTATATATATTAAGGATATATTTAGGCCCCAGCAAAATAAATGTTTCGGACCAAGCCCAGGATAGAAAGTTTGGGATTGAACCGAAAATATCCTGAAATATCATTGACTAACGAAATTTTTTCTAGTTTCACCTCAACACCTATATAAACTCGTGTAAAAAGCATTGACAATCAGTAGGCTATATACTAACTTATTCAACTACTCCAGGGATAAAGAAAATGGAGCGATACGGTTTAAAAGAACTACAGTCCGACTTAAGGACCGTGTTAGGGAATGGTCTGACAGAGGATAATGTACAGTCGGTGAAAGATGTTATGTCTCGTTATAAAAGTGACCCCCAGGACTGGAAGGAAAAAGAGAAATGGAGCGATGTCAAGTAAGTGAATGCATTACAATGGCTGATTCTGTGTTATGTGAGTGCATGTACGTTTAACATTTATTTTAAAATAATGTTTTGGTCAAAAGATATTTGGAATTTCATTATTTATTTTCATATATAAAGTAGTTTACTATTAAGTTTACATAATTTTGCCATAAAAAAGTAGACACATATATTTCAATGCATGAAAGACTTTTTAATATTGTAAAACTGGAACAAATAAATATGAATTTCATTTTTTATTCAGGTGTTCTAAATAAACTCATTTAAGAGCAGTTTTTGAATAAAAGAAAATATACACACGTTTTCATACTAGAATATTTTTTCAACGATGTTAGATATTTTAAAATTTCTGTTTTAATAATAAATCTTCAACAGTGTTGAAAATAAAAATAAAAATCTTTTTTTGTCAATAAATGTACATCACACAGAAACAGTGCACCAGCTTAATTGTCAATTTTTTTTTTTCCTTTCATGTGAATTTGAAATATAATGATATATCTCATACTGCCGAGTAATAAACAATACTTCTGTTTATGCATATATTAGGCCTTTGCCAATTATTGTAATTGTGTTTGTGCCAAAAATATATTTTTATTTGTATAAAAAGGAGTATATAATTTTTTAAATACTTTTTTATAGCAGAAGTGAGCTTCTTTATTTTGGTTTTTCGTTTAAATTTGTTTTTTTTCAGACATAGATGTTAGTCTTGTACATTTAAAAGGACTAGATGTTTGTGGTGGTTTTTAGACAATTTTGATCTTCCTTCGACGAAATAGCTTTGTTATCATAGAATCATTTTTGAATTTTAAAACCTTAAAATTAGAATTCCTTTCTTTATTAAAAAATATTGTTATTTTTTAAAGAAATTGTCGTTTTTTAAGCATCTTGCCTTTTACTTTAAACGCAAAATATTATTTAAAAATAGTCATTGCCTTGTAATGATAATAATTGTAGTTGATTTTTAAAGGAAATCTAAATCGATTACAATCTGATTAAAATCAGCCGTCCTGATACGCTACCGCTCTCGAACATCTGAAACAAGCCGCTTAGAGGTCAAAACTCTGCCAGCAGATCATTTCCCACAAATCTGTGCGGTTATATTTACATTGTTGTTACTTCACCCGATAGTCTTTAAGAGACGGGGATTCTCATTGGTCGAAAAGGTCACGACCTGATATTTAAATATTTAGATTGTCGGGTCGTTCGGACGTGACCTCTAAGCGGCTTGTTTCAAATGTTCGAGAGCGGTAGCGTATCAGAACGGCTGATTTTAATCAGATTCAACGATTAATTACAAATATTTAAATAAATATTTCTGAAAAGAAATTAAGTAGGGTTTTTTTATGAAACAAAAAAATCACATGTGTTTATCATTTAAATCACACCAGGTGTGCTCTGTGCACTTTGCAGTTATTCTCTCTCTCTCTCTCTCTCTCTCTCTCTCTCTCTCTGCATATCATTATATCATCAACTTAATTACAGTTTTGCAAAAAGCTGGATTGAACTAAATCCAAAAGTAGTTGTTTTCCCGATTTTCTTTCTTTGTGAAATATGACGTCAAGTTCACTTGAAACCGAAGTTATTCAATATTTTTATCGTGTTATGTCTTTCAGGTACACACGGACTTTGTTGGACAAAGGTAACGGTCATTACAATCTGATGATTTTGTGTTGGAACGTTGGACAGGAGAGCCCCATACACAACCACCCGGACTCACACTGCTTCATGAAAACACTAGAGGGCGTGGTCCACGAGGAGCTCTACAAGAAACCGGATGTTACCTCATGCCGTTCATGCGGATGCAAGATGGAGAAGATTGGAGACAGAGACTATGCAGTAAATAGCGTGGCTTTAATAACTGGTAATATATTTTTTATTTCAGGTATTTTTTGATATAATCTACCGCATTTATAAATTCGTTATTAATGTTTCGTGTATTTATATATCTAATACAGACAAGGACGGCGTGCACAGAGTTGGAAACAGGAGTCACGTGGACAAAGCCGTGACGCTTCATCTCTACTCGCCGCCATTTACCACGTGTCACAAGTATGACGACGACACAAGCAAAGAGACGGAGGTCCCCATGGGATTCGATCAAGACTTCACTGACCGGTGTTGTGGCACCTCATGCTGTAGTTAAATTTTTTTAAAGACCGATCTGTAGAAAAACTATTTTTACTGCAATATTATCTCAGTGTTTCATTTAAGTGCACTGTGTCAATGTTTATTCATGTCGACCTAATTCACGCGTGATGGAAAAAAAATGTTAATTAAGTGTTTCTTTAGCTTTTTTTTTTTGTTATTGATTTTACTACATGCTATTAATCTTTAAAATAAGGAAGAATTGCTAATTTGAAGTTCTGTCATATATACCTATTTATGTACTCTGTATGTTCTGTTGCTTATTTGAAGGACGAACGTCAATCCACATACTATTGCAACACAAATGTTATCTGACTGTTAGTGTCTTTTAAGATGCATGTACCTTAAAGAGTTATGGTATTAACACTAGTCTAGTAAGAAACGGTTTGCTACTTTGCCCTACCTCTTCCCGGATTTACTCTGCCTTGTCAAATATATGTTGTTTATTTTTCTTATTTTGCAAAAATGATCTTAGACTCAAACATATATCTTTTATGCTAATAAAATAATCACTAGACCATCGACCGTATGGTATTAAACACTGGTTTTGAAATTTGATACCCCTCTTGTTTACTATTTGTACATTCTTAATCCCAATCTGTGATAATATAGATGTTTGACCTTTTATGATTATGTTTCATGTTTTATTATATTAGTATTATTATATTGATTTCAAAATCAAATTATTGTGTGAATTTTTATGTGTCCTAGCCATTTGCGTTTCAGTTTTAATATATGTATTATTCACATACAAATTAAGCAGTTGGACAATTTAACTTTTTTTCTGACAATCATTGAAAGGTATTTATAATCTGATATAAGATCGTTTGAGTATTAACTGAAACAAGAGGTTAGATATTTATGTTCTAATAAAACGGCGAGAAAACATACACGAGTCATGTGCTAATTGTATTGTTTAAAGGGCTTTAATAATAACACATTGTCTTTTATTGGTTAAGATACAAATATTTCCATGTTCCATTAAAATATGCATACAGTAAGAGTTCTTTTGGAATGAAACTGTTTTGAGCCAAAAATATACATAAAAGAACAGTCATGTCTTATGAAAAGGGTGTGCGATCGATTTCTATATCTCTCACCTCATCGTTGAATGCTGTCGTTGCAGTTTTATGAAATACAATATATTAAGTTGTACTTGCCATTACAGAGGTAGGATATTCCAATTAAACAATATGGAATATTATACGATTGACGACCCCTCCTCTTTTCAAACGTTTTCGAAGGTGTACGAGGGTTGTCAAAAAAGTTCGTGGATAATCGCGTTATTGTCAGTTTAAATGGGTTTATATATACATATTGTATATCTAAATCTTTGTCATAAAATTTCAAGTCAAACTAAAGTGGTTTTGAATGTTTTCCATAGAAATAAACTAAAATTTTAATGTATCAATGGATCGCGGAAAGTAAGCACGACCCAGCGTAAAAATTGTCAAAACTTTGTAACTGATTTTTAAGATATGAAAATTTACAGTTTTTATAATACATTTCATAACTTCATAATCTTCTAAAATGATGTAGTCTGTATGGTGTACGCCATTTTCATACGTCGTTTAAAGCTATTTTCAAACTAGCAGAGGACTTTTAAGAGATATTACGGCAAGAACAGCGCGTCATCATAAAATTGTGTCGACTGAGGAAAAACACAGATAGAAACAAAACAAACGATCAAGAAAACAGAAAAAACATCAAAATAGTTCGAGTTTACTTATACACAAGTGGCACAAGCGATATTTTGATGGAGGTTGTTATTGTACCCTCTGAACAAACGGTGAATGCAGCATATATACTCTCAGGTAAACCCAGGACTACGACGTTATAGAAACATCGTTATAAGTCACGTCAGACTGGGCCGTGAGGCCTGCATAGGCAATGTATATATAATGATAATTCCAATACAAAAATGTACATTGCTCTGACTTTTGTACATATACATTATTATACTCTATATTAAAATATTATAATACTTTCCTGATAGTACCGCCGTTATTTTGAATAGAATTACATGTGTCCACGAACTTTTTGGACAACCCTCGTATGTATTGATCTCAACAGCAACAAAAAAACGTCACTTAATCTGTATTACTAAATCCAGCGTACGAAGAGTAAAAAAAAAGAAAATTCCATGCTATTACTTGACCAGAAAACATTAAACACTGAAAAAGAGTATTTACTGCATAATTCTATATTAAGTTATTGTTAAAATGGGACGCACTTTACGTTCACCGAACGTGTTTTAAATCGAAACATAATGTTCAGCCTATTAGTGATGGAGGTATTTAAAACCACCATCCTTGTTAAAGGTCAATCGTTCCAGACGTGTACACAATAAATTTCATGATTGTATGGGGTATTCATTAAAACGATCAAATAGAGATGTATTGAATGGTTTGTTTATACAAGTAAGACATGGCGTTGTATGGTGTTCTCTATTGTTGATGTCTTACCGCTGTTCATAGCGGCAATAGACGTACATTTATTAAGATTATTGTAAATAATGTTGTTAACAGAGTTAATTGGGTAAACAGACCATCAATATACATTTTCCACCAAAAATATTTTGAATTCATATCCGATTCTAAGCAAACAATAGAGAGAATATACTATGGAACACCTCAACTGCCTTATGTGAATAAATCTACATATAAAAATGTTTATCAAGGAGTTGCCCCCCCCCCCCCCCCTTTCTTGAGACAAAGTGAAAAGTTGAAAAGTTTTGCAGTTGCAGGATTAAAACAATCGAACTACGACATAAAACGTACTTATAAAATTAACATCGGATTTGAAGGCTCCTAAACAAGGACAAGAAATAATCATAGGACTCGGAAGTCGTTTGACACAGAGAGATTTCGGTTTTAACAAATATAATGAAGGTGACCGTGCCACAATTCCCTCCAGAGTCCAGTTTCACATGAGCGACACAAGCTCTAGTTTTGGCAATATAGATTGGGTTCGAAAAGTGTCCATTTTTTATCTAAGGAAATAAAGATAAATGAAGTTTGTTTTAATTGTTATGTAGCTTGACTTTAGTTTTTGATTAATTTGATTGTTGTTGATCTTAATAACTCTCATTGGACCTGTGTCCTATTTAATCAATCTCTGAACCATAGAATCAGCCCAGTGTAAAAAAAAAAATACTTTTCAGAGTTTAAGCGTACATGTATTTCGATCCCGAGGCGACGCTGCCCTATTTTTAGAACCATCGCATAGTGAAGTACCATAATATAATGAGGAATGTTAAAGTACCATCACGTAATGTTAAAGTACCATCACGTAATGTTAAAGTATCATCACGTAATGTTGAAACACCATCAAAAGATGTTAAAGTACCATCACGTAATGTTGAAGTATCATCACGTAATGTTAAAGTATCATCACGTAATGTTGAAGTACCATCACGTAATGTTTAAGTACCATCACATAATGTTGAGGTACTATCATGTAATGTTGAAGTATCATCATATTATGAAGATTATCAACATTAGACAGTTGAGGCGTTCCATAATATACATTTACATACCTTTAAAGAGCTACGACATTTTTAACCTTCACCGATTTATGCGTAGATTATGCAATCAAAATAGCACAACTAAAGGGTGGCAGAGGGTAGAGACATGCTAGGAGACTAAATATTTTCGGATAACAGTTTAATCTATTCCATAGGTTTGTTCTATCTGAATGTTTGCATTTTGTATCTGCAAAGGTGAAGAATATTTTGACAGGAATGAATAAAGTGAATCGGGCCAGCCTTTTGTGGAAATAAATCACGGAAGGCCTTCACCTGTGTGACTTGTGGTATGTGTGTATTTGTTGCATACCTGTGCATAATTAAAAAAGAGTGTACTCATAAAGAAACTCTACATCCGGGTAGGATCAAAGACGTCCGATATAAAGAGGAATCCATGGAAAACTGAAAGGAATGTCAACCTAATATCAGATGCATGCTCCTGTAATTTTAGGGCTCTTACTATTTTTACAAGGTAATGGTTTTATTCTACTTTAAATAGTTTTTGTTTTGAGAAAAAGGTTTCCATTTGCTGTATCATTTTTTGTTTGTCCATAAAAATCATAGTAAATATTTACAGCTTTATACATCTATGTACTTTTACTATCGACAAAAAACTTTGGAGCCAAGGATTCATTGACAGCATTGTTTAATAACATAAAACAAAACCTACAATGCATTGGTTTATGTCGATTTTATTACCTTTGGTTTTTTTCTCATTAATCAGGGGTGACTTTTAAATCATTTAAGTCACAATCACAAAACAACACATTAAAAAATATCATTTATTCAAATGCCGTAGGCAGTTGAGTAAAAAGAGGTTAGTTCATTTGAGTATACCTATTGAGGATAAAAAAATATGTTTATAAAAAAACAATATATATTTTTTTTCTATTAATCGGAAGTGTATTCAATTGTGTACCGTTAGGTTGTAACTTTACATTCACATACGAAGTTTTGGAAATGAGGGGAATCTAATATTTTTTAATAGGAAATCCGAAAAAATGTAATTGAAACTTTTTTAATGTCCTTTTCGAGATTTCTCTATCGCCGCCGGTCAATAAAAAGCATAAGTGTTTCCGGTAAACCTTTTAACAGGGTTCTTCAATGGAAAACTCCGGTTAGAGAAATGATAAAAATGGCGGGCAGATGGGCGGGTGGCTACCAAAAGGGTAACTCTTTTGTACGGATAACTCCCCCTCCTATTTTCAAAATAAGAAGTTGCTTTTTTGCAAATTAATTGTACATAGATGTGTATAATACTTAGATTTTGTTTTCTTGTATAATTTGGAAAGAGTACCACATGTTGAGTTTTTTTTCCGCATAATATTGGTTGGTTCTTCTATTGTACGGATAACCCCTCCTACATTTTTCAAGATAGGAAGTTGTTGTTTGGCATATTATCTGTACATTTATCAAAAATATGAAAAATAATTGCCATTATATTGCATAAGGTACTCCGTTTCTTTGATAGGTATAGTGTTTATCAATTCAGGACTGACAAATAGATCATGGATATTGTCCATACAAATAAAAACCCGGTTTGATGTCACACTGACAGCTCTTCTCGTGTTTCTGATATTGATCAATCTTGTTTTCCGCTTTTATGCCTGCCTCTCAGGATATATGTATGGTTTTGCTGAAAATGATTAAGTTACTTGGTCTTCCGAGTGGTAAACTTGCGGAACATTTTATAATGTAATGTGATTGTAATAATATGTATCTACGCTGTATTAAAACGTGTATGTTTATTCTATATTGAACAAAAAACCAAGTACATTTTTTTATTTATGTCTGTACTACTATAAAACGTGTTTAAGTGGATATATTTCGTTTGAATTTGTTTTAAGTTCCAAACTAACTACATACAAATTGACTCGTTCATTTAAATTAGGTTTTTACAAATACAGATATAGAATAGCATTTTTAAAAATTTAAGTTTGGAATATGCGCTTAAATGTAAGTCAAAGTATTTATCGATTAATTTTTTTTGCAGTAATATCAACAATCAGAGGAAGCATCAATGACCATGGATTTTGTCATCAACAACAACTTGAAGTAACATTCTGCGTTCATTGTGGATCCAGTTTCCCTGAGTTTATTGCAGTTTCAATAGTGGCAGGTGAAAACGACCCCAACGGGGCCTATCAGTTATTCTGTTTGACATCTCAATGGATATGCTCTGGATCTATGACAAAAACCTACAATGCAACTAGTGACACACTAGATATAGGATTTATATTCAATCACACAATCCATGCTGGTCGGTACCTTAGGATAATACGCGACCGAAACGGCAGTCAAGAAAATCAGCAAATCCTACTCAAACCATGCTGTAAGTAGTATTTCACTGCTTTCTATTGACTTTCACAGTATTTCAAATATGTTCTATTTTATTAAAATCTAAGTTCTTTTAAGATGTTTGTTAAGATCTTTTAAAATGACTCACGCGTTTGTTATTAATTGATTAGTTATGTATTTAAACGTTTCGAAATATAATATGAAGCTTTGTGTTAAACACGATTTTAATAGTTGATGACAAGTAACAACTAGAACATATGTAAGCAATTTTCTGTAGTTAATTGCAATTTTTCGATTGTTGTAATTATCACAGTTATTTATACATGCTTCGTGAAATTGATAGCGAATGCAGACCACAATGCAATTCCAAGCATTGCAAATGGCGGTCTCAAGTTTTCGCGATAATCAAAATAAAACTTTTAAGAACCCGATACAATGTGTAATTTAGGAACGTCATGCTATTTAAGTATTTCGCGTAGTTTTATTTATAAAGGGAGTTTCTAAAGAGCCAGACGACACTTAACCGACGTGAACTTTTACGTCACAATAAGGGGAAATTACTTTAACTGTAGGTATTGTAAATCTGCTGAAATACTACAAAAATCATCTCAAAATCTTGCAAAGCTAACGAGTATGGACATTTCTTCAGAGATAGGAAACAGTTGTTACTTGCACTCATTTATTTTATTCTCAATATTTACTGTAATGTCCAGGAACGTACGTGTAGCATCTTTTTTAAAAGGGGTGGCAGCTTTATCCAAAAAATCTTCACAAGCAAAAAGAAAAAAAAATAATTTTCAAAATCATGAAAATTCTAATCCGGGGGAAGGGGAGGGATGGGGAGTAAGTAGTAATCCTCTAGCTCTTTTGCTGTTCAATGATTTCTTTATTTCAATTTCCATTTATTACTTGCTCCCGGGGAGGGGGGAGGGGTAGGGGTTCAATGATCCTTATATGATAAGCAAATTATTTTATGCGTTAATTAAAAAAAATGAAAAATTAAACTTAAAAAGTTGAGGGGGCAACCCCATAATAAATCGATTTTTTATGTGTAAATTTAAAAACAATAATTTAATGTTTTTTAACATTTGAGGGGGGGACAACTCTATGATAAGTTGATTTTTAGATATAAGTTAAGGAAAGATGTCTTCTACAAGAAAAGGAGCGGAGTGAACTAATTCAAAAGAGGAAATACACTGCAATGAACATTATATGTTAGAATCTTTATTATTCAACAACAATATATATGCATATATTGTTCTACTAATAAATAAATAAAAAATCTATATTATGAATAACGAAAAATTACTGAAAATAGTAGGTATGCTTTATTTTATTTTGCATTCAAATTCATTTACGTTGCTAATTTTATTTTTATTGATTTATCATAATTCATTAATTGATTATATGCTGCGCTCACCCAAACGGTCGCACCGTAAAACATATTATTTTTTTTAGTTTCAGAATTTACAACAAACGCAAGCTTCTTTAATGAGTCTCTCATCACCGTTAGTTGTCAGCATTCTTCCTTCAATTATTCTAATTCCCCGATAAGAATAAAGATAGAAAACGGAACAGAATATGGCGCATGCTCAACAATGGGCTGCTTCGGATGCAAAAGTAAGAACACACTTTTTCTTATCACAGATATTTAAGAAAAGTATATTGGTTTATACAAGTATAAAGGTGTACATGTATAGACAATCACATAACCTCATTTTTTTAAAAATCATGGTAGCCGCCTCTTCATCAGCATATACACCTTTTAACTCAAGCATGTACAATGAAAATGTATTTACTGCGTTTATTTAATATAACGGTCAATTTGGTTTAATTGATCAGTCATATAATAAGGCATCATTAAAATACATTTTATTCGATAGTAAAATTTCACCCTTAAGCACGACATATGTAAACCTTTTTTTTCTGTTTCATGACGTGTAACAGAGAAACAGAAACTCATTTTCATTAATCAAATTTGTAATAGTTAAACCAAAAAAAGGAAAAAAAGTGCATGTTTAACAAAATATCAAGTATATTAAAAAAGAGAGGAACGCTGTTTCAATAAGTAAGAACAACTAAATCATTTCCCTAAAGTACTTTTTTTATTAATTTTCTGGTTTGCATCAGTGGTTCTGGTTTTTCCATCTCGTAGGGAACATATTAGAAGCCCTCGACCACCCATCGAAATTAAACTCATTTTAATGTACGCATTTTGAGATTAAGTGCTAATGCATCGCTCGTTTCCTTGACTTCTTTATCATTAATGCAGCATACTTGTTTAAATTCGTTATCCCTAGGTGCAGTTGTTATATAAGGTACAAACATCAATGGCATTCTACCTTTAGTTGACCTTTAAAAAATGTGTAATTTTGTGTTCGATTGTGGGGCTCATTTTTGGTGAAGTGACGCTTTACCTTTCTTATAATTTATGTCAATACGCCCTGTTTGCTTCATATATTTTTAGAAAAGTTAGCATTTATGCGCTTGGTTGGCAGCGTTTCTCTGAAATAATATGTAACGAATGTGTCATCAAATTGTATGTGCTCGTATCTTATACAAATTTAATATATTTATGTCAATTCTTTCTTAATGGCTTTTAAAAAGAAATATTTGACTTTTTATAGGTCCTTTAAAGTAATATCAAACGGTGTTTGGATATTTTTTCTTATTTTTGGCAATTTAGTATTTGTGTGATCTTATTCTACTAAAGATTACAGTCAATAAAAAATATAACATTTTAAATTTTTTTTTAAAGTTAAATACATTATTGAGATTATATATTTAGTTAAAAGCAAAATAAACATATAACCAACAGTGAACAGTAACCGAGTATATATATGAACCGATTTTGCGATCATTTTAAATTCACCGACCTGTAAATACAGTTAGATAAAGATTTATTTTAAAAAGTGTTGAAAAAAACCAAAACAATCAATCTTGTTACGGCATAACGTTATAAAATAATATAGGTACAGTGTAGGGAACTCTTTGTGTCAAAAGGATGTGGTAACTGCAGTAATCATGTTGTGCAAAGTTTTGAGTATCTATTTGTTTATGTTTACTCGCAAAATTAAATATTGATTGCACTATGCATCACCAAATATGGTATATATTATACATTTATTGCATGATTGTGAGGGAAGTATAAAGATTTATTCCCCCATGAAAAATCGTATTTCTCGAGGGAAACGCCTGAAGGAAATATGATTTTTCTTGGGGAATAAATCTTCATATTTCCCTCACAATCATGCAATAAGTTGTTTATTATAACAAACGACAGGTGATAATTTAAAATACATCAATTTTTAATCCTTTATCAATTCTAGTAAAAGAATAATGTAGTTAATGTTAACCGGTTTCTTGCTAAGATAGTTTTCTGATATAAAAGGATTTAAAACGAGTTTTTAATAGAATATATCGTTTAAATTACACCGTATGCTCATCCTCGAGATTTTCATAAGCTTTGACTGAAAATTCGAGGGGGTATATGATGAAAAAAAAAATGACGATGACAGGGATATATGAAGTTTTATTACCTGGCACGTGATTGTCTAGAACCAATCAGACGTCGCATTATATAGAATAATCCTATTTAGGTTTAATAATATGCTGTATTTTTCATCAAATGTGATTATCAGAGGTTAATTTAAATGCGTTTACTAAATCAAATTGATTAAATAATTAAGCGGGTTTTAGCCCCAATCTATTTTTTTTACAATTTTTTTTATATTTTATGTAAGACTACATACTGTATGTAAAAAAATATTTAGAATACCAGAATAATGACACGTTTCCACATGTTAAACATTTACTTCATCTATGATATGGGTATACGCAATACAATTACAAACTGTAATTTAAAAAATAATGTGTTCCAGGACTCCCAGATGGCATACAATGCCTGGTGCCGTATATTCCAGGAAAAGCAATCCAATGTTTATTAGACGGGGCAATCTACAATATAAGTTCTCCAGATATTGCAAAAACATCTCTAACTCCAGAAATAACAGAAACTATCAGTACAACGCCTCAAGACACCTCATATACGTCAAAAGATACCGCATACACCACACAACGCACATCATATACGTCACAAGATATCAAATTATCAACAGCGTCACATGAAAACTTAAATATAAGCACGTCTACGTCAACCGAAAGCTCAACACCCTTGCAAAGTGTGACAACTATACCAGAAAGCGCATCAATATCACAAAGAATAATCACAACGACTCCTCAAAGCTTTTCTTTGTCACATAATTTAACAACAACGTTAACTGATGGTTCATCAACCTCTAAAAGTATAACATCACCAGATAACTTGCCAGGCTCCCTTAATATCACAACGACGTCTCTAAATAGTTTGTCAACAGAACAAGGAATCGCAACGTCCACAGAAGGTTCATCAACCTCTATAAGTATAACATCAACAGATAACTTGCCAGGCTCTCTAAATAAAACAACAACGACACCAGGCAGTGTGTCAACAGAGCAGGGAATTGCAATGTCCACAGAAGGTTCAAACGCATCCCAAGATAACAACGGGACCACAGCAGTTGAAAAAGGAACAACTGCGTACTTTGGAACGACTGTGAAGCTAACAAACGCACCATCAAATGGTATAAATATGATAATATTTGATAAATTAAGTAGCCATTCTAGATCTATTATTATCCGTGCTCACTGTTCTGAAGTATTTTTAAACCATAAACTTGAATTAAAATATGCCTATTTTGAAAATGATATATTTAAGAATAAATTACCATTTCCGAAGTTTTTATCAGTATATTTTATTTCATTTCAATTCGATTTTTTTTTAATTTGGAAGCAGCGATCGTGATAGTGAACCAGAACATTATCGATCAAGGGTTCTGCCATCAACAGGACGTCAACATTCAATTGTACCTTTACTGCGGTATACCGTTATCTGCCACCATTAATGTGGCTATAGTGGCAAGTAAACATGAAATCAACCCAAACACCATCTTGACTTGCCTGAGGTCTAATGACAGCCCGTGGTATTGTCACGGATCGGATATTATGACAGGGTACTTCAATGCATCTAGTGGTTTATTTGACATACACTTTAGATTCAATTTTACCATTCATGCAGGGCATTATGTAAGGTTGATATCTTCTTGTGAAGGAAACCAAGAGACGAAACATGCCCATCTTACACCATGTCGTAAGTTCAATGAAACAGTTATTTTTGGTTGTTTATCTGTAACGTTTATAGGTTAAAGAAAAGTATCTCAAATATAATTTGTAATATCACTTATCAATAACATTAAAATTTTAAGCAATGATAATCAAGATCAGTAATTAATTTATCAGTTTCCACTATTTGAAATATACTGGGTAAAATGATTTTGCGGAATATTGAAAATGTGTTGTACTTTTTTTAAAAGCTAATATAATAGATGTGCTGATAACATAGCATTTGTAAACATGCATGATAAAATTTAACAACAAATTAATTACTTTATGGTTAGAAATTTGATTTTTGAAAGGATAAATCGATGATAAATCATCGACAGTTAATTCTATGAGAAGAATGCTATACCAGACACAATGTCGCTGAGTATTATTAATGTTTTGTAAATCATTACCAGTTTCAGGATTTACAGTTAATGCTACCCTCTACAACGAGACTTCTCTCATCATCAACTGTCAACATTCGTCGTTCAAATACTCCAGCTCTCCAATCAGAATAAAATTAAAGGGAGGTAACGACCTTGGGGCATGTTCTAAAATCAGCTGCCACATCTGCAAAAGTATGAAATAATTAATGATCATTATAAATTTAAGATGTACAGACATAGAGAAAGAACACTTTAAATTTCATTATTAACATATTTTTAACACGCATAAAGTTATATAGAGGAAGAAAACGAATAAAATAGAAAAAGAAAATATACAAAAAGTCAACTGTATTTTTATTATAGGGTATTGAAAAATATATTTGATAAATTGGTTTTTCTTTTAAAAAATACTGTTAAGCTAACCAAAACATTTTAATAATTACACTGAATTTTAATACGGCGTTTGTAAATACAAACATCTATCAATTCCTATTCGAATTACAGTGTTGCCAGATGGTATACAATGTGATGTATTGTATGTCCCTGAACATATATACCAGTGTGTGTTAGATGGAGCAATAATTAGCCTACCAACAACGGCGCTAGAAGTTCAGACAATAACACCACAAAACGTATCAACTTCACAAAGGGTAACAACGTCATCGGAAAACACACCAGTGTCAGAAGAAAGCACAGTGATATCAACAGATAGCTCAACAACGTCACCAAGAAGCATAACGTCAAGTGAGGGATCTACAACATTAAACTTAATTACTAAAACACCAACAGAGGACACGACCTTACAGCATATTGAATCAACGTTACCAGAAAGTATTCAAACCACATTTTCGGAAAGCTATTCAACATCAGGGAGTACGACATCGATGTCTGAAGAGACTTCTACGGCACAAACCGACATTGTAGTATCTTCAGAAAGTTCAACAACGTCACGAGAAAACACTGAAAGTACAACAAATGTTCCATATTTTCAAACAACGCCAGTACAATCGACGCAAATGGCAACAACAACTCAAAGAAGTGGTACATATTTTTTTTTTTTTGATATAATATAATAATAACTGGACAAGAATTTTATTTATAAAATATTATATTTCACCGCCTTTTAAAAGCGTAAAAGTATTAATTAATTAATCAAGTACATACATATAAAAAACACATAAACACATAAAAAAAAAACTAAAATATGTTTTTGTAAGTTACAAAAATAATTTTCTAACATTGCTTCATTTTTAAATGCAATATTGATTGCATGTTGATGAACGTTGGCAAAACACAGTGCCCTTGCTATTTAAAATATACAGATATAAGCGGAGAATGCTTATGTGTATATATGATGGCCTGCTGGAGACCCTAAAAACAAGTATGCCAACAAAACATAATGGTTTATTATTTTAATTGAATTCATTTTATTTGTCGTTGTTTAAGGTGCAACAATCATGATAATCAACAAAGATGTTTTCGATGGAGGATTCTGCCATATAAACGACGTAGATATACAGTTGATTCTGGGATGCAAGTCACATGTTTGTGCTATAGTTGAATTGTCTATAGTATCGGGTGTAGACAACACTTACGCTGATAACCTTATGACTTGTTTGAGGTTCAGTGATGTTATGTGGAATTGCCATGATAATGGTATTATGACAGGAAAGTACAATGCATCTAGTAATGCATTGGGTGTTAGATTTAATTTCAACTACACCAGATATGCTGGACGTTACTTAAGGATAAAATTATCCTGTGTTGGCGATCAAGATATAACACATGTTCTTCTCAAAGCATGTTGTAAGTATAATAGTTTTGTACTTTATTTTTAAAATGGTACATGTATATGGTAGAATGAAAAAAAAACTTTCCGGATCCATATTCATTTAAAAGTCACTATCTTCTACGTAGTTTTTTTTAGTTTCTGTGATTCTACCTAATCTATGTTTCTCATAGACAACAACGTTTGAGAAATAGGACAGAACTTTAAAAAAAAGAAGGTACAAATGATAAACATATTAATAAATGTTTTAAATGTATATATGATGCTTATCCAATAACTGCTGCTTGTATTGACCATGTAGAGATGCTTGTAATGTTTCTAGCTTGATTAAACTTCGGCATGTTATTTTTAATTACATCATCAAATCAATCCAAACACATTTTGGATGTATTGACACGTGAATAGAAAGCACGGGGACCTATTCGTCTTTCTTACCAGTTACTATATATTTAGCTCATTTCCACTGTCATATTGCAAACAGTATTGCATTGTTATTTTCAGACTATAAATTATAAACTATAATTCCTTATCCTATAAAACTATAAAAATATATTTGAAATTCAGTCATGATTCTGCAAAAGATGTTGAAAAAAAATCTTTTAAAGAAAGACAAGTATGTATATTTGAGATGAAACCTAAGATATGCGACAAAAGATTTTGTACAAGGAAGGCTTATGATACTACATGTATCATAGGTCCTCGATGATAATACCAATGAATAGTTAGCAACGGAAAATAATTGCCAATTATCGGTATAAATAAAACCGATATAAATTCTATTGTTGTAAATTCATAAGCAATCGTCTATGTATTCCTTTTTGCAGTTAAAATTACATTGCCTTAAATGATGATGTCTTATCTGACACAGCGAAATGTAATGTGTTTGTGATTTATTATTATAAATCAGTAAATGTAAAATAAGTAAATAATAGTTAATATATATTTGCTACTTTACAAACTTACAAAATGGGAATTAATCATAAAGATATGCACTTGATGAGTTTGTACATGTTTATTATAAATCTCTATTAGATCGTGGCACTATATCAAAACCAAGGACAGCATTATCATAGATTAATGTCATGGAAACAAGGAACATCGTTTTACAAAACCTTACTGTTAATTAACAACATCGAATGCTCAAAACTAAACCAATTTGCCAGAAAACACATTTTAATGGGGATATTTTAATGATGAAAAAAGTCATATCAGTTAACTTAAGTTTATTTTATAAAGCTACGAATTTAAATAAAATGTTGATATAGTTTCCGCTTATGTTTTGACTCCTGACAATATATCTCATTTTCATTTCTTACATCGGATCAATGTCATAATTTTGTTTCAAAATAATTATTTTTTAAAATGTTTTTTTTTTCAGTTTCAGAATTTAATGTACAATCTACCTTCTACAACGAGACTTCTCTCATGATTAATTGTCAACACTCGTCATTTAACTATTCCAGCTCTTTGATTAGAATCAAATTAGAGGGAGGAGACGACTACGGGTCATGTTCCAAAACCACGTGTAACAGTTGCAAAAGTAAGACAATTTTCTTACTTAAAAAGCAAACACATCTATGACAACAGTTTTACTTATTAGTTTGAATCTAAAACTAAGTAGAAATTAGATATCTGAAGGTCATTTTGTATTCGTTTTATATTATTAGAATAAATATGACTATAAATTAATGAAGTCTTTTTAAAAGTATTTTTAAAAACTGTTACACACTCCAACTTATACAAACTTAAGTCGAAAAAATACTTTCAGTTATCTTTATAATATTCAAATTAGCAAATCAAAAGCACCGATAGGGTACTTTCGTCAATCTCTATGATGAAAAAACCATTTCTTTAAAAATAATTGCATTAGGCAAATTCAGTGTAAGTGATATGATAGTTAATGCTTAAAGAAATTTGTGTTGATGTAAAAGTAGATTGTAACTCATAGATAAATGAAACTTTGCATGTTCAGGTTAATATTTTTCTATTATTTCTGTTTTCTCAATAGTAAGTTTTGCGTAAAGTTATATGTAATTTATAAACATGGGGGATGGGGGTTACAAAAATAATTTCAACATACGTTAATGCGTCTATTTTTACAGGGTTGTCAGATGGTATACAATGCATAGTACCATTTACCCCTGGAAAAAAAATTCAGTGTATATTAGATGGTGCAGTCTATAACATAAGCATACCAGCAAATCATGTTACCCAAACAGCCTTACCCGGAACTTCATTAACATCAGAAAAGACCACAACGATTTCACCATATCGCTCTTCTTCGTCACAAAGCATGACATCAATGGTATTCGAAGGCTCAACAACAACAACAACAAGTCTCACTTCACCAGAGAAATTATCAACAGAACAGAGAATCTCACCCTCGCTTACAAACTCTACAACTGAACAAACATATTGGCCAACAGAGCCAGAAAGCCCAGTGACCTCACCAAATACCAAACCAAATTCACCTGATATTTTATCAACGTCGCAAAATATCACAACAACTTCTCCTAGTAATCCAATAACGTCACCAAATACCATACCAACGTCACCTAGTATTTTCTTAACGTCACAGAGAAACACCATGATCACGACTACTTTACACGAAACGCAGACATCACGTGGATCAACGTTAATCCCGACAACACAATCATCTAGTGGTATTATATATTTTATATACAGTTTACGATACGTCTGTTTTTTGTCTTAAAAATGTCCTTAAATATCAGAACAAATGTTAGATTTTTCCCTTTATCTATTGATAAACAATAAACGGCTAAATGACATGATTATGTAATTTACTGGTTAATGACACGTTGCAGTTTAAAAAAAAAATAAATGCATTAGTATTTTTTGCATTGATATCAAATTATCATTATTTTTGCATTTTCATGTTTTTAATTCATATGTCGTATTTGCTTTTTTAGATCATTCAATAATTATTATCAACGAGGACGTCTTGGATCAGGGGTTCTGTAATCTCAACGGCGTGAACATAAATTTGCGTGTTACATGTAAAATACAATATTTTGCTACACTTAACTTTTCTGTTGTGGCAAATGAATATGAAACAAATGAAACCATCTTTTTGAATTGTGTGAGATCTATCGACGCCACGTGGATTTGTCAAGGATTTGGTTCAATGACGGGCACATACAATAAATCTTTTGACTTATTGGAAATTGCATTAAATCTCAATTACACTGTTTATGCTGGACATTACCTTCGGACAATATCTTCATGTGATAACATTCGAGATACGAAACATATCCAACTGAAAGCATGCTGTAAGTTCATTTAATAGCTTATGTTTTATATTTGTGTTTGGGATATTTCTTAATATTATTTGATTGATATCCAAGTAGGGTTCATTGACCACTCTATGCTTATTTTAAAATTAAATCCAAGAAAGCAATAGTTATATTAGAAAAAAGACATTAAGACAAGAACTAAATCATAATGCATGCGAGTTAAATCTTGACTGGATATTTTACGCTTTACTATAATCTGCATCTTAATGTACCTGAATGTTTCAGGATGAAAACTCAATGAATGACAATGTCCTCATATGATGCAATTGTTTAGTTTCAGGATTCACTGTTAACACGGACTTATATAACGATTCTTTCATCAATGTTAGATGTCAGCATTCGTCATTTAACTACTCAAACTCGCAGATACGAATAAAGATAGATGGAGGAAATGACTACGGTGCATGTTCCAGGAACAGCTGTAACGGCTGCAAACGTATGAATAATTATTATAAAAAACGTGAATGGGGATGATTCTTCAGGAAATATTTAAGTTCTAAATTAATATTTAAAGAAAAAAGAACCATAAAAAGAAAAGGGCTAGTTTTAATTAGAAATTTGTTCTGATAATACAAAATCTTCTAAAAATGTTTACGAAAATGGTGCCTAATCATTACACTAAAATCTTTATTACTATCCATCAAATGTTTGTATGTAACATTACATGCCCATATGTAATTCAAGAAGTCATTATGTAAGTATCAAAAACAAATGTTGATAAACAACGAATACAACAACGCTTATCAATTATGAAGCAATGACTGTTTCAGGATTACCAAATGGTATTGAGTGCAAGGTACCGTACATTCCCGGTGAACAACTGCAGTGTATATTAGACGGCGCAATTTATAATATTCCTGCACAAAATATGACTTCACCTGGAATCACAACAACAATACTGCAAATCATTACAACAAAGCATATCAAAACCACACCACAGATAAGCTCAACAACCTACACAGGTAAATCAACGGAAAGCTTAACAAAGACTAAATGGACACCAACAAAATCCCCCGAAAGTTCATCAACCCCACAAAATACACCAATAACGTCCGATGAACGCCAAACATCAATGAAAAGTATTCCAACGTCAACCTCTCATGCTAACATAACAACAACAATTATCCAAGCAACCTCCAAGGAAAGCATTACCATTACAACAAGCATTCCACCAACCTCTAAAGAGAGCAAAACAACTTCATCAACAACTATTCCAACAACTTTCCAAGAAAGCATTACATCGACAAATATTCCAACCAGTTCTCAAGAAAGCATAACCCAAACAACAGATTTTCCACGAACCTCCCAAGAAAGCATAAGAACAACGACAATTATTCCAGCAACTTTCAAAGAAATCTTAACAACGAAAAGTATCCCTATTACTTCCCAAGAAAGTATAACAAAAACGGCTGGTACCCAAACAACTCCCCAAGAAAACGTAACAACAGCATATATTCCGACAACTTCTAAAGAAGGCGAAACAACAACGACAAGTATCCCTATAACTTCCCTAGAAAGCATTACAAAGACAAGTATTTCAAATTTCCAAGAAAGAACAACACCAACGACAAATATGCCGACAAAATCCCAAAACAGCAGAACAACAACAACATATATCCTGACCAAATCCTTAGAAAGCATAACAACAACGGCAAATATTTCGACAAATTCTCAAGAAAGCATAACAACAATAACAAGTATCCCAAAAACTTCCCAAGTAAGCATTACAACGCCATGGATTTTAATACCTGAAAGCATAACAACGACAAATATCCATACAACCTCCCAAGAAGGCATACTATTGACAAATATCTCAACAACTTCTCAAAAAAGCATAACAACGAAAAATATACCTAAAACCTCACAAGAAAGCAAAACAACAACGGCAAATATCCATACAACATCGTTAGAAAACATAACAACAACGACAATTATCCCGACAACATCGCAAGAAAGCATGACAACAACAACAATTATCCCGACAACTTCCCAAGATAGCATTACAACGTCACAGATTCCAACAACTACCCAGGAAAACATAACAACAACAAATATTTCTACATCCTCAAAAGAAAACGAAGCAACGCCAGGGATACCAACAACTTCCCAAGAAACCATAACAACGACAAATATCCCGACAACTTCGTTACAAAGCAAAACAACAGCGACAAATATCCCGACAACATCACAAGAGATCTTAACAACAAAGACACGTGTCCAAACAACCTCCCAAGAAAGCATAATAACAACAACAAATATCCCGACAACATCCCAAAGAGCAATAACAACAATGACAAGTATCACAACACCCTCCCCGGAAAGCATTACAACATCAAATATCCTAACAACTCGCCATGAAAGCACAACAACAAGTATTCAAACAACCTTCCAAGAAAGCACAACAACAACAGCAAGCAATCCACCAACACAAAGTATCATCATGTCGTCTAAAACAAGCTCTGAAACACCACAAGGCAGTATCAAAAGCACAACTCCAGCGGAAATAACCTACGACAGCAGGGGTACGTTTTTGTTTTTGTTTTTGTTTTTAATAATCACTTCAATGTTTTAGCTCGTTAACATAATATAACATAATTATATTGGACGTGAACATACACGTTTGAGAATGACGGACCGAATGTCCGACAAACAAACGCTTTTCTGATATTTAATATATTAGTAGAACACAAATTAGTATGATTATTTTCTTAATAAGTTGGAAACAATAAAGAAAATGACGTAAGAGTAAAAAACGGCTGCAAACCTTTTTTTAATAACATTTTTAAAAAATCTGTTGATTTGAATGAAAAAAAAGAAGATCAAGTTTATTTAATTAAAAAAATCCACTCGCAAATGTATGCACATCAACATAATGTAAATATACCCACATATATCATATAAAATTTTTATTCATTTTGGGGAAAAATAAACATTCATTAAAAATGAAACTAAATCAAAATGAAAACAAAGCAACTACAACACCTTTTTTTAGTAATAGGCAACATTCCAAACTTAGCTTAAAGTCAGATGAGTCTTAATGCCAACATGATTTCACACACATTACGATGTCCCAAAAATTGTTGTCTCTTTAGTTGATTTTTTTAAATAATGAAAATGTAACAAAAAGCAAACAAACAAATAAACATACTAACAAAACAAAAAAAAAAAAAACAAAAAAAAAGAAAGCAAAGAAACAAACAACAAATTAGAAGAACAAACTAGACACGATCTTGTTGCGAGCAACGAGTGGGTCTTCCGTTTGATTATGAATTAATGACAGGGTTAAATCAAAATGTTGACATTTGGTACGAGTTTCTATATTAACTTCCTTTCAAACTATTTTTTTGACCTACACTGCAAAATTCAGATTTCTGGAAATGGTCATTTTCAAACTTCAATATCTCAGTGATGCGTTATCCGATTTTAAAACGGTTTTTAGTTTTGTTTTTAGTACAAACATGTCTACAAAACGTATATGCTTTAAAAATCCTAAAATCGAAATTTTGGAATCACTTCCGGTGACGACCGGAAGTGACGGACGACCAGCTCATATTAAAATTTGATAAGTTTAAAACAAATTCTGATGATAAAAAATTGTAAATTTTTAAATTTGAAAAATTTTTGAAACACCATTTTCCAAAAATGCTGTCTGAGCGGACCGGAAGTGATGGACGATTATGGTTTTACCTGATAACACCGAACAATTAAAAAATCTATCATGCCCAAAAATTTTAATTTTCTATCTTTGATCGTTTTTGAGAAAAAGGGTGGACAAAATCACTTTAAAAAAAAAATAAACGAATATAACGGCCGACCGGAAGTGATATCATCAACAAAAATATATGTGATAAAAGATCTTGATTTTTTGTATTTTTTGTGAAAATTTCATAAAAATCCGTTGTACCATGTCAGAGATATTTGAGTTTGAAGAAAAATGTAAGAAAAAAAAGAATAATAATAATAATAGTGAAAAATAGAGAAAAAGAAACCTAACAAAAACAATAGGGTCTTCCGTTGGAAACGGAAGACCCTAAAAAAACTCCTATAACCTACCAACCCCCTCCCCCCCCAAAAAAAATATACAAGAAAACAAACAAAAAAACCCCAAATACATTAACCATTTCTTATTATTATTATTATATTTTAAATAACAATTTCATTATTGGTTTCGTTCAAACACGCGCACTGTGAGCAAAGCTGCGTTGTGCAGACAAAACGTCTTGTTAAACTTGACTTTCTTAATAGCCTAGCGGAAACGCACAATTACTTTTAACTTTCACAACATAGATCCGACTGCTTTCAGGCGGCCGGTGATAATCTGTGTATTTTACAATGCTTCCTGAAAAAAATCATCTTTTGTTTAATACAAAACGTCTAGAAATTCTTTTCATTTTACGTTTCAAAACCAGATACATTGTGCATGCAATTACTTTTAAATACATGTGGACTTTTTTTTTCAGGGACCAGTATTGTTCGAAGATCATTATTCAACCCTGCTGTATTTATTATCATATTTGTTATTCATCTAATGCACGTGTAAAACATGTAATATCCAGATATATCTGTTAAAAAAATGGTTTCAATGACCAAACGTACAACATCTTGCGATGAATCTAGCGTAATGGTAATTGTTAAATATTAGATGTATTTCAGTCTGTTAAATATATTGTTTATTATTTATTTACTTTATTCTTAATTTTATGTATCTTAATATTTCACATAATAGTGTAATCGTTTAACTGTTGAATTATATATATCATATGTACAGGCTTGATATTGCGATAGTCTGACCCAGTTTACTGTTTCCGTCACTTTTGACGAGTTTCAACAATATACACATACCCGTCAAAGAAGTACAATTGGAATCGGTGATCCAAGATATCGTCATTGATCTATCATCTAGTTTTATCATAGATACCAACAAGAACGAAAAAAAATTAACGGATATTTATGATGTGAAATATTTACATCTTCTCCCCATTCGGAAGTACTCGGGACACCTCGGAAAAATATTCAACCTTATCATCCTGGTACTTTCATGTTTGCAGCAATGCAAAATCTACATATACTTTTTATTTTTCGCTCTGTATTAAAACCTGACATGCTTGAGGGGTGTTTCAAAGAGGGAATCTTGGAAATTTTTCATATAATTAAATGAACATCGATCGAACCCTGGGATATTTATAAACATAAAAAAATTAAACAAACTTTGAATCGAGGATATGATGTGACAGAGTTAGAGATACAAATAAGATTTATAAGAATCCACATATCGTACAGTATATAATATATCAAGCAAGATGCGATAAATATCTTGATTGTCACCTAAGGGAGGAGAAAAAAATCATATTGCTCAAATTCCATACCATTTCATTTTTCCACTTTGTTAATTTGGTAAAACCACGGATCTATACTTCAGTACGTGTATAATGTTATATGCCAAACGTGTAACGCCATTTTGTATGTTTTTTTTTAAATTGATATCATTAGTTATACACATGTATTTACTCAGTGGTAGAAGGAAGTTTTGTATCAGAACAAGATGTACGAGAGAGAGAGAGAGAGAGAGAGAGAGAGAGAGAGAGAGAGGGAGGGAGTACAATTTTGTGAAACTTAAAATCATGAAGAATATAAGTTTGGAAATATAATAAAATTTAATTGTCAACATTTAATGCATTTTCTTCTACTTAAATGTTCCCACTTTTAAAAATTAACCAATCATTGTATAGTACGTACAAATGAACTTTGGGGTAGTGTTACACTTTTTGCTTTTTTGTTAAGGTAACTGTAACGTTATACCATGGCACGACAGTTTTAAAGATCGACTCGATTCAGAAAAAGAAATATAATATCTTGTGAAAACATTCACTTGACATTAATATTTATCACTGTTTTCACAAAAATGAACAATTTTTAAAATGGCCATAATTTCAACCATCATAAAACTCATAGCTATCTAAAATTATCCGCGTAACGGTCGCTATTATATTTTACTCTCTACTCAAGAGAGGTTCAATTGGTAGGTTTGGGGCAATGTAGGCAAAAATTGCCAGGTCAGATTTTTTTTCAAATTTGAAATATTTATAGATTTTATTCAAAAGAACAAACAAATAAATTTTCAGAAAAAAATGAATGATAGGATAAAATTAGCTAATTTGTTTGTACTACCTTAAATGAAACATAAAGGCCATTAGTTATGGTTAACACAATAATTGATTTATTGATAATTCAGCACAATGATAAGAAAACATACATACCCTCAATTCAATGCACAAAATATGGTGGACAGTTACCCAAACAATGAAAATGTAATGCTGATTTTTGGGGTTAAAGTGTTCAGAAGTTTCAAAGATAATACTATATTTAATCAGAATTGCTTTTAAAATGGTCATTAGTGCAAATATAAGTTGTAAAAAACAGCGATTGTTTGTCTTTTTGGCTGAACAGTTCTGTGTACTCTGCTTTATCACGTTATCCTTAATAGTTTTATAAAGCTAGTTTGATTAGTTTAATAAAGCTATATATCTTATTTATGTTTTATTGTATAACATGCACTAAAACTGTTAAAATGGCTTTGATCCTAACAACGATTAAGACAAAATTCAATTAGTTGGTTTTTTTTAACTGATTGTGTTTCTAAAATTATCAAAGTTGGATCGACATTCAGACATGACGAAGTGACTGTTGTCGAACTATTTCAAAGACATTAGACCATGCAATACCCTCTGAAAATAAGATTTTTTTGGGGGTGGGATAAATCTTCATATCTACCGAACCATCATGCAATAAATGTATATTGACCAATTCTCTTTTTCAATGCGTTAAATCCTTAGATGCGTTACTAAAAGAACAGTCATATATTTCTTGACATGATAAAGGTACTGGAGAATGCACGGGTTCACAAACAGTGTAACAAACATATTATTTCATGGCGTTTACCTTAATTCTATTGGAATGCAAAACTACTTTTGGCAGCTAAGTAGATCTTTCATGCATCAGCAGTCCTTATAAATGTCCAAATAGCCACGATGTCAGACGCTGCTTGCTGTAATTGTATTGCTTTATCCATACTTATTACTAAATATATCAACTGATGTTTCATTCCAGCGATATCGTCTGTAGACTATAATTTATCCCAGCTTCCGTATCAGAATAAATTGTCAAAAACCCCAACAAACAATTAAAACATGCTTGCATTATAATCACTTCCCAAAACTCAAAGTGTCACTTTTGTATCCATTTATTGATCGCTACATTCTTCAGAAGTCGGATAAAAAAATGCAAGCCGTTACTGATCGGTGGCGGATGTTACCCATCTTTTGCACAATTAATTTTCTTTTGCGTGTTAATTTAAAACTCATCGTTACCAAATTTGAACAGCAGTGTTACAGTGAAAGTGAATAGGCCTATATGTACAGTATGCTATAATTATTCCTGGAAAATAGAACAGCCAGCCTCGCCGTAAGTGTTGATCGTTCATCGCAAGCAGACGAAATCGTGAACAGACGCCTATTTTCTATTTAGTGAACTAAATTTTTGTGTTTTATTCATGTTTCAAGGTTAAACTTTTAATTTTGTTTTATTTTTAAAAAAGTTTTATTTTGTTTGCTAACAATTAAATAGACACAACTTGTTGACAGTGTTTATTTTGGAAATTCCAGTTCTATAAATAGTGTTAAATCAGAACAGTTGAGAAAAGTAGATCCGGCATAAATTTTATTGATGCAGGTATCAAAGAAATTTTTCGACCAATCAGAAGTGTCCTTATCGAGCTAACAAATAATAAATGATTGACTGACTTATCATGTTTATATGAGTTATAATAGGGAAAAGGGGTATACCTGTAGAGTCAACTCGGTTGTGTTTTTGTCTGATTTTAATACTAGGTAACCTGATCAGAAGTACAAAAAGTCATAATCAGACTCGCACACCAACACAGAACACAATTCAGATTTTTATCACGTATATATTACAGGAATGTTTGCATTTATAAGGCTTCGAAATAGGTATCTTTTATTAATTTATGTGCATATTCTAGTTATTTGACGCGTAATTGACTGTTTAATGAAAAAAATACATGCTACTATTTATTTATGTAAATCTCCTCAAATTGGTGTAATTGTAAAATTAAGACAAAACATTGACAAAGATTGAAAAATTCTTTTTTAAATTGTTTTTGAGTTTACTTAAAATTGGGTTGCACAACCCTGCTGTTATTCATTTTCCTTAAAGAGTCTCTTTTCATTGGAGAACTTTTTTTAAAATGTCAATTTAAAACACTCAAAACCGAGCTCGATACACTGCACTTGGTCTATACAACTTGAATTTGCACTTAAATATTTAAAACGTCTTTAATTGTAATTTGCCTTACCGAGATATGAAGATATATACACCAACTTAACTGCGTAGTTTATTTTAACTTCCTTCATCAAAATGCGTATTTTGATTTTGGAAGCATTTCTTTGGATTTGGGGATTTGCTATGGTAAAGTACAATTATATTTTATTTCTGTGGTGCCTAGGACAACATTTCTGTTTGATTTAAAAAAAACAACACTCAGGGTTCTCTTTTTTTCCAAAAAAAATAATGGGGCATTAACCCCATAATTGTTTCAAATATGACACATTTTCCTCATGGTGCTTGGATCGATATTTATACGAACACACGTGTTTGATTATTTGACCCGAATGGTGCGATGCTTATTGTAACACATATTCAAAAGAAAACCAGGAAAAGAAAGTACTTTAAGATAAAAAAAACACTTTTCCTTAATCCCCTGACTCACCTTAATGACCGGCATTTTGCTAAACATAGTAAATAAGTCGCAGTCCTTGATGCGCATTGCCTTTAACTGCCTATAAACGCAATTAAAACCTTTCCAATGTTAACTTCTAAAGTAATTTCAAAGACAATTATTTACTATGTAACCAAGATAAGTAACAGCAACACTTTTTTTACGAAAAGAACACATTTTAAAGTGTAATGTGTCTTTCTTTGGATGATACATATATCATTTAATATTTATTAGCTTGATGAGATATTGGCGCTTCTGATTGGTCGAAAAATTTCTTTGATACCTGCATCAATAAAATTTTCGCCGGATCTACTTTTCTCAACTGTTCTGATTAAACACTATTTATAGAACGGGAATTTCCAAAATAAACACTGTCAACAAAATGTAAAGTTGTGTCTGTTTAATGGTCAGCAAACAAAATACAACTTTATAAATATAAAAAATTAAAAGTTTAGCCTTGAAAAATAAACAATACACAAAATTAAATTCACTAAATAGAAAATTAAGCGTCTTCTCACGATTTCGTCTGCTTGCGATCAACGATCGGCATTTACGGCGAGGCTGGCTGTTCCAATTCCAGGAAAAGTTATAGCGGACATACAGGCCTACACACTTCACGGTAACATTGCTGCTCAAATTTGGTAACGATGAGTTTTAAATTAATACACGATCGGTCATCAGAATAAGCGTCGTAAAGCAAAGCTATGGGTAGTGCATCAACTCCTTCGGCGTATTCCAAGCGGCAGATATATCATTTTATTTTATAAGATTAGTACCTCACAGGCTATATAGTTACCACAACATTTACAAAAGTCGCTCATACATACTATTATTTGTCGACATATCAACTATTTCGTCCACGATCGCGTCTCCTTGCATCCAGTTGCATATTCCAGCGATCTAACTCACATCAAAACCAGTTTTAACGAATCTTGCTGCATAGTGAATAGCATCACAAGCCATCGCATGTAATTTCCGTTTGTTGTCAATTCAGCCGGTTCAGATTTCAACTTTCTATTTGTGTTTAATCCATTAAATTCAGCTCAATAGCCCTGCATCAGCTGAAGGCGCATCCATTTTGAATATTGTTGCTGTTACTGTTTTGTATTCATACGCGCGGCTTCATTTACATTATTTACATTTTTGATCAATGACACTTCACATTTTATGATTTGAAATTTTTTTATTAAATGATAAGAAATGAATTTAATAATTTTTCTATTAATCGACGTATCAAAGAAAAAATTGACCGGAAAACGTTTTCATCAATGCGCTACGCGCATTGATGAAGTTTTTCGGTCAATTTTTTCTTTGATACGTCGATCAATAGAACAATTATTGAATTCATTTCTTAAATATGTTTTTGATTTAACTAGTTATGTGGTTTAAATGTGCCAACCCCTTGTCAAGGTTCGCAAATAACTCTTTGGATAAAAATCACATATCATCGCAATTTTATTAGTGATCATGAAGATATTTATTTCAGAAAACCTAAGCAGGAGACCAACGACGAAGCTAACACAGAGTTCCACATACGGTTCTCTAAATGCCGACTTAGCCAATGACGGCATCTTAAACACAATAGAAAAATACTGTGCTCACACTGCCATTAGCCATACAAAAGCTTGGTTACAGGTGGATCTAGGAAAGATGTTTAGCATCAACAATGTGAAAATTTATTATAGAAATGAGGGTATGTATTTTATTGTTTAATTATTTAAAAAACCCATAAACTAAAGTGTTATATAACCAATCAATAGATAAACAGAACACTGCTTTTGCTTGGTTAGAATATAGACATTGAACATAGTACTAATTTTTGTTGTTGTATTCTGATTGTAAAGCAACAAATAAGAAAGTAAACGACCATGATTTCATTACGCAAATCACATCCTGATTTTATATATTTAATTCATGTTTTAGTTTGTTTTTATTTATCATATATTCTACATGTGAATATAAAATGAAAAATGACATTTTTATACAAATGCAGTTGAAACGGGTTGGAAACAGTACGGTTCAGACAGTTTCATTTAGACGTTTCAATCCTACGTGCAACTAAGACAACAGCCGTGGAGAGAACACGCTGTTACACCGACAATGCAACCGCCCCATACCTACCATCCACAACCATTGACATTCCGTGTAAAGAGACAGCAAGATACGTCATAGTAGAGACTACATATGACGCACCTGAAGACGACCCAAGCACAGGAGCTGTTCTAGAAATCTGTGAAATAGAAGTTTATGGTATTTATATATATTAATTTATATCAAGTTTATTATACAGTTTCATGTGTTATACTAAATGACAAAACGCCCATTGACAGCTGATTAATTTATTTTAATTTAGGATGTGAAGTCGGTCAATACGGCGATTATTGCAAATGTTGTGATGGGTGCCAAGAGTGTGACATTGAAAACGGCAAGTGCAGTATGTTGACATTTAATCAGACACATTTTAAAATATGTGTATAGGTTCTTTTGCATAGTACAGTGTATTTAATCGAAAGAAATTCATTCTTTCTCTTGGTAGAGCCATTTATTGGACATATTAATGTCTATGGTTCTGTTTTGGCGAAACTTCTAAACAATGATTTCATTTTTTTCGAAGATTGCTTTTGTATTTTTTCCGATTAGCAGTCAAACATCCAGAGCTTTCAAGCCAATCCCACGACCAGTCATGTGATCAGTCCATTCTATATGGGGTTATATCGGCGTTCTGCTTTAGTCTCGTTTTCAACATCATTTTCATAATTTGGTAAGTCAAAATTATATTGTTTGATATAGGGCATACAAATATGATATTTAATATGTACTTATGATTATTTTTTCTCCCTTTTTTTGGTTAATTTTATTAAGGAGTTTTAGAAATAAAGAGTGCAGAGAAAAGGGACAAGAGAAAGACGTTAACAGTTCTGGGCAAACATCAACTAATGCCCCTTCAACAGACCCTGTATTATTTAAGATAGGAGAAGATAATGCAGCTTACCAGGAACTTAGAGTTCCTTGAGTTTGTGTTCTCAAGACGCACAAATATGTGTTTTTTATAAATAATGAACTCAAATGTTTGGAATGTTTTATCAAAATGAATCAACAAATGTAAATTCATATTTAAGAATCAATCTTAAATTATACTGTAACAGTTGTTTTATTGAAACTTATACGAATTATTTCTCAGAAATTGTTTTCATTTATATTTTGAGCATTAACATATATCAGTTCAGGTATATAGTCGAGTTTTGCTGTACATCCAATGACAAAAAACCCTTGAAAAATAAAACAAACTAAAAAGAATAAAAACTCAAAAAAATCCACAAAAAAAATAAAAATGATGCACAGTATAATAACTGAATAATGACCTTGTTTGAATAATACATTTTTTTTAGTCTAAAGTGTATTGTGAACTTTGTCAAGTACACTTACCAGGTTATTGTAGCGTCATTTATGACCGTATCCCCTGTGTCCAATTTCAGTCTTTTTCAAGTTAAAATCAAGTAGCTGTTTTACTCTTATAAGTAGACATGTACTGTAACAAATAGCTGTTAATTGTGTATTTATCATGTGGTTCAAACGAGAATCACAAATCAAGATTAGAAAATAAATATACCTTCAAATAACATTGTTTAAAGACCATCATCATTTCCAAATGAGGTTTCTTCGTTAAAAATATAGGGTAATATTTTATAAAACGTATTTTCTGTCGTGAGTTGTTTTGTCGTTTTGTTGAAGTATTTTTGTTTGCCTAAGTTATTAAAAATCCTTGTTTTCTTTTTGCACCAATTTCTACCTTCTAGATCGCACGTTTTATCACAGATTTGTCCGTATTATAGATAAGTACAGTCTCATATACATTTAGCCGTTAATCTGTCACATTCATCTGTACATGAAAAACAGTCCATGTTGCAAAGGTTTTTGTAGAATTTAGTATTGAATCTACTCTGAGATATTATTACATATATTATATAAGTAATATATTCACAGTTTACATTGAATCTACTGGACCCGGAGCAGTTAGACTCATAATATGATGAGTCGCATCCTGTTAATTTGAATCAATCTCGACATTTAAGCAATTGAAATTATTTATGTGACTGTTTCATATCTCAATTTATGTATTTATATATGATTGAAACCACTTATCAAAGTAAATTGATAAATCGGCAAAATCATTGTCAGTAATATCCAAGGTGCTAAGTATTGATACAGTAAAAGCGAGACATGAAAATACAGCGCAAATAATTAATTTAAAAATTAAATAAATGTGTAAGTAATTAGTTTAATTGATTACATAATTTTAATGCACACGCTCACGAATACAAGGTGTTTTTAAAAAGCTTAAAAAGGCATAGTCTACTACCGTTATATTTCCTGGTCACTATTTCAATAGTCTCTAATGGTGTATACCATGAGAAGAACAGGTTTATAATTCTGAAGAGACACTGATGACTGTTGTCAAAATCATTAATAAAGAATTAATTTCACGGTAATCGTTGTAAATATTTTTCTCTATTAAAAACACTGGGGTTAAAATTACGACATGTTAACTCGAAATTTCCCGGATCTTAAGCTAAATTCATGATTTCAAAAGCATGTTCTACATCTTTACTCAAGACATTACATGACAACTAATTATATTTGTCATTTTACTATAACCCCCCCCCCCCCCCATCTGTAATACCTTAACTTAAACACAATTATATTAACGGTACGAACACAAAAGTGTATTATTCTAGTATACAGCTAATTTAGAGAAACCGAAAGTAAATTTGTTTCAGTTATGAACACGTTAACAAAATAGTTTTGAATATATTCAAAATTCGCCACTTTATGCATTACTTGAAGGCTGTATGCTAACAAGTGCCAAATAAAGCGACCCGATGAAAGGTTGGTTAAAAAATTCAGAAATTTCTACACTTGTTACTATAGCATGTCAAACGTTGCAATATCCTACTTAAAATTCTAAATTAATTACTTTTAGCGATAAATTAAAATATTTAGATTTTACAAAGCGTAGTTTTTGCAAAGTTAAAAAGTTAATACTTTTAAATTTGCAAGAAAGTTAATTTCAGATACGAGAAAACTGTCATTTTATGGTATTTCCGCACATTGAGCTGTAGTGTCTTTTTAAAGGGTGCAAACATTCCAATTCAATCTCGCAGATCAATAGGGCGCAGTAAACACGTTTAAATTGTGTGAATTTTAAATCCCTTTATTTTTGATAACGAATTCTGTAGCAAAAATAGTTTCATAGTAGTTCTATAAATTCAAACATCGAATAAACATTCCATTATAATTATGGAGACAGCTAACTGCACGTGGCAAACTAATAACGAAACTAATGCTTAATATTCCGAAAGTTTTCAATCATGGGTTTTTCTTACTGCTAACATTGGTTCACTTTAAATAATGTGAAACAACAAGGATCACACCCAAACAATCTATATTAAAATACAAAGAAATAAAGTCAATTAAAGTATTCTCTCTGAAAATGAAAAGTAAGATACATTGTTAGTTAATGATAATATGTCATCAGAGACAAATAAAAATGCATTTGAAATATGACATAACATATATCTATATCGAAAATAAAAATGAATTCTGGAAACAGTTATGAAACAGTTATGAAAGTATGGATATATTTAGGTCTCATCTAACTGAAATACCTTGGATCAATCCCATGAAAGGAAGTATGAGTTCGAAAGTATCATTAGCTTTAAATATAATTGACATACTAAAACTTATCTAGTTTCGTATGAAAATCTCTATATATTCTCGTGTAAGATTTCCGTCGATCATTCGGCTGGGTACTTTGTTTTTGACAGAACACACAGAAAATAATAAAATAGCGGCTACTATCGGACTATACATAATAAATCGGTATGATATGGAAGCTCTACAGTCAGACTTGAGGACCGTGTTGGGGAAAGGTCTGACAGAAGAGAGTGTGCAGTCGGTGAAGGATCTGTTGACTCGTTATAAAAGTGACCCCAGAGACTGGAAGGACAAAGAGAAATGGAGCGATGTCAAGTAAGTAATTTACTTATACAAAGACGATCGTATTGATGTATAAATATATTAGGAAACTGGTGATGTGCAATGCAGATAAATATGTGTTGCTTTTTGTTATTCATTATCATATTTTTATAGTACATGTAAAAGTAGTTTTTTTTAAATAACATGTTTGCCATATACGTTTATAAACAATTGCTTATTAAAAAAAATACATACATTTTTTCCCTGTATGTAAATTGAGCTCGAGAAATAATACAATCCATGTTTTTGTTTTGTTTTTTGTTGTTTTTTTTTTAACTTCCTGTTAAATGTATTGACATGACATGATTAAATACAATCATATGTTTAATTTATTTCTACCAAACATTTTGGTAATTATTGGGAAAAAATAAACCTTTGGTGCTGAGTAGTATATTTCTGTTAAAAAACCCAGTGACATTTTGTCTGTATATAAATTTAATGTGCTGATATATTTAATGATCTGCTTTTTTATTCCAATGTCGTATGAAGTTAAGTTTAATTGAATCCGAATTTGGTTTGATTGTTTACTCGCGTATTTTTCCTTCAGGTACACACGGACTTTGCTGGACAAAGGTAACGGCCATTATAACTTGATGATTCTGTGCTGGAACGTTGGACAAGAGAGCCCCATACACAACCACCCGGATTCACACTGCTTTATGAAAACACTTGAGGGCGTGGTCCACGAAGAGCTCTACGAGAAGCCGGATGTGACATCATGTCAGCATTCATGCGGATGCAAAATGAAAAAAATTGGAGATAGGGATTATGCAGTAAATGACGTGGCCTTAATAACTGGTAATATTTTCGTATTTCATGAAATTGTCAATATGAACTACTGTTTCATTTATTTGTTGGTTATTAATTAAGAGAGTTAAATTCGAACTTGAATTGTTTTGTGTATTTAAATATCTTCTACAGACAAAGATGGCGTGCACAGAGTTGGAAACAAGAGTCACGTAAACAAGGCCGTGACGCTGCATCTCTACTCGCCGCCATTTACCACGTGTCACAAGTATGACGACGACACAAGCACGGAGACGAAGGTCCCCATGGGATTCGATCAAGACTTCAGTGGCCGGTGTTGTAGCACCTCATGCTGTAGTTGAACTCTTTTTTTCAAGACCGATCTATAAAAAACAATATTTTTTGACTACACTTAGAATTTTAGTGTTTCATTTAAGTGTACCGTATCAATGTTTATTAAAGTATTGGAAATTCACGCGTGGTGAAAATATTAGTACATTAAGTATTTCTTAGGTTATTTTTTTCTGTCGGTATTGATTTCACTACATGCTATTAATCTTTAAAATAAGGCAGAATTGCTATAAATCTTTAAAATAAGGCAGAATTGCTAAATTGAATTTCTGTCATATATACCTATTTAGACTATGTCTGTATTGTTGTTTTGTAGATGATAAAACATCAATCCACATACTATTGCAACACAAATGTTATCTGACTCTTAGCGTATTTTAAGACACACGCACCTTAAAAATAGTTATGGTATTGACACTAGTCTAGTAAGAAACAGTTTGCTACTTTGCCCCCTACCTCATCTATAATTTACTCCGCTTTGTCAAAATATGTTGTTTTTTTCTAATTTTGCAAAGACGATCTAAGACTCAAATATATATCTTTAATGCTATCAGAAAATCTCTAGACCATTGCCCGTATGGTGTTAAAAACTGGTTTTGAAATTTGATACCCCTCTTTTTACCATGTGTACATGTATAATGGCGTTTTGTATTAATATAGGTGTTTAACCTCTTCTGATAATTATTAATGTTTTATTTTATTAGTACTATTATGTTCATTTCAAAATGAAATTATCATGTGAGTTTCGATTTTTCCTAGCCATTTTGTGTTTTGTATAACATGATCATAATTTTTTAATTCAAACATGTATGTATTAGTCACAGACAAATTAAGCGGGTGGATAATTTAACTTTTATCTTTTTTCTGACAATCATTAAAAGGTAGTTATAATCCGAATTGAGTACGTTTGAATATTAACTGAAGCAAAAGGTTATTTACGTTCTAATAAAATGAAGAGAAAACATACATGAGTTATGTACTAATTGTATTGTTTTAAAGGCTTTAAACATTGTCTTTATTTGTTAAGATAAAACTAACATGTTCCGTATAAGATTTGCGTACGGTGAGGGTTAAATTCTTTTGGAATAAAACTGTTTTGAGCAAAGAAATACGTGGAAAGAACAGTCATGTCTTATGAAACTGTTGTATAATCGATGTTTGTATCACTCACCTCATTATTGAAAGCTGCCGTTGAAGTATTATGCAATACAATAAATTAAATAGTACTTGAGTTAGGATGTTCCAATTAAACAATATATTATGTTATAAAATTGACGACCCCTCCTTATTTCAAACGTTATCAGAGGTTTATGTATTGATTTTTACAACAATTCAAAGGTAATCTAATCTGCATAAGTTAATCCAGCGAAAGAAGAATAAAAAAGAAAATCCCATGCTTTTACTTAAACACAAAACATTCAACTCTGGAAATGAGTATTATGCATTATATAGAATGCATTATTCTATATAAAGCTATTGTTAAACTGGAAATCACTTTACGTGCACCGAGCGTGTTTTGCATGGAAACATAGTTATGGGGGTATTTAAAACACCCTACTTGTTAAAAGGGTTTATCCTCACAGTCGTGGACACAATGCATTATATGACTGTGTGGGGTACTTTATCAATAAAACGATAAAAAGAGAGAGATATTGAATGTTTTTTTATCAAAGTAAGACAAAGCGTTCTTTGGAGTTCTCTGCGGTTGATTTCATACCGCTTTTCTTAACTGTGATAGACGTAAATATATTTAGATTATTGTAAATAGTGTTGTAAACAGAGTAAATTGCGTAAACTGTTGATCAATATATATTTTCCACCAAAAATATTTTGAAATCTAATTAGATTCTAAGCATACGAAAGAAAGCATATTTCATGCAATTTTCAATATCAACTACTGCTGCATTTATTTTATTGTTTTTTAAGAGAGTTAAATTCGAATTAGATTTTTTTGGTTTATTTAAATATCTTCTACAGACGAAGATAGCGTGCACAGAGTTGGAAACAAAAGTCACGTGGACAAAGCCGTGACGCTGCATCTCTACTCGCCGCCATTTTCCATGTGTCACAAGTATTACGACGACACAAGCAGTGTGACGGAGGTCCCCATAGGATTCGATCAAGTGCTAGTGCTAGGTGTTGTAGCACCCCATGATTTGTGTTGTAGCACCTCATGATGTAGTTTAACTTTTTTATCTATGTACGATGTATAGAAAGAACGAGTGCACTTACGCAGCACAGTTAAGGCTGAAATTTGGAGGCGGAGATTATTTTGATAAACTTTGAACTCATAAATATTCATTAGATATCTTATTTAACCTAAATAACATATATTAATGAAAATTGATTACTTTTCTGGATTTGATTTCTTGTTAAAGAGTCAAATATCAAATCCCCCACTATGTGTTAATGATCATTAACTAGTTATTTTCAATGAAAACATTGAATGTCGTTTGATTTTGATCCGCTCCCTTTCGACGCTTGTATCGATCCGTGACGAGTCGACTATTTTTAGCTGCTATCAGATGTAAACAGGTGCCCTGAAATGTTTTGGAGTGATACGACGCGTGTGGATGTCGAAGTATGCAGGATATATTGTAAGTATTGGACACATCATTTCATAAACTAACGCAAACAATATTATAAGGAATGTAAACGCAGAAATGTGTGATGTAATCACAAAGTGATATACGGATCGAGACGACCAACTTGTAAATAATTATGAAATGTTATCTACTTATCCAACGTACTAACATATCATTTTGTAACACAAAAGATAATATATCAATACTTTATTTGCATATATTATATTATTTTAAAGAATATTTCAAGAGCATTTAAATCCAAATTGGACCCAAAAAATGGCGATGGCGATTTATCAGCTTTTCCCCATCAGACATTAAATTTTACATGAATACACAACCTTCCACGTTGATTATTTAAACAGCAACACCATGCATATATCAATGAATGTAGCTGATAAGTAGTACAACTGTGCAAGACTGTGTTGGTATATACACATATTATATATGTAAACAATTCATGGCATCAATATTTTGTTTTTTGCACGTTGTACCCAATAATTACAAGAAATAATTTTTACTATGACAAAATGCCCCAAAGTATCACTTCTGATTGCTGATTCATGTGCTGATCCATGTGGCTACAAATGAAAATGTCACTGCTCAGGTTGTTTACATTAAAATTAAGCAACCTTAATATTAATTTAAAATTAAATTAATT
This sequence comes from Magallana ariakensis, assembly GCA_020458035.1. Classification (NCBI taxonomy): domain Eukaryota; kingdom Metazoa; phylum Mollusca; class Bivalvia; order Ostreida; family Ostreidae; genus Magallana; species Magallana ariakensis. Next base: position 72,385,049 of record CM035811.1, read on the forward strand.
TCAATATACATGTAACAGTGTGTCATAATTAGTTTTATTATACTTTCATGTTAAATACTGAAATCTGATTGGTTAAGACGCAGTTGACAATCCGTTCCCATACCCTTAGCGTTAGCAACACACTTGGCAACGGGCCGATAGAACGAATTGTTACATGCGCGTAAATTATGCGCGTACGGTTCGCCGTAGAACTCACGTTTTTTCAATATAAAAGCAGTAAAATTTGCTATAAAATTAAGACATTCAGTATAATAAAATAAATAGTGCCTGTTCGAGAGGGTACGGTACCAGTTGAAATTGACACCCCTCGAAAACCATTGTCAACCTCCGCTTCGCGTCGGTTGACAATGGTTTTCTCGGGGTGTCAATTTCAACTGGAACCCTCCCAAGCACGCACTATTTATATAATATTACCGGTAAATATAAAATTATGGTTTAGAATAAAAAAGATAATACAATACGTATAGGTTGCTGTGAGAATTAAAATATCTAATTTTGTATTGTTTCGCTGACCTGTGTTTACTATCAACATGATCAGGTTTTATTTTCAACATGTTTAATTTATCAAAACAATTTCTAAATGAAATTGTTTGTCAGGCACGGTGACTGTCCTTGCATATAATTAAAACATTTCTCAAAGCAATACAAATATCCTTGTTAGGTAGCATTACATTGTTGATACATGTAGCTACAACTAGATTGTCATCACCTTAAGCTTCATTCAACTCGCATCGTGCAAGTACACCTTGCTGTCAATGACAAGGGCCAGTCAAAACATTTCGTAAATTTATCTTGAGTTAACGCGGCTATGCCGATTCAAAGCTTCTATGTAGTGAACTGTGAAATTTAGACTTTATTTCAATCGGAATACATAACATAGATATAAAAAGAGTGACAGTTTTGAGATTTCAAAATATATGGTGCTATTTTTGTCTCTGTCACACCTTTATGAACTGATGGCCACCCTCAAAGACTGCATCTTGATCAACTATTACTTGTGTCGCTGCATAAAATTTGAGTTCAAGTCTAAATAACAGTAAACTGGTAATTACAATGACTCATTACAATCAACTGCTTCAGCACATTAATTGAATTTCTCCAAATGACAAATACATGTAGGGTAGTTACTCTGTGTTTTTAAATCTTACCAAAACCATGTTTAACGCATTTGGATAAATTTAACTTAGGTCACTGGTGCATACATCACATGGAACCAAACGCCATGACACGGGTAGACCGCCCCTTTCACCTCTTCTACACAACACAAGTAGTATAAGAGTCTACAAATGAAGTACACGTAAATGAAATCATCAAATTACAAGTTTACTTAGTTACGTCATGTAAGTTGATTATCTTTGAGTATTAAGTTGACTCTTAATTTATTTAGGTATATTGGGAACATTTGTTAATTGTCATTTGTTAATAACTATAGAAATTGGTTAAAATTACATGCGTTATGTAGATAGCGTATGTTTATTTATGGTCATGGAGAAATGTGTTATTAAGTCCAGTATAAGCCTGTCGACGCCGGGTCAGAAATATAAATAAAATGCTACCACTGACCGCGGTGCGTCAGATCATTAGTATGCACTTGATCGCATTTACTTATTAGGAGGAGAATATTGTAGGGGAGTGTCCGTGCGTATAAAATGTGGGTGCGGGAAACACAGCTCTCAAGTAGTCATCTGGAAGCTGTCTTTTTGCCTCAATTTATACAGACTGAGACATAGGCTACTCCCCAGGTTGAGAAAGAGACATTTCAGAGTAACACCTTGGCTAGGGCACCCGCCAGGTGTGGGCATGTTGGAGAGATCATAACACTCCATATAACCCCCTAGTGGATTTTTATAAAATAGAACTGGAGGCGTTATGATAAAGTAGTAGAGAATCCAGGATCGAGCGTTATGATAATAATATATAAAGAAATCAAAATTTAGGACGACAAATCACATAATACATGTACATGTAAAAGACCAAGTTGCATTTCAAAAAACTCTACTATGTATTTGTAAGTGGCCTTTCCAACCATTCTTCTATGTAATTGTAAGTGGTATTTCCAACCATTCTTTAATGTAAATGTAGGTCCAACTTGACATCTTTTGTATTCAGTATTGACTATTGTTTACAACACTTTAAACAAATATCAGAGGCTAATACTTTGCGCATAGGGTTGTCTTTAAAAAAAAAAAGATTCCCCTGGGTGAAAATTCATTTTTCGTCATTTGACATTTTCTAGTTTATACTGTTGTAAGTGCAAATGTTAAAATGTATGATGAGTGTGCTTGAAGGTATGTCAAACTTTGTAGGCTTATGCGTGAGACCATCTGCATCGGTGAATTGGCTGGTACAACCTCCTTCTGTTCCTCGTCTGCTTTTTACCAGCTTTTTTCTATCTGGAGACCATCGGTATGATTTTGGACGAGAAAAGTAATGATGTGCATTTATCGCATCAAAACAGAAATATAAACATGCTTATGTGTATATATCATAAACGAGAAATCTTAATATTTATACGTTGAATCTGAGCTAGATATTTTGCAACTTTTGGTTTTTTTTTTTATTATTATCAATGATATTTAAAACTTAGACAGTCAAAATATATCCAAATATGCATATATTATTAATTTAAACCATGATTTATATGTTCAATCATTTTCTTAACTATGAGTTATTTCTTTAATATTTCCTTTGAAAAATGAATAATAAATGTTTGAAAATCTATATATGTGTTGTTGTGATCAACTTTCTGTAATATCCGGAAATGTATTGTCCATTTTGTAATGGTTTCATGATTAGTGTGTTGTCTTGTTTGTGACGTCAGTTCCGTAATAAATGTTTACGGGCACATGGTGTTATTCTTTCCGAGCAGCGATTCCTCGCTGCATGCAGAGGGAAGTACTGCAACAAGATGGAAGAAATAGAAGGATCGACTCGAGAATCTGTTGGTTGCATTGAATATTAGCGACAAAAAGCGCAGAAAGGCAATTATTCTACACTACGCAGGTGAGGAAGTACACGACATATTTACCACGTTAACTCTAGCACAAGATGAAGAGGACCCTTACAAACAAGCGTTAGATGCTCTCGATGCTTACTTTGTCCCCAAGCGGAATAAGGAATATGATATTTACAAATTCAGGCAGTCCAAAAAGGATACAGGAGAAACTATAGACACTTTCCACACACGTTAAAGGAAGCTTGCTGACACATGTGAGTTTGAGAACATAGACAATGAATAAAGTCACAAATTATTCAGTCGTGCAGCTCTACAAGATTGCGGAGAAGAGCTCTTCGTGAAAGTGAAATTGACTTGAAACAACTACTTCTATTGGCGCGTTCATTTCAAATTAGTGATGAACAGGCCACTGGTATTAAAAACGACGCTGCGCACGTCACGCCATGAGAAAAACTACTGCACGAAAACATAACCACAAACCAAATCAACCTAACAGAGGAAGAGGCAATTATCACAGAGGAAGATACAGAGGCAACTATCACAGAGGGGGACACAGAGCAAACTCGGGAAGAGATAAAGAAGAAGAGTGTCGTAATTGTGGAGGTCATACCCTCATCAAGGAAAGTGTCCAGCGAAAGGAAAGCGATGCAATTCCTGTGGAAAGGACGATCATTTTAGTCGCGTGTGTAGATCAAAATCAGTGAAACAAATTCAGATGCAGGAGCCTGCTAACATTGACACTTCAAGTTCAGAAGACGAATACACCTTTCATATCAACAGATGCAAAGTTAGCAATATTAGGCAACCGAAAACAAAGGTCAAAATATGTGACACAGAAATCGAAATGCTGGTAGACACAAGTACAACCATAAACATTCTTGATGAATCAAGCTACAGTAAATTAAGAAATTGCCCAGCCGTTAACCCTACTATTACAAAGGTCTTTGCATATGGAGCAGAAAAACCAGTTAACTTAGTCGGCAGTATTTATACAAACATTTCATCACTCAGTAGACATACGTCTGTGATGACAGAAGTTTACATCGTGAGGGGCAATTATGGATCCTTGCTCAGTTACCAAACAGCTGTGGACCTAGATATCATTCCAGTCATCAAGTCGGTTACATCAGACAAGATTCTTGATGAATACTCAGACCGATTTGAAGGTATCGGGAAGATAAAAGACCTCCAGCTACATATTCATGCAGATGAAAGCAAAGCACCTGTTGCAAAGCCACAGCGGCGCATACCGTTTCATATGAGGAAAAAAGTCTAGGCTGAATTGGAAAGACTAGAACAACTTGATATCATAGAGAAAATTGATGGGCCCACACCCTGGGTATCTCCCATAGTAGTCGCCCCTAAACCAAAGAAGCCAGAAGAGATAAGGATCTGCGTAGATATGAGACAAGTAAATACAGCTATCAAGAGAGAACGACACATCACCCCCACCATAGACGATGTAATACTGGACCTAAACGGTTCACGTGTCTTCTCGAAATTGGACCTCAACTCTCGATATCACCAAGTTGAACTTGCACCCGAATCACGAAACCTTACAACATTTAGTACACATGTGGGACTCAGGAGGTACAAGCGATTGATATTTGGGATCAGTTGTGCAGCAGAAAAATTTCAGGCCGTCATCAGAGACTGTCTAGAAGGCCTAGAAGGTGCAAGAAATATTAGCGATGATATCATTGTATTTGCTAAGACCCAAGAAGAACATGACCGCAGACTCAAGCATGTGCTTCAAAGATTGCGTGAGAAAAACATAACTTTGAACAAGTCAAAATGTGAATTTAACAAAAACTCTGTTGAGTTCTTTGGATACCACTTCAGTGCAGAAGGTGTGTCAGCTGACCCAAAAAAGATTGATGCCATAAAATCAGCCACAGCTCCACAGAACGCTGGCGAACTCCGTCGTCTTCTCGGATTGGCCAATTACGTATCTCGTTTCATACCGGACTTCGCAACCATTGTGGCTCCATTACGCACTCTTACCCACCAAAACACAACATGGCAGTGGGGCAAGAAGGAACAATCTGCATTTAAAGAACTCAAGGAGAAACCCAGCAGTGAAGTAATGGCATACTTCAACCCAGCAAAGAGTAACAAGCTACTCGTTGATGCAAGCCCAGTGGGACTAGGTGCCGTTCTGACCCAGGAAGGGAAAATCATATCATACGCAAGCAAGGGGCTATCAGATGTGGAAATAGGTATTCACAGACAAAAAAGGAAGCGTTGGCCATAATATGGGGAATTGAACACTTTCATCTATACTTATTTGGGTCAGAGTTCATACTGACCACTGACATCAAACCATTAAAGATAATATTCAACAACCCTCGTAGCAAGCCTCCGCCGAGGATTGAGAGGTGGTGTTTACGGCTACAACCCTATGATTTTAAAGTGGAGTATCGACCGGGTAAAGGAAATCCGGCGGACTATCTCTCAAGACACCCTCGACAGGAGGTGAACACTCAAAGATTGCATAAGAGTACTTGAACTTTATTGTTTCTTCATCCAAGCCAAAAGCGCTTACTATCAAACAGATAACAGACACATCAAACAAGAACCCCGTCATTCAAGAAATCATTACAAGAATGCTCAAAGCAGAGTGGGAAACATCTCCAAATGATCCCTGCATTCGATCATACTTCGTCAACCGTGACAAACTTACCATCGCTCCAACTGAAAATGGAAGCATTCTACTCTTTGAAAATCGTCTCGTCATACCAGAACACCTACAGAAGACAGTTGTAGAACTTGCGCACGAGGGTCACCAAGGAATAGTGAAGACAAAGCAACTATTGCGAGACAAAGTATGGTTTCCTGGAATCAACCAGCTAGTCGAAGAGATCTGCAAGAAATGCATACCCTGTGCTGCTAGTACTCCAACAAAACAGCACGAACCACTACAGATGACAGAAATACCTGATTAACCCTGGTCTCGTGTTTCCGCTGATTTTTGTGGTCCATTTCCAACAGGAGAGTACCTATTGGTTATGATAGATGACCATTCAAGATACCCTGTGGTAGAAATACTGCGATATACATCTGCCAGATCTGTAATTCCTCTATTTGACAAAATTTTCCCATTGTTCGGAATACCAGAAGAACTGAAAACGGATAATGGCCCACCATTCCAAAGTTTTGAATTCAGACAGTTTGCAGAACAATTAGGATTCAAACACCATAGGATCACACCATTATGGCCGAAGGCCAATGGAGAGGCTGAGAGATTTATGAGAACCCTAGGCAAAGCCATCAGAACAGCCCACATAGAATCCAAGAATTGGAAACAGGAAATGTTTACATTTCTGAGAAACTACAGGGCAACACCCCATAGTACCACCAACCTATCTCCGGCAGAAAGTCTCCTAAACAGAAAAATGAGGACCAAACTACTACAGATGAAGGAAAAAAAGAAGAAACTGATTGATATCTTCAGCAAGGACAAACAGGCAAAAGAAAAAATGAAAGTGTATGCGGACACGAGAAACAATGCGAAGGAATCGTACATCAAAGAAGGCGATACAGTGCTTGTTAAGACTCCAAAAGAAAACAAGCTATCAACACCGATTCAAACCGTACATAGTGAAGGAAAGAAACGGATGTCAGATAACCGCAGAACGGGGAGGGCAAACCATAGTTCGAAATTCATCGCATTATAAGAAAATCAAAGTTGATTCTGACACACTGAAGGACCAAGAAGAAGGCAAAGATGAGCTGGAAGAAATCCAAATACCGAATACTCCGACTATCATTGAGTCCGACAAAGATCCTCTCCCTTATGTTCGCAACAGACAAATACGCGCAGCTAAACCACCAGAGTATCTGAATGACTACGTTCTCACTTGAGTGTTCTTAAAACTGTTCGTGTGACTTGTAATTGTGTTTATTTGTTGCAATTAGACTCAAGATTCTAGTCATGCAAAGGTGTGTTATCTAGTCATGTTTTTGTGTAGCAGATAATTTCTTTTGGACTTTTATCGAACATTAAATTAATGTGATTGTCATTTAGTTTCAAAAAAAAAGAAAAGGAAAGAGATGTAATATCCGGAAATTTATTGTCCATTTTGTAATGGTTTCATGATTAGTGTGTTGTCTTGTTTGTGACGTCAGTTCCGTAATAAATGTGTACGGGCACATGGTGTTATTCTTTCTGAGCAGCAATTCCTCGATATTACACTTTCAAAATCTAAGAATTACATTGTAATTTGATTATTTGTTCTTTAGAGGGTTGGTTGGGGGGGGGGGGGGAGGGGTGGTCTCAGGGTTTTGTGCTTGTTGTTTCTTAAAAATAAACAGCAATGTTTAGGAAGAATGCGTTTAAAATATATTTCATTCATCATTTATTGACTTAATTTGCAAAGCAGATAAAAAAAATAATCAAATGAAAAGATGCATGGCTTGTTGGTTGTCTCTGAATATAAAGAGGTAAAGTATGTCGTATTTATATCTCATGTTTTCACTTTTGATGAATTACTGATCCTGTCAATGTATTGAATTTATTTATACATAAGTTAAAATTTTGCTTTAAGCAATACAACCAAGGGAAAAAATCGCAAACCACTTGTAATGAAATTAAAATTTCCCGCATCAATATGTCTACAGAGTTATATCCCTTAGCCGAAATCTAGATCGGCATTGCGTTTGAAAAGGGGATTGAGTTAAGAAAAATACATATATATATCATCTTCAACTCACTTTTGCAAGGACATAAACTGCATAGCTACTTTTGATATTTTGCAGTGATCAAGAAGGTTTTTAGGAAACTGTAAAATGCTACTGCTTTGTTTTATTCTCCAGATTTACCTTATTTGTTGATGAAAAATGACGTGATACCCCAATAAATGATGGATTTTCGGGTGTATTTTTGAATATGGAGTTGTAGTTAACTCGATTCCAATAAATCAGCAGTGATTTTTGGTAGGAGGAGATCACATTTAAATTACACAGTCAAAATTAATAAATGTGAAAAGGGGATATGTCCTTGCGATATTGATAAATATGTGTGACCATGTAAATTTTTTATAAATATCGATTTTCCGTGATAGACGCGTAATGACCATAAATGCACATGTGTGTCGTAACTTATGGGTCTCTAGAGTTTTAATAATAGTATATTGGAAAAAGTTTTTCGAGAGTTTTGATTTATACGACAATCACATTTGTAGTTCGTTTAATGACATATTTCTCAGTAATCTAAGTAAATGCATCCTTAACAGTGCTGCGTATGGGCCCCGGAAAAAAGCTAAAAAAATGAATAGTCAAATTAAGCATAATATTTTATCTCATATCATCTATTGATATTTAAACCTTAAGATTCAAAAAGTTTTAGCACTGAATCTATTGTATGTAAAAAGCACGAAGCTTTATAACATAATAGGGGTCAGCCGATATTCGTGATTGTGTACAGTAAATCGAGGACGGCCATTCATTTCAAACCCTTTGTTTACTTTCAGCATATCCGTTTACAGAACTGTGGAAAAGATAAAAGACGCATTGCACATGTACATTTACACAACTCCCGTGAAAATAAGACGTTTGTACATTAGGCTGGTACTTTAGACATGAAAAAGGTATGAAAAGGACTATATTTGGTATGGTCAAATATTAGCTGCAATAATGTAGCCCTCTCCGATATTTTATCTGATGTTTACTAGAGAGGGCTACAATTCCATAGGATCTCCGTAATGGTGAAAAATTATTTTTTTAATGCGTCTGACTTCGGTCTTAAAAGATCGTTTTTATAATTGACTTCCTTTAGATAAAATGATTTTTTAATTCAGGTTGAACAAACTAACCGTATATAAATCAAAACTAGATAAAACACATCAGCATGTTTACCAGTCTTCCTTTTCAGCAGTCATGACAGATCTCGCGTGATTTTGTGGGATTTACGCTTGGAGTTTTGATGGGCTTGATAAAGTGAAATTCAGTGTAAATAAGCGATCTTACCTCGTTCTATCACTTAAACATCATTTAAGGAAATGAAATATAATGAGAAATTCATATTTACCGCGTTAATTATGTTTAAAATAGGGGAATTCCTATATTCAGTTCAAGATCCGCTCCTGAATTCTCATTAGCTGTCCCAAAATAAAACCGGTCAAGGTCAGTAAACATGGCGGTCAAATTCAACTTGCGCTGTTGACATACACGAAAAATAGCCGATATATGAACTATATTTGATATTTTTGGATTAATTTATGCCATACACATCTACACATCTACATTTGATTTCAGGAAAGAAATGCAAATGTTATTGTCATTTATATACGATTTGAGACGAAATCGTTGCGGGAGTAAATCACTCCCGCACTTGCACCATTACGGAGATCCTATGGAGTTGTAGCCCCCCCCCCCCCCCCGCACCGCACATAGTCCATTTAAGGGTTTTTCTATAGCAAGCGATATATATTACCTGCGTGCGCTATGTTGAACCATCAGGTATGGAATAAATTATTTCAAAAAATCACGTGGGTTCTATACATGTATTTACGTTTGTCAAATGTGCTCACTGTAAAACACTGACACTTTTAAACCGTTTTCCATTTGTATGGTCAGAAATGTTTGTCTGATAACTATGGCAATATGGAACTTCAAGCTTTTTTTCCACTTTTTTCCAGAAATAAAATAACGCATAAAATATAATTCAGCATACGCCCCAATCGATCCATCAACAGAATAATATGGATTTTAATGTCTTCTCCCTCTGATTGAAATAGACACAATTCAAATAGGTTCGGTACGATTTTTACGGATTTAGATTATTTATAGGGAGTTACGGATTTAGATTGTTTATAGGGAGTTAAAAATCCTCAATTGCTTAAAATGTTTGCTTATTTTGGTGAAGTTAAGAATGCATTTAAATCAGAATTATCCATCAGTGCTTAAACATTACGAAAAAAGCAAATAATTCGTAGTATTTTAAAATGGAAACCAAAAATAAACAAACTATCTAGACCTAGCCCAAAAGTACTTAATCATAACTTATTTTCATAGAATACTTAATATTGTATAAAAGGAATTAGCCAACTCACTGGTCATTATTGGGAACATTAATTACATAATCAAAAGTCAATAAATCATAGGGCAATATCACTAACTTAAAATACAGTAATCTCAATGTTTTATTTGAGTGCGCCATGTTCATGTTTCTCTATGTATACCAAAATTCAGGCGTGGTGATTGCATTAGGAACATTTTCTTTTTACTTGAAAAAATGACAATAACAAACCGTCAACCATCTCAAGAATACATACAACGAATTACAAATTAAAAGCAGAGCAACACGGACCTCCAAAAAGATAGAGGTAGGATCAGGTGTCTAGGAGGAGTAAGCATCCTCTGCTGACCGGTTACACCCGCCGTGTGCTTATTGTTTGTACTTAAATCACGTAGAGATTACTGACTCGTAAGTGGAAGGAGAAGAGAACAGTTTGTATAAAACTAAATAAAACGATTATATACATGTATACTTCTTAATATATGCTTGAAAAAATAATGGATGAATCTCTGCCATCCAGTAACTGAAATGTGACTGAGTGGTAACTCAAAAGTGACTGAACCGCATACATGTTACTCCTTTGTTCAATCACCTTTTCCAACTCTACAGTTAACTCCCATGTTTTTTTTTTTTTTCATTTTTAAATACAAATTCAGCGGATGGATACTTTTACTATCTTTAATATAAAATATGTATCAATTTGTATTTACTTTAAATTTTGTAAAGACTTAGAATTGCGTCTTCAGTAGAACAGGTTCGATTTGAAACGTGCCTAACAATGAGGAATGAATTGCAATGAAGCTGTCTATAGCAAAGTAATACATTAAAAGTACAGATATGTCTGAAACGGTCATACCATTGGTGTTTGCGTCAACTTGTTATTGCCGTCGTGTGAGTTTCATGACACGATGTAAATTTATTAGCACTGGCCATTATAGATTTGGAATTTCTAATTAAACTTCATCGCCTGATATTGATCTAAACACGATTTAAGCTTAAAACATTCAAATTCAACTTTTTCATTTTCAAATTCTAGAATATTCTTTAGGAATTAATGGTATTTTATTGCTACATATGGAGGTCAAATTTTGAAAGTCAAATATTAAGTTACGATCAAAAATACAAGGTTTCAAATTCCTTGTTTTGTAAACATAACTCAAGTGTTTTATTATTTAGATATTTGCAGTATTGGTGTGCGTTTCAATCAAATGTTGCTTTCTTTGTTGAAAATATTTTTTTATGAAGACATTGAATCAGTTTTATTCTGTTTGCCACGAGTCATTTTGTCAATAAAAAAATGGCTATTTCTTTCCTTAACATTGAATTGTACAAAATTATAAGACTCGATCTTCGTTTACTTAACAATGAAAGCTTACCTCTACAGAAAAACTCGTTTAGTACAAAAGATGAAAAAGCGAAATCTTTTGAGTCCCCGGTAAAATTCTTATCAAATCTTTGCAAAGTTTTATGGTGATAACGAATTCGGATATAACGAATTTACGGATATACCGAACTGATTTGAAGTCCCTCAGAGGTGAATAATGACGAAATTAAACACTTTTACAACGAATTTCTTTTACAGTTTAAAACGTTTGCACTAACATTTACATGTAACATTATAATTTGAATGATTTTATTTTCACATAAACTGTTCAATTTATATTCCATTTATCAAAGGTTTCAAAGAATGTATTTTCAATATAAGTCTCAATTAGCAAAGTGTGTAGTCTAGTGAAAGAAAACATGTATTTAGTGAATTCACTATAGTTATTATTACGAATTCGTTATAGGGATAAAACGAATTACGGATATAACGAAGTAAATCCATAAGTCCCTAGAACTTCGTTATAACCGAGTTTTCCTGTATATTTCGCTTGTAACTTGACTTCTAACATTCAATTTTTGGTCAATCATTAAAAATGCACAAGTAAACCATTTTGTTTATAAAAATAAAGTATTGATTTCAAATCATGTCAATGTCCCTTTAGCAATATGAAAATTAAAGGATCGACAACTCCTGTTTCAAGAGCAATCAGAGGCCGATGTATTTATTGAAATTCATAACAATAACAAAAAATGATGTGTTTTATCAAATTATTATTTTGACACAGAGTAAATGTTATCGTGCAAATGATTATGAATGGTGGATTATTTTTCCTCCTGTATGCACTTGAAAATCACCAACGGGGTATTTTATTTGCATTGAAACAGGATATAATAACATATTAGCTTGGAGGTATTTAAACTTATTCTTCTTGTTAAACAGTATGGAATTGCTAGACATGCCCACAATGTATTCTATTCAATGAACGCATGAGATATTCAAAAAGACAACAAACAAAGGTATATTGAACGTGTTTCTTTACCGACGTACATTGATAGTGTTTGACGTAAATCTATTCAGATTATTTAAGATATTATCTGTAACATAGTTAATTGGGCAAACCGTTATTGATTATATTTTTTTAAAAGAGAAAGCGTTTGAAATTTGATGGGATATTAAGGCAAACGGAATTTAGACGAGCAACGATTAATATTAATAATTATATTGAACAGTCACGACATTTTGAGAATGTTCACCGATTTCTGCGTGGAGTATTCAACCAAGAGTGTCATAACCAAAGGGTGGCATGACTAAAATAATTCGAGACTTAGTGTATTTGAACTTCAGTTCGATCTGTTTCATTGTGATGTGATTTAACTGAATGATTTAATAATTTATATATCTGCAAAGTTGGAGAATATTTTACTGATTGTAGCTGCCTTTTGTGAAAACGAATAGACAAAGGATTTAACCTTAGTGACGTACGGTTTATATTTATCTGGTGCATACTTGTGTGTTATTAGATAGTGTACTCATGAAGAAACTGTAAATCTGGGTACGATAAATGATATCCGATGTTAGGATTGAGCTTGATGCCACGGAAAACTAAGAGAGATGTGTCCCGAATATCAGATGCATGTTCCTGTTTACCTAGGATTATTTCTATTTTCACAAGGTAATGGTTTTATTAACATATGTTGTCAATGTTTAAAGTAGTCCGAGTATCGCACTACGCCATAATACAGATTTTACAATATTGGTTCGACTTTCACAGAGCGTTTAGGATATACGGTATTGATTTTGCTCTACATCACTGCTGTAAACAATGGCGATGATTAGCAATTAGAACGGAAATCTATGTATTGCATGAGATATAGAAATAATGAATGTTGAGAAACTCGATTTTGTTAAGGAAAATGAAATTTCTAATAAAACTGCAGTATGCCAACAAGGGAATCGATGCCGTTATTATAAGCAATATCCTTAATCACAAAAAAGTTCAGTACTGCATTCTGCCATATTTCAAGATAAAGTAAACCCCTAGTATTTCTACAACTGTACTTCAACCATTGCTTCCAAACTATTCAATTACAAACAAACTCTGCAAAACCTTAATATCGAACATCTGAAAGATAATCCTCCAACGTGTTCATGTTCTTCTTCACCCTATAACTATAGTCCTGCCGGACACGTCATTACTGGTGATGTTAATTTAGTTAACAACGAAGACCTAAAACAACTTATTATGAAAGCACCAAAATTTTGGCAGCCTAGATCATTCACATAGCGTCGTAATTTTATACATATCATTAATTCTGTTGAAGATTACGCTAAGCGATGGGCAAAATCTAAAAAAGAAGACCTTGATACCTTGTCAGAGTGGGTTAAAAGCATCATATGTATATTGAAATATCGTATTAAACGACTGAGAGGTCAAATGAAACCCATCCATCCTTTCGTTTTCAATAAAGAAAATGTGAGAAAAGAACTAGATAGATTGCATGATCAGTATGTACTGGTCCCTGCTGACAAAGACAAGTAACAACATTGTCTTTGTTTTGCAAGGCACATTATATTAATTGCATTTTCAAAGAACTAGGTTTCGATTCTACACATGGTAATCCTACATACACCCATAGCAGCCTTTCCAAGAAGGAAGTACTTCAAAATCCTAAATCGGTTATGGATATCTTTAATCTTCCCAATAAACACAATAAAATTGATTTACCCTATTTGTATTGGATTCCAAAGCTTCACAAAAGCCCTTACACAGAGAGAGCAGGTTCCAGTAAATGTTCTACCAAACCTCTCTCTTTACTCCTTACTAAAATTCTTACAGTATAGTGAAGGAGAAACTTCAAGAGTACTATATACAACAATAAACTTCAGAAGTGGTGGTGTGAATCAGATGTGGATACTAAAAAACTCTAAAGAATTATTAGAAACTTTGAGGTCACAAAACCTTACCAAAATCAATAGCATCAAAACGTACGATTTTTCAACGCTTTATACAACTATTCCCCACGACAACTTAACTTCAATTCTCTGTAAAGACCAAAATATTACTGTAGGGTCATGGCACACACCATCTCAGATTTCATTAAACTTTCTCAGGTGATTGATACTCATAAGGTATGACATTACCCACCATCAAAATAATGTCAATTACCTTGGTTGCCATGGTAACCAATTTCATTCATTTAGGGCCAAAATACACTGTTTTAAAGGTGGAAAATAATGCAAACGAAAAGTAACAAGACAAGTTTATTTTTAAAATTTCAAGATATTTCGCACATTATATACATAGTACAAATATAGACGTTCATGATGCAAGAGAGAAAAAAATCTCAATGTCCTTTTTTATTTTAAAGTTCGTGGCTCAAAGATGGCCAAAATTTTAAATTTTTAATATTTCAATTTTTACCTTGTATGTTTAAAAGTCTCTAAAAAATTGCAGGTGAAGAAAAAATAAATCAGTTGCAATTTTTAAAACATCATACTTACACAAGTTATTATTTATAAAAAACAGAGCGGGTAACTTTTTCGTTTTCATTTATTTTACTTCCAAAATTTGGTAATTTCGCCCTTTCCCATACCCCTAAAAATTGTTTAAAATACTTTTAACAATAAGTTAGTCATGAAACTCCTTAAAAAACACCTTTTCTACTTAAGTAAAGAATAAACTGATTAAATATTTTAAAATATTTTAAATTTGATATATAAAGATAATTTTATTTGGCTTTAAAAAAAATGTTTCTATATATTTTTTGCAAAGGGTAGATAACTCCAGGCAAGAAAAGCATATCAAATCAGTCTTAACAAATATTTAGACTATGAAATTTTCCTTTTAAATATTTTTCCAGTTATAAAATATGTCTACTGCTTCAATAGATAACAATATTAAATATTTTTACCATTTAAAGAATGCTTTTATTGATTTTCATGTATAACAAAGGGCAGATTACTCCAAATATATGCACAATGGGAAAATGATATATCTTTTTTATGCAATTCCAGTAAAAAAAAATCAACATTTACTGAAAAACTAATGGAAAACTGTCAAATAAATCTTAAGAACATACTCCCAATCATGAAAATAAAATAAAAACTAGTAGTGTAGATTCAAGTTTGTTCAAATCATGCTCCCCAGGGGTAGGATGGGGCCACAATGGGGGTCGAATTTTTACATAGGAATATATAGAGAACTAGAAACGAGCTCGTTGCAAAGCAACGAAGAGGTCTTCCGTTGCAGCTTCCTGTCGGAAAAGGATTCTCAATCAGTCTGATTAAAAGCACCCTCTTCTCCTTACAGGGTCTGACAGGTATTGATAGGGGGTCATCTTCACCCGACCTAAAATTCTGACCAATCAGGGCTTTAGAAAATGTATTGGAATTTTTAAATAATGGAGACAGGCAAATTATTTTAATCCTGCTTTCTATGTAACCCCCAGACTGAGTATTGAAGAGTTGCACCTCTCATTAACAGATAAAGTCATGTATTTGGTAAATGAGATATATATTTAGGTTGTGTGCAAATATAGAGGTTAAGTGAAGATGAATTGTTATCGATACCTATCAGACCCTGATGGGTGTAGGCAGAAGGGTGGTGATTTTAATCAGACAGGATTGTCAATATGATAAAAGTTCAGTAAATCAAAAATAAATGATGACGGCTTCTCCAACCTGAGGGTGCGCTGTACGAAAGGTGCTTAGTGGGAGGGACAACTCTCCGTATAACGTTTGGCCGTGCAAACACTCAGCATCGTTTTTGCTTCGGGGAAAAAATTCATCCGAAATGTATTAACAAGCCAATAAAAGAAAAAATTAATCTTCAAAATCTAATCCGTGGTAGTGGTAGGGGAGGGGGGGGGAGATGTGAGGCAGCTATAACTTATTTTGTTTAATATTATTTGTTTTCAATTTGCCATAAAAATTTATATTGCCTTCTACTAAAATGACGTCTTGTTTAGAACGCTACATTTCAGAAATAATTTGTTCACTTAAGGTCTACTCCGCGCCATGGCGCCGGAAATCGGTGTCACTAGTGCCTAATTCGGCGCCGGAATCCTCAAAGAATTACCCGTCTTCCGAGGAATCTGGGCTCACCTAATGAGCAGAAGTCCTTGTTTGGGGACAGGGCGCCTTGTTTAGAACGCTACATTACAGAAATAATTTGTTTTCTTAAGGTCTACTCCGCGCCCTGGCGCCGGAAATCGTTGTCACTAGTGCCTAATTTGGCGCCGGAATCCTCGAGGGTACACCCGTTCTCGAGGAATCCGGGCTCACCTTATGAGCACAAGTCCTAGTGTGGGTGCAAGGCGGCCTAATAATTTCAGTTGTTTAACATCGGGATCGGAAAACGCTTGAAAAATAGTCGATAATTTTAACTTATTGTGATCGGCTTCGGCCGATCACTGTTGTGTCCATATGAGGCATCCGGCAAAAGCTTCCACGTGCGCACACATTCCGCTTGCATAAGTAATTCTTATAAAAACTTGAAGTTTGGTTTAGTATTTATATAACATTTTAATCGGTTTTATTTCAATTCATTTACCTTAAGAGATGCAAACATACATAAAATACAGTTCGACCTGTTAATTCAAGAATGCACATTTTATCTCATGCGTAAGAATTTCGATCGAAAGATTCATTCAATAATGCAGTTGACCTCGATGAACTGACCTCAATCATAAGAAGATGCTCCATGAACTGACCTCGATCTATTGATGTTGCATAATAGTAGCTAGGAAGACGGCTTGATTTATAAACAAGGTTACGTTATAATGCGACCTCAATAGCAAGTTATGATGGCATTCAATGTTTTTCAGTCGCATTAAATTATTTTAATACAACTCTTTCTTTGTATACGTGTTAATGCTCTTTGAAGAGCCCTACTCAGTATTCTGAAGAAGAAGATTCATTAACATTTAATAATTGCGTTAAAAATATAAAATTAGACAAGGAGTTTACGAACGTACGGCTTTTCCCAAATTTATTTAAAAATTAAATTTGTTGACGGTTTATAATAATGAAATTATGGTGTACAAATTCAAAATATTCTATATTTTGTAAAAATACAGTACTTATTATCCCCTCGCGCAACTTGTTGCGAAGGGGATATAGCATCGCTACTGTGCGTGTGTGTGTTCGTATGTATGTATGTATGTGTGTGTGTGTACTCCATTCAATTTTCTAAATTCCAAGAAAACCCTCTCATGAATATCCATCAAACTTTGTACACTTCTTTGGCATGGTAAAAGGACAAACCCTGTTGATTTCAAAATCAATTGATTAAGTATTTTTTTTTAATTATCGTAAAAAATGAAGTTAAAAACATGAATTTTATGTACGACTTGACAATCGACATTTCCGGTAATTTTATGTACGACTTGAAGTTAATCGCTACCGTATACAGTTCAAATCAACAACTTGACATTTTTTGGGATTTAAATCTAGTAAAGGTAAAAAAAAACGTTTTGTAGCATTTGAGTGTTAGACTAGTGCCCATAGTTAAAAGTTGAAGCGGGCAAGAGATTTAGGTCTGCCGATTTACATCGAAACAAGCAGTCGACTTTCGGACAAATTTTCCCGTATTACTTACAATAGAACTAGTCCAAAATTCAGTAGAGACTTTGACAGATATTGCACATTTATCACGCAAAAATTGTTTTATATTAATAATAACTGCATATATATCTACTATACTATGGGTTAATTTTAATACGACAACTAGCAACTAGAATTTCCATCAGAGCAGACTCCAGAGCGCTTGATTTTCAGAGACGTTTCATAATGTATACGGATCGTTTATGTATGCTTATATAAAAATGAATGTCACTAAATGAATCTAAATTATTAAACTTTAAAGTATATGTGTTGAGTTTCTGCTAGGAATAGGAAAACTGTTATGTAAACCCCCTCCCCAAATTTATACACCACAAAGCTTGGGGATTGGGATTAAATAGATATTACATGTATGTATTCAAAGTGGTTTAAAGAAATACTTTATTTATTTTGATCTGATAAATTTACATGTATTTTCCTAAATAACGTATTTCCCCGTACAATAAGTCATGTCGCGAGGGGATGCTCCGCTTAGCGGTGCCCTTGTTTTATTAATTTACATCAAACTGATCATGTTGATTGCTTCTAGCAATCAATATATCATTATTGCCGATCATTCCTTTAAAAGGAATACTTGTTTTTTGTTAGTGCGTTGGAGTTAGTGCTGGCTAGCTTTACTCTGGTAGTGAGCTATCATGGTACATGTATTTCAAAGAAACAAGAAATCTGTCGACACTTGCAGTACTTTGATGATTTCTATGGCGACCGACTGCGTTGCATAATGTAGTCGTATTTCATAACTTCTTAATCCGAGAACAATTTCCCTTTGACTTAAAACTTTCAAGTATAATATATTATTCCGTTCATATCTGTAGAAGTTTAGCGTGTTCAACAGGTTGATTTTTTAGCAACATTTTCCGATTACGATTTCGCACCTACATGTATAATGTGAAGATGATTGACTTCGAATAATAGCCTTATTGTTTAACAATTGACCACTGTAGTGAAAGCACACTTCGATACTCAATAATATTCGATAACCTTCGATACATTGTTACTCAATTACATAACAATTGATGATCTGCAGCCATATAAACATAACCCGACTGGGGCTATAGATGTTCTCAGCTGTGTGCGCTGAAGCGACACAAAATTTTCGGTCGCACGCTGCGATTGAATTAAAACAGACTGACCGAATAAACAAACGGGTGGGAAAGTGAAAATGTTACACATAAGAAGTCGCCAAAAAATGATTTTCGTCAAATCTGATTATCTTTTTGCCAATTAAAAAAAATCCGAATGCCTCAATTCAGGACACCTTTTATCGTGCCAGCACCTACCGCAAACATGAAACATGGAACTTTGATTATAATAAACTACCTTGTGCGCAATCGTATTAATCATTGCTAAATCAACTGTACATGTAAAATAAATTTATCTTTTCATCTTAAACCAATATCATAGTTGAAATTATAATAAAAGAAAATAGTTGTGTTCGTACAAAAGTCTGAAACATGCACTCGCGCGGGATCTCCTCGGCCATGTGCGAGGGATGATCATCATTTAAAAGTTTTAATATTTGTGGGTTGTTTGTTGATTTAAAACAATATTTGTACAGATTTATAAACATTTTAAACCTACAAACCAACCATTAATTTAAGACTGACGAAGTTTCCGATTTGTAGTAATATCGCCTTTATAAATTTTCAGAACGTCTTCTTACACTCTAATGTTTAATTAAATAAAAACAAGATGGACAAACTCTTATAACATGAAGAAATTAAAACATCTTGTATTTTATTTACGGGTATATAAACTAAAACAATTCTAGAGTTCGCGGCTAAATAAACTCATATATGAGAGACGCAACTCTCGTGTATTAGATAACCGCTGACCGCTAGTTAGCCCCGTCGCGACCATGGTGACCGATTTTCTAGGCCGCGGGTGAGGGATAGCTTACGTAACGGTACACACACAGCTCTGATTCAAAGTAGATTTTAAATGCATGCAGTATGTAATACATAGATTTATTTTAAATCCGTAGTTTGTGTTTTACTACAAAGGAAGAAGAATGTTTTGTTTTCCGATTCTCGTTTTAGGGATTGTGCACTATAAGAACTTAACAAAACTGACATAAACTCAAAAAAAAAAAAATCAATTCTAAAAAAAAATTTCCTGTATAAACCAGCATACTTTCTGTGGTAACTTTATGCCAGTTGCACGCACATAGACTTTCGTTAACTTGCCAAATTAAACGAGGTACATGTTAACATGTACAGCTTTTTACACACATACAACACAAATCACCAACAAAATAACATTGTAACGACCTTTATGAGATCCCATCAAACAACTTTTCCAGCGATAGCCATATCGAAATCCTAACCGTTTTTGAGTTATTAAGCAAAAACTTATTGGTGTCAAATGAAAGCCCTTAACAAGCTGCACAACTTTTATTCTACATGTCTTAACAAAATATTTTTCGTTTAAAAGATACAAAGCAAAATATGTCTAAATTTTCGCACTTTTTGGAATCCTATTTTTTGACCCCCTACCTTTTTCTAAATAACAAACGTAATCGAAAAACAAAAATCGATGTGCACAACTTCAATGTCTCTGTTATTCAAATTCGCTGGATTCCCATTCCCTGCTATCATAGTCTCGGAGCCTTTGTCTGGAAACCAAAGGCCCTAAAAAATTTTTAAAGGGGAATAACTCGTTAACGGAAGAATAATTTTAAAGTTTATGAAATGTTTTAGATAGTGTTTTGTAATGTCTATAAGCCCTGAAAATTTGACCAAAAACCGTTCAGAAATGAGCAAGATATGAAGCCTCAAAGTTCGCGTCTAGGAAGAAAGAAAAAAAAAAGAAAAATAAGAATAATCTTACAAGCACAATAATAGTAAGGTCTTCCGTTGGAAACGGAAGACCTTAATAAACCACTAAGTGACAATTAATGATGGATTGCTCAATAATATTTAAACAAGTTCAGTTTGGTCATTATTTGTCCATCTAGCATTGTAAGTCTGACTGTCATGCTGATCTGTTATTCACTGGACTGTTCTGATCATTTTTCTTAACACCCTGCAATGTTGAAAAAGTAAAATATTACATGTATGAATCATTTCATAAAACCATATACATGTTTGTCTTTTGCATAGAATACCACAAACAGACATATTCAATTGTCACTGAATGTTTTTTTTTTCAAATAAGAAACAAAACCCTGATGTGTTGATGTTTACAGTACAAAATTTCAAAGGTGAAAAAGAGGAAATGACATTTAATAAAGATCTTAATTTAAATTGATTAATCTTATTTTCACTAGGAATCTTAGTCTATATTTGTATGCACTAATGAACAGCTGCAACTGAATTAGATATGAAATAACAGGGCTCAACATTAACTAAAATATTAACACATATTTTCAAGCAAGTTTCTTACTTGTCTGAATGCTAGTATAACTTGTACATGTATATTTAAAAGGAAGGAAAATTATGAAATGCCATAGATAAATGGTTGAAATTTTATGAGAGTATGGCTGGTCTGCACATTATTTACTGTCACAAAATATTTTTTTTCAATTTTCTTCATTGCTGTTGTTATCAAATACAATGTATATTAGTACTGGGTATTTGTTAGTATAAAAAAAATTAATACAGGTTTAAAAAATATCTTAATATTGTATATAACATATACCGGTATTAATATCACTCCAAAGAGGAATATCCTACTCAATCTACTAGTGTGTATTAGTGATATTAGTAGATTTAGTACACTTGTCAAGTAACTTAGCTATTATATCAGTATATAGATTGAATATAGATTTTAAAACTTCTCTGAAGTTTCAGATTTCTCTTATTTATAATTAAAGATAAATTATATATATAATAATAATAATAATGAGATTTTTTTCAGTTCTATTACAATGGGGAAATTGTTTTCATTTTTCATGATATTTAATGAGGTCCATCACCATATCTGACATATCATAATTGTTTGAGAAAAATAATCTGTCAATCAGACAAGTATATGTTAAGATTGACTGGTCCAAAATCAGATGGCCACAGCAACTGAACAAGTGTTATTAATGAGCCCTGTATGATAGGTAATATATACTATCAGCTGATTTGAATATGTACATATGACAACTTTTTCATTAATTTTGTTTAATAGAATTATTTACTCACATTTTCAGTTTTATGTCTTCCATTTTACAGCCTCTGTTGTGATGATAAGAGCCAAAGTCAATTATTTCTGCAGCATGCACAGAATCCTACAATATTTACAGCACATTTTATTGGTATTAAAATGAAACATTTTAAACATTCCCTAATTACTTTTGTTAAAACATTGTATAAACAAAATGTATATGTTATAAACAAAATGACATTACATTACACAGGAACCATTATTATTTACTTTAATACTCTTACATGTAAATATTATATACTTTGAATTAAGTAGTCTGTCCCTTATTCCTATTTTCATCACTGTTTGCTTAATTAAGATGGCTCAATATACTTTAAATTAAAAGTGTCTCAAATCGGCAGAAAAAAAGCTTAGGTATGAAATAAAACATGATGCGAAAGAGGTATACAAATCAAAATGGTGAAAAATAATTTTTGTCGTATTTGTCGGGGGAAGGTGTTTTCTATTGCGTTAAGTACCATATCAATATACAGCTATAGCCTAATATTAAAAAAAAAACTAGAGACGAGCTCGTTGCAAAGCAACGAAGAGGTCTTCCGTTGCAGCTTCCTGTCGGAAAAGGATTGTCAACCAGTCTGATTAAAAGCACCCTCTTCTCCTTACAAGGTCTGCCAGGTGTTGATAGGAGGTCATCTTCACCCGACCTAAAATTCTGACCAATCAGGGCTTTAGAAAATGTATTGGAATTTTTTAAATAGAGACAGGCAAATTATTTTAATCCTGCTTTCTATGTAACCCCCAGACTAAGTATTGAAGAGTTCCACCTCTCATTAACAGATAAAGTCATGTATTTGGTAAATAAGATATATATTTAGATTGTGTGCAAATATAGAGGTCATGTGAATATGAATTGTTATCGATACCTATCAGACCCTGATGAGTGTAAGCAGAAGGGTGGTGATTTTAATCAAACAGGATTGTCAGTATGATAAAAGTAAGTTCAGAAAATCAAAAATAAATGATGACGGCTTTCCAACCTGAGGGTACGCTGTACGAGAGGTGCTCAGTGGGAGGGACAACTCTCCGTATAACGTTTGGCCATGCAAGCACTCAGCATCGTTTTTGCTTCGGGGAACAAATTTATCCGAAATGTATTAACAAGCCAATAAAAGAAAAAAATAATCTTCAAAATCTAATCCGTAGTAGTGGTAGGGGAGGGGGGGGGGCTGTGAGGCAGCTATAACTTATTTTGTTTAATATAATTTGTTTTCAATTTGCCATAAAAATTTATATTGCCTTCTACTAAAATGTGTGTTGGGGGAGGGGGAACAATGCCCCAAAATTCAATTTCCTTTAAGTTAATTTAAGGTGAATTTTGGTTGCGAGAAAGGGGGAGAGTGCTCTCAGTGGACTAACTGGCGGTTCTGTGAGCAACCTCACAAATAATTCCTCCCCTCCCCACTAAGAAAAACAAAATCATAACTAAAGTATTTATCTATTAGAAAATAATGGATGCCTGTTTTTCTTATAGTGACACAGTCACACTGAACTTGCACAGATGATCAAAGTTTAAGTCGGGACATATTTAAGTACATGTCAGAAGCAATCTTTGGGTCAAATTTTAGCTTCTAATCATTTCCATGTATATTACATGTAGATATGACAGACAAGAAAGAAGCATTTATTTTTCAAACGACCTTGAACTTGCACAACTGACCCTGCGTCAAGTTTATGACACATCCTCAAGTCATCAGCAATCTTTAAATGAAAAAGCAATATCCAATGTTTTTCCTTAAAAACAGTATAAAGCAGACACAACTTATGAAATTTCTTCCAATGACCTTGAACTTCACAAAATAACCTTGAAACAAAATCATAACACACATTAGGTCATAGGCAATCTTTGTATAAAGTAAGATCTTTCAATGTTTGGAGGGCGCCTTGTTTAGAACGCTACATTACAGAAATAATTTGTTCACTTAAGGTCTACTCCGCGCCCTGCCGCCGAAAATCGGTGTCACTAGTGCTTAATTTGGT
Source organism: Magallana ariakensis (assembly GCA_020458035.1). Classification (NCBI taxonomy): domain Eukaryota; kingdom Metazoa; phylum Mollusca; class Bivalvia; order Ostreida; family Ostreidae; genus Magallana; species Magallana ariakensis. Next base: position 72,409,100 of record CM035811.1, read on the forward strand.
GCCGGAATCCTCATGGGATTACCCGTCCCCCGAGGAATCCGGGCTCACCTAATGAGCACAAGTCAATACTTAGGTCATAAGCAATCTTTGTGTGAAGTAAGATCTTTCAATGTTTGGAGGACGTCTTGTTTAGAACGCTACATTACAGAAATAATTTGTTCACTTAAGGTCTTCTCCGCGCCCTGGCGCCGGAAATCAGTGTCACTAGTGCCTAATTTGGCGCCGGAATCCTCAAGGTATTACCCGTCCCCCGAGGAATCCGGGTTCATCTAATGAGCACAAGTCCCAGTTTGGGCGCAGGGCGCCATAATTAGAACGCTACATTACAGAAATAATTTGTTCACTTATGGTCTACTCCGCGCCCTGCCGCAGGAAATCGGTGTCACTAGTGCCTAATTTGGCGCCGGAATCCTCAAGGGATTACTCGTCCCCCGAGAAATCCGGGCTCACCTAATGAGCACATATCCTAGTTTGGGCGCAGGGCGCCTTGTTTAGAACGCTACATTACAGAAATAATTTGTTTACTTAAGGTCTACTCCGCGCCCTGGCGCCGGAAATCGTTGTCACTAGTGCCTAATTTGATCTGCAGCCATATAAACATAACCCGACTGGGGCTATAGATGTTCTCAGCTGTGTGCGCTGAAGCGACACAAGATTTTCGGTCGCACGCTGCGATTGAATTAAAACAGACTGACCGAATAAACAAACGGGTGGGAAAGTGAAAATGTTACACATAAGAAGAAGTCGCCAAAAAATGATTTTCGTCAAGTCTGATTATCTTTTTGCCAATCAAAAAAAATCCGAATGCCTCAATTCAGGACACCTTTTATCGTGCCAGCACCTACCGCAAACATGAAACATGGAACTTTGATTATAATAAACTACCTTGTGCGCAATCGTATTAATCATTGCTAAATCAACTGTACATGTAAAATAAATTTATCTTTTCATCTTAAACCAATATCATAGTTGAAATCATAATAAAAGAAAATAGTTTTGTTCGTACAAAAGTCTGAAACATGCACTCGCGCGGGATCTCCTCGGCCATGTGCGAGGGATGATCATCATTTAAAAGTTATAATATTTGTGGGTTGTTTGTTGATTTAAAACAATATTTGTACAGATTTATAAACATTTTAGACCTACAAACCAACCATTAATTTAAGACTGACGAAGTTTCCGATTTGTAGTAATATCGCCTTTATAAATTTTCAGAACGTCTTCTTGCACTCTGTTTAATTAAATAAAAACAAGATGGACAAACTCTTATAACATGAAGAAATTAAAACAGGTCTTGTATTTTATTTACGGGTATATAAACTAAAACAATTCTAGAGAGCGGGGCTAAATAAACTCATATATGAGAGACGCAACTCTCGTGTATTAGATAACCGCTGACCGCTAGTTAGCCCCGTCGCGACCATGGTGACCGATTTTCCAAGGCCGCGGGTGCGGGATAGCTTACGTAACGGTACACACACAGCTCTGATTCAAGGTAGATTTTAAATGCATGCAGTATGAAAACTCAAATGTAATACATAGTTTTATTTTAAATCCGTACTTTGTGTTTTACTACAAAGGAAGTAGAATGTTTTGTTTTCCGATTCTCGTTTTAGGGGTTGTGCACTATAAGAACTTAACAAAACTGACATAAACTCCTAAAAAAAAAATCTATTCTAAAAAAAAATTTCCTGTATAAACCAGCATACTTTCTCTGGTAACTTTATGCCAGTTGCACGCTCATAGACTTAATTTCGTTAACTTGCCAAATTAAACGAGGTACATGTTATATGTACAGTTTTTTACACTCATACAACACAAATCACCAACAAAATAACATTGTAACGATCTTTATGAGATTCCAACAAACAACTTTTCCAGCGACAGCCATATCGAAATCCTTACCGTTTTTGAGTTATTAAGCAAAAACTTTCAAGCATTATTGGCCCTTAATTTTAGGGGCCAGCCCTTTTTTATTGGTGTCAAATGAAAGCCCTTAACATTCTGCACAACTTTTATTCTACATGTCTTAACAACATATTTTTCGTTTAAAAGATACAAAGAAAAATATGTCTAAATTTTCGCACTTTTTGGAATCCTATTTTTTGACCCCCTACCTTTTTCTAAATAAAAAACGTAATCCAAAAACAAAAATCGATGTGCACAACTTCAATGTCTCTGTTATTCAAATTCGTTGGATTCCCATTCCCTGCTATCATAGTCTCGGAGCCTTTGTCTGGAAACCAAAGGCCCTAAAAATTTTTAAAAGGGGAATAACTCGTAAACGGAAGAGGAATTTTAAAGTTTATGAAATGTTTTAGATAGTGTTTTGTAATGTCTATGAGTCCTAAAAATTTGAGCAAAAACCGTTCAGAAATGAGCAAGATATAAAGCCTCAAAGTTCGCGTCTAGGAAGAAAAAAAAAAAAAAAAATAAGAATAATCTTACAAGCACAATAATAGTAAGGTCTTCCGTTGGAAACAGAAGACTTTAAAAAAGAAAAATAAGAATAATCTTACAAGCACAATAATAGTAAGGTCTTCCGTTGGAAACGGAAGACCTTAATAATCTTACAAGCACAATAATAGTAAGGTCTTCCGTTGGAAACGGAAGACCTTAATAAAACCATTGATATTTCACATTGCAAATAACATGAAAGTACCTGGGTGATATACTGCTAATAAATTTGGAGAGGGGTGTTCGGGGAATAATATTGTTTGTCAGAGAAATCTGATGCCTAATTTTGGTAACTTTGCTTTTTACATTTAGATTTGAGGTTTATTTATTGAGAAAAACAACTACCGGTAACAGTGATGAAACAGGCTATAGATTGGTTGTAGCTTATTTGATTTGGATGTGAATATACATACATATGCCTATTGGAATAAGGACTGCTATGGACTGCATGTTATCTCCATAAACTGCCATTTAATGAGCCTATTTTTTCATTTGTTCATGTAGGTAACCCGGTTCTCAAAATGAGTAAATCCTACATAATAGGATAATAGGTCTGGTATTTTGAACATATATATTCTGGAAAACTTGGGTCAAAATAAACCATATCACTGACGGCAGATGAATTTCTGTAATCGCTGAGGGAAGAAAAAGTATATCCTCAGAACTATGCTCCACAGGTGTTGACACTCTGGAACAGCTGGAAGGGTACACACTAGACTCTTTTCATCTTTCACACCATCAGTCCGGGGTGGGGGATGTTAGTACATTGGCATTTGCATTCCTATTTAAGTATTGAAGGCTGGTAACTCGTTAGCTTCATTGGTTGAGTGCTGGATTCGTAAGTCAGATTACCGAAACTCAAGTAGAGGAAATATCTGTCTGTTTCATTTGTACAAGACACTCGACACGTTTACAAAAAGTTTCAACACAGCCCGGTCCAGGTCGGTAATTAAGCTAAAATCCGATAAAGCATTGTTCTTTTCATATTTATAAATGTATTAGGGACTTACTATAAATTCATTAAAACTTAAATCACATGCTTTCTCCACCTCATTTGATCCATGTTTTTTCCAACGTCTGCTTTGCCATGTTGTTTTGACGTCTTTTTTGTACTTCAATACAGAAGAGTCAACAAAGGGGAGTAACTTTTAGTTGAATTTTGTGCAAAAGTGATAACTTCAAATAATTGTAGAAGAAAACCAGGAGATATACCCAAGCCAATTTTGATTGTATTTATTAGAACAAGGTCTAATCTTGTTAAAAGTATGTCTATTACAGCTTTTAATTGCCTACTTAAAATTAAATTGATATTATTTAGTGTGCCTGTTTTTATCCATTTTATTAGCTGAATCTATGAAACACAAACCGATCGTATTGTTTCCTCTACATTTCACCGAAATCAATTTATGTGTACAGATACAATTGATTACTTGTTTATATAATTAAACCAATTTCATGATCAAACCTTCATACATTTAGGGAGCACACCAGTTATTTATATGAAGGTACTCTTTATGTCATTTTGGCCATGAGCAAAATGTTTCAATGTCGTTGCTATGGAAACTGATCATGTACTGTCAAAAATGTACCCACAGAGAGTCTTCATATCGAACACTCTTTCAAGTCAGAGAGATAAAATTCAATTCCATGATAGTGCGTGGCCACGTATTTTTTGTCTTTACAGAGAATTGATGTTAAAATCTGGGTTTTTTGATATCATCGACAGTTGTTTCTTCAATAAAGATGGAAGTCGTTAAAATGCTTACCTTGTCATTGGAAATCTTAAAAAGCATTTTGTTAAAAACCATTCTGATTGCACACACAAGTACTCTGAAGTTGACATTTAAAAGATGCTTGAGTTTCTGATAGACAACATCTATGTAGTTATTGGAAATCAAGACTTTCAACAATCTGTTGGAATACCCATGGGTATCTATTGTGCCCCATTGTTAGCAGACCTATTTTTGTATTTTTTTTTTTTGAAGCAGAATTTAATAAAAAACTTGTACGTGAAAAAAAAATAAATCACTCGCTGTGGCCTTCAACTCAACATTCAGGTATATCGACGACGTATTATCAATTAACAATTGTTATTATCCCCTCGCGCAACTTGTTGCGAAGGGGATATAGCATCGCTACTGTGCGTGTGTGTGTTCGTAAGTGTGTATGTATGTATGTGTGTGTGTGTACTCCATTTCAATTTCTAGTAAATACCAAGAAAACCCTCTCATGAATATCCATCAAACTTTGTACATTTCTTGGCATGGTAAAAGGACAAACCCTGTTGATTTTAAAATCAATTGATTAAGTATTTTTTTACATTATGGTAAAAAAATGAAGTTAAAAACATGAATTTTATGTACGACTTGACAATAGACATTTCCGGTAATTTTATGTACGACTTGAAGTTAATCGTTAATTACTTACAATAGAACTAGTCCAAAATTCAGTAGAGACTTTGACAGATATTGCACATTTATCACGCGAAAATTGTTTTATATTAATAATAACTGCATATATATCTACTATACTATGGGTTAATTATAATACGACAACTAGCAACTAGAATTTCCATCAGAGCAGACTACAGAGCGCTTGATTTTCAGCTACGTTTCATAATGTATACGGATCGTTTATGTATGCTTATATAAAAATGAATGTCACTAAATGAATCTAAATTATTAAACTTTAAAGTATATGTGTTGAGTTTCTGCTAGGAATAGGAAAACTGTTATGTAAACCCCCTCCCCCAATTTATACACCACAAAGCTTGGGGATTGGGATTAAATAGATATTACATGTGTGTATTCAAAGTGGTTTAAAGAAATACTTTCTTTATTTTGATCTGATAAATTTACATGTATTTTCCTAAATAACGTATTCCCCCGTACAATAAGTCATGTCGCGAGGGGATGTTCCGCTTAGCGGTGCCCTTGTTTCCATACTTACGTCGACTCGATATATCCGAGTGAACTTGAAATAAAAGATACCACAGATTCTACGTCATCTGTTTCATATTTGAATATTTTACTGGAAATGGACATTGATGGTAACCTAACAAAACTTTATGATAAAAGCAATGACTTCATTTTTTTATTGTCAACTTTCCTTACTTATGTAGCAATATACCTTCATCACCTGGTTATGGTGTTTTTGTCTCTCAGTTAATTCGATACGCAAGGACATGCTCTTCGTATGAACAGTTTCTAAGGCGAGGCAAGCTACTTACAAACAAGTTGATCAAACAGGACTATAAACAGTCTCGTTTGTAGTCATCTTTTCGTAAGTTCTACTAGATGATATCCCGCGCAAGCGCGGGAATTAACAATAATTCACATTAGTATAATACAATGCTTAATTAATATGTTGAACCGATTTTTTGTTCATTTTTCCTTGTACTGTGTCCGAATTTTTTCTTAATTGCTTTTCTTAAAATATTCTATAAAATTGAAATAAAAAAGCAACTGCGTGGCTGGAAATTTAGAGGAGAGGACAGGGATGAAAATCTAAACTGAAATGAAGTATATACACATGAACATTTACGTGGCCTTAATTCTTTTTGTTGCAGCTGACAGGAAAAAATTAGACTATTATCTTATTTCAAACCAGAGTGTAGGTGTATAGTGCGTGGTATTTCTTTTTAGAACTTTGTTCTCTATGTCATATTTCACTTATTATTGCCCAAAATAAGAATTTTAGATAAAACACTGTCAACAAATTAATTTGTAATTTAAGGTTTACTACCAATCTATCGTGGTATAAAAAAAATGTATATCTTATTTAAAAACGTGTACGCACTTTTCGCCATAGTGTTAATTAGTCAACACCATTTTTTTGGCATCCCGTTCTGTAAAGTTCTTTCCATCAAAAATAAAATCGCGTTCATTGGCCCATTTTATTATTAACTTTTTTGTATTAACCAGATGTCCTATCCAAGGCATGGTGACTCATCCTACATTCTCCACCATGACGTTAATTAGTCAAACCGCGTTCTTGGTTACCCCGTTCTGGAAAGTTCTATTCATCAAAACAAAAATCGCGCATTCAAGAAACGAATTGGTTCATTTTATTTATTCAACATTTGTCAAATCTCAATTCTTATGTATACCCGAAATAGGTTCACAGGATATATATTCACACTTTACATAATAATTCAATATCATTTCATTGTAAGTATATTTTTTGATGCAAACTCCCACTGACTTGGATCCGCCAAAGCGTGTCCACCACCTTACTCACATATTTGCTATTTCGGGCTGGTTTATCGAAAATGAAAGTAGGTTTTCAATTTTCCTTACAATAATTACTTACAAGGTTAGCTTTTTAAAAAGCTAAGAAAGTCAGCCAGCGGAATTTTAATTTTAGGACAAAAGTGAATACACAATGTATTAAAATACAAGATAAATAGTTTCCACAACAATATTAATATGCGGGTGCACATTTAGTTTGCAGCCTTATTTTTATGGCTGTACATGTAGGTAGGTGAGGAGATAAGCGTGCAGCGGTGTACATGCAATGTAGGACTGCACATCTACTTAATATTTAAAGTTGTAACTTGTAGGCATAGCTATCTGATTTTCATGGTCTGGTGGCAAAGTACTTCCAATATATTAACTTTTTAATCTCACTAAGAGAGTTAGGAAAATATACGCGGACTCCGGCTGCAGACGATTCCCATTGACACCTCCAATACATTTATGCGCAGTTTGACCTAGAAACTGACCGGTTTCATAACGTCTTCGAATTTTTCTAACATGAACTGTCTAATTTTTTCCCAGAATTCCAATTTACGCAAGCGCAATTGAAGTTTCATCCTAACTTAATATAGTCAGCCCGCGGGCTGACTAATCAGGTAAAATTCAATTATAGCTTACGGACATCAACTCACACGTGTTGAAATGCCAAATGTGTGAGCAGTTACTCGGGTGCAGGCATTTCGAAGTTTATTGGCAAAATGTCTTAATTTATAAGTATAGATGGTCGATACAACGACCTTGTCAGCAAATACAATCTTCCACTGGGTCGCATGATGACTGACGTATTATCATACTAATTGTATAACAATAATTAATCACCTAATTGTCTACGGACTTTTCCGTTTTTCCCGATTACGACAAAGAGCACACGGCGGGTGTGACCGGTCAGCAGAGGATGCTCACTCCTTCATGGCACCTAAAATTACCTCTGTCTTGGAGGTCCGTGTTGCTCTGCTTTGAATTTGTATTTCGTTTTCTGGATTTTTTAGATGGTTAACGGTTTGTTATTGTCATTTTTTATCTAACATTGTTGACAGATCTAAGAAGAAAGCTGTAGTAGAATGTGATTTTTATGGAATTTTTCTTCATCGTCTACTTGGTTTAGAGCTTATAATGTGAAAAGTAATCCGTCAACATATCATTTATTTTACCAAATCTTTTTTTTCAGATGTCATTCAATAGAATAAACACCATAAATTTAGGTTTGAGTCTATAAAATATGAAAAATATGACTATACACGATACACGCATCGCATTTTTTGTATTCTATTTTGATACATCTGGCCCATATAACGTACTTACTTACAACAATATGCGAAAAAATATTAATTAATGTTTTTAGTCTGTTTTGTATATCCAGTTCCAATTTCCTTAAAACTGGTTATTATTTTTAGCAAAAACGGACGTCTGGCGAATTTCATTATTGTCATTAAATTTTGCAAGGGGGATCACCTGTCTGAGAGGTGATAACAAAACAAAAAAAAAACTAGCATGTAAACATTTGTATTTTCTTATAAATTTGTATTGCTTGAATTAATATCTATCATTTAAAGCTAAGCTTTTAATGATTGAGCGCATTTACTGCCGAATATAGAATTACCCTAATAGTTCTTCTTTTGATAAACATGTTTCAATGCGCTGTATCAATTGTTGATATTCGATTTTAGTGGTTGTATACATCTTTGTATATTGTTGTCTGCAAGACATTTGACCTCTTTGTACGTTCACTTTCAACGAAACATTTGGAGTCGAGGAAACTCTGACAATATTGTTTGATATCTGAAAACGAAAATTTGCATATGTCGTCTCTTATTAACTTGTAAAAGTGTTTGACCTTTTTAAAAGCAAACTGTGAAGTGATTGAACTTTAAAATATAAGTAGTTTTTTTTATTTTTAAACGGGGATGTAATTCCATCAAGCAATTAAATAAAATTACAGTCACAGAATAGAAATATCAATTTAAAGAAAAATATTAGTTATTTAGTGAAGTAAGAAGTTGTGTACAAACCTATTGGTCCAATTGTATATACTTATTACACACAAAAGTTATTTTAAACAATATGGTATATAATTTGCTAGAAATCAAAAATGTACGCATTTTTACCGTTCAATTTAACATTTACGTTCAAACATCATGTTTTGAAAACACGGGACTCTCAAATGGTATTTGATAAGAAATTGGAAATATGTATTTGAGACCTTGCCATTTTTACCTGTCCTTTGTAAGATTTTTCTATCCCCGTGAATGAAAAGCTTTTTCAGAATTTCCTTTAAACTTTTTTCTGATATAGAACGAAACTGTTCGTTGCCAGTTACAATATAAGTCTGGTTTTTTTTCGCTTTCGTGCCTGTCTCTCAGGTTACTGTAAACGTACTACATTTGGCTGTGCATTCTTTTTAGCGCTTTTGGCGGAATGCGGCTTTTTGGCGGAATGCGGCTTCCGCTAAATCAAGTATATCGCTAAATGTAATGCATTTATATATAAGAATAGTCACATTCAGGAATACGCAAATTCAAATCTACGCCAACTTGTTCAAAAACTAATTTCCGCTAAATATCGTACACGCCAAATGTAATACGTTTACAGTATATGCATGGTTTTCTTGACAATGATTTAGTATATGTAACATGATGTTCCAAGTGGTATATATACTTATAAAATATTGAGTAACGTCATTGTGATCATTATGAAGTATATGTACGTCTGTTGAGTATTAAAATTTCTATGTTCATTTTATGAAGTACAAAAAACCGAATGCATTTATTTATGACTGTTTCTACCATAGAATGTGATTTAGGCGGATATCTTCGGTTTAGATGGTTTATAACTTCAAACTAACTATATGTATTTACAAAACCGCTCAATCAATTGAATAAGGTTTTCATAAATACAGATTTAAATATATGTGGAATCATTTAAATTTGTGGAGACCAATTTTTGTGGATTGTGGGTATTTTTGCTTTTCCGTGGGGATGTGATATCGTGAATGCTTCAGTTTTCAGTTTCAGTAAAAAAGAAAATAACTCTCGCAAATTGTTTTTATCTTAGGGGATGTAAACACCACGAAAATTGAGCCATCACGAATTCTAATGATTCTACAGAATCACTTTAACATTTAGAAGATGCGTTAATATGAAAGTCAAAGTAATCATTAAATTAATTTAAAATCGGATATTTTTTTTGCTTGCAGCAATCTCAATAATCAGAGGAAGCGTCTATGACCATGGATTTTGTCATCAACAACAACTTAAAGTAACAATCTGCGTTCATTGTGGATCCAGTTTTCCTGACTCTATTGCAGTTTCAATAGTGGCAGGTGAAAACGAACCCAACGGGGACTATCAGTTATTCTGTTTGACACCTCAATGGATGTGCTTCGGTTCTATGACAGGAACCTACAATACAACTAGTGATACACTAGAGATAGGATTTATATTCAATCACACATACCATGGTGGTCGTTATTTCAGGATAATATGTGAACGAAACGGCAGTCAAGAAAATCAACAAATCTTACTTAAACCTTGCTGTAAGTAGTATTTCACTGGTTATAGACTATCACAGTATTTGTAATTGGGTTTTTTTCTTAATCACAAATAAAGTTGTTTTTAAGCAGCGTTTAAAGATTTTTGGAATACATTTCGCTTTTATTATTTATCGATTACCTCATAAATAAACACTAGTTTCAAAACATATAAAATGGAAGCCACACAATTCGCTGTATGTTAAGGATACAATGTATTAATGGTTTTCTTATAGTCGCTGACAAATAGAAATAAGAATATATGTTCGAACAATTCAGAAGTTAATTGCATTTTTTTTGGGCACATTTGAATATAATATTTGGCTAAATGACTATTCGATTATAAGAAAAACACATAAAGGGAAAAAAAAACTAGAGCGAGATCGTTGCAAAGCAACGAGGAGGTCTTCCGTTCCAGCTTCAAGTCTAAACAGGATTATCAATCATACTTATTTAAACAACCCCCTTTTCCTTACACTTGCAAGGGTCTGACAGAAGGTCATCTTTACAAGACCTTTACTTATGACCAATCAGGGCTTTAGAGAATCAATTGGAACTCTTCAAATGCCTGCTTTCTATGTAACTTTCAGAATGCAGAGTATTGAAGAGTCACCGTACATCTCTCATTAAACAGATAAAGACATGTCTGTGATAAGTTGGGGTAAACTTAGATTGTTTTTATTGGCATGTGAAGATTAAGACTGGATTGTCAATTTTATGATAGAAAGTTTAGAAAATCTTAAAAAAGGATCAGTTTCATAGTATTATTTCATATCTGGCAAGTTCTCAATTTAACTTACCTTACAGTTATATCAATTTATAATAACTAAAAAAAACACACATCATGTACATGAATGTACATGTATTTTATTAATCAAAACCATAAATACGTTTATATAACATTGATGACAGGATACAAAACACTGTGCCGGATAATTATGCCAGTGCCAAGGTGGCATTTTTGCACCCGTCTAAGCTGCATATATCGAAAAATTCAAATATGCCATATGATAGACCATTGCTTAAAGAGTTTACAACCACCTTTGTTATCATTGTATTTCACCTGTCAGGTGAGATATTTACCTTTCAAAACTAAATTCCTACAGGAAAAGAATTTTTCCCATAGGAAAAACAGTATTCCTATAGGAAATTAGAAAATTCCTATCGGAATACAAAAACATCCTATAGGAATTTCAAATCCGATAGGATTTGATAAAATCCGATAGGGAATTTTAATTTCCTATAGGAAAACTACCTGTCTGAGTCATTTTCCTACAGGAAATAGCATTCTCCTATAGGAAATATCATTCCTATAGGGTTTTTAGAAAATCCTATAGGATTGTCAATAATTCCTGTAGGATAATCGTTTCTCCTATGGGAATTATCATATTCCTATGGAATATTATTTTTTAAAGGTAAATATCTCACCTGTCAGGTGAAACACACTAAAAACAAAAGTGGTTACTTTCTAGACAATGGGCTATCATTTGGTATATATGGATTTTTCCGAAACTGCATTTTAGGCGGGTGCAAAAATGCCACCTTGGCACTGGCATAATTATCCGGCACAGTGTTACAAACTAAGCTAATATCACAATTTAATCAACAAAAAATCCATTGCGCTGATGCATGAACGACGACGCCTTCTTTCACCCGAAGGTTAGCTTTACGAGCGGTGATCAATGGGAGGGATAAATTTACGCATAATGCTTGGCCATGCAGACATTCAGCATCGTTTGATTAAAAATGTAGCATATTTATCAGAAGTTCTGACAAGCAAATAAAAGAAAAAATAATCTCAAATCTTCAACATCCTAATCCGGGGTGGTGGTAGGGGTTGTAAGGTAGCTCTAGCTTCTACTTTTTAATACGATTTTGTTTTAAATATTCCAATCCATGTATTAATTTTGCCTTCACCTAAAAAGTGTATGTGGGGTGGGGTGTTTTAATGCCCCAAAATTTCATTTGGGGGGGGGGGGGGGGTAAAGGCAGTGCTCTCGCTGGATTTAAAATACTTTTCGGCCATTTAATGCGGCAAGAAGAAAAACCTTTGTTTTCCAATTATTATCATACCACATATACATGTTTATTTACATGTATATGTTTTAGTAATATTTTGAACTTTTTAAATATAAATGAACTGAGCAATTTTCAGTATGTACATTTGCACTCTTCTTATTGACATGTGTACATTTGTTTCACTAAGTTATGTTCAAGTAATATGGTATCAAAGCTTTTGAAAGGATAAGGAACTGTATTCTTCAGTTCTAAGTTAGAGGGGGAAACACTTTTATATAATGAAACAAAAATACTTTTATGGACTCATACACATTAATAAGAAAATGCAGCCACAAAGACATTATTTTTTCTGTGCTTGACTATTTCAGAGTTGCTATATAACTATGCAGTATGATATCTAAAAGGTGTTTTTTTTTTATCTGTAATTTTTGGTTTACTATAGAAAAGAAAAAGAATGCTAATATTTTCTGTTTCTCGATTTAAATGATTGTTCACTTCAGCATGTATTACTGTAAAACGAGAAAATTTGGCGCTGGCGCATACGTATTTTAGCGCAAATGCATGTGCCAATACATTGGCGCAATTAAATTTTAGCGCACGCACATTTTATTATAAAAAAGGTTAAAAAAAATATGCATTTGTTTGAGCCATGGTTACGTTCAAATTTAATTATGTGTCACTCAAGCACGTAAACACAACGAATTTGATTTCTAACTTGCCTACATGGTAAAATGCTATTAAGAACAATATTAAATTAATTTTGTTCAAAACATCAGTAAATACATACAAAACTTCATTTATTGCCGATGATGTGCAAGTTTTTGCTGGTAAACAAGTTTGAGTTAACGGACTTTCAATCCAACGTACCGACTGAGATAACAATAGAAGAGTTTCGAAACTAAAGTAAGGGAAATCGAATGCTACCAGTAAGTTTCCATGAGCGTATCTTTTTCACAGTAACTTTAGATTAAAATAACAAATGGATGTATCGTCTAATTATTTTTAAATCCACTAATCAGAAAGCTAGAAGTTAATCAATCATGGATTGTCAGCGTGGACAATCCATGATTGATCACATTTTGACCTCGAGGCACTAAATGGAAGTGACACGGGGAGAAGCCCAGTTTTGAAGGTGCTAATGATAGTTAATGATAAGCAATAAAGTTACCTGTGTAATTGTGTAGTTTACACAAACAGAATTGACCGTTCATAATTACATGTACGTAAGCGCACACTTTTAGGATTAGGAAGACTGAAGTTATTGTTTTGTAACTTTAAGATATTTAATTCATATGGAACATCGTTGGCGCACTACTAATTTTAGCGCTCAAGAGCAGTTGCGCCATATCTATAAAAAATGTCTTAAAGTCCTTAGGAAAAAGCGTGTATACTTTAAAAAATCCCATTTCCTTAATAATTGAGGCATCTCGTATAAGGCGGTACACTTTCAGTAGTACATTTATGTCATTTGTACGTTAACTTTGCCAAATTGCCGCGAGTACTGGTCTACACGTATTACTTTTTACTCTCATAATATACAATAGCTGAACACAAAACGAGATTTATAAGATCTCAAACAACATTTTTGCAACGGCGCCCGTATCGAAAAATTTACCGTTCTAGAGTAATAAACCAAATACTTTTAAGGAATCTAGACCCCTTATTTAAGGGGCTAGCTCCTTTTTATGGTACCAAATGAAAGCCCTTAATATTTTGCACACCTTTTGTTCTATAAGTTTTTTGAAAATATTTACAACTAAAAAGTTATGGAGCAAGGATATAAGCAAAATTTAGCATTTTTTTAAACATAAATATCGATGAAATTTTTTTAAGTAGTATACGTGGTTTAATCAAAAATATTAAACTGGGAGGACAACGTTCAATATGTCTACATTGAACATTTGCAAAAATAAAACTACTTGCTACGCATCAACTCGGAGCCTTTATCGGGTACACGAAATCCACTAAAATATATTCAAAGGGGAATAACTCAAAACCGGAATTACCGATTTCACAATATTTTGTGCTATAATAAGCTATAGACCCGGAAAATTTGAATTAAATCTAATGAGAAGAGCGAGATATTTGGGTTTGAAAAAACGTCTAGAAGAAAAAAAGAAGAAAAAATATAATGAAGAATTTCCAACAGAATCAGTTCCAACGGAAGACCTAAATATCATCAGAAAATTGCACACTTAACAATCATATTCATTCGCATTTGTAAAGTTATTTATACATGCTTTGTGATTTTAACATTTTTTTTTTAGTTTCAGGATTCATAGCAAACGCAAGCTTCTATAACAAGACTCTCATTACCGTTAGTTGTCAACATTCGTCCTTCAATTATTCCAATTCTCCAATAAGAATAAAACTAGAAAACGGAACAGAATCTGGCGCATGCTCAAAAACGGGCTGCTTTGGATGCAAAAGTAAGAACACAGTTTAATTCTAATCACAGATTTTTAAGAAAAGTTTATTGGTGTGGTCACAAAACCTTACCAAAATCAATAGTATCAAAACGTCCGATTTTTCAACACTTTATACAACCATTCCCCATGACAAAATAAAATCAATGCTTTTTGATATCATCGACAGTTGTTTCTTCAATAAAAATGGAAGTCGTAAAAATGCTTACCTTGTCATTGAAAATCTAAAAAAAATATTTTGCTAAAAACCATTCTGATTGCACACACACGTACTCTGAAGTTGACTTTAAAAATATGCTTGAGTTTCTGATAGACGACATCCATGTAGTTTGTGGAAATCATGTCTTCCAACAATCTGTTGGAATTCCCATGGGTACCAATTGTGCTCCATTGTTAGCAGACCTATTTTGTATTCTTATGAAGCAGAATTTATTCAAAACTAAAATTAAATCACTCGGTGTGGCCTTCAACTCAACATTCAGGTATATCGACGACGTATTATCAATAAACAATTGTTATTTCCATACTTACATCGACTAGATATATCCAAGTGAACTTGAAATAAAAGATGCCACATATTCTACGTCATTTGTTTCATACCTGGATATTTAACTGGTTATGTACATTGATGGTAACCTAACAACAAAACTTTATGATAAACGCGATGACTTCAATTTTTCTATAGTCAACTTTCCTTACTTATGTAGCAATATACCTTCATCAACTGCTTATGGTGTTTTTGTCTCTCAGTTAATTCGATACGCAAGGGCATGGTCTTCGTATGAACAGTTTCTAAGGCGAGACAAGCTACTTACAAACAAGTTGACCAAACAGGACTATCAACAGTCTCGTTTGAAGTCATATTTTCGTAAGTTCTATTGTCGATACAACGACCTTGTCAGCAAATACAATCTTCCACTGGGTCGCATGCTGACTGATATTTTTCATACTAATTGTTAGACCATAATTAATCACCTGATTTTTCCGTTTTTTCCCGATTACAACAAAGAGCACACGGCGGGTGTGACCGGTCAGCATAAGATGCGCACTCCTCCATGGCGCCTGATTCTGCCTCTGAGGTTTTCCAGAGGACTGTGATTGCTCTGCTTTGGACTATTAATTGAATACCGAAATGTCCACGGATTTTTCTCCGTTTTTCCCGATCATGATATTTTCCCCAAATTACGACATTTTCTCCGATAATGACATTTTTACCGATATGACATAGGGCGCACGGCGGGTGTGCCCGGTCGGTGAATGATGCTTTCTCCTCCATGGCAACTGATCCTACCTACATCTTTTTGGAGGTCCATGTTGCTCTGCTTTGAATTTGTATATCGTTTTCTTGTTTTTTTGAGATGGTTGACGGTTTGTTATTGTCATTCTTTTCATTCTCTTCATCCACATATATACCTTTAAACTCATACAATTAAAATGTATTAACCGCCTTAATTAAGCATAAAGGTCAATTTGGTTTAATTAGTGTTACGAAGAATCATTTAATCACATTTGAATACATTTACTATATAGTAGTATTTAGGCCTAAAGCACGACATATGTAAACTTTTTTGTGTTATGGCATGTAACAGAAAATCAGAAACTTTTTTTCGTTAATCAAATATTTAACGATTTCATAGATAGAACTACACTAACAATAAAAAAATCCACAGTGCTAGTTCAATAAAATATTAATTTCAGTAAAAAAGAGAGGAACGCTGTTTTAATAAGTACAAACATCCAAATCATTATATATCTCTTTAGTACAATTACTTTTTATTAGCTTTCTGGTTTGCGTCAGTGGGTTTTTTTCATCTCTGAGGGAACAGATTAGAAGTCCTCGCCCACCTATCCAAATTGAATCCATTTTAAATGGACACATTTTGAGATAAACTGCTAATGGATCGCTTTTTTCCTTGACTTCATTATCATCAGTATCATATGTTATATGTATCATCAAATGTGATCATCAGAAGTTAATTCAAATGCGTATACTAAATTATATTGATTTAATTATTAAACGGATTTTGCCTTAATAAATTTTTTAATCTTTTTTATATATTCATGTTAGATTACATAGTGTATGTAAAAATATTTAGAATACCTGAATAATGACACATATAACCACGTGTTAAACATTTACTTCACCTATGAAATTACCAACTGTGTAATTAAATTGAAAAATGTGTTACAGGACTCCCAGATGGCATACAATGTCTGGTACCGTATATTCCAGGAAAAGCAATCCAGTGTATATTAGATGGGGCAATCTACAATATCAGTGCTCCAGATATTGCAACAACAACTCTAACTGCAGAAATAACAGAAACTATCAGTACAACGCCACAAGGCACCTCATATACGTCAAAAGATACTGTATACACTACACAAGGCACTTCGTATACGTCACAGGATACCAAATTCTCAACAACGTCACATGAAAATTCTGATATAAGCACGGTTACGAAAATCGAAAGGTCAACACCGTTGCTAAGTGTGACAACCATTCTAGAAAGCTTAGCAACTTCACATAAAATAATCACCACGACGGTTCAAAGCTTTTCCTTGTCACAGAATTTAACAACAGCCTTGACAGAAGGTTCATCAACCCCTAAAAGTATTACATCAACAGATAACTTACCAGGCTCTCTAAATATAACAACAGAGTCTCCAAATAGTTTGTCAACAAAACAAGAAATCACAACTTCCACAGAAGGATCAAAAACCTCCCTGGAAACCAACGGAAGCAGAACAGTTAAAGAAGAAACGACAACTGAGTATTTAGGAACGACTGTAAAGCCAACAAACTTATCACGCAATGGTATGAAAATGTGTTTTATCATGATATATGAAAAATTAAAAAGAGTTCTCATTGTCTATTAATTCTTGTGTTCACTGTTCTGAAGTATCTATTAAATATAAACTTGATCAAGGTCAATGGTCCAAAACAGCGCAGGAATTTTTGTACATTGGTTTTTAAAAACTGTTGTATTGCTCAGACACTTCAAGTAATTTTGCTGTAAATGTGAGGCGTTTGCTGAGTTGTACTTTTTAATTTTTTGATGTATCAAGAAAAAAAAATTGCTGGTGCGTCACTTTTGTACTAGTACTAGAAAAAAATCGATATTATTTGGCTTTCGCCCCACCGATTATAAAATCGACCAACAAAATGTATTTTTAGGAAAACCAGTAATTATGTTCATAAGTAATTATATATATATACAATTTGTAATAACAATACTTACTGTAATATAAAACGTTAGTTCAAAAATGTGGATAAGAATACTTTCATCTCTTTTTTTATTTGGGTTTTTTTATTTGGAAGCAGCGATCACGATACTGAACCAGAACATTATCGATCAAGGGTTCTGCCATCAACAGGACGTCAACATTCAATTGTATCTTTACTGCGGCATACCTTTATCTGCCACCATTATTGTGTCTATAGTGGCAAGTGAAAAGGAAAACTCCAACAACCTTTTGACCTGTGTAAGGTCTAATGACACTACGTGGAATTGTCACGGATTTGAAACTATGACGGGGTACTTCAATAAATCTAGTGACCACTTAGATATAAACTTCAATTTCGATTTTACAATTCATACTGGATATTATGTAAGGGTGATATATTCTTGTGAAGGTAACCAAGAGACGAAGCATGTCCATCTTAAACCATGTTGTAAGTACAATGAAAAAGTTATTTTTAGTTTTTAAGGATGACGTTTACTCAGAATGAAAAAAAAATTCCACTGATGATAGTGAAAACCCATCTATTGTATATTATAGACCTTGGATTAAAGTGTTATTTTTCACTTTCAAAAAAGTAGGTCAATGACCTAGTTTTTGAGTTAATGGCTATTGAATATATTTCAAAAAATCAAGAAAAATCCAATAAAATTTTACACTACGATTGAGAATTTCTTAATTTTGAAAATATTAGATATAATTAAACACTTTAAAAAATGAAATACAGTTTATGAATGGTAGTGGCACTAAATAGGTATAAAGCACTAAAATTTCAGCAACAATTTTTAAAAATATTCCAGTCCGAATTTTCTCTATCAGTTTTTACCAATTTTGATCAAATTTTACAAAAAAGTGAATGATGATAACACAAACACATTTATAGTATTAAACTACTTATATTGACCTAATTCTGTTGGCATAAAATTTATATGAGGTCAATGATCAACATTTTGAGATTTGGTGTCTTTTATCGTTTTTAAGCATTTTTCAATATTTTTGCAATTCGTGCCATACGATAATTTTAATGAATAAGTGAAGTAAAACCAAAAGAAAATATGCAAAATTATAAAGACTAAAATGTAAAATCCTAGTTTTTAATAATAGAGTACTGCCAAAACGTTTGAGCGATAAACAAATTCTGCAAAATTTAGTCCGAATTTCCTCTGTTTTGCTAAAAGTCGATTTTTGTTTGAGCCTAATTCCATAATATAGTAGAAAAATCGAATGTTATGTCAATAATAATTCATTTCATAAATACTTTTTGTGTTTAGAACAAATTTTACTCATGACTTTAAACTTTAAACAATCCGAATTTGAGAACTCAAACCCTGAGTAAACGACACCCTTAAATGCATTTTTTTTTCATTTAAAGAAAAATATCTTTATTATAATTTGCATTTTTACATGTTATATGATATTCAACAGTACTATAAATCAAAAGCAGTAGTTATTTTTTTATTCAACTACTGCTTGCTTGAAACGACGAGATATGAACCACTTTATGAGGATCTTTAACAAGAGGCCAATAGTCCTTAACGGTCACCTGAGTACCATAGTCCATACACAAAATTGTCGAGGAGTCTCATAAATGCATTTAATTGAGTTTCATAATGGATTAGAATATTATAATAATGTAATGACATCCACCTTCATGCCTGAAATCTTATTGAGTTTAATAATGGATTAGAATATTATTATAATGTAATGTCATCCACCTCCCTGTCTGAAATATTTTGGAAAGCACTCTTAACCCTATAGTTTAGCACAAGACTTGAAGCTCTTTAACAGAGTATATGACATACTATAGAAGAGGTGCCCAGATTCCATTCAGTTTATTTATCCCACGTATGTTAACTTACAAAACAGCTTTTATGTTTATCTGTTTTCACAGATAAACGAAAACAAGGTGGTTTATTTACCACTTATTACCTTACTATTAACAAGTCTATTTGTTCATCCTAAAAAAATTAAAAACTGTTTTTGTTTAAAATAATTAAAAAATTTGCATAACTATATTGATCATACAACTTTATAATTCGATTCTATTTAATGATTTATTACTAAATATGAACAAGCCAAGGAAGATAACTCCATTATGAAGGAGCAAGGGAAGATAACTCCATTAACTGTTATAATCCTCTTCCCTATACTCTTTTCAAATGCTTTCACAATATCATATCAATAACTTTGATGGACAGCTTATTATTTTTCTATATTCAATGATTAATTAGTAAATATGAACAAGCTAAGGAAGATAACTCCATTAGGAAGAAGCAAGGGAAAATAACTCCATTAACTGTTTACCCCCCCCCCCCCCCTTTCAACTCTTTCCAAATGCTATCCAAATGCTAGTTCCTGAACCCTGACTTAGGGGTCATGAATTTTACAATTTAGGTAGAGGAGTTCATAACCATGCATTCAGTTGTTTGCCCACATATGTGGGAGTAAAGATTTTTAAGATTAAATACATGTTTACTATATGGCTATATTGGCCCCACCCTAGGGCCTAAACCCCTGTGCCAGGGGTCATGAATTTCAAAATTTAAGTAGAAGACTTCATTGACATCATATCCATGCATTTACTTTTTCACAAATATATAAGGGAGTATAGAAGAAGATTTTTTGACATTTAATACATTTTTACTATATGGCCATATTGGCCCAACCCTAGGGCCTAAACACCTGTCCCAGGGGTCATAAATTTCACAATTTAAGTAAAAAACTTCATGGACATCATATCCATGCATTTAGTTTTTCACAAATATATATGCAAGTATAGAAGAAGATTTTCGAAAATTTAATACATTTTTACTATATGGCCATTTTGGCCCCACCCTTAAGCCTAAACCCCTAACCCAGGGACCATAAATTTCACAATTTTGGTAGAGGGCTTCATGGACATTATATCCATGCATTTAGTTTTTAACAAATATCTATTGGAGTAGAGAAGAAGATTTTCTAAGATTTAATACATTTTTACTAAATGGCCATATTGGCCCCACCCTAGAGCCTGAACCCCTGACCCAGAGACCATAAATTTCACAATTTTGCTAAAGGGCTTCATGGACATCATAACCATGTATTTAGTTTTTAACAAATATCTATGGGAGTAGAGAAGATATTCTTAGATTTAATACATTTTTACTATATGGTCATATTGGCCCCACCCTAGAGCCTGAATCCCTGACCCAGGGACCATGAATTTCACAATTTTGGTAGAGGGCTTCATGGCCATCATAACCATGCAATCAGGTTTTTCCTTACATGTGTGGGAGTAGAGAAAAAGCTTTTTGAAAATTTGGCTGTTTTTTGCATATTTGGTCACACCTGTGGCACCCTGGGGGTGGTAGAGCCACCAATTTCACAACTTACATTCCTCTTACCATAAAGGTGCTTCACACCAAAAATGGAAACAATTGGCTTTGTTGTTTTTAAGAAGAAGTTAAAAATGTAAATTGTTAACGCACGACGCACGACGACGGACGAAACCAGATAGCAATAGGTTACTCAGGTGACCTGAAAAGAAAGAGAAGTGTAAATATTTAAGGTAAAAAAGTACAAATTGGTGAAACTATGTGACACATATGACCTTAATGAAAGTGCCAATAAATGATTAGCAAGGGAAATGGTTATCATTAAATATTATTATGAATAAATGGTATATATCAATGTAAATTCAAAAACTATCCTCTATGATTTCATTTAGCAGCTAGAAATGTCTTAAAATTTGACGCATGATAACAGCGAAATATATGTCTGTGCTATATGATTCAATCAGTCAAATCCTAAATATGCAAAGAATAGTTCATATAAATTTACTACTTTACAAATCTACAAAAGGGAAATTATTTATTAAAAATGGCTTTATACATGTTTTCGAGTATGCCCATTCGATTTTGGCACTATAAGGAAAACGGATAGCAATATCATTGAAAAATATCATGAAAGCAAAAATATCGTTTAACAAAACCTAACTATTAATACAAAGCATTGAAACTAACACATTTGCAGAACACATTTTGCTGGGGATATAAAAGCGATGGTTCAAATTATATCAGTTAACCTTAGTTTATAAAGCTATGAATTTAAGAGAAATGTTGGTACATTTTTATATTATGTGTTGACTCCTTATATTATATCTCATTTCAATCTCTTAAATCTGATCAATATCGTGATTGTGTTTTAAAATGATTAATTTTGATATCTTGTTTTCTTAGTTTCAGAATTCAATGTACAATCTACCTTCTACAACGAAACTTCTCTCATGATTTATTGTCAACACTCGTCATTCAACTATTCCAGCTCTTTGATTAGAATCAAATTAGAGGGAGGGGACGACTACGGATCATGTTCCAAAACCACGTGTAACAGTTGCAAAAGTGAGAAAAGAAAACACAGAAAAAAAACCACTTACACTTGTTTAATTTGTATCTAATACTTTGTAGATATTAACTATTTTGAGTTAATATTATTTACATATATATATATATATATATATATATATATATATATATATATATATATATATATATATATATATATATGATTTCAATGCTTACTTTATAAAAATGATGTTTAAAATAGTATTGCCCACTCCAACTCAAGTTATACAAACTTAAATAACAAAAAAGGCGTTCAGTCATCTCAATAATCATCCATCTATATAACTAACAAACCCGTTGTATGCAGACAAAATTCATTGGGAATGATATGATAGTTAAAGATCATGTTTTCGTGTAAAAGGAAATTGTACTTCATTTATAAAGTAAAACACGTTTATAGCGAACACTCTTATAATGAATTAACGCTTTTAGTTCAGCGATTTTTATTCCCGGTGTGTTTTAAACATTCTGTGAAGCTAACGAATATATAACGAATTACGTTTATAACGAAGCAGAATCTCCTGACATGGCACTTCGTTGAACGATAAATGAAAATGTGCATATTCATGGTATAAAGTGTTCTTCTTAGATTTCTGAGATTTCTGTTTTAGAATAATATGATGTAAGTAAAATATATGTAATTAAAAATGGGGTTAAAACATTTCAGCATTGTTTACACTGTTTTAGGGTTATCAGATGGTATACAATGCATAGTGCCTTACACTCCTGGTAAGATATTCCAGTGCATATTAGATGGTGCAGTCTACAATATAAGCATATTAGCAAATCCTGTTACCCAAACAAACTCATTAGGGACCACAATAACACCAGAGAGGATCACAACGATTTCACCATATCACTCTTCGACATCAAACGTACTCGAAAGCTCAATAACAACAGAAACATTGACTTCACCGGAGAGATTATCAACAGAGCGGAGTCTTACAGCCGGGCTTACAAACTCAACAACTGAAGAAACATTTAGGACAACAGAGACAGAGAGCTTACCAACGTCAACAAATATAGCATCAACATGGCCTGATATTTTATCAACCTCGCCAAATATCACAACAACATCCCCTAGTAAATCAACGTCAACAAATACCATACCGACGTCGCCTAGTACTTTTTCATCGTCGCAGAGAAACGCCGAGATGACGACTATTTTTCCAGAAGCACACACTTCACGGGATTTAACGGTGATCCCAACAACGCAGGCATTCAGTGGTATTGGATATCTTATTTTCAGTTTACGAAGCTTTATTGACAAGTATTTGATTTTTTCCTTAATTATTAAAAAAAAAATGTTATAATGTGTCCTCACCAGTTGATAAACACTAAACTGCAAAGTGGCATCATTCTATAGTAACGTTGAAAAAAAAAGCCTTTGATACATTTTGTTGCATTATTTGAGTGTTCCCATGTTTTAATTCATGTCATATTTGATCTTTCAGATGAATCGATTATCATTGTTGACAAAGATGTCTTGAATCAGGGGTTCTGTCATCTGAACGGCGTAAAAATAGATTTAAATGTTACATGTGAATTGCAGTCTTCAGCTAAACTCGAACTTTATGTGGTAGCAAATGAATATGAAACAAATGCAAACATCTTTTTAAGTTGTGTAAGATATAAAGATGGCACTTGGAAGTGCCATGGAGTAGGTCCAATGACGGGCAAATTCAATACATCGTTCGACTTATTGGAAATTACACTAAATCTCAACTACACTGTTTATGGTGGACACTACCTCCGAATCATATCTTCATGTGATAACATTCAAGATATGAAATATATACATCTGAAAGCATGCTGTAAGTTCATCTAATATGCTTTGCTCTATATCTGTGTTTATGATGTTTCCTCATATTTATAAATCTAAATTTAAGTTGGATTTATTGACCACTCTATGGGTATTTTGACATTAAACTCAAAAAATGAATATTAATAACAAAAACATGTGATCAATGAGGGCATGAAGACAATAACTAAATCATAATGCATGCCAGTTAAATATGGGCTGGATAATTTACGCTTTATTATAATCTGCAGACTTAATGTATATAATCTTTCAGGATTAAAACTAAGGAATGACAGGGTCATTATATGATACAATTGTATAGTTTCAGGATTTACTGTAAACACGACTTTTTATAACGAGTCTTTCATCAATGTAAGATGTCAGCATTCGTCATTTAACTACTCAAACTCTCCGATACGAGTAAAGATACATAAAGGAAACGACTACGGTGAATGTTCCAGAAGCAGTTGTACCAGCTGCACAAGTATGAATAAAAATAAAACGGGTGTTTTTAAGAAGAAATTAGTTATATTCTGATAATACAAAATTTTCTAAAAATGTTTAAGAAAATGATTCCAAATCACCTAACAAATAAAAAAAAAAACAATCCAGTGAATTTGTGGATTTTTTTTTTAATTCACGTAAATCAAGAAGTCTTTCTGTAGTGTCGAAATCAAATTGATAACAGCGAATACGACAACGTTTATCATTATAACTCAATAACTGTTTCAGGGTTACCAAATGGTATCGAGTGCAAGGTACCCTATATTCCTGGTGAAGAACTGCAATGCAGAATGGACGGCGCAATTTATAATATCCCTGTACAAAATATGACGTCACCTGGAATCAAAACAACACCTCTGCAAATTATAACAACAACACAGCATACAATAACCACACCACAAATAAGCTCAACAACGTCCAAAGGTAGTTCAACGGAAAGCTTAACAACGATTAAAGGTACACCAGCAACTTCCCCAAAAATAAAACCAGCCTCACAAAATACCACCATAACGTTCGTTGAAGGCCTTACATCGATGACAAGTATCCTAACGTCAACCTCCCCAACTATCATAACAAGAAGAGATATCCAAGCAACCTCCATAGAAAGCATAACCACAACAACACGCATCCCAGCAACCCCTACAGAAAGCAAAACAACTACAATAACGAATATCTCAACAACCTCCCCAAATAGAACAACATCGATAAATATCTCAAGTAGCTCCAAAGAAGACATTATAACAACACGTTCTCCAATAACCTCCCAAGAAAGCATTCCATCAACAAGTACTGTATTTTCCGAAGAAAGCATAACAAAAACGACATATACCCAAACAAATCCACAAGAAAGATTAACAACAACTTATATTCCGACAACAACAACTACACGTATCCAAGAAATTTCCGAAAAAAGCCGTACGGCCATCCCCTCATCATCTGACGAAACCATACCAGCCAGAATTTCAACAACTTTCCAAGAAAGATCAACAACAACGACAAATATCCCAACAACCTTTAAAGAAAGCAAAACAACAAGTATTTTAACTTTACGAGACGGATCAACAACAATGACAATTATGCCGACAACATCCCAAGAAAGGAAAACAAGAACGACAAATATCCCGACCACATTACTAGAAATCATAACAACAACAACACAATCCCCGACAGCATCACAAGATATCATAACAACAAAGAAAATTATCACAACGACCTCCCAGGAAATCATAACAACGACAACTATCCCGGCAACATCCCAAAAAGGCATGACAACAAGTATCCAAACAACCTTTGACAAAATTACAACAACAACAAAAAGTAAACCAACAACACGGAGTATCACCACGTCGACTAAAAAAAGCTCTGAAACACCACACGGAAACATCAAAAGAACAACTCCGGCGGAAAAAAACTACGGCAGCAGCGGTACGCTTTCTTCACTACTACTAATCGATTAAATGTTTTAGCTCGTTTGCATTATACATCAGTCTTATATGGGACGCCTATATACACTTTAGAGAATAAACGATTAAACGGTCGACCTATAAATCATTTCATATATATAATATTAGTAAAACACGAATTCTTAAATACAGAACAAGAAACATTAAAACAATGACGCAATCATATAAAAAAAAATCGCTGATTTGATTTTTTTTTAAATGAGTTTTTTATTATTTATTTAAAGGAAAAATTATGGCCAAAGTTGTTCTCATCGACAGCATGATATATTTATACATGTTTATCTCATTTTACACAAGCATAATAAACATGTTTTCTTTTCTTCAGGGATGAGTGTTGTTCCAAGACCATTAATCAACGCAACTGTGTTCCTGATCGTCGTCGCTAATTGTCTCAAGTACATGTAAACATTTTTTTTTCTAAAATAATTGTTTGAAAAATGTTTCAATGATTATATTAAATCACCTTGCGTTGCATCTAGCGAAAAAGTAAATAAGTATATAATATTCATTTCATTATGTGTTGAATTCATGTATATCTATTTAGTTTAACCTGTTATATCTGAAATCGTGTAACTTTATAATATATGTGATATATACATGATTGATCAAGCTAGATGCATATTCTAATATAATTACTATAGAATGAGGCACAACTTTTTAAACTTAAGTAGCCATCTCCCTACAATGCTTGACAATTTGTACATGCAAATAATATATAAAAAGGGGTATATACAATATAAAGACTAAAAAACAAATTGCATACAATAATGTAATTTTTTTTAGCAAAGTCTTATAGATATGTGAAAACGCAATGATTTTTTTGTGGGGTGGGGGGGGGGGGTTAATTACATATTAAACTAGGGAAACAAATGCTTATTTATAGTAATACTATAAGCAGAGTGTGTGCATTAACAATTGTTTTAATTAAAACCACACAACTGCTCACGACTGAGAATTGTTAAATGCCTATTGCAAACATTTGACACCATTTTGTTAGTATTATTTTTTTTTTGTTTTGTTCTGTTTTTATTGTATCTTGTTTTGTTTTGTTTTGTTTTGTTTGTTTTTTTTTTGTTTGTTTATTGTTTGTTTCTTGTTCTTGTTCTTATGTTAAGGACAATTTATATCCTGTACGAAGATATATATTTGATTTCCTCAGTGGGAAAAGGGAATATTAAATATTTCTGAGAGAGAGAGAGAGAGAGAGAGAGAGAGAGAGAGAGAGAGAGATTCTCATCTCATCCATTTCGTATTTTCAGACATATCAAGTACAAATGCATAATATACTGATATGTCACCGAACTCGATTGTCTTGTGTTTAATCGATATTTTAACCCACCCACCCCCCCCCCCTTTGAAAAAAAATAAACTAGTTATATTTGATGTTTTTTACCAATATTTACTAAATCAAAATTATTTAATTAAATACATAACAATTTACAAGTTTCAATGTTTCAATGACACCCGTGTGCTAATAATACGTTTACATTTTAATTAATATTACAACTCCTTCGCTTAAGTATAGATATTCAAGTCCTTTTTCTTCATTATTTTCTTTTTTTGTGGCAAAGTTATGATCTAATTTTACATGAAATACAAAATATATGGTATAATAGAACTATTTTCGAAAAAAAAATTCATAAACTGAAACATAAACTTTGGGCTGGATTGGGTTTGGGGGTCGTGTACAAAAGGAACTTTGCCTTTAAGAATAATACATTGACGCACATGTAGCCATTGAAGCAAACATCTTGTTTAGTAATGTTAAATGAAATTTTTTTCATAGAGCTTTAAAGGCTGCATCTTTTGTGGAACGAAAACAAGATGTCAAGATGTCATTTCATGGGAATGTAAACTTCACAGAAACCGATAAATATTGTAGTGCTATGAACTGCTTCTATGTACATGTATCACAACAGCCAATTCATTCACATTCTGTTTATTTTCTCGAAAAATAGGAAAAGATTGACTACAATAAAAGTAAAATAACGAAACTTACTATGTTGTACATGTATAAATCTGACAGAAAAATTAGCCATGATGATAATGCCTGACCTGATGATATTGCGTATGACTGTTTATACTTTATGTAACATACAAATAATTTACGAAAGTATTAGCAATGAAAATTTAAAATATGACATTTAGACCTGACAGGCGTTCCATACCCTTTTGTTTACATTCCTAAATTTGTGTGTAACAACACAAATACGCTATAGAGAAGCACAAAAGGTTATTACTGCGTATAAACAACAATGCAAAGGGTAATTACCGTGATTATTTTCTGATACATCTGCAATAATATTTTAAACAGCTCAAACTACACTACGGGTCTTGAAACAACCTCGTGCATAGGTATGGCGGCCTTGCATCACATTACAAAATATAATGTCCTGATAAAATTGGAAAATGAAAACGTGTTCTGACAAATTTGGAAATTATCAAATCAGATCTACATACCGGCCCCTAAAATATGGTCCTACCTAGAACATATTTTACAGTTTAACATGCAACACAACTTATATATTTGAAATGCGTTTTTTAATTATAAACGCATGTTAAGCATGTACTTAAGAGTTCAATCATTATTTACATAAGATAAACGTGTTCTACGTATGTATATAGCACCTGTAATGTGTAAGTGGCATAACTCTGACTTTGTATAAATTGTTCTTTCACATCAAGAGTTGTCTTTTTCTTTCAACGAGCGACGCAGCAAAGTAAAAAAAAACATATGATAAATTGATTTTTATACATGTATTAGAATAATCGATTAACCGAGAAATTGGCGAATGGTAACATCACAATAAGGTCCATATAGATGGCTAAATCTTCAGATATTGAAGGATTGGTGGGATTAGCTTTCCTAATGACAGATGAAACAAATAAAAAATACAAAATCTTGAAAATTTATTTTTTGCAACGCTAAAAAAATTCAAGTACCACAAATATGGAAAAGTGGAACGTTTCAGAGACTGTAGTATTGCAAACGACTTGACATACATCTAAAGAAAATACGACATAAATACACCATCAAATGCAATTTATAAACACCTGTATTACATGTACACGTATCTACGGTGCCAGCTCATTTTTACATCAACAAGCTTGTGCATTATTTCCATTATTCCAAAACCATATATATGCATATAAAAGTTTCGCCAAACATATTTAATGAAATATGATTTCGGGCCTATTGATATTAGCATTGTTGTATTAAAATAAATCATGATCTCATGACTACGTTTAGTCTATTTAATATGATTACAATTACTTGCATTAAAAATGGATACAAGTAATAACTAATTGTTCTTAATTAATCAGCAACCTGTAAACGATATAATCGATATAAACTGGTTCCGATTACTGATTACGATTACCCCATTCCTGGTCAATATTTTTATTTCACTCAATCAAACACTTGGCATTGTTTTTTTCTGCATCAGTTTTTTTATTAATATTTTTAATGTGTTTTTGACAATGAGCAATGAGTCATTATGGTCAATTGATGGATTGTGTAGGAATTACTTTAGATATCCCCAAACAGGAAGCCCGTTTACCCGAGGATAAATTAGTCAAGTGCAAAGACTTGCTTGAAAAGTTCCTAAAAATGAAGAGATGTACATTAAAGGAAATGCAGTCCTTAATAGGTGTACTAAATTTTGCCTAATCGGTTGTGCAACCTGGTAGGGCCTTTTTGCGGCAGATGAATAACATGACAATGCATGTATCTAATGCTCAAACACATCTTTTTTTGACCAAAAAGGCTAAGGAAGACATGAAATGTGGCTTGATTTTTTGTCCAATTTTAATGGAAAGTGTATTTTCTGGAATGAGACGTTTCTGTCAAGTTATACTCTAGAACTCTACATAGATGCAGCACAATCTTTGGGTTATGCAGGCATATACAAAGATAAGTAATTTTATGGTGCGTTTCCGCCAGAATGGCAAAAGTTGAATATTATGACCCAGGAGTTTAATCCAATTATTCTGGCATTACATAGTTGGGGTCACTTGTGGAAAAATCTTTCCATTTTGTTTTTTTCACAGATAATGAAGCCTTAGTATCAGTTATCAATAAGCAAGCATCTCGAGTTAATGAAGTGATGAGAATGGTGCGTTACATGGTACTGCAGTGCTTGAATCTCAACATACTCTTCAAGGCAAAACATATACCGGGCAAAAAGAATATTTTGGCGGACTGCCTCTCTCGTTTGCAGGTCAATCAATTTTTGAAGCTGGCAGCACATGCTCAAAAGGAACCAACCCATGTGCCAAACCAGCTGCTGCCACAGAACGTCTGGAGTGCATTGGAGTCTTAACACAAGCTGCATTGGCTCCCTCTACTCAAAATACCTACAGACGTGCATGGGCTACTTTTGAGTTTTTTTCAGTGGAGGTATTGGGTCAAGTTAGCATTCTCCCTCTCTCGGTTTCAACCATACCATTGTTTGTTGCCTATATGTTTAAGAAATCATTTTCACCTTCTACCATTTCCACCTATTTATCAGCCTTGGGTTATGTACACAAAATGCTGTCATTTCCAGATAATACCAGAACATTTCGAGTCGACAAATTGGTAACAGGTACTTACAGACTTTCGCAAACAATAGACACAAGGTTGCCGATTACGATACCAATTTTGAATAAAATATTGCTGGCAATACCAGTCATTTTAAATTCACATTACGAACAGTGCATGTTTAAGGCAATGTTCCTTTTTGCATTTTCAACTTTTGCTAGAATTGGGGAATTAGTTGCGGTGAGAGATATTCCTCAAGAACATATTTTACCATTGAGTGATGTAAGTCTGACTTCTGTTCAAGGTGAAATCAAAGAAGCAGTAGTAAGCTTTAGAAAATTTAAACAAAATATTAAAGAAGGGGCTTAGGTAGTTAGGTTTACTGATGAGAATACAAATACCTCTGAACCAGCCATCAAATGTCTAGTAAATTTCTTACAACTTAGACCCAAATTACCAGGGCCTTTATTTTGCTTTGCCACTGGTCAACCGGTCGCTAGATCGTATTTTGATAAGATCCTTCACAAATGTCTTGACTTCTGTCAGTTGGATGAAAAAATGACAATAAAAAACCGTCAACCATTTCAAAAATCCATAAAACGAAATACAAATTCAAAGCAGAGCAACAATGACCTCAAAGATAGAGGTAGGAGCAGGTGCCTAGGAGGAGTGAGCATCCTCTGCTGACCGGTCACACATATAGGGTCACAGCTTTCGCATCGGTGCTGCCACAGCAGCAGCAGAGAGAGGTTGTTCTGATTCTAGAATTAGAGAAGCAGGTCGTTGGAAGTCCAATGCTTTTAATAAATACATAAGGCCCTAAACTGTGCTATTTAGGTTAATGGATAATTCTCCTTGTGTCAAAGTTACTTGCTTGGGCCAGTAGCTTATCAATTTTTTTTCAGAAAAAGGTTTTCTCAAAGGTACTTGCTTGGGCTGGTATCTCGCATAAGAAATCTTTTCACATTGAAGCATTTTCAATTTCCAGGTCAATGCGTCATCTGGTATCAAGAGGTACATGTGCCTTTTTAATAGTTTTTCTGTTATATCAATATACATTCTGGAATTATTAATGCTGGAGACAGTATTGGGCATGTAAAAATGTGTTCATAGTGGATACCCGTTCATTGGCTTTTATCAATGTGTCATATGGTACACATGTTTTTTATGTATTAGATGTCTATAACGATCATTTTTGAAGTACACGATTTTAACAGGTGTTTATATTTGTTCAGAGTTGCCTGCTTGGGCCGGCTTCTATACACAGCCTTACTTCTATATTCATATGCATGTAGAGGACAATTTGTCAGATCTGGTTATAGATTTATACACACGTTTTGTGTATAAGATGTCTTAGATGATCATCCTAATACATGATTTTAACAGTTGATTATATGTGTTCATAGTTGCCTGCTTGGGCTGGCTTCTATACATTTAGACTTACTACAAGCAAAAATCCGGTTTTCAGATTTGGTTATGCATTTATATAACTTTATGGGTTGTGACGTTTGGTCTTCTGTGTTTATATTTCTATCTGGGATTGTATTTGCCAATTCTTGGCCTTGGTGGGGTAGGAAAGAGTTCCTTTTCCTGATGGGACTGTTGAGCCCTTACAAGGCCAAGTTACTTTGTATTTTTGTATTATGGAGATTAGGTATTTGTTACCTGTAAAGGTTTTTTGCATGTTTTTTTAGTAATAGTTCATTATGTAATCATACATTAATATTTTTGTTTTACCTGTATTTTTTGCACGTTTTTTCCCTTTAAAAATTTTTACCTAATTTTGAGTAAAACTTTTTCGCAATATAATTTGGTGTTTCGTTTTCATTTATCATTTATGATTTGGGTAAATAACTATATGCAGGGTAGATTTCTTTTTTGTGTTCATGGTGAAAGAGGAAGGCATAAAAAACATTAATAAAAAAATAAACATTTATTGAAAATGAAACTAAATCAGATATCAAAACACAACAAATACAACACTTTTGTACATTACAAACTTAGCTTAAATTCAGATGATCCTAAATGCCAACATGATTGCATACACATTACGATGTCCCAAAAAATTGTTATTTTTCCTTAGTTGATTTTTTTTAAATGATGAAATGATGAAAATGTATCAAAAAACCCCAAACAAACAAACAAATCAAAAAACAAAATACAAAAAAAACCCAAAAAACAAACAAAACCCCCTCCCGCACCCCCCCCCCCAAAAAAAAAACAAAAACAAAAACAAAATAAAAACCTAACAAACAACCAAAACACACAATGATCTTATTTTAAAAATAACTTTATCATCATTGACCTTGTTCAAACACACGCTCTCTGAGCAAAGCTGCGTTGCGTAGACAAAGCATCTTGTTAAACCAGACGTTCTTGATAGCCTCTCGGAAATGCACAGCTACTTTTAACTTTCGTAATATAGAACCGACCGCTTTCTGCCGGCCGTTAATAATATGTGTATTACACAATGCTAACTGAAATAAAATATCCATCTACTGGTTAATAGCATACGTCTATAACTTCTTTTCCTTGCATGTTTCGAAACCAGACACATTGAGCAAGTAATAGCTTTAAATCCATGTTGTTGGGTTTTTCTCCAGGGATCTGTGTTGTTCAAGGACCATTGATAAAAGCCGCTGTATTCCTTATCGTATTTGTTATGCATCTAATACACATGTAAAACATGTCATATCTGAAAGAATATGTCTAGAATGGCATCAATGACCAATGTAACAATACTTTGCTTCGTTGATTGTTAATTATCATCTCCGTGTAGTAAAAACATTTTTTAAACTTTTTTTTATTTGGATTATTATGAATTTATTTGTTATACATTATTTATATATAAGCGCCTCGCATAATTGTGTAATCGTTTAACTGAAGAATTATCTATATCATATTTACGACCTTGATAATGATAGATCCGTATTGATGTAGAAAAAAAAACCCACAAATATATCTAATGTAATGAATCAATCCCTTAATAAAGCAACCTGCGATATATGTATGCGGACTCAGGGATGAGAGAAAGTTCATATTGCTCAAATTGATTTCTTCATCTATTAATTACTTTGGTAAAACCACACATCTCCTTCAGTACATTGATTATACAATGTCATCCAAAAATACATGTAGCCCCTTTTGTGTTTGTTATTTTTTTAAGATTAGTGACTTATGTTATCATATAAAAGAATCATCTCTTGAAAAATATGAACAACATATTTTCTATTTTTATCAATAATTCTTTTATTAAAAGAAACCAAAATATCAAACGATGATTGCTAGGTGTTTAAAACAGGCAACATTTCAAGAACAGCCAGCTAGTTTAACACTGATAATTAAATCAAGATTTCTTGTACAGCTTAGGTTTAAGTATTTTATTTTGTGACTACCTGCAGAAAGTGGAACAATGGAATTGGTACAAAGTTCAGCCTAGAAATAAAGGTAGGAAACTAATTTCTTTCGTTTTAACTACAGTACGTTAATTAGTAAAAAGTGGGTTTAAAAATGTACTAACGTAAACGAAAATTAGACAAGAATAAGGAGTCTTCCTCAAGTGAGCGATAAGATCATTGAAAATTATTTCACCCTACACTTACACCTATTGCACCACCCGTGTAAGAGTATTTTGAAAATGTAAACAAAAACTTTATTTCAAAAATGGAATAAAAATACAACCATTATTATTACTTAACGGAAGGTATACACACGAGCTTGGTAAATATCTAAATCGTAAATGAGTCATCCTCTAAAAATGTATTACCTGTTGTCGCCCATCGTGTATTGATTTAAAACATGCCGTCCCATGCACAATTGGCATGTATATCTATATATAGTGTGCAACCAAGATATTCATGAGGGCCATATTTTGATAAGAGAACTTTAAACACTGCAAATCAAAATAATGGGTCAAAGTAGAACAATATAGCTACTTATCCTGGTATATCCTGTATATCTGTTATAGTCATGACTTCATTCAAGGATACAGCAACTTGCCAGTTTTGCTTAGGAAAAAAATCTACTTGGGGTTATATAGAACTTTAATACGAATTGTACACTGTTCCCGTGTAGTTTTCATATTTATATTATCGATATAGGTAAATGAAGCTTTTATGAATTGTTGAGAAGCTTGACTTGAGTCCTATGCTTTCTTCTTCGTAATATCCCCGAGTTCTACCGAATCACGATCCCGCTGCTTATAGCTACTGGTAATTTAGAACCACCGCGTATTGAAATATCACCATTAAATCATTATCAGCATGTAATGTTAAAGTAACAGCATATCATGAAGAAGTATCAGCATATAATGCTAAAATATCAGCATGTAATGATAAAGTATCATGCAATGAAGAAGTATCAGCATATAACGAAGACGTATCATCAATAATTTTAAAGTATCTGCATGTAATGTTGAAGTATCAGCATGTAATGTTAAAGTATCAGCATATAATGTTAAAGTAACAGCATATAATGTTGAAGTATCAGCATATAATGTTAAAGTAACAGCATGTAAAAACAAAGTATCAGCGTGTAATGCTGAAGTATCATCATATAATGTTGAAGTAGCATCACATAATGAAGATCATCCACATAAGGCAGTTGAGGCGTTCCAATAGAAAACAACGATGAAACGTAGTCAACGTTATGAATAGTTAGATCTTCAGAATCCCCCTTACTCCCCCCCCCCCAAAAAAAAAATCCATTTTTTTTTTTAGAACATTGTTGTAAACATACCATTGTAGATAATATACTCGATATCATCATTTACATTGTATTAAAAAAAACACATATAGGTAATGTGTTAATTTAAATATACATTTTCTTATCGTTACACATGTATAGACTTGTGGTTTTAGACAGTCATATAGTCGGGTATATTGATTACACATTCATGGATATTTGGAAGATAACGTAGTAAAATAAAGTGTAACATGAATACCAAGATGATAAAGGTTTGGAAATTCGTTCTACTTGGACAAGGTAATGCATTTCAATTAGTAATCTCATAACCCTAGCTGCGCTCGGTTTTACTCCCGGTACCCTGTATATTTCTTTTAAGCTTACATTGTTGAAACGTCCCAAATGCATGAAAAGCTGTGTCGGAAATTCTTTGAAATTTGCCCTTAAATATATGTCCTCTAGATAATGTATTTACTAGCTGCAATAATGTAGCCGTCTCCCGATTTTTTTTGGGGGGAGAGGGCTGCAACTCCATAGGATCTCCGTAATGGTGCAAGTGCGGGAGGGATTTACTCCCGCATCGTTTTTGGCTCAAATCGTATATAAATGACAATAACATTTGCATTTCTTACCCGAACTCAAATATTGTAGTTGTGTATAGCATAAATTAATCCAAAATTATCAAGTATAGTCCATATATCGGTTATTTTTCGTGTATGTCAACAACGCAAGTTAAATTTGTCCGCCATGTTTACTGACCTTGATCGGTTTTATTTTGGGACAGCCAATGAAAATTTAGGAGCGGATCTTGAACTGAATATAGGAATTCCCCCATTTTAAACATAAATAACGCGGTAAATATGAATTTTCCATTATATATCCTTTCCTTAAATGATGTTTTAGTGATAGAACGAGGTAAGACTGCTTATTTACACTGACATTCACGTTATCAAGCCCATCAAAAACCCAATCGTAAATCCCATAAAATCACGCGAGAACTGTCATGGCTGCTGAAGAAGACGACTGGTAAACATGCTGGTGTGATTTATCTGGTTTTGATTTATATACGGTTAGTTTGTTCAACCTGGATTAATAAATCATTTTATCTAAAAGAAGTCTAACACTAGAGACGAGCTCGTTGCAAAGCAACGAAGAGGTCTTCCGTTGCAGCTTCCTGTCGGAGAAGGATTGTCAATCAGTCTGATTAAAAGCACCCTCTTCTCCTTACAGGGTCTGACAGGTATTGATAGGGGGTCATCTTCACCCGACCTAAAATTCTGACCAATCAGGGCTTTAGAAAATGTATTGGAATTTTTTAAATGGAGACAGGTAAATTATTTCAATCCTGCTTTCTATGTAACCCCCAGACTGAGTATTGAAGAGTTGCACCTCTCATTAACAGATAAAGTCATGTATTTGGTAAATGAAATATATATTTAGGTTGTGTGCAAATATAGAGGTCATGTGAAGATGAATTGTTATCGATACCTATCAGACCCTGATGAGTGTAAGCAAAATTAAAGGGACCTAGACACGATTTCAGATGAAAATTTTATTTTTGATTTTTTATGTATTAAATAGTTTACTTTTGTATTTTGAATGATTTACCAAAATTTGAATATTAGAAGTCGTGTTACAAGCGAGATACAGAGGAAAGGAGTCGTTGTTATGTAAACAAAGCTCGAGTCTTATATTTGTGTACAAATAATGTAAAGTAAAGAAATACCATTTCTTTGACAAAATAACTGGTGGAAACAAGATAAACTTATTAAATGTGTTCATAAATAAGTTTATCAACAACAACATGCTACATTAGATTGAAACTTTTACCAATTCAAGACATATGTAAACAATAACAGGACTCGAGCTTTGTTTACAAAACAAATAATTTTAACATCTGTAACACGGTTGTAACTCGATATTTGACTTTCACATTTTGACAGAGCATTAAAAACATCCATATTCACCATTCTAGACATTAAAAATGAAAAAATAAATTTCGAAAAAATTGAGATCAAATCGTGTCCAAGTCCCTTTAAGGGTAGTGATTTTAATCAGACAGGATTGTCAATATGATAAAAGTAAGTTCAGAAAATCAAAAATAAACGATGACGGCTACTCCAACCTGAGGGTGCGCTGTACGAGAGGTGCTCAGTGGGAAGGACAACTCTCCGTATAACGTTTGGCCATGCAAGCACTCAGCATCGTTTTTGCTTCGGGGATCAAATTTATCCGAAATGTATTAACAAGCCAATAAAAGAAAAAAAATTAATCTTCAAAATCTAATCCATGGTAGTGGTAGGGGAGGGGGGGGGGGTTGTGAGGCAGCTATAACTTATTTTGTTAAATGTAATTTGTTTTAAATTTGCCATAAAAATTTATATTGCCTTCTACTAAAATGTGTGTTGGGGGAGGGGGGAACAATGCCCCAAAATTCAATTTCCTTTAAGTTAATTTAAGGTGAATTTTGGTTGCGAGAAAGGGGAAGAGTGCTCTCAGTGGAGTAACTGGCGGTTCTGTGAGCAACCTCACAAATAATTCCTCCCCTCCCCACTAAGAAAAACAAAATCATAACTAAAGTATTTATCTATTAGAAAATAATGGATGCTTCTTTTTCTTATAGTGACACTGAACTTGCACAGATGATCAAAGTTCAAGTCGGGACATATTTAAGTACATGTCACAAGCAATCTTTGTGTCAAATTTTAGCTTCTAATCATTTCCATGTATATTACATGTAGATATGACAGACAAGAAAGAAGCATTTATTTTTCAAACGACCTTGAACTTGCACAACTGACCCTGGGTCAAGTTCATGACACATCCTCAGGTCATCAGCAATCTTTAAATAAAAAATCAATATCCAATGTTTCTCCTTAAAAACAGTATAAAGCAGACAAAACTTATGAAATTTCTTCCAATGACCTTGAACTTCACAAAATAACATTAAAACAAAATCATAACACACACTTAGGTCATAAGCAATCTTTGTGCCAAGTAAGAACTTTCATTGTTTGGAGGGCGCCTTGTTTAGAACGCTACATTACAGAAATAATTTGTTCACTTAAGGTCTACTCCGTGCCCTGGCGCCGGAAATCGGTGTCACTAGTGCCTAATTTGGCGCCGGAATCCTCAAGGGATTACCCGTCCCCCGAGGAATCCGGGCTCACCTAATGAGCACAAGTCCTAGTTTGGGCGCAGGGCGCCTTGTTTAGAACGCTACATTACAGAAATAATTTGTTCACTTAGTTATGGTCTACTCCGCGCCCTGGAGCCGGAAATCGTTGTCACTAGTGCCTAATTAGGCGCCGGAATCCTCGAGGGTACATCCGTCCCCGAGGAATCCGGGCTCACCTTATGAGTACAAGCCCTAGTTTGGGTGCAAGGCGGCCTAATAATTTCAGTTGTTTAACATCGGGATCGCAAAACGCTTGAAAAATAGTCGATAATTTTAACTAATTTTTTGTTAGTGCGTTGGAGTTAGTGCTGGCAAGCTTTACTCTGGTAGTGAACTATCATGGTACATGTATTTCAAAGAAACAAGAAATCTGTCGACACTTGCAGTACTTTGATGATTTCTATGGCGACCGACTGCGTTGCATAATGTAGTCCAATCTCCCATGCAGAGTTGTCGTTCGTTCCTCTCTCAGACACGTGAATGTATGAGTGAATGTAGTCGTATTCCATAACTTCTTAATCCGAGAACAATTTTCCTTTGACTTAAAACTTTTAAGTATAATATATTATTCCGTTCCTATCTGTAGAAGTTTAGCGTGTTCAACAGGTTGATTTATTAGCAACATTATCCGATTACGATTTCGCACCTACATGTATAATGTGAAGATGACTGACTTCGAATAATAGCCTTATTGTTTAACAATTGACCACTGTAGTGAAAGCACACTTCGATACTCAATAATATTCGATAACCTTCAATACATTGTTACTCAATTACATAACAATTGATGATCTGCAGCCATATACATAACCCGGCTAGGGCTATAGATGTTCTCAGCTGTGTGCGCTGAAGCGACACAAGATTTTCGGTCGCACGCTGCGATTGAAGTAACACAGACTGACCGAATAAACAAACGGGTGGGAAAGTGAAAATGTTACACATAAGAAGAAGTCGCCAAAAAATGATTTTCCTCAAATCTGATTATCTTTTTACAAATTAAAAAAAATCCGAATGCCTCAATTCAGGACATCCTTTTATCGTGCCAGCACCTACCGCAAACATGAAACATGGAACTTTGATTATAATAAACAATACCTTGTGCGCAATCGTATTAATCATCGCTAAATCAACTGTACGTGTAAAATAAATTTATCTTTACATCTTAAACCAATATCATAGTTGAAATCATAATAAAAGAAAATAATTGTGTTCGTACAAAAGTCTGAAACATGCACGCGTGACAAGGTACATGTAGAAGAACACAAACCTGTCCACTCCTCGGCCATGTGCGAGGGATTTGTGGGTTGTTTGTTGATTTAAAACAATACTAGTATTTGTACAGATTTAAAAACATTTTAGACTTACAAACCAACCATTTATTTAAGTCTGACGAAGTTTCCGATTTGTAGTAATATCGCCTTTATAAATTTTCAGAACGACTTCTTAATTTACACTCGAATGTTTAATTAAATAAAAACAAGATGGACAAACTCTTATAACATGAAGAAATAAAAACAGATCTTGTATTTTATTTACGGGTATATAAACTAAAACAATTCTAGAGTTTGCGGCTAAATAAACTCATATATGAGCGACGCAACTCTCGTGTATTAGATAACCGCTGACCGCTAGTTAGCCCCGTCGCGACCATGGTGACCGATTTTCCAAGGCCGTGCGGGATAGCTTACGTAACGGTACACACACAGCTCTGATTTAAGGTAAATTTTAAATGCATGCAGTATGAAAACTCAAATGTAATACATAGTTTTATTTTAATCCGTAGTTTGTGTTTTACTACAAAGGAAGAAGAATGTTTTGTTTTCCGATTCTCGTTTTCGGGGTTGTGCACTATAAGAACTTAACAAAACTGACATAAACTCAAAAAAAAAAATCTATTCTAAAAAAAAAATTTCCTGTATAAACTAGCATACTTTCTGTGGTAACTTTATGCCAGTTGCACGCACATAGACTTTCGTTAACTTGCCAAATTAAACGAGGTACATGTTAACATGTACAGCTTTTTACACTCATACAACACAAATCACCAACAAAATAACATTGTAACGATCTTTATGAGATCCCAACAAACAACTTTTCCAGCGACAGCCATATCGAAATCCTAACCGTTTTTGAGTTATTAAGCAAAAACTTTCAAGCGTTATTGGCCCTTAATTTTAGGGGCC
Source organism: Magallana ariakensis (assembly GCA_020458035.1). Taxonomy (NCBI): domain Eukaryota; kingdom Metazoa; phylum Mollusca; class Bivalvia; order Ostreida; family Ostreidae; genus Magallana; species Magallana ariakensis. The sequence goes on from CM035811.1 coordinate 72,449,743, forward strand.
AGCCCTTTTTTTTGGTGTCAAATGAGAGCCCTTAACATTCTGCACAACTTTTATTCTACATGTCTTAACAAAATATTTTTCGTTTAAAAGATACAAAGAAAAATATGTCTAAATTTTCGCACTTTTTGGAATCCTATTTTTTGACCCCCTACCTTTTTCTAAATAAAAAAACGTAATCCAAAAACCAAAATCGATGTGCACAACTTCAATGTCTCTGTTATTCAAATTCGTTGGATTCCCATTCCCTGCTATCATAGTCTCGGAGCCTTTGTCTGGAAACCAAAGGCCCTAAAAATTTTTAAAAGGGGAATAACTCGTTAACGGAAGAGGAATTTTAAAGTTTATGAAATGTGTTAGATAGTGTTTTGTAATGTCTATGAGCCCTGAAAATTTGAGCAAAAACCGTTCAGAAATGAGCAAGATATGAAGCCTCAAAGTTCGCGTCTAGGAAGAAAAAAAAAAAAGAAAAATAAGAATAATCTTACAAGCACAATAATAGTAAGGTCTTCCGTTGGAAACGGAAGACCTTAATAAAAACGATCTTTTCAGACCGAAGTCAACCGCATCAAAAAAAAAATTTTGCACCATTACGGAGATCCTATGGAATTGTAGCCCTCTCCAGTAAACATCAGAGATAAAAAATTGGAGAGGGCTACATTATTGCAGCTATGTATTTACCTGTCGTATTCCAAAAGTTTTTGCGACACAATTTTTACATATCGTGATAAACAAACGATGTAAATGAATGTGAAATGGTTAAGCTAATTTTATTTCAAAGCAAAATTAACGGTTTAATATTTTTGAAACAGCGGATGATAAAATTTGAACCAATGTTTGTTAATGTGGGTTTTTTTTCAGAAATAATGATTCTAGTGATTTTTTTTTTCATTATAGTCGCTGCAATCATATTTAGCAACAAGGAAGCTATTGACCAGGGGTTCTGCCATCTACAAAAAGTGAAAATACAAGTGCTACTTGATTGTAACTTGAATTACACCTCTACAGTTACTATAGCTTTAGCGCAAAACGAAAGTGACACTTCAGGAAATTATATTTTGCAATGTGTTTGGGTTAATGGAAAATCAATGAATTGTTTAGGAGATAGTGACGAAACAGGAGAATACAATGGTTTTAATGACATTCTGGAAATTGAATTCATATTCAATGACAACAAACACTCTGGACTTTATTTAAGGATCACCACAGATTGCAATGCAAGTTCTATCGCATTGACACCTTGCCGTGAGTTTTTACGTAGAATATGTTCATTCAGATTTGGTAATAGAACAGATATTTACCTAATTTTTAAACAGAAATGGGGTTTTTCCTAAAACCAACAAAAAAACCCACTCAATAATTCTTACATTGCTTACATTGGTCATTTTGGTAGGAAGAACTTATTGTACAGGTTTTGTTATGAAATGCACCTTTTTTAAAGTTCAAAGATGAATTTGAGCACCCTGATCTCTTAAAATTGAAAAATTGTGAAAATATATTAAACGACATCAACGGTTTATTAGAATGATATTTCATAAAGAAGAATATTTTGAAAATGGCAACTCATGTTAAAATACTATGTTTCGAAATAGCTGTAGGTCTGTAGCTCCCGGTCTATAAAGACTCAGACAGACGACATGGGACCTACAATTTCGTACCTGTTAAAAAGTTGCAATGACGAACAAAAATAGCACCAGTTTAAGACTTACGCCAATATATTTAAGTATTCTATACCTTATTAGATTGTGACGTTTTATATATGTAACTTTGAGGACAATGACATGGATGAAAATATTCGTTTCGTCTATTTTGTAGGCGATCATTTATCAATATATTCAAAAAAGTAAGTTTTATGTATTTTTAAATATCAAGTCAAACTTAATTATACAAATATGAAAGACATGGTCATTCCAGTGCCAACAAAAAAAAAATAATAATAATGAATAATTAGCTTCTAAAAGTATCAATATTCTATTTTTACTAAGCAGTTATATTGTAAAGCAAGCACAATCTCCCTTTATTATCATTTAATCTCAAATGTTAGAAACAAAACCTTAAATAATACAGGACAAACAAAAAAAAAACCTATTCAAAAGATATAAATATTTGGTGATATTATGCAAGGGACAACAGTTTGGTATGGTTGGGGAGGGGGGGGGGGGTGCGGCTCCAATTTTTTTTAAAGTTTGGGGTTTGTATCGAGCATACCAGTTATAATTGTAACTTTTTTAAACCATAGATTTAAATAGTATTTCATGATTAGAGTTTTAACATTTTTAGGATTTACTGCAAATGTGGACTTTTTCAACAGCTCGACAATCATTGTTACTTGTCAGAATCCGACATTCATCAATTCTACCTCTCCGATTATAATACAGGCATTCAGAGGAAACCAATATGGAAGCTGCTTACCACGGATGTGTTTGGATGACACATGCAAAAGTTAGAATGTTCTCTAGTTTTGTATCATTTCTTTGATGCCAATTAAGTTTTAACAGGTGAACCAAAACATGTTATATTGATAGACTAAGACTAGCAGAGTTATGACGCGCTTTCGGACAATCATATTTAATTTTATTGAAATAAGAAAAATACAGTCCTAAATGTTTGAAACGAAAGGTTCAAACCATGTTCAAACTTTAAATAAAATCATGAAATACTTTGACTTTTACATAAACATGTACCAAGTTTTATATTGTCAAACCATATTCTTCATTTTGATTGCTTTGCTGAACTAAGAACATTTACAGATTTACCAGGCGGCATACAATGTTTTTTGCCATATGATCCTGATGAAATACTACAATGTCAATTAGATGGCGCAAAATTTAATATAACAACATCATCATCAAATATCACAACAACCTCACTTGAAAATTCATCAACGTCCGAAATTACTGAAACAACTGAGACTCTAGAAAGTTCTTCGACTTCACAGAGTATCACTTCAACGTCACCAGAAGGATCCACGTCAAAAAATGACAAAAATACGCCACTGACGTCAGAAAGCACAGAGAGTGAGAAAACTATTTATACAACGTCAAAAGGATCGACTGATATGACGCCTAACCTAAGAAATGGTGTGTTATTTCTTAAAAACATAATATAGCGTAATGATTTGATAGCGGTTCTTGTTTGTTATTTTTATTTATGTGTTTGTCTTATGTTAATATGCGGTTTTAAGGGTCCCTTCTATGCATTTTTTGTTTTTCTTCAAACTTTTTTAAGGGTGTGGTATCTTGATAATCACATGTAACAGATGAATTAGTGTTTGTGTTTGATAAATGCAATGTAATCAACCATCAAAACTGATTCATACTTATCACGTTAATAACAACGTCTATTGGTATTGAAATGTATCCAGTTGTAAAAAGATTACTGATACAATATGGCCATAATATTACTTGAAACATGCATTATATGTTCAATGTCCACAGAAATGGATGGGAAATAATTTTATTTTAATTAAAAGAAAGACTATTTTATAAGATTTGGATGTTTTCTCTCTGATTTAAAGTCCAACAATCGGAAGTATCACGCAAATCTCTTGATTGGGATCAACCTCTTGCGTATTACATTATTTCGATTTCAAGCCTGATCGTCGTTTTAATCATTGCTTTCGTCATAGGGTAAGTTTAACAAAAAGTATAATTAAACTGTAATAATATCATGATTTAAATATATACATGTATATATCATCATTGATTTATATACCTTATTTATATACAGTGGATGTAAGAGAATCAGAAATAGAAGATGCAGAAAACATTAAGAAAGCCATAATCTATTATATAGGAGAGGACGATGACGCTTACCATTAACTGATAGTTTTATGAATGGACAGTCTCCAAACGATACGTTTATTAAAATGTGTTGTTTCAATTGATGAATAAACCTTTAATATTTCATTTGTTATGATATTTATTAATTGATATTTTTATTCCCTAAGCGTAAACAAAATCTTTCAGAAAACAAATCGAGATGTATCAGTTGTCTTTCTTATAACTATGAATGAATTTCTCGATAGTACATTGTGTTTCAAATTGTAGAACTTAAACATAGATCACCGTTGTAAACCAAAAGTATATTTTTAGGAAAAAAAAACCAAAACCTACAAACATATAATTGATAAACTTTTCATAGAAGTCAAATTGTCTTCCCTGTGGTGAAGAGATAACGCTCATATAAACATGATACAATTGAATGAAGCAATTATATAGATCCGTGCACAAGTAAAATAAAATCAACATTTTTTTAGTAAATTATAAATACATATATTATGCATTATTTTTATAAATACATAAAGAGTAAAATTTAACTCGCTAATGAGAGTAAGGTATTCAAATAACATGTCATTTGAAGCATTAACGAATTCAAAATGTTATCCTTGCTTAAATTAATTTAAAAAAAAAAAAAAACAATATATAACGATTGTTCTTCAAATAAAATAAGAAATTTGACCCACACACGCTTGACCATGCTAGATTCATATTGTAATATAATTACAATCGAATTAGGCACAATTTATTGACAATGCTTGACAATTTTTTCACATGCAAATTAAATATCAAAGGTGTATATATAAATATAAATATTTAAAAAAAATTGCATACAATAATGTGAGGTTTCCACTAGCACATTTTTCATAGATATGTAAATACGAAATTTTTTTTAACAGAATTATGAACTAGGGAAACAAATCATTTTTTTTTTACAGTAATATTGTAAGCAGATATGTCTATTAACAATTGTTAATTGTTGGTTTAGGTTAAATCACACCTCTACTCAAGAACGGGAATTGTTAAATGCCAAACGTTAGACACCAGTTTGTTAGTTTTGTTGTTGTTGCTTTTTTTTACTACAATTTATATCCTGTATGATGATATAAATGTGAATCTACTCATTGGGACGCGGAGATTTAAAGGTTATATATCTATTAAAGAGAGAGAGAGAGAGAGAGAGAGAGAGAGAGAGAGAGAGAGAGAGAGAGAGAGCGATAGATTTAAGTTAAAATACATAATAAACTAATATGTCACCAAAGTGGCGTGTCTAGCGTTCAATCGGTATTCAATCGATACCACTCCCTCCTTAAAATAAAATAAAAACTGGTTATATTTGATGTTTCTAATATTTACTAAATCAAAATTATCTAATTATATACATGTAAATTTACAAGTTTCAAAGTTTCAGTGATACCCGCGTGCTAATTATAGATGTACTTTTTAAAATGAAAAAAAAAAACAAAAACGCAAACATTTTAATATCTAACTCGTGTTTTAGGCATGCTACAATTAGAAAATAAAATAGTATAATTAAAAGTGCTTGAGGACAACACCTCAACTCCTACGCTTAAGTATAGATATTTGGCTTTTAACTCCTTTTTTTTCATTATTTATTCAATAACATAGTTCGGCCAAAATTTGGCATATTAAAACGACTATTGTAAAACAAAAAGCAAATAAACGGAAACGTAAACTTGGGGCGGAGTTAGGTTTTGGGTGGGGGTCATGTCCTCGAGCAGCTCTGCCTGTAACAATAATAATACATGTGATGCATATGAGCCATTGAAACATCCATACTTTAAATATGTATTTAATCTAATTTATTAGTAGAGCTTCAAAGGCTGCATTGTTTGTGAAATGTAAAAAGATGTCATTTCTGGGTATGTGAATGCTAATTATACATTGAACTGTAACAGGGAAACGCGAAATTTAGATGGCATCAACGCACGTAGGTCAAACGTAGTACAATGAGCATAAACTAATATGTAAATGTGAACAAATTAATTTCTCTTTCAAGTAGACGTTAAACTTCACTGAAACCGATACATATAATGACAAGTAGACGCCAGTGACGATCATTACTACTAAATTCTGAATGCTATAATGCATTCCGGTTGATGGAGGGAAGACACCGATTTTTTTTTTTTTTTTTTTTTTTTTTGATTTATAGAATTAATGCAACAGCTCGAGATGCTGTCTGAAGCAAAAACTAATAAACGAAAGAGATTGAGGCGTGCTTTAGCAAAGCTTTTGAAATAATACATCTTCGTTTAAATCCATCAATTACTTTCGAAATACTAGCACATATCAACACACTGTGTGGAATCAGCAACGACACGACGTAGGTAATTAACATATATTTGACATATTAAATGTACAAATACATAATTGTATGACATAGCGTTTGATTTTTTTCTATTCTATACTAATTAAATGCTGAACTCCAAACAAATGGTGTTTAAAATTTAATGCATTTCCGATGAGTAACTTGTTGGTCATCCGACCTTTTTAAAATAAATAGCAACATACTATTCAAAAGATATGTAACATTCCAAACAAAACTACAAAAGTGGGTTGCTAGGTGTCTTAAACGGGCCAACTTGCCAAAAGAACCAACTAGTTTAACACTCCTAATTAAAACATGAGTTCTTGTAAAGGTTAGGTTTGAATAGTTCAGTTTGTGACTACATGCGAAAATAGGACAGGAATGAGGATTCAGCTTCAAGATAGCGATTAATACGGAAACATCTTTGAAAAAAAAATCAGTTTTAATTTAGATTTTTTTAAATGTCGGACGTATCAAAATTTTATTGCATCTCTTTCATTTTTTTATTTACACTTAAACTACTTTGGGGGGGGGGGGGGTCGGGGGTTGGGCAGGAGTTAGAGTTTTTGTGTGTGTGTTTTTTTTTCCTTCTGTTTTCTTTTTTTGTGGTAATGAATCGTCAATCCTTTATATTTAATGTTAAGTGTGTTTTGGAAATATTAACAACAGCTTTATTTTACAAAGTTGCATTTGAAAGACATAACAAATACAAAAGGTTAGTGTTTTTATATGTTTTTCTACATATCGATATAGATTTCTTTTCATGTAAACTAAAGATAGGCAGTGAAATATTATCGAACGCAAACATGTCCTTTTAAAAACATACATTAGTGTTTTTGACAGTTTTCCTAATAGGCGACCAAAAATGTTTAAAAAAATTACAACCAGCATTATTACTTAACGGAAAGTATACACGAGCACGATATCTGAATCGTAAATGACTCATCCTTTAAAACTTTATTACCTGTTATCGCCAATCATGTATTGATTTAACAAAAGCGGGTCCATGTACAAGAGGGATGCATATTTTTTATATCTATATAGAGTATGCAACCAAACTATTTTTACTTTTATGGGGGCAATCATTTGATAAGAAAACTTTTTTTCACTTACTTTAAAATGCTAATCAAATCAATGTGTCAAAACAGAACAATCTATCAACTTGCCAATTTGGTTACGAAACTCGGGGGTATATATGATTTAAATACGGATATTCTTATCTTTACACTGTTACTGTGTTGCTCTGACATCTATATTATCGAGTTACTTCAAAATATCTATAACAGGTGTTTCGAATGGAGATTAATTCCTGATAATAATGTTACATTAGCCAAATGACCAGGATATTAGGATTCTTGTTATTCACGCAGGGTAAGAGTTGTGCTTACATTAATTTCATTTAGCTTTAAGAAATTGGTATTAGCGAAAATGCCTTAAATCATTGATATGATGGCGCGTTTTAATTTATCATCAAACTCGACTTATTTTAAACTTTTTTTTTAATGCAAAGTTTTACTAAAAGTCATTTACTATTGGAAAGATTGTTTTTTTTTAAACTAATTTATACTTTTATTGTCACATGTTATTTTCTCGAATCAATTTCACCTTGATATAACATCAGGATAGTTGCAACTTTATTTAAACAAATTTATATACTTTATTGACCGTTTCAAGTTGGCTACTTCCCAAACTATAAAACCAATGCAGATACGTCCTTGCTGCATATACTTAATGTAATGGATATATGTTGTTATCGGCAGACTTTCTCTGCTATAATATTACTGATAATGCACGGCCAGTTAGTAGTGACCTGATCAGGCTTACATCTCAACGACATGTTTAATTGCCTATCAAAAAACCGCCTTTTTCTTTGAAATATAGTGGCGTTTCATTAACATATTCAAACAAACATACAAAAACGAAATAAAAAACCAGGTTCATATAAAATCAGTCTAAATTAAAGCATTGTTTTAAATAGCAAGCATTGAATTGTCACGTACCTGGTTAAACTTAAATCAATGTTTTATATAACTTTAGTGATACAATATTAGCAAGCGAAGCGAGCTCTAACGGCAAGGCGTGTGTGATTAGAAAATTCGGACCATTTGCACATTCATTCAACGGATTTTTTTTTTGGCGTCAGTTACACGGACCAGTAATGCCCTGTTTTTATCGGACCAGTAGTTCCCTGTAAATATGGCTTCCTATTTTACGCTCTCTCGAGAACAAGCTAGATAAGAATAATTAAAGTATATGTACATGCATTGTAAATATACTGCAAACACAACGTATATTCCATTACAATTGCATTTCAAAGCATTGGAAATGGCGTTCTCACATTCTCGCGAAAATCAAAATAAAACTTTTGAGAACCAGATAAAGTGTGTAATTTCAAGAGTCTAATGCTTTGTAGGTAAATAAAACAGTATTCTTCGCGTAGTTTTAATTATCAGTGGAGATTTGTAAGAGCCAGAAGACACTAAACCGATGCGAACTCTGACGTCACAATCACGTTTAAATAAGGGGAAATCACTCTAACTGTAATTACTTTAAATTGAAAAACCGAAATCCTCTCAAAATTTTGTAAAAGCAAACGAAAGAGAACATTTTTAAAAACAAACCAAGCCTACCAGACAACACTATAAATGATCCTAATATGCCAAGTCGAACAGACGTTACAATCACTTTTAAAAAGGAAAAAAAAACCTCTGAATTTAACATTATGTAAAAATCTTTATTATTCAACAATATTGTTTTTTAGATTGAACTATTTCTACAGCACTTATAAAATTATAAATCAATAAAAACTCGAAGTATTGCTTATATACTGTAGCGTAAAAGTATAAATAATGAAAAGAAGATACATTGTATTTTATTTGTATTTTAATTCATTTACTTCTTTTGCATCCATTTGTCAAACCATGCTATTTTTTAATTTTATCATAATGATACGTATATAGTATATACATATTAAATCAAAGGCTGCGCCCGCTCTAACGGTCGCACCGTAAAACATATTATTTGTTCTAGCATATTTCAAATGCAGGTAAAGTGCAGATTTGTATTAGGTTAACAAAATAGAGAACAACGTTTTCCATTTTTTTAAAAGCACAAACACACATGCTTTAATGTTTGTTATTATCAAATTGTGTACAAAAGTAACACATACCTCAGATTTATATAAATAAGTGTAACAAAGTTATCAACCTTTTTAAGATAACGTGTTCTGGGAATTATGAGATTATATTAGTCAGCGAAAGGAACTCGAAGAACTCAATCGATCACTGAAAAGCTTTGTGCATATCTATAAGTTTAAATACCCTAATTTCCACGAATTTAAAAGCAAGTTATGTATTTTAAACCATCATCCCATGGGGTATAAGATAAGCTTAAAAAAGACCGAGAGGGAATGAAATGAGTCGTTGATAAAAATAATCGCATAAGTTAGTGAAAGTGGATAAAACATTGAACAATGCAAACAAATACAAAATATAAATACAAACATCCTAAAAGAAACAAAACACCCTATTAAACACGAGGAAATTTACTTCTCTAGTTTTAAATTTCATTTCCTTTATTCAAAATACGCAAATTAGAATTAATACGCTATGGATATTAAAATCAGTTGAATGTTTTTGAAGGATGAAGGTCTGGCGTCAGTCAGTAGAAGCAGCATAGTCTATTCTGTTGTAAACTTGTGTTTTTAGTGTTGACCGGTAAAGGAATTAATCTAATCAAAGTAATTCTTATACAAAATTAACGTATACGTTTTAACAATAAAAACATTAATTTTTTGTCTGTAACTAAGAAACGAAAATATTGGCATTAATTTATTTTATGAACTGAACTCCTCCAATAAAAAGCGGTTAAAAGATAGTTAAAACATTCAAGCAATGTGTATATAATTATGCGGAAATATCGATTTAGAGTGTCGTCAAAAACGATATGATTATGATTGAAGTTGTAATTTGCTTTTGTTTTTGTTTTTTCAAACCAAGGATTTTTGACTTAAAATAAGGGCAAATAAATTTAGTACATATAGTGTACTTAACAAACTTACATAAATTTAGTATATATAGTGTACTAAACAAACTTAAATTTACTTGAAAAAGACAAAGGAACGTATTACACGTTATGAGTTGTTGGATGTACATGTAAACTGGAAATCAGAATTCCCCACACCCACTACTGTAATAGAAAACAATGTGGCGACCTCAGGGTCTCTCAGTGTTTTCATTATGCCTCTTAGAATGTCCTCGGGGTTTTGTGATAGTCTCAATGTTGTTTCTTTACAGTTGTGTCGTTACAGTTGTGCCCCCCCCCCCCCCTCCCTATAAAAATCTAGACAAAACAAAACATTAAAAACAGATCGTAAATTGAAATACAATTAGGGAAAAAAAACAGTCGGCATTCATGGACTGAACCCTTATCGCTTGGGCACATGTCCTCGACTCTAACGGATGAGGTACGCAGACTCTCGCTTCAGGACTTTGAAGCCCAAAATCTCGAAATGCACGGATCGATTTTAAAACAAATTTCAATAAAATATAACGTGTAAATTTCTTACCATTTTTTTCAAGAGTATTCTGTAAGTTTCATCGAAATCTGCTGAAGCGCTTTTGAGAAAACGTGACAGAAAAAATAATAATAGATAAAAAGAAACAGAGCAATAACAAGAAAGTCTTCCGTTGAAAACAGTAGACCTTAACAATAGGGGAAAAGAAACAAAGGAATACCAGTTAGGTATCCCCTTTTGAACGGAAGATCTGAATTATAAAGGAAAAGAAACAAAGCAATAAATAAATTAATAATTTTTTTTTTCAGAACAGCTTGTAAACATACCATTCTATTACATGTCGCCTTTCGGCTCTGCAAAGGGTATCATATAGCATTTTCCTTCGAGCCAGCGAAGCGAACCTCATTTCAAAGAGTCTAAAAATATCCATATGACGTATGTATTACCTGGATATTTATCGTATATAAACCCTTACTCCACGTGCCGAACCATTCTTTTTCTTTGAGCGAGCGACGCGTAAAGTCTATACCCGTAATACTGGTCTACCTGTAATACAGGTGCGGTGTTGAGATAAACATTTTGACTTAGAACTTTCTTCAAGTTTTTCTTCATTTGAGCTGTAATACAGCTATTTTTTGATTGAGTGTCGATATAAGTTTAGTGTTTTAGATATTAAGAAGGTAAGTTTACTTTGACTAGGTCGATTTTTTTGACGATATGGCGTCAGAGAGTCACGAAAATGCGGACATGTTGTCTCTCGATAACAGAGAGAGTGAGAAGTATTCGGATATTGAAGAATTGTTTGGTAATAAAATTACCACAAGGAGTTCAGCAGTCTGTAACACAGATGAAAAGAAACCGGTCAGGGGGATGAAGCGTAACACGCAGACCCCGGGTTTTCACGACAAAACACGTGCTAAAGCTAAGAAACCTAGGAAGCAATGCACGGAACCATCGCTTCAGATAGTACATGATATCAATTTCAAGGAACTAAAAAATCAGTTAGGTATCGATAAAATTGTCGAATCAATCTCAATGTTTACAAATCAAATGGCCAAAAATACGGCGCGCAGTTCTCGTCATTACGACAATGAACATGAATCTACGGAACATGCTATGGGAAATAACTAACAAGTTCCGTATTCCACTATAACACAGGGCGATTTGTGCAATAAAAATCATAAACCTGTCAAACAATTTGCTTCAATTCCAGAATATGATCAAAGAAATGAAATGAATGATGATGCAAATGATTTTGATTTTAGTTATCTAGACAACCAAGTTTCTTCACCTTCAATTATAGGTGTAAATCCAAATGAGGCATTTAAAGATGTTTTTGGTACTGAAAACATTCAAATTACTGTTGATAATGATCTAAATAACAACACAAATTTGTGGGATATTCCACAATTGAATTCAGCAGAGAAAACAGGTCCTAACGTTAATGAAAACTTGGGAAAGGTTGTAAATGCAGCAATATCTGTCAAATCAAACAAAGAATGCATGGAAGAATTAGAAAAACAGTATTTACGTCCAGAGGACTGCAATCTTAAAGTTCCTTGAGTAAATAAGGAAATTTGGGACGTTATGGGGAGAAATGCCCATGCAACCGATTTGAATTTGCAAATAATTCAAAAGTCTCTAGCAACTGGTTTAATACCACTTGTTCAAATGGCGGAATCTCTAATAAATAAAAAAGACCCAGAGTCAGTAAAGTCTAAAAGAAGCTGGGTGATGATATTAGTATGATAGGTAAAGGTTTTTATCACCTGTCAATGAAACGTCGAAATGAAATTAAAGCATGTCTTAATCCGAGGTACAAGAAAATTGCTTCAGCTGAATAGCAGTGACTGATCAGCTTTTTGGGGACAATTGTATGTCTAAATTAAAAGAAATGGAAGATATGAATAGACACACCATTGGTATAAAACCAGGATTCTGGGAATCAAAAAACAAAAAACAATTTGACATATTTAAAAAAACTATGTAAATTCCAATTTCAACGGCCCACAGCAAAGATACAGTAATGTAAATTACAGAAGCAGGGGCAGGTCGAGATTTATGACCACAAGCAGCACCCAGAGGGGGCGAGGCCAAAAACAGTACTTCAACACAACGAAAAAGTACTACAAGTAAAGGTAAGAAAATTAAATTTTCAGTACTGGAAACAATTCACAGATGATAAATGGGTTTTAGATATAATTCATCACGGATACAAAATTGAATTCATGGAATTTTCATTACAAACAGTAATGCCGAATCAAATAAAATTTAACAAGGAAGAATCAGATTTGATTTCGAAAGAAGTAGAAACTCTTTTAGATAAAGGGGCTATTGAAAGAGTTTATGATTTAAAAGGCGCATATACTTCTAACAGTTTTATAGTACCAAAAAAGGATGGAAGTTTACGACCAATAATCAATCTGCGAAATTTAAATGAATATATTGAATATCATCATTTTAAGCAAGATCATTTATCTTAAGCTTTAGAATTAGTGAGAAAAAATGATTTTTTGACATCTGTTGATTTGAAAGATGCATATTTTAGTATAGTAAGTTGAATGGAAAACCAATCAAGTCTAAACCTGTGGAATTTTGGGTAGAAACTGGTGCATCATTACAAGGTTGGGATGCAAGATTTGAAAATAAAATGTCAGGAGGTAGATGGACACATGAAGAAGGGGTTTTACATATTATTAGAACTTCTAGCAATATTTTTTGCATTAATTTTTTTTTTAAGAATTTCAGTTCAAAACATTAATGTTTTAAAACTGACAATACAACAGTTGTTTCATATATCAATGAAATTAGCGGTATGCAATAAAAAAAATTAGATCAATTAACAGTAAAGATATGGAATTGGTTTTTCCAACGAAAATTGTTTATTTCTGCTCAGTATATCCCTGACATTGAAAATATGTATGCCGATTCATTATCAAGAACATTTTCAGATTCCACTGAATGGATGTTGAATCAGAAATATTTGAAAGAATATTAATCAGTGTTTTATGCCAGATATAGATTTGTTTGCTTCAAGACTAAATAAACATTTAAATAAACATATCAAGTTGATGCATTCTCAGTATCTTGGTCAAAATTTTGTCCATACATTTTTCCACCCTTTAAATTGATTGGTAGAGTTATCAACAAAATTGTTTTATGATTGTGTGAAACTAGCTATTATTATAATTTCGTTGTGGAAAACACAGACTTGGTTTCCATCAGTAATGTCTGCTCTTGTTTCTGTTCCTATCAGGTTACCCCGGCACAAGAACTTATTGACCATGCCGCATACAGGGGAGGTGCATCTACTTCGGAAAATAAGACTAGTCGCTTGCATTGTATTAGGCGATCACTCCAAAATTCTGGCCTTTCAAAGTTGGATGCAGAAATCATCATATCGTCTTTACGAGATGCAACAAATAAACAATATCAATGTTGTTGGAAAAGATGGCTTCTTTGGTGTAATAAATGGGGTGCTAATCTCTATAAACCCTCTGAAACAAATGTAATAAGATATTTAACATCTTTAATGAAATTAAAGTTCTCTTATTCTGTAATAAATACACACAAATCAATGCTGATTAGCACTTTATTTTTTTTCGGCGTTGATTGGATAAATAATTCGTTATTATTACCAAAATAAATGAAAGGTTCCTGCAACCTTAATCCTCAAAGACCAAAAGTTAAATGTATTTGGGATGTTTCAAAAAGTTTTAAATTTTTTGCGTACTTTAATGCCATTAAGTAATGTGACTTTACATAAGTTGACTTTGAAGTTGATTGCTCTTATTGCACTCACTACAGCTTCTAGAGCGCAACCATTACTGGCTCTTGATTTGAATAATATGGACATTTTCAACAATAAAATTGTTTTTACTATTAGAACATTGTTAAAAACTTGTAAACCAGGTACCCCTGTACACAAAGTAACATTGTTCAAATATTCTGATAAAAGCATTTGTGTGTATTTTACATTAAAAGAATATTTGAGGAGGACAAATGATCATCGAAAATCCTCAGCTTTGTTTGACTGTTCTTCTTGTGACAACGTGTACCCTGGCGAGATGGTTGAGGACAGTTTTGGAGTTTTCTGACATTAAAAACTTTACAGGCCATTCATTTAGAGGAGCATCAGCACCTGCTGCTTATTTATCTGGTGTGTCCATGAAGGAATTATTGGAAACAGGAAACTGGACTTCTTCTAAGACATTTTTTTAAGTTTTATTTTACCGGTAAATCACAATGAAATACTTCAAAGGATGCACTTTTTGCATCTGCAGTTTTAAATAGATGAATTGTGTGTGTGTGTGTGTGTGTGTGTGTGTGTGTGTGTAAATTAACTGTATTATGCCATGATGAACAATGGGCATTTTGATAGAATGTAATATTTACATATTGTGTATAAATACATTTTTGTATAATTAAAACTTTGAAAACTTGATAGTATTGTCTCTCTGTTTGTAATAAAGAGTAAAGCTAATATCTTCTTACTCTTAAAACACTGCAATTGTGTATGAGTTCATTGAGATTACTAGTGGTAGAAAATCATTCAATCGAAATAGTTTGAACTGCTTAAAATGAAGCTTTTATTTTAAAATTGAATTTGATCTAAAATAGTTCAAATTAAATACTATGAAAAAATTATAATGACTTTCAATTCCAAATAAAAATTCTTATGAGTGCCATAAAATAAACCTTATTACCCATCAAATTAGATGCGATTTTGTTTCTTTTGTGACAACACTTTAAATATGCTATATGATACCCTTTGCAGAGCCGAAAGGCGATATGTAATAGAATGAACCCTCCTCCAAGCATCCTTTAGGATGTAAAGGATGAGGTTCATTCTATGTAATGAGCCTGAGGCTCAAAAAGGGAATCATATACCCGCCCTTAATTTGTCTTCTACTATGAATTTAGTAGCCCACCCTACGTGGTGTAAGGTTTACACAAACATTCTTTAAAAAATGCTTCGGCACGTGGAGCAAGGGTTTATATACGATGAATACCCAGGTAATACATACGTCATATGGATATTTTTAGACTCTTTGAAACGAGGTTCGCTTTGCTGGCTCGACGGAAAATGCTATATGATACCCTTTTTGAGCCTCAGGTTCATTACATAGAATGACCCTCATCCTTTAATTCCTAAATGATGCTTGGAGGAGGATCCATTGTAAATGCTTTTCTTAAACTCATAATTTAACCTGTGTTAAAAGAATATATACACATGATATGTCAATTGTAATATACATTTTTATTATATTTACACGTGTTCAGACCTGTGTCATAAAAGTGGGATATGTTAAATCACACTTTTGTTATTAGGAAGATAACTAAGTTAAATAAGGTGAAACTTAAATAACAAGATGATAAAGATTTGGAATTTCGTTATATTCGGACTAGGTAATCCCGTATTTTTTTTTTTTTTTCCATTGAATATTTTAACTCGTTTTGTGTTCTTGTAGTTTCGTTTTCAGAAGTTGTTTTTTAACGAAACCATCAGTTGAACAAGTATGCCAGGATACCTGATATTTGTCGACATGTTTATAATTTAAAGTGACGCAAATGCAAATATACACTAATATTATTTATTAATAAAAGACAACAGCAGGAATAACCGACCTGCCACCAACTTGCTGAGTAGGCGTATGGCCGCACAAAAAATCCATCAATCAATCAATCACCACATCAACAATCAAATTGTTCGATCGATAAATATAAATCAATCACATTAGCAATAGGATTGTTTAATCAATTAATCAATCAATCCATAATTGATCAATCAAATTGTTTGATTCATCAATATAAATCAATGACATTAGCTATAAATATTTTTAATCAAGCAATCAATCAACCAACCAATTAATCAATCAATCAATCAATAATCATTGTCGATGAAATAAGTCAATTAATAAGCAATGAATCAAGTGGTGGATGAATAGCGCTCTGCTTAAAGCGAATTAATGGATAAGTTAGGTAGACCCTGAATGGGTGGGTTTGGGTGAAATATCATTTGATGATCCAGCATCATGGAAGCATTTTATGAAAAAGGATGCCGAACTCAATATGAATTGCGAACACCAAACCCGAATGTTTGGTTGAAGCTAACCTGATCCTCATAAGGATCACTACTAAGGATAAGGCTGCTTCGTGATAAATTCAAATACCAGAAATGTGTAAAAGTACTACATGAATTATTTTCATTCTTATAGGGAACATACATGTTTTGTTATTTTTTATTGCTATCGGTTTATTTTTTCCATAGAATAAAAGGGATTATCGCAACGACATACCACAAAATACAAAAACTACCAATTTATAAGAATAAAAAAAAAACAAACCGCAAAAACAAAAAACAAAAAAACGAAACAAACTCACACCCCCAAAAAACCAAAAACAACCCCTCCCCCCCCCCCAAAAAAAAAACCCAAAAAAGAAAAAAAAAGAACAAAAGAGTAACATTACTAAATTTGTTATGTGAACATAGGCTTCCTTTATAAGAATATAGTTAACATGGAGTCGTTTTACTGATATTTGACCCTTCATTGGCTATAACCAGTCATTAATTATGAGTTTTTGATTTCTCAAAACAATAATCCGAGAGTTGGTTAATGATACATTTTCAAATTAGTAAAAAAGTTTTTCAACCCTAAACATACAAATATACTGTACTGTGCATGTGGTAAATTGAACTTCTTAAACTTATTAAATTTCAAAACATTTATTGTAAATAAACACCTCTATCAAAAACCGAAACGTCAGTAAACGTTTTGACCCGTCTACCGGTCGCGTGAAATGCCTACATATTAATGTCATGTGTAATGATTTTGCTTCCGGATTGAAATGTATCATGTGTTTAACCAATCAGATGGCTCTATTGTTGACCAATCAGTGGTTATCAGTATACCCAATAGAAATGATGCATGATTAGACCAATCAGTGAAAACTTGCTGGGTATATATACAGCCACCCTATCATTCTTAGTCAGTCTTCTGCCGGTGAACGACTCGAACGGTGTTCTGGTGAAACTCTTCGGTTAGAGTTCTACAGAACAGGGATTTTAGCTGTTTCGGAAAGCAACAGAATTGGTAGCTAGACCACTCAGTTCTTAACACTGCTTCTGTAACTTGTGTCTTAGTGACTTTAAGGTGTCTTTGTGACTTCGATTGTGTCTTGGTGATTTTCTACTGACCGTGTATTGGTGAATTGATAGTTGTTGTGTAGCACAGTGGTAGCAAACAAAATTGTTTGTTTAAATCCACAGTCTACGGTTAGTTGATTAGAGGTTGATTTTGTATTTTGATTCTCTGTTAGTTGTTCTACAATCAAATAGCCAAGGTAGGCCCTAGGAAAATCTAATAATAACAGCGTGTTATATTTAAGAAATAAAGTACGAGTTTTCGTGAATGTTTCAGAATAACCTCCGAGGTCGATAAATGTTTACATGTGTATCGATTAAAGGAATCACATGCAGACGACCGAATTTTTCTTTGGATTTTTAATACTCTTCACTTATTTATAAAATATATTTGAATCATATTCCTACTATTTTAAGGGCAATTTAATACAATTATAACTAGTACACGTTATATATTTTATATAAAAACACGGTGAAAATGTGCTAGGGAGGTCCTAGCAACAACCGCATTGATCTCTTAAAAATAAACATTTGAGGCAATACACATTGTTTTTACTGGAACTAACACGTGGAATTGACATGGTTTAAAAACATTTTACATTTTGAAGTTGTACTTTCATGATCAGTGCATAACAAATTCGTATTTCTGATCTGATAATTTACTGATGACGTTCGTGGTATATTGGAGAATAATGTCCGCGGCATATCTCTGATCTCGGCAATAACTGTAGTAGAATGGCAGTTAAAGGCTTCGTTGCATTTGTTGATTATTACTTGATTCTTAGGAGGCTCACGAATTAATAGATGATATTTTATTTGTAACTTGAAAAACCGTTACAATTTTGGTGGCAACGGTGTTCGCATATCAAGTAAAGTCGTTTATTTTTTTCAATCACAGTGATCGCCGTGAAATAGATATGAAGTAGATTTTAAACCATTCGATGTTTTTATGCTAGAGTTGTTTTCATAATTTGCGGTATTAAGTCTTTGTGATTATTTCATTTTTTTTATCGACGATTGTTTATGACATTGCATTGTGGCATTATCTAAAACATGGCTATGACTAACATAGACGACATAGACAAAGAGATATCTTTCATTGAACAAAAATTTCAAGAGTTAAAAGATGAAAGTTTCAATATTCATAACGCTAGTGCTAAAGATAAAGTTAAATCTGACACTCATGAGCCACAAACAAATAAAAAACCACGAGATTCGGGATTTGTGTCAGATTCTTCAGTTATAGACTCTCACGGCGATGTAAAGCCTAAAACACGCTCTACTGCAAAAGTATCATGGAAAGATGAGTTAATGCCAGGTGCAAGGTCGCCTTATGACAAATACGACCAAGATCATTTTGCGTCAACCCCATTATCACAAAACGAACCAGAAAGTAACATTACGCATCGTAGAAAATCTGGTCGACTTAATGATATGAATGAAGATACGAGATACTTAGGAGATAAAAAGTCACATAACAAACCTGCAACATTTGATGGCACAGGATCCTGGTTAGAGTATCGTTCGCATTTTGATGCATGTGCCATGCTTAATAAGTGGAAAGAGCGAGAAAAGGGACTCTTTTTAGCAGTTTCATTGAGAGGCCAGGCTCAGTGTGTTTTAGGAAATTTGCCTTACGCTCAGAAACATGATTATGCACTTTTAGTGAATGCCTTTGAAGACAGATTCTCACCCGCAAATCAAAACGATCTCTATAGAACGCAGAGAGCAGCAGAAACTTTGCCGGAGCTCGGACAGTCAATAAGAAGGCTAACTAACCTAGCTTATCCTACAGCTCTAGGAGATGTTACAGAAACTTTGGCGAAGGAGCAATTCATAGATGCTCTTATAGACTCTGATATGAGGTTACGAGTAAAACAAGCAAGACCATTAAACCTCAATGATGCGATTCGGCATGCTGTAGAATTAGAAGCATTTATAAAATCAGATCGTAAAATGCTAGACGCTGAGTCTCATTTAAGACCATTGCAAACAAGTAAGCCTGAAAGTGTTAAAGTGAAATCTTCAGATTATCCTTAAAATAAGGTTTTTGAAGAACTTAAGAACGAAATAGTAAACCTCAGAAAAGAAGTTACTGAAATAAAGTCAAACATGTCCCAAAACCCCACACATATCAAAAAACCCAATCCTGTTGGCAACAGAAACTGTTATGTATGTGGATCTAAGTTTCATTTACAGAGTGTCCACAGGGAAATGTTAATAATGCTAGATATGATAAAAGTTCTCGATCACAATCGTCTCAGAGACGAACCAATACCTATGGTAAAAGACGTCCTGTACAGAACTTATTTCAGAGCATCAGGTCTAGGTGTGCTCAAGTTGGGATTCATCAAAATGATCCCGAAGCTGGCATGTATGGAAGAGCACTCGTACACGATGTTAAAAGAAATTTGTAGGTTGACACAGGGGCTACATTGTCTGTATTATCAAGTAGAGTATATGAAATCATCAAATCAAAACCTGTATTGTTTCACACTGATCAAGAAGTTTCATCAGCGAGTGGAACAAACTTTACAGTTTTAGGGAAGACATTGATAAATATTCATTTGGGCGACACAACTTACACTCAAGAATTTATTGTTACGGACTTATCTGTCGATGGGGTCATAGGGTTGGATTTCATGAAAAAATACAAATGCATTGTTGATGTACCAAATGGGTATTTCAATGTGCAGGACAAGTGCTACAAAGTTGAATTTGTTGGCAAGATAGGCTGTTTTAAAATAGCAGCCAAAGAAACAGTAGCGATACCTCCAAGAAGCGAGGTCGTTACTTTTTGTCGTGTTACGGGGTTGCCTGAGAGCTAGCAGAACAAAGTAATATGCTTAGTGAACCCAGCTGAAAAATTTGTTAAATCTGGAAAAGCTTTAGTAGCAAGGTCAGTAGGCTACTTGAAAAATGGTCCCCTGAAGAATGATGAACCTTTCTCAAGACAACCAGATAGTCTACCCTGGTACATTTATTGCCAATTTAAGTAATGTTGAATCAGTGATTGATTCCCATTCAGTAAACGAAAGGGTCTGTGACACTTTACCATCACATTTGAAGGACCTCTTTGCAAGGTCAACGGTGCATTTAGAAACAAAGGAAGTCTATGCTTTAACGAATTTTTTAATTAATCGAATACGCTGATGTATTTGCGAAATCAGACACATATCTTGGACCCACATCAATAGTGAAACACACTATCGACACGCAAGATGCAAGACCTTTGAAGGAACTCCCTAAAGGTGTTCCCCATCACTTGGAGAGTGAAATAAACAAGGAAATAGATGAGATGCTGAATAAAAACATAATAGAAAAATCAGTCAGTCCTTGGGCTTCAGGAGTGGTTTTGGCAAAGAAAAAAGATGGATCACTGCGCTTCTGTGTGGATTACAGGCGATTAAATGCCGCCACTGTTAAAGATGCCTATCCACTGCCTAGAATAGATGACTCTTTAGACAGTGTCTCAGGTTCAAAGTGGTTTTCAACCCTTGACTTGTGTCCAGGTTACTGGCAGGTTAAAATGGATGACTGACAAACTGAAAACTGCCTTTGCAACAAAGAGGTCTTTATTTTACTTTAACGTAATGCCATTTGGCCTTTGCAACGCCCCGGCAACCTTTGAGAGGCTGATGGAGACAGTTTTAAGCGGTTTGCAATGGCAGATATGTTTAGTTTACCTTGATGACATTATTGTTGTTGGAAAAAACATGTTAGACAACCTCAAGCAAGTATTTTTATAGGTTATTGTCATCTAAAAACTAAAAGCAAAGAAATGTCACCTGTTTCACAAATCTGTACAATTCCTTGGTCATGTAGTTTCTGAAAACGGGATCAGTACAGACCCATCTAAAATTTTAGCGGTGAAAGATCGGTCAATCCCGGTAAACCTTACAAAGGTTAAAAGTTGTTTATGGCTCTGTAGCTATTACAGACGTTTCATACCAAACTTTGCTACAATAGCAAAACTCTTGAATAGACTGACGGAGAAAGGAAACAAATTTGTGTGGATCAAACCATGTCAAGATTCGTTTGATTCATTTCGACGAGCACTAATCTCAGCACCAGTTCTTGCGCATCCCGATTTTTCAAAACCATTTATACTGGACATGGATGCGAGTGATGTGGCGATTGGAGCAGTTTTTCCCAGATGCACATGGTGTGGAAAGGGTAATTGCATACGCTAGTCGAACATTATCGAAAGCAGAACGCAAGTACTGCGTCACAAGAAAGCAACTTTTAGCTGTCGTCTAATTTACCAAATATTACAAACGCTATCTGTATGGTAACGAATTTCTTGTGAGAACAGATCACAGCTCTCTAAAATGGCTTTTCAACTGCAAAAATCCATAAAGTCAACTTGCCAGATGGTTTGAAAGTCTGAGCAATTTCAAATAATCATTGAACATAGAGCGGGTAACAAGCATAAAAATGCAGACGCACTTAGCAGAATACCATGAAGGAAAACTTGTTGCGCTGAAGAAAAGAGTATGGCATCTTCTATTCCATGCCCACTTAGTAAAGATGGTGATTCGTTTAAAGACAAGCAAGCAGTTGACACTGATATCGCTCAGGTGTCAAAGTGGGTTGCCTCTGAAGAGCTATCTAGCTATAGTCAATTGTTAAAGGCATTTGCGCACATTGGGATTTTCTGGAGATTAAAGCCGATGTTTTGTTAAGAAAGAAAACTGGCAAAAACGGGAAAATTTTGTATCAGGCTGTGTTGCTATACAATGAGCGCCGAACAGTGCTTAGTCAATTTCATGACGAACGAACTTCCGCTCATTTAGGTTTAAGAAAAACTTTAGAAAAGGTTAAATCAAAATTTTACTGGCCTGGATTGCAGAAAGACGTAAAACAGTACATTGCTGGTTGTGAGAAATGCCAACGGCGCAAAGCACCAACAACAAATAAGAAGGCGCCTATGCAAGTTGTCACTCGCGGGACCCCCTTAGAACGTATCGCTACAGATATATTGGGTGAACTTCCAATGTCAAACAAAGGTAGACGATATAGGCTCACACAGTTGTAAGAAAATTGATGAACGACACTATACAGAGGCAGAAATGGTACCACGACAGAAAACTCAATTGGCAATCATTAATAGTAGATAAGGGCGATATGGTTTATGTTTATTTTCCAAAACGAAAAGTAGTAACATCGCCAAAGTTCTTTTCTAACTGTGGGTCCCTTTGAGGTGATTGAAAAATGTTCTAACGTGACATACAAAGTCAATTGTGGTGCCAGAGGAACACATCAGGTCATACATACCGATCGAGTCCGACCAGTTGTGAAACAAGTCTTCAGAGGAGAGCAAGACAAAGTTACCTCTGATGAGGAGGTAGCAGCAGCTTCCAATCAGATTGAGGACAAGAAACTTGTCAATGAAATGACATCGAGCAAGAGAAGGGTCAAACGACCAGGTCATTTAGACGACTTTGTTTCGTTCTAAACAGTTTTTGTTAACAATTTTATACAACAATGTCAGAGACAATCAGGATAATTCTGAATTGGTTATAACGGTTATGAGACCTATATGATGATTTGGTTATGTCTTTCAATTGTTTTCATACTGCTTTTATGTTATTTTTTGGAATGCGAGGACGCATATTTTTTCGAAGGCGTGGGTAATGTAATGATTTTGCTTCCGGATTGAAATGTATCAGGTGTTTAACCAATCAGATGCCTCTATCTTTGACCAATCAGTGATAATCAGTATACCCAATAGAAATGATGCATGATTAGACAAATCAGTGAAAACATGCTGGGTATATATACAGCCACCCAATCATTCTTAGTCGGTCTTCTGCCGGTGAAGGACTCGAAGGGTCTTCTGGTAAAACTATTTGGTTAGAATTTTACAGAACAGGGATTTAAGCTGTGTCGGAAAGCAACAGCATTGTTAGCTTGACCACTCAGTTCTTAACCCTGCTTCTGTAACTTGTGTCTTAGTGACTTGATAGTATCTTTGTGGCTTCGATTGTGTCTTGGTGATTTTCGACTGACCGTGTATTGGTGAATTGATAGTTGTTGTGTAGCACAGTGGTAGCAAACAGAATTGTTTGTTTAAATCCAGAGTCTATGGTTAGTTGATTAGAAGTTGATTTTGTATTTTGAATTTTGTTAGTTGTTCTACAATCAAATAGCCAAGGTAGGCCCTAGGAAAATCTTATAATTACAGCGTGTTATATTGGCAGTTAAAGGCTTCGTTGCATTTATTGATTATTACTTGATTCTTAGGAAGGAAACCTAAACGAACTCACGAATTAATAGATGATATTTTATTTATAACTTGAAAAACCGTTACACATGTTACTTTGATAGGTAAAACATTTTTTTTTCCTCGGAAGGTAGACAAAGAAAAGTTATTCCGATTTCTGTTCTCTTTTATTTAAAACTTACATTATGCTTTTTTTTTCTACTTTACTACTTATATTATCATTGCTGAGACAAAAAAGGGTCATAGAACAGTGCTTTGTGCATAAAACTCATTTTGTTTGCAAAGCAAAGGTTTTATTCTTGAAGAACATTTAAAGTTAAAAGCAATATACACCGACGACTACAACTCTTATAAAAGCTTATAGAATAAGAATATCCGATATGTATGAAAAGCAGAAATTTAAAGTGGGTCCCAACTCGAGTGACGTCACTATTGATAGTTATGTACACTGCATTGAGAACAGTATTAAGTAATTATCAGAAAATCACAGAATTATAGTAATAAAAAAAATTAATGACAGAGCCATCTCTCAAAAAAAAAAAAGAAAACGTTTATATATTTATTTATTTTTAGCATTTTCGGAAAAAGGGACAATTTTAAAGGTGAAATTGAGTGAGGACAATGGGGGTATACATGTTCTAAGCGTTGTAAAAAGAAACTTTAGCGTGCAAACACCTATATTACTGCAGCTTTTCAAGTGAACATAATCTAACAAAAAATAAGCCAGTTTATCATAAAATTACAAAATAAACGTTTCAAGATAAAACAATTTTAAGATAATTTTTAATTGTCCATAAAACTCACAATTGTAATTTTTTTTAGCAATACTTGATAAAAAATACAGATTTAAAATTTTTGTTGCTTCAATAATTGTTTGAAAAATGTACATATTAAGAACTAAAGAAGCATTCAGAATTTGCCATGTAAGATGTTTTGAGAAATGAGGTGAAGATTTTGGTCGGAAAAAAAGAATTGAATATCCATTTACCTTGCGGTATATTTTTGTCAGAAAATATCTAGTCAAGAGATTTTAAATAAACATAATTTCCAAAAAAATCAATACTTTTGAATATTTATGTACATTACATTATAATTCTTTCAGAAATGATGGGTTTTGTTTGTTTTTTCAGCCGCCGCAATCACAACCAAGAGTGTTTTTGACGAGGGGTTCTGTCATCTACAAACAGTAAAATTCCACGTGTTCCTTGACTGTAAACTAAATTTCACCTCAACAGTCTATATAGATTTAGCCGTAAACAGAAGTGACATTTCCGGAAACCTAATTTACCAGTGTGTTTTGATTAATGGGGCCTCAACAATATGTCATCCGAATGGTGACACAACAGGCTATTACAATGAATCTAGTGACATATTTGGTTTTGAATTTATATTCAAACACAACATACACAGTGGCTATTATTTAAGGATTAAGACAGATTGTAGCTCCAGATATCTCTTTATGAAACCGTGTAGTAGGTTCTCTTATTTTATATTCAGAGTTGGTATTAATCTTAGTACTATTTCACTTTTACATTGAAAATATCGATGGATTTTTTTAAATCATGCTTTTTAGCAACATGTGTTTTATATTATCTTTAAATATGTAAAAATGATTAAAGAAACCTGGTTTAAATGGCTATGGAACACTTAGATTTATTACTGGGTATAAAAGTATATATCATTCTTAATTTCTTAAATTATTTAAAATTTTCTAATATAAAGACTATTTTACATTAAAAAACATTTCAAATACTGTAATCATGGCCAGCTATGTTAAAAGCCAAATAGGTTTCAAAGTAGTGACTTTTAAATTGTTAAACTACTACGCTACGTCATTGCCAAGGACAATAATTAAGAAATTACGTAAAATTATTGAAGTTTTTCATGTTGAAGTGTCAAAAGAGTTTTGATTTTCTTTGCAACCAACCTCATTATAAATGTTCAAATAGTCTAGGTTGCTTTTTTGTGTCTTACATTAAAAAATATATAATAATTTAAATATTTACGCAGAAATATATTTTATGAACTACATGTAACACATGCATCACGTTATATAAGATAATTTCATATTTCAGAAGAAAATCAAAATAATTGTTAGTTGAGAAAACAGAAAATATCAGAAAAATAAGTTATATGAATATTGTCGTAAAGAGAGATGTAGCAATCGCCTTTCGGATCATTTGATATTGATATTAAGAATGTTTTGCAATGTATAAAAGCTTAGATGAATCATTTATATCGAAAGATGTTAAGAACTGGTTTTAATTTATATATATTAATAGTTTTAGTTACAGCTATGACTGCCTTTAAAAAAGTACAAAAAAGAAACTGCATTTTATAACGAAAATTATATCAGTTTCAGGATTTACAGTAAATGTTAACATCTACAACAGCTCCGCCATCAATGTTACTTGTCAGCATTCGTCATTCATCTATACTAATCATCCGATCACAATACAGTCTAACAGAGGAATACAATATGGAAGTTGTTTACCACATGGTTGCAATGGTAGCAAATGCAAAAGTTAGAATGTTTTCTTAGTCTGTATCATAATGCAAGCATATTGTGAAGGAAATGTCTTTGTTGATGTTAATTCAGTTTCAAAAGTGCAATTATAAAGATGTTTTATAAATAAACTAAACATTATTATGATGTAATTAAGGACAATCAAATTTAAATATAACTAAACATGAAAAATACAACCCAAAATGTTTAAAACGAAAGATAAAACCAAGTTCAAACTGAGAAAATAATTTAAACAGTTTCCTTGGTTTTTTTTTACATAAACATATACCAAGTTATATATTATTAAATCACATACTTCTCTTTTTGCTTTGCTGAACTGTGAACTTTTACAGATTTTCCAGATGGCATACAATGTGTGTTGCAATATGATCCTGATGAAATACTACATTGTCAATTAGATGGCGCCTTATCAAATATAACAACACAATCATCAGATGTCACACCAACCTCTTCAGAAAATGCATTAACGTCACACAATACTGAAACAACTGAGTCTGTAGAAGGTTCATCGACTTCACAAAGTATCACTTCAACTTCACCAGAAGTATCCACGTCACAAAATGGCATAACAACGCAATTAACATCATTAGAAATCACAGAAAGTGACCAAGATATTCATAAAACGTCACAAGGGTCAACTGATGTGACAGCAAACCTACTAAATGGTGTGATATTTATTAAACATTATTATAGCATACTAGTTTTATAGCACTTTTGTTTTCTTTCTTGGTTCTCGCATATTAACTCGGGGTTGTAATGTGCTTTTCTGATCATTGTTTTCAAACTGTTTTAAGAGTGTGGTTCCTTGAAAATTGACATGTAACAGATGAATTAGTGTTTGAGCTTGTTTATTGCATTATGATTATAATCAACCAACAGAACAGCCCTATACTTAAAATAGTATTAATTCCATGCATCGGTAGTGAAATACTAGTATATCCAATAATAATTATATATATATATATATATATATATATATATATATATATATATATATATATATATATATATAAATACAAAAGGGCTATACTTTTACTATAAACATGCATTTCACATCTAACATCTGTCTACATCTCGATGGGAAGCAAATTCTCAAAAATTAAAAAGAAAATCTTATTTAGATGATTTCTTTCTGATTTACAGTCAAACAATCCGAACCATCATGGAAGTTTTGGGGCTGGGATCAACCCATTATGTATTGCGTTATTTTGATTCCAATCCTTATCGTTGTTGTTATCATTGGTCTAATCATCATTTGGTAAGTACGAATAAGAACATATAGAAAATATTTTAACGCATGATTTTATATTTCCTCTACCCGGTGCTTATATAAGGAAGCCTTTTCTTGCCTAATATTACACTATTTCAGAGAGTTGGATAAAGCAAATATAATATCAGACAATTATTGATATTCAATCTATTTCATACGATTTGGTTTACATTAAAAAGCTATTGAGACATCCCCTTTGATGAATCAAATTGATTTTTTTAGCCTAATCGATGATTCAACGTTGTGCAGTGCGGTTATATTTACCTTGCACAATACAATGAAAAATGACAATAACAAAGCGTCAACCACCTCAGAAATCAATAAAATGAAATACAAATTCAAAGCAGAGCAACATGGACTTAGTATCCCATTTCTGAGATAATTATAGCTGTTTTAATGTACTGTAAAAGTGGTTATTTACGCTGGTGGTTAAGTACGCGTTTCCTATGGTCAAACAATAGGCGTTGGTATTAAATACGCGTTTGCGTTATTTTCCACTCAGAAATTGGACTATTTAAGTCATACGCGCGGGGGTATTTTACGCGGTTTTTAAGCTTATCGCGTAATTAGTGTAAATTTTTTCCCCGCGTATATAACCCCTTTTACAGTAAAGTTTCACCAAAATAGTCTTTGCAATAATTTTTTATATCTAAATATTTCCTTATCACTTAAATGGAAATTATTAAAAAAAACTTTAATCGTCAAGTTTGTTGACATCCAAATTGGTGCTATTGCTCGTTAGTTTGAATTAACTGGAATGAGGAACAGTTGTTAATGTTTTATTAAACAAATACTAATGATTCGAAGTTAAAACATTGATTAATGATGCTGTACCATTATAGGTTGTTACAATGCTTACTGGTGGTAAAGTAAACTTCTTCGGAGGCATTGTTTTGGTACGTTCTAGATCTACTGTAGGCCTTATTGGTAAACAGCAAATACATTCTGTTAACATCGCGTCATCAGGATTAATCCTTTTATAGCTAACGTGATTTGCAGTTTTATTAATAACACACCTGTGTGTTTTACTCAAATGTTAGAATTGAAATCTTCGACAAAAACCATTTTGTAATCAGGAAAATCTTCAAAAAACTAAGTCACTGAAGCGTTGAAGCGAGGGGCTATGCAAAAAATGATCTGACCAGAAGTATTTCAAGCATCACCCGTTGATGAAACAACGGCTTATCACAGCAAATAACAAAATATAAATTTACGGCATTTATCTATCATCGTGGTTTTTATATCTCAACAGGAGATGCAGAAATAAAACAGGCAGATAACATTAATACATGCTGTAATTATGATGCCGGTTACATGTACCAGGTACTGAGAGTTTTATGAATGGGCGATCTCCAAACGATACGTTTATTCAAACATTTTTTTTTTTCAATTTATGAATAAACCTTATTTTTTTCATTTGTTATGATATCTATAAAATTATTTTCATTTCAACAATATATCCGAAATCTTTTCAAAAAACTCAGCGAGATGGTTCGGTTGTCATTCTTATTACTACGATTTAATTTCCAGATACGTTATTGTATATTTTTATTTATAGTATAAGGTTAAACAAAGAATAACTGTATTTATACCAACAATATTAAATAAATATATTGCCTAGATGGCCGAGTGGTTAGCGCGGTGGCCGCTTACTGCTAGGAGAATCGGTTCCAGAGGTGGTGAGTTCAAGCCTCGGTCGAGGCGGAAGTAGAGCTCCAATAAAAAGTGAATGTCCCTGTGCTATATATATAATCATAAATCGATTGAATCAATTGTCGGGTTTTGATTTGTTTGGGGTTTTTTTTTTAAAAAAAGATTAATTTAAAAAAAAAAAAAAAATAACGCGGATACTTTTAATGATTCGTTTTAGGCCGGGACCCAGGTATAAATAGAAGCTAATCACAAATTTATGAAAAAATCAATTTTCTCTGCAGCTTTCAGTTCAGAGAGAATATTTTCAAACTAATTGCATAATTCATGAATAAAAAATTCTAATTTTTCTCTATTATTGTTTAATTTGATTTCATTTTTTTTATTTATATTAATTTTATTTAATTAATTGTTTGTATCATATTCATATGAGCGGCATGTCTTTTTGCTAGTGCATAATGCGGAAATAATTTGTCCTTTCTGAATAGTTAATCAATTATCTGTTTCTTATCATGTTTTTAGTTTCTTAATTTAATATTGTTTGTATACATACAGCTATTCTTTGTATAACCTTCTACTATAAATAAAAATATACAATGAAGTATCTGGAAATATACGATCATCCAATGTAATACACACTATTTCAATGTATACCTGTAGTTGAGAGTTGGTAGTTAAACACCCACAAATCAGAGTTACGTTATAAACAAACATTAATATATCTCTTATAACTGTTACTCTGATGAGATTCAAATTGTGGGACATGGAGAGGCTTGGCATAAATAAGTTCATATTATGTTTTAATTACACATTTAAATGCCTTAAATTGCCAACTATTTTGCAGTAATAGAAGAAAAAATCAAGGACAAAGAAGAAATAATGAAGACGGTAATTTTCTTTTTTTCATCAAAACTATGTTGTACTTCTGTGGTTTTGCTGTGTAACAAAAGGTTACGTGATACTGCAGCCCCGTAAAGGATAAATCATTAAACACGCACTTTGTAAATAACAGTACTTCGGTCACATGAGAAATACAGTCCAGTAAAGAATTGATCCTTCAAAAAAGGTTTTTGATAATACCAGTAACCTCGTTGTATTATAATAAAGGTAATGATGTCACCTACTATTTTCTAAAATGTATTTTTCCTGGGTTTTTCCTGGTTGTAATCGGAGTACTTATGAGTTGTATTTTTCTTTAGTTTCCATTTTTCGAGGAGAAATTTGTAATGCAAAATACAGACTTAATTGCCTTTTAAGGACAGTGCACACTCCATTACAGCTATTTATACAAGTATACAATGGTACATGTATTACAAGACCCTTTATGTTAGACATTAATCTGACATGAACTATGTTTACGGTTTCATGATAAAACAAACCCAACAAGAACAACGACCTTAAAACAAGGCAAAAGAAAAAAAAAAAAACAAAAAAACAAAAAAACAAAAAAAAAAACAAAATCACAAAAAATTCTAAAGTTTAAAGATCTTCAAGTGACTTTACTCAAAGAGTGGGGGTTAAAAATTAAAATTTAAGTTAAGTTTTTTTTTCTCCTAATATTTAAATTGTTGTTGCATTGCAGCTGACACAGAAGAAGATGACACAAGGATATATTAGAAAATGAAGATGACAGCAAGTGTTCCCCAGATACCTTGTCAGGCCATGGCACAATCAAGCGTTGATTCCATTAATTTAAAATCATTAACATTTAGAACTTTTATACCACGTGCTGCCAGATATGGTTATTTACAAAAAGAAATTCAGATAATGATTTTTGATGTAGCAATTATCTTCTGCTATATAGTAATCTCATTTCATTACTTTGGGAGACTGTTATCACATCGGGATGGTTATGCGCTACGGACTCTTTTGTACATGAAAAGATGGATTTAATTTTGATTTATTAAACTATTTTAAATCAGATTTTGATTTTTTTTTCGCTAAAAAGTGGGAATTATTCTCTAACTTTTAAAAAAATCCTAAAGGCCATTTTTTCCTGTAGTGGACCAACCAAGTTTGAGATAATGTTTGAGAATGGAACTGTAATAGATAAAACCAAATATAACATTGTCAATATTATTTCTGCTAATTTGAATGTAACTTATTGACTGTTCAGTTATTGAACGTTCTACTGCCATCAAAGTTCAATTAAGCTTGTCTGATCAACAAATGACTTTGCAATTGTGTACGTGTATGTGTATGTATCGGTGGGTATATATATGTAAGCATTTTACATCTGACTTCATAACTAAAACCACTGGATCAATGTCAGTCACAATTTCCATCGTTCTTTTATAGCATCTTTGTTAAACTTTGACCCACAATTAACAAATGATGAGAGCAACTTAGGTATATAAATATAAGTCTGTGTACATTGTTAAAATCTAAACCTTCGACGATGATATTGTATATACAATGTACCTGTGGGTTGAAAAAAGGCCGCAGAATAAGTCATGTTCAGAGTAGAAATAAATTAGGAACCTAAGAATTTAAATTCCTCTTCATTTCTGTAGAATATTCTATCAATAAACAATCATTCTGATATACATGTAGTGTATATTTTTTCCCTCTAAAATACACCAACGCTCCTTAAGATTAGAGTTCTTCACAAAAAAAATCAAGAAATCGATTCAAGAACTCACTTGATACATTTACAAGGGTACATGTAAGTAGTGTGGCCAATAAAGCGCTTGGTCAGGTTTAGGGTATATTCAGGGTTCGATTGCACCAGTAACATTTAATCAACCATTTTAGTACAGAGGGAAGGGGGAGAGGGGTATAACCAATAGTTATAATATCCCATCGCAACCTAAAATTAGCTTTTTTCATCTTTCTTTTTTTTTCGGTGGGTGTGCGTTGATTATCTTCGTTCTCAGTACAAAATAATGTATTATATTTTGTGTTCCTTCATTTTTTGAACGTGGTTAAATGTCAATATAAATATGTGTAAAATGAATTCAGTTGCGTTCGTAAATCAAATTTGTCTAAATTTATTATCAGGTGAATATTACCAATCATTTCTTCAAATTTCCATATAGTTACAATGCATGGATCTAAAAGGGGTGGAGTGAGGTTAGAATAGGTGTATTCCGCCCCTGAAAAAAAATATTAAATTATCATTATTACAATGACCGTCCCCCCCCCCTCCCGGGGGGGGGGGACAAAAAAGTTCTGGATTCGCGCATGTTTTCTATAAATAAATATATAAACAGATGTTCGAAAAACTGAGTAGGTATTCTACAAATATCATGACAATATATATTAATCGGCTCAACTTATTATCGGCATAAAAGCATTAATTACCTTTAAAAGACAACAAATACTCATACACATTTGTGTATTGTATTCAATTGTGCTGTTTATACAAGGTACCTCAGTGAACGTACTTTTTTAACTGATCTGTACGGAACTGATCCCCGTCTGAAAGCCCCACTTTGAATAAAAAAACCATGCACCATCTCTTCTTTGGTTTTTTTTTGGGGGGGGGGTGTTTTTGTTTTTTGCTTTGTTTTTTTTTTTCTCGTTTTTTTTTTTTATTTTCATCGAGCTATCAAATATTTATACAAAACAAAACATGAGTATGACTTGATTGCATTGATATTTTTTAAAACACGCGTCACTCCACAAAATTCCCTGATAAGATAGCGCAATATAACAGGTATATATTGCTACTGAAACAAACTTTACGTACCCTCTTAGCAACAAAGACATTCGTATTAATACCTTGTATGGTGAAACAGATACATGATAACCATTTAAAATGGTATATCTGAAAAGGAATGGCATTGGGGTTGAACAGAATTTAAAAACTGCATTAAGGAGTGATATTGAAATAAAATTGGTATTAAACCTTACGACATTTTAAATACATGCACACAACAGTTATACGATATTTTTTAGCTTTAAACTTTTAAGTATGTAGTTACGATTGAACACATACAAGTGGTTTTATGAAACTATTATTGTTGTTAAATGCTAACAATCTATTTAAACACTTATTCCCCTTATAAGTACTTTTTAACTGGTACACACACACAGTAAAAAGGTTACCTAAAATGACACATTTCAGATTTGGATAACATTTAAGCTAATGGTATTGATTTTACCCGCAGGCGCATTACGTTAAAGATATTTTATTTTACACATGTAATAAGATTATCCCTTGTTCTAATTATTAAAAGAAATATTATTAACGTCTGGTGCCTTTGATATTACCAATGTAGGTTCTATTGTATGACTGCCACTTATTTTGAATATCTATAATAATAATAATAATAATTAATTTAACATATATACACAGCATACTATTATAGTGGGCTGACCTTTTTCATACTCTAAACCCCTGCATTAAAATTGTAATAAATTTCTTATCTGGAACATTCTTTATATAATCTAAAGTCACCGTTTCAATCAATAGCAAATCACGTACCACATCTCATTTCTTTTGAAACATGTGCACAGGTAGTGCGAAAGGACAAATATCTAGGGGTTTTATCTTAGCAAAGCTACTGTGTTATTTAGACAGGTGTAATATGATACGATTAAATTGCAGCTTTTCTGATGTAGAGAATAAAGATATATTAAAAAGAGAGAGTTCCTGACGCCAGATGTTCTGAATATTTGGAATCGGGTTTTTTTACACAAGGTAATTAAGGTCTTCCGTTTCAAACGGAAGACCTTATAGTGTTCGTACTGTTTCTTATTATTAAGGTCTTCCGTTTCCAACGGAAGACCTTATTGTTTTCGTACTGTTTATTATTATATTTTTTTTTCCAAATTTTGTGCACGCGAATTCTCGGAAACTACTCAACCGATCTCAACAATTTTTTCACAGATGATGGGACATTATCTGAATTTTATATGTTTTTTTTAATTTTTTGTCGTCGTCACTTTCGGTCCGGATTTCCGGCAAATTTTGTAATTTTTTACGACCTATTTTGTGCAGAGCTGATCTCAGAAACTATTAGAGATATGACTTTGAAATTTTCAGGATGGGTAAACCATAGTTCGAGGTTGTGCACTATATAGTTGTTTTGCACCAGTGGCGCCATTCCGTGGAGCTCACTTAGGCACGACAATGGGGTACAAATTTTGAATCAAAATTTTCATACGTTTTGATCTGTATCTTTTTAGCAGTTGATATTTTGTTAAGACATATAGAACAAAAGAAGAAGAGAATCAAACGTTTTATCCTACAAAATCAAGAAAAAGGGGCTGGCCCTTTTAAATAAGGGCCAAGAGACTCGTAAAGTCTATTACAAATAACTTGAAAACGTTATGCATTATAGAATCAAAGGTGTTGATCGCTACAATATCTGTTTGAAAAAGTCATCGTCATTGGTATGTCTGACGTAATTAGGAATTTTTATTCATTATCTTAATTTTTTTTTCGGGGGGGGGGGGGGGTTAATTCTGAAATTGTATCGATATTTCATGGTATCATTTAAAATAAAAAAAAATCGGACGGAAGACCTACTCGTTACTCCTAACGAGGTCGTATCTAGTTATTATTTTTTTTTTTCCACAAATTTTGTGCACGCGATTTCTCAAAAACTATCCAACCGATTTCAACCATTTTTTCACAGATGATTGGAAGTGATCTGAATTTATTTTGTTGTTAATATTTTTTCCGTCGTCACTTCCGGTACCGATTTATCGCTGATTTTTTAAGTTTTTCGACCAACTTTGTGCACACAAAAACTCAAAAACTATCAGAGATATGGATATGAAATCTTCAGGATAGGTAGACCATAGTTTAAAGTTGTTCCGAATGTCTTTGTTTTTCGCAAGTGGCGCCATTTTTTAGAGCTCGCCATGGCTCGAAAATTGGGTACCAATTTTGACATTCACCCCCTTTTCTTTTTGGTTCAGAAGATTTCTCAGAGACGGTTGACAAGTTTTTTTGAAATTTTCAGGAATGATAGAAAATAATAATATCTGCATTTTCTTATTTCATTTTTTAAAAATTCAATTCTTGTCCGTTTCCTGTCCCTCGACAAAAAGTTTGTGACATTGACTTTGTAGGATAATAGACCTATAGTTGTAGATTTCTTCAAACTATTTTGTTTTGTTCGTCATAACTTCCGGTCGTCACCGGAAGCACTTCAAAAACTATTTTTTTTACGCATTTAATTTATTTTCACATAGAGTTTAAAAATAAGTATAAAGCCTTACATATGTCATCTATTCGATGTTGAAGAAACAAAAAAAAAATCTACTTCCGGTGAGATATCTCAAACATATCAGCCTTTTTTTAAACCAATGTTTTACCCGCGAGATCTCAGAAAGTGCAAGTTATTAAGACACGAAATTTATGGTGATGATAGACATTTCATAGAAAATGCCTTTAACCGCTTTCATTTTGTCGATCGTCACTTCCGGTCCTCACTGGAAGGGTTAAAAAAAATAAAGTTGTTTAAACTTTTTAACTGTTTTTGTTCACAAAACTTTTATTAATAATAGACAATTGATTGAACATGTGTTTAACGGGTTTTATTTTGTTAACCTCACTTCCGGTATTCACGGAAAGAATTCAAACAATTCATGTTTTTAACAAGTTTAACAGACTTTCTTGGGTGTTTCATCAAGCCTGTTAAACAGTGACGTACAATAGGCAAATGTACAAGAAATACTAGGTTTTATTTCCATTAATCACTTCTGTTCGTCCGTTTCCGGTCCCGAGACAAAAAAAACTTAGTTTTAACAAGATCTCAGATTTGGCATAGAGTATCGATATTTCATTGTATCATATAAACCAAATCGGGCGGAAGACCTACTCGTTACTCGTAACGAGATCTAGTGATGTTTATATTTTTTGGAATGTGTTTGAATGAATTTTTTGGCATGTGTTTGGCATGTGTTTTCGTAAGTTCTATGGTTGATACAACGACCTTGTCAGTAAATACAATCTTCCACTGGGTCGCATGCTGACTGACGTTTTTCATACTAATTGTTAGACCACAATTAATCACCTAATTGTTTACGGACTTTTTCGGTTTTTTTCCCGATTAGACAAAGAGCACACGGCGGGTGTGACCGGTCAGCAGAGGATGCTCACTCTTCCATGGTACGTGATCCTACCTCTATCTTTATGTTGCTCTGCTTTGAATTTGTATTTCGTTTCCTGGATTTTTGAGATGGTTGACGGTTTGTTATTGTCATTTTTTCATTGTTTCTAATAACAAAGGACTGGTATTTGTACGCTCGGGTTCAATTCAAGAGGTTCATTTCTTTAAAAGAAATAAAACCTAACTAATTTATGATTATATCTAGTAAACGATAGGATGTTATACATATTTTGGTAATTGATATATATTTATGTTGATACTGCTTGATAGCATATTTAGATTTTTCAAAAAAATGGTATTTAGATACTCACACATGAATAGGACGACTCATATTATGGAGATTTATATGCTTGGTTATTTGTTCCTCTTTGTACGTGTATTTCGTCTTTAGCTGAGACACCTCGCATTATTATATGCATGTGGAAATAAATATCAAGTAAAATAATTAAATAAATAAAATGAAAAAAAAAAAACACAAACAAGTAATTTGTTGTTTTTTTGTTTTGGGGTGTTTTTTTTCCTTTATACATATGTATGTGTATATATATATCTGTTTGATTTCAACGAAGTACATTGGGAAAAAAAACCAAACAAACAAACAAACAAACAAAATGGCAACCTTAAAAGAAATGTTCACGGTAACAACGTGGTGACAATATGCGTAAACATTGACCTTTTTATACCACTTTCTTAAAATAGACAACCTTCTGTAAAGCAGAAGTATTCCTTCCCCAATCCAAATATAGAAAAAGGGGAAGAAAAATATAAAGTAAAAGCACAGTAAATGTTAAATTTGCGATAAGTATCCATATTTCTTTTTTTCAGGTGCATCGATCCTCATTATTACCAATCAGGATGCCGTCAATCAAGGAATCTGTCATCTTGAAGACGTTAAACTATATTTGGATTTTGAATGTGGACCGAATTTCGATAAAGTGGTTGCATTTTCCGTAGTGCCAAGTAAAACTACAAGAAATGAGACTGAACTTCTCAGTTGCACAAGGCCAAAAGGGCGATCGTGGTCATGTCATGATACTAAATTTATGACAGGAATCATAAATACATGGAATAATACCTTAGGAATTAGTTTTAGATTCAACAGTTCAATGTATGGTGGTCGACTTTTGAGGATCAATACCTTCTGTAATCGAATCATGGTGACGGAATATGTTTCTTTGAAAACATGTGGTATGATTTTTAATCTATATACGTAATTGAGAGCGAATAGTGTATACACATGTAATTTTAGGTAAACTACATGACATTCAGATGATTTTGATCTCACGAGTTTTTTTTATTATTATTCAATCTATCCCCAATGACACCTATTTATATAATAAAATAATCTGATACCATAATAAATCTTTATTAAATTGGTAAGCAAAGGTATATCTTTTTCTTCAATGCTTTTATCATTTTAATCCTCTATGGCCTACATGTAAATTGACGTAATAAAAAATAATAGTATGCTGTGGAAAAATTCAAGGTGTTAAACTAATTATAATGTTAAACTATTATTGTCAGATTTATCGAACGTCAAAGCTTCATCGAAAAGCCCAAAAATCCAACTGTGTTTGTGACTCGCTTACCTTTATAAATGATCCGTACTGCCAGAAAACTGTATTTGTAACATGACTTTCTTTATATGAGGAGAGTAAATGACTGCATGGTAATTAATCCCTACATATTAGTTTACTTTGAAACAGACGATAAATTAGGACAAAACAAAGACAACAACATTCAACAAGGACAGCCAAAAATTTTACTGCGTGTTTGGTATAATCTCAAATTAAAGTCTCAGTTTAGCATATAGGTTTTCAATAATATTCCAAAGTATGATTTGATTTATTTTTATTAATTGGCTACAGAAATAAAACAAAAACAAATAAGGAGATTGAAACAAAGTCTTGGGATCATGAAACATTTTAGACTTGAATCCAAATTTTAATTATTTTAAAAATTACAATTTGTCAAAAAAATACATTTAAAATTTGTAATTATCAACATAATATAGAGACACATTTTAAAGGCATTTCATGTGTGTATGTTTATTGTCACAGGACAAAAATACAGTGTTCAAGTGTTGACTAAAGTCTAAGACTGTTTCACGAATCTGGGGCCATAACCCTATTTTCCCAATTTCACATTTAATAGATGTCTTTAGTTTGAAATAAATATATGATAATAAACCTCCTAAATTTTGAACCAAACCTATGATTAATGAGAGAACACATGGTGATGCAGTAACGGATTTAATAATTAGGAAGGACAGTTGTTATCCTGCAGAAAAAAATAAAGAAACCCTCATATTATATAACGTTTCAGTCAAGTTTTAAAACGTGTTGCTCGTGCATTTTCATTTTTTTTTTATTCTAACGACGAATAAAACTCATCCAATTGCTTAAGACTTGCTTGTTTTGCAAACAGGTATTTTCAAACCAAAAATAATTTTAATGTACACAGTGCTCGATCTCTACGTCAAACTTTTATTATCTTCAACTTATATAATCATAACTAGAATTTCAAATAAGAATTATTCAATGTACGGTTTTTTTTATCTAATACAAAACGATATAAAAATATATAATAAAGGGAATAACAAGTTAAAAGGTTACCGTTTGTAATGATTCACCAATTAGCCACTTGAAATCTTACATGTAGCATTTGCGATTCACACTCTTTGTCATTTAATTTCGAGTTCCATTTTTTTCAGTGTCTGGATTTTCCGCAAAGGCGACTTTTTACAAGGACTCCTACATCATCATATTTTGTCAGCACTATTCATATAACTATACTTTTTCTCCAATAAGGATAAAAGTAAAGGGAACAGATGAAGAATATGGATCTTGTTATCCAGATGTATGCCTGGATAACATAATTATGCAAAAGTATGTGAGTTACATAGTTCATTATTTAAATGGAATGAAAAGGAAGTACGCTTACGTAACATGTTAGAAGGCTTAGAGGTCGTGATGTTATATTTTTATTGTTATTAACTTCGTAGAAAAGTGGAGTTGTGTTAAAAAAATAAAAATATTCCAATTTTGAAAATCAAAAATATTTTTTTTTTACTACATACCAGTTTACAATTACGAGAGATCATGTTACTGATATTCTATTTTTTCTTACACCCAGTTTCATGAAAAATTAATCTTTAAAAATTGTTTAAATAATTCAAATAAGAAACGAATTTAAATCATATTTTATAATTTCAGCATTGTTTATTATTTTGGTTTGATGTTACATAATTACCAAATGGCATGCAATGCACTTTACCCTATACATATGGAAGTGTGTACCAGTGTATCTTGGATGGTGCATTTTTAAATATAAATGAACCAACAATACCAGGAATTACGTTTTTAAAAAGTTCAAGTGTCCCCCAAACAACGGCGACAACGCCACTGAAAGGCTCGTCAACAAAAGAAAGCATCACAACAGCACCCGAAGGAAGCTTACATAATTCAAGCCATGAAGATATCATATTCGCAACCAAGGAAAGTTCAACATCAAAAAGTACGATGGTGTCGCCAGATGAAATGTCACCGCCACAAGGAACCACAAAGAGTACGACACCTTTACCGGAAATCATTGCAACATCAGTAGTTTCAGGAGAATCAACAACAAAAATGTAATATAATACATGTATTTTATAAAGTAAAAACGGGACAAATGTTCATTACAGTGTGTTCTTTTTACATAGAATTTTATGTTCAACAAGCGCAATTGTGGTACAAAATGTATATCATTGAAAAAAAAATGCATGTTCTAAAAGAATTATGATAATAAATTTCATTTGTTATGATGAAACTAAATATACGGGAGGTAACCACTTTTTTCTTATTATTTATTTCTCTAACAAATATTCAATTTGACACCATATGATAAAATATGGATTTTTTTTAAAAATTCATTTAGGTTAATTAAAAAGAAAAGAATAAAAAATAAAATTCCATGTCAGAAAAAAAGTTAACAATATACAATGAATCATGCATTAACTTCGTTTATTTTTAATGAAGCAATCATTTGCCTTTTGTGTTTCTATCTTCTTTGACATCTTGCATGTATTTCAGGAATTAATTAATTCTATATTACATGTATATTGTCTTTTCAGACACCAGTGGCATACAGAAATCAATACTGAAGGCAAATCCGTGCCTGATTATGGCTGTACTTTTTGTTATACACTTTTTCTATCATGTGTTCTCTTGACGTCAATGTAACGAAATGCTTACATTAACATTTTATTATACTTTTATGTTAGATACTGAAATTTGATTGGTTTAGACGCAGTTGACAATCCGTTCTATTACCCTCAGCGTGAGCAACACACTTGGCAACGGGCCGATAGAACGAATTGTTAGATGCGCGTAAATTATGCGTGTACGGTTCGTCGTAGAACTCACGTATTTTTTATATAAAAGCAGTAAAATTTGCTATAAAATTAAGACATTCAGTATAATAAAATAGATAGTGCCTGTTTGGGAGGGTACCAGTTGAAATTGACACCCCTCGAAAATCATTGTCAACCTCCGCTTCGCTTCGCGGAGGTTGACAATGATTTTCGAGGGGTGCCAATTTCAACTGGTACCTTCCCAAACAGGCACTATTTATATAATGGTTCCTTATTTCACATCAACATCTCTATGATAAACGTGATGAACTCATTTTTTCCATAGTCATCTTTCCTTAATTATGTAGCAATATACCTTCATTACTTCCATATGGAGTTTTTGTCTCTCAGTTAATTCTATACGCAAGGGTATGTTAAACGGATGAACAGTTTCTAAGGCGAGGCAAGCTACTGACAGACAAGTTGATAAAACAGGACTACCAACAGTTTTGTTTGAAGTCATCATTTCTTAAGTCGAATGCTGACTGACGTTTTTCATACTAATTGTTAGACGATAATTATTCACCTAATTGTGTACAAACTTTTCCTTTTCCCGATTACAACAAAGAGCACACGGCTGGTGTGACCTGTCAGCAGAGGATGCTCACTCATTCATGTTACCTGATCCTACCTCTAATTTTTTTTAAAGGTCAATGTTTGCTCTGCTCCTGTTTTATATTTTTCCTTTCGATTTCGAACACTGTTCGTTATCACCACATGTAAATTAAAGAAAAGGATATTTTCTTTCATTATTTGCGATTAGCAATTAAATAATATCATGATGTTTAATAATTTTGCGCTTAAACATTCACATTTAAATCAAGGTTATTAAAATCTTTAACTGAAACACCTTAGCTCTGTGTAAAGACCTTGCGACTAAAAAACAATTACACGTAAGTCAATAAGATAAACGTTAGATTTTTTAAGTTTCCTCCCAAAAAACTATATTTTTTTATTGACGATTTAAAAACAGTCCTGGCTACGTAAGTTGTTTTTTTCTGTATTGGTTCAGTATAATTTTCCGACAATAAGACTCCAATTTACATTTTTAAAGAATAAATACCCGGATTTTGATTGAAGAAAAAAATATTAAAAAAAAAAAACAACGCTAGGGTTCAACCAAAAACTTTGCCAACTAGCACTAACCGAGCTGTTCTGCCAGTGCCTGCGCTTCTTGTGCCGAATTTACCAACAGGAGGCTCCCAACGTCACTTAGACACTGTTGTTTGGCGGTGTTATACACGACAGGGGTGTCTGAATAGATACGGTAACATCCCAGCAATGGGTGTCCTGTGTACCCAGGGGCCGTACAGGTCACTGTAATATGTAGCCGGGCCAGTCA
Organism: Magallana ariakensis; assembly: GCA_020458035.1. Classification (NCBI taxonomy): domain Eukaryota; kingdom Metazoa; phylum Mollusca; class Bivalvia; order Ostreida; family Ostreidae; genus Magallana; species Magallana ariakensis. The sequence goes on from CM035811.1 coordinate 72,491,983, forward strand.
TTTAAAGTACATGTAGCAGCCTAGAACAGTTCGTTGTATGTATTAATAATAGTTACTGAGCTGTATCTACTTATATCAACTCAAAGCTGTTTGAGTTGATATGGGATGCAACCAAAACCCTAAGCGAGTTTTGTCTAAAAATAAGAACTTAGACCAGTCAATAGAACAGAACAGCCACAAAGACGGCTTTTCTTAACATTTAGTATTTAAAGGATCTGTGTAAAAACTAGTCATGTTGTTTTCCCTTAAACAAACGTCTGTTTTAATAAGCGGTAGACATCGCTTTTTGATAACTTTGCAATTATTTTACAATGATATCGTTTGCACACCTTGAAATGATCTTAATATAACAATATTATACTTAAACCAAACAAAGCAAGTCAGCTCCTTTACAAAATATTCAAAAATATTCGGAGCTCAAAACATTGATCAAGCTGTTTAAGTAAAATAATTTAATATTACTTGTATTGCTAACATTGGTACAATAATTGTTACTGGCTTCGGGGCAATAAAACGAGTTAATTTTTTATCGAAGGCTAAATTAAAGAAAATATGTATTGGAGAGGTTCGGCTAAGTTTTATGGCCCCGGTGCCAGGCCCCATCAACAGTATCACAGGATAAAAACCAGCCATTTCATCAGTTAAATGTTGACTCCAAAGACCTGAAATACTATTTAATGCTATTTAATATCACTATTGTAATAATTTTGCAATGATTCTACAACTTTTAGTAACATTTAAATCCCATTTTTAAAACTTTCAGTCACATTTCGCTTTGCTGAATAGCACATTTTTATCCTGTATAGGAAAAATATGTGTAGAGTTATATACACCTCAAAGCCCTACGTGTTCAATGGAGTGCAATAAGTAATTTATACCCGTGCATATATGATCGAACCTGGATAACGAATAATATATCCATGAAAACCGTTTGAAAATTTTCTTACACTTGAATTTTTTTTGTTTGGTTGTTTCTTTCTTTTCTGTGGTGGATTTTGGAAATGAATACGAAAAGTAAAATACCTGATGATGGTTGGGCTACAGGGAGATTGAAGGTCAGTAGAGCTGTCGTTAAAAGGCCAATCTCTAATGGACTTAAGTTATAATCACCATCTGTAAATCAACAATACATGATTAACTATTGACGACCTTTGCTAGCGGAGAAAAGAAACTGTGCATTATAAAATTTAGTATAATTTTTCTATATCTATTGTTTGTATTTATAAAATTTAAACAATCGATAATGGTATTGTTTTTGACAATATCGGATGGTAACCGTCCGGGTGCACGGACTTTTTCATGGTTAGTGAGCACCTGCTGTTTATTGAAGAATTTGTACGCATGAGTTTTACGGGCCAATACTGTTTGGAATAAGAACTGTAAAGGATTTGTTTAAACGTTTTTTGTTAAGGAAATCACTTTAGTTTCAACAAAATTTACCCCTATGTCATGCCACGACTCAACGAAAACCAACGTAATCGTGCTGTTGGGATGCTGCAAGTTGGAATGGCACAAAATACTGTAGCAAGACATTTTGGAGATCATCGGAACACATCCAGTCATTATGGAGACGTTTTCAACAATCTGGCAACACCCAGGATCGACCGCGCTCTGGGCGACCTCGTGTGACGTCACGTCAACAGGAAAACCACATTAGACTTGTGAATCTGAGAAATCGTTTCCAGACAGCAAGTTTGACTGCCCGTAGCATTCCCGGGCTTCGACCAATTAGTCCAAGAACTGTGCGTAATCGTCTGCGCGAGCAAAACATCAGACCAAGACGTCCAGCGGTTCGCCCAGCACTGCTTCAACGTCATCGTATCGCCAGACTAGCGTGGTGCACACGACATCTGCGATTCAGAATACTGGACTGGGCCAATATTCTGTTCACTGATGAATCCAGATTTCATTTGGATAGCAGTGACGACCGTTGTAGGGTGTATCGTCGCGTTGGGGAGCGTTACCAGGACGCTTGTGTTGTGCAACGTCGACAATTTGTTGGAGGTAGCGTTATGGTGTAGGGTGGAATACCAGCACGTGGAAATTGTCAATGGAAATCTCACCGGCGTACGCTATCAAAATGAAATTATTCAGCGTAATGTGATACCCTTCATACAGAGACATCAAAATCACATCACTCTGCAGCAAGACAACGCAAGGCCACACGTTGCACGTGTAGTCAGGGACTTGTTTGTTCAACAGAATGTCGATGTCTTGCCTTGGCCAGCTGTTTCCCCCATTTGTCGCTGATCGAGCACGTCTGGGATGAAATGGAAAGACGTTTACGCCGTTTACCAAATCAACCAGTGACATTGGCTGATTAAGGCCAGGCTTTAACCAACATCTCGAACAACATCCCTCAAGCATTTCTGAACACTTTAGTGGCATCAATGAGGCGTCGCTGTCAAGCATGTGTGAACGCAAATGGTGGTCACACGCGTTAATAATTTTGTTAATTCAATTTCAAATAACAGTGACTTTCGAGTGTGCTGAAATTGACGTTATTCGACGTTGACATTAATGTGTTATGAGATGTTGTTACGAATACATGTGTTAACAGTATTACAAAAAATAAAATTTGTTCATTATTATTTTAAAATATTTTTTCATATAATAAATAATGCGCAGTTTCTTTTTTCCGCTAGTATACATAACATTTTACAGCCCCAAACTCACTCCAAAAAGGGATGAATGAAAAAGATTTAGCTCTATATATGTTTTTCTATAAGAAAAGGGAAGATTGTCATAACCTTAACCAATAAATACATCTAAATTATGTCATATAGTAAGCGTTTCCTTTAGATTATAGGCAAATGCAATTGATGGTGAAAACAAACTTCTTAAATTTTCGTGAGCATCAATTTACATGGATTTAGTAAAATCAAACAAACACCCCCCCCCCCCAAAAAAAAAAAAACAATAATAAAATGCTCATATAAACGAGAAGCGATAAGATAGGATTCAGGCACGATATGATAGGTTAAACGCACTATAGAACTGTATACACGCACGATACGATTAGGGTTGATACACGATAGGAAAGGATAAACGATGCTCATGATAAACGTATAATCGCGTTAAAACGATCTTTACGATTAACCTGATAAAAGCAGAATTTGAGAAAGAACACGTACGAATCAAGAAATACGCGAAATTTCTTTTTATTAACAAAGTCCGAGTTGTTAATCATTGCTGTATAATTTATAGAATGTATAAAAATGACCCGTTAAAATTTATTTATTAGCAAAATTTATGGGGTTAAATGATCAATAAATTATATGTATTGTTAACATTGTTTTCATTACCGAACACTCTAGCTGATCGCAGCGAACATTTCAGCCCAACATCAAATCACACGGAACAAAGCGGGTTCAATTAAAATACAACTCTTGCTATAAATAAATATAAAACCTATTATAAATACATTTCTGTAAAAAAAAAATGTTGCATTAAACGAATTATATTACAAACAAATGAAATAAATTATACACAGATATACACTCCGCGTAAGATTTGTTAAGTAAACATCGTTTTCATTACCGCACACCCTAGCCGATCGGCGAGAACATTTGAGGACGAGATCAAGTCACACGTACGGAAAATAGCGGGTTCGATTAAAATACAACTCTTTCTTTAAAATAAATATGAAATTTATCATAAATACTTTTGTTTCTCTAAAGAATGATGCATAAAAACGAATAATATAACATACAAGGTAATGTTTACGCAGGTATACACTCCGCGTACGATTTAATATATTCGATAAAAAGGTAAACATGTTACTGTGCTAAGCCTTAGTCACAACTGGTCGTACGTGCTTCTACGGGTGGATTTTAATGAAAATCTTGCGAGACACGCAAGTGCATCTTACGATTTTGGAAGGACGTACGCTTCCCGTAAGCACGCACGGTGGCTGTGGGACATGCGCAACAATCACCACAGTTTCCTTGCGAGATCTGAAAACGTACGCTGCACTTGCGCTTCATTCAAGGGATCCGAAAGATGACCGTAGGATTTGAATTGCACGAATGACGAGAGGAGATTTCACTCGTCCCTTGCGTTATACGTACGTTGACTGCAAGTCGCATGTGCTCACCATCAACATACAAATTGAACGCACATTTAACGTACGTCAGACTTAGGTTATGCGTACACCAATTGCTCGTGGTGCGTGCGAATTGCCCATTACAAGATTTTTATAAAAAATGATTATGAAAAAAATCCCCATAAGGATAAGAGAATCAACAGTTGTTCCATTCATTAAAATCAAATCAAATCAAATATGTTAGTATTAAATCGCCTTTTAAAAACCCAAATCAAACAAACAAATACGTTCTTTTTGACAAAAAGATGGAAGGCATAGAGGAAGAACATGACAAGAAGGAACTGGATATTGAAGTAGATTGTAGAGGAAAGGCATACGATTTCCCAATCACTTCGACCTGCAAGCATGCTAAGATAGAATCATATACATTTTAGAAGTAAGGAGAGGAAATGATCTTTACGCGAAGAACGATATTTTTAACTAATTAAAAACCAACTACACAAATAAAAACCCAACACATCCTTCTGAAGGAAATTGTTCTTTTCGTGAGTATGGTAATTTTGCTTGTAAACAGAGTACTTTCTCCATTTTGAAAACGTTGATTATCATCATATATGACCATTAAAACTTTATAAAAACGTTTTCATAATTGTATCAAAATCAGAATTTGTAGACTTTGATTTTTAGAGTGTATGAATTGTAAATAGTGTCACCCTTTTGATAATAACATTTGAAAAAGCAAAGTAATTTGATGTGGCTTTTTTTAACTTTCAATTGAAAGTTTCGTCAAAGTTTTTTTTAAGATATTGTAAAGTTCAACAAATAATTAACAAAATTGTAAAATCATTTAAAGATATTACATTGCCTAGAAAAATTATCAGTTGATAATTAATTCACTGAAATTAGATTTTTGCACAGACTTTCTTCTACATTTCAAAGAAGTTTTCAATATATTATGGTATTAGATACGAACGATAAATTATGTTTTCAAAACATTCTTTATTTATGTTTAGCTAATCTAATTAACAAAAAAGCAGATATTACAGAATAGTAGTCTTCTTTTCTACAAGTTCTCTTGACGTTTCAATATTTACTTGCTTACAGTAGATGTACTTCAATACAGGTCTAGAGACAAATGTTCTTTATTTAACGTGTAAACTAATAAATGTCCGTGCAGCTGTCGTGGGGCACAGAAAGACGTCGGTACGATTGACTTTCAGGTGACCTACGACGCGAATGTTATTACTGCCGTTCGAAAGGCAAACGTACGTCGTGTGTGCACGACAATCGTAAGACGTAAGTACGGTTCCTACGAGCATCGCACGTTGCGAGTGGCAACCCGTCTTTAAAGAAAATTGTACGTGACACCTACGACTGGCACGTCAAACGTCCGTTTGTACTACGTTGCACTCACAATCACTTCAATACGATTTTTAACGCTACGATCAGCCACGGTAGCCACGACTGGCAAAATCCGTAGCACACGCACGATCACCAAACACGTACGGCCAGTTGTGACTGAGGCTTTATTCAGAACTTAGATAGTTTACATTGATTGTTCATTTCCACTACTTACAGATATTATTGACATTCAATATTGTTTAATTTTGATCTAAAAAAATTAAGAAATTAGTATCATGATAGAATGCTAGATTGGATTTTAATTTTCTTGTTCGATAAATTATCGTATACGGTGAACTGAACGACTCTTAACTTTGAAATAAATTTACTTAAAATTGCTTTTGAAAAGGCACAAAACGATTAACACGATAAGATAAACGGAAAAAAAAACTGTTAAAATTGTTCGATAAACCTGATAGGATTAACGCACTGTATAACATTATACACGCACGATACGATATGATTGATACACAATACGATAGGATAGGATTGTAAGAAATAACGTTGCGGGTACTGTAGCGGCGTAGAAATTGTGCAATTTCTGAACCATGCATTCTACAAAAAAATATGTAATCTACGTTTTGATTAATTTCGCTGAGTAATGAACATACCGCTAAACAGTTTAAGAACAAAACGTGCATAAACGTGTTTTTGACAGGTTATTTAAGACTATACATAGTTTACAAATGATTAAATGGGGAGGGGGGATACAAGACTTTAAACTTGCTGTTATCTAACAACACTTTTAATAGTAAGCATTCTTACCTCACAATCCATCCACATTGACACATGTAGACCAGGTAAAGGCGATCGTGTTGGTTTGGATTATGTTCTATTGCAAAGTGTACTGCATAACGCATCACTAGGTGACATCTAGTCATTTAATAACACACAGTAAGACATTGAACGTAGAATCGCAAATATAGACCTAGTTTAAAAGCTAGTAGAAAGAGTGTGAGTGCACTATAATTATAAATTTTACAATTTTATAATGCTTAAAAATAAATAAAATATCCATACATTTCAAAATCATATCTCTTTCACATTTAGTTTTGACATATACACGTTCCACAACCTACACAGGCTATACTGGTAGAAGCTTAAGTTTCCATCACCTTTGCACCTCATGGGAGGTATGGTATGATATGACATGATATGATATATATATAAATATATATATATATATATATATATATATATATATATATATATATATATATATATATATATATATATATGATATGTTTGTTTATATGAATATATTTTCTTCTCACTGTTGAAAAAAGGTATATTCTGAGCATAAGTATTATAGCAATTGAAATATTGTTGACAAATTAATTTAAGTTTATATACATAACTGATCTATATATTTTGTTCATATAGTTCAATTGATTTGCATGAGTTATGTGTTATTTGAAATTTATTCAGTTTATGTTAAACAGAAACTTTATTTCAGTTAAGCATATTTATAACAAGCTAATAAGAAAGTTAATTGTTTATTAGAATTTGCGTTTAAACTTTGGAAAATTGTTTTGTTAAATTTTACTATAAATTCAATTCAAGGTCATGCATGCAGAATTTGCATTAAGAGTCATCGTTCTTGTATTTACTGTATTTTTTATATTCCAGGGTCGGGAAGTTTTCATTCTGTTGTTTTAATGCCATACACAAATAAACCCGCAAATTAACACGAATGTAATTCCTGTCGTTATTCCACTCGGTTTCACATACACTTTTTTTCATAATTCACGGACATGTGTACCATATTGTCGCCGTTAAAACTTGATTAGAATCTGATGTAAAAATGATCAGAATACAATTTTAAAAAAAGAGGTATACCGCCTTTTTCTATTATTTCGCATACACCCGTGTTTAAAGGGAAATTACCTGTTACTAAAAATAGATACAGGTACCTATCGCAATACCTAGGTACTGATTTTATATTGGTGTCTTTCATCACTCAATTGTCAAAAATTCAGGAAACCTGCATCAAGAAAGAATATAAAGAACTGTGTGTATAAAGACATTTGATATTTTGAACCGGGATAACTTCCAGCAAAATAGAATGAATATAAGTTTAAATACAGTTATATATTGTTATTGAAAACATCTGTTTATATTAGGTGTGCTTATACTCAGAATGAAACAAGAGAATTTTTAAAAAATCCAGCAGATTAGATAAATGTTATTTAAATTCTCTATTCTTATATCACGAACAATCTATAATTACTAACAAAATATGCTTATCAAAGGAAGTGGTTTTTTTTTCAAACACTAGACTAGTGAGTTTAGAAATCATTAAGATTTTTTTAATTTATTAAATTCATAACGAGTTTACAACTAAGACAATGTTAGTCCTTGATGGGTATCGTCGAGTACCTGATAGCATATCTTATCGAAACTCTTCTTTTTATAAATATGTTGAATTTTGCTCGTATTCTGTGTTAGATTATTACAATTTAATTTCTGAAAACCCTAACCTGAACTGCCTTTAAGTTTGATTTTGTTAAAGTTTGCTCGAAAGTTGATTTACGCTTAATGCGATTACTATTTTCCAAAATGATGGTGATTGTTTTTATCCAAGTTTGCCATATTCACTTATATTCATGAGATATTTGTATTAAATATTGAATTTTTTTATTAAATGTAAGACAGTTCAAGTCGTTTTGTGTGAATATATAAAGTAATCACAACTGCTTAATCTGACAATATGATATTCATAATTGAACATTTATTTTAAGGTCAAGATCTAGTAAATGATTCCAGAATGCCTTTTTGTTGCTAAAACCATTATGACGTCATAATTGTTTTTGAGGAAAATTTTCGCCGTACTTTACGGCTTTAAAGGAATTATGTATAAAATGAAACAGTTTCTTCGCATTCTTTATTAAATCACGGGAAAAATAATTTCGATACCTATATTGAATTTAACATCATTTTATAGAAGAGATCAAGAGCTTGTTAAGTGTCGTTTTGGTGAGACTGTAGGCATTCTACATGTAGATATATTTCATTAGTAAAAAATGTACAAAACTTCGAGATTTGTCACTTATTTTCTTCATATAACATAGAAATTGACTGTTAAAAACATGATTTTTCATTGTGTTAACCAACAATTTAAGCCCCAATAAACCGTATCAAACAAAGCGATTGTTGTAAAGCATCATTTAAAGAATTTATATTCTGACCTTCATAAACCTGTAGGCATCTTTCATTTACTAGATCTCGACCTTAACTAAAACATACAACGTTTAAACTAAATTATTTTAAAAGTAACATATCCGTGGACTATTACGTATCGCCTTGTTTGTGATAATTTGACATTGTATGTAATGGTATATGTGATATCAGAAAATACAGTTTGCAGTGGTAAAACACTTGTACAAGAAACTGCGATGTACTACGTGTTAAATGCTCAATTGATTTTCCGATAAACTGACATCGAATTGATATGTTCAAATTTGCAATATTTCAAACTCTGTCCTTCATAATGAAAGTAAACGTTATTGTTATCGCGATGTTCATGCGCTGATTGCGAAGAATCTTATCCTTAGTGTTCACAATACTATGACTGAAATATTTATTAACGTCGCTAAAAAGAACACATACAGTTATTTAGGTTTTGAATCATTTATTGGGAATTCAATACGTTTAATGTCTTCTGTGAAGGGGGTACTCTACTTTTAGAAAATAACCGTGTTTGAAAGAATACTATTAAAAGTGTTTTTAAGTGGATAACAATTTTTGTTCTCATTTTAATATTGTTTAAAATATGCATACAGCATTGTTTTCTGTGGGTTTCTTTTTTTCAAAAAAAGTAATAATAATAAATAAAAAATCAATTCTTGGTCGTGAAAAGTCATTATGCGTCGTCATTCCATTTTTTTTTCTCCATCTTATACAGTTGCAACTTTAGTAAAACACTCAACAGGTATTTTATATGATGGTGCAAGTAATACTTCATCAAAACGAAGAGAATGTTTCCTTGCAGGATCAGAATGAAGATGCTCGGTTCTCACCGATTCCTCTGCGAGATCATATTTTACAATCGTCACCGAGCTTGGTTTTGTCGATTCTGACAATGTATCGTAACTGAGAGCGTGAATCCCTTCTTATAAAAGACGCAAAACTATTAATTCCACTGCGTGTTTTTGAGCAGGATATGTACTTTGACTCCACGAAATCGCCTGATCCGTAAGCAACGTGATAATCTATGGATGTGTTCGAATTGACGTTTTTTGGTCGAATTCCATGATTATAAGATTCGCCTGGTTTAAGCAACCTATATAAAAATCTTTCTTCATCTATTGTATTATCTTTTTGCCCTGATGTCTCACTTGTAACGATTTGATTTTCTGATTCCGTAGTGGAAACTGAATCTGTACACTCATGTTCCACCAAATTTGCATCAAGTACATCTCTGTGTTCTATTTGAACCTCTGATTCTTTTAATTCTCGAGAGTAAATAAGCTCTTTATTCATGTAACTTTTTTCCTCCAGATTATTTTCAATCTGATGATAAACGCAGTTATCCAGGCCGTCTTCTTTCTTTTGAACATGATCGATGTGATCAAACTTGATGTCATCACCTTTTTCTGTATCTGATTCAATTCCTAGATCGTCGTCTTCTGTTTGGGTGTCTCTGCCGTTAGATTCATCATCGTTCTTAGTCTCATATATGGTTGTAGAGGAACAACTGGCATCAAAATCGCGAACTCCACCGTCTTTCAGATCATCGCTAGAATCTGACCTAGCGATACTATCTATAACATGCGCGCCGTCGTTTTTCTCGATTTCGATATGAGCCAAGCTGCAGGCCTCCGTCTTTGCCGGCATATTGATGAAAATTGCATTTTCTTTGTCATTCTCGCTTCCAGTTACAGAAATACTACTATCTGATACTTCTTCTTCAAATTGATTCAATTTTCCGTCATCTATCTCGTTACATATAGGTGTTTCTGCCTCAAACAAAGATGTGCCATCATTGTTTCTTAAAACTTCGCCATGTTTTTGATTATTGTCAAGCCGTGGTCTCTTTTCATGCTTTTCTTTGTCAGATTCTTCCTCCGGTCCTATTCAAAAAATAAATTTACACCGTAAAGTACTAAGCGTTGGTGGCATTTATTACTTTTTTATTTATTTATTTAATTATTTATTCATTTATTTATTTTAAATCTGATTTCCTTTTCTGAACGACTCAACGTGTACTTACTTTTGCGTTTGTGTGAGTTGGTCTCAGAATCCATGTTCTCGATAAATTTAATTGTGCAACCAACCTCTTTAATAGGGTACAGTACTGTAAATGTATGTTGGAAAATACTTTATAAATTTACATTTCTACGTCGACAAGAACATAATGCTAGACTTTTTTTTCAAAGATGTATAAAATAATTTTGTAATTGTATATACATAACACCAATTGTTAAATGGGGCTGTTATTTTCTATTGTTGCCTTTGTTATCATACATTAGTATTTTGTAATACTGAATAGTTTTAACAGAAAACGTTATATTTCTGAACAATTTTAAACATCTTAGTACTTCCTTAAAAGGAAGTATCGTTATAATTATTAATTTTTCGGATGGATGGGAGAGGGGTACTTCAATTTTAAACGTTGTTAGGTCCCTCAGAACAGGAGGGCGTTAAGCTTGGAAATAGAACTAGTTAGGTCTTTCCACCTTTCAGGTGAAAGACCTTTTGTACTTCTTATGTTTTTTATTATTATTTTTCTCCTCTATTTTCCACGGGAAAACTTTTTTATTTCAAGAGATATTGAAACAAATTTTTCTTTATGTGATTGAACATTAAAAGTTATGATAACAAATGACCCTGTGCCTAATGACCCCAAGAACTTAAAAAGTTATTGCCCTTGTATACAAAAAGCTTGTTATCGCTACTCCTCTGAACCCATAAGAGATAGAGACTTGGTACTTTTACCGATGTCTTCAGTACACTTAGAGGGTTCTTCAGTCTATCATACCGTAAGGATCTAAGGCCCCCTTCTATCAGTTATTGCCCCTGAAAGTATTTGAATTTCAATAAAATCATTTCCAACTTTTTAATTATTTATCACAGAGACTTCGGACCACTTGGGATGGAAGCGTCTATCTTGGCCGATCAATATGACATAAAGGTCAAAGGTCAAGGTCATTTGGAAATCTTAAATAATGAGTTTCTACATCTCTTTTGTTAAGGGTGGTAGAGAAAAACTATTTCATGGATGTAGTAGGACATCTTAAGACATTTTAAAATTTAGCCCCTTGGCTCATATCTTTGAATAATTACAGAGTTATTGCCCCTATTGTACAAAATGCTTGTTATCGCTACTCCTCTGAAACCATAAGAGATAGAGATTTGGAACTTTTACCAATGTCTTCAATACATTTAGAGGGTTCTTCAATCTATTCATACCGAAATGATCCGAGGCCCCCTTCTAGCAGTTATTGCCCCTGAAAGTATTTGAATTTCAATAAAATCACTTACAACTTTTTTATTATTTATGGTAGAGATTTCGGACCACTTGGGATGGAAGCGTCTATCTTGACCAAACAAAATGACATAAAGGTCAAATGTCAAGGTCATTTGGAAATCTGTTAATTAATGAGTTTTTTGGATCTCTTTTGTTAATTAGAGAAAAACTTTTTCATGGATGTAGTAAGACATCTTAAGACATTCTAAAATTTAGCCCCTTGGCTCATACCTTTGAATAATTACAGAGTTATTGCCCCTATTGTACGAAATGCTTGTTATCGCTACTCCTCTGAAACCATAAGAGGTAGAGATTTGGAACTTTAACTAATGTCTTCAATACACTTAGAGGGTTCTTCAATCTATTCATATCGAAATGATCCGAGGCCCCCTTCTAGTAGTTATTGCCCCTGAAAGAATTTAAATTTTCATAAAATCACTTACAACTTTTATATTATTTATGGTAGAGACTTTGGACCACTTGGGATGAAAGTGTCTACCATGGCCGAAAAAAATGATATAAAGGTCAAATGTCAAGGTCATTTGGAAATCCGTTAAATAGTGGGTTTTTAGATCTCTTTTGTTTAAGGTTGTAGAGAAAAACTTTGTCATGGATTTAGTACATCTTCAGACATTTTAGAAAATAGCCCCTTGGCTTCTACCTTTAGATAATTACAGAGTTATTGCCCCTAATGTACAAAAAGGTTGTTATCGCTACTCTTCTAAAACCAAAAGAGATAGAGACTTGGAAGTTTTACAAATGTCTTCAGTTCACTTAAAGGGTTCTTCAATCTATCATACAGAAAGGATCTAAGGCCCCCTTCAAGTTGTTGTTGCTCTTGAAAGTATTTAAATTTCTTTAAAATCCCTTCCAACTTTTTTATTATTTGTAATAGAGACTTCGGACCACTTTAGATGGAAACGTCTACCTTGGCCAATTAATATGACATAAAAGTCAAAGATCAAGGTCGTGTGACAATCTGTTAAATAATGATTTATTATCTCTTTTGTTTAAGGTAGTATATAATAACTTTTTCATGGATGTAGTAGGACATCTTAAGACATTTCAAAATGTAGCCCCTTGGTTGAGCACTACCTTAAAATATTTACATACGCTTAGGGGTTACTAAATCAAGACATGCAGAAAGGGCCCGGGGCTCCATATTAGCAGTTATTGTCCCTGAAAGTGTCAACCATTCAATAAAAAAAAAGATCAACTTTTGAACCATTTACCATAGAGGCACAAGACTAAACCATCCTGGATTGAACCTTGGTCGATTAAAATGACATAAAGGTCAAAGGTCAAAATCATTCGAAAATCTGTGTATTAATAAATTTTTGATCTTTTTTTTTTTAGAGTGATATCGAAGTTCATCTCCATCTGTGTTGTAAGGCTTCTAATGACATTTCATATTATAGCCCTACGGACCTGATCGTGATATAGTTATACAGTTATTGCCCCTACTGTAAAAATGCTGGTTATAGTTACTCCTTTTTTACCGTAAGAGATAGAGACTTAACACTTTTACCGATGTCTTTAGTTGATTTTAGGAATATTTCAAATTATTCATACCAAAATAATCTGATGTCTCCTTAAAGTATTTATGGCCTCTGAAAGTTTCTTAGTTTTAAAAAAAGAACACTTAAAACTTTTGAACAATAAAGTATATCCTAAAGCCATCGGACAACTCAAAAATGAAAAGTTGGTCTAACAAGTCAATATATGCAACGTTAAAATATACCCATAGATGTTTGATGTCATTTAGAAGTATTTAAAAAGAAAGAACTGATAACCAAACAAGTCTATATATGCGCCGTTAAAATAATCCATGCAAAACAATCGGGTTCGAAACGCGTGAAAAATAGTCGATAAAAATAACAATAAAACCCGATCTTTGTAGGTAGACTATCCTTCAGTCTATTGGCAGCTCATGTGCAAGTGGTCAATAATATTGAATTCAAATCGTGTATTATACGCTCTTTATACCAAGTATTCCAAGATTTACAGAACACTGAAGATATCCATTGGTGTAAGTAAATGTATTTGTCCATATTTATACATTATCTGTGTGAGAAAAGTTACCTTTGAAAATTATGGTTGCATAGTTCTGCCACCAATTGTCGGATATGCCCACTTGTTAAATATGTTTGTTTACTTCTCAGATCATAACATTTCTACGTTTATGATATATTATGATGCTAAGGAGATGATAGTAGAGGCAAGTCACGTTTTAATAATGAAGTGTTGAATTCCTAGTCATTATGATAAATTTTATTGTAAGTCAACTACTCAAGGGCGGCCTGTCATAAACTGATAAACTTTTTTTGACCACCTCTTTACTATAAACAAAAAATATTAACTGTATAATGTAAATCATACAGTTTATATTGTATAAAGATAGTCAAAAAAGTTTGTCAAGAGCTCTTGTGAGTCAACACAAAGATCTGACAAGTTCACATTAATATCTGACATGTCAACTTACAAGACTGATAAATAAACATAATTCTTTCATACCACATGTAACGTCACCGCATAGAATATTTTACAGTGCAAGATTATTAGGGCAAACGCAGCAATAAAAACAATCAGCATATATAACATTTTTAATAAGTTTTCTCATTATGTCACAAATTACATAATTTTATAATATGTAAACGGTGTGACCGTTGGACCGAGCGCAGATTTAACACAGTGCAGTTTTATTTTTGTATAATAAAATCTATTTAGATCCGCCTGCATGGTTGCCTACTCAAATCATTAGCCTAAGTTAAACTAAATGTCGCGTGCTCAGTCTACATTATGACGTCATATTTCAGAATTAAACCGTACCCGCGTTTTGTCTTCGGAAATAGCCGAAGAGAGTTATACGTTATTCCGAACTTTTTTAAAATTTCTCTTTCATTGTTTATCAATTTAATTCTTATAACTGCCTCGGTAATAAAATTGAATACTTGATTCGGTATCTAAGAGATCAGTTCCTTGATGTTAATGTTTTTATTTTCCATCTGATAATTTGATAAGACATACATAGAACTAGTCGTGTTTCTAGATTGAAGCACTGTTGAAACTTATCTGGTGTCACTTTTTATTTCTTTTAATTGAAATTACCTTCTATTGAAACTCTGGAACATTTAAATCGAGGTTAGGGGCAATAAACATCGATAAGTACCAGTCAATCAATGATCAAACTAACTTTTTAAAAACAAAATGGCTACCAATATGGCGGCGCCCAGGGCTGGAAGGAATTTTTTTGGCCTTCGTACCCCCGATTCAACTTTTATTTTTCACTGATTTTCTTATATATAGGTGTTACCATTAATCTCGCTTCGCGAGGCGGGCTTTGCCCGCCTCTCGCTGCGCTCGGTATTACTATGCCCCGAACACTGATGAATCAGGTCAAAAACAGTTATATTGCCTTGCTGGAAATATTATATATCACCTGTTCACAGGAAACAGTGATATTGCCCTCCCGAAAGTGTTATCTCACTCTCAGGTGCTATAAGTTTACTGTGCATTTTAATTATGTCAGGTTTGAAATTCAATGAGCCAGTTGCTAAGCAAAAGTAAACAGTTCCCAAAAATCAAAAAATGTTAGGATAACGTTTGCGATTCATTTTAAATTCCGAGGTACTTTAATTGGTTAAGTTATTAGAAACCTTTGATATTAATGCAACTCAACACAACCGTGGGCGTGCTGAAATCAACAAACATCAGACCAGCCAGTCCCAATGATTCACTTCATCAAGTTAATGCACATTATCATTATATACATTGATTTTTTGAGATATGAACATTTTTCAATAAAATACAAGTGTTCATGATTGAAAAACATGGTGTAAACTGCTTTCAAATTGATTTGTTTTAAAATGTTATATAACATATATTACATGTCTTATCGGGCGATAATACCAGAATATTTGCGTCTTGGTGCCAGAAAAGCCCTGGGTGTGTAATGTCATGATTTACTTTTGGGAAGTTATACTCTTGTCAATATTACATATCATTTTTGCAATTATTTTTTAATATTAAAGCTAAATGTAATTGACATTTGTACTGTTTTGTTTAACGAGGCAGGGTCTAATTTGTTCTACCCTAGATTTTTTAATGAAATTTTTTACATGAATTTCTACTGAGATATTAATTGTTATTTTAAGATGAAATAATCACACATTTACCACATCGATTTTTTAGGGGGTCATCTCAAAGTTGATTAATTTTTAACATAGGACTATATGGGATTTTTCTTGAAATGTATCAATTTTTCACATTTTTTTCTTTTTTTTTCAAACTTCTGCCCTAGGGAATTCTTTCTGTTCTACATATGAAAGTTATAATTAAAAGGCATCAAATGGTCAATGAAAAACCCTTTTACCTCCTGGTTTGTTTCTGGGTTCTTATCAAAGTTGGTTTTTTTCTTTGCCCTATTTCCCATATTTGTTCGATAATGGTTATTTATTATTTAACAAAATTAAGGCGGAAATTGTGAACTTTTAAGTCTTTATAGTATTTCTAAAATAATCAGACATATTTAAGTATTATATGAATATATAACAAAACATATTAAGGGTCATTTATATAAAATACATAGTAACTATCTTAAAATACATGTATTAAGTTATATTTAGGCGAGCTAAGAAACAAGACAGATGGCTAGACTTACTGAACCCTCTTCAGAACCCTCCTTGACCCGAGCCCAAATATAGCTTATTCTTGAAGAAATTAATGTTTATTATATAGTAAAATATTAATTTTATCCCTCAAACAAACTATTTTTGACAAATTTCGATGACTATCTGCAGTTGAAATCATAACGCCATGTTGTCAACCAAGCAAAACTATGACATCACAGTGCTATTGAAACGCTGGCATACTTCAGAATTAACAATTATTAAAACTCAATTAATGCAATAATCTGTTGATAGTTCTGTCATATAATGAAAATGTAAGGTTTGATGAAATGTTTTTAAACTTTAAAATTTGTATTTTATATACAATTGGTCTAGAAAATGATTTAATTATTTTAATGGTTTGATTCTATATTATGACTTATTTTAATATAATTCTTCTGATTTGTGTTAATTTTATAAGCATAGTTTTGAAATGCATTTACAAAAATGAGCATATTACTTTTATATCATTTATTGAAGTGGTGTTATTAAGTTCACTGATACATCCTAAACTAGAATAGACACATGGTATACATACAAGGCTCTGTATCCAATACTTGAATTGATGGCAGGCAATTCCATTATTATTTTTTTCTTTTACAAAATATTAGCATCTGATGATGTTTTTACATTCAGTGTGTTTTCTTAGCTCTGCCAGAATGGCCTTACAAGATAAATTTGTAGATCTAAGTAACAAACTTATTTAGTAGATTGTCTAAAAATAGTTTATTCATGAGGTGCCATACATGTACCTTGATTTGCAATCAGTTTCCCAACTTCAGTTAGATAGGGCAAATTGTAGTTACAGATTACAATTACACAGACAACAGACACATTTTGATCAGAGTTAAAAATCTTACTCACCCAACATTATTTATTTAAATTATTACTTTTTTGTCTTTGAAGATTTTCCTGTATAAAATGACATGAACCCTTTATTAAAGTTATGCAAGATTGGCTCAAAATACACAACCTAATATCATATATTTCTTTTGACTTTTAAAGACAGATTGTTCATTAGTGATAGGAGGTCTTTGAAGCTGTATGGTCCATTCTAAATTCTAATGCACAGTTCTGTAAAAGAAGAAATTGTTTGATTTTTTGTACTTTTTTAGCATTAGTAAAGTTCTTAAATTTCAAATGATTACAAATTTAAAAAAAGATTATAATGCCAAAAGATCACAGAACTTAAAATTTGAAAATGTTTTTTTATAGATCCACAAGCGACTCCTGGGCCTCTTGTTTAATAATCTTATATTATTTTTTGTATGAACTGCATCTACATGTATTTGTGCATTGTTTTATAGGTATTCAGAACACATCTTAATACATCAATAATATCTTGAAAACCAAGCCTGACATTTAGTTGGTAAGTAATTTATTCTTATAGTTTAGGTGTGCTTATAAATATCTGTGACAAACTATTTAACAAATTCTACAGCTCACTTGAGCCAAAGGTACAGGTAAGTTTTTCTTATTGAGAGCTTATTGTCAATGTATGAATTATCCTTCACATTTCAATTTTTATTGGATAACGAAGTTGAATTTTGTAAATTATGAGTAATTTTACAACACTTTCTGAAAGTATTTTTTTGGCATTCTCAATTTGATTACATGACCTTCAACTAAATGAATGTTTATCTTATACCAAGTGAACATCAAATTCAACCACAATGCTAGGGGAGGGGAAGGGGGTATATATACATGCATGTATATAATATTTATATCAGAAACTCATTTGAATCTGTCAAAAAAGCATGAGAAGTTAAATGGAAGGAGTTTTTGGTTTAAACACTGTTATATATATTGATATACTGAATGCATATGAGATGATACCCGGTTAATGAATTTTATACCCTGGCTTCACATGACAGTCTTATCAATACATAACTATGTAACTAAAACTACTCCCTGAGAAAAAAAAACCTGTTTGTCCTTGTTCAATTTGTTTGACTTCTTCTTTAGAACCACTGGGCCAAATTTAAAGAAACTTGGTACAAAGTATCCTTACATAAAGTGATTTTACAATTTTTTTTAGAGCTTTTCTGATCACATTTTGTCCGGCGTCCATCTGTCTGTCTGTCCATCCGTCTGTCTGTAAACTTTTTACATTTTTGACTTCTCCAGAACCACTTGGCTGATTTCAACCAAACTTGGCACAAAGCATCCTTAGGGAAAGGGAATTAAAGTTTGTTAAAACAAAGAGCCACTCCTTCTTTCAAAGGGAGATAATTAAGAATTATTAAAAATTATTTAGTATCTTTAAAAGTCTTTTTCTCTAGAACCAACTGGCCAGAAAAGCTGTAAATTGTGTGGAAGCATCCTCAGGTAGTGTAGTTTCAAGTTTGTTCAAATCATGATCTCTGGGGGTATGTTGAGGGTCACAATTGGGGGGTCAAATTTTTATATAGGAATATACAGAGAAATATCTTTAAAAATCTTCTTCTGTAGACCCAATTGGCCAGAAAAGCTGTAACTGGCGTGGAACGTCCTCAGGTTATGTAGATTCAAGTTTGTTCAAATCATGATCCCCAGGAATACAATGGGGTCACAATTGGGGGGTCAAGTTTTTATATAGGAATGTAAAGAGAAATATATTAGTTTTGAAAACCAATTAAGCAGAAAAGCTGTTACTTGGATGGAAGCATCCTCAGGTAGAATAAATATAGATGAAACTATAATGGGGGGGAGTTGAATTTTTACATAGGAAATAAATTTGATCATTCTCAAAAATATTTAGTATATAGTAATACATGTACTAATATGTAATCATATTGACATTTGTTGATTCTTAGTTGTTTAGACTGTTGACCTGGATAATTCTTGTGTCACATATAAGGTTCAAAAGTTGATGTAGGTTTATATTTAGCTGATTTTATTATGTCTAGTGTTGCTCAGGTGAGTGATGTGGCCCATGGGGTTCTTGTTTAAATAATAGGGTGTATGTCTTTAAAAATCTTCTTTTCAGAAACCACTGCAGCAATATTACCAATATTAACAGCAATACTTGTATATACTAGTGTTGTGAAGATTTTAAATTGTTAAAATTGTGATTTCATGACCAATACTCGGGCCCCAAGAGGGGTTTAAAGTTCAACATAGAATATATAGGGAAAATGTTTTAAAACTCTTCCTCTGAAGAACTATAAATGCTACAATTTGTGAGACGACTATGCAATCATCCCAAGATAGTGTAGATTCTAAATTCTCAAAATCGTGACTCCTGGGAAAATACTGGGGCCTGAAGAAGGGTTCAAAGTTAAATATTGAAATATTTATGGGAAATGTTAGAAAATCTTCTTAAAAACTACAATTCTACATTTTGTAAGATTACTATGAAGCTATCCTTAGATAGTACAGATTCTAATGTGTAACACAAAAATCGTGACCCCCAGGCCAACAATGGTACCCCAAGAAAAGTTCAAAGTTTAACTAAAAAATCATTTAGGCAAAACGTCACTTCCGTTTTTACGTTACGTCATTTTTAAAATTTTCAAAAAGTCATTTTGTCCGCGGCGTTTCTCAAAAACGCTTTAAGATAGAGGCTTGAAATTTTCAATGGTTATGATTTAATCGATTTACCTCTGTAATAAGGCTGGAAATGAAAATCTGTCACTTCCAGTCGAAACCGGAAGGGAATCAAATTTTTCGAAAAAATGAATTTTCTGATCAAATCAAAAATGAAAATGTGTTTTCTAGAGCTTATTTAGTTGAATCTAACACTGAAAGCCGTTTTAAAATCGGACGATGCATTACAGAGATATACGAGTTCAAAAAATGATTTTTCCGGAAATTTTGATTCCGCGTTTTTGGTTAAGAAATTAGTATCAAGTTCTTGGTTAAATTAACTTGTACCTAAAAATTAATTGTTAAGTCGTACTGTAACACATTCGGATTTTTTTTGTTAAGTCGTTCTTCAAATCGGAAAGGTTTTTGTTAAGTCGTACGTAAAATTATTCGGTTTTTGTTAAGTCGTACCAGGAATAATTCGATTTTTTCATCTTTTTATTTAAGGTACTCTTGTTTTTGGTTTAAGAGCTCTGCTTCTTACAGGAACTTCCAGCTTTACTTCCGACATTAACGGAAGACCCACTCGTTGCTTTGCAACGAGCTTTGCTCTAGTTATTATTTTATTTTTTATTTTTTTTCTGACTCCTTCTCGGCTTTATATCTCAAAAAGTTTTCATCCGATTTCAATGAAATTTTCAGAGCTTTTGTTAAGTTACCGTGCCTAAAAGATGCTAAAAATTCAGCATTTAAGTCACTTCCGTTCAAATTTGGCGGCCATTTTTAAATTTTAAAAAAGTGATTTTGTCCGGAAGAAATCTCCGTAAACTTTAATGATATCGCTTTGAAATTTTTACTGATGATAGATGTATCAATTCTATAATGTACTGGGGGTTTTAAAATTTTGTTCATCAATTTTGCTCAAAACCGGAAGCAGTTCCATTTTTTGGAAATTTTCATTTTTTTCAACAAAATAAGACAATACTACAGTCTTATAGAACTTGCCATGGTGAATTCAAATCTGAAATCCGTTTGAAAATCGGACGATGCATTACAGAGATATCGGGGTTTAAAAATTGATTTTTCCGGAAATTTTGATTCCGCGTCCTTGGTTTAAAAAATAGCGTAATGTTCAAAGTAAAATTAATTCGTACCAAAAATAATTGTTAAGTCGTACTTGAACACATTCGGATTTTTTTTGGTCAAGTCGTTCTTGAGATCAGAAAGGTTTTTGTTAATTCGTACTTAAAATCATTCGGATTTTGTGAAGTCGTACCAGGAATAATTCGATTTTTTCATCTTTTTCATTTAGTTACTCTTGTTGTTGGTTTAAGAGCTCTGCTTCTTACAGGAACTTCCGGCTTTACTTCCGACATTAACGGAAGACCCACTCGTTGCTTTGCAACGAGCTTTGCTCTAGTTCTTCTTATTATTCTTCATCCTAATTTGTCCAGGCCGTGACTTAAATACCCTTTGACATTAAGACTTCAGACTTGGAACATAGGTAGATGGTATTGAGAAGGAGTGCACGCCACCAAAATTTTTGACCTTGACCTATTTATTTTTTCAAGGTCAAGCGTTTTATAAAAAATAGAGTTTGGACTATAACACAAGACTCCTTAAACATACAAACTTTTAACTTGTATCATAGATAGATGGTATATAGTCCAGTTGAACGTTACCAAAATTGTTAACATTGACCTTAAAATTTTATTTCAAGGTCAAATCAGAAAAAACTTCATAGTTCACCTCCTAAATATTCTTTGACAGAAGGACTTCAAACTTTACACAAAGAACAATAATAATACACTGAGGCGTACTATTGATTAATATTTGACATTGACCTTTTTTTACTCAAGGTCAAATTAAGAAAAAAAAAATTTAATTTTGTCTGGGTCGTAATTTAAATACCTTTTGATATTAGGACTTCAAACTTGGAGCATGGGTAGATGGTGTTGAGAAAAAGTGCACGCCACCAAAAATTTTGACCTTGACCTATTGTCTTCTTCAAGGTCAAGCGTTTTATAAATAATATAGTCCGCACTATAACACAAGACTCCTTAATAGTCCAGTTGAACCTTACCAAAATGTTTGACCTTGACCTAAAAATTTTATTTCAAGGTCAAATTAGAAAAAACTTCATTGTTCACCTCTTAAATATTCTTTGACAGAAGGACTTCACACAATACACAAAGAACAATAATAATACACTGAGGTGTACTATTGACTAATATTTGACCTTGACCTTGTTTTACTCAAGGTCAAATTAATAAAAAATAATTAAATTTTGTCTAGGTGGTAACTTATATACCTTTTGACATTAAGGCTTCAAACTTGGAAGATAGGTAGATGGTATTTAGAAGGAGTGCACACCTCCATAATTTTTTATCTTGACCAATCTTGTGTCTAAAGTTAATTCATTTTCCAAAAAATATTGTACAAATCATAATATGAGATTCCTTAAACATACAGACTTTAAACTTGTATCACAGATAGATAGTAAGTAACCTAGATGGAACCCACCAAAATACTTGACCTAGGCCTAATATTTTTTTCAAGATCAAATAAGAAAAAAACATTCTCGTCCTTAATTAAAATATACTTCGACAGAAGGACTTCAAACTGTAAACAAAGAACTAAAATACCATGAGACATACTGTTGTTAATTTATTTTTACCTTGACCAGACTCGTAACTCAAGGTCAAATTAAGAAAAAAGTTCATTTTTTTCCAGACCATAACTTCAAAATTCTTTGACAGAGAGACTTTAAACTTAAAACATAGTTTGACGATCTAGCGAAAAAGTGAACTAAACCCAACTTTTTGACCTTGACCTTTTTGGATCTCAGGGTCAATTATCATGAAAATATTCCTTACAATAATGACTTGTATCATATATGGATGATATCTAACATATAGCTGACTTCATTCATTTTCACTAATTAAATTTGCCCCATATATTACAATCCTTGGGGAGAAGGGGAGACATGTGTTTTTTTGTATAAAAAAACAATACCCACTAGTTATCATTCATTTTACATTTTGTTATTTTTTATACATTGAGGACTAGGATAATAATATTGGTCAGTTGATACATCTTGGATCTATGGTTATGATGTCCAAAAAAGGTCTCTTTTATTTAAAAAGACATGTTTCTATGCTAAACTTTGAACTTTTCTTGGGGTCTAACTTTTAACCAGCTAGGGGCACGGTTTTAACAATTTATGATCAACATTATTTTAGGATGCTTGCATAATAATCTCACTAATTGTATCATTGTAAACTTTAAAAACGGAGGGGGGGGGGGGGTATGACTAAAATCGTAACTATGTCCCTTTAATGAATTGTCAAATCTTGGAATGATATTTCAATAATTCTATATAAAATAATTTTGAAGTAAATTTATACTCTGAACTGAGGTTCAAAGTTAGCGATGTGGCCAATGGGCCTCCTGTTTTTATTGTTTTCAGAAAAGCTTTATCTGTTCAATGCTAAATACATGTAACTGACAAAAAAATTACCTTGTTCTTAAGCTCTGCGCTCTATATTTACCATTTAACTAATTCTTATTGAATTACAACACTAACATCATTTTTGACATCATATTCTGTCAGTGAGTGCAAATAAATGAAATTAATTGACAAGAAATGTAAATATTATATCAAATTTTCTACAACATAACAAAACAATCTAAATACATGTATATCGTCGAAAGTCGAATTTTGGAGGCGGGATTTCTCTTTTATCATATTATCAGCTCTTTGAGAGATGATGTATCAAAAAACAAAATTATGAAAAATGTTTACAGTTTATTTATCAACGAGCCAATCTTGGCCTCTGGGCCAATATTTAAAAAAAAAAAATTATGTACATTTTAGATATTAAATCTGTAGTAATATTAACTGTGAAGATAATCTAAAAAAAATTAATATAATTTGAGAATGATTATTATTAATATTATTATTATTTTATTATTTTTCAGAATCATGCCTCGCAAAGCAAAGAAATCCGACACCAAAAAGTCCCTGGAACAGAGACAGAGAATGCAGGAGAGGAGGCATCAGGCAAAGAAGAGCGTCAACTCTAAAAAAGGTCAAGTAGAGAGCGTCAACTCTATAAAAGGTCCTGAAGAGAGCGTCAACTCTAAAAAAGGTCCAGAAGAGAGCGTCAACTCTATAAAAGGTCCTGAAGAGAGCGTCAACTCTAAAAAAGGTCCAGAAGAGAGCGTCAACTCTATAAACTGTCCCAGAGATAAGAGCGTCAACTCTATAAAAGGTCCTGAAGAGAGCGTCAACTCTATAAAAGGTCCTAGAGATAAGAGCGTCAACTCTAAAAAAGGTCCTAAAGAGAGCGTCACCTCTATAAAAGGTCCTAAAGAGAGCGTCAACTCTATAAAAGGTCCAGTAGAGAGCGTCAACTCTATAAAAGGTCCAGTAGAGAGCGTCAACTCTATAAAAGGTCCAGAAGAGAGCGTCAACTCTATAAAAGGTCCTAAAGAGAGCGTCAACTCTATAAAATGTCCCAGAGATAAGAGCGTCAACTCTATAAAAGGTCCAGTAGAGAGCGTCAACTCTATAAAAGGTCCAGTAGAGAGCGTCAACTCTATAAAAGGTCCTGAAGAGAGAGTCAACTCTATAAAAGGTCCAGAAGAGAGCGTCATCTCTATAAAATGTCCTAGAGATAAGAGCGTCAACTCTAAAAAAGGTCCAGAAGAGAGCGTCACCTCTATAAAAGGTCCTAAAGAGAGCGTCACCTCTATAAAATGTCCTAGAGATAAGAGCGTCAACTCTAAAAAAGGTCCAGTAGAGAGCGTCAACTCTATAAAATGTCTCAGAGATAAGAGCGTCAACTCTGTAAAAGGTCCTAAAGAGAGCGTCAACTCTATAAAAGGTCCCATAGACAAGAGCGTCAACTCTATAAAAGGTCCTTATAAGAGCGTCATCTCTAAAAAAGGTCCAGAAAATGAGAATGAAAAACAAGATGAAAAACAAGAAACAAACAATAATGAAAAACAAGAAACAAACAAGAATGAAAAACAAGAAACATACAAGAATGAAAAACAAGAAACAAACAAGAATAAAAGACAAAAAACAAACAAAGAAAAACTAGAATTTCAGAAAAATGATCACAAAGATAAAAAACAAGAAACAAATGATAGTGAACAAGAAAAAAAGAATGACAAGCAAGATGAAAAGCAAGACCAAAGCAGAGCAAAAAGTTCAGAAAACCAAGAACCAAACAATATGAAGAAATTAAATGAAAATCAAGAAACGTACATTGAAACTTTAAAGACAGCTTATCATGAAAAAAGTTTTAAAGAAACTAACAAAAATCACATTAAGCATGAAAAAGACAAAAGCAATGAATTTGAAATAAACCCCACAGATAGCAAAAGGTTGGGAAAATTACAACCAAACAATATGAAAAAAAATGAGAAAAAGCAAACTAACAAAAGGGAGGAAATGAATGAAAAAATACAAACAGACAAGCATGTGCAAAGCATTAAAAAACCCCAAAACTACTGGGCAGAAAAAATAAAAGCAAATAAGAAGAAAGAACAGCAAACAAATAACAAGGAAAACGGCACAACAAATGATTTGAAAATAAAACGGAAAATGTCATTTGTCAAAACATCGGAGAAAATTGAAGCATTGTTTCTTAAACGTCGCAAAATAAACGGAAATGAGGTAAAGAATATCATTGTTCAAGGTAGCTTTCACCAAGGAGACGCCAGATTTGGCCAAAATAGAGGAAAACAATGTGTAGCAAACAGTCTGTCAGCAGTTACCCATAGCAAATTAAGAGATGTGAGTGAATGGGATCAGGCATTCTTGGACAATGTATTAATACAGGGAAATGATATTTACTCTTGCATACATGGAACAAATGAATTGTTGCTCATATCAGACTTACCAGAAATGATAGAAATATCAGGAAAATTGATGCATATTAGAAAAAAAGATTCGATCACAGCAACTGTGGATTCAGAAGAAAACATAGATTACAGTGCTTTTGATAGATGTTTGCCGCTGGATCTTGCAATACAAGAATCTCTTATTGGAACAGATGGTTGCTTCATATGTGCTGTTAATCAGACGTTTATAGTAATGAAGCATAATCAAGAATTATTTGTGTTTGACTCGCATTCAAGGAACAGTTTTGGTTTAGTCGATCCAAATGGTAGAAGTTTATTAATGCAGTTAGCAGACATCTCCCAGGTGTATGAATATTGCTCTAACTTGGTGCAAGGCGTATCTCGGGAACATCAATGGTTCGAAGTCACAGGGGTAAATATAACAACTGATGATTGTTTACCATGTGAAAATGAAGCCTTATCAAATACACCAAATTCTAAAAAATCCTACCGTGAAGATATTGCAAATAATGTAACCGTAAAACACAAGACAGGTAATGAAAAAAATTGCACAAGACATATTACTGAATTAAAGAGACAAAATTCAAATGATAAAACATTAGAAAAGGTGAAAACCTCCTTTTTAAAATGTCACAAAAATGAACAAATGAACGTAGTTCAGGGTAGCTTTCACCAAGGAGATGCCAGGTTTGGCCAAAATAGAGGAAAACAATGTGTAGCAAACAGTCTGTCAGCAGTTACCCATAGCAAATTAAGAGATGTGAGTGAATGGGATCAGGCATTCTTAGACAATGTATTAATACAGGGAAATGATATTTACTCTTGCATACATGGAACAAATGAATTGTTGCTCATATCAGACTTACCAGAAATGATAGAAATATCAGGAAAATTGATGCATATTAGAAAAAAAGATTCGATCACAGCAACTGTGGATTCAGGAGAAAACATAGATTACAGTGCTTTTGATAGATGTTTGCCGCTGGATCTTGCAATACAAGAATCTCTTATTGGAACAGATGGTTGCTTCATATGTGCTGTTAATCAGACGTTTATAGTAATGAAGCATAATCAAGAATTATTTGTGTTTGACTCGCATTCAAGGAACAGTTTTGGTTTAGTCGATCCAAATGGTAGAAGTTTATTAATGCAGTTAGCAGACATCTCCCAGGTGTATGAATATTGCTCTAACTTGGTGCAAGGCGTATCTCGAGAACATCAATGGTTCGAAATTACAGGGATGAATGTAACAATTGAGGATAGTTTGCAAAATGTACAAAACTCAGAAAGAACTGTAGTTATGGATCTAGATGATTCATGTGAAGATGTTTCAGAAAATTTAATTAAGCCTGTTAATGATAATGTAGCTCAAACTAAAAACAATACAAAGATGAAAATCTCCAAGGAAAATTATGACAAAAATTGTAACCTGAAACAAGAAAAAACCCAAAATTGTTCAGTCGAATTGATACAGTTGTCAGATGAAGAAATTTTGACAGAAGCAGAATCCAATGTTTCATATGATTTTTCTCCGCTTTGTGTGAAAAGCAAAAAATATTTATGTCGGATATTAGGAATTTCCTCCAAGCATGTTGTAAAGGCAGCTTATAATGCCATTAGTCAAATGGGACCACCCGTGTCTACGAAACAAATTGCAGCAGATGGTAACTGCCTATTCAGAGCTATATCATATTCAGTGTCAAACAGACAAGAACACTACAAGCAAGTTAGAAACGCTGTTGTGAACCATATGATGAGAAGTTCTGATGCCCTAAAATCTTTCTTACGTCCACAATATTCATCAGTGGAGGAATACATAAAGTTGTCAGGAATTCAAAAAGATGCTGTTTGGGGAACGGAACTAGAAATTCTAGCTGCAGCAGATCTTTTGAAGACAGACATATTTACCTTTTATGAAGGATCATGGATTAAGTACTCAGCTTCTCAGATACACAGTCGAAATGAGACATTCAAAGAAGCTATTTATCTTAAGCATATTACGAAAGGTCATATGCAACATTACGAAAGTGTAATGTCAGTGAAAACTGAAAACCCATCCAAAACAAATTTAGAAAAAAAACGCCAAAGATACAGAAATGATTCTCAATTCAGAGAAAATGCTCTTAAACGTTCTGCACATGTATACCTTAATGACGAAGATTTTAGAGAGCGAGCAAAGCAAGTAAAAAAAGTAAGGTATGAAATTGATGACAATTTTAACGAAAAGGAAAAAAAAAGAAAAAAGGACAAGTATGAAAAAGATCATGATTACAGAGAAAAAGTTAGGAGGATAGGCAAAGAAAAATATCAAAATAATGAGAATGTGAGAAACAGAATTAAAAACCAAACTGCACAGAAATATTCAAATGATGATGAACATAGAGAGAGGGCGAAGAACGAAAGCAAAAAAAGATATAAAAATGATGCTGATCTTAAAGAAAAGGTTAAAAATGCAAGCAGAGAAAAATATCAAAATGATGATGACCACAGAGAAAGAGTTAAGAAATCTGTCATTAAAAAATATGAAGAGGATGATAACTATCGAGACCAAACTAAACAACGGGTTTCAGTATCTCGAGATAATAAAAAAAGGCAATATGAAATCCTAGACAATGTTATAATGAAATTTAGACACGATGTCAAAGCTGGACCAGAATATGTTTGTGCGTGTTGCATTCGCTTATTCTTTGAAAATCAGGTACTTTTATGTAGCAAAAATGCATATGAAAACACGTTGTTTGAAACTTGCATCACATATAAATACAGTCATAAATGTGATCAAAAGTGTCATGTCAGAAATTGCATAGACACCGAAAGTAGCAGGAAAAATCTTTGGGTTTGTTACACATGTCACAGAAAATTATTGAAAGGTCAAATGCCTGCTGAATGCTTTTCGAATGGTTTACAATTAGACGATGTTCCTCCTGAGCTTGCTTGTTTAAATACTTTAGAACAACACTTGGTATCGCTGAATATTCCTTTTATGAAAATTCTTGGTTTACCAAAAGGAGGACAAAAAGGTGTGCATGGTCCTGTAGTTTGTGTTCCATCTAATATTCAGAAAGTGACATCCACATTACCTAGATCTGATGATGAAAGTCTTTTACTTAAAGTAAAATTGAAACGAAAATTGACATACAAAGGTTATGAGGAATACCAGTTTGTGAATCGTAAACATCTGGATGAAGCATTATTGTTTCTTAAGTCGAATAACGAGTGGTATTCTGATATAACGCTACTAGAAAATTGGCCAAATCCTATTTCACAGGAAAGTGATTCATTTGATAACACATGTGTTGACCAGGATGCGTCTGAAATATGTGAATTGAATGAAAATTCAGATCAGGAACAACTATCATATCTTGATGAAAAATTACAAGGTATTCAGTTAGATACCTGTTTACAGCCAGCTGACATTGGGCAAGAAGTTTTAGATTTATGCTTTGACCAAGTGTTTGAAATTTCACCAGCAGAAGGCAATACTCCAGTTTCTGTTCTTCAAGAAGATGGCATTGAAGCAAAAACCTTTCCTGCTCATTTTCCTACTGGAAAAAATACATATTCAGAAAAACGAAGTGAAAAACTATCTCACGGAAGATACTTTAATATGAGGTTAATGAGTGTGGAAAATAGATTTGCTAAAGACACCTCTTATATTTTTTTCTGCCAATATTTAACAGAACTGAGTAGAGTAATTTCAAACGTACAAATATCCCTTAGGAAAGACAGTAATTCAGATAGAGAGAAAATATCTGGAAAAATGATTTGCAATAAAGATGTTTTAAAAGATCTTTTTAAAAAAGATGAGGCAATTAAGTTTTTAAAACCTATCAGAGGGACACCACCATTCTGGCAAGCAGCACAAAAAGATATTTTTGCTATGATACGACAGTTGGGTATCCCTCAATTCTTTTGTTCTTTTTCATCAGCAGATTTTAGATGGACAGAAATAGTAGAATCAATAATGAAACAACAGTTTGATACGCGAAGTGTAGAAGATCTTACTTGGAACGAGAAGTGCCAAATTTTGCGTAGCAATCCAGTTACCGTAGCTAGGATGTTTGATCATCGATTTCATACATTTTTGAAGTATGTGATTTTGTCAGATGCTAAACCCATTGGAAAGGTTATTGATTATTTCTATCGTATTGAATTTCAACAGAGAGGTTCTCCACATACTCATTGTATATTTTGGATTGAGGATGCACCAAAATTTGAAGAAAACTCTGATGAAGAGGTTGTAGAATTCATTGACAGATACGTAACATGTGAAATACCAGATCAAACGGAAGAGAGAGAACTGCATGATATAGTGATGGCTGTACAGCAGCACAGTAAAAATCATTCCAAAACATGCAAAAAAAGGGGAACTGTTTGTAGATTCAACTTTCCCAGACCACCATCTGAAAAAACATTCATATCAAAGCCAAACGAATTAATTGAAAACCATGAGGAACAATTGGCTAAAGAGAGATTAAGTGTTTTATGGGATGCTGTAAAAAACAATAAACAAGAAAACATTTCAGCTTCTGAATTGTTAAATCAAGCTGGACTTACCCAACAACAGTTTGAAGAATGTTTCAGTGCAATAACCAAAAGAAATACAACTGTACTGAATAGAAAACCCTCTGAAATATACACCAATCAATATAACAAAGATCTTTTGAGAGCCTGGAATGCCAACATGGATATTCAGTACATTTTAGATGCATTTTCATGCGTTGTGTACATCATTAGCTACATTAGTAAAGCTGAACGGGAAATTGGATTATTATTAATGCAAACGAAAAACGAAGCTATTGATGGAAATTTAAATGCCCAAGAGGCTATGAAAAAAGTGGGAACTGCATACTTGCACCATAGAGAAATCAGTGCACAAGAAGCCGTCTATCGAGTGACTGGAATGCATCTTAAAGAATGTTCAAGAAAGGTTGAATTTATACCTGTAGGAGAAAATCCATGTAGGATGAGTATTCCATTGAAAGAAGTAAAAAAAAAGCTGAACAAAAACACAAGTAACACATTGTCGCACAATGAAAATGAGTCTGACAATACCCGTGAAGACTCTGATATATGGATAACCAACTCCATTGATAGATACAAGTGTCGTCCTCATGTAACTATTTTTGATAAAATGTGCCTTGCAGAGTTTTGTTCAGAATTTGCAGTCATTTATGAATCACAGATACCAAAGAAAATAAATGAAGCAACGACATTCAAGCTTGATAATGACATGGGCTATATAAGAAAAAGAACAAAGACTAAACCAGCAATCATCAGATATCCAAGGTTTTCATTGGAAACTGCAAGAGAAAAGTACTTTCAAAGTATTCTGCAATTGTTTTTGCCATACAGAGAAGGTATCCAGCTAAAACCAAGACAATTTCCGACATTTGAACATTTTTATGAAACAGGCAGTGTTAGATACCCTGGTGAGAAAAACATTCTATCTGTTAAAGAAATTGTAGACATTAACATGTCGAGGTACGTTAAAGATGCAGAAAACTTAGAAGAAGCTGAAAGAGTATTCGATGCAAAAGGCCCACAAGAAGATGCATGGTGTGAACTATGTCCTGAAACTGAATTGGACAGACAAGAATGTATTGAGGAAGGAAAACTGACAACTGCTGTTGAAGAAGAAAATTCAGATCAATTAATACCTGATTTAAACAGAAATAATAAAACAAAATCAAGTACAGCCAATCTGCTCTCGTCTACGTTTTCAAAGAATGATATTGTGCCACTTTTACAAACACTGAATTCCAAACAAAATGAGGTATTTTTCAAAGTTAGGGATTGGTGTATTAAGAAAAAGAATGGACAGCATACAGATCCTTTTCATGTTTTTATTACTGGTGGAGCTGGGACAGGAAAAAGTCATTTAATCAAATGCATTTTTTATGAAGCAACCCGATTATTGGCACATTTATCTGAGAATCCAGATGATCAAACTGTGTTACTTACTGCACCAACAGGCACCGCGGCATTTAATATCAAGGGATTAACTATTCACAGTGCCCTTGGAATCTTCAAATCACTCTCATTAGACCATGCTTTGCTTAGCGAAGACAAATTAAACAGTTTAAGGTCAAAGTTAGAAAATCTTCAAATTTTGATTGTTGATGAGATTTCTATGGTGAGCAAAAGGTTGTTATTCTTTATTCACGAAAGGCTACGTCAGATAAAAAAAATGCCGGAAAGTTGTCCATTTGGGGGTGTGTCTATAATTGCCGTAGGCGATTTTTATCAGTTGCCACCCGTAAGAACAAAAACAATTGACAAACTTTATGTGAATGATCCATCCAATCCAATGAATCAGTTGTGGAATGAGCTGTTTTCAATTGTTGAATTAGACGAAATAATGCGTCAACGAGAAGATCGTTATTTTGCAGAGCTTTTGAACAGATTGCGTGTTAAAAACAAGAATGAGAAGCTGTCAGAGATTGACAAAATGACACTTCAGCAACGTATACAAGAAGGTCCCGATGATGTTTTGCACATCTGTTCAACAAATGAAGAGATTAAGGCATTTAACAACGAAATGATATTAAAGGTATGTGAGAAGCCAACACTGATTGAAGCAGAAGACTATGTAAAGGACAAAACATCAGGAAAACTTACCAGAAGAAGTTCTCACAAAAACTGATGTATGTTTGCCATCTTCTATACTATTAGCTAAGGGAGCAAGGGTTATGTTGATTAGAAATGAAGATACACTTGATGGACTTGTAAATGGCGTGATGGGTACTGTCATGTATATTAGTTTTGAATCAAATTCGTCACTTCCAGATATTATATTCATTCATTTTGATCATGAAAGAATTGGAATTAATGCTCAAATTCAGAGGTTCATTAATGAAAAGAGATGTGTTGGATTACGTCCTTCATGTGAAGAAGTACCTGTAAAAAACGGGGTCAGAAAACAATATCCACTCCAGTTGGCATGGGCATGTACTATTCACAAAGTTCAAGGGATGACGGTAAAAGATTGCGTTGTTGATTTGAACAAATGTTTTGCATATGGACAAGCATATGTTGCTTTGAGCAGAGCAACATCAATTGATGGACTATATTTGAAGAACATTGATTTAGACAAGCTGGAAAAAAAGATATATTGTGATCCTGATATTATCAAAGGGATATCTTTAATGACGAAATACATAGAAGATCAAAACCAGAATGAACCATGTGAGAATAGTACTGTAGTTATGTATCACAACATTCAAGGGTTACATCAGCATAAGCTTGATTTGGAAAGCAATAAACATTTCTCGAATGCAGATTTTATATGCATAACAGAAACGTGGTGTAATATTAATTCTGTTTTCACAGAGATAGAACATTTTGCTGGAAGGCATAGGCTAAGATCTTCATCTTATGATGACAACAGTTCTTTACAGAGAGAGCTTGTTCAACTGCAACATGGAGGTGTGGGTGTGTATCACAAACTAGGCATACCTTATGAGGAAGTACTAGGGATAGCAAAGAATCTTGAATGCATTGTATTCAAAATTACAAGCATTGATACTTATGTTGCCGTCATTTATCGACCCCCAAAATACTGCATTTCAGCTTTTATGGCAGCTCTGAATTTGTTGCTTGACAGTTTAGAAAATTTGTCAGAAAAACTAGTTGTAATAGGAGATTTCAATCAAGATATACTTAATGATAACAAAACTGTGCTGAATCGTATGTCCTCCAGAGGTTTTACGCAGTATGTTGATGAACCAACCACAGAAAATGGAACATTGATCGATCATGTGTATGCAAAAGGATGTGAGCATATCAAAGTACAAATAGTTCCAACCTACTATAGCTACCATGAAGCAATTCAAATAACATTAAATTAAAACATCTCATATCAATGCCAATATTAAAGAAAATACATCTTTAAAGATTTTAATTCACATTTTTCTTTGAATGGGAAGCCCATGAAATTTAATGGGAATTCTAGGTGTAATTGTAGAAAAAAGAATTTCAGGTGTAATTGAAGGAAAAAATAATAATTTATAACTTTTTTATAGCTTCCAGTGTTAGCATTCAGTAATTTCAATGTAATCGTTTTAAAAACAATAGTTATATAGTAACACACACACACAGATATATATATATAAATATATATATATATATATATATATATATATATATATATATATATATATATATATATATATATATATATATATAACGTAATTCAGATCTGGCGGGACCAACTTATAAAATACAAACATATAAATTATCTAGATACCTGAGATGTTTTAATGAAAGGAAGGCATAATTCATGTATTCATGTACTTTTTATTTCAGTAAAATCTAAAACAACCTGGAATATTCTATCAAGATTACAAGTAGAAGGTAAGAATTGTTTGCTTTCATTTATGACCGGTAGTGACATAATTTTTTTAAAATATCTATTTTGCATGTTAAGGTCTATCATATAGCAAAATTTTGCTCCTCAATCACTTACTGTTTGAGATCTAGCATAAAAAACGAATCGGAACAAAATCTCAATAAGATATCTCGGATATTTTAACAGAAGAAAAAAATAGTTCATTCTTTCAGATTGGCTAGGTGCTATAGGCAAAACTTTGAACAAAATTTAAAAAAAAAAATTTTAAAAAGAAAAAATTAAACAGGCAATTTTTTCTGCAGCTACTTGTCAGACAGACAACCATCGAACACGTTTCATATGTGCAAGTTTTTGGCTTCAGAGAAGTAGCGATGACAAACTTTAAGGTGGCTCACTACACCTTAAAATATTTTCTCAAATCAGCAGAAAATTACTTGATTATGAGGGATATCATAATAGATAAGAAGTATTTAAGTCAATTAGGCAAAAAATGTGAAATTTTATGATGAAACATTACATTTTCAAACATTTGTTTCAGTTAACATGAACAAAACCTCCAGGCAAAGTCGACAATATACAACCCATCGAACGATATAAACAATTTAACAAAACATTGAAATCGCCATCTTGTTTCAAAAAGTATAAGTCTGGGTGAAGTGAGGTACCTTAAGGTTTGTGCGTTAACCGTGCCAAAAGTGTAGTGTTTCCTAGATGCAGGATCGATTGACCCAAATGATTTTCCAGAGCTTTCGATAAGTCGCGAAACAAATATTTAATTAACTTTCCTAACGGAAGAAAAATAATAAAAAGAAGAACTAGGGAAAAGCTCGTTGCAAGGCAACGAGTGTGTCTTCCGTTAAAAGCAAAGTTAGAAGTTCTTTTAAGAAGCAGAGTTCTTTAACATATAAACATAAGTAGCTAAAAAATCGATTTTTTTTGGTACAAGTTAACACATGAATATTTCTTAGTACGAATTATCAAACACCTTATCGATTTCAGAATAACTTAGCAAATACTAATCCGAATGTGTTTTAGAACGATTTAACAGCTATCGATTAATTTGAGATACGAGTTAATTAAACATTGATCATAGCACTATTTTCTTAACCAAGAATGTGAAATCAACATTACCGGAAAAATCAATTGTTTTGCCCCTATATCTCTGTAATGCATCGTCCGATTATAAAAACAGATTTTAGTTTTAAATTAAGCTTAATAAAGTTGCATGTATTTGAGGGGTCAGCCCCTTTTTCTTGATATCAAAGAAAGGTCTTATAAGCCTAGAAATAAACATATTTAGTTCAACAAGTGTTTACGAGTTGTTTATCAATCTAGAGATATCCGAACAACTGTGTTTTAAGGGGCAGACCCTTAAACTTCTTACCATAGCCATCAACAGAAATTTTTAATGCATCATATTGGACATTATTTGGAGCAATGTTTCTTCAGCAGTGCTTATCAAAATATTTCTCCTTTTCTAGATATTAATGAACAGAGTTTTGGACTTTAAGCCCCTTCAAACAAATCTCTATTTACGTAACATATGACTAAGGTATGGTACTGTATAAATAAACAGCTGTACAGTGAACTTTTTTACTTCTATAATTAATAAGTTATTTTTCAGTATAGATTTGTTATAAGAAAAACTTTAGAACCCATTTGGTCCTTGATTTGAGGGTCCAGTCCTTTTTTCTTGACATCAAATAAAAGGTCTCGTTAATATAAATTCACTTTTTTCAACAAAAGTTCAGAAATCGTTGACCGTTCTAAAGATATCTGAACAAATGTTATTTGAGTGGCCGACCCTGTAACTCCTTACCTGACCACAGGCAAAATATTTTTTTAGGTAGCATGTTTTTAGAACATTATTGTATTTGTTCTACAATGCTTTTCAAAATAATTTTCCTTTTCTAGATATTAATGATCAAATTTTAAGACTTCTTGCCACTTGAAATTCCTAATTACGTAATACATGACTGAGGTATGGTACTGTATAGATAAACAGCTGTACAATAAACATTTTTGCTTCAAAATTGATAACAAATTATTGTTCAGTAGTTATTTTAAGAAGACCATTGAGCCCTATTGGCCCCTTATTTGAGGAGCCAGCCCCATTTTCTTGATATCAAATGAAGCCCTTGTAAATTAAAACATATTTTGCTTTACATGTCTAAACAAAATATTTTTACATCAAAACATAATACAGAAAATGTGAACAAATATTGTGAAAAAAATTGGTGCTAATGTTCAGGGTCAGGCGAGCAAAATATCAAATACATAGGATCATCTACAGACATTCATCTACTATTTCTAATAGTTTCATATTTCTATCACAATTAGTTTTTGAGAGGTTACGTGGACTAAATGGTCCTTGAAAACTCACCATATGATCAAATCCTCAAACCGGACGTTATCAACCGAAAATTTTTGGATATCAAGTACGTTTGTTGCTTTATTAGTCCTATAAATTTCATAATAAGTCAGAAAAAATAAAAAATAAAATAATAAAGAAAAGAAACAATAGAATAACAGGAGGGTCTTCGGTCGGAAACGGAAGACCCTAATAAAAACAAACAGAACAATATCAATAGGCTTTTACACTGTGGTGTAAATATGTGAAAAAAAAGAAAACTTTTTTGATCCATTATTTTACTTTGTAAAAGATAGAAATCCTCAATTCTTGGGAGATATTTTATTGTGAGGCCGAAACTAGTAAATCGAAACTACACTCCCGATATTTTTTTTTCTCATCAACAAATTTTGACAACCAAAAACACCCCCCCCCCCACACACAAACACAACCCGACAAACAAACAACTAGAACTGTTATTGTCTTTAGCAAAATGTAACGCTTGTTTGAGACTCCTTCTTAAATAAAATATGGGACAAAAACCTTACAAACTTTCATCCAACATTGTATTGCTTTGGTTTTTAAAGATGACTATTTAAAAATACAAATCAAAAGAAAGATAACTCTAGAACATTATTTACAATTTTCTTTGAGTGTCGCAAAGAATATTTTTAAAAAATCATTTGTCGCACACACAGCTCAGTGTGACTAGAGTATTTTTGCCCATTATGCTTTGTACAAAGCGAAATGATTTTTCTTCTTATTTAAAATCAAACAGGTTGAAGTATTAAGACCCTCAAAACTCTACAAGCTTACAAAAAGTGGTCGTACAGACAATTCTTTTTAGCTTGTTCTCTATTCTTTGAAAAATAAACAAAGCAGATTTTTTTTTAAATCAGTGGAAAATAATTGATTTACAGTTGGAAGGCTGATCTCAACTTAGGACCTTACAGATCCCTTATCCTATGGAAAAAAATATACTCCCTAAAACTTGTTCAAGTGTATTAGATTTGTAAATATACAGAAATAAATACGAAACCTTTTCTTTAAAACTATATATATATATATATATATATATATATATATATCTTGACTTTCTCTATCTTAACAATGTTTTTCAGTTTATTTAAATATTTACGACTTTGAAAAAAAGCAGTCTGGTACGATAGCTACAAGAAATAGCCAAAAAGTCTCCGTAGAAAGTTGTAGTTTGATATAATCATAAATAGTTCGTGCAGTCCGTGATTTATCTTATGTTACTGCAGTCTTAAACGAATCACTAAACGTAGATGTAAATCCTGTTTGTATCCTGTCAGTTTCAGTCAATGAAGGTTTTGACCAATCGATAAAAGATGTATTTTTCAGTCCTGTCAGTTTCTATAGAACTCTGAATGAATAAATTTTCGTTAGAAATAAAGGGAATCATACTTGGTAAATGTAAATATACTGTACTTGAAGGATGATATGCCGTATATCCTCAATTAATCCCATACAAATCTCTTGCAATTCACGACACACATAAATTGCAAATGTTTAGACCGAATTTCCTTAATTCCTACTACATACTGTGCAAACAGTCCATCGATCCCCACATATTTTACTAAAATTGTAATTTTCCTCGCCTCAAAAATACTTTGAATACTACAGGTATCAATAAACCCTATAAAGTGAAGAACAATGCTATGATATATCATGTGAAAATAGACATCCCTTAAACTTTGTGTATGAAGAAGAGCGTACAATGCCTGTCGAATCCCCTAAACCTTGGATATTTAAACTACATATGTAAATTTCATATAAAGAAATCTTACACGTGAAGAGAACATATATAAGATAGAACTACAGTACCTGATCAATAATAAACATACATTTATACCTTTTTTCATTTCTATAATTATTTTCTTAACATTATAACGTGATCTCAGTCAATCGTTGACTGTGAAAGCGCTATAGTTTTTTAAACGTTATTTGGAATGGACAATATCAATTTGTATTTCTTGTCGTTATCTAAACAGTTTTTATTGTTTTCCAAATTAATTCTTGATATATTTCAGAAATATTTTGAAAAATTATGTTGACATAAAAGGAAGAAAAGCGCATAATTCAAAAAGAAAAGCCAACTATAATTTGAACACCAACTACGACTACTGTCTACAGTTCTCCGCCTATCACACTGAGGTATGTTGACACAGCCGTCGTGAGTAACAATAATTTATAGTTTGACAGTTATAGATGAAATATTGAAGTTTTTCTGAAAACCATGAATTTTGACCCACTATAATAAATCCGTATTAAAAATGAATGAAAACGCATCCTTCTAATAAAAGTACTTTTAGGATGGAGGCAAAACCCATTCATAGCAAAACTAGTACTTGCAACTTGTCACAGGAAATGGTCAAAATTTAGGTACAAAACGTCGTATGGCCTAATTTACAAACCTATACTTCTTGTGTTTATAGAATAAAAACACTTTATTGACATGCATCGTTTAAACAACGTATATACAAGCCAAGAATACATATTTTTTTCATATTCAAACAAGTTCTTTGCATTGCTCAAGTGGGGCTATATTTTACGCCTTGTTTGACCTTATCCTTTTCAGTACTTCTCTTTCAAAGGTCCGGTAGCGTTTAAAATCAAAGTACTGAAAGTACTGAAAAGCGCTAACCTAGCTTGGTTCTAAGAAAATTTACTGTGTGCAAGCGTAGGCGGAAATGAGCCTTATTGAAATTTTGGTTTATGTTTAATGAATATCAATTTAAAGTATCGAAGGCCAGATTTCTTTAAATATATGTTACTTTCTGAAGATGATGTGAATTAAAGCTAAACACGACTTGTATATGGATACTTGCCTGAAAAAAGATATGTTAAAATCACAAATTATACCTTTTGAACAGTAATTTATCACAGTTTTTGACATTTTCTTGCAAAGAATCGATTTTATTTTTCTATATTTTAGCTTCTGAATACGATTTATATTTTTTCATCACTGCGTAGCACCCCGTGCTGATGTACGTAAGCCCCGCAAACCAATCGTATCTACTCGGCCATTTCCGTCACCCAGATAA
Source organism: Magallana ariakensis (assembly GCA_020458035.1). NCBI lineage: Eukaryota > Metazoa > Mollusca > Bivalvia > Ostreida > Ostreidae > Magallana > Magallana ariakensis. The sequence goes on from CM035811.1 coordinate 72,531,714, forward strand.
CTGGTTCCCTATACCTCTTACCAGTTTAAATGATGTATATTTCTGCTCATAGAGGGCAGTTATTCCTTGCACCGGAAATAGAAGTCTAACGACAATAAAGCGCTGAGCTATGCTTAGCGCTTTAAAAAAGAACTGAAAAAATTAGGCAAAACTTCAAAAGATTTTAAGTATTTTCACAAATTGTATGAGAAATTAGGTTTAATAAGTCCAAAAATATCCTAATATTTATGTGTCATGATTGAAAGTATTTGTATAAGAATCGTAACCATCCGACATAACCACCCAAACTGTCCCGAAAGTTACAGGTTTAAGAATCATAATAACAAAATGTAGAATTTTTACATCCTTTGCATTTGAATTTAGATGTTTGACTGAAGTAAATACATCTTTATTAAAGCAACGAAACCATTTAAATGTAACACCAGACATGGAAATGTTCACTATATACTTTTACCACGATCTTTAATACCTTATTTATTATCAAACCATGTTGGTTTAACAAATACTCAACGCCAATTTAAACTTTCTTCGTGTAAAAAATTATTAAATCAGTTTCGTTACAAAAACTTTCTAATTCATGAAAACAAAATACAATTCAGATTCTTTAAATTCATTTATTTATAAATACATAGTGTTCTCTCTTTCATTTCATACACACAATTTAAAGTACCCTGATCCAAGTATGCAATTAGATATAGAATTATTTGATTGGATTTAAACTAAAAGAATAAAAAAATAGAAAAATAGAGGATAAAAAAGGAAAAATAAAACCTGTAATTTATCCAAAGAAAAATACTACCCGAAATAATTTTTAAAAAGTATTTGAACTTAGTTTCTTAAAAGAAAAAAAAATCCCTCGGATCAAGGTACTTTATACTTTTGTTCTTAGACTCTTTTACTTCTTCACATCTCTGAAAAGAAAAAAAAGTATTTAAAATCAATTTGCAAATTGATAAGAAAAAGATATGTCACATAGCTTGATAAACTGATAAATTAAATTCACTTAAACTTACATTTCACAAATTTCACTGCTGTTTTTCATCCCCACCACATGTACGCACTTAAATTTTCCCTCAGGGAAAATCTTCGCAAGGTTGTTTTTGGAAATGGTTATCATGTTGTCTTGGATTTCGATGAGATTGCTACAATAAATTGGTAATTTTAAACGTCAATGTTGTCAGTAAAAGTTTAAACTATAAAAAATTACGTCAATATATGTAACCTTAAAAATCAGACAATAATAAAAATGTTAATAATGATGATAATAGTTATAGTATAAGCAAAAGAATAAAACTAATTAATGCACTAAACACCAGCAGTATTCTTATAGTCTATAAGAACGGGAAATGCAATTTAAAAAAAATAAAACGAAAGAAAAAACTTTTAAGTAATACCTGGTAAACGATACCGATTGCACCACCCCTTCAAAATGCTCCATCAACTCCACGCTTTCGTAAGTCTGAAATTGTAGACCAATATCAATAGATATAACAGTGTGCTCAAAATTCAAAATAACATTTGTCTTATGAAGATATTTTTTTTTACAATATTTCAAATATAGAATTTATTTGATTTTCAAGTAATGTTTGTCTAAATGCATTGATTTTACCAAAAAAATTGATAAGATATTGCAATGAGATAAGTGTATATCCATTTTACCTCAAACTTTGTTAGGGGTGTAGACGAATAACAACGTTGTTTGTTAAAGTCGTTACTGGGGACTATATTCTGTACGATGTACAGGTCCCCAGTAACGACTTCAAGATCTGTCTCCTTACCCCAGAGGGTAAGGAGAGCAGATCTGCCCTCCATCGCCAACTGCACCTCTCTCCGCCTTGACCCGGTAGAAACTACACCGGTCTCACCAATCTGAATTTGAAATCAAATATGAATATATTATGTACGTTTGTACATTCAAAAAGACACCGACGTACATTATTTATACACTTACACTTTTTATTTGGACCGGGCCAAGGCAGAGTCTCGTGCAGTTGGCCAACGAGGATGCATCCGCCATTGTGAAAGTAGGAGGTGAAAAGAAATTTGTTCTCATTTTCTTCTCTTCATCTGTCAATTCAAACAGGGTGTCCATGATCTACAAACAAATATTCAAAAAAACTACACAATATTCCTATAATTCATATAGATATACATAGTGGGAGTGTGTATTTGTGTTTCTTTTGATATGTTTTTAATTTAAACTATAAGGACGTAAATTAAAAACAAAACCAAAAAAAAGCAACCTACGATTGAGTCAGCCTTAAGTTCGATGCCGAAGGTAGGGTGGCACGTGGCATTTACAAGTTTATAATGCCTCCCCGGCTTCAGGGACTCTATCAGCGTTTTCTTGAATGTTGAAATGTTTTTTGTTGTTGTCTCCCCCTGGACAACAGCCGGAACGTAATACTTGAGGCTCCTTCCTGACTTTTCATACCGGCTTTTGATTGTTCTTATTGTGTGTTCGTGAAGAACATACACTCGGAGATTCTGAAATTCATAAAATAAATGCTATGAATAAATAGAAAAAAATATCCATTTATTGCTACAGTTTGGATGTAAATTATGCCTTCTCAGGCAAATAAGTCACCAAACGACAACACAACAATTATACGAGGAAAACGCAAAGTTGTGAAATACTGATCAAACATATATCAGACTGATAGAGACAAGCGTCAATACTAAATGAATTAAACATACAAACTTATATATATAACGCATTTGTTTGCACACTCACCCGTTTATAAATTAATTAAATAGTTATATAGAAAAAAGATACCACCACGTTTTAACAACAACTCTTACTTTTTTTGTAGCCTGGTCCTCCATTCTTTCGTTTCTTCAAGAAGCCGGAATGAATTTAACACGTTTTTCGTGCAATATATATACATGTAAAAAGTGCTGACTTGGCAATTCTTAACCTTAAACTGTTAAAGGGTTTATTTTTATTGGCCAGTTGGATGAAACACTAGTTTCTGATTGGTAGTTACCAATCGCGCTATTAGTTGTGTTCGAATGGATCTTTGTAAATGACATTCATGCTACGCGTGCTTACGTGGAAAAGTGCTGAGTAGACACTTATAGACCTGAAAATCTTGTTTCCTTGCTTGAGTAAACGCGATGAATGAATTGGCAAAATAAATGACCGCTGTAGCATGCTGTTTATTCCCACTGATTTCTATGAAATCCAAAACTGCAATACACATATTTATGTACATATAGCAATGACATATTAACATTGCTTTGTAATATTTTACATATCCACTATATTATATTAAAATTAAAACTACAATGACCACATTTTCAGGTTACAAACAAATTCCTTCATGAATAAACATTGCATGATAATAGGATAGATATGCAGTCACCATGGCGCATTTGGTTAAGCATCGCCTCTGTAATATAAGGGTCGTGGGTTCGAATCCCGTTCGGCGTGTTCACATACTATTATTTAAATTGTGAGTGTAAAGTCAATTTTATCACAAAAATGACATTGCATGAAACATTTCAATTTTATAAAAAAAAAACCTGGTACTTTATGATAATTTTATTATTATATTAATAAAATTATATTGTATGTTGAACTGATTTGAAATTCATCATATAATGTCATTTTGATTAGCAAAGACTGAAATTAGTCATATAATGCCATTTGTTTTATACTATGACAAAACTGAAAATGACTTTGTGTTCGAATGGATCTTTGTGAATGACATTCATGCTACGCGTGCTTACGTGGAAAAGTGCTGAGTAGACACTTATAGACCTGAAAATCTTGTTTCCTTGCTTGAGTAAACGCGATGAATGAATTGGCAATGTAAATGACCGCTGTAGCGTGCTGTTTATTCCCACTGATTTCTATGAAATCCAAAACTGCAATACACATATTTATGTACATATAGCAATGGCATATTAACATTGCTTTGTAATATTTTACATATCCACTATATAATATCAAAATTAAAACTACAATGACCACATTTTTAGGTTACAAACAAATTCCTTCATGAATAAACATTGCATGATAATAGGATAGATATGCAGTCACCATGGCGCATTTTATTAAGCGTCGCCTCTGTAATATAAGGGTCGTGGGTTCGAGTCCCGTTCGGCGTGTTCACATACTATTATTTAGATTGTGAGTGTAAAGTCAATTTTATCACATAAATGACATTGCAAGAAACATTTCAATTTTATTTTTAAAAAATGGTACTTTATGATAATTTTATTATTATATTAATAAAATTATATTGTATGTTGAACTGATTTGAAATTCATCATATAATGTCATTTTGATTAGCAAAGACTGAAATTAGTCATATAATGCCATTTGTTTTATACTATGACAAAACTGAAAATGACTTTGTGTTCGAATGGATCTTTGTGAATGACATTCATGCTACGCGTGCTTACGTGGAAAAGTGCTGAGTAGACACTTATAGACCTGAAAATCTTGTTTCCTTGCTTGAGTAAACGCGATGAATGAATTGGCAAAATAAATGACCGCCGTAGCGTGCTGTTTATTCCCACTGATTTCTATGAAATCTAAAACTGCAATACACATATTTATGTACATATAGCAATGACATATTAACATTGCTTTGTAATATTTTACATATCTACTATATTATATTAAAATTAAAACTACAATGACCACATTTTTAGGTTACAAACAAATTCCTTCATGAATAAACATTGCATGATAATAGGATAGATATGCAGTCACCATGGCGCATTTGGTTAAGCATCGCCTCTGTAATATAAGGGTCGTGGGTTCGAGTCCCGTTCGGCGTGTTCACATACTATTATTTAAATTGTGAGTGTAAAGTCAATTTTATCACAAAAATGACATTGCATGAAACATTTCAATTTTATTAAAAAAAATGGTACTTTATGATAATTTTATTATTATATTAATATGATTATATTGTATGTTGAACTGATTTGAAATTCATCATATAATGTCATTTTGATTAGCAAAGACTGAAATTAGTCATATAATGCCATTTGTTTTATACTATGACAAAACTGAAAATGACTTTGCGTTCGAATGGATCTTTGTGAATGACATTCATGCTACGCGTGCTTACGTGGAAAAGTGCTGAGTAGACACTCATAGACCTGAAAATCTTGTTTCCTTGCTTGAGGAAACGCGATGAATGAATTGGCAAAATAAATGACCGCTGTAGCGTGCTGTTTATTCCCACTGATTTCTATGAAATCCAAAACTGCAATACACATATTTATGTACATATAGCAATGACATATTAACATTGCTTTGTAATATTTTACATATCCACTATATTATATTAAAATTAAAACTACAATGACCACATTTTTAGGTTACAAACAAATTCCTTCATGAATAAACATTGCATGATAATCGGATAGATATGCAGTCACCATGGCGCATTTGGTTAAGCATCGCCTCTGTTATAAAAGACAAAAAAAAAAAGCATCGCCTCTGTAATATAAGGGTCGTGGGTTCGAGTCCCGTTCGGCGTGTTCACATACTATTATTTAAATTGTGAGTGTAAAGTCAATTTTATCACAAAAATGACATTGCATGAAACATTTCAATTTTATTAAAAAAAATGGTACTTTATGATAATTTTATTATTATATTAATATGATTATATTGTATGTTGAACTGATTTGAAATTCATCATATAATGTCATTTTTATTAGCAAAAACTGAAATTAGTCATATAATGCCATTTGTTTTATACTATGACGAAACTGAAAATGACTTTGCGTTCGAATGGATCTTTGTGAATGACATTCATGCTACGCGTGCTTACGTGGAAAAGTGCTGAGTAGACACTTATAGACCTGAAAATCTTGTTTCCTTGCTTGAGGAAACGCGATAAATGAATTGGCAAAATAAATGACCGCTGTAGCGTGCTGTTTATTCCCACTGATTTCTATGAAATCCAAAACTGCAATACACATATTTATGTACATATAGCAATGACATATTAACATTGCTTTGTAATATTTTACATATCCACTATATTATATTAAAATTAAAACTACAATGACCACATTTTTAGGTTACAAACAAATTCCTTCATGAATAAACATTGCATGATAATAGGATAGATATGCAGTCACCATGGCGCATTTGGTTAAGCATCGCCTCTGTAATATAAGGGTCGTGGGTTCGAGTCCCGTTCGGCGTGTTCACATACATTTATCTAAATTGTGAGTGTAAAGTCAATTTTATCACAAAAATGACATTGCATGAAACATTTCAATTTTATGATAAAACTGGTACTTTTTGATAATTTTATTATTATATTAATATAATTATATTGTATGTTGAACTGATTTGAAATTCATCATATAATGTCATTTTCATTAGCAAAGACTGAAATTAGTCATATAATGCCGATGATTTAATGTCATTTTTATTTCTATTATGATATATAAAAATGACTGTGTATGATGAGTTGCTCAGTTTACTTGGACTTGACGAACGTGGCTCGAACCTATTACCGTTTTATTTTACAGCCAACGCACAAACGAATACGCCTTGGAGACTGTATCTCTTTCCTATTAGTGTGATAAATTTATTCATAAAGGAACTTATTTGTAACATTGTTCGCAATTTGTTCATTGTGTGTTGAATTTTAAACATATTGCGGTGTATATAGTATAAATATCAATGCAATGTAAACATAACAAAGTTTCATGTACATGGATATGTTTCTTGTATTCAATACTTGCATTTTAATAGAAATTAAAGAAATTCTAGAAATTAAAACAGTTCTTGCCCCTAAATATTTCTTAAATTTATTAAAAACACTTCATTGAAACTCTTGAACTATTCATAGGATAGACAACGGACAACTCAAAAATAAAAAGTTGACCTTGGCCGATCAAAATGACATAAAAATCAAAGGTCAAGGTTACTAAATCTTTAAATATTATTTTTGTCATGAGGAAACACAGGAAAATATTTTATTCTATGACAGAAAAAATCTAAACATAAAACATAATAAAGTGGAAAGACCTCTAATTGTTCGAGAACAATTAGTCTACTAGTTTATCATTGTTTCCTTTTTTTAAGATTTAGAACATAAAACTAATGAACAATATAATTTTTGAAGCCCGGAAGCTTCGGCTGTTCAATACAAACTACGTTTGGAAACTCGTGTGTGATCTTAAGAGGAGGTTTCATTCAAATATGTTAAAATAAACGAATTGTTTATTAATGCAAATTTGTTTAAGGCATGTAGATGAAAAAAAAATACCCCCCTGACATTTGTCAGGGAAATAATTTTTGCCTTTTCGTGATTTATAAAAATTCATTAAAATTTGAAAATCACTACCCTTTTATATTTCAAAGAGTTACAGTACTTAGAGTAATTGCACTTTATCAATTAACATTACAGTTTTCAGTAGGTTCGGTGAGTCGAATTACTATTCATCCAGTTCTTCTAAAGCTGGAAGGTAAAAATATGTTGCCAAAAAAGAAATCCAAGAGCCAAACTACTTTCCGAGGTCAGTGGAAATGTCGAAATAGTTACCCATGTTACTAATAACCAGCATAAAAAAAGCATCTAAATGAAAGAAACGGGTTCAAAAGAAAGTTCTGTGCCGATTATGGATCCGTCGTTACAGTAGGACAATTAAGTAAAGATTTTTAATCGCTGGTACACAGAACTGTTCTTAGAATAATAATAAGTGTCACATATCCTTAGTCTCAGGAAAAGGGAAGCTTAATTTTGACCCCCAGAAATCAATACTCGTGTAAAGAATTATTTTTTCTTTAAAATGTGGACATTCTTGAGTGGTTCTGCACTTTATAATCACTTGCAAAAATATTGAAATATTCTTAGAAAACAAATTGCGAAATTATCAACACAATTGATTGTTGTTCTTTTTCGTATAGATGTAAGGCTATACAGAATAATTTATCATCGAATATTTCGATCTATATTGCTATTATTTTTAAGGGAGGATTTAACGCTATATTAAAAGGTTATTATAGTACAAGTTAATAGGAAAGTTTCAAAAATAGGTATTAGTTAAAAAAGTTTTTAGATTATAAATCACGGTCGTTGTCGTTTTCTTTCCCGATTTGTCTCACAGTCCTATTGTCTGCAGTGCATATGAAACATCAGCAAATTTGTAAAATACAATACGATATAAAAACAAAAACAAAAAACCCATAGAAATTGGTCATTTTGGAATTTTGTACTAACATTTTAAATACATTAAAACTACGGATATGACTTTCTGATATTTTCGGTTTTTAAACAATGTGATATTATTCAAGTAAACTAAAATCATTCGTTATGTTGGTGAGTATTTATGTCTTACAATTTTAGAGGATAAGTGATTCAATCGGAATAGATAATCCATGTGCATCATTTGAATAGTCAATGTAATGAGATTTAGGTGAAATAAGTTGTTACGACTTATTACAGAAAGTATGTGCTGTTTTCTTTAATCTCAAATGTCGTAGGAAGAAAGTTAAAGTCATTTTTGTGATCGGCTTCGGCCGATCACTGTTGTGTCCATATGAGGCATCCGGCAAATGCTTCCACGTGCGCACACATTCCGCTTGCATAAGTAGTTCTTATAAAAACTTGAAGTTTGGTTTAGTATTTATATAAAATTTTACTCGGTTTTATTTCAATTCATTTACCTTAAGAGATGCAAACATACATAAAATACAGTTCGACCTGTTAATTCAAGAATGCACATTTTGTCTCACGCGTAAGAATTTCGTTTGAAAGATTCATTCAGTAATGCAGTTGACCTCGATGAACTGACCTCAATCATAAGAAGATGCTCCATGAACTGACCTCGATCTATTGATGTAGCATAATAGTAGCTAGGAAGACGGCTTGATTTATAAACAAGGTTACGTTATAATGCGACCTCAATAGAAAGTTTTGATGGCATTCAATGTTTTTCAGTCGCATTAAATTATTTTAGTACAACTCTTTCTTTGTATACGTGTTAATGCTCTTTGAAGAGCCCTACTTAGTATTCTGAAGAAGAAGAAGATACATTAACATTTAATAATTACGTTAAAAATATAAAATTAGACAAGGAGTTTACGAACGGCTTTTCCCAAATTTATTTAAAAATTAAATTTGTTGACGGTTTATAATAATGAAATTATGGTGTACAGATTCAAAATATTCTATATTTTGTAAAAATACAGTACTTATTTTATTATTTTACATCAAACTGATCATGTTGATTGCTTCTTGCTATCAATATATCATTATTGCCGATCATTCCTTTAAAAGGAATACTTGTTTTCTCTATCATTCTGATTACTATAAGTTTTATCTTTCGATGTACTTTATTCTAGATTTTATTTCACCGTTATATATATACTTTCACGGTTGTACAATTTGAACCATAAATAGTTCTTATTAGTTGATTAATTATGTTTAATACAAAACTTAATTTCTCTCAAAAGATGACAAAAGTCACATTAAAGAAGGAACAAAAGCAAAATAATTTGAGTTAATCAAACGCAAATAAAAATATTTTATTGTAAAACAAACAGTTGAATGTAAACAGAGAGCTCATACCTCCTAATTGTTTACATATGTTAATAAAATATTATGTGATATAAAATAAGTACATATTGTATACCGTTAGCCTGTAAATAAAATGGATCGTGTATTACCATGATACATGTTTTTTTTTAAACCTGAATGTCGTCATTTTATTGAATTTTTAAAATAAGAAAAGCCAATTATTATTTCATTTCTGTGTTTTTTTCTTTCTATACATATATGTATTGGGAATTCCGAAAGACATGTTTTGTTTTCTACCCTAGATTTCAGAAAATACCACATCGATTGGCATTATGAATTCTATAGTATCTTTTCGGAAATTGTCGGGCGTCTAAAAATAAACCTGGGAAAACGGCACTGTTTAAAGTTCAAATATAAACAGGGAAAATCGTATCTATTTATATATTGCTATTTAAAATAAGATAATCAGGATTGATGACACAAACCCACCTATACAAAAGAACCATTAAACTGTGCGGCACATACCTAAGTTACCCGCTGTGTCAATCGCACTTAAACAGTGAGATTTAAAACCTCTTCAAGTTTCATCGTCGCATGATCTGTTCATTTCATTGGGCATGGTCACGATTTAAGCTAGATTACTTTAATGGATAACATAAAAAAGAAGCTTTTTTAAACGGACAATCTAAATGTAAATGTAATTTTCAAGAGACATAGAGAGCTTTTAATTCTTTGTTTCGTAAAAAAAGGTTCGTACCATGTTTTTGTTTACATTTAAAATTAAGTTGCTGTATCGAAAATATCGCATTTAAAACAAAAAGAGATGTGACAGACATTAGAAACTGTTTAATTCTGTGCAAAGCTAACAAGAGGATATAAAAGTGTGTATATATATATATATATATATATATATATATATATATATATATATATATATATATATATATATATATATATATATATAGAGGTTATACAATAGGTTATACAATCTAGGTTAAAATATTATAATTTAAGATGATTAGTGATAGAATTTATGATGGGCTAAGATAAGTTTATATTAAACAAAAATATATACCTGGATGTTAAAAAATACGGAAGTCCTATCGTCTTGCTGTCTATACCCGCAAATGAATGATAATATATTGTATATTATTACTCATAGCGTGCCAAGTATGTACTTGGAAATTAAAATGAAACCGTTGAAATGTGTTTTCCAGGTGTTGGGTAAATAGTTTAAAAACTAAATCTCATGAGTATGGTTTATATATGTTTACACACACACACACTCTCTCTCTCTCTCTCTCTCTGGATGTAAAACGATAACGTGGTTCTGTCTTCTTACTGTCTCTACCCAAAACTGAGGGACACCTTATCACAGTTTATTAATTATAGTGTTAACTACTCTATCTTCTAACTGTCTTTATCTACAAATAAATGACACCCTATTACATTTTACTAGGTATAGTGTTAACTACTCTATCTTCTTACTGTCTTTATCTACAAATGAATGACACCTCATTACATTTTAACAAATATAGTGTTAAATACTCTATCTTCTTACTGTCTTTGTTTACAAATGAAAGACACCCCATTACGTTTCATTAAGTATAGTGTGTTAACTACTTGGAAATTGAAGTGAAACCATGGCAACAGGTATTTCAATGTAATAAGTATTGCGTAATATATGAAAATGTATCATTTTTTAAAACACTCGACTTTTAAATAACGATGAGCTGTGTCATTCTGTTAGAATCCGGATTAGTCGTGTTTATACATTGATGCATTAGAAAATAGGTCAATTTTGTTTTCTTTAATCTCTGTGTTATATTTCCGAAAATGCCTTTACATTTGTTCCAAAAATCGATCAACTGTTCCTTTAACGATCGGTACGGAAGTTTAATTGTCCAGTATATTTTCTAAAAACCGCAGCCATCTAAACATGAACATCAGTAAGGGATCAATTTATATTTTGGTATTTAAAGAAACGTTATAAGCAGTTTAGGACCCAAACCAACCGACAGACGAGAATCATTTCAATGCGAGACAAACAAACCTGATGTGTTAATTACACTTGAGTGATATTTATAATATGTAGTAGTTTTTTATCGGCAATTGTTATGCTTAATTTTAAATATGCGGTACAATTTGATGAATTTGTTAAATTATTCATCTTAATGCATTTAAACTTCCACCATTAGTTATAAAAATAATATGTTTTATACATTTCAAACGATAATGAAACTTACAAAAAGGTAAACATGTTTTAGAATAGGTCTACAATAATTAGTAGTAATTATGATCTGTTCTTGTGCTGGTTTCTTACCGACTGTTTCCTCTGAATAGGGCGTCGTGATCGAGCAATTTCGGTCAGAATTTGGCCCATGGTGTTTTTGCCTGTCCACGCCTTCATATCGGTGTACATTGTGCCTTTTTGGTCGAGCCCGGATCCCCAGTAGTCGTCGAAAGCGGCTTCCACGAGCAAAATGGATTACCCACTTGCAGGTATCTTGTCTTTGAATTCAATCACTTGATCGAATTTGGCCTCAAACACCTGGCGCATTATGTCGTCGCGCTGTTGAATCCAATGATCCGGAACGGTTACCTGGGCGCCTATCCGTTTAGCTTCGAGTGCGGTGGTGGCGTTACGGAATGATGATGCCCTTACGAAATCCCCAGATAGCATGGCCTTGCTTTACTGAAAGGCATGCTAAGCGGAGGCATGCGAAATAACAAAAATCTTGACATCACAGGGGAAAAAGTTGGACAGGACATCATCTTTACCACTAAAGGCAATTATATGTTTAGGGGAAGGATCGTATTTGGAACATGCTTTGTCCCCCGGGGAATGGCCTGTTTTTTTTGCAAACTTTGCAACGTGTCTCGTATTCACAATTAAACCTCAAGTGGTCATCTCCCCAGCAATTGGTACACAACAAGCTTTTCTTAGTAGTAGGTTGCCCCTTGTGAAAGATAGAGCATTTAAGCCCTAGGCATTCGCTGCTTTTTGGTAGAAATTTGCCATTTTCCATTCGTTTCATATATACAAAGCGATTTCCAAAGCGACTATGGCGCTGATACTTTGCATAAAATATAAAAAAAACAAAAAACAATGTCAGTCTTATTAAATAGGCACTTGTGAACTCATTCTCGTATATAACTCAATATGCTCAGGATTTCCCTTTTAAGCGCAAAAGAAAACAACACAGTCAGTGGTGTCACTTAGCATGTGCATAAGAAGAGAGTACAGACGTGAATAATCTTGCGCAGGATCATACACAAGAAAAATAAAGCAAGTTATGATTATTCGCTGTTAGCGGGCGCGAGAGGATAAAATTAAGGGTCGTTGCAACCAGAGAGACATGGGACATCGAGGAAAGACGCTCGATCTGTAGTACTCCGGTAATTCTACCTTGCCGAGCTGAACAAACCATGTACCGTGTTCTCTATGTTTTCTGTGAACTGAACCGGTGATCCGTCCATGCGCGTACCGTTCCTTCCCATGGAACTGTCCTGTCATCTCCGTTGCCAATTGGTTGAGTATAAGTGAAATTTGTTTTGATAGATTTATTTTGTATTTGTTTATCATTTGTGTGTTTTGTTGATATAAGTTATCTACTGGATGTGTAAAACTTAATCGTTTTGAATTGTGGTTTCTGTAAGTGTCTCTTATTTTAGAGTTTGGTTAATCGCTTTTGGCAACTTTTAGATTTCTGCATTCGGCGCACGTTACAAGCGTCATAGCTCTAAATGTTACGAGCCTCCTTCCCTTGGTCTGACTTCAAAACGTTATGTAAAATTGCGAATAATGTACATGGAAATGCTCGGTCGATCTATATCTAGATGTTAAAAATAATCTATAACAAAATGATATATTTTGATGACGCGTGTAGATTCATATTTGTTTTTGTTTCACAAAATAATTATATAATTTGCACTTGTATTTTGTCTTAATCCCTTTTGATCCTTTTCAAATCAAATCTGTCGAAATTCTAAGTCTTGCAGAAAGTCACACTAAATATTTAAAATGGTGCGCATGCATCCCGATCGGGATTTTTTTTCAAGTCGGCTTTTTTAATAGGATGCGCCGTACTCTCTCTTTGAAAAGGTTATCATTTGTAATCTTGTTTCACGTTTGCGCAAAATGAGCTGTAGCATGTCTTTAATATACATTTTTTGTTTGTATATTTTTTTTAAAGCTTTAAAATATATTTGAATACTCTCTACAATAAAATCATACATTCTGCCAAAAAGAAGGAGAAAAAAAAAAGAACGACAATTTTGCTAGATTGAGATCATAATACCTAACATTATGGGGGTTCAAGCTTGGGCGAAGATGAAAAAAAAGTTCGCTGTTCAAGAGTTTGTATTGAATTTGTTCGTACTAATATTTCTAAATATTGTGAATAATTAATTATCACCGTGCGGTTAAAATTCTTTTTTCTTTTTCGTAAAATATTTTTTGTGTGTATTTTATATAAGAGCACGGTTATGTCGTTTTCTCAAAGAAGTTTCAATCCTGAAGTATTTGGCGTTGCTTAGTCATCACACTCCAAACATTTTATACCGTACTATTAAAAAACAAGCATATACTTTTATTAGTCTGATTTCCTTCGAAATGACGTCTACGTCTATCAGCACTTTCAGCTGTGACCCCAAGTTAACAAGTAATGAGTACCTATATCAGCTTCTGGATATAGATATAGTCTATATATGCTGTTACATGTACATACAATCTAGAACTATATCGATATTATTATATATACTTGTGGGTTTTAAAATGAATTAATCATGACTCCTGACCCTAAAATTGGACCTAAAATAGTTTGTATTAATACAGATAATATATCAGTGTTTGTAACTAGACCTAAAATGTTAAAATAATACTAACATTGTAGCTGAATGTAGAATACGTAAAGTTCAGAGTAGTTATAAATTAGGAAAGTACGAACTAAAAATCCTCTTTATTTTAAAAGAATGTGCCATTACATGTAATAAAAGAACACCCTGATATACATAAAATTATATAATGTATATTTTGTTCCTCTATATTACACCACCGTTCTGTGAATATGGAGTGCCAACAGAAATGTTTGTATCTTGAAATAAATTGCGTTTGTAAATCATAATTAAATATACATTTTTTTTTTATACAAAAATTTAATGTTTTTTGTCTTTATTTTCTCTTAATTTGGATATATTCAACCAAGCAGAGATCTAAAAGGGGTGGGGGTGGGATAGGGAGGGTCTCTAAATGGAGACCCCCATAACTAAATTAGATTCCATTAACTGTACTTACACCCCTCTCGAACTGAAAAAAAAATCTTCATTCGTGCTTGTTTTCTATAAATCAAAAATTCAACATTTAATTTGGATATATTTACCATGCAAAGATCTGAAATGGGTGGGTGAAGGGGTGAAGGGGTCCAAACGGCGACCCCCCCCCCCCCCACCTTAGATAAATTCGAACTTAATGAAATTCACATAACTTAACTTACCCCCCTCTCCAACGGAAACAAAATTCTTCAAACACGCATGTTTTCTATAAATCAAAAATTCAACACTTATTTTGGATATATTTACCATGCAAAGATCTAAATGGTGGGTGAAGGGGTCCAAATGGCGCCTCCCCCCCCCCTTTAAATAAATTTGAACTCAATGAAATTTTCCATAAATATACTTATCCCCACTCCTACAGAACAAAAAATACGGATCCGCGCATGTGTTTTCTATAAATCAATAATTCAACAACTAATTTGGATATGTATTTCTATATTTACCCCTCCCGAGATCTTTTTAGTTTATTTTATCCAGCTATCAAATATTAAATAAAAACAGATTGACCTACTAAATGTTTTAAAATAATGACAAGGTTAAGCAATATAAATTTTTATTGAAAGAAATTGAAACCACCTTCTTAGCAACGACTACATCCACATTAATACCCGTAAGAATGAAACTGATACATGCTATATATTTGAAACATTGTATATTTGATTGGAATTGAGACCAACAATGTAAATAAATTAGCAATTGTTTGCTCTATAAGATAACACTTGACCACACTGTAAGTACACAACACGTACATGTGAATGAGCGATACATTAAAATATGTAGCTACGATACAAACAAATACAAGTGATGTTATATACAGTAAAACATGTATATAGCGAACACGCTTATAATGAATTGACGCTTACAGCGAAGTGATTTTCATTCCCTGTGACATGTTGTAAACTTGACGCATATAACGAATTACGCTTATAACGAAGTAAAATTGGCCGTCCCTGGGACGTTATAAGCGTGTTTTACTGTAACTATTATTATTGTTGTTAGATGTTAAAAAGCTATTAAAACACATATTACCATTAAAGGTACTTTACGAATGGAACCCAAACACAGTTACCTAAATGACACGTATTTTAAATTTGGATAACCTATAAGTTCATTGTATTAACTATATCCACTCGCGCCTTACGTTAAAAGTATTTCTTCTACAATTACAACTTTCCCCTGTTCTTATTATCAAAAGAAACAATTTTAACGTTTGGTACCTTTGATTTTACCAAATAACGTAGGTTCCATTTTATGACAGTCACATACTTCGTATACATGTATCTATATACATAATGCTGTCAACATATTTACACAGTATACCAATATATTTGGCTGACTTATCTCACACTAAAACTGATGACCAAAACTAAGCAATAAAGTTCTTATCTAAAACAATCTAGTCACCGCTTCAATCAACAATAAATCACGTAGCACATCTCATTTCTTTTTAAACATGCACACAGGTAGCACGAAGGGACAAATACCTAGATTTTATCTCGACACAACTACTGTGTTATTTCGATACGATTGTTATATGATACGAGTACGGGGATTTAATGGCAGCTATTCTGAATGTAGGAAATATAGATTTACAAAAAAAGGGAGAGTTCCTGATGCCAGATGTTCTGGATATTTGGAATCGTTTTTTTCACACAAGGTACTTATGTTCACATTTTTTTTCGCAAGTCTTTGAATGTATTAATCCTAATAACAAAGAACTGGCGTTTGTACTCTCGGTTTCAATTCCTTATAAAAGAAAATTATTTATGATTAAATCTAGTAAACGAAAGGATCTTACACATTTTTGAGATTTGATATATATTTATTTTGATGATGATGCTTGATAGCATATTTTTGATCAAAAACTTGGTGTTTAGATATTCACAAATAAATTTGACGACTCATATGACTGACTAGCTGGGTAAACTGTTCCTCTTTGTACGTGTAGTTCTGCTTGAGTTGAGACTTCTCGCATCAGTACATGCATGTTGAAATAAATATCAAACATAATGATTAAATAAATAGAATAACAATAAAACACAAATAATAATTCCTGTTGTTGTTTCTTTTTTTGTTTTTTTTTTCTTTTATAGATATATATTTTTTGTTTGATTTCAACGATGTACATCGGAAAAAAAAATGTCAACCTTAAAAGAAATGTTCACCGTAACAACGTGATGACAATATGCGTAAACATTGACCTTTTTGTACAACTATCTTAAAATAGACAACCTTATGTAAGGGAGAATTATTCCTTTCCCAATCCAATATCGAAAAAGGAAAAAGAAAAAGTAAAAGCACAGTAAATTGATTAATATGTATCCATATTTCTTTTGTTTCAGTTGCATCCATCCTCATTATTACCAATCAAGATGCCGTCAATCAAGGGTTCTGTCATCTTGAAGACGTTAAACTAGATTTGGGTTTTGAATGTGGACAAAATTTCAATATATCGGTTAGATTCTCCGTAGTGCGCAGTAAAAATACAAGAAATGAGACTGAACTTCTAAGTTGCATAAGACCAAAAAGGAAATCATGGTCATGTCATGATACTAAATTTATGACAGGAGTCATAAATACATGGAATAAAACCTTAGGAATTAGTTTTAGATTTAACCATTCAATGTATGGAGGTCAATTTTTAAGGATCAAGACCTTGTGTAATGAGATCTTAGTGACGGAATATGTTCCTTTAAAAGCATGTGGTATGATTTTTTTTAT
Organism: Magallana ariakensis; assembly: GCA_020458035.1. Taxonomy (NCBI): domain Eukaryota; kingdom Metazoa; phylum Mollusca; class Bivalvia; order Ostreida; family Ostreidae; genus Magallana; species Magallana ariakensis. Next base: position 72,549,275 of record CM035811.1, read on the forward strand.
TTATATACGTAATTGCGAGTAACATACACATGTAAATTTTGGTAGAATACATGAAATTCAGATGATTTCCGTGCGGTCAGCTGACGTCGCTTTTTCAGGCGTTTTTAAAGACATGTTTTTGCCGTAATAACTTTAAAAAATCCTCTAGTTTGAAAATAGCTTTAAATGACGTACACCATACACAGACTTCATCACAATAGAAGATTATGAAGTTTTGAAATATTTTATAAAAAACTGAAAATATTCATTTTTAAAAACTCAATAACAAAGTTTGGACATTTTTTTACGCTGGGCCGTGTGTACTTTCCGCGACTCTTTGATACATTAAAATTTCAGTTTATTTCTACGAAAAACATTCAAAAGCACTTTAGTTTGATTTGAAAGTTTATGACAAAGATTTAGATATACAATATGTATATATAAACCCATTTGAAAATGACAAAAACGCGATTGTCAACGAACGTTTTGGACAACCCTCGAACATACTTCCTACATATAAAAGCTTGCATCCAACCTTTTCCTAAAGAGAGAACCCATGGTGATGCAGTAACTGGTCTCATAATTAAGGAAGACATTTGTGATCCTGCAAAAAAGGAATTAAAAGAACCCGCATAGTATATAACGTGTCAGTCAAGTTTTAAAACGTGTGGCTCAAGCATTTTCATTTTTTTTCTAAAGACAAATAAAACTCACCCAATTGCTAATGACTGGCCTTGTTTTGCATTCATTCATTTTGAGACCAAAAGCATTTTAATCCAAACAGTTTTCAGTTTCTATGCATTACATTCATTATATTTAACTTATACATGTATAATCATTACTAGGATTCCAATTAAGAATTATACAATGTACAGTGTTTTTTTTTTATTAACTACAAACCTATATACAAACCTATATACATGTATTATATCGACGGAATACCGAGTTAAAAGGTTACCGTTTGTAATCTTGTTTGATAATGATTCACCGCTAAGCCACATTAAATATTACCATTTGTCCTTCACATTCTTTGTCATTTAATGTCGACTTCTATTTTTTAGTGTCTGGATTTTCTGCAAACACGACTTCACACAATGAATCCTACATCATCATATATTGTCAACACTCTTCATATAACTTTTCTTTCTCTCCAATAAGAATAAAATTAAAGGGGACAGATGAAGAATATGGATCTTGTTATCGAGATTTATGCCTGGATAACAGATGCAAAAGTATGTTAGTTACATAGTTCATTATTTAAATGTAATGAAAAAGAAACTCGCTTACGTTAGATGTAAGAAGGCTTAGAAGTTGTGACGTTATACTTTTATTGTTATTAACCTCCTTGAAAAGAAGACCTATGCTTATAAAAAGGAACATATTCAAATTTTGAAAATCCAAAATAGTTTGTTTCTTTACTACATACCAGTATACAGATAATAAAAATCATGTAACTGATAGATAATTTCTTCACCATCCAGCTTCGTTAAAAACAATAATCTTTAAAAAGTATTGTTTTATTTATTCAAATAAGAAACAAATTCAGGTTATTCATTTAATCATATTTTATAATTTCAGCATTGTTTATTATTTTGGTTTGATGTTACAGATTTACCAAATGGCATGCAATGCACTTTACCCTATACATATGGAAATATTTACCAGTGTATCTTGGATGGTGCATTTTTAAATATAGATGAACCAACAATACCAGGAATAACGTTTTCAAAAAGTTCAAGTGTCCCCAAAACTACGGCGACAACGCCACTGAAAGGCTCGTCAACGACAAAAGGCATCACAACAGCACCCGAAGGAAGCTTACTAACTTCAAGCCATCAAGATATCACATTGGCGACCAAAGAAAGTTCAACATCAAAAAGTACGATGGTGCCTCCAGATGAAATGTCACAGCCACAAGGAACCCCAAAGAGTACGACACCTTTACCGGGAATCGATGCAACATCAGTAGTTTCAGGAGAATCAACAAATAAACGTAATATAATACATGCATTTTATAAAGTTAAAACGGGACAAATGTTCATTACATTGTGTTTTTTTTTACATAGCATTTTATATTTGACAAGCGCAATTGTGGTACAAAATGTATATCACTGAAATAAAAATGCATGAACTAATTTTTTTTCAAGAATTATGATAATAAATTTCATTTTTATGATGAATCTAAATATACGGGAGGTAACCACTTTTTCATTATTTTTTTTTCTAACAAATATTTCATTTAACACCATATGATAATATATGAAGTATTTTTTAAAATTTATTTTGGTTAAAAGTCTTAAATTTAAAAAACAAATAAAGAATAAAAAAGTATAATTCCATGTCAGAAAAAAAAATAACAATATACAATGAATCATGCATCAACTACTTTTATTTTTAATGAAGCAATCATTTTGCAAATTATAATTATGAGTTTTTGCCTTTTGTGTTTATATCTTCTTTGACATTTTGCATGTTTCTCCGGAAAATAATAAAGGATATTAATTCTATATCACATGTATATTGTCATTTCAGACACCAGTGGCATACAGAGATCATTACTGAAGGCAAACACGTTCCTGATTATGGCTGTACTTTTCGTTATACACTTTTTCTATCATGTGTTCTCTTGAAGTCAATGTAACGAAATGCTTACACAAACATTATGTTTCATTATTTCACATCAAAATCTTTATGATAAACGTGATGAATTCAATTTTTCCATAGTCATCTTTCCTTACTTATGTAGCAATATACCTTCATCACTTCCATATGGAGGTTTTGTCTCTCATTTAATTCTATACGCAAGGGTATGCTCTACGGATGAACAGTTTCTAGGGCGAGGCAAGCTACTGACAAACTAGTTGATAAAACAGGACTACCAACAGTCTCGTTTGAAGTCATCATTTTGTAAGTTCTATGGTCGATACAACGACCTTATCAGCAAATACAATCTTCCACTAGGTGGAATGCTGACTGACGTTTTCCATACTAATTGTTAGACGATAATTAATCACCTAATTGTCTACGGACTTTTCCGTTTTCCCGTTTACAACAAAGAGCACACGGCTGGTGTGACCGGTCAGCAGAGGATGCTCACTCATTCATGGTACCTGATCTTACCTCTATTTGTTTAGAGGTCAATGTTTGCTTTGCTCCTGTTTTGTATTTTGCCTTTCGATTTTGATTTCGAACACTGTTCGTTATCACCACATGTCACTTAGAGAAAAAGATATGTTCTTTCATTATGTGCGATTAGCAATCAAATCATAACATGATTTTTAATATTTTTGCGCTTAAACATTCACATTTAAATCAAGGTTATTAAAATATGTAGCTGAAACACCTGTTTGTTAAAAAAAACAAGATTTTTTAAAGAATACTGATAATTAAAGTTACAAGTTATTTTCATTCTATGTTTGATGTTGATATACCTTTGAAATTGCGTATATATACTATACATATATATTGTTATTATTTTTTTCTCAAGGTTGCTAAAAAGAAATAAAAATCTCGATTACAGTGAGTTGAACTTACGTTATTTTACAAATTGTGGTAAACACTGCACTGCTTTTTACCTGTATAATATTGTTGAATCATAATACGTCTTTAAGTGAGTTATTAGTTTTTTAGGTACACATAAGAGGCTTTGATATAAAATTATTTATATAAGTTAGATATCGCCAATCAATTACTTTGGTATATATATATATATATATATATATATATATATATATATATATATATATATATAACAGCTTCACCTCCGCCCCAACCAGGATTTGAACTCACGACATCTCGATCCCACTCTTCTTGCAGTAAGCGGCCACTGCGCTAACTACTCGGCCATCTCGGCAAAACAAAAAATGTTTCTTTCGATGACGAGCGGAACCTAGCGCGCTGGTCGCTCACTACACGGTCGTTTGAGATACAGGTGGAATTCAGTTAAACGACAAAATTTTAAAATAAAAATTTAAATTACTTGAAAGTTTGTTCTGTCGGTGTAATTTTTACATATGGCAATGACACTTGATAATCATCATGTTTGAAATAAAAATACCATATTTTAAATAACGGTTAAACGCTTTAATTATGTAAAGATATGGTATGGTATGGTATTAAAGAATGTCTCGTTTATAGATCTGTACTCTAACGTTTGTCTGCCATATACCCAGTTTATTTAATGCAATTCAATTACATATTATGAAAATTGTACGTTATGTCATGATGCTTTCATGCTATGTTAAAAGAAAGTTTAATAAAATGATAAGATAAGCAACACAACGATCTGCTGTGATTCAAGGTTTATTTGGAATATAAAGGGGCGGTCTTACACGCGGTAAGAAAAAAACGGGTCTGTTTCAAACGCATTGCGTAAAGCGGACACAAAGAGGTGACCCCAAGTAAAGCCATAGCAGACCCCCAACGGACGCAGGGTAGACGCCTTTTTTTTTTAAAGAAGACACAGACCCGTCTCCTAGGTGACCCTAAGCCGATTTGGGTTCCTTTTTTTCTTTTTTTTTTTGTTTTGGTCTGCCTTGGTGTTAGGTTGTGTCCGGTCGGTACTGTAAATTTGTGTTCTTATTCAGCAACCTACGCAGTACAGATAAAGCAACCCATCGCTTGGATATGCTAATGGAGGAATAATGATATATGATGTCATATATGCCCGCCTCTGTTTTACCATATATGATAAATTTACTGAAAACAGCAGTTTTATAAATAAAAATACGGTTGATTTGTCACAATTTATGTCCATACTTACTTTCCATACTTTTGTTTTCGTTTATAATGTTACTAATTTATTGTCAGAGTTGTTTTCCATAGTTTAAAGTTCACTCAGCTGGTTTTACTTGGCGGGTTCTAATCCCGTGCATTTAGGAATTCAGTCTGGGCGTAGCAATTGGAGAGAGCGGACGTTTCCAACCAGCTCCCTCATTTCATATAAAGCATGTAACATATTAAGTATTACTGACCAGAGTCCAACTATTCTGGGTAAGTTTGTTTTTATTATTTTATTGCGACGGATTTAACGCCGTATTTATTCCTAAAATGGCCAGATAACCTTGTTTATATTTTCCGTGAGTAACTTAGAAGTATTTGGAAGTAAAGTGTGATAATGAGTATTTGCTCATATGAAAACTATTTAGTATTACGTAAAATTATGTGTATTGTTGTAATGTAAGCATGTATTGTATGTATTTATAGAGTAAGGCGCGTAGTACTTGCCGTAAAATAAATGTATTTATGTAGTACACAAGTATATGAAAGTGAAGTACGTGTACGAGTCTAATGATTGTTTAAAGTAAAGTATATGTAGTGAAGTAGTAAAGTTATGTACAGCAAAATGTGCAAATATAAGTGTAAATACAGGAAAATGTATTGAGTAAAGTAATGTGCAGGAAAATGCAAGTATGAGTAAAATAATGTTAGCTGTGTATTTATCATTTCATTTATATTTCAGATCCCTTTTTGTACCTTTTATTTGAAGTCTATGGAAAAGTTGGAATCTATTTGTCAATTATCACCTGAATAAAAGCCTTGTCAATTTACTGAGTTATTATTTTGGAGCCGCAAAGCCACCCGGCGACAAATGGTGTCAGAAGTGGGATTGCTGCAATTCCTATCCAAAAATACCTGTTCAGGGATCCAGCAATATCTATACAAAGATACCTATCCAGGAATCCTGCATCGTTTTGAAAAAAATATACCTACACAGAGATACCTATCCAGGGATACGTCTCCAAGGATACCAAATCAAAGATTTCAAGACCTACATCAGATCTCAATTCAACTGACTCAGGATCCTACAGGAACAACTACTTATATCAACTATCTTTGAAGTTATCCTCCAAGAGAAAATACAGGAATTGAATACAGTTCGACTCCGCAAACCAAATATCTACAGTATTACTACACTCCTCAACGATGTCCTGATTAAAACCCAGGAACGTGATACAACAATTCCTCAAACAAGTTTTACTGTTTCTAAAAACAAAACTTTCTGTGTATTATAAAAAAAAAAATGATGATTGTCTTTTGAAAAATAATCTGAAACAGAATTTTGACTTAAAAGTTATTGGAACAAAACAGATTAATTGTTTGTACAATATTTATCTAAATTTGCTGTGTGTTCTACCATTGTTTATGAATGTATGCGCATTTGTTAATCTATTTTGTTGTCTTATATGTCTTTGTAGGAGACACGGTCATTTGGTCATTTGGGATCCAGAGCTCTAGAAAAGGTGTTGGTTGGACTTCCTCAGAGTGTGTGGAAACTGGTCAGGGTAATTGTAGTAAAGTAAATAAAACAAAGTACAATTGTGTCGCCCATTCTGAAAAGTCAATTGGTAAAAAAAAAAAATTGGTCGAAATAAAAAGTTAGTAGATTACAAAGAAGTATTGCAGTATATGAGTACAAACCAATGTGTTAGTAAAGTATTTGTGTCTTACAAATGTCTAATATGGATTCAGTACAAGAGTTAATAGCTGCAGGTGAAAGGTTAGGTTACAAAGATGATGAGTTGAAAAAATATGTTAGTGATCAACAGAAATTTCAGAGAGAAGAGAGAGCAGAAATTCGTCAGAAAGAAAAAGATGAAAGAGAACATCAACTTATGATGGAACGTTTGTACTACGAAATGAAAATGAAGGAGTTAGAAGAGGAACACGAGTTAGAAATGACAGAGAGAACTGCTAGAGGTAAGGCTGTTGACGCGATGGTTAAACCCAATCTTCCTAAAATTCCTCCATTCGAAGAGAATAAAGATGAGATTGATAGCTATTTGAGAAGGTTTGAGAGATATGCGACAGCTATGGGTTGGGACAAATCGTTGTGGTCTACACATTTAAGTGCTCTGTTGAAAGGGCGAGCTTTGGATGTGTATGCTCTCATGTCTACAGCAAAAGTAAGTGATTACGACGAGCTAAAAGCAGCTTTACTTCGTAGGTACGAAATGACCGAAGATGGTTTCAAGCGAAAATTTCGTTCATGCAGACCTGAAGTTGGAGAAACATTTTCTCAGTTCACAGTTAGACTGTCTTCTTATTTAACTCGTTGGATTGAAATGTCGAAAATTGATTGTACTTTTGAATCTATAGTTGATCTTATGCTTCGTGATCAAATTTTACATGTATGCAATTTTGAATTGTCAGTCTTTCTTAAGCAAAACGTTCCAAAGACAGCTGATGAGATGTGTACACTGGCCGATCAGTTCAGGGAAGCAAGGAATACAAGTGCTATAAATCTATGTACAAAAGTCATGAGGAAACCAGAAGTAAACAAGATAGCAGAGAAACCAAAAGAAGGACACCCTCAGCAGCAACAGAAGTCGAGGTTTGTTCCAATCAATGAAAGAAAGTGTTATATATGTAACAAACATGGTCATATTGCACCTCAATGCAAATTTAGAAACAGGAATTCTAGTGCAGCAGTATGTGGGGAAGACGACACAGACAAACAAGCCACTTGTCACGCTAATGCAAAGAAGTGCGCTGCTCTTATCTACACCCAAAACCCGTCTATTTATACCCAAGTAAGTGACCACACACCTGTGTTAACATCCGCTTGTCATTCTAAGCAAACACCAATGCCACTCTCAGCGGGTTACGTTGATGGTCAACCAGTGACGTTATTGAGAGATTCTGGTTGTGGGAACATCGTAGTTCGAAAAAGTCTGGTAAAAGATGAACACTTTACGGGTAAACATGAAACTTGTATTTTAGCAGATAGTACAAGAATAGTGGTCCCAGTGGCAAAGGTTGTCATTGATTCTCCTTATGCATCTGGTGAGTATGACGTTTGGTGTATGGATAATCCTGTCTTTGATTTGATCATAGGTGAAGTAGATAATGCAAGAAAACCACATGATCCAGATCCGGAATGGAAACCAAACACCGTGTCTACTGTAGAAACGCGAAAGCAGGTAAAAGACAAACAGAAAGCATACCCACCACTCAAGGTCCCAGATATCGTCAAAGAGGAAATCAGTCCCGACGACATACTGCGAGAACAGCAAGCAGATCCATCGCTCGAAACAGCACGTCAGTATGCAAGAGAAGGTCGAACATCACGTGATTGTAAAGTGAAATGGATTGAAAGGAAAGGTTTACTTTACCGTGAATATGAAGGATCAGAAAAGGATAGAGGTAAAACCTTTTCTCAGCTTATTGTTCCTGCAAAGTTTCGCCATATTGTAATGAAGTTGGCCCATGAATCAATTATGTCAGGGCACTTAGCAATACAGAGAACGATTTCTAGGATTTTATCAGAATTCTTTTGGCCAGGTATGCAGTCAGAGATCAAACGGTTCTGTCAATCTTGTGATACCTGTCAAAGGACCGTGTCAAAAGGAAAAGTGAGTAAAGTTCCGTTAGATAGCATGCCTTTGATAGATGTACCTTTCAAAAGAGTTGCAGTCGACATTGTGGGTCCATTACATCCTCCGACTGATAAAGGTAATCGCTTCATTTTAACGTTAGTCGATTACGCTACAAGGTTTCCACAGGCCAAAGCTCTTCCTGGAATAGATACAGAGCGGGTAGCTGAAGCTCTTCTTGAAATGTTTTCTTATACAGGCATACCAGAGGAAATATTGACAGACATGGGAAGTCAGTTTACTTCAGGGCTTATGAAGGAGGTAAGTAGGCTCATTTCATTGAAACAGCTGACCACTACGCCATATCACCCTATGTGTAACGGGCTAGTGGAACGTTTTAACGGTACACTCAAACAAATGCTGAAGCGTATGTGTATAGACAGACCAAAAGATTGGGATAAATACTTACCCACTGTGCTTTTTGCATATCGGGAGGTTCCCCAAGAAAGCCTCGGGTTTGCTCCCTTTGAGTTATTGTATGGCCGTACAGTTCGGGGACCAATGACAATTCTGAAAGATTTGTGGACAAAAGAAATCCAAGATCAGCAGGTAAAGTCTACATACCAATACGTTTTAGATCTCCGAGAGCGGTTAGAATCAACATGGGAGTTAGCGCAGGAGAATCTGAAGAAAGCGACACAAAGACACAAAGTGTACTTCGACAAGAAGGCCAGAGTGCGGAATATGAAACCAGGTGAGAAAGTCTTGGTTCTTTTGCCATCTGATAGTAACAAGCTCCTGATGCAGTGGCAAGGTCCATACCAAATAGTGAAAAGATTAGGTAAAGTAGACTATCAGTTAGATGTAAAGGGCAAAGTAAAGACATATCATGCAAACATGTTGAAGAAATATGTAGAAAGATGTGAACCAGTTGTGAATTGTGTAATGTCAGTTGTATATTCAGAACAGATTGATGACTCAGATGTTGAGTGTAGTCAAGAAACAGATTTCTTGGAAGTTCAGTCTCGAGAAACGCACATTGATGTAGATGTAAATCCAGAGCTTAGTAGAGAGGAAAAACAGAAAATGAAAGAACTTCTGTACAGGTATAGTGATGTTTTGTCAGACGTACCGGGACATACGCATGTACTCGAACATGAGATACGGACGACGACAGATAAACCTGTTAGAGTAAGTCCAAGACATATCCCTTTTGCGATGATGGAAACTGTCAAAGATGAGGTGAGCAAGATGCTAGAATTTGGGGTCATAGAACCTTCAGATAGTCCTTATTCATCCCCAATAGTCCTTGTAACAAAGAAAGACAACACATATCGCTTTTGTGTCGATTTTAGGGCTCTAAATCGTATCACTGTGTTTGACGCTGAACCAATGCCAGATGTCGATGCAATGTTTGCTAAACTATCAGGTCATAAGTATTTTTCTCGGTTAGATTTGTCTAAGGGGTATTGGCAGGTACCGTTGACTTATTCTTCCCGTCCTTTGACAGCTTTTCAGACTCCTTTAGGTCTTTTTCAGTTCACTAAAATGCCTTTTGGGTTGGTCACAGCACCGGCAACTTTTTGTCGTCTCATGCGTGAGGTGTTGCAAAATGTATCAAATGTGGATAATTTCATCGATGACATTTTGATTTTTACTGATACTTTTGATCATCATATGTCTGTGCCTTCTGAGGTTTTACAGCGTCTACGTTCAGCAAATCTCACAGCAAGGCCAACAAAGTGTTCATTGGCGTATCCAAAGCTGGAATGTCTAGGACATATAGTGGGAGACAACAAACTGCATCCTCATCCCGACAAAGTCAAAGCTATTCGAGAGGCAAACCATCCTACAACGAAAAAACAGTTACGGTCTTTTCTAGGATTGGTAAATTTCTATCGAAAATTTATTCCGAATTTTGCTCAAATTGCACTTCCTTTAACAGATCTCACCAGAAAGTTCTCACCAAGCAAACTTCAGTGGACGGAAGCTCAAGAACTAGCTTTTCAAACTTTAAAATCCTCAATTACCACATCTCCGATTATGAAATTGCCAGATCTTTCTAAGGTTTTTATAGTGCAGACAGACGCATCGGATAGAGGACTCGGGGCAGTGCTTCTACAGGAAGAAGGTGATGTCAAACTCCCAGTGGCTTACGCTAGTCGAAAACTCAAGACAAGTGAGGAGCATTACTCAACCATCGAGAAGGAATGTCTGGACATCATATGGTCAGTGCAAAAGTTTCATAGATATCTTTATGGAAAAGAGTTTATCTTAGAGACTGGTCATTACCCACTCATGTATCTGAACAAAACAAAGTTAGTGAACTCTAGACTGATGCGCTGGGCATTGCTGTTACAGCCATATCGATTCCGCATTATTGCTATCAGAGGAAAAGACAATGTTGGAGCGGACTATTTAAGTCGTCAGACGTGAGACAGAATAGAAGTGAGTGTTTCAGTGTAAATAAAATGAGGAAATGAACAGTTTTATCTTGTTTTTATCAATAAAAAAAAATACGTAAAAAAAACCAAAACATTGTTCATATACATAAATTGTTGTGTATTAAAAAAAAATTTTTTTTTTTATTAAAGGGGGAGGTATGTCACAATTTATGTCCATACTTACTTTCCATACTTTTGTTTTCGTTTATAATGTTACTAATTTATTGTCAGAGTTGTTTTCCATAGTTTAAAGTTCACTCAGCTGGTTTTACTTGGCGGGTTCTAATCCCGTGCATTTAGGAATTCAGTCTGGGCGTAGCAATTGGAGAGAGCGGACGTTTCCAACCAGCTCCCTCATTTCATATAAAGCATGTAACATATAAGTATTACTGACCAGAGTCCAACTATTCTGGGTAAGTTTGTTTTTATTATTTTATTGCGACGGATTTAACGCCGTATTTATTCCTAAAATGGCCAGATAACCTTGTTTATATTTTCCGTGAGTAACTTAGAAGTATTTGGAAGTAAAGTGTGATAATGAGTATTTGCTCATATGAAAACTATTTAGTATTACGTAAAATTATGTGTATTGTTGTAATGTAAGCATGTATTGTATGTATTTATAGAGTAAGGCGCGTAGTACTTGCCGTAAAATATATGTATTTATGTAGTACACAAGTATATGAAAGTGAAGTACGTGTACGAGTCTAATGATTGTTTAAAGTAAAGTATATGTAGTGAAGTAGTAAAGTTATGTACAGCAAAATGTGCAAATATAAGTGTAAATACAGGAAAATGTATTGAGTAAAGTAATGTGCAGGAAAATGCAAGTATGAGTAAAATAATGTTAGCTGTGTATTTATCATTTCATTTATATTTCAGATCCCTTTTTGTACCTTTTATTTGAAGTCTATGGAAAAGTTGGAATCTATTTGTCAATTATCACCTGAATAAAAGCCTTGTCAATTTACTGAGTTATTATTTTGGAGCCGCAAAGCCACCCGGCGACATGATTTAATTAAAAAAAATACTAAAACACTCATGTATGTACCTATAAAAATACAGCAAAGAGATTACGAAGAATTGCAATAACACATATGTCATTTATATATGGGTATAAATCTGTGATCTATGATATCTCAAATTGATTTTTTACTCAAAACAAGTGTTTAGTATACACCCTAATTTAGACATGATGTACATAGATAGTTTGGAACAACTGTTCAGATAGAGAAGTTAAAGTTTTAGAAGATATTCAAGTAACTGCTGCAAAAATTATATCAGGTCCAAGAACTACATCATCCAGGTTTGTTCTATATGATGAATTGGGTATTGATCTACTATCAGATAGAAGAAAGGTTCATAAACTCACACTAGTTTATAAAATGGTCCATTGACTTGCCCCCAAATACCTACAGGATTTGTGTACTACCGTAAAACAATTACTCACTGAGACACCAAGATGATTTTAAATTTGTTTACCTCATATAAAAACAACTCTTTTTATGGCAGGTTTTTACCTTTAACCATAAAATTATGAAATGAAATGCCTCTTCAAATTAGAATTTTACCAACTGTGTCTTCATTCAAAAAAGCCAGAAAAGTCCATAAAAACATATTTTTTAGAAAGCCAAACAAACTTTATGACATTAGAAAGAGAAAAGCAAATACTATACATTGTCAGTTAAGAATTAATGCAAGCATTTTAAATGCTGACCTTCAACAGGATTTACAATATTACTATAGTTCCTATGCATTTAATTGTGTCGAATGTATAATATCTAACGTTATTTTGAATCATTCTTATTTGTAACACTGTTTCTATGATATTGTATATGCTGGCTAATTTCCCTTATTGCCGTTAACATTATCATAATTCTAATTATCGCCGTTATTTTATCACTATTCATGTCATCGCCGTTAACGCCATCTTTTTTTTGTCCAGGTAATTTTTTAGTAATATCCATCATTTATTGCTTTCTTTCTTCATTAGAATAAAGAAAAAATACTCAAGATTAAAAACCCATTCCTATGCAAATTAGAATAAGCCATGATGTTTATACATTTGAACAATAAAACATATTGATGACAATAAGGTGTTTGTTGGTTTTTTTTAAATAAAACAGGTGTTACATTTTTAATAAAAACCTGATATGATTTATTAATAACATAAATAGCATAGTATATTGAATAAGAAAAATTTGACACGTATATACAATTCTTTATTTGCTATGAAATCAATATCCATTCATTACTCTTAATCCTACAGTTTTCCCACAGAAAAAAAAATCAAAACATGAAATGTCATAACTGATAATGATAAAAATAGACAATATAGAATTAGTATTCCTGGAAAAAAAACTTCTTATATAATTGCACTTCAGTTTATTGTTAATTTCGATAAACAATACGTCACAACATGAAGGTGTCCCATACCATCTTCACTTGACAATCGTTTAGCGTAATGTAGACAGACATTAAAATTGTTAAAACGAATAAAAGCAAATCAAATCATCAATGCAGCTTTTATTTAAATGTATTAACAAATTCAAATATGTTAACTGCACATATGTACACATTTGAGCGGTAATGATTATTTGAAATCATATACAACAGGGCAAGAGTAATGTGTATAGTGAACATTAAGTTTTGAGTTAAAAAGGTCATACCATTGCTATCAATTTCAGATATCATAGGATGCAGATTCACACCCATACGGCATATGTGTTACTAAAACTGTTCGAACAATTAACATTCTCGTTGTTGTTCATTTATAGATACACAAATGAATACACCAAAAACATAGGCACAATCATATGTATAAAAAACAATTAATTTTGAGTAAAAAAATTGGAATATAAGTAGTATAAATTCAAGTTACATATTTATTCAATCTTCTAATTGCAAAATTTACCAAATGTGTTGTCATATTTAAGCTAGATACTATATTTTATCAAAACGCGTCTTATACAATGAAACATATTATTTGCAGGTAAAATACACCCCCCCCCAAAAAAAACAAAAACAAAAAAACAACAAATCAAAGCAAAACAAAAACAAGCCAAATAAGCAAAAACGATATAAAACAGAATTAAACAAAACACAAAAAGCTTGATACGAAAACGGAGTTAACAATTTTCATGCGATTATAGTCCCTGAAACTTTCTCCTTTCCAATCTTTGCGGCTGTTCATTGCTCGTGTCTTCAGCGTGCGCTCACCGGGCGCTCGCCGTGCGCTCACTGTTTACCGTTTGCACTCTTCGTTCCTCTCCCTTCGCGTTCATCGTTCACAAAGCGTTTACCGTGCACTCACAGTGCGTTTGGTATGCGCTCAACTATCGTTTATACATCATTTGCTCACCGTTCTGGTTTAATTCATCGCCATTGTCATTCGGAACTCCTAAGTTGAAAGATCATCTTAAAAAACATGAAAACCACAATAAGCATGTATTCCTAATAACGAAAGGAAATTCAACTAGAGCCGAGCTCGTCGCGAAGCAAATACATACTAGAAGTTCACATGGCTTTAAATTATTTAAAAACATAAAATAAATGATAATGATTAATTTTTTGAAAGATTTGGTTTTAAATGTTTAATTAGGTAATGTATGCGATGTTTGATTGGAGAGTAGTCGTCGCTTAATTTGCTCTAATAGTGTACCTTATTTAGCTCCCACAACATCAAAAATATATAAGCAACATATCAATATTTTAGTTTATTTTGATTGTAAATATATTGATCTTCAAATCTAAACAACAATTTCATGGATTAAACCATAAAAATATCAAGGGTGGAGAAACTAAATTTATTTTATATCAACCACTATAAAATTGTGAGTGTATTCTTTACTACCTATTTTTAAGGGGAGCACGACTTCACCAGAAACGTTAATCTCCGTGGTATGTGCAGTTAACAGTTTTGTATTTGTTTTCTCGGAAGTAACATTCGTCATATCTAAACTGTCATAAATATCTTTAGACATTAGCAATTTTGACGAACCGGTGTCAACGAGCATAGGGACAAAATGTTCAGCTATCTAAAAGTACAAACAAACAACGATATTTCTTTACGTTTAAATAAACTTTGTCTGTAATTGCGTTAGTATCTAATTCGGGCGGCCTACTGTGTTCGAAGTAAGAACGGTCTATGACTAACCCTCGGCCCGAGAGCCAGTCCCTAGGAGTTTTCTTCCGAATTTGAAGACGGTACCTTGCTATGAGTGTTTTCTAATTTATTGGGACACCTCTGCGCAATATGACCAATTTCTTTACAAAGATAGCAAATAATCTGCGACCTTCTTTTACCCAATTGCTGTAAAAATTATATGACGCGGTTTAAAACATATAACAGCATTAGAGATCAAACAAGTGGTTATTATGGGAAATTAATCCCCCACTTATTCCATAATAGTGGGCATCTTCCAGTTAGAAATACAATATGTGATTTACGCTGGCTCCCCTGTGTTTACAAAGCGTTTCAATTTTCTCACATGCGAATCCCAAACACACACACTTAGTCATAATTTACTATTATAACATGTATAATCAAACAGAGTCAAACTTTACATGATTGAAGAAAACTATTCAAACGCTTTTCCATAGTTTGTTTGCATAGATATCGAACTAATTCACATGTCCTTATTTTATTTGATGCCATTTTGTTTACAAAAGTTCAGAAATCCACCAAGGGACGCTAACACTATAGCACGAATACATCAACTTTATCAAATGCTTAAGTTGAAGAATATCCTCATAAACACTATTTGTCAATGTAAAGGCGGATATTGATAGTTAGATGCTGTTTTTTCTCCGAAAAGCCGCTAGTCTTTTTAGTGCGACAGCAATAGTACGAGAATGGATAAATGTTCATGGCTGAAATAACCACAATGGTCAGAATTCGCATGCTCATTAATGCTAAATTTTTACAGATGTGTAAACAATAACAATGACCCAAGTGTACAGAAGATGATGTTATTGGCAGCTTACATGAAAATTTTACTGACATCAACTGTTTAAAATTTCCATTGAAAGTTGTATCCCTTGTTTTGTATTAGACGTTATTGTTATATAAGACAATAATCTTCGTCATTTTCATTGGCTGAACGTACATCACGTGACATTCGTTCTTTTACGATATCGACCTAAAAGCCCTTCTGTTTAATATGATATCACAAGGAAGCTTGGTCAATATCACTTTTTAGACGGAGGCTCTATGAGCCTCCTCTATTGCTACCGGTCAGCTTGCATGTGACGTCGATAATGAACTTGGTGGATTCGACGGACACCACCTAGCGGCAAAATTTGCAATATTCGTTTATAATTCATATTTCAATATTATTATTGAAATAAATATCTCATTTGCAATTACAAAATATACAATAAATAGAAATATACATATGGCAATTAATAAACATAATTACTCTCGTAAATATTGGCCCATACGTCAAATACCCAGTAAGTATGAATATGCATGACTTTAAGAATATTGATGATGTTTGGGTTTCACAAACAATGGCGTGTAATCGTATAGAGGTTATTTATACAGCCTCCTGTCCGTGACGTCAAATAATGAGGATTCCTCAAGAACTATCTAGTGGTGGACGAAATATTAAATAATTAAGAGATACAATGGATAAACATCGCGTGGTTCTTTGTATCGTATATTACTTGCGCATTATCAATTAATCTCCTGCAGAGACGTATCTTTCTTTGTATAGCTACCCCCCCCCCCCCCCCTCGATCCAATTAACATGATTATTCAACAAGTTGAACCACTGCTCTGTGAAGTTTGAATATTCCCCCAAGTACTGTCAACCGTAATCATAGTATGGGATGTTTTTGTTTAGTTTTACTTTACTTCATTTTTCCGATTGGTTTCGTTAATTTTGACTACAATCAGTAAAGCGTTTGGCATGCATACTGAACCTACTAAAAGGATAATGAAACAAATAAATTAAACATCCAGATTTCACCCTTTAACGCAAAAAAACCCCATAGTCAGTGGGGAGCATAGGTAGAGTACCCAGGCCACGTGCGGTGAGGCCTGATTAATCCTGCATGTCTGGCCAGCGCTGTCGATTTTAAAGTAAGTTGGGAAGTCAGTGTGTTTTTACAAGCTGATAAGAGTATTGCGCGTGATAAAAATCGTAAAATACATTTGACAGAATGTACATGTTTTCTTTTAAAAGTGAATTACGGGGGTATTACAAGATCTACCGGTATATTGTTTTTAAAATTAGCTTTAAAGAGACATTAAAGCTAATTCTCCTCATCTTGGTTATTTCCCTTTTTAAACACAAATAAAAAATTAGAAGTCGTTCATGTATTGAAAGATTGAATCTTTTTACTGCAATAATAAGCTTGCAATTGCGTGTTAAAGATTTTTCCGGAATTAAAAATTTATATCTTTAAAATTTTGTTTACACCACATGTCAAATATGTAGAAATTCGCAATCTTTTCACAACCTTGAAGAGAGCTACGCTGAAATGCTAGCAATATTTACTGTTTGAACCGTCTAAAATGATTAATTTAACGGTTAATTGAGAATTTTCAAATTTTACAAAGCATTATTTTAAAATCCATGTAAATTATGGGAAAACTGTCATTTAATGGTATTTGTGCAAAATGAGCTGTAGCGTCTCTTTAATATAAATATTTCATCTTCATAATTTTTGGAAAGGCTTAGAAATATATTTGATCACTCTCTACAATCGAAACATACATTCTGCAAAAGAAAACTAACGACAACTTTGCGAGATTGAGATCATGCATGTATTACCTAACATTAGGGGTTTTCAAGCAGAAAAGAATTTTTCGTATAAAAAAATTTCGTTGTTCAAGAGTTTTTATCGATTATTTATCATAAATTGTAGTATATATTGTGAATCATTAATTATAATCATAACTAACAAAATATTTTCTGTTTTGTAAAATATTTATTTTTGCATATTCCATAAAAGAGCACGAATATATAAGCACAGTAGTTTCTATCCTGTAGTTATTCAGTATTGTAAACTCTTAATTAACACTCCAAACCTTCTATACCTTAAAATTTCAAGAAAACAACCCATATTTTTTAGAGTTGATTTTAATCAACTCTCCTATGCAGTTACTCTGGCAAATCGGAAGTAAAACTGTGTTTGGACCTAAGCACAAATCATCGCCGTTCACAAGACTTAGTTCTCGAAAATAATCGATAAATTCGATGTAATGCATTCCGAAGCATTGTTTTTCAAAGAAACTTATCTATAAATAATTGAAAATAGTCAGATTTAAATGGTACGAACAATTTAGATAATTTTTGTAGTCGTATGTGTTCTTACGCCAGAGTTCAATAAAGTCTCGTTCAACCAGCCGCTCGGCTGTTTCCGTAAATCTCCGACAAGCAGAGAGTCTCTCTTGCTTGTCAGGGATTAACGGAGACAACCGAGCGTCTGGTAAAACGAGACTAGAGTTAAATATCGCTTGGACCCATACAATTTTCGAGAAATATTTTCATTACTGATGCATAGTTTGATGGAATCAATTCTATCCTTAAATATTACACAACTGATTCATATGATGTTTTCCCGGAATTTTTAAAATTGTCGGAAAAGACCGTAAATTCATATTATAAAAATCTGCGTAATTCAAATACGGATAAGAAACTACTTGTCATGCGAAATGACATATCGTTGATTTTAAGATAAATAAAAATCGATAAAATCAACCCCCGTCAGTACTTCAATACTTTAATTTATATCTCCTCCGAAATGATGCCTCCGTCCATCAGTACTTTCAGTACTTTGATTGTGTCTTCATTCGATATCACTTGAGTCCATAAAACCACATATCGACCTACAATAAAGTCCATAATTGTGGAATATAGTACAGTTATGTCTATTTTCTGAACAATATAGATTATCTGTGTGTAAAAGAAAAAAATAATTACTTTGCAACCTACCGAGGATGATTTTAAATAAGTACGATTAATGCATCAGCATCTGACAATTCTAGTAATTGCGAGTTGTTAAATCCAGTATTTTCATAAAGGTTTCTTCTATAATCGTTATAAAGAGGACAATGTAACAAGAGGCGAACATCATTCTCTAAACTATTTTTACTGTAAAATGTACAAATTCGCTCCTTAACGAGTTCACCATGGTATCTACCCGTCTCAATTCTTAATGGTAAAATCCAAAATCTAAAATGAGCCAAAAGTGATCGCTAAGGTTTAGGCATATGTAAAACAAAAACTGTTTGAAAAAGTGCGCAAGTACGTAGCTTTTGAATATTGATGATCTCACTGTTTCAGAAATTAGAACAAGTGAAGTGTATTTTTGATTGAACTATAGTTGCGTTTACAACCATTTTAGAGTCAAAATAGTAACCTAAATCTAAATAATGTAAAACTTCTTTCTAGTCACTGCACCAATTATTCCTACATATGTTGTATCAATTTCAAATACATTTCTTGTGATTCGTCTATTGTCAATGTACAACACTCTATTCCAATACCTACTTACATTAATCCAAATTCTAGGTATCTATGCGGTGCCTCCAAAAATTGACAAGGGTGGCGCAAAACCATGAACTCCGGGAAAATAATGAACAGATATATTTTCAACATTATTTATCGATTGGTATTTTTGAACCCCCCATACGCTGGATGCATAGTTCAAAACTGGAATGACACAAGAGTAGAAAAGTTTATCGTATGAATTAAACGTAGTCTTTATTTTTATGTATTGAATAAATAATTTTCCCAAGAGCACGCCTACCCACCTTCTCTGCTTTAGCTAGCCTTTCTCTATTTCCATAAAATTTTCCGAAATAAGTGAATGTTATTCTCAGATTCTTATAATTATCAACTATTTCTAGCTTATTTGATCCAATGGTAAATTCAAAATATGTCGCTTTTGATTTACTTTTTCGAAAATACATACATTTTTTACCCGTTACGTTTCGCCGTTGTGAAACCTAAACCTTTCAGCAAGAAACAGACATAAACTATCAAATTCACTGAGTTTGCTGAACTCTAGATATTTCCGTGTTTGCAATCGTATTCCTATAAACCTTGTACCTACTGCGGTTCAAAACTAGTTATCATGAACACCAGAAAACCGTGGTGTTTTGTTTTGATCAACCAGATCCTTTCGATAAATTTGATTAACAGACTGTTTAAAAAAAAACAAAAAAACAAAAACACACACAACAATAAAAACAAAACAAAACAAAATTTTCTTGCAGTAGAATATATTTCCATTTCATTCCGATTTTTTCTTGAAATATATCAGTGTTCACACTTTTTAGTTGATTTCGTTTATGAATTTACAAACAGTTAAAACAATAAATAGATCATGTAATAAACTTACTGCAGCTTATATTTTATCCTTATTTTATCTGAAATAAGCATACATATTCCATTTTAAAAGTAACAATGATTGACGCCTGTTCCCTTTTGATTAATTTTGATAACTGGTTACGATTAAAAACGGTTAGAAACTTTTTTTTCGGAGAATAGGATACTAAATTATACTTTCATGATCCTTTTAATACATTTTTTACTGCTTAAGTGTGAAAGAAACAACAGCTTTATTGTAATTTATTTTGAAATTAAATAATATAAACACAACTTTGCAAAAATCTGTGCTTTTTAAAAAAAAATGCGTTTTTAAAACCACACTTGACACCTAAAACATCGTTGGAATTATTTATGAATTATTTGCTACATTCATTTGTTTTTGTTTTATATCAAATCAATAAATTGAATCATATGCTTGTTTATTAAAATTAATCATTGAAGATACGAAAAACATTTTCCAAGTCTATCCTTATATGTTTATTAAGAGATTTTCTTAATTTGTCAGCAGTTTTATATCTTATAAACAATTATTATCAATCAATAAGATAAAATGATATATGTAGAAAAACGTCGCAACACTTTGATCAGGGACATTTCGTGATAAAACAATTGTTTTTGAAATATATTAAACCATTACAACTAATAAGCATTGTAATTGTTAAAAAATATACCGTATATCAGGTTTTTACCGCGTCAACTGCAACAGTATGTACAATTTACACTATTTCAAAGTAATAATGAAAATATAATTCAACTGAACACTGATCACACTTCACAGTACCTCAACTTACCTGCTTACTTTATAAGCAAATATAGATCGTTACTACAAGAACAAAACGTTGTATCAAATTTACGATGATGTATTTTCCGCGATTCGTAAATTTTCGCAAACAAAAGCGGAAATTGGATACACGCGGAAAAAACCCTGATGTACGGTACGTTAATTACTATCACTGATATTATATTATAGGAGTTAATGCATATACCGTCATTCCATAGACATTATTCAAGCATTATATTTATGGTCTTACGAGTGACAAAAATACATAAGTGACAAATTACATGTACACATGTAATAGCTAACAACACTCACAACCGAAATTAGGGTATACATTCTAAATAAATCTGAATAGAATAGAATATCTGATAACTGGAAACTAATTCATTGATACGTGTAGATGCTTTAGCGTAATGTATACCTACAATAAAACAGTTAAAACGGCTAGACGAGAAGTAACACATTGTGTAATGATACAGCTTAAATTTAAGAGTAAAAGGGGCATGGTCACAATTTTGGTCAAAAATATTTTTCCAATTTTAATGTTAAAAATGCTTTAGTAACGCATTCCAATAAGCAACCAACATTTGAGTGTCATTCGTTGAGTTATAAGTGAGTTACAGAGCTTGCAATTCTTTGCAATGTAAACAAAGCTTTTGTTTACATTTTGAATGTAAAAGTGAAAATTCCAGTTTTTGACCTAAAATGAATGTGATAAACGATAGGACCTGTTTATGTATGCTTAATATGAATAAGAAGATAGAAAAATCAGCTTGAGAAGATTTTTCACTGGTATATTTAACCTATGTAAACAAAAACAGGGCACGAGCCTTGTTTACATGACAAAGAATTGTGAGTTCTGTATCTTGCTTATACTCTACGACTGACTCTCAAATTTCATGTTATCATTAGAAATGCATTGTAAATTATAAAACAGAAAAATAGAATTAGACCAAAATCGTGACCATGCCCCTATTAATGGTCGATACAATAATCTTGTCAGCAAGTACAATGTTTTATTAGGACACATGCTGACTGACGTTTTTCATACTTGTTAGACCATTATTTATACACCGGACTGACTACAGTTTCTTCTGTGTTTCATGATCTTGACATTGAGCACATGGCGTGTGCGACCGGTCGGCAGGGAATGTTTTTACTCCTAGGCACCTGTTCTCACATCCAATGCAAAGGAGGTTTGTTATTGTCATTTTTCACATAACTGTATGCCTTTTGATTTTTTTGTGAGCTTTTTTTGCGTGAAATTATTTTATCAGCCGAGTTTACCTATAATATAGTAACTATTTTTAATATGGGAGCACATTTCTAATATTTTGTAATTAGAAGGTTGAATATGGTAAATATATAAATTACGGTTTTTTCCCCTAATTTTAGTATGCGATATACATCATTATGGCCTTGGTTGTAATTTCTGTAAAAGTCAGTAACAAAACTATATGAGTAATAATATCTTCGATTTCTCTGTATTACGTATCGTTAACATTGATGACGTCACAAGCATGTTTGATAGAGAAGATCAATGTCGGGAGACAAATCATCGGAATGCAGTGTAAACAATGCCTAAATAAGACTTATTTAATACAGATACCTAAGATAAATCGCCGTTATACAGCATTATTGTAAATAACAGCATTTATGTAAATTGTGATGTTATTTTTATGCCAGTACCAAAAATAATAGTCTAGTCATAATATAATGGTAATTCTAATTTTTGAGTATTTAGCTGATCTTCTTTAATTGTCTACATTAGTCAATCAGAGTGCAGCGTTTTAGTCGTGCGATGTTTTGACTACGTCATTTTAACTGTCAGCAGTCAAAAAGTTTGTAAATACCGCAATTGCTGGACCCTATTCAACT
Organism: Magallana ariakensis; assembly: GCA_020458035.1. NCBI lineage: Eukaryota > Metazoa > Mollusca > Bivalvia > Ostreida > Ostreidae > Magallana > Magallana ariakensis. The sequence continues at coordinate 72,572,013 of CM035811.1, forward strand.
CCACCATATTCTCAATTTGTCTCATCTCCTCTGGGCGTAGTTCCTAAGTCAGAACCGGGAAAATTTAGAGTTATTCATGATCTTTCTTACCCAAAAGAAGATTCAGTCAACAGTAATATACCAAAAGAATACTCTACAGTTCAATATGATTCAATTGACTTGATCATACAACTAGTTCAAACATATGGAAAAAAACTGCCTTATGGCCAAAACAGACATAGAGGATGCATTTAGAATCATTCCAGTGAACCCTGCTGACTATCATTTGTTAGGATTTTCATGGGACAATGAATTTTATTTTTAAATGCTTACCAATGGGCGCGAGTAGTTCATGTCAGGTCTTTGAACGTTTGAGTGTTGCATTACAGTGGGTAATGCAGACAAAATACAAAGCTGGTGATATGTCACACATATTAGATGACTTTTTCTTTAGTGGGCCAGCTGATTAACCAAACTGCAAAAATGATTTAACACATTTTCTGTATCTTTGCAAAACTATTGGGGTACGTATCAAAATGTCTAAAACTCAAACTCCTACAAAATCCATTATTATCTATGGCATTGAAATTGACTCCACAAAAATGGAAGCACGCCTTCCTCTTGGAAAAGTTGAAAAGATTAGAACATATGCGGAGTAGGGAACAAACCAATCTACGTGATCTTCAGTCTTTAATTGGTATTCTTAATTTTGCCTGTTCAGTTGTTGTTTCGGGTCGTGCTTTCCTTCGTCGTTTAATAGATTTGACCTGTGGGGTTCAAAACCAGGATGATTCGATAGACCTTACAGATGAAACAAAATCAGATATTGAAACATGGGTTTCATTTTTGGCCTCGTTTAAAGGTAAATCGGTATTTTGTCTCAAAAATGGTTTTCATCAGATCATATCACACTCTATACAGATGCCTCAGGTTCTTTAGGCTTTGCAGCTATTTTTGGTTCAAACTGGTTTGTTTCACATTGGCGAGAAAATACGGAAAATTATCAAATTGCTATTAAAGAGCTTTTTCCAATTGTCTTGGCCATTGAGATTTGGGGTGAGGAGATGAAAAACAAAAAGGTTCTCTTCATGTCTGACAATTTAGCTGTTGTACAGGTTATCAATAAACAGACTTCCAAAGAAGAAACTCTTATGAAAGTAGTACGCCGCCTAGTGTTAGCAACCCTGAAATGGAATATTCATTTTCGAGCAAAACATATACCTTGCAAATACAATATTGCAGCTGACAAATTGTCTCGTTTCCAGTTTCAGGCAGCCTTTCAGTACATGTCTCAATTGGAACTCAACACAACACTCATTCCAGAATCCCTGTTGGAACTTTAACTTTGCAAGCTCAGCAGCTTTTAAGCGGCATTATGTGACAACACAAAATATGTCTACAAAAGAACATGGAATCTCTTTATTCAACACTTTCCAAATATAACTTCCATTCCTCTTTCACCTGCAATATTATGCAATTTTATTGCTTGTCTGTTTTCTCTTGGCTATTCCCCAAATAGTATATCTTCTCATGTTTCAGCCATAAGCTATGTACACAAAATTCTTAGCCTTCAAGATCCATCTGAAACATTCTTAGTTAGGAATATCATACAGGCATTCTGCACCTAGTAAAGATTCCAGGTTACCGATTACATGTCCCATTTTGGCAAACATGTTAAAATCAATGGATCTTTCTGTTAAAAATTTGTACAGTAGGATTCTTCTGAAATCCATTTGTTTGTTAGCTTTCAATGCTTTCTTGCGCTTAGGTGAGATTGTTGTAAAATCCAAAACGGATCAGTGTAAAGTAATTCAAAGAAATGATGCTACTTTTGAAATGCTTCAAACAACACCTGTGGCTGTTGAAATTGTGTTAAAAAATTTCAAAACAAATAAAACACATGGCATTTTTCAAATCCATCTTAAAGCATCAGATAATAAGGAAATGTGCCCCGTTCAAGCATTATATTATTACTTGCATACATTTGGCCACAAGTCAGGTCCATTGTTTCAATTTATGGGAGGTGAACCAGTAACTTATGCATTTGTAGTGAAAAATCTTACTAGTATTATTGATTTTGTTGGTTTGAACCCTGCTCTAAACAAGGGTCACAGCTTCAGGATAGGGGCAGCCACTCATGCAGCACATTTGGGTTATTCTGAAAACTGCATTCAAAAAATGGGAAAATGGAAATCTGATGCTATTCGCAGATACATACGTTTGTCAAGCTTTACATCTTAAAAACGTATAGCAAATGCTAGCTATATATTTTTCTTGGAAGGTTTTCACAGTTCAGAAGTTAACTGCTGTGTATTATAATTGTATCTGATATGCATTGTTTGTGTTTTTAATTCAATGTATAGATTAGTTGTATGTCAAAATTCAATTCTCATCACAATTCCCTATCATTTGTCTTATATTGGACATTATTCAAAGTGTGATTCATGTATAACATTTATATATACTATGTGCATGATGTGGTTACACATAACATAACACAGGTCAGAAGTAAATTGATGTGTTTATGTGCTGTATAGTTTTTTAACCATTGTTTCTGTTGTTTGATTTTGTCATTTGAGTAACATGTGCCTACTGGTTCATCTGACAATGTTTGATTACATGTATATCTGTCTTTTAAAACATGTTTGATAGTATAACAACTTTTAAAATGTATATTATACTGTTATATTAACACAGGGCAGAAGTCAACTGATGTGTTTATGCATGCAAGGTTAAAAATAAGATGTTCCAAGTGGTATTCAAATTTTTAACTGGTTTGGTTATATAGATAAACTGTGCCATCATGATAGGTTAATATTTATATCTCCATATAAGGCAGGGGTTAGTCATTGCCATATGTGTTGTATGTACTGCCATCTTTCATATTGTTGACTACCATGATCTGGCTAGTCCACCTTGTGTGGGGTCTTTTTGTGCAAACCTGCTGTTTGCTTTCGGTGGCTGTTTTTGTTCAACAATATTTTTGTTGTATGTATGTTTGGTAGATATTGTATAAATCTTTGTTTAATATGGGGGAGGTCATTTGCTCACCTTTTATAACTTACATTCAATGTCTAGTTATTGATATTATGACTGTTTGAAGACCTCCCCTTATTGCCTAATTTTTCTTGTTAGCAAAAATAAATGGCAGTATATACACACAACCATGTTTTATGTTTTTCCATCAATACTAGCCAGATCAACAATCTTACATAAATATCATTTTTTTTCTCGACGTTATTTGTAATTGCTGTCATCTTTATTCCTTTTTTTTAATTAAAAAAAACAAACAAACAAAAAAACCCACACAAAAACCCCAAAAACAACAATTCTTAATACTGAACATCGGTTAGTACATGTATATTTATCAAAGTTAATAATGTGATCTATCTATAAGCTTATGGTCTTTGCGACAGTATTAAGAGTAACAAAACTACTTGTCGCGTGGTAAATCAGACAGCTAGTGGAATTCTGCAGAAACCATGGCACAGACCATAAGGTGATATTGTTAAACAAGAGAAATGACTTTTAAAATGTAATTATATTTGTCAGTCATTAAATATTCGTCTCTGAAATATAACACTCTAATATACTATTGTAACTTATATTGAGGGCAGGAGTTACTATCTTTACAAAGTCGAGCTGCGTTACCGTTGTTGCAAATTAACAATCGCGTACTCCTATATGAACTACGTACGACAAGTTTAAATCCTATTAAAAAAATAATTTACAATGAATTCCCCATGTTTTCATCAATAATCTGTTTAGCTTTTATATATATTATACAATATATTCCACATAAATAATATACTGTGCATCAGTTCATATCCACATGAACACTACTTATTTGTAGAAAATCTGTTATAAATAGCTTTCACACATGATACACAGTACAGTATTTTGCTTCTTAATAGCTTAATGCATTTTATTGTAAACAGTTACTTTTAAAATTAAATCATTGCTCAAACACATGAACAAGGAGCCACTGCAATCTAGGATGGCTAAACCATTGAAAAAAAAAACACCTTGAAAGGTTTAAAAATTGACCAGAACAATTTATTTAAACAATAACGTGTTGTTCTACTGATATTTATGCAACTTACAATCATTAAAATTTTAATTTCGAAACAAGCCAGTGTGTACCTTTATAAGTTTGTTTTAACTGTGTGCATAACCAATTTCAATAATCATTGTGATTACCTTGTATGATAATTGCATTACTAATAATGATTGCATGCTGCTTTTACAAAGTCGTAACGATCAAGGAAATTATTGGTTTCTTTGATATTATAGGTTGATTAAACATATATTTGACCCAATACCTATAAGTGTTGTAGACTATTGCAAATATTTAAAATTAGAAAATTTATAATATTCAATATTTTCATTGTTGTCTAAAAAAAATTGTAAAAAAAATATTTAAGGCCCAACTGATTTGTTTATTCCTAAAATCGAAATGACTTGTAAAAAGAATGTCTTTACATTATATTTAAACAATGTTTTACCATGTATTCAGAAAAAAAATATGATCAATACATCGACTTTAAAATTAATAAAATTTGTACGAATCAGGTGCTTTCCTTTTATACTACATTTCTTCTTGCATAAAGAAAGAGGCAGTTTCTTTTGCACATAGAAAAAATGTCTCACATAGCTCTTACATTAATTATGCATTTTGTTGCTTTTGGTGAACCCAGTTTAGGAGAACATTTCTGTCAAAATTTTATTAAAATCAGCATACCGCCATCTGCATCCTGCAAAAGTTCTAAAACATCGACGCAGAACCTCGGGAATTACTTTCAATCATGCATGATTTACAACGGATCTTCATACATGGTCAGCCGCAATGCTGATACTACTGAGTGTCTGTGTTGCCAGGATGTACCATCAGGAACTATTTATAGTTCTGGTAACTGGATTTCATACTCATTTGGTAAGTCAGAAACGCCACTTTACCTATATATTTTTCTAAATATGTAGAGTAATTATTATCAATAGCTTGTGTTCTATAAGCTAGAATATTCGTTTTTTATAAAGAAAATGCGACTTAATGAATATGTGTTAACGGAAAATATCCGCATTTTTTATCATTGTTATTTCTAAAAATGACATATTTATCTGCAAGCGATGAACAGTTAGATACGCTAACGTAGCTCTAAAATTTGCATTATATTTCTCTTTTTCATTATACCCAAGTCTAGTAATTAAAAGTTATTGCATGTAAAACATGAATCAGAATAAAAAAAAAAAGAACGCGTTTAGGTAAAATTCGTCGATTTCTTAAGGTATGAAAAATAAATCACTGGTGTAAGGAAGGTTTCAATGGCCGCATTGTGTCCTAACAATAACGATAATGTTACTTGAAATACTGTTTCTGAAGTTTTATGTATTTTGCAGCATGTCCGGTCGGCTATACGGTAGTGACATCACGCACCACTCGAGCGTGTTTGCGATTTGTCAACTCGACCGTTAATTACACCACAGCGGCATCTGATTGTCAGCAACAAGGCGGAGATTTGATTAAAATAGATACAATAAGAATGGGGTTGATCTTTCTTGACTTTCTTTTCAGTAAGTACAAACTCAAGGTCTTTAAGAACATATGTCATCAATTTTATAAGTATCACGACCCGATAAGTAATCCAGTTTACGGGAAGGCATGTTGTTATCTCTAAATGAATGCCATTTTTTATGTGTCAAAATAAGCATTTGTTATTTAAAAAAGGAAAAGGAATGAAACCACAGCATATAAAAAGTAATATGTATTTTATTCTTCGTTGAAGATTACACTACGGCCGAGGAGCGGGTCGATGACTCCGTATGGATACAAGGTCAAAAAGATGTCAGCAACAACTGGAGATTCCATGATGGTTCCAAAATGCCGGGTTTCTTACAATATTACATGGTTGAATCCAGTCTCCTGGATGAAGACCGATTGCGATATTTTATTCCACAAAAAAAGTTCTATGACCGCGTGCCATATGCTCCCCATAGCTACATCTGTGAACACAGGTTTTACTAAAACGTACTGATTTTTTTTTTCTAAAACACGATTTACGCTGAGTTTATGCACACATCTTCATTCATATCTTGAAAAGCTGTGTTTGGTGTTAACGTATTTTAATCAAATCATATTTGAAAAAGCATGTTTTTAAACCAGTGTCAGTTATGTCTTTAGAAAAACACATATTTGTTTTTCTTTCCATTATTGGTTAATAATTTGTACTTGTTATTGATACTCAAAACAGGACAGGTGTTAAAATGAGAATGTAACGGCTGGATTTATCGATAGTGCACAAATAACGCTCATCTGTGTTAAAACAAAATGTAAAATTCTGAATGTAAAACTGTTATTTTTTTTTACTTATAACAATTTAAACAAAATGTATGCTTCAAATGTTTATTTCACATTGAAATCTCTAATTGCACTGCGCTTCTGCGTAAAGTTTTTGGATCCCTTGTTGAATTTTAAATCTGAGCCTTGTACAGCGCACGCTGGAATTGATTGTTTCCCTCACAAAGTTAGATCATCTTATATACATGTACTTCTTTTCACTTTTTTCTGTTCTTGTGACGTTAAAGAAGATGTAACATGCGTTTTCAGAAAACGCTAAGTCGATCTATTAACAATAAAAATGATAACTATAATATATGTTATGTGCATGTATATGGCACTCGCCTTGACCAAATTCAAGTTGTGTCACTATTTCCAAAACTCCCTTTTTTCAATACAATCTTATTTCAGTATTTCAATACACTGTTTCAAATTAAAATAGGAAAGTAGAAAAATAAACAACGAACATGCAGAGGTGTAAATGCTCTAGTTATCGTCAATGATGGATGACAACTTTCACGTTATTTAAATGTTGTTAAACGAAATACACATATATTGACAGTTTTTATCTTTAAAAATAACAGTTTTCGACATGGGTTGGGGGGGGGGGGGGTATCCTGCGACATTCAAGAACTCTTATACTGATAACGGTGTAATATTACAATTATTATTTTCTCATCCTACGTATTTACTTAGTTTTTATCAATGTGTTGTAAATCTTATTTAAAGAAACTTATCCCTACGCAGTTTTTTAAACTGCATTTACTAAACAAAACAGCACGCATGTTCACGATGCCATCTTAGGACTACGGTATGCCCTAAGTACGTCTTAGGATACGTCTTAGTCTTAAGTCTGTTACTCGAAGCTCTCATAAATTTAGGAGCCGCCATAACTTTGTCCTAACTTTAGGACATCACTTACCTTGTCCTAAGACCATCCTGAGGTTGTAAAACCACGTTTTTGTGGATATTGGAACTGTTCTAAAGCCAGTAGAATAAGGCAATATTTTCTACAGTTCCAGCATTTCCGACAAACCTCAAAATCCTTATCCGGGAGGGGGTATAGTCATTTATTACATCATGTACATTTATTTTAACAAACCGGTAATTATGTGGAGAGGGATCCCGAACTCCCCCCCCCCCCCTTCTCCGTTGCTACATTCCAGCCTGGGAGCTTAAACAGATTTATATCTTTTTATCGCAAATATTGTCCCTGTTTGGCAAAAGAATAGTATTCACTTATATTTAATATCCACACTAAGTAAGTTACATTCATCGTTTTGATTACGTATTGGCCAAAAAATTATTCAAATGTCCTTTGCTAAAGAGTAAATCTACATCGGTTTATATAAGCCATGCGTGATCATTCTTAGTTTTTATCACTTCATTCTGAAAAAAAATTCTTTAAAAAATTTGTAATGTTGTAAACTGTATTTATGTATTTTTGAGATAGACAACTTATTTCTTGTTTAATCTGTACGTGTATTATATATATATATATATATATATATATATATATATATATATTGCAGATTAAAGGGAAATTAATTGTGTTTTTTCATGTAACGTTTAATTCCATGAAAAGGGTGTGCTTATGTATTACTTGAATGGCAAGAGTATCAAATGTTGAATTGAATTTACACTCAAAGAATGCACGTGTTGTTTAAATAACTACTTGCTTGCCAAAAGCTGTTAAGATATATATAAATATTTTCATTACACAAAAAGCAGTTATTTGGATTTCTAGGTTTTAAAACTAAATTGTTATTGGTCACTGAAATATATCTAAGTAAATGTGCATGCATATTTTTGAAAATGTACAAATTACTGATTTTAGGCCTATCGTGCTACCGACACGTATAATTTTCTCTGGCAAAATGTTTATACTGAGTTATCCCTGCACAAGTCTCTCAAATTCTATATGTATGAATTGATGTGAAAAATAAGAATGATTTTAGTAGGTTAGGGCATCCTAACTTAAGATGTTCCTAAGTTTCTTAGAACGTGTCCTAAGTTGATTCTGGGATGTGTCTAACTTTTTTCCTTAGTCATATCTTAGGAACAAACTTAGGTCATATCTTTGGAAAGTTTCGTGAACATGCCTGCAGATTTCAAATTCATGATTTGTAACGTTATGCACTATTATACCCAAACATAAATAAATGTATTAATTTCAATAGTTATTAAGGACTTAAATTGTTTAATATTGATCAAATAATGGTTAAATGCAGGATTAAGGTCTGGATGTCATGGCACCTTGTTTTTTTATCTCCTCGCACAACTTGTTGCGAAAGGAATATCGGACCGCTGTTGTGCGTGTGTGTGAATGTATGTATGTTTATGTATGTGTGTCCATTTCAGCCTTTTTAGCAAGATTATTATGTACGCTTGTAAAATCTATTACACATACCTTAAAAACGATAAAGAGTTTGTAACGCATTCTAGAAGCTAAGTTGTTGATTGTGACAATATATGTTTGAAAAATCACTGCCACACCCATTAATTACATAATTAGGGATTTTTATTCATTATCTTAAAGGGGGGGGGGGGCAATTCTGAAATTGTATCGATATTTCTTTGTATCATATAGCAACAAATCGGAAGGAAAGCCTACTCGTTACTCGTAACGAGATCTTATCTAGTCAATACTACTTATTACTGAACACAATGCTAACAGAGAGCTGAGGACCTTACGGCATCCTTTTTTTTTCTTGGAAATAATTTTTGTTGAAATCATTTTCAATACAATCTAAACATACTGTTTTGTGATTTTTTTCTTTTTAAGGAAATCTTTTGCTTATCAATGTACTTCATAGTTTATGCGATCTGGGTTATATTCATGCAAGTTCTCGAGAACGTATTTATATACTTAAGTACATAATTCATACTAAGTATATTAAGATTTGACTTAGCATACTGCTTAGTATGTTCCATGAAACACCTCAGAATATACTAAGCACATGCTTTATTCTAAGTGTAACTCTTAACGATATTGATCATTACGAAAACAAATTTCGTTTACGCTATGATCAAAAGAGAAATAAATCATTTAGGTGATAACTTTGGTCGAGACAGATATTATCATTACTCGACCATAATTATCATTTTTATGGACGATATTTTGATGCATGTGTTAGGTTTGGTATTGATTCATTTTTTTTACTACATTAAAACTGATTAATGAAAACAGTCATGTTTGTGTCAATTTTCAGACAATATTGCGACAATCAATGAAATAAATGGTTCCTATGACAAAGAAGAATAATGGAACGTATTTTTAACACAGTGCCTAGATAAATTATTGACGATTGTAAACAAGTGTTAAAGAAAACTGATGGCAATTTATACCGTTAATGGTTTTTTTATTACAACATTGTAAATATAAATGAAAATTAATAGTTCCTTTGATGAGAATAGTTAGTTATAAACCAATACCTTGCCGAGTTGTGGATTATTGCAAATACCTGTTTAGAGAAACCTTATAACATTCATTGAAATCATTGTTGTTTCTTTTTGAGTTTTTATTTCATACAAAAATATAAGGTGATTTATGTTTATCTGTACAATTGAAATTCTTTTCAATTAATGCGTTTATATTCAAATAATAGTCCATCATGTATACAGTGCATTTGATCAACACACAACACATTGATTTTTTGGATTAAAAACACAATGTAAAAAATGGGTTTTAAGCGATTAAACTGCATTCGTTATCGCATCGGAAAAGAGAAGGTTTCATGCATAGAGACAATATGTTTACCGTAACTCTTGTATTAATAGTGCAATATGTTGCTTTTAATGAACCAATCTTAGTCAAAGGGTTCTGTCAAAATTTTTTTAAAATCAACATACATCCATCTACTTCTTGTGAAAAGTCTAAAAACGTAACGCAGAACCTCGGGAATTGTTTCCAATCCTGCATGATTTACAACAGGTCTTCATACATGGTCAGCCGCAATGCTGATACTACTGAGTGTCTGTGTTGCCGGGATGCACCATCAGGAGCTATTTATAGTTCTCGTAACTGGATTTCATACTCATTTGGTGAGTCAGACTCGTCATTACCCATGTTTCTTTCTAAATATGTACAATAATAATACGTATCGATAGTTTTCTATGAGTTAGTGTATCCGTTTATTATATAGAAAACGCGACTTAATTAACATGATGATGTTACCTAAATATATGATCATTCAAGATAATTTCTAAATTTTTTTTTATAAATAAATGTGTGCCCAACGATCCGATAAAAACGATTATATGATGTAAAATTGATCATATAACAACATAATTTATAAGGTATTCAACGAATATTGATAAAACTACAACAGTGACTTTTCTAGAATTGCCATATTTATATGCAATCGATACATAGATACAGACCCTGAAACGTGCTACTACACCAAATGTACGGTTCGGTTCGGTGAGCTTTGTGAACGGTAAGGTTCGTTTTAGAGATGTAGTAGGACGTTTCAGGGTCTGTAGATAAGCTATTTTTTGCATAATTGTGTTCTCCCTTCTATTATACCCGGGTTTAGTAAATAAAAGTAATTGCATGTAAAATATGAATCGGAATAAAAAATGTGTTTAGTTAAAGTTTATTTATTTCTTAAGGCATGACAAATAAATCACTTTTGTATATTAATCTTAAAGACCTAATTGTTTCATAATTATGACGATAATGTTGGCTGTAATAATATTTCTAAAATTATATATGTATTTTGCAGCATGCCCGGTCGGGTATACGGAAGTGACATCACACACCACTCGAGCGTGTTTGCGATTTGTCAACTCGACCGTTAATTACAACACAGCGGCATCTGATTGTCAGCAACGGGGCGGAGATTTGATTAAAATAGATACAATAAGAATGGGGTTGATCATTCTTGACTTCTTTTTTAGTAAGTACAAACTCAAGGTCTTTAAAAGCATATGCCATCAATTTATAAGTATCACAACATGTCGATGATAAGTAATCCAGTTCACAAGAAGGCAGCTTGTTAGTTTTAAACAAATGTTAATTTATATGTGTCAAAAGAAACATTTGTTATTTTGAAAGGGAAAATGTAATAAAACACACTGTGTAATAAGGTCAGAATCTAGTAAATGAAAGGTACCTAGAGGTTTATGAAATTTAAGATATAAATTCTTCCAATGATGTTTTATACCAATAGCTTTGCTTTATGCACCGGGGCTTATATTGTTGGTGAACACAATGAGCAATCATGTTTTAAACTGTCATTTTCAATATAAAGGAAATAAGTGACATGCCTCAGGATCATGAATGAAGCAATTTCAGACTTAAGTCAAAATTTCAGTCTGTCATAAAATGATTTTACATGTATATCATAATCATAACAAATTTGAAATTTGTAATTAACAGCTTTATATCAAGGCACTTTAAATAGCAATTGAATTTAGTCAGTGTTTTAAAAAGAGACATTACGACAGTGTACAATTTTTGATTTAATTCTAAGATTGATTGATGAACCGGGGGCTATATTTCGGGGTTTTGTCCATTTTTGATGAATGAAATATATCTAGAATGTCTACAGTCTCTCTTTAAATGGAACTTAACAAGATCTTGACCTTCTCTTTAAAATGTTGTCAAATAAAATATAAATACCGGGATTACTTTTTCAATTATTTAATATAGTATGTATATAAATTGGTTATTTTTTTTACATGATTCCTTTAAAGTCTTAAAATACGGGGAAAAGATTAATCAAATCAATTATGACGTTATAATACTTAAATCACCAAAAACACTCTGAATTATTTACAAGATCCTGACCTTAAACAACGTGTATTAAAAACAACCTTTTTTCATTGTTTGTTGAAGATTACAACACGGCCGAGGATGTGGTTGACGGCTCTGTATGGGTACAAAGTCAAAATGATGTCAACGGCGTCTGGAGATTCCATGACGGTTCCCAAATGCCAGGTTTCTTACAGAATTACATAATTGAATCAAATTATCCAGGTGAAGACCGATTGCGATACCGTATTCCAACGGGCAAGCTTCTTGGCCGTAAACCAACTTTCTCTCATAGCTACATGTGTGAACACAGGTTTTTTCTAAAAATGATTGGATATTTTTTTCAGACATCATGCACACGTAAATTTACTGTTGATGTATTTTACCAATTTTAAATTTAAAAACAAATGTGTCCAGATCTGTGACAAATACTGCATACAGGATTATTTTAGCCACGAGTTATGTTTGTTCTCGTATACTTGCGACGTGTTAACTATGTCTTGTATTCGCTTTGACGCTATTGTGTTACACAAAATTTGAGACATTTCATTTTCCGAGTTTTTTTTCTTTGCTTGCTGAAAACGGGGACAACAGAGGAACAATAGAATGGGATGGAATATTTCCCCGTTTTCAGTCCTCTATTAAATGTCAGGCATATTTGCTTTGATTTTAATTATGTTTATTAAATTGTATTTATTATTAGAAGTTAAAAGCAATCCCGGGTGAACATTTAAATATACCAGTTGATTTATTAACACTTAGTAATTTATGCATGAAAAACCATTTTTTTCTATTAGAAAAGTGTTTTACTTAAACTGATTGTAATTAATGTCATCATTGTTCTTGCTCTATTTACAGTGACCAAAAATAAAAAGGAAAAAAAAATCATATTTGGGTTAATAATTGTACTGCACTTTTTAATGAACAAGTTTGAATTTGTCCTACAATTGACTATGTATTAGTATCAAGCCCTTGGATATTCTTTTTTATATTAAAAAAACAATAACAAAACGAGAAAAAAAACCAAACAAACAATAATAATGAAAACATATCTTGTTTCATATTGCAATTGATAACTATCTTACGACAGTTGATCCTTTCATTAAGCCCTTTTTGTGAAACAATTTTCGTTATTTAATATAAGTGTCCTTAAAACGCTTTGAACAAGTTTGTAATAGAAGTCCGGTTTTTTTTTATATCCCTTAAGGATATTGATTACAAGCATGAATTAGACTTGAAAATGACGGGAAAACATGTTCAGTTTTGGAAGAAAATGTATTTTCTTTTTCATTCAGCCATTTTAGGTCGGCATATTTGTTATACAAGTTTCTTGATATAACTATGACGTTAAATAGAACGCAGTATGCAGTTACACAAACTTATATTTTTAAGGTACCTCACTACACTTAGACTTATACTTTTTAAGACACTACGTCACAGAATGGCGATTTAAATGTTTTGTTAAACTGTTCGATTTGGTTGTATATCGTCGTAGCTCAGTTGTTAAAGTATTGGGCTTCTGAACCGCAGATTATGAGTTCGAATCCGCCTGGAACTTTTGTTCATGTTTACTGAATTAAATTTTCGAAAATATAATTTGTTTATCCAAAATTGCACATTTTTTGCCTATTTGACTTAAATACTCCTTATCCATTATGCTATCTATCATAATCAAGTAATTTTCTGCAGATTCGAGAACATATTTTAAGGTGTAGCGAGTTACCTTAATAATTAACTTTTTAGATATAATGTTGTACTTATGATTAATATATATATATATATATATATATATATATATATATATATATATATATATATCTGACCAAAAGATTAAACGTATTCTAGAATTTTTTAAAGATTTATACTTGACACTGTTTATAAAACGACAAGCATTTCGAGCATTTTGGTAAATATTATTTGTCACATTCCGAAAAGAAAAAAAAAACCAGACGTGATCTCGTTGCGAGCAACGATAGGTCTTCCGTTTGAATGCACCTTCAAATAGGCTATCAGGATAGTTGTTCTTTTCAATCATGTCTAAACACTTCTTTAAATTCCATTTACAATGTAATCATGTTTAAGGTTTTTAATAGACATAAAATTATAATAAAAAACGCTATTATTGTGATTTTAATTAAATAAGGTCGGAAATTAGTAAAATCTATCATTTCTAAGATAAAATCGTAAATTAAAACACAATTAAGAAAAAAATAAGTCGGCACACATGGACTGAACCCTAATCGCCTGGGCAAAAGTCCACTACTACATGTATGTCGCTGATTCTCGCTTCAGGACTTTGAAGCCACACATCTTAAGAATGCGTGAATTGATTTTAAAACAAATATCATATTATGTATTAATTCGAACGTGTCTATTGAAAAATTACATAACATTATTTAAAATAAAAAAATATGAAAAATCTATGTTTTTTTTCCCTTCCGGTGACTACAGGAAGTAAAGGCGGACGTTCGGATATGCAAAGAGAACTGCGTGTGAAGACTCTCTATCACCTCTGAAACTGAAAATCAGGAAATCCAGATCATCCCGAGTACTATTGGGTACAAAATTTTGACGATTTTCGAATCCGATGTCACTAAACATATGTTTATGTTGGCTCCTTGAAAGCTCATGAGAGCAAAATGCATAACATCGCCATAGGAAACCAGTCAAGCGAATCTAAACAGAAAGATACTAAAGTAGATCAACTTCAGGACTACTCTTTATTGCTCTTTAAACTTGTCATGCTACACAAGAATCTTGACAGTGCTGTGGATATGGGAGATGGGGAGCAATCTGTAAGATCCACAAAGTATGAACTGCCACTATACAACAAGACCAATAAGAGACTATACAGTATTTGATCAATTCATCTTACAGCGCTAACATCTGGCTTGCTTCCCGCCATCCACGAAGAGCGATTAAAAGCTAACAGATTCATCAATCTGCAAAGGTGATCGCAACCACAACATTGCTCTGGATGAATTTGTCGAGATGTTAAATAGAGTAGCTGGTTCTGGCTACCAAACAGAAGACAGTATTGTCTAACATTCCAAAGAGTATCCACACATCGTTAACATTGCTAAACATTATGACGTTATAAGTGACATTAAGGGCAAGAAGGAATTTCATCACCTTTCATCCTACAAACAGGATGTCAGAAAGGTTCTAAAGGATCTCCAGGAGATAAACATTTTAGAACATACCCCTAAGCGCTTTTTGAAGTCTAAGGGACTAACCACAGAAAATAATCCATTCAACAATGCTTATCAAGGATTTTCTGCCATGATACATCGCCATCGACCGTCATTTCCCTTTCATCGTCTGCGCAATCTCCGTATTTAAACATGTGTACATAATAAACATCAAATTTGCTTGGATTTTCATGAACGCTGTATAAAATATTGTGTAAATAGTTTGAGAATCATATATGTTGTGATTTTACTTTTGAGGCTGCACATTAAATACTTTTATTTCCAAGGTGATCTGCTTTATTTTAGTGCATTGGACACATGATACAAAATACCTTTATTTTTATAATCATTTTTATCAATTCAATTCCCCACTTAAAGCCCCCCAAGAAATTTAAATATACAATATCAAAATAAAATCAAACACAGGATTTAATAACAACTTGCATTCTATATTTATTAATGTTTCTATTTAGTTTATGATCATGTTACTCAAAATCAGATGCATCTATATCCTCACTACTTACAATATCAGAGTCATCTGATTCACACAGTTCAAGAAAATACTGCTGCAGTGGTAACTGTTTGCAGTTTTGACAAGTATACGCCAATTCACAAATCTCGCAACATCTGCGATTTCCAGTTGCTAAATAGTCTAATTGGGATGTTGTAAGGAATTGTTTTCATACTGTAAATTCCTAATTAAACGCGAGGAATTAATATCCGCGTAAAATCGCGAGAAGCACATCTCGCAGATTTTTAAAATATCGCTTTAATTTTTCGGACAGATGTAAACTATTTGGAATTATGAGAAAAATTCAGCGTTCGCGATTTTATATTCTCGCGATTTGATGCAAAACCGTTGAAACGCGGAATTAAGTACTCGCGTAAAATAAGGAATCTACAGTATTGGGAGCTCGTCGACATGTCTGAGTGGTGTAAATTTGCTTTATACTAATACGTGCATGTTGCAGGTGATAATTATTGCACATCAACAATGCAATGGACCCCTTGCCATCCCTGCCAATGCTTCCTACTTTCTGTACTTAGTCTGTAATTGAAGATGGTATACCATATAAAATCAATGAAGTACAATTAACAATAGTTATGCCCATTCTAAGGGCAGAAGAGTTGCTATTACAACTTTTATTTCACTGTCACCATCCTGAAGCTTTTTAATAATGTCACTTTTCTTTTCATCTGACGTCTCGGAATGGAACATGTCTACTATATTAACTAACGTTGGGTTTTCACTACATAAAGAATTGTAAAATCTGACACCTGCTTAACACTTGAAGCATAAATAATTGTCCGTGGAAAAGCCTCCAATTCAAGAGCATCCAGTAACCACTGCATAGACAATTCCATGGAGCTGTCAATTTTTTAACATGATATTTAATATTTGATTTATCTGGTGATCTTATAATCAAAGTTGTACATTCATTTTGTGACCCCAGTTCCTTTATAACTATTGGACGAATTTGTTTGCTGCAAATTGCACTGACGGCCAATAAATTTGCAGAGGGAACATGAACTTTAATTCCCCTATGTGCCGGAACCATTTTCTAAAGGCCAACTGTTCGTCACCCCCTAATCAAATTCCACAATATATGTATATATACATGTATACTTCAAAAGAATAAATACAATGTCAGAAGCAGATAAATGTAAATTTAGCCAGGTCCGTGGTTAAAGTTAAAAAATGACAGAAATATTAAATGAAAATCAATGCACTATGACATCAAGAAGGATTTATTAGATTGAAAAAATCAGGTTTCTAACCATGTTATTTAGTGTGGCATTCATCTACCACAATTGTGTCTACTTTAAATCATTAAAAGTATTTGCCGGAAGGATTTCCATAACCGGTCGGTAAAATTGTCATGCAGTCTTTATTCTTCAAAGCTGTCACTGTAATTTCTCTTTGTTCCTCTTTTAACGTGTCTATCTTAAAATCTTGTAAAACTTTCTCGGTTGCTCTCGCTATTTCTATGTCGGTCGCCAATATTTTTTTCCCGAACCTTTTCTCGAAGTGCGTATAAAAAGAGCTCTCTAATTGGCTGAACTGAACAATGAATATGCATGAAGTAAAGGTCACTGGATTTGACCTATAAAAGGGGTTTCGTTAGATCTTTGTGTAGCGATCTATTAGGAGCGGATCAAAGATCTAATTTTTATTAGATTGGTATATTTTACTGTGTATATGTTAAGGAACTTGTTTTTGCATGTTTGGTTCCTGAAAATTCACAAAGCCTAAAGGTCATATAACGATTTTATTTCAGGTAAGAGATGCGATAACCGGTTAAGTACATGTTAGACCTGTGCATAGTAACAAACACAAAAAAATGAAATAAATAACAATCATTGTTTAATACATTTATTACAGTTGAGCTGTGATAATTTGATAGCCATTGGGGTATTTAATTTGTATATTTGTCGCTAAGAACACGCTGAAGAAGGTGGTGCACAAGCTGTACAAAGCTGAATTCTGATGGACTATCAATTTCGTGTATTAATCTAAAATTCCTCATTGTTAATAATTTGAACAACAGTGTAACTGTAACAGTATAAACCTGTATATTATAATTATTGCTCCTGGAACATCCAGCCTCGCCGAAAATATTGATCGCAGCCTCAAGCACGTGAGCAAACGAATTTGTGACAAGACACATATACCTTTCTGTTTAGTGAATCCTTTAACTTTTAAGGTCACCGCCTTAATTTGCTATATTAATATAGTTGCATAGACTATCCAACAATAAAAAAACACAATATCTAAACACTCTTTGCGATAATATTAAAATCCTCATTGGCAATAATTTAGTCAGTATTGTTGACAGTATTTTTGACAGTATTTTTTGTTGTTGAAATTCCCGTTATATAAATAGTGCTAAACCAGGAACACTGATAAAATTAGTTTCGGTTGCTTAGTGCTAACGAACTCAAAATAGTATTGATGCAGGTATCAAATGAATTTTGGACCTAGACAGAAGCGTCAATATCTGATCTAACTAATTAATGTTCAATGATTTGTAAAGTAAAGCACTTATATAAAAGAAATATAAAAAAAATCGTTACAATACTTTTTTTTTGTTTGGTTTGTTTTTTTTTATTTTTCATGACTTGAATCGGTGTAAATTGATCAAATAGATCCAGAGCAGGTTTTATCACACAACAGTAGGTGGAAGGCCTGGATGTCATGACGCCTTGTTTTGTTATAGAAAAGAACTATTAAAATAAATAGTGTTGCCATTTTTTTTATGAAATCTGCAAGTAATGTTTTTTATTTATGTGTAAATGTGTATTCGTAAATGTCCTTTTGAATAGAACGACACTTCAACAATATTTCTTTGTCAAATTGAAGGCCTCAAACTTGGCCTTAAATTTTGATATTTATGTTTAAAAATAGCGTATTGTAATAGACAATCTGAACAATTCTCAAGATACAATGAAATTCATGAAACAATTGGAAAAAAACATGTTTTTGAGTACTTTTATGATTTTAAAATATTGATTTTGACAGTTTATAGCGATCGGGGTCTTTTAGAGTATGATTTATGGTGAACATATATTTTAAACTAAACTTTCGTTTTTAATTTAATCATACTATAATATATATCACAGAACAGAGAAACATTTAAAAAAAATATGTGAGATAAATCCTTGCCCATCCTAATAATACAGGCTTTTATCATATACATGTAGATACCCAGAAAAAAAGAAGTACTTGTCTACTGATTTAAAGGTCATAACTTTAATCGAAGAACCTTTATTGTCCATCATATTAATTTACTTAATATTGTATTAATACATGCTGACCCTAATTTAAAGAAAAATAGCCCATTGAAGTACTGTAGAAGGACATATTTTCGTTGGGTTAAAATATCGTTGGCATTTAATTTCGTCATATCGGAATTTCTAAAATTTATCACGTATCAACTCTGTATTTCTTAATTATTGGGTTACAATTCGTAATGGATTTAATTTCGTTGGTTTATACTACCAACGAAAACAACAAAATTAAATCCTCAACGAAAATTTCTTCTTGTACAGTATTTAAAGATTATTGTATTATATAACAATACAAATTTTAAAATTTAATCCTATTTGCGTCATGTTTTTTATAGAGCAATTCACGTTTATAACAAAAATATCAAACACATATCCATTGCAATAATTTGAGGACTTAAAACCGTTTAAATTGATCAAATACTTTAATAGCAGGTTTATCACACCCATGAAGGTTACCTGCAAGATTAAGGTCTGGATGACATGACACCTTGCTTTGTTATATTTAAGAACTGTTAAAATGATTATTGTTCCCATTTTATTTATACAATCTGCAAGTATTGTTTATTTATTGTTTTATTGTGTATTTTGAAACATCTGTTTGAATAGAAGAACACTATCAACACTTTTTCTTTGTGAAATAAAAAAGCTCTCAACTGGCATTAAGTTTGGATATTTTTTGCAGTATAATGTATAACAATTCAAAAAATATTTTGGAAAACTTGGCTTTACAGTTTGCGAAAGGAAATTTTGACAGCGAACGTGCAATTAAACTAGAACAAATATATGGAAGATGGGGGATGACGTTCACCTTTAATGTTGGCATATTTCTGTGGCCGGTATCGCTTGCGGTAACAGTGATCATGTTGGTCGTCTTTAGACGAAGAAAACTGTTGGGAGTTACTCAGAAATTCATTATGTCTATATTGTTTATTGACCTTTGTTTTGTTTTAACGACCGCTATCAGGGATACTTTGTTAAAAGCATTTGATATGAACTACGGCTTCTTGGAATACCGGGTCTGTTCTGAGGTACTGCATTCTATACGTTTTCAAATGGTACTTCACGCCACTTCAGCTTGGTTCAACACCCTCATGTCAGTACATCACCTGTTACTGGTAGGGTTTCCATTTAGGGTCAGAATCTGTAACTTGTCAGCTTATTTTTACACTTTTTTAATCGTTCATTCGCTGTTTTGTTGTTCATTATTTTTCCTAATTACTTATGAGTTCCAACCAATACCGTTGGTACAAGAATACAAACCTGGGTATTCTCTTCATATAATAGAGGGCTGTGTTCCTAAAACGATTGGGATCTTTGGAGAATTTTATATTTACAAATGGCCTACAGTTCTTATGTACATACTAATTTTATATAGTCAGGTGATTCCTTTTTGTCTTCATCTGATAATGACGGGAGGACTGGTCGTTCTTTTAAATAAAAACATTCGATCTCTTACCGTTCTTACCAATAATATTTCCGTAAAGCGCGTCAACTGTGTTAGGCTAATGAAGATCAACATCGGCCTTGGATTTTCTTCAATTCTTCAAGAGTTGCCATTCATGTTTGTTTTATTCAGTCAGTTTCATTTTTATCAATGGGAGAAATACAATGCAGTTTTCTCAAGTTACCAAGGACTTGCAACGTCTGTGATTTCTATAACGTACAACGTTGGAAAACCGATCAATCTCCTAATATATGCTAGCCTAAGCTCGTCGTTTAAACAAGAGCTCAAACATATTCTGAGGAGAATATGCTGTTGTTTTCTTTGCGCCAACAATAGAGTTACAAACAAACCAAAAGCACGAAATCCACTGAAATAGAGGACGTTGAAGCAAAGTTAACTGAGGCAAAGTGGGACAAATATTATATGTCAAAAGTAATTGATCACGTCACAGTTGGAGGATTTTTAATAAAAATTACACATGCCTGTGAAAGGTGTACAATTGAGAACAATAAATGAAAAATATCCAAGATATTCTCATTGAAATTTTTATTATTTTTCGCTAGGAAAAGTAACAGGAACGAATTCAGATTTTACACGGAGATGTATTTTGGCCAATGTTAATATCTTTTCTCCATTCGGAAGTCAATTGGAATACTCGCACAATTTTTCAACGTTATCATGCGTATACTTTCCATGCAAAGTCCCAGCAAACTACTCTATTTAGGCGTGTATTAAAACCGGATAGACTATTGGATACCTTTTAAAGAGGAAATAATGGAATTGTTTTCATAATTTGAAAAAAAACATCGTTTGAACTTCATGAATTTATAAATATCGCGTAATGAAGCAAAACGTGAACTGAAGGATATCTTGGGACAACGTATCTCAACAATCAAAGACAGTATGGCCTTGAAACACAATGTGTTGATACGATTTTTAATTTTAATAAGTGAAGTACAAGATGTAATATTAATGAACGTTTCTAAAAGGAATGCTTGAGTGTTTTAAATATTATATATGAAATAGATACCACAACATTTAATTTTCAGATTGAACAAGACTTTTATTAGAAATAATGAAATGTTGATATTTTAACTCTAACTGGAAATCTAAGTTGGGCACATCTTAAAAATTTAAAATTTTAAGGTATATTTTAAGGTTTGTTTGTTAATCATTTATAATGTTGATCCTTATTATTGATATGCGTTGTTGTGATTGACTTCGGCAAATCAGAGTTGTGTCCGTATGAGGCATTCGGCAAACTGCAAACTCATTACGCTTCGCACTACTGTAATAACTATGCACAAAAGCTTCATGTAAATATTAGGTAATAGTTTTATTAAGAATGAACATTAATTTAATGTATTTGACTTGAGATTTAACATTTTTACAGTTACTTTATGATTTAAATCATGTTCGGTTTTTCTTTACATGTTTAAGAGCTCCGTTCGAAAGTACAATTCTCCGACCAAATGTGAAGTTAATTCGTTCCTTGTTATTTCGGAAAGCAACAAAACAGTGCGATTCATCTTAATTCATTAATGCATATTTTCTTTTGGACATAACATAAAATCATTTTATTCTGACAAGTTGACAACTGATATTACATGCCAGTCACTTCTATAACAGGAATCCTTGTTAGAAATGTTCAATTGTGGTTTCTTTATATGTAAAATCAGATTGCAATATGATTCACTTTTATTTGTAAATCAACTATTATCTATATTTTTTTAAAATTATTTCTTTTAAAAGTAAAATTAACTCCGAGTTGTGGCTGTTCTTCATTGACTTATGGATTATAATTATGACCTATTCTTAAAGCATATAAATTGACAGGTGACACTTTTTTAAGAAACCACACGCACAGCATTGATCTGTGTAGATACCATAAGGACATGTGTCTTTTATTTATAAACATTTAGATGTGACAATCATCCTTTATAATTAAAATGTGCGATTACCGACGTCATGTGAATTTCACGTGAAAAGCTTCTTCGTTTATATATATATATATATATATATATATATATATGTATGGGTATAGTCCACTAATACATTCTCCATAGCCGATAATGTTAACAAAATGTCACACAGCATTCTCCCTAATTTTCGTTCAGCAACGAGTGATCCCTCAAACTGAAGCTACACAAGTTGTCCATCTTTGGTCCGAGTTTCGTGGTTTGATGTCAGATTCGTTTTCCCGCAAAATCCGTCTGTTTACGTCAACCCCTGAAAAAGAAAGTGAAAGTAGAAAACTCCTGCCTATCAGTGAAGCGTCACATAACACAAAATAATTCCATACACTTTCAGGTGAAATCACATTTTGCTTAATATACTTACAGGAAAAATGATCCTCACTTACAAGTATGATGTTCATAATAATACATAGCTTCATTATTTTTATATGTAGGCTGCTAATAAAGGAACTTTTATTTTTAATGGCACTTCTTTGTTGTCCTACCGATTCTAAAAATAGTTGAAGGGATAAACCCATATATATATATATATATATATATATATATATATATATATATATATATATTACACGTTATTGTAAGATCGCACTTTATCTTCTTTTCGTTGAATAGCTTTGAAATAGGCCAAAGGCTGCACTATCTGTTAATAAGTATTTGTGAACATCC
Source organism: Magallana ariakensis (assembly GCA_020458035.1). NCBI lineage: Eukaryota > Metazoa > Mollusca > Bivalvia > Ostreida > Ostreidae > Magallana > Magallana ariakensis. The sequence goes on from CM035811.1 coordinate 72,595,150, forward strand.
ACACGTTTTCTTTTTTAATACTTCATAAGTATAAACCAATCCCTGTTTTTTGTTAAACGTAGAACGGTCATTAAGACACATTTAGATCGCATTATTAAATTGACACTAAGCCAATGTATTTTGTTCGACACATACATTTAACAGGACCGAGTACAATTCGAGTGCGCATGCCTTTGCGTGTCTTTTTTTATTTTTATAAAGCCGTAGATGCAAAGTTATAACACTCTTTTTAAATGTGTTTTTTTTTTTACAAAATTAACACTATATGTAACGTTTATTTGTTGATAAATTGTGATTTTATGAATGTGATAGGGTAAAGTGCTAAAATGGCGCTTACGCGTCATCGTTTCCCGGTATTTAACCTATCCATAAAACCAAAGAAAAAGATATGCTTTGCTCATTTATTCAAGGCGGTGATGGATTTTGAAACTTAAAATTTGTTGACAGAGCATTAAGAGAAACATATTGGTATTTTGAAAGTGTTATTTCGTTTTAAATAACCAATATATACCACATTATGTCAATTTGTTTCTTTGTTAATAACAAAAGAAATAATTACATTGTTTTAAGTTTTCTGGGTAAGCACCCATCAAAACGATCTAAGTAGACTCAGATACAATCACAAACATTACTGATGTCCACAAAAACATGATATGGAGCATCAGTTCATAACTACAAGTACAAATCTTGTTACAATACAAATATTCATCTACAAAATTTGCTCCAAATGGCTATCACACATCATTTCTACTAAAACAACTTTCTTAAGGTCTTTATATTTATATTCATGTGTTATATGTTGTAATATTTTTGGTGTAATTATTGCACAAAACAAGACAAAAAAGAAACCAAACAAATATTTAATGGCTAACAACGCAAAAGGCACCCTCAAAGGCTTAAAAATGCGCCGGTGCCTTTTTTAAAATTTTAACCTTTTTGTTCAACTGATATTTATTCAACTCATGGACTTAGAGACTTGTTTGTTAACCTTCTAAACAAGCTGTAAGTTCTGTTTCGGTGAAGAAACAAAAAAACCTAATTTATCACTTTTTGGTTCAATATTTCGTACACAAATATGACCTACAGTACACCGAGCTTTGCTTTCGTTTGATACATAACCAATTCCAATAATCAATAAAGTAACTATGGTTTGATCACTGCATTATTAATTATTTGAAATTAACGCATTTGCATTTAAAGTCTTCCTGACAAGGTTGTAATGATCAAGAAAACTTATGGTTACTTTAATAATGAAGGTTTATAAAATATATATTTAAACTAATATCTAGATGAGTTGTAGACAATTGCAAATTTCTGTTAAATGAAAACTAATTACACTCAATAACTTCATTGTTGTCTATTTTCATTTAAAAATTATAATAAGGCGATATGTGTTTGTTTATTGATAAAATCGTAACTCTTTGTCAAGATACTGACTTTATAAATGTTAATAATTGTACAAATCAGATCATATTATCTTATACTGCATTTATTCTTCCATCAGAAAATTGGCAGCTTTCATGCACAGAGGCAGTATGTTTCACTTAGCTCTTATATTGATAATGCAATTTGCTATTTTTGGTGAATTCATTTAAGTAGATCTTTTCTGTCAAGATTTTATTTAAAATCAGCATTCCTCCGTCTACATCTTGTGAAAGTCTGCAAACTTAACGCAAAACCTCGGAAATTGTTTCCAATCATGCATGATTTCCAACGGGTCTTCATATATGGTCAGCCGCAATGCTGATCCTAAACAGTGTCAATGTTGCCAGGATGTACCATCAGAAGATGGTTACAGTTCCGGCAACTGGATTACACTATTCTATTCTATACGTCTTCAAATGGTACTTCATGCAACTTTTGTGTTTAAAAGGAATGTTCCAGTGGTTTGAATATTATATATGAAATAGATAATACCACGACTTTGATTATCACATGGTACTGGAACTCAGAGTTGTGTACAAATCTAAGTTGGGCACATCTTAAAATGGCTATATATCATAAGGGCCTAAAAATGCCCCTAATATGAACATCATCATTTTAGTGTTCTTCTTTGTTTTCTTTGTATAGATTAACATGTCAAGTTTTTTCATTAATTTTATTTCGACCCAAATGCCCACAATTTAGAAATATGACATCATAAAGTTAACATTTTCGCATTTTGAGAATAAAACGGTTTGTTTTAAAACAGTTATTCTTTCAGAAAACATATACGAAATATTTTCATCAGAGATGTTTCTATCCAAGACTAATAAGTGACAAAAAATGTTCCTTGTTTAAAGTGTCGCCCTATATTTGCCATTTAGAAAAAAAAGAAAACAGATGTTAGTTTTTGACTGATTTTGATTGAATTATAAAAACAGCGTCATTCTGACGTCATATACTGCCAGTGACTGCCAATAAATCAAATACATAGCTAAAATATATATTTTATATCAACTCTTCTAAATAAAATACATTACAGTTTTAGGTACCTGAAATACTTTAAATAATGGAGAATTGTGGGAGTGGGGGCAAAACTTAATTCATATCATGTATAGTTCTTTGTCAGGTTATATTTAAATGTTCTTTTGTAAATCATTTGTGATGTTGATATTCATTACTTATATGTGTTTGTTAGACCTATTAATTTAATTTTCTTTACATGTAAGGTCAGGTTGCATTATAGTTCACTTTCATTTGTAAGTCCACTATTTTGTGTTTTGTTTTATTTTTTAATTTCTTTTTTCTAAATTTCTTTTATAAATGAATTTCACTCTGTGTTGTGACTGTTCTTTATTGACTAAAGAATCATCAAACATATAATTAGACAGATGGTACTGTTTTAACAAACCACACGCTCAGCTTAAATCTGTGTAGATACCTCAAGGACATAGATCATTTAATCATAAACATATAGATGTGACACTCGTCCTTTAAAATGTGCAATTATCGACGTCATGTGAAAACATGTGAAAAGCGTCTTCGTATGTTTGCTTCAGATATTTCACGTTACGGTATACTCGCACTTAATTATCTTTTCGTTGGAAAGCTTTAAAAGGAGTCAAGAGCTACACTATCTGGTTGTATTTGTGAACATCCACACGTTTTCTGTTTTAATACTTCATACGTATAAACCAATCCCTATTTATGTTAAAATTAGAACGGTCATTAAGACCCACTACTTAGATTGCGTTATTGAAATTGACACTAAGCCGATGTACTTTATTTGATACATATCGGTAAAAAAATGTAAAGATTAAGAACGGAAAAGTTGATTGCATAAACAGGTATAATATGGGGTATATTCTAATATTCACCACTTAATACAATGCTGACATGAAGAGCCGAGAACCTAACGGCTTTGTTTGTGAAATCGTTCTTGTTGAAATATGTTTCCATACAATCTAGACTTACTTTATTGTGAGATTTTACATTTCAAGGATATTTATTGCTTATCAATGTATTTCATAAGTTTTGTGATAATCTGGGTCATATGCATATACATTCTTAAGAACATATTTAAATACATAATTAGTACATAGCAGATTGAAATTTGACGTAGCATATTGCTTAATATGTTGCATAAAGCACCTCAGCATGTAATAAGTATATGCTTTATTCTAAGTTTAACTCTTTATGATATTGATTATAACACAAATATAGTACATTTACGCTTTGATTAAAGGAGAAAGGAATCATTGAGGTGGAAATTTTGGTCGGGGGGGATTTTATCTTGCCTTGACCATAATTATCATTTTAATGGACGATTAGTTTGATGCCTGTGCTAGGTTTGATATTGATTCATTATTCACTATTATTAAGAACTTATTAAATTATAAGGATGAGGCAAGCTACTGACAAACAAGTTGATAAAACAGGACTATCAACAGTCTCGTTTAAAGTCATCTTTTCGAAAGTGCTATGGTCTATACTACGACCTTGTCGGCAAATACAATCTTCCACTGAGTCGCATGCTGACTGACGTTTTTCAAACTAATTGTAAGACCATAATTATTTACCTAATTTACGTTTGTTTTTTTTTCGATAGTTCATAACTGTATTAACTCGGTCTCTTTTATTAGTTTTTTCACTACAGAATAAAACTAGATTCATGCATTAAGGCTTGATTCACATATTTCTTAGACTGATATTGTAATTCGCTAGGTTTAATGAATCCATTTTAGTAAAATGGTATCCAAGTGTGTTTATGTGCTACAATTGAAAGGATATTTTCTGCGCTAATAAGGGGAAAGGAGGTGTATTTTGTCTCGGACTAAAACCTCACAAAGTAACACGACTACCGTCTGTAATCTCATAGTTTAAAAAAGCAAATAAAAGGCGGTAACATGAATATCTTCACGTATTGTATCATTATACTGTAAACAGGGTTATTTTCGCCCGGTGTTATTTCTGCCAATCTTGAAAGAGTTTCGCCCAGTCTTGAATTCGCCCAGACGTGTGTTTAAAGACATATAATTTGAGATATTGAAACTCGCTTAGTCTTAAATTCACCCCTGACAACGAGGGCGAATGTGCGAAAATAAAACGGGGACGATTTGTAAACAGTATTTCTTTATTTAAGTTGTATCTAATAAAACTATTTGGTCCATGACATAACTGAAAACTTGTTTGGTTTGTTGTTGTCTTCGAAATATGTCAGGTTTTCCACTTCACTTCCCTTTCTATGCACTTTAACAACTGAAAATAGTTTTCCTCGGTATATGTAACAAACCTAATAAGTAAAACAAATCATTTAATTGGCATTTGGCTGCAATGATCAAAAATATACACAAAATAGGTCTTTTTTTTTAAACAGTGTAGCACTTTTAACTTTTAAAAAAATGATATAACTGAAAAATGAATTAAGGAAATTGTAAAGATTCATATGATAGAAACAGCTAAATTAATTTAAAAAAAATAAATATGATAGAAACACTGATAGCGAAAATATCTTAATAAAATGGGAATCATCGTGACATAATCACTGATGACAGAACTTCTAATAATCTGATAAATCATACAAACTGTAATATTAAATAAAAAAAGGCTATGAATGAAGTTGTAAGAACAAATATTAAAACAAAATGGTAATTTACATTATAAAAAGTCGGTGAATGTTTAAATAAGTACATCCAATACATAATTCTATATTGATTATTGTTTGAATTTTTGTGGGGCTTTTTTTTGTTTTTTTGTTTTTTTTTTTTTTTGTTTTGTTTATTTTTATTTTATTTTTTTTGTAAAACTTGGATTATAGCGGTTATTTAATTTTTTATAAAAATTGTATATACTAAAAAATAAACCGACCGCAACCCTTAACCCCCCCCCCCCAAAAAAAAAAAATAAAGCAAATAAAAAATGCACACCTTTTTCAAGGTTATATAAAAAATATTTCTGTAGCTGTAAATGTTGGTTGGCAAAACTTTCATATTCCATGTATTTAATTTCATGTTTAATAACTGCCAAATAAAATTTCGTTAATCACACAGATCTTTTAACAAGCTTTAGATCAATTTATGTGTTTTACGACCGTGTTTAGTTTTAAAAAAGTAGAGATTTGCTAATGCTTGTCAGGTATTAAAAAAGAAACTTAGTGGAAGTTCACAAATACATGGCAACAAACTATAGACATTTAATGTCTAACAAACAGGATAATGATTTTATAAATAAGATTATATTTGACAGTCATTAGATATGCGCCTCTTAAATATAACACACTAATATACTGATGTTACCAATATTGAGGTGATGAATAACAAGTTTTACAATGTACATATGACTTACTGTTGTCGCAAATTATCAATTATCGTACTCCTATATGAATTATGCACGACTAGTTGAACACCATCAAAAACCGTGCACTTTTCAATGACCTATATTGCTCTTATAAATCATCAAAACACAAATAATCTATGCCAAAGGTTTAACTTGTAATATCATACCGAGGTGCGAAAAAAAGAAAATGTTTTGGCTCAGGTCCTTCCAGGGTAAAGTTTTTTTTGTGTTTGATGTTTTTTGGTTTGTTTTTTTTTTTAATTTTTTTTTTTTTTGGGGGGGGGTCTTTTTTTAATAGCCAAAGTTATGAGGACTTTGTTTTCTGGGTAACGTTAGCCCCGATCAAAACGTTCTAAATAGACTCAGATACAATCACATACATTACTTATGTCCAAAAAAAACATGATGTGGAGCATCGGTTCATAACTACACGTACAATACTTGGTATATATACATTTACATCTACAATGTTCGTTTCAAATGGCTACAACACATCACTTCTACTAAAACAAATTTCTTAAGGTTTTATATAATTAATTTTTCATTCGTTGTATGTTGTAATTTTGTTTTTGTGTCATTATTGCACAAAACAAGACAGAAAAGAAGCCAAATAAGTATTTAATGGCCAACCAACTCAAAAAAGCATCTTCGATGGCCTGAGAATGGACCGGAATTTTATTTACTCTTTCTTGTTCAGCTGATATTTATTCTACTTACGGACCAAGAAATTGTGTTTCAACAAACAAGGCGTTTCGTAACAGTAAAGAAAATAAAAATCTAATTGATCTCGTTAAGGATCAATATAGTTCGTACACAAACATGATTCTTACAGTGCATTGAGGGTTACTTTGATCATACATAACAAATTGAAATAATCAATATAATTACAGTCGTACGATCACTGCCTTATTAATAATTTACGATCATCGCATGCATTTTGTAAGTTTTTTTTATTACGAGGTAGCAACGGTCAACGAAATTAATGGCTCCTTTGATGATGAAAAATGATTAAACATATACAGTGGAGCCTCAGTTATCCGGACGCTTTCGTTCCTAAGTCAAATCGTCCGGATAGGTGAAGCGTCCGGATATCTGAAATGTGTCTATTGTTGTCATAAATGATAGTGTATTTGTATACATATTGGCTCCCAGTGATACAGGGTGGTTTGGGTTTTTTTGCCATTTATACTAAAAAGCAACACATAATAGAGTTGTCCGTTGATATAAACATTTTTAAATATAAAGAACCCCGCTTTATATTATCATTTTGTCATGAAAAATTAACCAGACTATAATGATAACCGAATCTAGCTAAATTCTTCGTGTCCAAGTGTGATATGTGCCCAGGCATTTACATGTACGTAATGTTTCAAACTATCTATTTCTAGAAATGTCAATTTTCTCAATAATTGATTTATTTTTGAAATTATTTCTTTCGATAAAATAAAGTCAATTTTATTGATAAAATTAACGTTTACTAGTTGGAAAATTGCAAGATCCACGACCTCTGGTGAGAGAATGAGTGAAAGCATGTCAACTCATCGGAAGTGCATTGGTGGATCTTGCAATTTTCCAACTAGTTAACGTTGATTTTATGAAAGCATGTCAACTCATCGGAAGTGCATTCATGCTTTCACTCATTCTCTCACCATAAATCAATAATTGATTTATTTTTTAAATTATTTCTTTCCATAAAATAAAGTCAATTTTATTGATAAAATTAACGTTTACTAGTTGGAAAATTGCAAGATCCACCAATGCACTTCCGATGAGTTGACATGCTTTCACTCATTCTCTCACCAGAGGTCGTGCTACACAAGCTTCGCTTACACGAAGCTTGTATAGCACGACCTCTGGTGAGAGAATGGCTTTCACTTTGTTTTTTTCCTGTACTTCCGGTTTTGACTTAATCTAACAAGGCATTCATGAGACAATTCGTTTAAAAATACGATTGGAATAGGTAGATAAAACACAAAGCTTTGTAAAACTTTCCAGTTTTCTTGATTAATAAGCAGATTTTTTATTCGAAATACAGGGATGTTTAAAAAAGCGATGGCACTTGACAGGTGCACAGGTTCAGGGAGTCTAGCACATAAAACAGGTGTGAAACTCAATTGACAGGCGTAATCTTTTGTATTGAACGGGGTATCATCAAATTTTACCGTCCGGTTAAATGAAGCAAGATTAGTAGTAAATCAGTGTTTTGTGGTAAAAACAGACCGTCCGGATCCGGAACGCGGAATTCCGGATAAATGAGACAAAATAACGTATAAAAAAATCTGTTCCCAAATAAAATCGTCCGAAAACTGAAGCGTCCGGTTATGTGGCATCCGGATATCTGAGGCCCCACTGTATTTAAACCAATCCCAAGCTGAGTTGTATACCTGTTTTGGGAAAACTAATTTTATTCAATATTTTTCATTTTTTTTTCATAAAAAATGATTTGAATGATTTGGGTTTGTTTATTTATAATATCGAAATTCTTTGTCAAAATAATGATTTTTTTCATTCCATATTAATAATAGTTCATAATGTACACAGTGTAGTTCATCAATACATTGACTTTTTGATTTTAATTTATTGTACAAATCAGGTAATATCCTCGTCTAATCTGCATTCCGTCTCGCATCGGAAAAGAAGCAGGTTCCTTGAACAGAGGCAATATGTTTCAAATAACTCTTGTATTGGTTTTGCAGTATGTTGCTTTTAGTGAACCAATTTTAGTAGAGCGGTTCTGTCAGGATTTCATTAAAATTAACTTTCCTCTCTCTGCATCCTGTAAAAAATCTGCAAACTTTACTCAGAACCTCGGGAATTGTTTCCAATCCTGCTTGATTTACAACGGGTCTTCATACATGGTCAGCCGCAATGCTGATACTACAGAGTGTGTATGTTGCCAGGATGTGCCGTCAGAAGATGTCTACACTTCCGGAAACTGGAATACATACTCATTCGGTAAGTCAAAAATGTCATTCTACAAGTGATTTTTTTCTACATAATTCTAAATATACTAGCGGAAAAAAGAAACTGTGCATTATAAAATTTAGTATATTTTTTCTATATCTATTGTTTGTATTTATAAAATTTAAACAGTCGATAATGGTAATGTTTTTGACAATATCGGATAGGAACCGTCCGGGTGCACGGACTTTTTCATGGTTAGTGAGCACCTGTTGTTTATTGAAGAATTTGTACGCACGAGTTTTACGGGCCAATGCTGTTTGGAATAAGAACTGTAAAGGATTTGTTTAAACTTTTTTTGTTAAGGAAATCACTTTAGTTTTCACAAAATTTACCCCTATTTCATGCCACGACTCAACGCAAACCATCGTAATCGTGCTGTTGGGATGCTGCAAGCTGGAATGGCACAAAATACTGTAGCAAGACACTTTGGAATTAATCGGAACACCATCCAGTCATTATGGAGACGTTTTCAACAATCTGGCAACACCCAGGATCGAGACCTCGTGTGACGTCACGTCAACAGGAAACCACATTAGACTTGTGCATCTGAGAAATCGTTTCCAGACAGCAAGTTTGACTGCCCGTAGCATTCCAGGGCTTCGACCAATTAGTCCAAGAACTGTGCGTAATCGTCTGCGCGACCAAACATCAGACCAAGACGTCCAGCGGTGCGCCCAGTACTGCTTCAACGTCATCGTATCGCCAGACTAGCGTGGTGCACACGACATCTGCGATTCAGAATACAGGACTGGGCCAATATTCTGTTCAATGATGAATCCAAATTTCATTTGGATAGCAGTGACGGCCGTTGTAGGTTGTATCGTCACGTTGGGGAGCGCTACCAGGACGCTTATGTTGTGCAACGTCGACAATTTGGTGGAGGTAGCGTTATTGTGTGGGGTGGAATATCAGCACGTGGAAGGACCCCTCTACAAATTGTCAATGGAAATCTCACCGCTACGCTATCGAGATGAAATTATTCAGCATCATGTGATACCCTTCATACAGAGACATCAAATTCACATATCACTCTGCAGCAAGATAACGCAAGGCCACACGTTGCACGTGTAGTCAGGGACTTGTTTGTTCAACAGAATGTCGATGTCTTGCCTTTTCCAGCTGTTTCCCCGAATTTGTCGCCGATCGAGCACGTCTAGGATGAAATGGAAAGACGTATACGCCGTTTACTAAATCAACCAGTGACATTGACTGATTTAGGCCAGGCTTTAACCAACATCTGGAACAACATCCCACAAGCATTTCTGAACACTTTAGTGGCATCAATGAGGCGTCGCTGTCAAGCATGTGTGAACGCAAATGGTGGCCACACGCGTTATTAATTTTGTTAATTCAATTTCAAATAACAGTGACTTTCGAGTGTGCTGAAATTGACGTTACTGGACGTTGACATTAATGTGTTATGAGATGTTGTTACGAATACATGTGTTAACAGTATTACCAAGAATAAAATTTGTTCATTGTAATTTTTAAATGTTTTTTCATATATTTAATAATGCACAGTTTCTTTTTTCCGCTAGTATATTTACAATAATGCTACGCATCAATCGTTTTTTTTTCTTAGCATTTACTGGAATTGTCGTAAGTAACATGAACATAACAACACTTAATTAACATGATATTGTTAACAGAAGAAATCTGCATTATAATTGCAAAATTAAACTCAGAAATCAAATTTGGCAATTGCTTTGATTTTGTAAATATCGGTTGGTACATGTGTCACTTATTGTGAAATCAGTGAAAATCATGGATCAAGGTTATATGATATGACCAACACAACACGTTTTATGTATAAAGCTCCTTTAAGGTAAGCAAGGAAGTGAACGAAATTTAGTATCTAGCAAACATTGAAGAATCTAGCCACAGTAGCTTGTTATTCCAAAACATGCCTTATGTTACTGATAGCGGCATATATCTATAATTTTAACGTTGCTCTAAAAATCTTTACATAATTTCCGCTTGCTTAATAAGCCCGTGTTTAGTAAATTAAATTAGAAGCATGTTAAACATGCATAAAAATAAAACAAGAACGAGTTTTATTACATTTTATTTTCCCCCCAAAGTAATACCAACTCACTTACTTGTGTACGAGTATGTGTACTCTGTATGTACATGTACTTACAAAATTCTAATGTTATTTTTGTTTTGGATAACATTTTTGAATTCCTCAAATGTATTTTTAGCATGTCCAGTCGGGTATACGGAAGTAAGGTCGCACACCACACGAACTTGTTTGCGATTCATTTCCTCTACCGTTGATTACCCTACTGCTGCATCTGACTGTCAACAACATAACGGAGATTTGGTTAAAATAGATAGACCAAGAATGATGGATATCTTTCTTGAATTTCTCTTTAGTAAGTTTTCAATCCAGTTTATGTTTTACTTTTAGTTCAAGACATATCATTGGATATCGATTTCATGTGCAACACATTGTAAGAAGTATTCCAGTTAACAAATAGTCATAACATTTCTTAGAAAAAATGTAATTTTTTATATTTACTGTAGATTACACTTCTGCCGATGAGAGGGTTGATGACTCCGTATGGATACAAGGTCAGGAGGATATCAACAGCGTCTGGAGATTCAATGATGGTTCCAAAATGCCGGGTTTTTTACAACCTTACATGGTTGAAACAAATGGCCCAAATGAAGACCGACTTCGATACCGTATTCCATATGAGAAGTTTCTTGACCGTGGCCCAACTTTTCCCCATAGCTACATGTGTGAATACAGATTTTTATAAATTAGATTTTCCCCCCAAATTCTATTGACGCTGAGTTTTAAGTCCATATTGTAATTTAAATCATTTAATAGTGTCCAGCATTAAATTATATTTACTTTAGTTATAATGGAAAAAAACCCGGGGTTTCAGATCGGTGTCAATAAAAACAAATGAATCAAACGTCAAACCAACAAAAATAAGAAAAAGAAAGCGCCCACAAAAACGGTCGCAAACTATTTATTTTTATGAACAAAGAAAATATGTTATACTCTATGTTTATTCCATGCATACACAAAAGTAGCCAAACAATATGCTTTTTGTTTTTTTGTTTTTTCTTTTTGTTTGTCTGTTCGGCTTTTTCATTAGGGCTTTTCGATTTTAGGTCAAAAAGATCTATTGTTATTCCAATGATTTATTAGTATTCTTTTTGTCGACAAAGTTTCGTCAGAGATTTGAAAACGGAAAATGAAATATAAACTGTTATGTAATATTCTTATAGCAACTCCAATTAACACGCGCATGTGAGGACTTACGGTTCCGATACTATTAGTTTTGACAAGGAAACGACGAAAAAAAAAATAATGAAACGCAATAGCTTACTTACTTTTTGAGTAAGAACATTAAAAATTATGAATTTTTTTTTTTAAACAATTTAGATAAAGAGTTAAATGGGCTGTCGCAAAGCTCTTTTTTGTTGAATACTAAAACAGATCTAGTATTTGTTTGCTTTATTATGTTTTTGTATGTTTTTGTTTGTTTTGTTGTTGTTGTTGCTATAAGATACATAAATCCGCTAAAAAAAGAAAGCTTTAACACAATATTCAAACACCCTTTCATATTTTTTGTATGGACATTTTAAGATTGAAATATGATTTGTAGAAGAAAATTTTTCATTAAATTAATTTCATTTACACATGTTTGTTTGTTTTTGAAACAAGTCTTTGTTGGCTAATAAATTTTTTAAATTATCTATTTATCGGTTTTATTTTTATGTTTGAATTATATATACAGACAATTAATTGTATTGCTTTAATATAATGTGGTAGAAGTTACAGTAAATCAAAATGTGCATTGCTTATTTCGTAATGTCAAGCGTCACGTTGAATTTATTTGTTAGTCAACGTGAAAAGAAATAGAAATATAAACAACGACTGATATTCTAAAATTAATACATGTATTGTCTTTTTGTGATTTGTGTGTCTGATGAAATGTAAAAAAATTAAAAAAAAGAATATTGTATACACCACGGTCATTTCATTTGACAAATACGAGTACTGAGGTGCATGTGTTGTTCAACGAGATATAAGTAAATAACAAAATAAAAACTGGGTTTTAAACGAATGGTCTAAACAATTGAATAAACGCCAGATTTGTCACTAAGTATCTTGTAAGCTTTTTTTTTCTTATCCATCTTTTAGTTCACTGAGTATCGGTGATCACCCTGTGTCCACGGTTCTGTATGGTTCTCTTTTAAATTGAATCATTCTTAATATCACAGAATGTGAGGGTTTTCGCAATTTCTGATGACAAAATTCATAATACTGTTTTTAACTTTTAAAATAAAGTAATATAATTGTTACCAAAATAAAATTAAACTCCAAAATTCCACAAGCATAACGAAATAAACTGTTACATCAGTAGCATTATGTCAATTATCTGAAATGGCATTTTACCAGGCATTGCCTTAGGGGACTTATTTTATATTATACCATATACCTAGTAGTGTATAAGCACTGAACCACTTGCTTTGGAGTAGGGGAGACAGCAGCCTAAGGGCGATGTTTCATCGTCTTAGCCCGTCGTCAATGGGGTGTATTGTTCTAAAATTTAAAATCGTTATTCCCTATTAACTGTGTTTTGATTAAGACAAGTTAAATAAACGTGTGAAATAACCAAGAGATTTAAGACTAAAATACTATAACTTCTGTACTGTACTATGCCCCAATATCTATGTAGCTCATTTTCTTAAAGTATTCGATAGTTATATAAATACCTCAGGGTTCAAACGATGTTCATTCAATAGTATGCAAAAAATCCGAAGATTAAATCTTTGAAACGCCCCTCTAGTTTGTCAGGTTTCAATACAAGGATAAAAATAAAAAGTCTAAGGGAATTTTGCATAAAAACATAACATTATATAAATTTCCGTTAAAAACTAAGAATGACATTACTTTTGTCGCATGAAAAGTTTATGAGTCATTAAAGCTGAACACCGTTAGTAAATAGGCCCCGTCACACAGATAACTGGTTAAAAAACCATCGATTTCGTTACACCCGATTGCACACCTGGAACTCGTGGCCGATGTGTAGCATTCCTTTCGTGTTTTGGAATTTATGCATTTATTACTTATTTTATGTGCATATTCTGATTGTAGATAATGCATTGACCAGTTTATTTGATGTTAGTATTCTCCTGGCTTGAAAAAAGAGCGTAAAATTTGATAATATCATCGCGACCGAGTAACACAGCGAGGCTATAAGTACGTCGACACCGGATGAGACATGTACAGCGAACTACTTTAAACTGTTAAAATGTCTGCTACTAAAAAAGGGGTTGTTGGGAAAGCGGTGATAAATGAGAAATGTGCCGGACAATGCCTATTGACGAGCGGTGTTCAGCTTTAAGACCTCGGCAAGCAATTGTCAAAAGATGTTTGTTTACAGGTAAAGAGAAAATAGAGAACCCAGTATCAATATAAACATCAGGCGTAGAAGCTATAGGCTTGTACATCAGTTGTCACAACAGTATTTCACCGATGGTTCACGTCAAAACATGGCTGAGGCAAAATAATTCCTGAAATTCCCTTTGAATTTGGGGCGTTTCCGCACGCGACAGGAGCTGCTTTTTTGAGATGAAAAACAATGGGTAAGAGGTCTAACTATCCCAGTTTTGTAATAATGCGAGGTCATTTGAATTTTTGATGCGTGTTGTTTCCGGAGGGGGGTGAAAAGGCCCAGGCTTGATTTTCAAGCACATGTGTAACTTCGAGGTAAACAGAGTCTCACGCCTTGCTGGATGCACGTGTGTATTTTGCTAGACAATTGTAAATGAAGCGTTTTTTTAAAAAGATGTCAAGAGGACTTTTTTCCAGAAGTTCGTTTTGAATTTTAATCAGTACCTAAAGTTGTGCAATTTTGGTAAGAATATATAGTAAAATTTAATACTGTAGTGCAACCACCAGTCATGTACGTCCTGTGCAGTATAGTATGCTTCTCAGAACTGATTTCCTCAAAACGCATACTGCAGCGATATTCTGTGATACCAGAACCCTCAAGACCAAGGGAATTGACACGCCATTTGGGTTTAGCACTCACATGCCAGTGAAGAAGTCTCAGCAAGTAGGGTGCGCAGGCAATTTTGTGTGTCATGGTCGTCGTTTGAAATCCAAATTTTAGAGTTTGGATCAAAACACTCCTTTTTGAAATTTTATATTAAAGACAGAAAAACAGCAATTAGGGCTATAATTAACCTCCAACACCCACCCTGGTTTCACTGGTAGGGGACTGTATAAAAAGTAATATTAAAGTAATTTAATAAACGCCTGCTCTGAATTATCCACTTTTGATTATATCTAATATTTTTCCCGCGTGTATATGGCAATAGGTATTTCAAGTATTCATATTATAAACAAAATTCGATTATGATTTAAAATACTTTGAACTTTAAGAAATTTTCAAAAAAGGTATAGGCTAATGATTGTTTTCAATATTAAAGGTATCCCACTCCTCAATGTTCTTGTATCAAGAATTTCTTGAATAGTATATCATTGAAATCTGTAGAAAAAACATACTTAAAAATTCAAAGATAATGAGGGGAGGGGGTCAGAGTTCATCCCTCTGAGTTATGGCTCATTTAGTTTGACTTTTTGCACCTAAAATGCAATTTCAGCCTGATTAGGATTTGTTGTCAGTATTTTTGACTAAGCAAACTTATTTCTTCAAATATTGTTTTTAATTATGAACAATGGTCACACTGAATTGAGAAATTACGAAAAAAAATTGTACGAAGCTGCATAAATTATTATGTGACCTTTTTGCGCTTAAAATAGAAAATTTCTATAATAGTAACAATTTGATTTTAAATAAAAAACTTTTTGAATATCAAGAATTTTATAAGATTAATCTAGTTGGCATTGATATGTATTCAGTATCATTTTGACATAATAAAACATGGAGGGGGGGGGGGGGCAATGATGTCAAATTTTAGATATATGGCTTAAAAGGTAAAATTCTCGCAAAAGTTGGCTTTAAAAAATTCAGACCTTTTCTATAATAATACTTGCATGATTTTATGCTAAACGTCTATCACTCTCTCAACATTTATTTTTTTACATGTCACACAGAACCTATAGAACATGTTACAAACCTATCAAATGTTAAAAATGTTAACAATGAATGAAGAATAATAAAAAGAAAGATATATTAAAAATTCATAAAATTGCTTGTTTCTGTCATTTTAGTAAAAAAAACCTTCCGCACGAAAACAATGCTGCCCCCAAAACTTGTTTGATTCTTGAATTCAAATGGATTTTCTTTATGAATGTTGTTTAATTATGAAATAATAATCTTTCTGTGATGATTTAATAAATAAAATCATATTCGTTTAAAATATAATGATCATCTGCGCAATGAAATCAAAACGTGAGAAATAAGATACCTTAAGTTATTTTCAATTGGACAAGTAAATTTGTATTTTATTCTTTTATGTAGAGCTTTTTTTTTAAATGATTTGTATGAACCAGTCAATTAACATATGTTAACATGGCACTAGATAATTTAATTGCTTCCCCCACCCAAAAGAACAAATCAACTTCTATAACAACAAAAAACCCATGGGACATATCGCTCACCTGAGCAACAATAGCCATAATAAAATCAGCTTTATAGAGTCATATACAAAATATCTGGACAATGTAGTAGAACAGATCCTGTATAAAAAGAGTTTATTATTTTTATCCAGATATTCTTATGTACAACATTGATCCCCTTTTGTAACTGGATGGTTTTAAAATCATATCACATATTGAGCATTGCAGGTCACAAGAATATCTTAAACAGCTGTTTATAAGATGTAAACCTACATCAAACTTTGAACCTCTTGTGGGGCCAACATTGTCCAAAGGCCCATGTCTAAAGGCTCTGTTACACCAAGTTGCGTTCCCATAGCGTGTTCACGGCGTTGTAAAATTTCTAGATTCGCCGTAAGATCGCAGTTACAATTTTTACACTTGAAAATGTCACGGCGTCTTGACGGCGACAGATGCGTTTCTACGGAGCTCCCACGGCGTGTAACTGCGTTTCCACAGAGTTCTACTTGGCGACTAACTGCGCTGTCGCTGAGTATTCGCCGAGCGCTCATGACGTGCTAAGAGTTTTTACCTCGTGCTCTGCGCACTGACTGCGTGCACAGGACGTTCTTTACTTATTGGTAGGTAAATTTTAATTTGTACAATTGTACGGGAAACAAACGAGAATTTTGAACTTTACATCTAGTAAATGAATGATAAAAACATTGTTTTTGTTTTTATGAAATAAGGTACATTGTAATCGAAACGTACCTAATTTCTTAATAAGTCGTGACAGACAAACATCTTTGTAGACAGGTCTACAAAAAAAGAACCGTTATTAGTTGTTTAGAACATAGAAAACATAAAAAACATCAGAACAAAATGACACGAATTCATATAGGTCCTCGCTTCCTATTGTACAACAACCATTGTTCAAGTTTTTGTGGTCTGGCTGACACACTGTAAAAACGTACTGGAAGCGCGGTAAAAACGGTAACGAATTCAGATAAAAAACGTCAAGAGAGCGCGATGATCGCAGCAACAGCTCTTTAGGTCGCTGTGTGAACGCAGCAAAATGAAACACAGCTGGTTTAAGTGCTGTCGATGTGCAGTGAGTGCGCGATAGAGACGCAGTGCATCACAAAGGACTCCGAGAGGTCTCTGTGCATGATCAATCGACTTATCACTGCGTCTATACTGCGATTAGGTGCGTTTCTTGAGTGCGCCAACAAAGCTATCATGGCGCTATTGGACACCTATTATACAGCGCTGTCGACGGCGACCTTACTCCGTTTCTACTGCGTGTTTATCAGAACGGAGAGCCACGGCGCGTACTTTGTGCATGATCAATGTGCGCGCAGTCGCATGGCGTTCTACAATGTTCTAGGCGATCTAACCTACTTACAAAAATTTATGACCAAACCATAGCAAACACCAGCAATCACATGAATTGTACAACATCATTAAAAACGGACAATTGTTTTCAAATATTTAAGTCATACACAACCCGACAACGTATACAAGTTTTTTTTTTCTTTTTCCTCATGTAGTATATATTACTTTAAATGATTTGTTGTAACCAACATCAATTACAAGTAACATATTTTACATTATCAATGTTAAATGGCACAAGATATTTATATTTTTAATGTAATCATCTACATTTTTATTCAATTGAAAAATATTCTAGCGAAGAACATACAACAAACTACTTATCAAGTAAATACACCTTACTATTGAAAGGCCATTCGTAACAAACTTCTATTAAATCACTAAAAACAATATACGTCATAAATTACATGTAACACCCACTCTGTACTGGTTTAACGTCAATGAAATGAAATTTATTCCTTATTAAAGTGTTTAAATGCTGACGTCACATTAATAAAGCCACATGTCCAAGGCTACAAAACAGATTTAAAACATAATATCTATATTTTATATAGATTTAAAACATTAATTGCTACATAATATGCATCTGTCAGTAAGTGTTTCCGAAAAATATTATTATAATTTTTTTTGATTACCGTGTAACTATTGCCGATAGACGTATCTTAAAGTCAGACCTCAAAGGTACATGCAAATGCGTCAATGTGTATTTGATGTATTTCGATTATATGATTTAAACATGATCAATGACAATTCATTGAAAATATGTAACCTCAAGAGCAACGTAACATTTCTAGAGTATTTTTAAATCTCATAAATTCACCAGAATTTCTGAAAAATAACAACATTAAGTTTATTGTCATACATTACACACATTTAACTCTCCCACATGCTACATGCTCGTTCACTTCCATGTAGTTAGTGATCCTGGTTCAAATTGGTTTGTTTTTCTGACAGTTGTGACAGTGACCCGAAATGATAAGATAAATGCGAGTATTTTTTAGTTCAAGATCACTATTTTAAAAAAGAAATGGAGAGTTAAAGACTTTAAATTATAAAAAAGCTATAAACTATGAAACATTCAAGTCAAGTGATATACTTTGAAATCACTATTTTAGAAAAAAAAGAAATGTAATGAACAAATCACATTGAGTCGAAATAAAAGACTTACAAATTATGACGACCACTTTTGTGTATCATTACATACTGTTCAATCAAATCACTTAAAAAACCTATGTAATAATAAGTTGAAAAATGTTTGAATACATTTAAATGTAATTGGCAAGAAGACAGCACAAAAACTAAATAAACGTATATAAAAGGCAAGCACAGAAGCTGAGATTTTGTTTCTGTTAAAAAGACAAATACTAGTATATAAATGGCTATAAATGATCTGATAATGCTGTTGCCAATTTTACTAAATCTACAAACATACAGTACCGACCAGACACAGCCTATCACCAAAGCAGACTCTAAAAGCTAACATTAGATTCGTTTTCTGTCTGGTCGAAGTCTGCTTTAAAAAAAGAAATACATCTGTTCTAGGTCCGCTCGGGATCTGGTATGGGTTTTCTCGGGATCAGCTCGTAGGGTCCGTTTTACCTAATAAAATAGTAATCTGAATTCATACAAGAACTAATGGTGCAAGGAATCCGGTACACCCACGTTCTCTTTAATCCTTGTAGACCCGGGTTGTCTTTTACTTTTCACAAATAAAGTACATAGTGGTTTCACATGAGTTGTCATCCACACTACCGGTAAACAACATCGCACAGTTTTCAGCAGTTCCTCCATCCGGACGACCATCAAGCCACTGTGGATTTTGAGGAGCACTACGCGAATATGACCACAGCCACACGCCTTCATTTTCCTGATCAGTCAATCCTATCCAAAAGGATCCACCCCATGGAACTAATGCAATAAAGGCACTGTTAAAACATTTGAAATCAAAAAAACAATATCAACTTTTTTCGTTGTTTTTTCTTGGAGACAAAGTGTGCAGCACAGTTATGGCTGCCACGTATGTCCGTATGACTAACAAATACAAGAAAAGTGCATTATGATATTAAACTTTAAATATCAATTGAATCAATAAAAAATCAAAAACAACTGTCATAAATCACATCTCCTTCGTCAGATAACTCCTTCTCAATAAAACTAAGCAAGTGCCAAGCTTGCATAGCACTTTTCATAAACAGTAATTTAAAGTAAAAGTGTTTCTTACATGAACTTGTGAATTATACTTAAGTAAGGCCTTATGATTTTAAAATACAGTACTTTAATGATCTCTATATACAAATAAAATAAGTCGCGATTGAAAAGCATAAATAGATGAAAGATGAAGAGATTACTTTTCGATATTATCCAGCTTTGCTCCTCGGCACTTTCTATTTCCATCAGTTGGGCGTTGATTTGATAACAATAGTCCTTTAAAAACCCAAAACAATGAAATGAAAGATCATTGAATTAGTCAGTCAGAATAAAGAAATATTGAAATAATTATTAGCGTTTAATAGTTAACGCAGGCACGAATCATCGTTGTTAAAAGTGCAGGGGGTGGAGGGGTCATCAAAAAGTCTTGACAAGTAAAAAAAAAAGTAAAAAGGAAACTTCCAAAAATCATGAAATTCCTAA
Source organism: Magallana ariakensis (assembly GCA_020458035.1). Taxonomy (NCBI): domain Eukaryota; kingdom Metazoa; phylum Mollusca; class Bivalvia; order Ostreida; family Ostreidae; genus Magallana; species Magallana ariakensis. The sequence continues at coordinate 72,615,425 of CM035811.1, forward strand.
ATTCCTAATCTGTAAGGGGGGGGGGGGTGTAACTATATCTTGAAATTTACTGTTATTTTTTCATAATTTAAGTTCTTTTTTTTCATCTAAAAAAGATAAGGGGGGGGGGGGGGGTAACAATATTTCTTCCTAATCTGAATGAATAGTAAAATCAGTATCAGCGTTCATTTGATAGCATGTGCCATTTAAAAACGGAGAAATAACAAAATTATAAATTCGTAAATGAAATTAGAGCGGTTTAGTCTATGAAAAAATTTCCAAGCATATCAAGTAAAACGGTTGGTTGCAGGTCATTATTTCCAGGTACAGATGTGGAAGGACGCTGCTGCTTTATTCGAAAGATTGAGTTTTTATGGTATTACTGTTTTATTGAATATTTTAAAACTGGTGTGAAATATTTTACAAGTTTGAAAAAACTACACTTTTTGGAATTTCTATTAGGTCTCGACTGGTTTGATATGGATATTAATATATGATTATATAAGTTTCTAATTATAAAGTGTCTGGTTAATTCGTGAAACACCATACAGTTTGTTAGTTGAGAACTGGTATTTATTTCGTTGTCCTGAGTAAAAAGTTGTTGCAGGTTTCATCTTTTTTGATTTCTCTTTTTTCAAATAAATATCGTGTAAAGTATTCAGGATAAAGAAGATTTATATGTCATTGTTCTCAATTAATAAAACTTTCAAGATCATCAAAAATCAAATATGTATATATTTTTTTGTTGTATTCCTTTGTTTAAAAAAATATGTACACCTAGTTATATTCAACGTTGTTTGCATATTCAAACCGTAGAGCAGATAGGCAACTTAGCACTGCCGTGCATTACACTAATTGACCTTTATTTGTAAGCAAATGGACAGCACACTTTGAGTGTGAAAAACAAATGCAACGCTTTCATATTTCTCAAAAAAGATACACAGCAAACCTTTGCATTTATCCAGGAAAGTGCCTGAGGTACAATACAGTACATTTTTCCTCCATAACTGTGTACTCCTTCATATCCGCAAACTGAATTAAACATATTTAAAATTAAGATTGTATCAACAACCGCTTAATTTCGTTGACCTTTAAACATGCTTTACTTAAATGGCTTTAAAGTTAAAAAGAAATTAGGCACACGCCTTTACAATAGACAAAAAAGTTAATAAACTGTTTTATAATAAGTTTCACGCTAAACACAATGTGAATTAAATATAACTTAGCTTGAATGTTCATACCAAATATCTATTTTTTTTCATATTAATAGTGGAACGCATAGCTCAATAAAAAAAACCACTTGTATTTATATCTGTACACGTTTGATTCGTTTGATTTGATGCACCAACTAAGCTATATAAAAGCAAATGCCGTGCACTTCGCTTTGAAGAAATCAACATAATTGGTTAGTTTTGATACTTCTTCTGTGTAAACTTCACAACCTCGCTAAATTAATTAATTTCCAATGTCAATGGTACATGATATATATTATGATATCTGGGATTTAGGATAGTTAGACTATGAGCTATGCACAATTAAACTTTTAAAAATCATATATCTGTAGTCACAAATTTAATCTTATTATTAATAAGAATCACTTCCATTTTAGTTACTGAAACGGTTAAAGGATATCGAAATAGTCCTATCTGTTATGAAACTAATCCCATTTTCAGTGAATGTGTCTTCTTGCAGTGTCCATGTACTCTTATAGGTTGGAGAGCGTGAATTGTATATATATATATTTTTTTTCAATATATAGAAAAGAAAAAATCTTTTTTACATTAAGAAGCAGGTCTTCATTCATATTAAAAATGGGTTATTCATTAAATAACAATACTGTATAGGAGTATTTTGGCCTTTTTTTTCTTTTTTTTCAATAAAAACAGCTTCGCCCCGTCTTGAATCAAACAAGTCACATTATTAGCGATAATCACAGTAATAAAACCTCGTTTTAAATTCTTCCAGTATTTAACTAGCAGGGTGACAATAATGACAAAAGAAGGAAAAATAACACGGGGACGAAAATAAACAAATATTCAATATTTAAATATACATCTGGAAGTGTTTCCTCTAAAAGTATTACAGGGAGACACTGCGCGCAATTTAATAAATGTTTTTCTAGAGTCATGTATAACATTTACTTAACTGTTCCTCGGGTCAAATTATGCTCTGAGCCAAATGACAAATTTATTCTTCATAAAAACATTGAACACATATTACTTGATGCACAGTTATAATCTGGGGGTTTCCAATTCTTGCCGGGTACACAGCTGGAAGTATTTTTTCCTACTCCGTTGTATCCAAAGTTACAGCCGAATGTCACAGATGGTGGGAATAACGTCTTTTGAGCGATGTAACCATTTGGGATTTCTGGTACAGGGTCAGCACAGACTATAACAAGTATCAAAGCTTAGAATACTCAGTTACATGTTTAAAGGTATTTCACTTTGTTTGATAGTATCAAGAATGTCTACAGAAATATATAGATTAGAAACGTACTTCAAAAATACATAAAGTGAATATTTTTTCTGCCCCATATAATTGCTTAAAGTGCAATTTTCGCCTTATTTATAAAAAAAGGATATGTCAACTATTATTTAAAATGAGTACATAAATGAAACTTATTACACAATGAAAGAAAAATAAATGTTTATCTGCAGAATGTTTGTGATCCTTTGCATTGGGATATGACTTATTTTTACATAAAAAAGTATTTTAAAAGCAATTTGGGTATCGGGATTTTCCAGCCTGAGCAGTTTGCATAGTTTTATCTTCACAATTTATATAAAATGATGTTTTGAGGGCAAAATATTGCACAATTACATAAGTGGTATAAATTTTAAAGAGAAGTCCTTAAGGGGATCGGCACATCAATATATTATTCATGGGTGTTAAATATCAATAATTATACACGAATAACGATTTTTATTAGGTCTTCTGCTTCTTTCAGGTAAAGTTTATCCGTTTGTCCTCGTGCGACGCCCGGTAACAATTTTACGGTTTCAAGCTTATTTTTGAAAACTGCTGCAAGGCCAATTGTTTTTTTTTTTTTAGTTTGAATTATCTCTTGAATAAGAAGAATCTGAATTGCGAAATGGATTGGGCCAGATATGCAAGAATGTCGTACAAACTTCTCTACTTCCACAGAAATGGTAAAAAAAATATGCAAAGTTTTAGTTAGGGTTAGTCTCTAAGAATATCAATGTCCATGAGAAGTGTAAGCTTTTTATTAATTGTTATGATTCTTTGGTTGCGTTGGGGGTGGAGGGGGTTATTATAAAAATCTGTATTTTTTAGGCCATTAATGTCACTCTTGTATTCCACCAATTCATTTTTTTTAAATTGAATTTTGCAAATGTCAAATAATAAAAGTGGAGATAACGGTTAGAGGATTCTCAGATTAGGGTTTAGACAACAAAATGAAGCTTAATATGCAAACATGAGAACCCCTGACAAGTTATTCTGAGGGATATGTTACTCGGGTAAACGGTAAGGTATGTTGGCCTGTTCTGTTAATAAACGTAATTTATTTTAACAAAGATAACATGTCCCTGACCCCTTTAACATATATTATAAGAAAATTATATTATGCGTTGCTAATGTTTAGCTCTTATATACCTTCTTATCACAAAATTACATTTTTTATTTACCTCTGAATGAATGCAAAATTAATCTAAAATATTTGAGAGCATCTATCAGATTTTAAAATAACAAATTTTAAATAAGAAAATTTAATGAATATATATCTATGAACTTAATTTTTAGTTTGGTGAGCCACTTTTAAGTTAACATTCTTATCAAATTTGGCAATTTCTAGATCTGTTCCTTTGGAATTATGTACATATTTTTAGTTAAGAAATATAGCAATATAAAATTCACAATATATATTTTGCATTTTACATGTTGAAGAAGACTCGGAAAACACGAAACTCACAGACAGGCATACACACAAACTGATCAAATGTTGTGCGAATACACTTGGATTGTAGATTGCAGGTCACACCAGTTCCGCATGTTCTGTTATTCTGAGATTTAAAAAAAAATATGAAGGTAAAAAAATCAGAAAACCCTGTAAAGGACAAAAAGGTTTTAGCTTAATATAAAAATAAACTGTGATGCAGAATTTTCAGACGAAAGTTGACCCAAAATGGCTACCTTAAATCAGGGAAACGAGCTTCTTTTAAAATGGTAGAAGATTAAACTTATTGGTCGTGGTTTGCGTGTTAGAGTCACTAATATTTGCTTAAAATGATTGATGAAAGGGGCTTTTTTATAAATAAAAGAAAAGATTATTCTTCATAACCAGATATCTTTCTTCAAAATTTGACGCGTCGAAGATAAACGTTGCGCTGTGCATTTCGCCTAAGATAGCTCAAGACATAAAATATTATACATGTTCTTTTCATGTCACAAAATGGCGATCTAAATGTTTTGTGAAAGTGTTTGTACCTATCTAATTGGTTGAATATGACAATAGCTGAGTACTTAAAGTATTAGATTTGAGAAACGCAGATCCCGAGATGTTCATATTTAAAGATTTAAAATAAAAAATAAAATTATATTTTCCCCTATACATTGCTTATTGCACATCTAAATAGAGTGCAACCAAATGCAATACATTAAGGTATAGTTTAACCACCCTAACGTTGTTTGTTTTTTAGGTGTTTTTTTATAGTTTTATGTGTAACATTTTTATTGCATTTACAAAGAGTTTTAAATCTACCTTTCACATAACTGAAAGACATTGCATAGACGTGAGTCGTCATATTCATATAAATACAAAACAGATAGGATATCTTTAACAAGAGAGTGAATGTCTGATCTCGAATGAAACTATTTTTTTATCACATTGTTGATGAATGTAATGAAATAGGACTTACGTACCGGATGCGATATTTCGTGATAAACATAATCTTGCTCGTTGATTAAAGAAATATTTCCGTCCGTCCTATGGCTGTTTAACTCACATACAAAAAGTTTACGATGGAAGTTAATAGAAGAACACAAAGAAAATGCTTCACATTCTTTGAGACACATCTGCATTCCAAAATTGTCTAACACCATAAAGGGGACCACTGGTAACTTCTTTCCAAATTCATTAGTACGTTCCACTGCCTTTGATAGACAAACGTGTGCTATTAAAATAAGAAGAAAATCCATTTGTTTCAGTAATCCCATTTTTTTTTTTTTGCTTTCCTTTCACTAAATACCGTTGGATGAGTATTTCAATACTCGTGTGTTAAAAACGATATTACTATTTGTCTTCTGTCAAACTAGAGATTATATAGCGTGTGTTATAAAATATTTCTAGTAAATAATAAAGCGATTTTTTAAATCGAGATGCATCGGACTTTATTGATTATTTTTGTTCATCACTTCCTTTCTTTAGATTAACAATTCATTACACGTTTATTCAAATAGAATTGAAAAAACTGGGTTTTTTTTTAAGACTGAACGTTTATACATTGTTCGGACGAATAAGTAATTTGTTGGACGATTGAGGATTTGTTCGGACAAATTAGGATTGGCACGGACGAATAAGTTATATCTTCCAACAAATTAGGATGTGTAAGGATGAATTAGGATTCGTTCGGACAAATTCAAATTTGATAATATGAAATAGGATTTATTCGGACGAATTAAGATGAGAGAGAGAGAGAGAGAGAGAGAGAGAGAGAGAGAGAGAGAGAGAGAGAGAGAGAAAATCATAATCATGGATACGCAGAAGTAAAAAGTCGCCATCAGTCTTAGAGACCATAGATGGATCCAAAAATTTTCTCAGGGGGTGGGGTGGGGCTCTGATCAAATCAGTTTTATAAGGCAATTAAAGTGAAGAAATAAGCATATTTCGTATTTATCATTATACTAAAGTTATAAAAAAAAAGCATAGAACCCCCCTACATCACCGGTAAATATAGATATTCCTTTGACCCACCCACCACATCTTCCTGGGAAATTTTGTTTGGATCTGCGCATGTGCATTTATAATCAGTATTTATGTCCACGTTAATGTGATTCAAATTATCAGTCTTTACTGCACTTTATAAACGTTTAAAAATCCTTAAATGGATTTCCATGAGTTATGTGCTGACATAATATGTATGGGTCATAAATTATATAATATTAGCTGTTCTTAACTTACAATTTGTTATTGATCATTAAACCTGGAGAAGGATATTTCTTCAATGTCAAACCTATCTAATCAATCCACTGTTAATTTCAAACCACGGCAGAAACATGTATATATACCCCATTTTTACTTTCAAACAATAAAGTTCACACTTTGCCGCTCCATTGAACACAATTCGCCATTACCATCTTCGCTCCAATGAATACAGATCGTCTTATTAATTCCAATTCATTTTTTGTTTGGGTAGTGTTTTTTTTAGGGTGATATGGGACACTTCCATATTGTGACGTTCTTCCGATTGAAATAAGCAATAAACTCAAACTAAAATTTATAAACTTTTTCTTTCTCTAAATTGTTACCGAACAGCGTAGCGCAATGAGTTAGAGGGTTAACTACGAATCTGTCATGAGTTCGAATCCCATTTGGGCTTTTAACATTATAACCTTTCCAAAACAAATAAAACATATTTTTTTGATCAAATATTGTAAAAGTTAAACATTTTAAAACGGTGAAAATATTTTGATTATGATGTAGTTATGATGTATCTCTATCTACATTATTATCGACAGGTGTCCCATATTGTATTACACTGTTACTAATTGTAATTATCTTAATCATGACGATGATTAAATATACAGAATGAAGAATAACAGCATTTGTAAAAACTCAATCAAATTTTTAATGGTTTTTATGAAGAAAAAAAATCAAGAAGGTACAGGTGCCCAACGATATGAAAATCACAACATTAACATCTCGAACGTTCCCCATTTGCACTTAACAGCATCTCACAGAGACCCCACAATTGAATAAAAAGCCTTTGTGGAATTGTGGAAGGTTATTCCATTTCTTTATGTTGTCTAGTTCTGCGAAATTCGGATGCTGAGAAACTGTCTCACTCTTGGATTTATCTCGTCCCATCCATACAGGTCATTAGTGTGTTCTTAAATGTGTTGCGCGTGATGTGCGGTGTCTATTAGAAAGGTGAGTTACCCTAATGAAGCGGTCATGTTGACGTGTCGTTGCATGAAGTTTTGTCATTCATGGTAGGTCTTCAACACTTCCGGTTGCATTATATTTCTGGTCAAGCCTTAGAATGATTTTGTGGTGTCTGTAAAAACATTTATCGATATGTGATGAATATTATGAATTAAGAATAGATTTTTTATTGTTTAGGACATCATTTTTAAAGATTAAAGTAAATAAAGCAAAAAATGTGAAAAGAAACAAACAGCGTGAACCGCGCTTTGCTTGAACCACATTAACTGATCTTGAAGGTTCTTGAGCAGACATGCGCCGCATTTTACTTAACTATTTTAATGTTTTTTATAAGCAGTTAAAGGCAGGGAATCGATCGAATCGAGTCGTTTTGAAAAACACATACGAAAAACATATCGAGCACGCGTTCCACGCTTATCAACAAATACGATCATGGTCGAGTAAAAACTTATTCGATTATTTTTTTTTTGACATGAACAGTTGAGCATTTTAAACAGCAGTCGGTAGTGGCAACGACTTAAAAACTGAAGTTAAAGTTTTCTAAATAATAAACAATAAAAGTGGGGCGTTAGAAATTTTGACCAGTATATATTGAACACCGTCCGAAGATATTTGTCAGCGATGTATAATAGAAAGTACAAGAGTTAATGCTTTTCTGTGAGTTGTCTTTAATGTTGAAATGTATCAATAATGTTGAAAAGAAAAGAACGTAATCATTACTGATTTTTTAAAACATAAATTCACTGTAAATTACAAAATATAAAACTACATCAATATCTTTTATTATATATTTTTTTAATTAAACAAAACATGTTTTACAAGCAAGCTCTAAACTTACAAATGACAATTAATAAAATCTCAGAAAAAAATAGCATCGGTAACAATAAATTTTCCCAAAGGCGTCCATTTACTAAGCCATGGTTCAGAGGGATCAATTCTAGGGAATACTAAACTATAAATTTCCACTATTGATAAACATTTGACCTGTGTTATACAGTATTTTATGTGAAACAATTTACTGCAGCGTTATACAAAAAAAATGAGTTGAAAATAATTAAAACTTAAAAGTCAATGACATATAAATAGATGTACTAAAACTTGCAATTCACATTTATTGACGTGCTTCTTTTAGGATAGTTTTTGTACATTTTTAACCAGATCCTGTTCTCTGTACACTTTTATATTGACTTTTTTATTGGCATGTTAACTTTAAGGTAGTCTTACGTCTTATTCATCTGATTTTCATTCAAAGGTTTTGAATTATGCACATGCATTATGTAAGAAATAAACGTATTAATATATTTGCTCATAGGGAGACCAGGTTCAGCTTCTAAATCATCAAAACCCTTATATTCATAAAATATTTGTAAAAATGCGCATGCATTATGGCTTTCATTACGAGTTCAAACAATTAATGAAGCGTTTATAAAGGGAATTTAGAAACAGTCTTCATTATGTCGTCTTGCTTTAATCATTTAATAATTTTCGTCATTAGCTTTAGTATTTAAAGCATTTTATATTGCATGGTAAAAATGCCACAGAATAAAGCCTCTTTTCTATCAATTTTGATTAATTTTGCAAGAGTGTATCGATTACAACCGCCTGGGAATGCTAAATCATTGATTTATTATTATAAGCGATGATGTTTATGATATCTTTACATTTTATCATCTTTTTATTAAGGTCTTCCGGTCCGAACGGAAGACCTAACTATTATCCTAAAAAAATCAGATTTCTAATAATTTTTTTTTTAGACGCCAACTTTGATCCTAAATATCTCGCTCGTTTATTCACCGATTCTTTTGAAATTTTAAGGTCTGATAACATATTCTGATCATATATTCCTTATGAATATCCCCATCCGGTTTTGAATTATTCCCTTTTTCCTAAAATTTAACGACCCCTTTTGTTAGATAGGTTTAGCTTTAACGATGACTGGCAGTCTCAAAGATTGGCTGGTTTGGAAGTAGATACATTGAAAAGGTGCAAGATACTATCCATTTGTTATTTAAATGCAAATAAAAAGAGTGGTACAGGTGTTGAAATATAGGTTTGAAAAAATTGCAAAACATTTCACATATTTTCCTTTTTAGTTTTCAAACTCATAATAATTTGTAATAAGATGCATTTCAAAAGTTGTGGGTCTTGAAGAATGAAGAAAAAGGGGCTGTCCCCTATTATTAGGGAGTTAGAGGCTTGTTTGTCAATCACTTGTAAAGGAAAAAAAATTCTAATGCATTATTAAAGCAAATTTGTTAAATTAATTCTGATTCTGTTTATTTTAGTTTTGTGTTTCCAAACTGTGTCCATCTCTATATTTAGATGCATTCCGAGAATTAGGTAACCGATCGATAGCAGAGTCGCTAGCTGTTTAGGCCGTCGCCCAGACGGCAGTGCATGAGCTTGTACAGCTGGAAGTACACACGTTTAAACGTGTGTACACTGTGCATATAATGTGTGCATATAAAAAGATATAAAAATAAACGCTTTAAGTGTTGAATTTTTAAACGTTTTTGTGTACATGCAAAGCAATACTATCACAATGCTAGGGCTATTAAAATCGAACAATGTATTTGGTGAGGACCGGACTGATACTGGTTGTGTTTTTCTACAAATAGCGAATGTACAGAAGAAGTATTGGAATGTTATTTTTTAAACAAGTAATAGCTTTCCTATAAGCTTGTATGACTTAACAAAATTATTTCATTGGAAGCATGTATTAGTTACCTTATCTGCATATATGTAAATCTCGGTCTGACAAAAAAAATCAGATTGACTACCCTCCGAATTTTTTCAGACCAGGGGTTTCAGACTTGCAGCTATAATAACCTTTAAAATGCATTTTAAAATGTGCCGGTGTCCAGTCGACCCTGAAAAAAATTGGGTTTACTGGACCATTTACAGGCTTAGCTAGCCTGGCCAAAATAGGATATTTCGTATGATACAGTTATAATAGGAATATCATTTTGGGGCTCGCTAACACCCTGTATCCCATTTTTGGACCTTTATATCTAGTGATGGTTGAGCCACGGGAAATTCCAATCGACCCTCAAAAGGAATTGGATTAAAACGAACGTTAACAGGCTAATCTAGCCTGGCCAAAATAGGAAATTTCGTATAGTACAGTTATATTGGAAATATCTTTCAAGGTGCTGGCTAACAACCTGTATCCCATATTTGGACCTTCATATTTGGTGCAGATGGGGCCCTGGGAATATCCAGTCGACCCTCAAAAGGAATTGGGTTTACACGTATAACACAGTTATAATGGAAATATCTTTCAAGGGGCTGGCTTACACCCTGTATACCATATTTGGGCCTTCATGTTTAATGATGAGTATGCCCTAGGAAATTCCAATCGACCCTTAAAAGGAAATGGGTTTACAGAACCATTAACAGGCTGAACTAGCCTGCCAAAAATAAGAAATTTCGTATAGTACAGTTATATTGGAAATATCTTCAAGGGGCTGGCTAACAACCTATATCCCATGTTTGGACCTTCATATTTGGTGAAGATAAGGCTTCGAGAATGTCCAGTCGACTCTCGAAAGAAATTAAGTTTACACGATCAATAACAGGCTTAGCTAGCCTGACCAAAACAGGAAATTTCGTATAATACAGTTATAATAGAAACATCTTTCAAGGGGCTGGCTTACACCCTGTATCCCATATTTGGGCCTTCATATTTGGGGAGGATAGGGCCCCGGGAACGTCCAGCCAACCCTCAAAAGGAATTGGGTTTACATGACCACTAACAGGCTAAGCTAGCCTGGTCAATATAGGAAATGTCGTATAATAGAGTAATAATGGGAATATCTTTTTAGTGGCTGGCTTACACCTTGTATCCCATATTTTGGCCTTTATATTTGGTGATGATTAGTCCCCAGGAAATTCTAATCGACCCTCAAAAGGAATTGGGTTTACACGACCGTTAACAGGCTCAGATAGCGTGGCCAAATTATGAAAGAACAAGGGACGTTATTGGCCGAAATATGCCGTGTTTCAAATATGCACAGCACAAAACATTTTAAAAAGCCTTGAATTTATCAAATCTAATGGTATATAACTTATATGTGTGACTTAAACATATACATCATGGAATTTATGCTGAAAACTGTTCCGTTTTTTAGCAAGACGTCGCAATTTTAAACGCGACGCCATGCATATTTATGCGAGTAGTTTATCTGTGTTGTAAAAACATACCGGTTTCTGTGCATGAGTTTCGGGCTTGTGAACCGCAGATCACAAGTTTAAATCTGCTATGCGGCCTATTTCATTGAACTTTTGAAATTATAAGTTTCAAATACAAAATTGTATATATTTTCGCCTACATGTATATGACTTACATTTATACATATTCTTTGATGTATTTTGCTACATTGTATCTTTTATAATCAAGTAATTTTCTATTGATTTGAGAAACTATTCCAAGGTGTAGTGAGTCAGTTAAATACAAGTACCTTATGGCTTCCATTAGTTATTCACTAAAGTACAGGAAGCAAAAAAAAATTCTAAAGCTTTCATAACCTTTCTGATCACAATTTTTTAATTTAAATGCATGAACAATGAACTCGAAAAAGGTAAGAAAAAGGGGGAAGGGGGTCCTCGACTGTCAGCAAGTTTGATAAGCAACCTCAAGAGAGAGAGAAAGGGAGAGAGAGAGAGAGAGAGAGAGAGAGCGGGGGAGGGGGCAGGCAGAATAAAGGGGACGGAGATACGAAGAGAAAATATTAAAAACGTTTATGTTAGAGATTCTTTTTTAAATGGCTGAAAAAAAAATACTTTGATAAATCGTCTTTTCGTGTAATCAACCAAGAAGTATTCTGTCCCTTTAACATTTTGATTTTCTTTTTAATATTCGGTGACATCAAAGCAAATCTGTTAAAAAATAGTATACATCAGCGTTTTATCATGGAGACCAAATCACTTTGTAAATAAAAATGAATAATATATATACCCTGTTTTAAATGAGTGGACAATGAGAGAGAGAGAGAGAGAGAGAGAGAGAGAGAGAGAGAGAGAGAGAGAGAGAGATAGATAGAGAGAGAGTGTGTGTGTGTGTTACTCGTGTAGTTTTCTGTTTAAACAACGTATAGTATATATACAAATCAACTTGATTCATGTTATACGTTAAAAACACTATAAAATACTTTATTGTGAATGTCAAACATATTTCTATTTTCTTCGGACTTGAAAAACATGATGGAAGGAGCACGTGGTGCAGCTCGCAGGCTGATTTGATTGACAGGTGTAGCACGTGGACTCTGACTGAAACTGCTTTGTTGGATTCTATCACAATGTGCAAATGAAATTTCTCTCTCTCTCTCTCTCTCTCTCTCTCTCTCTCTCAGTTTCTTCAAACAGATGATGTCTAAAAAATGTTTAAAGTGTCCGATAAAGATGAAGTCAAAAATTTTTAGACAAAATCACGGAAGAAACTCTATCTAAATGTAAAAAATGTCTGATAAAGATGAAGTTTTTAAAGATAAACTTTAAGACAAGATCATGGAAGGAACTTTATCTATATGTTTAAAGTGTCTTATAAAGATTAAGTCAAAAACTTTAAGACAAAATCACGGAAGGAACTTTATACACTGGTCCACTGATTCTACGCGCTATAAAAATGAAGATACTACATGCACAGTGTAGAAACGGAAGTGTACAGTTTTGGGTAGCGCTGTTTGTCGAAGCGAATAAACAAATAGAAGAGGTAGCTCTGATTTTAATCAAATGAAATGATAAATAGATGTAAAAAAGAAAAAAAAACTTCCTTAACAATTATAATATTTTTTGGTACTAAACTGGCATAAGTATAAAAACTTGTATTCCTTTTACAACATGATTTTCAATGAACTTTTTGACAATCAATATCCAAGGTCACATTCCAAAATTGAAATGATTATTAAGTACGAAATACAATCATTACGACTGAATAGGGGACATGTAGAGGTAAATATATACCTCAAAAGAGTAATCTGACCTGGAGTTTGATATAATTGCAAATAAAAGTAGAAAAATTTCTCAGAATATCATGAGTTGTCATTATTTCATTCTGTACGCGTAGCGCAATTTTAAGCATATATTCAGAATTTTACTGTACACGTAGTTCTATGATTAAGCATTGGCTTCGAATGGTAAGTTAACTCAGTAGAATGACCATTGTATGAATGGACTCATTCAAAAAAAATTTCAACGATGAAAAACTAATATTTTTGCTGCGATTATTTTTGTAATTAGTATTTTTTTAATCGACCTTGCACATCCTTTTACATAGCTGTCATATACACGAGTGCTAAACTGAAAACTACTATATAGGTTTTGGATTAAAGAGATTTAAAAACGGAGTACTAGTACAAATATTTGGATACAAGTATTTATATTGACAAGTGGACTAGAAACTTTATATACAATATACTTGCAATGTACGCAATTGATATCAAAACCCTTAATATAAAAATAACTTGATGACATCCCGCGCAATGGGGTTTGAGTTTTTTGTACACATTTATTTGTGTCCGATTTTTTTTCTTAATTGGTTTCTTGACCTTATTTTAAAAACGAATTACGGACGTAATTTCCGTCAATAGAAATATCTTAGCTCATTGTAATGTTCGAAGTTACGCATACAGATGTGCATCTGAAAATCAGACCTACCCGTACATACTTATAAGAGCTACGCGTACAGTAAACAATATCAGGGCATGGTAAAAAAAAAACCAATTTAAAGAATGCATTGCTTCCTTCATATATGTAGTTTTTTTGTCTGAAAGATATCGTATTGGGGAAATATTTTCACAACAAGAAACAAACTTTTTTTCTCAAAGAAATGAGAAACACTTCTCTAGAAATTTTGATTCGATTTCTTATTGAATATTTGCACTGTTTTGATACAATAAAATATTTTCCGAAGAGACATTTTAAGATTTCAAGATTGAAATGACGAGTATAAACTTATTCTAGTTTACTACCGTATAAAAAAAATCGCGATACTGTCCCTTCAGAGATTAGTTATTGACGTATTTTCCATCTACGATCAAAATACTGTACGCAGCGCAACTTGTTCTCTCGCTTCGACAAACAGCGCTACCCAAAACTGTTCACTTCCGTTCCTACACTGTGATATGTACATGTACATCATAAACATGTATTATAGAAAAATATAAAATTTAAAATTTCAAAAAATATTAAGCTATATATTATTCTTTTTGAGAAAGTACAATTCTTTTCATCAGCCCTTTAGATTTGATTTCGTTGAATAGAGTTAGTGAGGAAAGATTACGGGAGACAATATATGTTCTACCGTTATCTACGCGCATTTAAATTGATCAAACTACTACGTATACGATCACATATTATAGTTACAAATTGACTTAAACATTATCTAAACAAAAAAGAAATTATTAGTGTTTTGATTAAGCCTTTCAATATGTCAGCGATTATTTTCGATCTTTATCTCAACGGAAATCCACCGGAACAAACGCAGGTCTAAACGTTGCTTATCTTGTAATTTGCTGTTGTTGTTTTCTGTTTCTTTTCCTTTAGTTTCTCTTAAGTAAATAAGTTAAGTAAATAAATAAATATTTAAGTTTGGCCTCGTTTATTCAATGCATACAGAACCCGATAAAGAACCCGAACATTAAAACATTGGAATAAAAAAAATTAATTTTCTCGAAAATATGACAACCAGACGGTAAAAAAGTGTTAACTTGATATTTAGTTTGACATTTTGAAGCTGTTCAGCAAGTTTCATGTTATTCCTCAAACGCAAAAAGGAAAAAGTGTGGAAAACTGAAGTGGGACAGACAGACGGACGGACGGACGGACAGGCGGACTGACGGACGCAGAGGAAAGCTATAGTCCCCTCTGGTGAAACCAGTAGGGGACTAATAATGATAATAATGATAACTTATCAATTAATACATTCTGCTAATCAGCTTTTCACTCAGCGTCGATAGCGTTGTTGACGTCGATAACAATAGATAAAAACGTTATTGACGTCGGTAAAATATCATTTTCCGTATTCATTTTTTAAAAAATTCATATTGTTCACATGTGACAACCAACACCATTTTAATTGTATGAATAGATGATGAAATTATGAGACTGCACGTGAACTATAAAAGTGGTTGTTGCATGTGAAAGTGTCCAATTTTAACGAAAACTACTCATAAAACATCATATCGTAACGCATTTGAACAAGCATTCCATGTTTAGCGCACATTAGTGACGTCATAATGAAAAATGACGTCATTTTAGTGCTTGTAGGATTTAGCTAATATCATACTAAGTATAATGCACAACTTCAATAACGCGGACAAAGACGTTGAAAATTTCGTAAATTTTGCGGCCAAATAATGCCAATACCGTATCTTGTTCTTTCGTATAATACAGTTAAAATGGAAATATATTTCAAAGGGTCGCTTACACCCTGTATCCCATATTTGGGCTTTAATATTTGGTGATGATTGGTACCCAGGAAATTCCAATCGACCCTCAAAAGGAATTTGGTTTACAC
This sequence comes from Magallana ariakensis, assembly GCA_020458035.1. NCBI lineage: Eukaryota > Metazoa > Mollusca > Bivalvia > Ostreida > Ostreidae > Magallana > Magallana ariakensis. Next base: position 72,631,045 of record CM035811.1, read on the forward strand.
GACCGTTAACAGGCTTAGCTAGCCTGGCCAAAATATGAAATTTTCTTATAATACAGTTAAAATGGGAATATCTTTTAAGGGGCTGGCTTCACCATGTATCCAATATTTGGGCCTTCATATTTTGTGAGGATGGGGCCCCAATAATGTCCAGTCAACCCTCAAAAGGATTGGGTTTACACGACCATTAACAGGCCTAGCTAGCCTGGCAAAAATAGTAAATTTGGTATTATACAGTTATAATGGAAACATCTTTCATAGGATCGCTTGCACCCTGTATCCCATATTGGGGCTTTAATATTTGATGATGATGAGGCTTCGGGAATATCAAGTCGACCCTCAAAAGGAATTGGGTTTTCAGTACCATTTATTTCTTTTAAAAGTAAAACTCACTGCAAGTTGCGGTTGTTCTTTATTGACGAAAGGGTCCTAATTATGATGTATTCTTAAAACATATAATTTAACAGGTGACACTCTTTTTTTAAGAAACCACACCCACAGCATTAATGTGTGTAGATACCCCAAGGTCATTCGTCTTTTAATTATAAACATTTGGATATGACAATCATCCTTTAAAATGTGCGATTATCGACGTCATGTAAATTTCACGTGAAAAGCTTCTTCGTATATTTGCTATAGATATTACATGTTACTGTAAGATCACACTGTATCTTCATTTCGTTGAAAAGCTTTAAAATTTATCAATGAATCACTTTCTGTTAATAAGTATTTGTGAACATCCACACCTTTTGTTTTAATACTTGATAAAAATATAAACCAATCCCTGTCTATGTTATAAACGTAGGACGGCCATTAAGACACATTTAAATCGCATCATTAAATTGACACCAAGCTAGTGTACTCTGGTCGACACGGTCGACACATACATTTAACAAAACCGAGTACAGTTCGAGCGCCCATGCCTTTGCGCCTCTTTTTTAAATTTTATAAAGCCGTAGATGCAAAGTTATAACTTTATTTTGAATTGTTTTTTTTTTATGTAAAATCAACATTATATGTAACGTGTATTTGATGAGAAATTGTGGTTTTATGATTTGATAGGGTAAATTGGTAAAATGGCGCTTACGCGTCATCGTTTCCCGGTATTTCAACCTATGCACAAACCCCCCCCCCCCAAAAAAAAGTACGATTAGCTCATTTGTTGAAGGCGGTGATGGAAGTTGAAAATATTAGTTTATTCATAGAGCATTAGGAGAAACATATTGGTATTTTAAAAGTTTTATTTCGTTAAACAAAAACAATTATAAGCCAATATATACTGAAATATGTCGATTTTTTGGAGAATGAAATTCATGTTTGATATTATCCCTGCACCAAACCACGAGGTAAACATTTTTTTTATTTGACCATTTTAATTTGAAAATTGCTGCTAGAATATCCTGTTATGTGTTCCTTTGATGCAACAAGCCGTTGTCAGTGCATACTGTATAAAAGAAGGGAATGCAATTTTTTAGAATTGGGACAAATAACTATTTAATAGAGGAGAATAAAGAATTCTAGCAGTAGTTTTTTTTTCCTTTACTTACAAATACTAGTACAAATACTAATTATTTGTACCCTAGATATTTTGATGAAATGTTCTTGTGTAGTTTTACTACTATATCAACAATTTTCACATAAAAGAAATATTTACCATCCCGATTTCCCTGTGGATTGTCTCGAAAGTTAACCCATTTTACTATGTGACCTTATCGACATTTGTAGAAGAAGCGCTAACTTTTCACGTTTTTCTGTTTGGTTTATATGCCCACGATATTTCTTTTTATCACCTCGCGCAACTTGTTGCGAAGGTTATATAGCATCGCTGCTGTGCGTGTGTGTGTGTGTATGTATGTGTGCCCATTTCAGCCTGTTAAGCAAAATTCAAAGAAAACCCTTGCATGCATGTTTATGATATTTATACACTTTATTAGCATGATTAAAGGACAAACCCTATTGATTTTCAAGTAATTCTGTTAAACATTTTTTAAGATATCGTTAAAATTACAACACTTAAATAGACTTGACAATAGACATTTCCGGTTCGCGAAGGTAAACATTTTAAATCAACAACTTGATACTTTGTTGGATTTAGGCCCTGTAAAGGTAAGAAACAAACGCTTTTTAGAGATACGGAGTTAGAAGGATGTCCAAAGTGAAAAATATAGGCGAGCAGGAGATTAAGTTTATCATAAGTTAATCAAAACAAGCAGCCGTGTGAGCCGAATTTCGGGGCGGGCTATATTTCCCGATTTACTAAGAGAAGAACAGGTTTATAGTTCAGAAGCGACTTTGACTAATATCGTCATCATTGTTAATCGGGAATTCTTTTCATGTTAATTGATATAGATATGTTAGTCTATAAAAAAAAATGGGTTGACATTACGACATGTTAACTCGAATTTTCTCAAAGACTGATAGAGCAGCCTACAAATCGCTAGATCTTTTGAGCTCTACGTTTCATATTAATTTTGAAACTTAAATGTGCCTACACTAATTGTCTGAATGCGTAATGAATGTCTTTATGTTATTCCATCTTGATATAAAAAAATTAATAAAAAATATATTAATATTTGTCTATATAATTTGAAAAGTGTTGTATCATTACTTAAACTGTGTGCTAGTAATTAATTGTCTCGCCTAAATATTACAGTACTGGGACTACATTTTATAATCATAGTACTGAAAGTATTGACGAGAGTTTATTTTGTTTATTTACGAGTTAATCCTTTCTGGCTCAATGAATGGATATTTGCCATTTACCTACTGTGAAGATAATGTGACTCATGACTTAGTATTTAAATATAGACATGCGATTCTTTTTAAAGCAGTAATTCTAAATCAAATTAATTCCTTTTAATTTCAACAAAGACATAGATGTCAATAAGGTATCTCTTTCTTCGTTAATTTTTTTGTGCATAAAGAATACATTTTTAATAAACAAATAGCCCTCGCTTATATTACATATATTATAGATCCAGATTTCAAAATATTTCAAAATCCTTGTCTACGCGATTCTTAGTACGAGTATTTTTTTTCGAATTGAAAGGCTATTTCAACAGAAGTAGCCGTCAAATTACTTAGTGTTAAATGTAAAATTATATTTTTTTTAAAACGCAATTGGCTGAAATGTACATTCAGTATAAAGAATGTTAAAATAGGATTTCAAAAATGAATAAATTCTTTTAATGAGCCATTTCATAATTTTGTTTTCATAATTTGATGCTAAAAGATCTTTTTAACTCCATATAAGAACCGAAATTTAAATAACGACTGAATTAAATTCAAAAGCTAGCGACGTTATACTTAGACATCATGAACTGGGTTAGAACAACGTTTTTAACGTTTATTAATAAAAATACTAGTTTGTTTAAGAAAAAATGAATATATAAAATTTATTGTTTATTCTTTTATGTGGTGTTAAATTGATTTGAACAATCATCGCTTTATAACCCGCGAAGTTGGTAAGGGAAAGAAATATGAATGTCATGTACAAATTTTGATTCCCGATATTCTAAATTTTTGTAAAGGACAGTAGGATTAATATTCTATGTAGGAAGCTCATCCAGTATGGATCAGCGCATGAGAAACGTCCTTGTCAATACGATCTGACGCTATTATCTCCCTTGCTGAAAGAATGGATCGCCTGTGGCAACGCACTTTGAAAAAAATTTTCAAAGTGCGTTAAATTTTGGACAAAATCAACGTACTTTGAAAAAAATTTTCAAAGTGCGTTAAATTTTGGACCAAGTTAACCCACTTTGAAAATTTTTTTCAAAGTGCGTTATGAAGGTACATCAACATTTTTTAGTATCGAGACACTTAACGCACTTTGAAAAAAATATGTATAAATCACAAATTGTAAAATTAAATTCTTAATTTGTTGATAGTATGATGATTTGTTACACTATTGAATCTAATTTATCGTCTTAAAAATCGGGGATAGGGGTGGGAGTGGGGGTTAGCCAAAGATACAGGTTATTTACCAGTGCTTCATTTCATTGATTACGTACAGGAAGGTCCCCTACCCCTCTTTTTTCCTTCCAAAACGTGTTTGATATTCAGCAACTTAGAGTAAATGTATAAAATCAGAAAAAAGGAATACGCTTTGTTGTAAATTAAGTACAGTGATATTGAAAAAAAAAACGAGCTGGTCAAACAATTATTTCTCCAATGGTATGTCAAAGAATCTATAAGCGTTTCAACATAAACCCTCTTTTCAAATTCTAATTAAATAAATCACTTCATTTAAAAACAAAACTCCATGTACATTGACAAACATTAAATATTATAAACTTAAAAACTGATCCTCTAAATGATCATGTTGTTTTTGATAACCATAACTAACGTATCCTTTTTTAAATCATGTTTGTTTATAAGCACATGCAATTGAAGACAGTTGAAATATGTTATACATTATCTCCATTATCAATAAATAAATTAAATAATTTTCGTTTCTGGCACAGCACAATGTACCAGATAATTAGTAAATTTGCTGCATACACAAAAAAGGAAAATGCAGTTGCTAAGGGATGCAGTTTATGTCATATTTGGATAATTCAGATCTCCCGAGTTGTTCTTTATGTAAATTGTCGAACGGCGTAAGCTTATGAAAAAAGGAAAAAAATTCTACTCTAAAAACTGTTAATCAAGTTAGCTGTGAATGCAGTGGGTTCTTTCTAAAGTATATCCCATTAAGCTACACAAGGTTAAAACAATTACTTATTGTATCTGAAATTAAATATTATTTCGACTAAGCCCTGAACAATTTTTTTTTTCAAAGTGCGTTAATATCGACGATATCAACGCACTTTGAAAAAAAATATTTTTTTTTCAAAGTGCGTTGACTTGGTCCAAAAATTAACGCACTTTGAAAATTTTTTTTCAAAGAGCGTAATTTTTCAAAGTGCGTTGTAACAATCGCCGTATCGCTTCATCGAAAACGAAATATCAGTTAATATTTCATATATAAACACAATTAACTATTTACCTAAATGGTTATAAACAAAATTAAGAATTTATTTTTTCAAAGTGTGTTAAGTGTCATGATGTGAAAAAATGTTGGTCTACAATCATAACGCACTTCGAAAAAATATTTCAAAGTGCGTTGATTTGGACCAAAATATAACGCTTTTTGAAAAATGTTTTCAAAGTGCGTTTATTTTCTCCGAAATTTAACGCACTTTGAAAAAAATTTTCAAAGTGCGTAATTTTTTCAAAGTGCGTTGCCACAGACCTTGTTAAACAAACAAGGAGATATTGTTTTATAAATGAGATTATATTAGTCATCCCTTAGATATACGCCTCTATAATATAACATGCTGATAAACTACTGTTACTAATATAGGAGATGATATTAAAGTACAAATAAATAATGGTGTAGCATAGTAGCAATTACGTACTTCTTTATGAATCATCCTTTAAGAATACTATTTAAAACCGTTCAATTTACAATGATTTTGCTATGTAGTTTATTTAATGAGCTGTATTGCTCGCTCTGACATAATTCATTAAACAAAAAAAGACTAAGCCATAAACTTTAATCACAATTATATACCACATTTTAAGCATAAAATGGCTGGTTATTTAAAGAGACAGTACGGCGCATCTTATTAAAAACCGACTTGAAAAAATTTTCCGATCGGGTTCGGTATTTTTGTACTACTCATAAATGTATAAACTTTCAGAAAATCACAAATTTCTCCGTGAAATAAATCTAATTATTTCATTAAAATTAATAATTAGGTATAACCTATACATATATACATCGCCACGTGTAACGGGGTTCCACTTTCTATACCCATTACGCATGCGTATTTACTATAAACAACCCGGCATGGCGAGTAAGAGACCGGGTAGGCCTGCTTACTTGACTGAATTGGCAAAGAAAATAAGGTAATAATTGTTCAAAGTTAAAATAACCACAGTTATTATTTTGTAAGCATGTATTTTGCGTGTTTATCATAGAAGTTGCTACAACCTAAATTCATTTTTGTAAGTGAGGCCCCTTGAGGGATTATTTGACATATTTATGTCTGTTAAATTTAAAATGAATGTGAAATTGGTAAACCATTAATAAATTATCGAGAAAGTGATGATGTGTTCCGTTTAGAGAGTCCCTTTTACCTCGTATACCATGATGACCGTAGTCGGGCGAAGATATTGTAGTTTTCAGCACGTGTCAATTACTGTCAATCAAATTCCACGTGGTACAAATAAACGATATAAGATTATTCCGGTTTGTACGACCCTTAAATTTCCGGAAGCTAATAATTACATTAATTAGGTATGTAAAAGAGATTTTTATGTACTTCAACTGTCACAATCAACGTTTTTTCGTATTTCCTAACAATACCATGGGTAAATCTGAAGTTATTCACACATGTGTTTTCAGCTGTACTGTCGCTTTAACGATTTTTCTTTCAGAAAACATTTACAAATTATTTTCATCGAAGATGTATCTATACAAGACTTAAGGGTTTTAAAAAAATGGCCCTTGTTTAAAGTGTCGCCCTATATTTTCCAGTTTAACAAAAAAATTGACTGATTTTTATTGAATTATAAAAAACAGCGTCACTCTGACATCATTTACTGCCAGTGACTGCCAAGAAATCAAATGCATAGCTAAATGTACATTTTATATAAACTCTTGAAAAAATACATAGCAATTTAATCTACCTGAGACACTTTAAATAATGGAAAACTATAGAGGGGGAATTTGAATCATAAATATGTATAGTTCTTTATCATGTTATAAATTTCAATGTTTTTCTGTAAATTATCTATTACTTGTATGTGTTGTTTGTCTCTTAATTTATTTTTCTTAACACGTAAGGTAAAGTTGCATAATAAATCACTTTCATTTGTAAATCCACTATTTCGTATTTTGTTTTATTTTTATTTCTTTGTTTAATTTTTTTTTATAAATAAATTTCACTCTGAGTTGTGACTGTTCTTCATTGACTAAAGGATAATCATATGCCGTATTCTTCAAACATATAAGTAGACAGGAGGTATTGTTTTAACAAACCACACGCGCAGCTTGGATTTGTATAGATACCCCAAAGACATAGATCATTTTATCATAAACATATAAGTTCGACAATCAATCGTCCTTTAAAATTGCAGTTATCGACGCCATGTGCAAACATGTGAAAAGCTTCTTTGTATGTTTGCTTCATATTACACGTTACTACATGATCGCACTTTATCATCTTTTCATCATCTTTCCGTTGGAAAGCTTCAAAAGGTGCCAAGAGCTACACTATCTGCTACTATGGATCTGCAAAGATTCCCACGTTTTCTGTTTTAATACTTCATAAGTATAAACTAATCCGTATTTATGTTTAGCTTAGAACGGTCAATAAGACTCAGTTAGTTTGCATCACTGAAATTGACACTTAGCCGATCTACTTTAGTTAGTACACATCAGTAACAAAATTTGGAACGGAAAAGTTGATATTGCACAAACAGGTATACATGTAAAAAAAAAAACCTAAATATTCACCACTAAATACAATGCTGACACGGAGAGCTTAGAATCTAACGGCTTTCTGTGAAATCGTTCTTGTTGAAACCTGTTTCAATTCAATCCAGACTTACTTTAATGAGATATTATACATATCAAGGAGATTCATTGCTTATCGGTGTATTGCTTAAGTTATGTGATGATCTGGATCATATGCAAATAATTTCGTAAGAACTTAAGAATATAATAAAGTAGATAATTCATACATAGCAGATTGAAATTTGACATAGTAATTGCTCAGTATCTTGCATAAACACCCCAGAATATAATAAGTATATGCTTTATTCTAAGTTTAAAATATTGATCATAACATAAATAACGTACATTTATGCTATGATTAAAGGGGAAAGGAATCATTGAGATGGCAATTTCGGTCGGGGCAGATTTTATCATGCCTCGGCCATAATTATCATTTTATTTGATCATTTTGTTGATGCATATGCTAGGTTTGATATTGATTCATTGTCCATTACTATTAAGGACTTATTAATTAACAAGGACTTACCTGTGTCAATTTCCAGACAATATTAAGACCATCAATAAAATTAATGATTTCTATGATAAATAAGAATAATGAAACATATCTTTAAACCAGAGCCTAGATAAATAATTGACGCTTGTAAACAACTAATTCAGAAAATTGATAGTAAATAATACCTTTAAACTGTCAAATGATTTTCCATAAAGCAGAATTCAAAAAATTATAATAATAAAATCTTATTGTTTGGCAAATACATTTTGTGTCATCTTATCCTAATTTAAAAGGATTTTAAAGCTGAATTATGATATGTAAATAGTGCATTTTTCCCACTTCATTTGTTTGTTCTTTGTTTTTGTGTTTTTTCCCCAGATTCTTCAAAACTGTATCAACTGGGTCATAATTTATAATATTTTGTTTTTCACGACAAAAAAAAAAATAGATATATCCATTAAGAGAGTTTGTTCACATATTTCTTGGATTGATATTGTAATTCGCTAGATTTGGTAAATGGTTTTGAGTAAAATGGTATCTAAGTGTGTTTATGTGCTACAATTAAAATGATAATTTCTGCAATAACAAGGGGAAATGGTTTTATTTTGTCTAACACCTCGCAACGTGCCGACACAACCGTCTATATTCTTATGGTTTCAAAAAACCCATAAAAGGCGGTAACATGAATGTCCTCGTGTATTGTTTCATTATACTGTGAACAGGGTTATTTTTGACAGTGTTTTTTCTGCCCGTCTTCAAAGAGTTTCGCCCCGTCTTGAATTCGCACAGACGTATGTGTGTTTAAAGAAAGGTAATTATAGATATTTAAATTCCCAAGTCTTAAATTCGCCCCTTAACAACGAGGGTGAATTGGGTGATAATAAAACGAGGACGACTTTTTTCCTTGCATTCTGTATTTCTCTATTCAAGTTGTTACTAATAAAACTATTTTGGTCCAAGAAATAACTGAAAACTTGTTTTGTTTGTTGTTGTCTTCGAAAATATATCAGATTGTCGGCTTCACTTCCCTTTCTATGCACTTTAAAGCTGAACAACACCGCTCGTAAATAGGCATCGTCACACAGGTACCTGATATATATAAACCCTTCGATTTCGTTACAACCGATTGCACACCTGAAACTCGTGGCCGACTTGTATTTTTCTTTCGTGGTCTTTGGAGTTTATGCATTTAATTCTGTTGTTTATAAAAAAAATGCATTGACCATTTTTTTTAATGTTAGTATTATCCTGGCTTGAAAAAAAATGCGTAAAATTTGATAATTTCATTGCGACCGAGTAACACGGCGAGGCAAGATGTACGTACACACAGGTGTGAAGTACAGCGAAGTACTTTGAACTTTGAACCGAAAAAAGTTTTCCTCGGTAACCTAATAAGTTAAAAAAACCCATTATATTTGCATTTAGCTGCAAGAAATTATCAGAAATTAGGTCTTTCTTTACCGTGTAGTCTTCTTAACTTTAAAATAATGGTTTAACTGAAAAAGGAATTAAGGTAATATAAGATGTATATCATAGAAACAGTTAAATTAATTTAAACAATATATAGGGTAGTAACACTGATACCGAAAATATCTAAATAAAATGGAAATTATGGTGCATAAACACTAACGACAAAACTTCTAATAGTCTTATAAATCAAGCAAACTGTAATATTAAAAAAAAAATATGAATGAAGTTGTAAGTACAAAAAATAAAAATAAAAAAAAATGGTAATTTACATTATAAAAAAGCTGGTGAGTGTTAAAATGAGTACATCCAAATCATATTTTTTTATTTTTTGTTTGATTTTGTTTTTTTTATTTTATTGAATTTTTTTTCTAGAACTGGGATATGAGCGTTTATTAAGATTTTTGATAAAACTTATATACTACAAACTTACATACTACAAAATAAACTAAGCAGAACCCGCCCACCCCTCCAAAAAAATACTCACCTTGTTATGGTAATTAAAACATATTTCTGCCGTAAATGTTGGTTAACAAAACTTTCACATTTCGTGTAATTAATTTCAATAACTGTAAAAAAAAAATCGTTAATAACACATATCTTTTAAAAAGCTTAAGATAAATTTATCTGTTTTTTTTTTCGACCGTGTTAAGTTTAACAAAATGAAAGATTTGATAATGCTTGCCAAGTAATAAAAACTAGAATTAGTTAAAGTTCACAGATACGTGGCAACAATATTTGCACATTTCTTGTCAAACAGGATGATAATATATAAATCAGAATTATCTTTGACAGTCATTAGATATGCATCTCTTAGATCTAACACACTAATACATGTAAACTGATGTAACTAATATTGAGGTGATGAATTACTATCTTCCAAAAGTACAAATGACTGTTTTCGCAGTAATCGCGTACTACTATATTAATCTTGCACGACTGGATAGAACAACATCTAAAACCTTTTAATTCACAATGATTATGCTTTGCATTTTTCAATTACCTATATTGCTCTTATAAATCATCAAAACACAAGTTATCTAAACCAAAGGTCAAATTTGTAATATTAATAAACTGTTTTTTTACTCTCTCCTTTCAGGTTTTTTTTTTTTGTCTTTTTTAATAGAAAAGTAATGATTATGTTGTTTTCTGGGTAACATTAGCACCGATCAAAGCGTTCTAAATACACTCAGATACAATCACATACATTTCTTGTGTCCACAGAACCCGATATAGAGCATCAGTTCATAATTTCACATTGTAAATTTATTAAAAATCTCAATTTCAAATTAAACTTTTTTTTCTCTAATTCTAATGTTTTGTTTATTGAAAACATTTACTTTAAATCCCCCAAGAGTCGGAGACAAAAGTTAAAGAGAATAGATGTTTGTTTTGCTTAAGAATAGTGCCATTCGTAACATCAAAGAGTAACCGGTGTAAGAGTGTTATAATTCCTTAATTGTGTTAATTGAATATTTGAGTGAAAGGTGCGTGTTGTGTGAAAGAGTCAGTTGAATTTCGCCGTGTAGATTCCCAGACGTGATTTAGTTGTACTGGACTTTCCGTCATCAAAGAAATAATTCAGTCCTTTAACTCTAGACATTTCTGAGAAACAAAACTAGTATGAATAGCACGAATGCTTATTGTAAAAAAGAGAGGAAATATTCACCACATCTGTTTTTAGGTCACCTGAGTTAGGTCATCCTCAGGTGACCTATTGCTATCTGTTTTCGTCCGTCGTCGTGCGTTAACAATTTACATTTTTAAATTCTTCTTAAAAACTACAAGGCCAATTGTTTCCATTTATGGTGTGAAGTATCTCTATGGTAAGAGGAATGTAAATTGTGAAATAAGTGGCTCTACCACCCCAAGGGTGCCACAGGTGGGGCCAAATATGCAACAAACAGCCAAAGTTTCAAAAATCTTCTGATCTACTCCCACATATGTGAGGAAAAAACTGATTGCATGGTTATGATGTCCATGAAGCCCTCTACCAAAATTGCCATTCATCGAAATACAGCACATTCAACTTTATTTTTGTGTTCCTTTTAAAATTACGCTAAAGTCGGGTTGTGACAATAACTATACATGGAAAAATGACAATAACAAACCGGCAACCATCTCAAAAATCCATAAAACGAAATACAAATTCAAAGCAGAGCAACACGGACCTCCAAGATAGAGGTAGGAGCAGGTGCCTAGGAGGAGTGAGCATCCTCTGCTGACCGGTCACACCCGCCGTGTGCTCTTTGTCGTAATCGGGAAAATAAAAACTGCAAAAGTCCGTAGACAATACATAAAATAAATGGTATATATATTTTCATCAACAGTGTTTGTTTCAAATGGCTACAAAACATAATTTCTACTAAAGCAAATTTCTTCAGGTCCAAATTTTTTATTTGCCTTTTGGTGTATGTTGTAATTTCGTTGTTGTGTCATTGTTGGACAAAACAAGACAAAGAAGAAACCAAAGAATTATTTAATGACTCAAAAAAAATCTTTTATGGCCTTAAATTGGACCGGCATTTTTTAAAAAACTTTTCTTGCTCCGCTGATATTTATTCAACTTACGGACCTAGAAATTGTGTCTCAACAAACAAGGCGTTTCGTATCAGTAAAGAAAATAAAAACCTTATTGATCACGTTAAGGATCAATATAGTTCGTACATAAACATGATTCTTACAGTGCATTGAAGTTTACTTTGACTATACATAACAAATTGAAAGAATCGATATAATTACAGTCGTACGATCACTGCCTTATTAATAATTTACGATGATCGCATGTATTTTGTAAGGTTTGTTTTTAATAACGAGGTAGCAACGGTCAACGAAATTAATGGCTCCTTTGATGAAAAATGATTAAACATATATTTAAACCAAACCCTAGCTGAGTTTTGGACTATTCCAAATACCTGTTTTGGGAAAACTAATGTTATTCAATAATTTCATTTTTTTTTTAAATGATTTGAATGATTTGGGTTTGTTTATTCATAATATCGAAATTCTTTGTCAAAATAATGGTTTTTTTATTCCATATTAATAATAGTTCATCATGTACACAGTGCAGTTCATCAATACATTGACTTTTTTATTTTAATTTATTGTACAAATCAGGTAATATCCTGGTCTAAACTGCATTTCTTCTCGCATCGGAAAGGAGACAGGTTCCTCGAACAAAGGCAAAATGTTTCAAATAACTCTTGTATTGATAGTGCAATATGTTGCTTTTAGTGAATCGATTTTAATAGAGCGGTTCTGTCAAGATTTCATTAAAATCAACTTTCCTCTTTCTGCATCCTGTAAAAAATCTGCAAACTTTACACAGAACCTCGGGAATTGTTTCCAATCCTGCATGATTTACAACGGGTCTTCATACATGGTCAGCCGCAATGCTGATACTACAGAGTGTGTATGTTGCCAGGATGTGCCGTCAGAAGATGTCTACAGTTCCGGAAACTGGACAACATACTCATTCGGTAAGTCAGAAATGTCATTCGACAAGTGATTTTTTCTACACAATTCTAAATACTTACAATAATGCTAAACATCAATAGTTTTTCTTTGAGCATTTACTGGAATTTTCGTAAATAACATGAAAATAACATGATATTATTAACAGAAGAAATTTGAATGATAAGTGCAAAGTTAACCTAAAAAAATGGCAATCGCTTTGATTGTGTAAATATTGGATGGTACATGTATCAGTTTTTGTGAAGTCAGTGATAATCATGCTTCACGTTTATATGGTATAACCAAACAAATACGTTTTATGTATAAAGCTCTTTAAAGTAAGCAACGAAGTGAACGGAATTTGGTATCTAGCTAACATTGAAGAATCTAGCCACAGTAGCTTGTTATTCCAAAACATGCCTTATGTACATGTAACTGCTAGTAGAAAATATAATTTAATGTTGCTCTAAACATCTTTACATATTTCCCGCTCGCTTATAAAGCCCCTGTGTTTAGTATATAAAATTAGAAGCATGTAAAACATGAAAAAAAAATATAAAACAATAAAAAGTTTTATTACATTCTATTTTCCCCCCAAAAGTAATAATTCACTTACTAGAGTACGAGTATGTGCACTCTGTATGTACATGTACTTAGAAAATTCTAATGTTATTTTTGTTTAGTTTGGATAGCATTTCAGAATTAATCAAATGTATTTTTAGCATGCCCAGTCGGCTATACGGAAGTAAGGTCGCACACCACACGAACTTGTTTGCGATTTATTTCCTCTACCGTTGATTACCCTACTGCCGCATCTGACTGTCAACAACATAACGGAGATTTGGTTAAAATAGATAGACCAAGAATGAGGGATATCTTCCTGGAGTTTCTCTTCAGTAAGAATTCAATCGAGTTCATGTTTTAGTTTTATATATAATACATATCATTTAATATCGATTTTATATGTATAACATTGTAAGACGTATTCCAGTTTAGATATAGGCATAACCTTTTTTCTAAAAAATGTCGTTTTTTACATTTTCTGAAGATTACATTACTGCCGATGAGAGGGTTGATGACTCCGTATGGATACAAGGTCAGGAGGATATCAACAGCGTCTGGAGATTTAATGATGGTTCCCAAATGCCGGGTTTCTTGCAACCTTTCATGGTTCAATCAAATGGCCCAAATGAAGACCGACTTCGATACCGTATTCCAGATGACAAGTTTGCTGACCGTGACCCAACTTTTCCCCATAGCTACATATGTGAACACAGATTTTTATAAATTTGGATTTTTTTTCAAATACCATGGAAGCTTAAATTAAAGTCCATAATGTAATTTAATTCATTAAAAAGTGTCCAGCATGAAATTATATTTACTTTAGTAATAATTGAAAAAAAACGGGTTTTTAGATCGGTGTCAATAAAAACCAAATGACGCAAAAAATAACGTAAAAAACCCGAAACAAACCAACAAACAAACAAATTAAGGAAAAACCCCACAAAAACGGCTGCAAACTATTTATCTTAATGAAGAAAATATTTGATACTCTTATGTGTATTCCTTATGCATAAAAGTAGCAAAACAATACGCTTTTTTGTTCTCTTTTGTGTTCGCCGTTTTTATTATTGGGCTTAAAGCTTAAATACTTTGTGATGCGGAAAATGGGTGTTGTTTGAATATGAAGTTGTACAGGAATCCCCCTCCCCCCCCCCCCCCCCCCCAACCGCCAGTGACAAAGATGCGATGGATATGTCACTCTTACTGAACCATTATGCTTGTGGACACATTCTATACTATGACAACTATACCATGACAACTATTATTTAATTCCACAACTATTCATGGATCTTTGGTGTTGGTGTGTCGGAGTGGGTGCCACTGGCCCAGTTCGACGTGGGATACCTGAATAGATTAAATAGGTCTCCAAACTATTTTCAACTAGGCATTGTAGCATTATACTTTCCTATTTGCGAGAGACTTGTTTGGTCTAAAACATTTATTTTGTGCTTTGTTGATCTGACATGGTTAAAAATAAACCAAACTTAACCAGTTTAAGGATCCTCGACACCCCGTGACATCAACATTATTTAATAAGTATGCCACGGCATGGCGATTTAAACGCATTGAGACACAGTTCATATATCCAAAAGAACTAGGTACGGTTTCCTTAAGAATTTGCACGGTTTTTGTGGGGAAAAAATATATTGCGATTCTGATAGGTTGTCTACATATAATTTAAACAGGAAGTCATAATAACTGATGATAATACCATGTTAAGATAGGCTCATTCATTCGCATGCGTAGTAAATGATCCATCAATGCTACATCGATATGCCCGTTTATGGTGGTTTTATTGGTCAATCTTTAATAAATAATTAAAATTACAGATATCCAACCCCGTCGCCAGGGACAATTTTCTATACGGAAATAGTTTATTAAAAGATACGCTCATCCTTTAAATCGTGCTCGGGTTACGTTGTCGGAAGGGTTGAAATATAAATTTGAAAGGTTTTAAAATATTGCCGCCCATCGTGGTTTAGTTTTCCGTTACAGTACCTGCGACGTTATTTTTTACAAGATAAGGGATAGGATAGAATTCACGCACGATAGGATAGCATTAACGCTCGATAGAACAGTATACACGCACGATACGATAAGATTGATACACGATAGGAAATGATAAACGTATAATCGCGTTAAACGATCTTCAAGATTAACCTGATAATGGCAGAATTTGAGAAAAAACACGTACGAATCTAGATATACGTGGAATTTCTTGTTATTAACAAACGCCGAGTTGTTAATCATCGCTGAATCATTTGTATTGTTAACATTGTTTTCATTACCAAACACCCTAGCCGATCGCAGCGAAGGATGCAAGACTTTTTGTGACCCGGACCTTTCCGGACTTGGTTCAGCAATCGCAACTTCTCGGGGCTTTCCGGCAGGCTCGGAAAAACACCTCGAATGTATTAACATCACCGGATGTTAGAATTTTATACAAAATGGAGTTGCTTCCGATTTAAATACGTATCGGCTAGACAGCCTCGTGTGTCGCTTTTGTGGTATATTTTAGGGTATATCATTGCCTTTAATAAAGTTATGCTCACATCTCAACAGATCGTAAAATGTGTTGTATTTATATAAAGTTTTATAAAAGGGGGGGGGGGGGTGTCATGGACGCCTATTTAATACATTCGAGTCGTTTTTCCGAGCTTGCCGGAAAGGCCCGATAAGTTGCGATTGTTGGTTCAGAAGACGTTTCGTGACCCGGACGTTTCGGGTCCTGAATTTCTCGCGACCTACATTACGACGTTTCGGGACTTAATTCGTGAAGACGTTTTAATATAATAGTAATAATTTAAGTTTTCTTTTAAAATACCGTTGATCTTTCACCTCAACTGTAAATATTTACATTAATTAGAAACATGAAAAAATGACGATAGCAAACCGTCAACCATCTCAAAAATCCAGAAAACGAAATACAAATCCAAAGAAAAGCAACACGGGCCTCCAAAATGATAGAAATATGATCAGGGGTGCCATGGAGGAGTTAGTATACTTTGCCGACCGGTCACACCCGCCGTGTGCTCTATGTCGCAATCGGGAAAAAATTGAAAAGTCCGTAGACAATTAGGTGATTAGTTATGGTCTAACAATTAGTAAGTAAAACGTCAGTCAGCATGCGACCCAGTGGAAGATTGTATTTGCTGACAAGGTCTTTGTATCGACCGTAGAACTTACGAAAAGATGACTTCAAACGAGACTGTTGATGGTCCTGTTTTATCAACTTGTTTGTAAGTAGCTTTCCTCGCTTCTAATGAGGGTGGGCTACCGATAATTGTTATAAAAACAATCAAATCACACCTTGTAACCTGGCCAGTATTGGTGTTAATTATGAGGAGATTAATGAAAAAAATCCCCCTGTCAACACACGCGTTAGCACCTGCCATTTCTCTTGGGAACAAAGTCAAGAGAAGATCAACTATGACAGGTTTGTTGATTAATGAATATAATTTCATTCTTATTCATAAAGTATTTCAGATTTATATTAATGCAGATTTGTTCATTAAAAGAGGTAAATATAGTATTCTCAAATGTTTCTACTAAAGTATCATTTGCTCCAGGAATTATACATTTATTTCTTTTCATGATATTGTTAAATTTATTAATAAGATCATTTTCAAATGTAACACAAACCAAAAATTGTTCAAGATAAACTGTAAGTGTTGTGTATTTCTAATAACCTATGAATACACTAGCTATCATTATTTATTAACAGCCTCTATATTTGAACATATTGAAATATTATTCAAATTGATGCATTATATATAGAACACAAGTATTATGAATATAATTATTTTACTGAGTACTTTCAACAAAGTATGTAAAGTAACGATGTGTATGTATACATCAGATGTACATGTAGATCATATAAAATATATGTCAACTATAATAATAGTTACATTATACATACATGGCCACTCATAAAGTTAAGATGAATTTATCGAAGCAAATGAAAATACTTACACAATAGGTTATATGAATAAGTTTTAACATTTTCAAGAAGACTTCAAATTACAAGCTACTTTGCTAATTGTTTTTTGAGAAGTTGTTATTTAAAATGTTTTTATGTTAGAAACTCTTATACCTAAATTAATTGACCATTGTGGTCTCAACCATTTTGTTTGGTAATATTTTTGGGATGGTTTGAAAATTATATTACAAACAGAAAACAGGCAGTTGTGTTAGATGGTAATACTTCAAGAACATGCAGTAAACTTGAATGCAGGTGTACAACAAGGCTCAGTATTGGGTCCTTTTTTATTCATCATACATGTACATTAATGATTTTACTGAAAAAAAAAACTACTATACGCAGCAATGTTAAGGTGTCCCGGAGCTTAAATACGACTGAAAAACGATATTTTTTTATCAACAAATATTTACTTTGACCGGGAATATTACTTAAAATCTAAATAACATATATGTACAAAAATGCATTTTTTTGACGTCATATGTACTTTGTTGTCACGTGAGGTACGTATCCTAACATTGCAAATTTTCTAAATAAATCGCATCGGCGCAGGTGATTAATGACACTAAATCATAATTATTATTAAGAAAACTCCTTTGTTATGTCATATACTTTGAAGTTCTTGCTTGGGAATGAAATAGATATTTCGTTTATTAACGATATTGTAAAAACACTTAGCCAAATCATCAAAATAAAGCATATTTTTACTAATTGAAAGCTATTTACTTAAACTTGGGGTAAATCCATTGGTTTCCCAAGCATGATTCACATTGGTACTTATATTCTCTATCAATTTAATGTAAAATATTCTTAAATTGTATTGATCTTTCGCCTGCGCCAAACTGTTTTTTACATGCATTAACATTTCTTCATTCAGTTGTTTACACGTAGCAGGGAGGGTCTCCTAACCACTACTTAATAAACAGTCTTTTACTTCAAGCAAAGCTTTAAATCTTTCTATTATTTGATACTGATTATTAATATGAATACATTTTATAGTCTAGCATTAAGGCCAGCATTAATGTAAAGGAAACAAGAAGTTTTATGACTGTTTTATCATAATTCACTTTTACCGTTATACAGTTTTACCCGATCTCTATTGAATGGAATGCAGATCGTGACGTCAAAGTTTATTATGACGTCATATTGTTTGAAGTACAGACAAGTGACTCTCTACACATCGCTGTGGGATGCCTTAACATACCCGCGTAAAGATATAAGGTTATTTGCTGATCATTCTTCATTATTTGTATTGGTTAAAAATGTTGATCATGCAACCTCTTCTTGAGTAACTGACTTAGTTGGCAAATTGAACTGCCAACTTTAGCTCTAACCGGTAAGCAGTTTCTAAATAATAGGGCGAATTTTAAACAGTTCCAACAGTATCTTTTGACGTGATACATGCAACCAACAAATACATGATTATTTTTAGGTAAACCAGAATGCAAGACACAACATTTTCACATGTTCAGCCCCTCGCAGAGTGGAAGAAGTGATGTCAAAATCTGCAGATGTGAATGCACCCCCAGCCAGCAGACCAAAACCAACCAACTTAACAAGAATGGCAAACAGAGTGAGGCTGACAATGAGACCCAAGGACCCAAAGGACTTGGACTTTGAGGTAAATTAATATAAATTTAAAGAGATCAAATGTGTCTCATTATAATTGTTTTCGATAGTTTATGTAATTAGACATTTATTAACAAACTTTTATTGTATCATTTAGTTTGATCAAGAGTTTTTGGAGGACCATATCCCCAACTTTAAGACACTTGATGTCTATGCATCTAGACAAAGACACCTACTCGTGTACTCCGAGACACAGCTCCAAATCCTGTCGAAGGCGAAAACATGTTACATGGATTCGATTTTCCATGTAGTGAAGATGCCATGGACCCAGCTGCTCAGCATCCATGCCTTCATCCGACCACTGGTATTCTGCTTCATGTCCAGGAAGAGGAACGATGACTATTATGAGGTATTATATGTATTTATAATGTGATGTTATATTGGTATCACAACAATTAAAATTTCAATATTCATTAAGCATATACATTTCTAAAATGAATATAGGACTTATCCATAATGCTATTCAATTTTATTGCAGATACTTCGCCAGATTGAACATCTGCTTCCTGAGCAAATCAGTCTGCAGAGTTTTGTGGTAGACTTCGAAGCAGCAATGTGTAGAGCCACCCATGATCGTTATCCTGGACTCGTGATTCAGGGATGTGCTTTTCACTGGACCCAAGCTGTCTTCCGGAAAGTGCAGGAATAAGGATTGCAGGTAAACACTATTGTCTAAATAATGTTTCCATGTGAAAAACAATTATTTTAGCTTGATAACAAATCGGTAATAATGATAACAAATTGGAAATAATGTATGTATTTTGGTTTTTTTTTATGATCACTTCCACTCACTGCTTTTCATTTTTCCTCAGAGAGCATACAACGAGAGAGGAGACATTTTCTCCTTCCTGAGGCAGGTGATTGAACTACCCTTCCTACCGCATGAACACATTGTGCCAGTGTTCCAACACGGAGGAGAAGGCGAGATGCACTTTGTTGCGAACATTCATGTATTACATCTGGAGGTAATGGATAACGAATTCAGTGTTCCCAGTGAAGAACTGGAGAGTGTTCATGCTCTCCGTGAGAACTAATAACGACCTTGAAGGCTGGCACAACCGCCTCAACCGACTTGTAAATCAGCAAGGGCCTGTGCCATTCTACCTGCTGTCGACAGAGCTCTACAAGGAGGCAGAAAACATTCCCCTGCAGGCAATGCTTCTTTCAGAATGGAACGTCTGCACCGAAAGAAGTCTCGGGAACTAAATAGAAAACTTTTCCAGAAGTGGAAGGAATACAACAATGGAGAAATCTCGACTACTCGACTCCTACGTTTTTGTACATCCCTCTATGGACCAGTTTCCGTGTGAATGGAAGTAGTGATTATCCCAATATATGTTTTTTTATCAAATATCCAATTTCTTAAAACTAAGAATTAACATTATTGTATCCTTCATGAGGTTTAATAATGACCATGTTGACTGAGTAAATGAAGTTCAATGGATGTATTTGATTCCCTGTATATATTTGTTCATGTACATGTGATTGATTTTGATGATGCATTGTTTTGATGTGTAGTGCTGATTTTGATGATGCATTATGTTTTGATGTGTAGTGCTAGGTGTTTGTACATTGTAGTAAATATCATGCAGTACTAGTATACTGTATTGTAATGTAACATACCAGATTTACCTCTGAATAATGTCTTACTATTTCTATGCCTGTTATATGTATATATGTATAGCTTTGTTAAATATTAAATGAGTTCAACTTCATCATTCAATTTGTTTCCTTCATAGTGTTAAATAATGGCCATGTCAATGATAAAGAAGGTGGGATGCCCGTCATATTAGTCATTGGCTTTTTTTATAGTACATTATACTTTATTATACTTTCATGTTAAATACTGAAATCTGATTGGTTTAGACGTAGTTGACAATCCGTTCTAATACCCTCAGCGTTAGCAACACACTTGGCAACGGGCCGATAGAACGAATTGTTACATGCGCGTAGATTATGCGCGTACGGTTCGCCGTAGAACTTACGTCTTTTCCATATAAAAACATTCAAATTTGCTATAAAATTAAGACCTTCAGTATAATAAAATAAATAGTGCCTGTTTGGGAGGGTACCAGTTGAAATTGACACCCCTCGAAAACCATTGTCAACCTCCGCTTCGCGTCGGTTGACAATGGTATTCTCGGGGTGTCAATTTCAACTGGTACCCTCCCAATCAGGCACTATTTATATAATATTGACTTCGATGAGAAGAATAACTATATAAATTATTGTCAAAAATACATCCAAGCAATAAAATAAGATATATGATATGAAATAAGATAAGATATGGTCCTAAATGCATAATTTGTCTACCCAGGGTGTTTAAGGGTTTTTATCATTAACAGTGACAAGGAATTTAACTTCCTTATAAACATGATAAGGGTTCAAGTCATGATGTTTTAAAAATACACACACACGGTACAATGGTACCCATGATATAATTTTATGAAAAGAAACACCGGAATATTATATAAATAGAACTAATTTCATTTTATGGTATAGCTTCAATGCTGTTTTATTAATCAAATAATTAAAGAACATATAAAAATGATGAATTAAACTCACCTTTTATCATTCATGAAAAAGGTTTACTTCACTAATGCGACCACGTACAGTTTACCCGCATTTCCTCTGATTTATTAAGAATTGATTTACATGATTAATTACGCCAAAAAAAAAAATTATATTACATACTTATTTCTCTAAATTTTCTTAAGTCCCGAAACATCTTATTCTCGAAACATTTTAGCCCAGAAACATCTTATCAGGTCTCGAAACATCCGGGTCCCGAACCGTCTTGGTCCCGAAACGTCTAGAATTCGCCGCGAACAATTCAGTCCGAGATCAAATTACACAGAAAATAGCGGGTTCAATTAAAATACAACTCTTGTTCTAAATAAATATAAAATCTATCATTACTACATTTCTTTCTGTATAAAAAATGTTGCATTTAAAACGAATTATATTATTACAAGTTTTGTTAATATTTACACAGATACACATTTTGCATACGATTTGTTAACATTGTTTTAATAAGATAGCAAGGGACAGTTTCGGATGAAGTAATTTTTGTAAAATTGAAAGTTGCTGTACTTGAAAGCTTATGAGTGTTGCTAAAATTCATGAAATTATTTTCAATGATTATCATTAGTTAGAGTGATGTCTCTTGTTGAAATTGACATGCAATATGTAGGCCCCATATGTTAGGTACATGAGAATCAGAAGTAAAATGCGAAACCGCGGCTATGACTGTTGTGTTGACTTAACACCGTGAAATTGCAAGTGACAGACGGGAGTGACAGAAAGTAGGTGGATGGGACATTATATAAATAGTGCCTGTTTGGGAGGGTACCAGTTGAAATTGACACCCCGAGAAAACCATTGTCAACCGACGCGAAGCGGAGGTTGACAATGGTTTTCGAGGGGTGTCAATTTCAACTGGTACCTGACACCCCGAGAAAACCATTGTCAACCGACGCGAAGCGGAGGTTGACAATGGTTTTCGAGGGGTGTCAATTTCAACTGGTACCCTCCCAAACAGGCACTATTTATTTTATTATACTGAATGTCATAATTTTTATAGCAAATTTTACTGCTTTTATATAGAAAAGACGTGAATTCTACGGCGAACCGTACGCGCATAATTAACGCGCATGTAACAATTCGTTCTATCGGCCCGTTGCTAAGCGTGCGAGGGAGAGAGAACGGATTGTCAACTGCGTCTAAACCAATCAGATTGCTGTATTTAACATGAAAGTATAATAATGTAAACTATACACCGGTAAGTTTCAGACATGTGATGGTGCAACATGCACATGGTACGGAAGGTCAACCCTTTGCAGGGAATTAGCTATTCTGAAAAATCATGAAAAAAATCATGAAAATTAGCAATATTATAAAAGGGTCAAAATCTCATAAAATCCAGTATGTAGAAAATGTTACAGATTTTGGCAAGTAATTTTCTTCAGAAATTGGTGATTTGCCCTATGACAAGTGAATTAAAGGTATTTGTGCTGAATGGGAACTGAGGAAATTCTAGTAACAGCGTTCCGAAGACGCACATCCCCTGGCTACAATGAATTGTGTCAAAAAAACTGTCTCGTGCCACCTTACCGCACACCCTAGCCGATCGCCGAAAACATTTCGGCCCGAAATAAAATATAACACGAAAAATAGCGGGTTTATTTAAAATACAACTCTTGTTGCATGTGGAACTTTTTTACTCAAGCAAATATATATTATATCATCAATGCACGTATTTTTGTTTCTGTAAAAATATATAGAGAAAACGAATTATATTACATACAAGTTAATGTTTACGCAGGTATACCTTCCGCGTACGATTTAATATATTCGATATACAGGTAAATATGTTACTTTGTTCTTAAGAACTTCGACAGTATACATTATGTTTTCATTTCCACTGCTTACAGATAGGATTAACATGTAATTGCTAGCGCTCTCGAGCGCTAGCAACTACGTTAGTCTTTTTCACTGGAATACGCATGCTCGACTCCATAGTAGGGTATTCTGGGAATACTGTACTACTGTAGATAAACTGTACCATGCGAATTTCGTTTTATCATCTTCACATGAAGTTTTGTATTAGTAACAGTAGCTTAGGTCTTAGAACCATTTTAACAAGACCTTGGACTTTCATTAGGACGTAGCTATCCATTTCTTGCGTCAAAACAAATTAAAAATGACGCGGTTGAAAGCGAAATATGCACCGATTGCGTAGACTTAGCTCAAAAACCAGACAAATCTTGTTGATTTCAAAGTGGCTAGCAATTAAATAAACATGCCTACGTCACATTGCTGTTTGACACAACTACCCAAAGTCCAAGCTCTTGTTTAATTGGTTCTATAATGCAAAGTTATTTTAAATATTTTAATAAATAGGTTGCTTTAACTTAACTACCTTCAAGCTCGGAAAACAACCTCGGATACATTTTCCGAGCTTGCCGGAAAGGCCCGAGAACATACGATTGTTACAAAACAGTACCAATGGTTCTTGAAAATTTTCACCGAGAAATTGAAATTACAGTAGATACATAATGATTAAGGCACAGTCAATGAGCTATGCCATTGCCGATGTGAAACCCACTCAAGATTCACAATTCTAAACTGAGACCCCACTCCAGCACAATTTCAGTGCACCACTGTGTCTTCCTATTGATAATTAATCGATTCAGAAATTTTAACCAATGTTTTAGAAATCTGCTTCTGTGTTTTATGATGGCTACTGCGCTAGCTCTCCAATCTTTTTAAAAGATAAACTTGTATTGGTTAAATTTTGATCTAAAAAATTAAGAAATTAGTAACATGATAGAATATTGGATAGGATTTCACATTTCTCTTTCGATAAATTTTCGTATACTGCGCACTGAACGTTGAAATAAATTTACTTGCTTATGAAAAGGCACGAAACGATTAACACGATAGGATAAAAGGAAAAACTGGTAAAATTGAACGATAAACCTGATAGGATAAACGCACGATAGGATAGCATATATACGCACGATAGAACAGTATACGATACGATAGGATCCATACATGATACGATAGGATAGGATTGTAAAAAATGACGTTGCGGGTTCTGTACCACTTCATAAATTCCGTCTATAGAAGTGAAAATGATATAAAATATCGGTAAATAACATCACATATGTATTTGTTCTTCATTGTAATAACATTCATCTGTTAAATAAAACAATATTAAAAACAAACCTGATAAAACTAAGGCACTCGTACGGAAGGGATGCCTTTTCGGTTGTAATGAATAGTGTACACAGAGCGGTGTGTATATTATCCCAAAGATGAAAACCAGAGGCGTGTTCAGCAGAGGCTCGCGAGCGCTCGCCAAAATTCCCTATACCCGCATCACACATTTTGGCGAGCGATCGCGAGCGCTCGCTCTGTTGAACACGCCTCTGTTCAACGATTCGTGGAAATTCCCGACAATAAGCATCTATGTAACTTGGTTTTTATGAATTATCGAATCCTTCTCTCTTTCCAATGTTTTTTTTTATTATTAAGAATACATATATATTTATCACGATTAGGTTTTATAGACACCCAACTCACACACAGGACCTCGATCCACTTAAAGGATCCCACATCCCCGAATTATTTTTTCATAATTTATTGTTTTAATTATATGTTGATATATGCTACACTAAAACACACAAAATCACAATTAACTCGAAATATGCTATGTATATTTCGCGTTAATTGTGAATTGGGACGCTGGTTAAAAACTTTATAGATTACTTCTCGAATTTAAAGGTACAGT
This sequence comes from Magallana ariakensis, assembly GCA_020458035.1. Lineage (NCBI taxonomy): Eukaryota > Metazoa > Mollusca > Bivalvia > Ostreida > Ostreidae > Magallana > Magallana ariakensis. Next base: position 72,656,429 of record CM035811.1, read on the forward strand.
TGTTAACAGTTGAATTTGACATAAAGAGAGGAAATGTGAAGATTGACTGGACAGGGCTCTTGGGGCAGTGAATGCAGCACTTAGGCACGTTCATCAACGGAGATCAACTCGGGATTGGAAGCGGTCTGAGGAATGTAGTTTTGTTTTAAAGAAGTCCACTTCAAGTGTCGCTCATTTGGGCTTTTTTTCTGAGCCGTCGAGCAATCCCAATTGTAACTCCTAACAAAGGAGTCGTTTTTATGCCCCGACATGTTCATGATGTATTTTTTTCGAACCCCGAATCATTCATGCCTTACTTCGCTTTTGTTCGCTAACAATGGGCGGTGTACGATGTGCTGCATTTTTGGAAATATCTAACATGAAACGGCTAAACTGATATTGTTTATCTGGTACGTAACTGAACCATACGCCCTCTGCTTTGGGTGACGACAGCGCTTTTTTACACAATGATCGAGAGGCTGGTCGCATTAGAATCCGTTTTCGCCAGAAACAGCTTTAGAGAATTGACAGGGCATTCTTGGCTTGATGCAGGGATTGCGTTTATTCTTTTTTTTCTTTTTGACTTCTCTTTGTGTCTTAAAATGCTTTAAATCCAAATATTTAAACAGTATTTCTGTCCTAAGGTAATCAATTTCACAAATAAATAACAGTTCTTTTCTCACTTTAACTATGCACTTAGTTTTCTTGTTATATGTCCAGTATCTGTAGTGAGAGAATGAGTAAATCCATGTCCACGGTATTACAAAAAGCCCCAACCCTAATAACAGAACCCTTGACCCTGAGTCCAGGAATTAAACAATTTAATTAGAGGCTTAGTGTTTGTTAAATGAATGTCAAGAAGTAGCAAAAGATTATTTTAAAAAATGGTACCAGCTTTCACCCAAAGTTATGCCGCCACCACCGCAATGCCGCAGTGTTTCAAAGAAGAAGCTAGAAATGTTCAAATGTTAACCAGAACAGATAGCAGCAAGTCCTCTGATTGACTTAAGTAACATACAAAAGCCATAAAACAAATAAAAATAGAAAACTTGATTACACATACATAACTCCTACAATTTTAAACGAGATCCAATAAAACTTACATACTTAGCTTTGTAACACATACTCCAATACATCATTTTATGATGTAAAGTTGTACTGAATCGACATGAGCCTTATCTGAGAGAAGATCTCAACGTCACAACATCTGAAAGGTATTCAACTATCAAACAGTGTAATAAAAGTACTTTTGAAACTAACAAAAGAATAATAGACAGTATATGCTCTACTGGATTAAAAAAATAAGTATTGCTGGTACTGCTTTCTCTAAGCAATGGACAACATACTCAATATACAAACGAACTATTAGTATTTTAAATGTGGGTCTCGTTTATGTGATTTCTTCTTGATGGCATCAAATATATCCATTGCATCATCTTCTGATCAAGAATCTTCCTGGGTTGCAAATTAAATCATTGTTACACCAACATACCAAATGTCTCATGCGCGGATCTAGAGGGGGGGTCGGGGGGGTCCCGACCCCCCCTAGAAAATAAAAATTTATTAAATTTACATAGTAAAATTATCGCAAATATGCCTCGGACCCCCCTGGCAAACACAATTACCCTTCGGACCCCCCCCCCTGGAAAAATTGTCTGGATCCGCGCATGTGTCTAAGCTTATGCTAGTTTTTTTTTCATAATGAATTAAACACTCTGGGGCCATGTAAGACGGTATTCCAATTTGAGTAGTGCACATCCTGGCAGTTCTGGCTGACTTGATGAAGCCAACTCCCAAGTCACAAAACTTGGTAGTTTGACAAACCTTTTTGTTCATGACATTGCTGGGTTTAATGTCCTAATGAATTAAATAGAATTATTTCACATCAGGATCGGAATACTACTAATAATAAATATATAAACGAAATTCCGATCTACCCCATTCCTTCCCACTTAAAGACAAGTCATATGCATTTGACTAAAATTTACATATTACATATGTTAAAGTTTAAGACATCTCTATTTTTTCCCCCATAACTACCCGTATCGAAATAGTACATCACATACTTTTTAAAGTCATAAAGATTCAATAGATATAGAAATTGAAAACTTTTACTTTAAGGAATTTATGTATATGTCCATATTTGACGGCGGCGGGGAATACATTTGTGTCTGCCTCCCATGTTAACCACAACAACTTGCTCACTGTACCGAGTGACAATGTCGATGGACGTGTCCCGCGAAATCATTTCCTCGTAATGGTGGGGCGTACAGTATTTAACGGCATCCCTCCTTCTTTCGGCGGTTTTCTAGCGTTCGTGTATCCACTCCATGTGTCGGATTTTCTCAGGGAAAGCTTTTCGGGGCGGATTCTTTCCTCTTTCCTTTTGGATCTTTGATTTTTTTGTTCGGGACGCGCACACAAGAAAGGATCTTAAGGAAGTCTCCATTATGATGGTGTCTTTTAATGCACGCTCTATCATGAGGACATGTCTTAAATTGGCGTTGGCACACGGTGCATACATACTTTGGAACAGCTGACACATGTCTCGTTATACAATGGTAGTAGTATCAGGGGCCTAGATAGGGGGGTCAACTGAGTGCACTTTTTACATAGGGGGGTCAATATGGAGGACATGAAAGGTCAAACTTTTCTCGGTACTGACGTCATAAAAGGCAGTGTTGACAGTTTATTTTATTGGAACACGCAAATAGTAAATGAACAAATTGAACCATTTTTTTAAAAGTTTTAAAGTCCGAACGTATTTACACACGGTGAATCCGGAGTCCTTATTTCTGAATTTCACAGTTTTTCTTGGTTTCATCTGTGTAAAAGATGGAGAACTAATTCTGTTCGTTGAATTTAGCGGCCATGGACCATTTCTCTGTGGCTTCTTCTTTCGGTCTCCCGTTAAGGTAGATGTTAGGGCCGAGGCTCTGGGGGGTGGGTGATGACAAAATGTACCTGGGGGGTCATTGCGTAATACCTGCAGGTGTCAGGTGCTGAAAAAAAAACAGCGCGGTCAACACCTGTCAGGTGTTGAAATGGGAGCAATATTCATTCTTTACCATCAACAATCTTATAAAAAAAATTCAACATTCTCATTTATATTATATAAAATTGGCATGCTTTCTGTAGGTAAAAATCCGGATTTACTAAGGTTTTGGTTTTGTAATTTAAAGTGCAGGGTCTAGTTTCCGACTTGAATTTTAGAAGAATGAACCATCGATTGTAAGTGTGTGTTTTGATAAGTTAACTTATGATGTCCAGTAAATGTTTAAAAGTTTATCATTATATGTTAATGATATAGTATCTTACGCATCTAAATATTGAAATACTTTTTGTTGTTTTGATCGAACATGCTCTTTTTAAGCCAAAGTACTTTTATTTATTTGATCGTCTGCTTAGATGTCCAATTTTCAGTTAAGACTTGAACAATGTCGAAGTATTTGATATGATATTACGAACCTTGTTTTCATTGAGAAAATGATATGAAAATATTAAGACAAACATAATCTCTTAAATTGGATGGCATACTCTGATAAGTTTGTTAAAAACTACATTGACTTTTTATAGTTTTAGAAGTACTGCAGAAAGTAAAGAAATAAGAGGGGTTGAAATAGGAGGGGGGTGTCATTTTTTAGTCTTTAGGTTATACCAGTCTGTAGTATGAAATAGTTGAAAGTCTCTTTACAGGTTCCCTGTGTCTGACTGTTGACTGATAGGTCATACCGGGCTGTAGTATGTAATAGTTGATGGTCTCTTTACAGGTTCCCTGTGTCTGACTGTTGACTGATAGGTCATACCAGTCTGTAGTATGTAATAGTTGATGGTCTCTTTACAGGTTCCCTGTGTCTGACTGTACTGTTGATTGAGAGATCAAAGAGGGAATATATGCAGTATAGTATTCATTTTATCTCACTATTCTTATGTAGATATACTCTGTACTATTAGGGCACCTGAGTCACTCAGGAGACCCATTGCTATCACAAGTTTGTCGTCGTGTGTCATTCATAGACATTATAAATCTCTTAAATGGGTATGAGGGCAGTAGTCATTGTGTAAGTCCTGGGGTACGAACTGTTGCCTGAGAGCATAGGCCCGAGGTCAACATCAATTTCTTACCAAGGAACTGACAATATAACTATTGCCCACATTCCTATTTGATGATTGATTTGTTAAACAAGGAAAAAACATATCCTTGTGGTAATGTCAGGGGGGCTGGGAAATTGTCCAAATTATCTGCCGGGGGTCAGTCAAATAGTCAGCCAACGTTAGGGGATTAGCAAAGCATGGGACATTTAAGCCAGTAGTTAATATAAATGACCTCATATATATGATTTGGTGGGTTCACCTCTTTACAGGTTCCCTGTGTCTGACTGTACTGTTGATTGAGAGATCAAAGAGGGAATATATGCGGTATAGTATTCATTTTATCTCTCTATTCTTATGTAGATATACTCTGTACTATTAGGGCACCTGAGTCACTCAGGAGACCCATTGCTATCACAAGTTTGTCGTCGTGTGTCATTCATAGACATTATAAATCTCTTAAATGGGTATGAGGGCAGTAGTCATTGTGTTAGTCCTGGGGTACGAACTGTTGCCTGAGAGCATAGGCCCGAGGTCAACATCAATTTCTTACCAAGGAACTGACAATATAACTATTGCCCACATTCCTATTTGATGATTGATTTGTTAAACAAGGAAAAAAACATATCCTTGTAGTAATGTCAGGGCTGGGAAATTGTCCAAATTATCTGCCGGGGGACAGTCAAATAGTCAGCCAACGTTAGGGGATTAGCAAAGCATGGGACATTTAAGCCAGTAGTTAATATAAATGACCTCATATATGTGATTTGGTGGGTTCACCTCTTTACAGGTTCCCTGTGTCTGACTGTACTGTTGATTGAGAGATCAAAGAGGGAATATATGCGGTATAGTATTCATTTTATCTCACTATTCTTATGTAGATATACTCTGTACTATTAGGGCACCTGAGTCACTCAGGAGACCCATTGCTATCACAAGTTTGTCGTCGTGTGTCATTCATAGACATTATAAATCTCTTAAATGGGTATGAGGGCAGTAGTCATTGTGTTAGTCCTGGGGTACGAACTGTTGCCTGAGAGCATAGGCCCGAGGTCAACATCAATTTCTTACCAAGGAACTGACAATATAACTATTGCCCACATTCCTATTTGATGATTGATTTGTTAAACAAGGAAAAAAACATATCCTTGTAGTAATGTCAGGGCTGGGAAATTGTCCAAATTATCTGCCGGGGGACAGTCAAATAGTCAGCCAACGTTAGGGGATTAGCAAAGCATGGGACATTTAAGCCAGTAGTTAATATAAATGACCTCATGTATATGATTTGGTGGGTTCACATTTTGCACATATATAATAATTAGGTGTGAATTGTATTTTGATATCAATTATAGTCTGTTTTCTATGTGGCGTAAAGACATAACTGCATTTTACTTATTTTTAAAAAGTACATTTCAAAAAGTTACATGACTGTATTTCATAGATGTCAAATCTGTCAGTTCCGGGTCCAAAGGTTCCTGTAACTATGTGAGGGTTCTTAGCTAGTCTTCTTTTTTCCTAGAGGACGATCATTCTGCGGAATATAGGGAAATCCTACAAAGCTCCTAATAACAGGTTTCCTTTCCTCCTCCTTCATTTCTGCTGTCTCTGAAAATCCGAAAATCTTTGCGGGTTCCATCTCTGTCATTTCTTCTTCTTTGATTTTCTGCTGGAGTTGATTTTCCGTGGCCATCTTTTGACAAGATAATTTGTTGTAGAGTTTCTGAAATAGGCTCATTGACTCTGTGTGGCAATCTGAAAAAAAACGCTCTATTATATAGCCTCTAGGGGGAATCATTGCGTAATACCTGCAGGTGTCAGGTGTTGAAAAAAACAACCTTGAAGTGCGTGACTCATGATGTAAACACCTGCGACATACCCGCAGCTGTGAAGCGCCCTTTTAAAGCACGTGACTCATGATGAGTCATTGTAAACACCTGCGACATACCCGCAGCTGTGAAGCCACCCTTTTAAAGCACGTGACTCATGATGAGTCATTGTAAGCACCTGCGACATACCCGCAGCTGTGAAGCGCCCTTTTAAAGCACGTGACTCATGATGAGTCATTGTAAGCACCTGCGACATACCCACACCTGTGAAGCGACCTTGAAGCACGTGACATCTGATGAGTCATGGTAAACACCTGTTATGGGGGGGTAGTATATAACTGTACTCTATTTGATCATACTCTTTCATTTGATCGCTCGCTTCCAAGCCGAGATGAATTTAGACGAAAGCATTTTGAGGAATAAATCTCGTTTGTTGAGATATAAAAGAAACCGATTGATCGATCAAAATTTAAAAGTTTTAAAGAAAAGAAAAGAAAAAAAACCTGTCAACAAATCGGTTAAGAAAAAAGTGGTTTCTGACTTTTACAACATTAGATTAGACAGGGGGCGACAATCACGCAAATTTAAAGTGAAACAAAATGTATATACGGTCAGTTTTCGTCCTTTTCCAAAGAAATCAGAGAGCGGTTTTGTGAAACGTTTAATTAGTGACATGTTGAAACAAGTGAAAGAACGCATGCAGTGTAATCCTAACGATTATTTACGATTGAACTTACGTCACCCCTCTTTAGATTCTGAGATTTGGTACGAATTTACTCAATGTAAGAATCTGAACGAAGCTACTATTTTAGATAAAGTTCAGGCGGTGCAACAATCGAAAAAAGAATTTACTATCACGGACGGATCTGCGGAATTTGAATTGTTTCATGTCAAGTATCCTCAAGGGAGCGGGGGTCAATCTGTAAAACACTTACATTCCAACAAAGAAAAGTTTAAGAAAGGAAAAAGATCGGTATTGAAAATTGAAAATTTAGGCGATCATCTCTGTCTCCCTCGAGCTATTGTCGTAGCTCGATTACACAGTCAGCGGCCCACGGATCCTTTGGAATTACCTGGTTGGAAAAAACAGTGGGATCGTATCAAAAGGAAGGACATTCTTTCCCCGCAGCAGAAAAAAGAAGCTTTAGAGTTGATGAAACAAGCTCATTGTGATCCTAATGTGCCCTGTGGCCCCGAGGAATGGAACAAGTTACAAGAAGTATTGGCTCCTGAATTTCGATTGAAAATATTTCAATTTAAAACGGGGTCTTCCCGGTTAGAATTAGAACCCATTTACAAAGGAAAGGGAAATGGAATCTGTTTGAATATTTTATTCGATGACCAACATTACGACACTATTTTATCTATGACTGGATTGACCGAAAGCCAATATTATTGCGATTATTGTGATGTTGGTTATAGAAACATTGAAGATCATAGAGTCAAATGTCCTCACCGTTGTTCTTTTTGTTTTGGAGACACGTCTTGCCCCCCCGATGGTAGTAGCATTCATTGTCCTGATTGTAAAGGTTATTTTAAAAGCAAGATTTGTCATGAGAGACATTTACAACCCTGCAGTGGAAAGAAAACGGTCTGTAATTTAATGGATCGATGTTCTCACTGTCACACCTGGATGAGTAAGAAATTACTACCCTATCACAAATGTGGGGGTAGAAAATGGTGTAAGATTTGTAGAAAAATAGTCGAGAAAGATCACCAATGTTTTGTGCAAGTGAAACCCTCTCTTAAAAAGAGAAAAAAACTTCAATTTTACATTTATTTCGATTTTGAATGTACTCAAGAAAATGAGATTCACATTCCTAATTTATGTGTGGCTCATCGTGTTTGTCAGCATTGTGATCATTTGACGGTAGATCAGACCTGTTCTCATTGTGAACATTTAGGCCCCCGACGCCATTTGTTCCGCGGTCCCGAAACTTTAAAGCAATTTATGGAATGGCTTTTTCAAGCCCAACCTCACGCCACTCAAAAAAGTCAATCTCAGCTTTTGCATCAAGAGGCTATTGTCATAGCTCACAATTTTAAAGGCTACGACGGGCAATTTATTTTGAATTATTTGGTGCATACCGCTTGCATTACTCCCTCCGTGATCATGAACGGAACTAAGATTTTATCCATGCAAGCCCTTGGATTGAAATTTATAGATTCTTATAATTATTTACCTTTTGCTTTATCAAAAATGCCTTCGGCTTTTGGATTTGAAGAATTGAAAAAAGGATATTTCCCCCATTTTTTTAATACGGAGCAAAATCAGAATTATGTGGGTCCCTATCCCCCCGCGACTTACTACAATCCTGACGACATGACCGGTTCGGGGCGAAAAGCCTTTTATGAATGGTATCATCAACAGAAAGGAAAAGTATTTGATTTTCAAAAGGAATTTATAGATTACTGTATCTCTGATGTAGACATTTTACAACGTTGTTGTGCTCAATTCAGGAAGACGATACAGAGTTTGGTACAAGTCAATCCCTTTCAAGAAGCCATTACTTTTGCCAGTACCGCTAATTTAGCCTACCGGAGAGGATTCATGCCCCAAGACAGTGTTGGCATCATACCTAATATGGGATACGACCCAGCTCGACAATTTTCAATGAAAGCATGTCGTTGGTTAGCTTGGATGAGTCGCGACGGTCGAATCATTCGGCATGCTAAAAATGGTGGAGAAATAAACTTAGGACCCTATACCGTAGACGGATACGATCCAGAATTCAATACCGTGTACGAATTCTATGGGTGTTATTGGCACGGATGCCCTAAATGTCATCCTGAATTAGAAAATGAAAATCATCCTCATCGAGTCGATTGTACCTACGGTACTTTGTACGAACAGACCTTAATTAGAGAACATCATTTAAGAGAACAGGGATACTCGGTAGTTTCTATTTGGGAACACGATTTTGATATGGAAATGAAAAAGAATTCCGAATTGCGAGGGTTTGTGGAGCATTTAAATTTTCAAGATCCTTTGAATCCTCGGGAAGCTTTGTATGGGGGGCGCACGAATGCCACACGATTGTTTTGTACCGAGGGAGACATGAGATATATAGATGTGTGTTCTTTATATCCTTTTGTTTTAAAGTATAAGCCTTTTCCCATGGGTCATCCAGAAATCATCACAGAGAACTTTGAGGATATTTCGAATTATTTTGGTTTGATTCAATGTCAGGTCTTACCCCCTCGGGGTCTGTATCACCCCGTTTTACCTTATCGCAATGGAGGAAAATTACTGTTTCCTTTATGTCGCACTTGTGCCCAAGAACTTTGTCAAGATCCTCATTATCGCTGTCAGCATTCAGAGGCTGAACGCTGTATAACGGGAACCTGGGTGACTGCCGAACTTCAAAAAGCTATAGAATGCGGATACGAGTTAAAAAAAATCTACGAAGTGTGGCATTTTCCTCAAAAAAGTCAGGATTTATTTCGTAGTTACATCGATACCTTTTTGAAAATCAAACAGGAAGCCTCTGGATATCCCCCCGATTGTGAGACCGAGGAACAGCAGGCCGCTTACCTCCACGATATTTTTGAGCGAGAGAGATTGATGTTGAATCCTTTAGAAATTGAGAAAAATCCCGTGAGACGAACTATTGCCAAGTTATTTTTGAATTGTTTGTGGGGAAAATTTGCTCAGCGACTTCAATTACCTAAAATTGAATATTTGAGCGAAGAAGAACAATTGACGAAAATGTTACAGGACAGTACCCTGGAAGTCAAGGGAATTGAATTATTAAACAACGTGAATAAACCCGAATGCGACTTGATCTTGATTAATTACGTGGAAAAACAGGATTTCATCGAAGACTGCCCCTTTGGAAACGTGGTGTTAGCTACATTTACTACCGCTCATGCTCGTTTACATTTATACAACACCTTAGAAAAATTAGGAGATCGTGTACTTTATTTCGATACCGACAGTATTATTTATCAACACGTGGAAGGGGAGTATAATCCATCTATTGTCAATAGTTTAGGAGGATGGACCGACGAATTAGAGGGGGGACACATTACTAAATTCATGTCGGGAGGGCCTAAGAATTATGCGTTTGAAACCGATACTGGAAAGACCGTGCAAAAAGTCAAAGGCCTCACCTTGAATCATCGAGCCTCTCAAATCGTGACGATGAAAGCTTTGGAGAAAATGATTTTTAAAGAATTGGATGAGGTAACCGTGACTTATCCTCATAAAATCCAGAGAACCAAGAGACATGAATTATTGACGAAACGTTTTACTAAGAAATATCAAATGGTATATGATAAACGGCAGATCATTGATGATTTTAAAACCCTTCCTTTTGGGTATTAACTTTTGTTGTTTCAATAAAAAATCATATGAAATGATTTGTTATTTCCTCTAAGGATCAGAGTCCTATTGTGTGTGTGAAATAAAAACTATTTTTGAAATACAAACAACATTTATTGAACAAGAACTCTTTTTTTTATAATACAAGTGAAAGACTATTGGGTAATGAAATCATTACAAACAAAATTTAAAACATATTTACAATTCAACAGTTCAAAGTAGTAACAGTCTAATTAAAGTTTTTTTCACCCTACAGTAGTTCACATCTTCTTGATTTTTTCCATCACTTGACATACTTGGAGTAATTTCAGTAGCTCACCGTTGTCCTCTTTGATCATGATTTGTGTTTCTATTCTCCCTTCCTCCATTTTTCTCACTCACTACGAAATATTCCCCGTAAGCCGCTTCTTTTTTCTTTTTCTTCTTCTTTCTCTAATTTTATCAATTCTTTAGCGGCCTTTTCCACTTCTGTCTTCATTCTCTCTTCACAACAGGATTCTAATTTGATTCCGTTTTCTTTCTCCATTTCTTCAATCTCAACCAGATGAGTTTCATCCCCGGGATCTTCTAAGTAGTCAGATTCTGCTTCTATTTCCTCCTCCTCCTCCTCCTCCTCCTCCTCCTCCTCCTCCTCTTCTCTCTCTTCTCTTTTCTCTCTCTCTTCTTCTTCCATCGGCTTGCAAACGTGACTGTACTGGGTTTTTCCCTTACTGGAGTACGTGACAAGTGTCATACCAGCTGTTGATGCCAGCTGTGGATGCCAGGTGTTCAATCCCGCGCTACTTCCACTCTCTCTGACTTTTTGATTATGACGTCATCTTTTCGCTCCAATGCTGATTGAAACTCTTACAACATTGACCTTTGTGCGCTTTGGGTTTTCTATACTTTTCTTTAAACCATTGTCTCACATAACGATCTGTTTGTTTTTGTGTCCAGTGTGTAGGAAATAATTGTTTTAATACTTTAGGTCCTCTTCTATGGCGATGATGTAAAAAATAGACACAATATTGTCCGCACACGTTACTATCTAATTCTTGATAATGATTTTTATTATATTTCATATGGTTACTATTTCTATCAATAAACTCTTGAATTTCAGAGTACAAGGGAGGAAATCCATAAGAATCGAAATATTCGACCGTATCTCCGTCTAAATATAAACAGACCCAATGAGTTCCTGGTTGATCGTGAGGATCCGTATTAATGACTATGGCTTTTTCTTTAAAATTTAAATGATCAGGAATTAAATCTCGGGGGTATACACCCCCAAAAGAAGATCCTAAATCTCTCGATAAGACTTTTTTTAATTGATAGGTATCCATTTTTTTTTTATTAAAAGTCAATATTGACTTCTCTTTGTTTGTTGATTTCTAGCAAGTTATCAAATTCAGCATACACTAAACAATTCAGAGTTTCTGTCGTGTTTGCTGCAAATTGAATTTCGATTCTCAAATTTCCCGTTTCAATCAGATGAAATTTGTCTAGTTGTGCCTCCTGATCTTTGGTGAAATCTATACACCATAAGGTGTAACCGTCTTTATATTCTTCGAAATTGACGTCGGGAGCCCAATCGGCTCCGAATTTTCCCAGTCCTTGATACAAACTTAAATAAGATCTGAGATACAAGTCGTTCGTAAAATCCGGCTCAAAAGGTCGGGTACTGATGGTTTCTCCGTTAATGCTGACTTCTAACTTTTTGACTTTGGCATGTTTAAAATTGAACGGGTTTTTATCGGCAGTTCCATTGTAAGCGTCATTACCGACTAATCCCAACACTATTCGTTTTGGCATTTGCCCTTGAAACAGATGATCGCTGATTTTAGATTGGGTTCCATTAGGAATGGTGAACGTTTTGACATCGACTCGTCTCAGGGGATATTTGACTGTCTCTAAGTTCAATCTCTCGTTGATGGCATTGAGCACGGTAGGAGTAGGTCTGACTTTTCTGACCCACAATAACATGCTCAGAATTTTTATTTTTCCTGTACTCCCTGCAGCAGTCATCATGTAGAAATCAGATTTAGCTCTGTTGAATCTCAAACGAAGATCTACTCCATTGGGAATGAATCTGTCCTGTTGAAACAGATCCAGATAGAGTCTATCGATTAAAGTTATTTTTTCACCGTTTGACACGGCACTATGGCGATTTCTCAAACCCACATTTTTACCACCTTCAGGAAAATTCATAACCAGATCAGATTCCCTGACTGTCACTTTATCGTCATCGACATCAAACTCTGATTTGACTTGGGTCGGATCACCGTTTTTACAATCATCCATGTGTCCTGCTGTGTCTTTTTCCCACAGACTACAGGCTTTCATTTGAGTGGCCAAGGTTTCGGGTCTATAGGAAAGTAATTTTTCTAAATAAGCTTTGTAAGGATAGGTATCGGTTCCCGGGCTAATGATTTTACCATTCAGAGTGACATCGATTTCTGTGAACAAGGAATGTAAGATGTTATTCACCGGAGTAGAATCAGAGTTGTCTCCCGTTAAATTACTGCCATCGGCTTTCGTGAATTTACAAATCACTTGTAAATACGTTTGTGAGAGATCTACGTATTCGTCTCCCTGCCCTTGAATATCGAATTCGATGGGGGCGGTATCGGATTCAAGGGTACTAGAAATGGGATAATATTCCATCCATTTCGATTCTTCTATAGCCACATTGGTGGGGGGAACTTGGAACAATTCTAAATTCTCCATCCCACACATACAAGATTCTCTGTGCATCATTTTGAAAGGTGACTTTTTTGAAAGGTGTGTGACTTTTGAATTAATAAGTGAAACTGCCTGGGGTGAGGGGACTGACTCCCTTTTTATAGGACTGGTCAGTCGAAGATGTCTACAAGTCTTGCTTTTTTACCGGTTCCTATTTTTACTTTTCTTCTTTTTCTTTTATGAGGGCCTCCTTTCGCTAAAATTGGACTCGATAATAATTTAGTTTCCATGGTTTGACCTGTTTTTTGTAACCCTTCCAACCCTCGATTAAGAACGGCTTCTTTTAAAGATTTTTTTCCTTCCAAGGCATCTAAACCGGCTTGAGCAGCACTGTGTATGGCTTGTCTGGTTCCTTCTTTGACTAAGTCTTGAGCTCCTTTTTTTACTCCTTCTTTAACCCCTGATCTAATTAGACCCTTTGTACCTCGTTTCAGTAACTGTGGTAATTGTTTAATTCCTCCTCTCATTCCTCCTTTAATCAGGTCTTTCACTGCTTTACTTCCTTTAATTCCTCCTTTAAGCAGGTCTGTCACCACTCCTCTACCCCTTTGTTTTCTTCTTTTTCTTCTCCTTCCTTTCCCTGTCTGACCTCCTAAGAATTTATCAACATTAGCGTCAATAAGGTTGGCTACTTTATTTTTGACCAAAGGCAATACCTTTTTTCGAAGTAAATCACCAACGAAGGGTGCTCTTATACCTGGAACATTTCTCATTAATTGTCGATCTACTAAAGGAATGGCAAACCTTTTCAGTCTATTTTTAGTTCGTGTTCTCAAACCTTCCATAAAGGGTACTTTATTTTTAAATCGGTCTATAATAGCATTTTTAGTGACTTCATAACCTCCTCTAAGGACATCACCCACTATTCCTTTTCCTGTTTGTTTTTTTCTAACTAGGCCTCCTAGGACTTCTCCGATGACTGGTCCCAAAGCACCGGTCACTAAGGGACCTCCTATTTTAAGGAGACTACCAACAAGACCAAATCCTTTTTGACGTAATAATCCCCGATGATAATCCCCAAACCCCCTTTGACGTACTAATCCTTGGTGATAAGACATGATGAAACTGAGAAAAACTTTGAGTGAGTTCTGCTTTTATATCATTTTTTTCATTAAGGCCGGGTTCTATATCTTCTCCTCCTTCTCGCTCTTATTCTACCTCTCCCCCCTTGAATCAGTCCAGAGGCTAGGGGTCCTATCACTGCAGGGGCAAGAGCACTGATTAAGGGTAACAGAGGTAAAATTCCCCCTTTCTGTCCCCTTCTTCGTCGTCGACGTCTGTGAGTGTAAGCCATGTTGTTCAATAATGATGAAATAGTTTATTTTCTAGGGTATTTATATACTTTTTTCATTTTTTAAGACACTCCATGCACCAGGAAAACAAGAAAATGGCCCCTAATACAGCAGCACAAACTATCAGGAATAATTCCATTCTCAATAGACTTTTCTAAAATGAAGTTTCATGACACTTCGGCCTCTTAAAAAGGGGAACAAGGGCCCTAAGGGAGTTCTGATCTGAATCTCAATGGTGTCAAAATGTTTTTTACTCAATTTCAAATATTCGGCTCTCACGGGTTCCCATTTGGCCTGCGTTTGATCCTGAGTGCCAGAAGTCACGGGGACGACTCTCAACAATTTCAAAGCATTAGATCCTACCATCTGAGGTTCTATGATGTCACAGTACACGTACATCTGTTTCAAATTCTCGAACAAATCAATGTTATTGGGAGCAAAATATTTCACATTAATCCACTTGGTCATATCCTCATCCTTTAGTAAACGAAAAGCTTTTGTCCCAAACCCCATTTTTAAGGCTAGGGGTATGGGAAAACGGATACAAAAGGGGTGGTTTTGACGCATTGCATTTCCGTTGTATTGATATTCGATGCGATCGAATTTATCATGGTACACTAATTGCATGTTATTCTTCTCTTCGGGGTTACGACTCAAGACTGACCAGAGATCATACATGGTTAATCGGAGACCCTCGTTGATTTCAGAGATTAGGGCCTTGGGATGAACGTAAGGACCCGGTTGAAACTGAATTCGAATAATATCCATTTCTAAAGTAGGCGGGACTTCTTTTTTAGAACTCTCGTCTGATTGATTATAATTATAACCAAAGTAAGAATATTTCCAGTCCACCAACGTTTCACAATCACTGAGAAATGTGCTTCCTACTTTTCTCATTTGAAAACGATTGGTTTTAAAAACGTTAGGATCTGCTAATTGATTGCTATATTCTTTAGTGATTAAAACATCGAAATAAGCTTCGTTTTCTGAAATGTTCTCAATGGAAGTCCCATACATCATTTCAGTAAGACCCACTTCCCATTCTCCATCGGTTAAATCAATATTTTGAGGTAACAAGGTTTTAAACTGAGAGATCCTATTATTTGGAAAGGTTTTCATCGATCCATCACTGGGTAAGGTCAAGTAAAACCCCTCGCTCTGTGCCATGGTTAAATACGAAATGACTCTTATTGAAATAAAAACCAAGTTTATATAGAGTGAACAATTTTTTTTAATTTTCAAACAAACATACAATGAACATAAAAAATGAACATAAAGTCTCAAGAGTAAATTTTACCGCACGTTTTTCACAGAGTTGTCTCCCTTAGACCATGAAAACCCATGAGGTAAAGCATACAATGAACATAAAAAAAATGAAACATAAAGTCTCAAGATTTTTTTGGTTGAAAAAAAAAATCACATCTGGCCCACTTCTTCCACTTTCCTTTTCTTCATTTCTTTTTCCTTTCCTTCTTTCTCCTCTTCTCTTTCTTTCACATCGATCACTCCCTGGTCCATAGGCTCGTGTTCAATTTCTTTGACGGGTACGACTATGGATTTCGCATCCAAAGGAGGGAGATTTTCTATCGGAAAAGGAGGTATTCAATTGGATCATAACAGTCTAGACTCTGATGAGTCATAGCTAGGAGCGCAATACATTCAGTCTAGACTATGAGTCATAGCTATGAGCGCAATACTTTGTTTACGACGTATTCAGTCTAGACTGAGTCATAGCTTACCAGACATTCGCTAAAAAAAAAAATATTATCTCGTCTCCTTAATTTTCTTGGGATAATTCGGGGTGGGCATGATGTAACCCACTAAAGAACTGAGAGTTACCATCCAAAAATCTCGATTCTCATCGTGTAAGCCTAACATTACAATAGAAGCAATAATTAAAGTAACACAAATCAGTAATTGAGCAAAAAAAATAATTTCTGCTCGGGGCAATTTTCCACCACATACATTCCAATGTTCTATTTGGTAGGAGGAGGAAGAATGAGATCCGCCTGGGGAATCCATGAATCAAAACTGGAAGGATATCCCTTCCAGCGCACTTTCACTTCAGAAATGACTTTTTTCCCGACCCGCCGCTTTTTATACCCTAAAATTTCCTCCACTTCATATACATCGTCTTTTTTAGTCACTTTTTGTAATTCAGACTCGTAAAACGTTCCTTCTAATTCTTCTCCGTTATAATCTTCTACCTTATATCGATAAGGTACAGATCCCTGTATTAAACGAGATACGGTAAATAACTCTCTAGTCCAGTTGGGTAAATACCCTTTTTCAAAAGTGCGTTTTGCTTTACTGATTCTCACTCGATCCCCTGTTTTAAACTTAGGTCTTTTAAGACTTATTTTCTTTTCATACAGAGTTTTCCACACTTCTAAAACATTGGAGGAATTCACGTCAGCAGGAGCTCTCTTGATACTTCGATGGTAACTGTGATTATAAGCATACACCAAATCGGGTAAAATATCTACATATCGCCGAGTTTTATGACGAGTGAAATACCGCCACATCCTTCCTTTGAGGGTACGTTGAAATCGTTCTACGATACTAGCTTTGGTTTCTGCATTACGAGTAGTAAAAAAATGAATGGTGTTAAAAGCCCCTAGAAATTCTCTGTTCGTAAATTCCTTTCCCTGGTCGGATTGAATCCGAAGAGGCTGTCTTCCGTCTTGTTTCATAATTTCCTTTAAACCTCTAATCATTTCTTTTCCCGATTTCTGTTTTAAGGGTACTACCCAGGCATATTTAGAGAGGACATCGATAGCACACAGTAAAAAAGTATATCCATCATTGTCTTTTTTCAATTGAGACACATCCGCTAAATCTAATTGCCATTGTTCGTCGATACCGGTCACTCTCGTTTGCTCTCTGATGAATTTCCTTTTTATGGGTTTATGCAGAGTATAAGCTTCTTGTTCTTTAAGCCATTCTCTAATTTGAGAAACAGAAATAGAATACCCTTTAGCACGTAATTGACGATATAAAGACTGGACCCCTCCATACCCAGTTTTAGGATTATAATAAATATCTTCTAAAATAGTGTCTATCTTTTCTTCTTTTTTTATTTTCTTAAGACGTCCCATTTTTGAATTTCTCTCCTTTTACTTGTCTTTGATGGCTGAGGAGAGTAAACCCAATCTGAGAGTTTGCTTTCTTTCTTTCTGGTGGTCCTTGGAGTCAGATAGGGAGAAGCATGGGGTGTGCTAAAACTAGAAACCTCCTGAAACCCAGTATCATCATCATCATCAGAATCTTTGCCAGTTAGAACGGGTCTAGGAGTACTAATTCTTCCGGGTCTTTCCATGGCTTTTATAACGTTTGGATTCTGCACATAATCTCTGGGTATATTCGTTTCTTTTAAAGCTTGGGCAAATTCATCATTACCTATAGGAAAACCTAATCTTTTGGGGGGTCTAGTTTTCATTGTATTAGTGACTAGATCCACAATGTTAGAATTAGGAATGGGTTCTCCTCGATAACTAATTTCCCCATCCTCATTCCATTGTATGACTTTAGATTTCTTAAGATGATCTAAGAGAAGCCCTGCTTTCTTTTGCATATTGCCAGGAACACTTTTAATCACTTGTTGTTCCATTTCTGAGGCTTCAGCAGCTGGGGGAGGGGGAGGGGGAGGGGGTGGGGCTGGATCAGCAGGTTCATTTTCTGTCGCAGGTTTCTCAGGTATTATTATTTTTTCCTTTCCTTGATTACGAGCTTCACGCAAGTAATTTCGATAACGATATAATTGATGTCCATAGAGAGCGGCTTTCTCTTCGGGGGTCAAATCCGTTCTCGTTTCAATCTGATCTAATTGTTGTCCTAAACCAATGGTAGCTTGAAATTCGGGAGATTTAGGTAATTTACCTTTTAATTCTAATAACATGGTCTCGGGAACCAATACCATTTTACGACTCATGATCAAACTATTTTATTAAACAATGGGGGAAAAAATCCACCTTTTTGTTTCACTAATAAAGCTCTTCTTTTTTTATTACTCTGAGGCTTAACTAACTGTCTCAAGATGTGTTTCTTATGAGAGAATTTTTCTTTCTGAGAAGGAGAGAGAGGAATGTTGCCTTTTAATACGTTATAAACAATCTCACAAATCTTATGAATGCAGTCATTACTGCAATGTTTCAAGACTTGTTTTTTTAAGGCAGAGCTACTTTCAGGAGACATTAACACTTGAAACACAGGCATATGAGGTTTCAATCTACACTCACAAGAATTACTTTTAGACCCCTTTTTCCTCTCCCTTTTCACTGCTTTCTTGGTCACTTTTTTTTTCTTCTTATTATCTGAAGCCATGATCAAAAACTGACAAAAAAGTCTTCCTTAGTTGTCTTTTATAGCAGGATCAAAGCATCCCTATTGGAGCATAGGGACCATCACTATCATTTCTTGGTCTTCTTTTTAATTTCAGAGAGGGTCTACGCATAGGAGTGGGGGATACTCGTAAAGGAGAAAAAGGAAGAATATTCTCAAACAGAGAGGGAGTTGGAGTAGTTTTGATAGGCGTAGAAGTCATTACATTATCTGAAGTTCTAGCGACTCCTATGGGCCCTTTCATGGCCCTATCCATGATCTGAACAGCTTTATCATCGACATAGGGAAGAGTGTCCTCTAAATCGGTTTGATTTTCATGATAGGAACTCACTTGATCTTGAATCCAATCCGGTAACTGTTTTCTCATTGTTAGGGTTCTAGGGGCTCGATCTTGACGATATCGTCCTGTTTGATCTTGTCGATGTAAATCGACTTGCTCCTGGACCCAATCAGGTAAATCTTTCCTAAAAGGGGGGGTCTTTACAAAATCTTTTTTCTTCAATTTCTTTTTCTCCCTAGACATCCATCCTGGATTGAGATTTACTACCACACTCTTTAATTTACGTTTCTTAGGTTTAACAATTCTCTCTTTATTCAAATTCCATTTCAATAAATTACGAATGATGACCCCTCCCAAGAATCCCGCTCCTCCTCGTTTCAATATGGCTTTTAATCTATTATCTTCATTCGCTTTTTTATCGGCAATGACGCTCAAATCCTCTCGATGTTTTTCGATAAAACGTTGAGTCTGTTTATCAACAGAAATAGAACCTTTCAGTAAATTCTTAGCCCCAATCAAAAACCATTTCAATAAAGTCTTACGACTCAATTCGATGATTTCTTGTCTTTTTTGAGGATCTCTTTCTCCCTGTAAAAGTTTTAGGAGACTCAAAATTTTATTTTGTCTTGTCATGATGTTCTATGTCGTAATGATGGGCACCCCTTGATGGGCCCATTATTTATATTCCTCTGGGCATGTAAACGACTAAATCCTCAAACATTCGACTTCTCAATCTCAATTCGTCTGGAGTTTGTGGACTTAAATCCACCAACAAATACCCGTGAGGAACACGAGTAGCATCTAAATAAGCAGACATTAAATTCGGCATGTCTATTTGTCGACTCAATACCGTGATTTGAGATTTATCTCTAGGATTTTTAAACAACACCATGTAATGAGTATTCAAACTAATTGTGCGGTGTTGAACGGCTCGATCAAACACATTCTGAGTAATGTAAATCACACTGGTGTTACGGTGATGCCCTTTGCGAGTAAACCAATCGACAATAGATTCAATGGCTTTCCCTCCCATCATATCATCAAAAATTAAAAGGTGGCGGACACTTAAATCACTTACTAACTCCTCGTCGTTTTCGGGTATATCGCGAATAAATTGAACTTGATCCCGTAAACTTTCATAGGCCGGTTGCCATTCTCGATAACACCAAACAATTTTTTCGGGGGGAGGGGAGATCCAATGTTTATTGAATATTAACTGTTTAACAAATTCTGTTTTCCCCGATTTAGAAGGACCCGCTACGACCATAGTAAATTCGTGTTTTAATTGAAAAGGAGAGAGTGACTCGTAAGAATACATGTTCGTGTATGAGGGAAATGTGACTGGTGTTTCATATTTTATTTCTATTTGCAATGTAATGAAAACAGCTTTTCTAAATATATGGGTGGCCCTGAAAAGGGCCGTTGGGGCTTGATAGAAATAGCCTGCCTGGAAACTGCTGGGACTGCTGGGACTGCTCAGAACTCCCCCCGGAACCGACACGTCGGGCAGGGATTGATCGACTGGTAGATCCCTACCACACAGATGCAGCATACCTTCTGGCTGGCGCAGTTTTGGCAGCGGATTTGTAGGTGCTTGTCAGTCCCATAACAAATGATGCACTCGCCAACAACTTCTTTTTCTGCCTTAATGGCCCAGCTAGGGATGATGGTCAGATGGCTCCTATTGTCAATTGGATGGCGCCCATGAGAATAAATCTCCTGAAATATGTCCGGAGATGGGGATCTGGACGGCGGGAGAGGCTGCGGTCCGGGTGACGCTGCAGGTTCAGGAAAGGGCCTCACCATGGGCGGAGGAGAGGGAGGCATGTTGGGAATGAAATCCGCAAATAAATTTCTTGCTCTCTGGAATGGAGGGCGCACGAATGCCGACTGCTCGGATGGAATCGGCGGTCTGGCATAGGGTGAGCTATCAGTCTGTGCACTCCTCGAGCTCAAGATTACTCTACCTCTACCTAGTACTCTGCCTTGTCCTGTGGGAGGGGGTGGCGCCCTTCTCCGCCGGGGCTCTAGAGCGGGCTGAAGCGGCGGGTTAGCTGCAGAGAATGGTTTTGGCGGTGTCTTCGGATGGTCCGGACAATCCAAGGGGAGAGCGAACACATGGTCCTGTCTAGAAACGTAGAGTGACCTGTCACAGTGCACTCGGTCTGGCGACCATGCCGGAGGAGATGGTGGGTTCCTCTTCGTCGGGGTGTCCGTCGGGGAATACGGCTCCGAAGGGTCAGGGCTCTCCGGCGACTCCGGGCTGGCGGCTGGGCTGACCGGACTAACTTGTCTTTGCTGAGTGAAATTCGGCGGCGGCGGTCTAGCTGGAGGCACTACTATGGTTTGCATGGGTGGTGGTGGTGGCGGCGGTCTAGAGGGAACAACTCCCGGAGGTGGCGGCGGCAAAGCAGAATCCAATCTTCTCTGGACAAAGATAGTATTACCAGCATAAAAATCCTCTACGTTCAGGTTTAAGTCAACAGGATTCTCAGCTGGCTGCGTAACGAGTAGGGCTCTAAACGAAATTCTCTGATAGCTTTGTATGACGGGATTCCAACCGTACTCCCAGAGCTCCAAGACTTGTCTATACAGTGGTAGCGGGCAGTTGCTGATAGGAATCATGTAAGCCATCTTGAGGGATCTTGAGGATGTACTAGGTAACTAGTGAAGTGCGGGGATAGAGAACCCCGATATTTATGCTGAGAAGGCGGAGCTTAACAAAAGGGGGCGGAGTTAAACCAAAACCCCCGCGAAATTAAAGAAAAGGGGCGGAGTTAAACCAAAACCCCCGCGAAATGACTAAAAAGGGGCGGTAGTTACCTAGCTACCCAGAGTTCATGTATGAGAATCGACACCATGTATGAAAATTGACACCCAAGTCTTTCAGCTCGTGCTATGACGTCATATTTTATTTGCCGAACTCTTGACTTTTTTTTACTGGTTATGTCCTCACTATTAACCTGTCTCTGTCTTTCATTTATGATACAACAAAAACATAAGATATTCTGACAATGAAACACAGTTTTATTCTGGTTTTTACCAACAGTAAAAAAATCATTCAAAACAAATAAATATACAACTTTAATCGTCTTTTTAAAATAGGTTCAATAAGGTAGCCAGTCTCTTGAATTCGTCGCTCAAATCGGCTCCGATCGACCGCAGCAGTCATCCATATGAGAATGTTGAATTTTTTGATAAGATTGTTGATGGTAAAGAATGAACATTGCCCCCATTTCAACACCTGACAGGTGTTGACCGCGCTGTTTTTTTTTTTCAGCACCTGACACCTGCAGGTATTACGCAATGACCCCCCAGGTACATTTTGTCATCACCCACCCCCCAGAGCCTCGGCCCTAACATCTACCTTAACGGGAGACCGAAAGAAGAAGCCACAGAGAAATGGTCCATGGCCGCTAAATTCAACGAACAGAATTAGTTCTCCATCTTTTACACAGATGAAACCAAGAAAAACTGTGAAATTCAGAAATAAGGACTCCGGATTCACCGTGTGTAAATACGTTCGGACTTTAAAACTTTTAAAAAAATGGTTCAATTTGTTCATTTACTATTTGCGTGTTCCAATAAAATAAACTGTCAACACTGCCTTTTATGACGTCAGTACCGAGAAAAGTTTGACCTTTCATGTCCTCCATATTGACCCCCCTATGTAAAAAGTGCACTCAGTTGACCCCCCTATCTAGGCCCCTGATACTACTAATGGTCCATGAAATTTTTGATACACTTAAATATTGAATTAGTATCACATCAAGATATGAAACACGGCATTCCTTCCAATTGAAAAATTTTTATTATCCAATTCTATTAGCTCTGTGTCAGGAACATCTATCTGTAACATGATTTATACTAAACAAGAGGTCCATGGGCTACATCGCTCACCTGAGCTACAATGACTTAATTTCTTTGACTAAAACACTTTAAATAATTAAAAATAGAAAAAAAAATGAATATTTAGCAGTTAAGTACCAGAATTTTCTGATGGAAGATTTAATATTCTATGTAGGGGTGGGGTTCAAATATATTGAGAGATATAAATTATATATAACACCGGTATATTATTTCCTGCAGTTTTTTTCACATATGTGAACAGTTATAGCTCTTTTAAGATAGTGTTTTTATTAATTTTCTAAGATGTATATCAGTTTTCAAAATCAGAACTCATTGTGGACCTACCTTATCACGTGTAATCATAATTTGAACAAGTTGAATCAACACAATAAGAGTATTTGCCAACATTTTATTTCATCAGCTTTTGTCTCAGAGGTCATGCAATAGATATACAGTTTATATGATTAAAATTATGGATAAGGTGGTTACCCTTTACCTGCAAGAGTTTTGTTTGGTGTATTGGAATTTATGAAAAAAAATCGAATTAAAATCAGCATAATTTTCATTTTTCGAGCATTTATAAGATTTAGAAAAAAATCACATCTAAGTGAATATTTTTTGTGTTAAATAAAGATGCGAAGCTCTATGAATATTCCATGCGATGAAATACATCACATTTTTACAGTTGTTATCTTAACTCAGAAAGTTAACAAAGATCGACGGAGAGAGGTCACCAGAAAGTCTGGAAGCCAGTACGCAGTGTTTGAACTCTGGCAAAAGTCTCTAAGGCCACAGTCAAAAGTTAAAGTAGTCTTAAATTTTCTTAAACGATTTTTGTTTACCTGCCTTGAACTCGTGTGACATTTTATAACCTTACACCAGGGACCAACCAGAGCAAAATGTTTGGGAGAGTTCAAATCTTCCTATCTGAAAAATAGGGAGAAGTTTTAGAAATCATGGACACTTCTGTTACTTGACGACGGCATATAGCTAATGATAATTTACACAGATTCAACCTTTAATACTTTAAATTAGAATAGAATCAAGTGAAAAAAATAAAAAAAAAATTAAAAAACATTAAGTCTTATCCAATTTGTTAGATTTATTATATTCATACATTTTATAGATAAAACGCTTTTGTTATCGTGTTAGCTTAATATCAAACAAAATCTGTCTCTGTACATCTGTGTATTTTTGGAGGTATAGGTCCAACCCTATGACCCAATTACAACTGTTATGTAGAGGATCTTTTTAATTTTGAAGATAATTGGAAACAAACTGTTTTATTATTATTTTAGCATTTATCTGGCAGGGTTATTTTTACTTATTAACTAATAACAATTTACCAACTATTGTAATATCAGCAGGATGTGTAATAAATGTCGGTTGTAATTTTCAATGCACAGTACGTGGTTGCATCATCCGTATTTATAACCTCTTAGACAGTCGCAATTTCTTAATCACAACAGTATTTAACTGAGGCTGTGAAAACGTTTTTAGGTCACCAGAGTCACTCAGGTGACCTATTGCAATTGGTCTTCGTCCGTCGTCGTGCGTTAACATTTTTACATTTTTTTTACTTATCCTAAAAGACAAAATGGCTAGTTGTTACCATTTTTGGTGTTAATTGAAGCATCTCTATGGTAAAAGGAATCTAAATTGTGAAATTCATGGCTCTACCATCCCCGGGGCGCCAAAGGGGTTGCCAAATATGCAAAAAAAGCTAAATTTTCAAAAAATATTTTCTTCTCCCACACGTGAGGAAAAACCTGAATGTATGCTTATGATGTCCATGAAGCCCTCTACCAAAATTGTGAAATTCATGGCCCCTGGTTCAGGGGTTCAGGCCGTAGGGAAGAGCAATATGGCCATATCATGTTTAAAAATTATCTTCTCTACTCCCACACATCTGTAAGAAAAACTGACTTCATAAATATGTTAACCAGGAAATTCTTTACTAAAAGTCTTTACTTCTGCTGATACTGAATATAAACTGACTGCTTAATAATAAAGAAATTAAATTAAACCATCTATCAAAATTTTAAAGTGCATGTCTCCCAATGGCTAATTGTATTCAGCGCGTCGGCGCGCCCATCTCATCTCTTTTATTCCAAGTAAAATCTTCCTGTAGTAATACACTCAAATGACGTCGACTTTTCTTTATTTTAAAACATTATCGCTTACATTAATGTCGAGAAATATCAAGCCCGATAGTAATTATAAATGTACCTCATCAAACAGTTTTGATTAAGTTGAAATATAAGCTTAACGGTTGGCGGTAAAGCTTTCATATATCGCAGATTTATTCTTTAGTGCCATAAAACAATGTTCTTTTTAATTTATTTGTAATTCGTGATTTGACCTTTGATTTTGTCTATTTTACTTTGAGCGGTTAGCTAACAGCTTTGGTTTTTATTTCCTTTGGACACCACCTCACAATATTTTTATCTTTAACATGAAATTGATCCTGAACATAATGAACAGGGTAGTATGCGACCGTGCTGTATAAAGAGCAGGGGTGGGGGGGCTAGACTTATCAAAAATCTTGACAAGCAAAAAATAAAACAAAATGATGCATAACTTTGGAAAAACAAGTGAGGAGCTAAGCCCCCCCTCCCCGATTCTGACGCCTATGATATGTAAATGTATATGTATATGTAAGTGATTAAATTGGTACAAGTTTTGTCCATGCTGGATGTCCTTCATGTGAATAATATGGTATTATTAACAAACATGTTTACTCACAGCTAAGCGTCGTCCGAGAAATTTATATTATTCTAAGGTTTATGACAAGAAGGCCGAGGACGTAAATCACAGATGGATGACGTTGAAATATTTTTTGTATTAATAAGATAATTTTCTGTTCTATAATAATAATTATCATTAATAGTACAGAGACCTATCTCTTTATTGCAAGAACTTTATTTTTTAACATCAGCTAGCGGCTTAGCTGCTGTACCTCACTCCCAAGCCCTCTCCCCTCCCTTCCCCCAATGCTCTCGAGATAAAATAAAGCTGATTTCTAGTGGTATTTAGGATTGTATGAAAATAACATGAAGTTTAATGACAAAAACTTAAAATCGTATCTAATCATACACATCAAACAAAATTAAAACAAAACCGTCACAGTAGTATCAAAAATGCCTTAAGATTTCTTTCTCTCGTTCATTTATCAACTCAATTTCACATACTCAATGTTTCTCATATTTTTTTATTGAAAAAAAATCACGTGCCTAATTTAAATCCAACTTATTGATATCAGGATTATTTATTACTTTATGCATTAGTCATGTGCCATCGTTGTTCGCTTCTCAATCTGGCAGGGTGAAACATCGTGCCCGATGATAATAAAATCGTATAATCGATATTTTAATTTACAAATAAAATCTGTTGCGCGAGCGACGCGCTGAATACAATTAGCCCTCCCAATGTAGGAATTTCGATCTAGGACGGAGCCAAGTTAATGTATATAATGTTTAAAAAAAACGTCAACTGACCCAGAATAAAAATAATTGTCTACGGACTTTTCAGATTTTTCCCGATTACGACAAAGAGCACACGGCGGGTGTGACCGGTCAGCAGAGTATGCTCACTCCTCCATGGTACCTGATCTTACCTCAATCTTTTTGTAGGTCCGTGTTGCTCTGCTTTGGATTTGTATTCGTTTCATGGATTTTTGAGATGATTGACGGTTTGTTATTGTCCATTCACATATGATTGTGTGTAATGTGATCATTCATGCAAGCAACAGTGGCGTCTTGTGAAATGGGATTGTGTTCTGCTTCTTCAGAAACTAGTATGACCTTTGCCCTCTTGTTGACTAAAGTTTTTTTTTCTTTAAGTGGAGGCCTTGTTTAATCAAGCTTGACTAATGTTGTGTAGACCAAATTCAGTGTAGGATATGGATTTGCAGGGCATTTGATGCCATCAACAAAATGGGAAGAACATATTCGTGAATTTTCATTGGGTATCTAGTTTTTGTCACCTTATCTTCTGTTGACATATTTAATCTTCTTTACTACATAATCCCGTCTCTCAGTCGGAAACGGTATTAGTGTAAATGGTGGGGGGGCAAATGCATGACCCTGTTCCGTAGTGGAAGTTCTGAATTGCACACACATTTTCCGTCCGTTGTTTCAGAGAGTACAAGCTGTTTGTACAATCAGGCATGACACAGTTTCTCCTTGCTACTTTTTTAAAACTCATTTTAACCACATTTTCAAACAAACAGATATAAATAAAAACAGCGAATGTTTTCATACATATTCCGCCGTACATATCGCAAACTTGCTGTAAAAATGAAGACATGCCTCCTATTGTAAATAATAATAATAACATTTAATAAAACTCTAAAGTGTTTTACAGAGTAAGTCAAAATTACATAATAAAACAAGACTAGTTTACATTATAACGCTAATACAAAACATATTATAAGGATTAAAATTACTTAAGATCAGGTCTCCAACTTTAAAATGTAGAAAACATAATTGCAATCACCACGTAAAACCTATCAGATATATACACTTAAAGAATTTCCGTTCTTAAAAGATGAGTTTTAGCTGTGCTTTAAAAAACTGGTAGCTGTTCGAAGTCCCACTGGAAGCCGATTCCACAGCGTTGGGGCCACCCCGTCGAATCGACGATTGCCGTAGGTTTTTGCTCGGACTCGCGGCACTACTAGGGTAATTGGTTTGCCGACTCCGAGCGAAGTGACCTAGCAGGTTTGTGTTCGGAAACTAATTCAGCAGATACGTCGGGGCAAGATTATGGAGCGCCTTGTATACATATCCACATAGGTTGTATTGTTTCGCTGACCTGTGATCAGTTTTTTTAAACATGTTTAATTTATTAGAACGATTTTAAATCAATTTTTTGTCAGGCACGTTGACTGTCCTTGTAGATAGTTAAAACATTTTTCAAAGCAATACAAATTAAAACCTTTAAAGTGTGAAAGACAAAAATAGCACCATGAAAAAATGACAATAACAAACCGTGTAATTTGAAACCTTAAAGCTATCACTCTTTTTTATTCTAGGTTATGTTTTCCAATTTAAACAAATACGGTCTAAATGTTACAGTGCACTACTTAGAAGCTTTCAATCGGGATAGCCGCGTTAACTCCAGATAAGTTTCAACGAAATGTTTTGATTGGCCCTTGTCATTGACTGCAAGGAAGCACTTGCATGATGCGAGTTGAATGAAGGTGATGTCAATCTAGTTGTAACTATTAACAATGTAATGCTACCTAACAAGGATATTATCAATTAACCCCGATCGCCAGCCTTAAAGACTGCATACTGATCAAGAATTATTTGTGTCGCTGCATAAAATTTGAGTTTAAGTCTAAATAACTGGTAATTTGATGATTTCATTTATGTCGTAGCTTATACGTCTGTACTTCATTTGTAGACTCCTATACTACTTGTTTTATGTAGAAGAGGTGAAAGGGGCGGTTTACTCGTGTCATGGTGTTTGATTCCATGTGATGTAACTGCTTCAGCTCAACCTTAGTTGAATTTATCCAAATGCGTTTAACATGATTTTGGTTAGATTTAAAAACTCAGTGACTACCCGACATGTATTTGTGTGTTTTCATTCTACTTGAAATGTAATTTAAACTTGCTGTGAGAGTATACTCAGAGAAAAGGGGGGGGGACATTTTGCTATGGTTAACATTTAAACCTTAGTCATCTTTAAGTATTAAGTCGTTCTTGATTTTCTTCAGTATATTAGGAACATTTGTTAATTGCCGCAAGAAAATATGTAAAGTTAATAATAATACATTAAAAAAAATAAAAAAGGACCCTATAGGATTTGAGCCTAAAATGGCCCCTTAACACGAGCATCATCATTTTACTGTCATTCTTTGTTTTCTTTGTACAGATATACATGTAAAGTTTTGTCATAATTTCCTTTTTTATTTAAATGCCCACAATCTAGAAATATGACATCATAAATTTTACCATTTCCCGCCATTTTTGATTTTTTTTGCGTAAAATGGCTTGTTTTTAAGCAGTTTCCCTTTCAGAAAGCATTGAGCGCATCTTTGAACAAACAATTTTTTTCATTAGAGATGTATATATCCAAGACTTATAAGTGACAAAAAAAATTTGCTTGTTCAAAGCTGCGCTTTATATTTTCCATTCGAAAAACGATTAAAAAGAATGCCAGTTTTGACTGATTTTGATTGAATTCTAAAATTAGCGTCACTTCTGACGTCATATACTGACAGCAAGTGTAAATAAATTAAAAAAAATTGGTAAAAAATATATCTTATATCAACTCTTCGTAAAAATAACTCAACAATTTAATGTATTTGAAACACTTAAAAAATGGCAAATTATGGGGGCCGAATTGGGCTCATATCATGTAGTTCTTTAGGGGAAAAAACAACAAAGTACATGTAGATGCCCAAGTGGCATTTTCAAACAATTATTCAATTAAATTGTACGTGGCATATCCAACCATTTTTCTATGTAATGTATGTCCATCTTGGCATCTTTTGTGTGCACTATTGTTTACAAGAACTTTAAATAAACATCAGAGGCAAATAATTTGCTCATAATGGTTTTTTTTTTATCAAAATAGTTTCCCCAGGGTGAAATTCATTTTTTGTCATTTGACATTGTTTAGTTTATACTGTTGTAAGTGCAAGTGCTCGAATCTGAGCAAAACATGTTGCAACTTTTGGTTTTTTGTTAATTATAATCAATGGTATTTAAAACTCTAACAGTGAAACTTAATATTAATATGCAAATATTATTTATTTAAACCATGATTTATTTCTTCAATAATTCAATTGAGAAATGAATAATAAATAATTGAAAATATATGTAGTTGTTGTGATCAACACTCAAAATATAGGAATTTACATTGTTCATGAATTGTTGTTTGAATATTTCTTATTTATGGAGAAGAGGGTGGGTCTCACTTGCTTGTACCTTCTTAAAAATAAACAATAATGTTAAGGAAAAATGTATTTAAAATATATTTCATTCATTATTTATTGATTTAATTGTCAATCAGGTAAATAAGAAAATTAACTAGAAACGAGCTCGTTGCAAAGCAACGAAGAGGTCTTCCGTTGCAGCTTCCTGTCGGAAATGGATTGTCAATCAGTCTGATTAAAAGCACCCTCTTCTCCTTACAGGGTCTGACAGGTATTGATAGGGGGTCATCTTCACCCGACCTAAAATTCTGACCAATCAGGGATTTAGAAAATGTATTGGAATTTTTTAAATGGAGACAGGCAAATTATTTTAATCCTGCTTTCTATGTAACCCCCAGACTGAGTATTGAAGAGTTGCACCTCTCATTAACAGATAAAGTCATGTATTTGGTAAATCAGATATATATTTAGGTTGTGTGCAAATATAGAGGTTAAGTGAAGATGAATTGTTATCGATACCTATCAGACCCTGATGGGTGTAGGCAGAATGGTGGTGATTTTAATCAGACAGGATTGTCAATATGATAAAAGCAAGTTCAGAAAATCAAAAATAAATGATGACGGCTTCTCCAACCTGATGGTGCGCTGTACGAGAGGTGCTCAGTGGGAGGGACAACTCTCCGTATAACGTTTGGCCGTGCAAGCACTCAGCATCGTTTTTGCTTCGGGGAACAAATTCATCCGAAATGTATTAACAAGCCAATAAAAGAAAAAATTAATCTTCAAAATCTAATCCGTGGTAGGCAGCTATAACTTATTTTGTTTAATATAATTTGTTTTTAATTTGCCATAAAAATTTATATTGCCTTCTACTAAAATGTGGGTTGGGGGAGGGGGGAACAATGCCCCAAAATTCAATTTCCTTTAAGTTAATTTAAGGTGAATTTTGGTTGCGAGAAAGGGGGAGAGTGCTCTCAGTGGACTAACTGGCGGTTCTGTGAGCAACCTCACAAATAATTCCCTCCCTCCCCACTAAGAAAAACAAAATCATAACTAAAGTATTATCTACAGACACAACTTATGAAATTTCCTCCAATGACCTTGAACTTCACAAAATAACCTTGAAACAAAATCATAACACACACTTAGGTCATAGGCAATCTTTGTGTAAAGTAAGATCTTTCAATGTTTGGAGGGCGCCTTGTTTAGAACGCTACATTACAGAAATAATTTGTTCACTTAAGGTCTACTCCGCGCCCTGCCGCCGGAAATCGGTGTCACTAGTGCTTAATTTGGCGCCGGAATCCTCAAGGGATTACCCGTCCCCCGAGAAATCCGGGCTCACCTAATGAGCACAAGTCAACACTTAGGTTATAAGCAATCATTGTGGGAAGTAAGAACTTTCAATGTTTGGAGGACGTCTTGTTTAGAACGCTACATTTCAGAAATAATTTGTTCACTTAAGGTCTACTCCGCGCCATGGCGCCAGAAATCGGTGTCACTAGTGCCTAATTTGGCGCCGGAATCCTCAAGGGATTACCCGTCCCCCGAGGAATCCGGGTTCATCTAATGAGCACAAGTCCTAGTTTGGGCGCAGGGCGCCATGTTAAGAACGCTACATTACAGAAATAATTTGTTAACTTAAGGTCTACTCCGCGCCCTGCCGCCGGAAATCGGTGTCACTAGTGCCTAATTTGGCGCCGGAATCCTCAAGGGATTACCCGTCCCCCGAGGAATCCGGGCTCACCTAATGAGCAGAAGTCCTTGTTTGGGGACAGAGCGCCTTGTTTAGAACGCTACATTACAGAAATAATTTGTTTTCTTAAGGTCTACTCCGCGCCTTGGCGCCGGAAATCGTTGTCACTAGTGCCTAATTTGGCGCCGGAATCCTCGAGGGTACACCCGTTCTCGAGGAATCCGGGCTCACCTTATGAGCACAAGTCCTAGGGTGGGTGCAAGGCGGAAGGACATCGAGCATGTTGTCAATATTTGTTAACAAGTAATAGCTTTCCAAAAAGCTTGCCTGACTAAACATATTTATTTCATTGCAAGAACTTGGTTCTATGAATTTTAATCTGTCTTTGATTTGTAGTTCGTTCTTCTCGCAGTCTTCCAAATGCGTCTCTAAAGTTGGACTGTTTCAAATTATATTCACTAAGGGGTTTTTTTTTTTTTACTTTAAATGAATTTTACATATTATTTATTTTGAACCTAAAATATTTTGCGTACATGTAATTTTCTCTTAAAACTTTATTTGCCGCCAACAAAATAAAAATATATCAATTAAATTAAACTTAATTACGAACACAATACAATTGTTAGAATAATGCTTAGCTTCCCATCATGGATTATTCCACTGCTCCTAAGATTTTGACAATATGGCGCGGAGTAGAATTAATCCTGTGCCTCCTTTTATGAAGATTGGAATTGCCCACCGAGTTAGTAACAACTTTTACTTGTTAAATATTAATTTTACTTGAGTTTAGCAAGAATCAATCGATAACTATGCACTAATTATTTACATTGAGTAAAACACGGAAGTTACACCCCTTTTACAATGAATGAAATCCCTCAAAGCACAGTAAACGACCATGCCCGCTTCGTTTCTCTAATGAATATAAGCTAACGTAACAGTACTTAGTAAATACTTTAATACACACTGGCAATTTTGTTTAGAAATGATAACCGAACACAATTATAGTTTACATTCTACCGTGTAATATTATAATCATTAGGTACAACTTGTAAACAATTGCGTGGCGCCCCCCCCCCCCTTATTCACCGTTCGGGCCTTTCTGTTGGATTGCACACGTGTACAGTGAACTTGCTCAATGCTGCTTTTTAAATCCAATACAACAATTTTCTTTTTCTTTTAAACAAAAAAAAAAATAATATCAACCGATGCATGTTTAATGTGCCGGCCTTTAATTGCCTCGTTAGGTAATAACTTGTTGTGATGACACCCCCTCCTCTTCAGTGCTATCTATTTTTAAGCATGACAAGGTTAGCTTTTTAAAAGGCTAAGAAAGTCAGCTAGCGGGATTTTACTTTTAGGGCAAAAGTGAATACATAATCTTTTAAAATACTAGGTAAATAGTTTCCAGAACAATATAATAATATGCGGGTGCACATTTAGTTTGCAGCCTTATTTTTATGGCTGTACATGTAGGTGACGAGATAATCGTGTAGCGGTGTACATGCAATGTTTGACTGCACACCTTCTTAATACTTATAGTTGTAATTTTGTTGACATAGCTCTCTGATTTTTATGGTTTGGTGGCAAACTACTTCCAATATAATCACTTTTCAATCTCACTAAGAGAGTTGGGAAGATATAGGCGGACTCCGGACTGTGGCTGCAGATGTCTTCCAATACATTGATGCGCAGTTTGACCTAGAAACTGACCGGTTTCATAACGTCTCCGAATATTTCTAACACGAACTGTCTAATTTCTTCCCAAAATTCCAACTTACGCAAGCGCAATTGAAGTTTCATCCTAACTAAATGTAGTCAGCCCGAATTACACACGTGTACAGTGAACCTCTTTTTTGCTTTAAACACTTGCTCACTATTGCTTAATTGTTTCATCCATTACAATGTTTTCGTTAATTGCGAATTTAAAGGTCGTCACATTATTAATATGCATTGATAAATCTTTTTTCAATGAAAAATGATATTGCTAGCTTCCATTGTTGACTGCACTGTTTCGGATGTTGTAACTTTTAAACCTTAGATATGCCTGACGTCATGACGTCAGGCAATAAAAATGTGTAGGGTAAGAATTTTCTGGATTTAATAATAGTGAGATTGAATTAGGAAAGCCAGAAGTCAAATCCATGCAAAATAATGTGGGGAAATCTGCGTGGTTACAGAAAACAGAACACCGGTGTGCATTACCTGGAACTTAAAAATACAGGAACACATCATTATACTTCATAAATAATACTTACTTTGTTAACATATTTGATTTATCAAATTTCCTGTAACCATTTATTAAAATAAGCATCAAGATGCAAGATATATCCTAAAACGAAAGACCTGTATTGAAAAATCGGCCACAGGTAAACTTATTTATAACTATCAAGAGGAACTTCATAATGAAAACAGAAGTTTACAATGATTATTTTCTAATAATCCTTAGTAGTACAAAAGGCTTTAAAAATGTTCAGTAAGTTATCTGTGGTGAAATTATTTTATATATAAATTAATATAGTTTTTATTTTAATTTAGTTTAAAATCATGAAATGTAATTTGAATTTCTAATCAGGAAACTACATTGTGTTGAAGATTGTTATTAAAGAGTGAAGAAATAGAAAAAATAAACTTTTGAAGTTACAGAAAATGAATTTAATTTGAAAGTTGACCCGAACCGAAAAACCCGAAACCGAACCTAAAATTTTATGACCCGACCCGACCCGAAAAATTTTGGATCCGTGACAGCCCTAGTGTATACGTCATTTTGGATTCCCCGATGGCGCGTGGGACTATTTTTAGATACAGAAGCAGACGTAAACAAACATGACTTCAAATCGCCGTGAAATGTCACCAGTCCTAAAGGAACAGATCGTACGTCTTCATAAAGAAGGTAGAAATAATTCTGAGATTGCCGAAATTACCGGATATGATCGCTCTACGGTTTCTAAGTTTTTGAAGAGGTTTGCTGTTCGACAAAGTGTAGCAAATAACGCTCGAAGCGGAAGACCAAAACTTACGAGTGATCAGTCAGATCGTGTCTTGAACAGGTTGGTTTTGAAGGATCGTAGAAAGAGTCTGAGTGATTTAACTTCAGAATTAAATAAATCTATACCTAACCCATTGTCAACACGAACTGTTCAGCGCAGATTACACTTTTTGTCCCCCGCCGCAACGCGGAGCGGGGACATAGAAATGCCGGGCGTCCGTCCGTGGGTCCGTGTATCCGTGGGTCCGTGTGTCCGTGGGTCCGTGTGTCCGTGGGTCCGTGTGTCCGTGGGTCCGTGTGTCTGTGGGTCCGTGGGTCCGTGGGTCCGTGTGTCCGTGCGTCCGTCCGTCACACTTTTTTGTAAGCGCTCTCATGCCTACAAATTTTGACAGATTTTCATTACATTTATACCAAATGTTTATACACCTATTACCTTGGTCAAGTTCGAAAATCAGCATTGGTCGATACTTTTTGTTGGAGTTATGGGACTCTGACCACAATAATGACTCCGTTTTATCCAAAAATTGACCTTGTAAGCGCTCTCATGCCTACAAATTTTGACGGATTTTCATTAAATTTATACCAAATGTTTATACACCTATTACCTTGGTCAAGTTCGAAAATCAGCATTGGTCGATACTTTTTGTTGGAGTTATGGGACTGTGACCACAATAATGACTCCGTTTTATCCAAAAATTGACCTTGTAAGCGCTCTCATGCCTACAAATTTTGACGGATTTTCATTAAATTTATACCAAATGTTTATACACCTATTACCTTGGTCAAGTTCGAAAATCAGCATTGGTCGATACTTTTTGTTGGAGTTATGGGACTGTGACCACAATAATGACTCCGTTTTATCCAAAAATTGACCTTGTAAGCGCTCTCATGCCTACAAATTTTGACGGATTTTCATTAAATTTATACCAAATGTTTATACACCTATTACCTTGGTCAAGTTCGAAAATCAGCATTGGTCGATACTTTTTGTTGGAGTTATGGGACTTTGACCACAATAATTACTTCTTTATATCAAAAATTGACCTTGAAAGTGCTTTCATGCCTACAAATTTTAAGACATTCATAAAATTTATACCAAATGTTTTATGCTCACACAAAGACGAGCTGGAGGGGGCATATTGTTTTACTCCTTTCCGCCTGTAATTCAGTACAAACGTGCGTCTGTTTGTCCATCTGTATACTGTCATATCGCGCTCCGCCCCATCATCGAATATATTGCTAGTTTATTAACATCTGAAGACATCAGAGATATATGTAAGTATAATAATTTATGTGCATTTTTTTCATACATGTTACAAGGTGCTCAGACCTTACCTCCAAGAACCATACCAAAATGTATTCTTAGTTAGTGTAGAACTTTCAATTAAATTTTCTCAGCCATTCCATCACATTGCATTTGATCTAAATAAAATATATTAATGGGGGTTAAACATGTATGTATTTGGGACTTTATTCAAACACTCTAATTAAATTTTGGTATGTGGTGAGCGCCGGGCAACATGTATGAATACACATAATCATCAAATAATCACTTCATAAAAATATTTTATTTATTTGGGATCAGGATGATTTCAAAGATAATATAATGTCATTAATTGAAAATAGAAAATAAATTTAAAAAAAATCATATCTTTATAATATGTGTATTCAATCATGGCTAAGGGTCAAACAGCATAAAGGTCTCATTGTATTTATTTTTTTTGAATTAGTGATAAACAAACATTGTTCTTAATATATTTGAAATAAGTGAAAAACAAACATTATCTTTAATATATATAATAATGATATGTTTGACAATTATTATAGCTTTTATGCTGTTTCAGATTTGTTTTACTAACACATTATTTTTTGTTGTCCTTTTTTGATGTGGAGGCTCAACATAAAAAAAGATACTAATATCAAATGAGCTGGAATTCACAGTGAACTGCATACTATCCAATTTTAAAGCCAGCATGACCTGATTTATATTCAATGAATTTTCTCTACTGGATGAGACTAGTGATTAAAAATATTTGATAATTATTTGGAGCGATTAAAAAGTCCAGTGACATTATCTGCAAAATCATTCGGAATGAATTCTTGCCCTTTTTTATTATAATTTATACAAATATAATTATATTATAAAATTTATTTCACTCAATGTGATAGAATAAACACAATAAAGTAAAACTTAGTATATCATGCTTGCTTTATTCAATGAGTTATATCATTTGGTTTCACCCAGAAGTTAATGGTTTCTACCCAGTGGTAGTGAAAATGAGATACAGTTATTTATTATCATTTGGTATCTTCTGACTTTAAAAATATTGGAATGTATAATCACATATAAAAGAGTTATATTATAAAGTGTATTTCATTTTTATGCCCCACCAACTTTGTTGGGGCATATAGTTTTTCGGTCTTGTTCGTCCGTCCCACCTCAGGTTAACCTTTGCGTTTAAGCTGATTTCTCATAGCTGCAGAACTGTAGCTCCACGGAAAATTTGGGTTGACGGACCGTGGAGCTACAGGTCCACCCGTATAAAAAATTGTATATTTATTGCGCACAAATTGTTGCGCGTGGTTTTGGACTTATTAACCTAATTAAGGAATACATTCTGTGAAAATCTTAATACTAAAAAATTCCTGAGACATTATACTTAACATGTCATTACTTAACTTGCCTCTGAATATCTTTTAAACACTCTCATCGGCCCCGTAAAGTGAAATGGTGTGGTTTGTTTACATGCAAAAATGGCGACTCTTGATCCCGATGTGAATTTAGCATACTTCAACTTCCGAGGTGGGTTAGGCTGCTAAGAAAAACGTTTTGGGCAAGTAAAGAAGCGAATCAGTAGTAAATTTTCTCAGGAATTTTTTGGTATGAAAATATTTACATAATATGTACCAAAATTAGTTTAATAAGTCCAAAACCGCGCGCAACTTTTTGTGCGCAATAAATATACAGTTTTTTATACGGGTGGACCTGTAGCTCCACGGTCCGTCAACCCAAATTTTCCGTGGAGCTACAGTTCTGCAGCTAGATTTCTCAGAGATGGTAAATCAGATCTTTATGAAACTTTGTACACTTATTCATCATAACAAGGAATACAAAATGAATCAAACATTTTTCAATTCTATTGAAAAGCTGTCGGATGGGGCATCCGTGTCTTAGGCAACACATTATTAGTACTTGTAGTTTTTATATCAGCACCATTGCAACCTTTAATACTATTAAGCATTAAACAGATGGAATTTGTTCATGACTTCTTTTTGTGTTTATCGCTTAATAGTAAGTCAACTCTTTACAAGTCCTTGTAACAATTTTTTATTTACAGATCACAATGGAGAAGATTGAAAAAATTACAAAATGTGGTGAAGAACTTGTAAACAAGGGATTTCAGTTACAAGGGTGCATGAGCAATATGAATTTGAGTGGACAGAATAGGGCAAATTGCGACTATTTGTGGAAAACTCTCACAGAAATCCGGAACTTAGGCAGCGAAATAGCAAGAGTAGGAAACGAGTTGAAACCTGCCATGAAGAGTGAGATTGAAAATGAAGAGAGACTTAAAAGGATGCGACTTGATTTATCAAAAGTGAAAAAAGAGAAGATTGACTTGGAAAAAAGAATTAAAGAGCTTGAGGCTGAAACCAGCCTGTATTCTTTTGATGAGGAGTCCCTCCTTGGTTCACAACAAGAAGCAACATCACCGGTACAGGATGAAGAAGAACCAACACAACCAACATCAGAAGAACAAAAGAATCAGCCAGGAACATCCTCACCTCCTCAAGAACCTCCAACTAAGAAGGAAAAGAGAACTGAAATAATGTTACCATAGACATGAAGTCAAAAATAAGAATTGGATGATTGACTCTCGTGCCTCAAGAACACCTGCTCAAATTGCCTCAGATAATGACAAAGATAAGAAAAGAAAGAGTGACTCTCGTGACTCAAGAACACCAGCTCAAGTGGCCTCAGACAAAACCAAAAATAAGAATTGGATGATTGACTCTCGTGCCTCAAGAACACCTGCTCAAATTGCCTCAGACAATGACAAAGATAAGAAAAGAAAGAGTGACTCTCGTGACTCAAGAACACCAGGTCAAATGGCCTCAGACAAAGTCAAAAATAAGAATTGGATGATTGACTCTCGTGCCTCAAGAACACCTGCTCAAATTGCCTCAGATAATGACAAAGATAAGAAAAGAAAGAGTGACTCTCGTAACTCAAGAACACCAGCTCAAGTGGCCTCAGACAAAACCAAAAATAAGAATTGGATGATTGACTCTCGTGCCTCAAGAACACCTGCTCAAATTGCCTCAGACAATGACAAAGATAAGAAAAGAAAGAGTGACTCTCGTGACTCAAGAACACCAGCTCAAGTGGCCTCAGACAAAACCAAAAATAAGAATTGGATGATTGACTCTCGTGCCTCAAGAACACCTGCTCAAATTGCCTCAGACAATGACAAAGATAAGAAAAGAAAGAGTGACTCTCGTGACTCAAGAACACCAGCTCAAATGGCCTCAGACAAAGTCAAAAATAAGAATTGGATGATTGACTCTCGTGCCTCAAGAACACCTGCTCAAATTGCCTCAGATAAAGACAAAGATAGGAAAAGAAAGAGTGACTCTCGTGACTCAAGAACACCAGCTCAAGTGGCCTCAGACAAAACCAAAAATAAGAATTGGATGATTGACTCTCGTGCCTCAAGAACACCTGCTAAAATTGCCTCAGACAATGACAAAGATAACAAAAGAAAGAGTGACTCTCGTGACTCAAGAACACCAGCTCAAGTGGCCTCAGACAAAACCAAAAATAAGAATTGGATGATTGACTCTCGTGCCTCAAGAACACCTGCTCAAATTGCCTCAGACAATGACAAAGATAAGAAAAGAAAGAGTGACTCTCGTGACTCAAGAACACCAGCTCAAATGGCCTCAGACAAAGTCAAAAATAAGAATTGGATGATTGACTCTCGTGCCTCAAGAACACCTGCTCAAATTGCCTCAGATAATGACAAAGATAAGAAAAGAAAGAGTGACTCTCGTGACTCAAGAACACCAGCTCAAGTGGCCTCAGACAAAACCAAAAATAAGAATTGGATGATTGACTCTCGTGGCTCAAGAACACCTGCTCAAATTGCCTCAGACAATGACAAAGATAAGAAAAGAAAGAGTGACTCTCGTGACTCAAGAACACCAGGTCAAATGGCCTCAGACAAAGCCAAAAATAAGAATTGGATGATTGACTCTCGTGCCTCAAGAACACCTGCTCAAATCACCTCAGATAATGACAAAGATAAGAAAAGGAAAAGTGATTCAAGAGCTTCAAGAACTGATGACATACTAGAAAATGAACTCTTAATTGATAGAACTAGAAAGCAAAAGTCTCGAAGTCAACCTCCAAAAATTGATCTTGACCTTGCTATAGAAAACTTCAGAAAGGCTATCAGTCAAGGGCCTAATTTCGTATGTAGCTGTTGTTGCCGTCAACTTTACAGAAGAAGTGTCATAAAGCTTGATTTGAAAAAGTATTCAAAGATATCACAGCCAGATTTAGACCTTTATCTCACTAAAGAAGACTGGATCTGTAACACCTGCCACAACAAACTAGTCAAAGGAAAAATGCCATGTCAAGCTCAAGCCAATGGTTTACAACTTACACCCATCCCAGAAGTCCTCCAGAAGCTTTACCCATTGGAGATACAATTAATTGCTAAAGTTATACCATTTATGAAAATTGTTGCAATGCCAAGGGGTGCTCAGCATGGAATAAAAGGACAAGTGGTTCTTGTACCAGCGAACCTTGAGAAAGTTGAAACAGCTTTACCAAGACCAACATCCCAAAGTCAGATCATATCTTTAGCATTGAAACGACGACTTTCTGATAAACATCATGTGCATAAGCAGTATATAAGGCCTCAGTTTGTTATCAATGCTCTTCAATATCTAAAGCAAAACCACTCTAGTTATACAAATGTGAAGGTTAATTCGACCTGGCATGAAATAAGTGAGGCAGAGGATGCACAATTCTGGGATGCTGCAACTCACAATCCAATCAGTGTTACAGATCAGGAGGATCATTTAGATGTTGATGAATCAAATCAGAAATCAGAGTCTCAGAAGGAAGATGGGACTATAACTGATAGTGATGATGAAATGGAAGAAAACAATCCTTCAGAATTTAATACTAATCTCCAGAATAAAAGAAGTGTTAATATAGACACATGCATTTATCCAATTGATGGTCCTGATGTGCATACTAATCAGATTTTGAACATAGCTCCAGGAGAAGATCAAATACCCATTACAACAAAAGAAACTGAGTGGGAACAGATGTCTTTCCCGAAATTGTTTCCTGACGGTAAGCATACATACATTATGAAGAACCCAAGGAAAATTAAATTAACACCAAAAAAGTACATAAATTCCAGACTACTCTCCAAAGATGGCAGATTTGCAGAAAGTCCAGAGTATACTTTCATGGCGTTGGACTGGCTAGAACGAGATGCTATAAAACAAAGTATATCAATTACCAGCAGAAAATGCTTTCAAGAAGATATCACATGTGGCCAATTCAAAGATCCACAGAGAATCTCAAGGTTATTAACTGAAAATCAAATATTTGCCACTTTTAAAAACATCCGTGGAACACCTCAATACTTCAAACAGATGCACTTGGATATGTTAGCCAAATTACGACAATATGGTCCTTATACATTCTTCATATCAGGTTCAGCAGCTGAATTTCATTGGCCAGAAGTGATAAGCATTATAGGTAGACAGTATGGAGAAAGATTTACTGAAGAAGACATTAACAAGATGACTTGGCAGGATAAACGAATGTGGCTGCAGAGGAACCCAGTGACTGCTGCTCGTCATATTGACTACATATTTGAACAACTATGGGAGAAAGTGATATTAAGTGGAACTCATCCAGTAGGACAAATTTTAAATTATGACCTGAGGAAAGAAATGCAGGGCAGAGGAACTGCTCATTTTCATGCAGCAGTACATGTAAAAGGAGCTCCACAACTTAATGTTGACCCAGATGAAGACTTTGTAGCATTTGCAGATAAGTTTGTTAAATGTGTTCTACCAGACAAGGATGAGGATTACGAGTTGTATCAGCTGGTACTGACACGTCAGATTCACCACCACACCAGGACCTGTACAAAGAAACAGATTGTAACCTGCAGATTCCATTATCCAAGACCACCTAGCCCTCAAACAGGTAAAATATATAAAACATCTCCGTATTACTGTATAAGTATTTAAAAAAAGAAAATCAAGATGACTAACATTTTCTGCTTCAACAACTTGACATTTAAGTTTACATCCAGGCCATATCTTAGTTACTATATGCATAGTTGGTTTTGTATCTCTTTTTTTTTAATTGCTAATTACCTACAAGTACATGTATATTTTCAATTTATATTTCAGTTCTTGCACATGTGCCAAATGATGAAGATGCCTCATTGATAAAACAGAAATCAACAAAGATTATAGGCAAGATGTTTGATGCTGTTCAGTCATATTCAAAAGAGGAAAAAATGCCACCTTATGAAAAACTTCTAGACAAAGCAGGCATCACTGATGAAGAATACAAAAAATCTCTTCGAACAGCTATACACAGAACCCACTTAGTAATGGAAAGATCACCTGAAGATTTATTTGTGAATAACTACAATCCTGTGTTGCTGAGATGCCTAAGGTAATAAATATGTGAAGTTGTAGAAATACATTAAAAAAAGGGTATGGCTAATGTGACAACAGCTCACACAATATTTTGAAAAAGAACATGGCTTCTATTCCTGTTCTGTATCTTGGTGTCACAATAGAGTCTTCAACAATGAACATTACATTCACAACCTCAAAAGAGAACAAGACTACATGCAAACTTTAGTGGAATGTCCCAACATGCAGTGCCAATTCAGGCAATGCTCAGGGATGTCTAACTAAAAGTAAATTTCAATGAAAAAAAATAAGTTGCATTTCCGAATTTATGAACTAAGATTGACATATTATTTTAAAGATGGAACTGGTATACTTATCTATTATGGACTTCTCAAGAGAGAACTGTTTTCCTATAGTATAGGAAAACAGTTCCTGAGGGAGAAGTACATAATATTTTAGTACATAATACAACTTATGAATCACATGTAAATCACATGATTTTGGAATAGTGCCCGCCGCAGGAATAGTCCCCGGGAATAGTGCCTGCTACAAATTTAGAAAAGGCAAACAATCCAATCAAAATCGTTCATTTATGTCTATTATGTACTTAATGTAGACACAGGTACAAAAAGACAAAATGGTGAAAAAAAGGCTTGGTTTAAACGATAATATATATACAAAAATATTTTGCAACATTTTATCATCGGTTGAATATATTGATTCATGTAGTTAAGTCCTGTAATTTTGTACTGTTTTTTCCAGATCGAACATGGACATCCAAATGATAACATCAATTTGGGCCTGTATAGCTTACATCACGTCATACATCTGTAAACCTGAGAAGACTATGTCTGAGCTAATGCAAAAAGCAAGTAAAGAGGCTAACGATAAAGGTGTAACTGACAAACTGTATCATATAGCCAACCAGCTAAGGAAAGGACGAGAGGTGTCACATCATGAAGCCATAATGAGATGTCTGTCAATGCCATTTAGAAGATCAAATATTCCTGTAGCATTTGTGGCAACAGATTTCAAAGAAAATAGGACTAGAATAATAAAACAGAGATCAGTTCTTGACACAATGGAAGATGATGATACCGATATATATACGACCACCATTCACGATAGATATGCTGCTCGACCATCTAGCCTAGAACAAATATCATTTGCCGATTTTATTTCAAACTACAGATTGACGTCTTCCTCTTCTAGTGAAAACAACAACCAAGAAGAACAGGATGAAGTTGATGAGGAAGTCTCTGAAAATGTTATTACTCTTAGAGATGGCTTAGGACAGATGAAAAAGCGGAAAATACCCCAAGTAATTAGATATCATTATGTCTCTCAAGAAAAAGATGAGGAGGCATACTTCCATAGATTGCTCTTACTATACCAGCCATGGAGGTCAGAAGATCAATTGAAAACACACTCAACATACAAAGATTCTTTTGAAATTGTAAAAGAACAACTTGTGCCAAAAATCAAATCATTTGAACCGTTTCATGACGATGTTGAGTCAGTCTTAGAAAATTTTGACCCGGATGACATGGCTCCGGAAGCATGGGAAGATTTTATGGCAAACATAGAGCAGGAAAAAGAAGGAGCAGTTATAGAAGATCCAAACTATGAATTCCTCAATCCAGATAACTTACCAAATGATGTTCTAGAAACAAATTTACGTCATTCATCATCTAATAAATCATTCACATTGACAAAAACATCAACATTACCAGACACTGATTTTTACAAGTTGATTCAATCCCTAAATTCCAAACAGAGACTTTTATTTGACTTCATCTATTATTGGGCCACAGCTATGAGATTGTCTGTAAATGTACCTGATCCATTTCACATCTTTCTGAGTGGAGGAGGGGGTGTAGGCAAATCTCATTTGATCAATGCTATATATGAAGGTGTAACAAGAGCCTTGCGTACCCCAGCACACAGTCCTGATCAACCAACAGTATTGCTAACAGCCTCTACAGGAAAAGCTGCAGTAAACATTAATGGTACAACACTTCATTCAGCTTTTAATCTACCAATAAAGGACAAATCAAACAAATTTGAATATAAAAAACCTGGCACAGAGAATTTGAATAGGTTACGAAGTAATTACATCAATGTCAAACTCATAATAGCTGATGAAATTTCTATGTTTGGAGCCAGAAGTCTATTGCACTTGCATCTAACACTTCAGCACATTTTCGAGATCTATGACAAACCATTTGCTGGAATTTCTGTCTTGGCAGTAGGAGACCTTTTGCAATTGAATCCTGTAGGCGATTTACCCGTCTTCAAAAACCCTTCTTCAGGATACAGTGCATTAGCTGGTTCATTATGGACACAGAATTTTGAACTTCATGAACTATATGAAATTGTAAGACAAAAGAACGATCCCATATATGCAAATATTTTGTCACGCATTCGTATAGGAAACATTATAGATGAAGATATGAAACTGTTAAAAGATCTTGAAAATACAAATACTGACAATTTCCCAGATTCCACTGTTAAAATATTTCTGACAAACAAACAGGTTGCTACATTTAATGACGAAAAAATGGATCAACTCCCAGAA
The DNA here is from genome assembly GCA_020458035.1 of Magallana ariakensis. Lineage (NCBI taxonomy): Eukaryota > Metazoa > Mollusca > Bivalvia > Ostreida > Ostreidae > Magallana > Magallana ariakensis. The sequence continues at coordinate 72,700,965 of CM035811.1, forward strand.
AGGATAACCATTCGAGCTAAAGATAGCAAAAGGGATACTACAACCAATACAGTTCCAATCACAATAATGGAGGAAAATATATATAAAACGGGAGGCTTACCCTCATCACTAACCATTGCAAAAGACTGTAAAGCAATGATAACTAAAAACATCGATATTTCAGACCATTTAGTAAATGGTGTCATTGGAACTGTTCAGGAAATTTGTGTCGATCACAGAAATCCAACAGCTGGTATTATATTCATGAAATTTGGGAGTCCAGATATTGGCAGAGAAGCCAAGAAAACAACACCTTCGCGTCTGAAAGGAAGTGTTCCTATAAAGGCAGTGACAGTGAACTTCTTATTAACAGCAAAATCTCCTGTTCAGGTGGAAAGAACAATGTTTCCTATTGTTCCAGCCTTTGGAATAACGGCACACAAATCACAGGGAAGTACGTATGAATTTGTCATTGGGGACCTCACAATACCACCATCCATGAATACAGTCATGCCTGGACAATTGTACACTGTCTTAAGTAGAGCAACACATAGGACTGGATTGAAATTGATAGAGTTTTTACCACAAAAAATCAAGGTTAATCAACAAGCTTTACAGGAAATGGACAGAATGCGAAATCAAGCTACATTTGATTGGATTCATCCATTAGATCAACTTCCATCAGAAAACAAAATACACATCGGCTTCCTCAATATCCGATCGTTAAACCTGCATTTAGATGACTTGAAAGCCAATACTGTTCTGCAAAATCTAACTACAATTTGTCTCACAGAAACTCATACCTCACTAAGTCATGAAATCCCTGGATACCATTCCTTTCATGAAAAAACACAGCATGGCTTAGCTCAGTATCATAAAGAATCATCAGAAGAATTTAGTTTACAAGTGTCTAATGGAAATGACCTACAATTAATGGCTAGACTGTTGAAAACTGATGAAAATCCTTTACTTGTAGCTGTAACATATAGACCACACAGTATGAGTAAAGGGACATTTGTGAGTCTGATCTCAGATTTTGTGAGGACTGTGCCAAAAACATTCACATTAGTGTTAGGAGGTGACTTTAATCTTGGTCCTGAAGATGAGAACCTACAAAAAATGTGCAAACTATATAAACTAAATGTTATGATCAATCAGGCAACTCATTTTCATGGGAACAATCTTGACCAGATATTGACAACAGATGACAAGGCATCATCTTGTGTTTTTCCTGTCCCCTATTCTGACCATTTTCTTACATGTATATCTCTGCAATAAGGTATGTGATTTTATACAGTATGTAAACCAGAGTATGAAACTTGAATATGATTTTTAAACAAAAACTGTACAGTGATATTGTCTCGTACATTTTAAATAAACTTATATATGTTAATAGGTATTTGTTTGATTTTAGATTGTAGTATTTGGATATATTTGCGACAGGAAAAATAGAAAAAAAAATGGGTGGTCGAGGTAAAAAAATGTTCCTCCCAACCTCCCCACACATATAATTCTGGAACAGCCCTGAATGTTTGAAAATATTGCAATTTCATATACTGTGAAATCATTAGATTTCGTGGTGGTTCAATTTTCGTGGAATTCGTGGGTACCTCTCATCCATGATTTAACATCCTACACGAATTAATAAATAAGGGTAATAAAATCATATTTCCTTTGTAGGTTTTAGAGAATACACGAAATTACGTCCCCACGAATCTGTAAAATTTAAGCAATCCACGAAAATTGGCCCCCAGGAAATTTAATGATTCCACAGTACAGTATACTAGTATACTGCTTGAACGGCGGGGGACCCAGGAATTCTATTCTTGTTGAAATATAATCGCCGAAAAGTTGCGAAGACTCTAACAATCTCAAAGGTGAACAGAGTAAAGCGTGTTAAATGGTGCCGTGATCATAAAAACTGGTCTGTGGATCAAAATTGGAAAACAGTTATATTTTCCGACGAAACTCAGGTTGTTTTAGGAACTGATCATAAAGTTTATGTCTGGAGAAAGGCCGATGAAAAATGGAGACCGGAATGCCTTGGTTTACGTTCGGTCCGAAATGGCGGAGTTCGTCTATCTGTGTCGTTTTGGGGCTGTATCTGTTACTCAGGAGTGGGCTTACTAACACCAATAGATGGAAATTTAAACACAGATAAGTACATTACGCTTTTATACAATAATTTGTGGCAAGTTGCTGCCAAACACTTTTGTAACAACCCCTGGGTGTTTCAGGACGACAATAGCCCCGCCCACATGTCAGCTAGGGCTAAAGCCTGGAAAGAAGAAAATAATATCCCTTGCTTAGACTGGCCATCCCAATCACCAGACCTCAACCTCATAGAAAATGTATGGAGATTAATAAAAATTAATCTTGCAAAGGAGCAACACAAAATTAAAACAAAACAGGAACTTGTTGATGCTGTCCTGCATATCTGGACCTCCCTTACCCCAGCATATATACAGGATTTATATGAATCCTTCCCAAACAGATTAAATGCTGTTCTTAAAGCTAAAGGCCATGCCACCAAATACTGAAAATGCCAGAAGTTTGTAATCAACTTTATTAAGGTAAGGAGGTGTTTTGATACATTGAATTCTCGTACTGAATACACATGACGTCGTGCAAGCGTGAAACACTTATGGCACTACACTGTATCATCATTCCTTTAAAAGGAATACTTGTTTTTTGTTAGTGCGTTGGAGTTAGTGCTGGCTAGCTTTACTCTGGTAGTGAGCTATGCTATCATTTGATGATTTCTATGGCGACCGACTGCGTTGCATAATGTAGTCGTATTTCATAACTTCTTAATCCGAGAACAATTTTCCTTTGACTTAAAAATTTTAAGTATAATATATTATTCCGTTCATATCTGTAGAAGTTTAGCGTGTTCAACAGGTTGATTTATTAGCAACATTATCCGATTACGATTTCGCACCTACATGTATAATGTGAAGATGATTGACTTCGAATAATAGCCTTATTGTTTAACAATTGACCACTGTAGTGAAAGCACACTTCGATACTCAATAATATTCGATAACCTTCGATACATTGTTACTCAATTACATAACAATTGATGATCTGCAGCCATATAAACATAACCCGACTGGGGCTATAGATGTTCTCAGCTGTGTGCGCTGAAGCGACACAAGATTTTCGGTCGCACGCTGCGATTGAATTAACACAGACTGACCGAATAAACAAAACGGGTGGGAAAGTGAAAATGTTACACATAAGAAGAAGTCGCCAAAAAATGATTTTCGTCAAATCTGATTATCTTTTTGCCAATTAAAAAAAATCCGAATGCCTCAATTCAGGACACCTTTTATCGTGCCAGCACCTACCGCAAACATGAAACATGGAACTTTGATTATAATAAACTACCTTGTGCGCAATCGTATTAATCATTGCTAAATCAACTGTACATGTAAAATAAATTTATCTTTTCATCTTAAACCAATATCATAGTTGAAATCATAATTAAAGAAAATAGTTGTGTTCGTACAAAAGTCTGAAACATGCACTCGCGCGTGATCTCCTCGGCCATGTGCGAGGGATGATCATCATTTAAAAGTTTTAATATTTGTGGGTTGTTTGTTGATTTAAAACAATATTTGTACAGATTTATAAACATTTTAGACCTACAAACCAACCATTAATTTAAGACTGACGAAGTTTCCGATTTGTAGTAATATCGCATTTATAAATTCTCAGAACGTCTTCTTACACTCAAATGTTTAATTAAATAAAAACAAGATGGACAAACTCTTATAACATGAAGAAATTAAAACAGATCTTGTATTTTATTTACGGTAATATAAACTAAAACAATTCTAGAGTGCGCGGCTAAATAAACTCATATATGAGAGACGCAACTCTCGTGTATTAGATAATCGCTGACCGCTAGTTAGCCCCGTCGCGACCATGGTGACCGATTTTCTAGGCCGCGGGTGAGGGATAGCTTACGTAACGGTACACACACAGCTCTTATTCAAGGTAGATTTTAAATGCATGCAGTATGAAAACTCAAATGTAATACATAGATTTATTTTAAAAATTTCCTGTATAAACCAGCATACTTTCTACTTTATGCCAGTTGCACGCACATAGACTTTCGTTAATTTGCCAAATTAAACGAGGTACATGTTAACATGCACAGCTTTTTACACTCATACCACACAAATCACCCACAAAATAACATTGCAACGACCTTTATGAGATCCCAACAAACAACTTTTCCAGCGACAGCCATATCGAAATCCTAACCGTTTTTGAGTTATTAAGCAAAAACTTTCAAGCGCTATTGGCCCTTAATTTTAGGGGCCTGCCCATTTTTATTGGTATCAAATGAAAGCCCTTAACATTCTGCACAACTTTTATTCTACATGTCTTAACAAAATATTTTTCGTTTAAAAGATACAAAGCAAAATATGTCTTAATTTTCGCACTTTTTGGAATCCTATTTTTTGACCCCCTACCTTTTTCTAAATAACAAACGTAATCGAAAAACAAAAATCGATGTGCACAACTTCAATGTCTCTGTTATTCAAATTCGCTGGATTCCCATTCCCTGCTATCATAGTCTGGAAACCAAAGGCCCTAAAAAATTTTAAAAGGGGAATAACTCGTTAACGGAAGAGGAATTTAAAAGTTTATGAAATGTTTTAGATAGTGTTTTGTAATGTCTATAAGCCCTAAAAATTTGAGCAAAAACCGTTCAGAAATGAGCAAGATATGAAGCCTCAAAGTTCGCGTCTAGGAAGAAAAAAAAAAGAAAAGAAAAATAAGAATAATCTTACAAGCACAATAATAGTAAGGTCTTCCGTTGGAAACGGAAGACCTTAATTAAACAAAAAAAAGTTCATGGCTTGTTGGTATTTAATGGTAAGTCAGACATGTCGTAGTTTTCTTTGTTGATGAATTGCTGAACCACACCGTCACTTGAAATTTATAAATGTATGAAAATTATTCATACATAGGTTACAAATTTGCTTCAAGCAATACAACTAAGGGAAAATATTGCAACATGCTCCTAGTGTCAGTAAATAATGGATTGTCGGGAGTATTTTTGGATATGGCGTTGTAATTCGATCTCAGTAAGAAGATTTTTATCGTTAAGGAAATCACAATAAAATTATGCATACAAAATAGAGAAATGTGCAACGGGGTATTCCCTTGCAATATAAGAAAATATATGTGGCCTATTAAAATGTTTATAAATACCAAAGTCTTTAAATGCATATGTGTCGAAACAGATGGGTCAATAGAGTTATAATAATAGTATTTTAGAAAAAGCTGTATGCGAGTTTTGATTGATACGCCCATCACAATATTATTGGAGTTCGTTTTTAATGGCATATTTCTTAGTAATTTAAGCATATGCATTCTAAGCAGTGCTGCGTATCGCTCACCTAAGCAACAATAGCCATAACTCTTATCAAATCTGCATTTAAGTATCAAAATATCTTAACAACTAACGAAGGTAGATCTTGCTATTTTTTTTTTAAGTTTGCCGAATTTTATTCACATATTTTTAAAGTAATTTCCAAGCCCCCTTTGATATTTTAGTATTTGTAAGATTTGTTCTCAATTTCTATACAGCCCCCCCCCCCCCCACACACACACTTTGTGGCCCCTACTTTTCTCTAGGGAATTATGGTTTGACCAAACTTATATCTGCCTATCAAGTAACTACTTTTTGGACTGAATACTTTTACAGAAGATTTTCAAAGATTATTCTCTATATCTTCCTATATACAGATTTGCCCCCTTACCCCCCCCCCCTCCCCAATGGCCCCATCGTACTCCGGGGATCATGATTTCAACAAATTTGAATCTACACTATCTGAGAATGCTTCCACACGTTTAAGCTTTTCTGGCCAAATGGTTTTTGAGAAGAAAATTTTTAAAGATGCTCTCTATATTTTTCTATGCAAAAATTCGAGCCCCCCCCCCCCCCCAATTATAACCCATCATACCCCGGGGATCAAGATTTTAACAAGTTTTTCTGGCCAGATGATTTTTGAGAAGAATATTTTTTTTAAAGATTTTCTCTATATATTCCTATGTTAATATAGACCCCCTCCCCAACTATGGCCCCACCGTACCCTCGGATTTTGAATAATTCTAAATTATCTCCCCTTTAAAAAGGGCCTGACCCTTATTTTAAACCGACTTGAATTCCCTTCACCCACTGATTCTTTGTGCAAAGTTTTGTAAAAAGTTTACGACAACGCCAAAGACGACAGACAACGGACACATATTGATCAGAAAAGCTCACTTAAGATTTCAGCTCAGTTGAGCTAAAAACCGACATCCACATTTAAGACTTCGCCAAGGTGAAATTGTCTGCAGTTTTTGAACTTACACATTTGTGGATTTTGTTTTTACACATTTGTGGATTTTGTTTTTAAGTTGGTTCTAGAATTAAATATTTATTAAAGCACAGTTTTCAATAACATTCATTTGATAGGATCACAACTGTCACAGATACATGTAGTTAACGAGAACTGACCTGAATCAAGCTTTATAAGGGTTGTTACACTGATAAGCAGTTCTATGAAATTACTTGTAGTTTATTAATATTTTAAGTATTGATGTTACATGTATGTGAGATTCGAAGCACATTTTAATTTAAATGTTTAAAAGTTTATGGATATTAAAAAAAATATTAATATAATAGAATGAATAAGATTTTAATCGGAAATTTGTCATCAACCCTTTTTTAAGAAGATGTTTAAGTTTTTTTTATTATTTTGTGTGGGTATTTTTTTTTTTTTTGAGAATCAGGGTTTTTTATTTATCAACGTATCAGAGGAAAAAAATGTGTGAAAATCTACTACAGTAATACCACTGTAACACACACCTTAGATACTGAAGGTTAATATGAGTTTTATTATGACTTCACAAATGTTGATTGCTATAAAAGTGCATTGTCACAAGCGACCTGAAAACTCACGCTTCTCACTATTACAGTGGCTCTTCCTTATATAACTTATCCTTAGGATAATGCAGTAATTTGAGGTATAAATCACATTTGCAACAAAAGGCAAAACGTTAGAAAAAAATAAAGATTTAGGCATTGAATGCTTATATTTTGATATCGTCGGTCCTATTACACAGCAGGCTGTGCAGAAAAATAATCTTACCGCGCTCTTAAAAAAAACATTAAAAATATATTTCGTAAGCCGCTGTCAAATCATATCGCTAAGTATTCCCTCTACTTGAAAATTTAGCGGTAAGAATCACAATTTTATCAAGTTTACTGTAACTACACATTGGAAAACCATTCATAATGTGAAGGGCTTCTCAGAAGATTCCATCACGGTGGTATCATATTCCGGGGAACTTATTTTGCTGTTCAATGAAAAAATGACAATAACAAACCGTCAACCATCTCAAAAATCCATAAAACGAGATTAAAATTTAAAACAAAGCAACACAGACCTCCAAAAAGATAGAGGAAGGATAAGGTGCCTAGAAGGAGTGCGCATCCTCTGCTGACCGGTCACACCCGCCGTGTGACAATATTGATATTTACGTTTGATAAAGGTAACTAGTTTAAGATCATTAATATAATGGTGTTTTTATGCTTTGTCTATTGTTAGAGTTATCTTTCTTTAATAATTAATTTTTTAAAGTTAGAACTCTCTAGATTTGTGTTTTGGCGTAAAATTGTTATACAAAACCCGCCATTTGTTAACGGGGTTGAACGCAGCTCTCTGTTATTTTATTTTTAAGTTTAGCCTTCCACAGAAAAGTAATGATCTATTAGATGATGATTTCGAGAAGTGTTTACCTTAGCAGTAGCCGTAACAAGTTTTATATGTAATAATTGAAGCTTTCATTTTGGAGTGTTGTCGTCTGCAACAAATGTAAACTTGAACGAGGTTTTGTGAGTTGATTGTTAAACTTAATAATATTACAAGTTGAATCTTGAACGTTTTCCGTTGGCTTTGACCTATATGTTCTATATGTGGTACTAGTAAATTGTATCTCACAATTGATAAATTTTATTTGTATAGAAGCTCATAAGTGTTATAAACTTGTTATATATTGTTAATATTTCTAACTTAATCAAGTATCAGTTAATAAACATAATAAAGGTATGTTAGTTTTTTTTGTATGAAATTCAAAGTGTTTCAATTTATCTTCTGTTTAGATATTTGTCTTTTGCCACACACATAATATACTTTGCCAATCATCAAGAATGTTGTAAATGTATGTCAGTGGTTAAACATTATGTACAGAATCGGACCAGGGCCTCTTTACGTGACAGAACATTTTACGTTTACAGTAATGCAACAATCAAACGATATTCGCGTGTGATAATCACTGTGATGTCATAAGAAATCAAACAAAATTAATGTTTTCGTTGATATATATGTACATGTGAGGAAACATAGTTGCAAATGTAAATATTTTTATAATATGATATGTTATACAGAAGAATACCAATCGGTCCATTACATCTATTACACGATGTTAAAACAAATAAAGATGAGGAGGGAAATGTACGATGTGTATGTTGATTTTCATGACGTTTAAAAGTAAAATCCATTTACTTCTTTATTGGTAAATACAACTCATTACGATGGTTGTGCGGAAATTATTGTGACAACCCATTTATTTTCCTGTCTTAGTTGCTGATATTAGTGAAAATTGGAATATTTTTTGGACACTGAACGAACCCTAAGAAATAATATATGTTAGGGGTTGCTCCGGGTCACTGGACTTTGGCAAGTTTGACAGCGGACTAGAAATGATCAAATAATGCCAATAACTAGAAAATTTAACATTAATAAATTAAGTAATTTTTTTTATGTATATCTTTAAGGTTTAAATTATTTTTGTTTTCATAGGAATAAGACCAAAAGTCTCAATACTTTCCGAGCAGCCCACGTAAAAGTCAGATTCAATGCAATATTATATTCACGTAAATATGTATGATAATGTAGATGACGTGGTGATAACGAACAGTGATCATAATCAAAAGTCCAAAGGAACAAAAAAACATGAGCAGAGCAAACAAGTACCTCTAATAAAATTAGAGATAGGATCAGGTGCCATGGAGGAGTGCGCATCCTCTGCTGATCGGTAATCGGGAAAACGGAAAAATCCGTACACAGTTAGATGAGTTAATATGGTCTAACAATAAGTATGAAAAACTTCAGTCGGCATGCGACCAAGTTGAAGATTGTATTTGCTGACAAGGTTGTTGTATTGACTATAGAACATACGAGACTGTTAATAGTCCTGTTTTATCAACTTGTTTGTCAGTATCTTGCCTCGTCTTAGAAACGTCCATAGGTAGGGCATGCCCTTGCGTATCGAATTAACTGAGAGAGAAAAGTCCCATATGCAGGTGATGAAGGTATATTACTACGTGCACATAAGTAAGAAAAGTTGACTATAAAAAATTGAGTCCATCATGTTTATCATAGAGTGTTGTTAGGTTACCATCAATGTCCCATTCCATTGAAATATCCAAATATGAAACAGACGAAGCTGAATCCCTGGTATCAAAAGGGATATGTCGAGTCGACGTAAGTTTGAAAGTAACAGTTGTTAATTAATAATACGTTGTCTATATAAAGATAGTATCTACCAAAAAACTTAAACGTTTGATAGAGCACTTCAGAAAAGCTAATTATTTTCAACTTTAAAATGGATGCGACAAAATATAATAAAAGTGTATTTTTAAAACTAAACAACACGTTGAAAGTTTATTAATGGATTTCGTATAAACCAATATGGACGATGGAGATTTTTTTTTTAATTTTGCCTTTTTAAGAAAAATAGGATAGCCTTTATCTTGCAAATCATATCTCGGTGTATATTAAATCCTCATTATTGTTTGGTGTGTTCACTTTTTCAATCTCTGAGTAGTACTTCGTCGTCTCTACCTTTGCATCTAAAATCATCAAAAGGAAAGAAAAAACCCAATGGAAACTGGATGCAGAAAACTTCGTAGTAGTTATTTGATTTTAACCTTTCTTTTTGTAACCTGTATTAATTATTTTATTTTTTTTTTGAAATATTTTCTTTACAACTAAAAACGAGAAAAACCACTTTTTTCTTACAAAAAAAACCAAACAAACGAAAAACCTTGTTCAATTTACCTGATTTTACATCCTTTGTTCTACAAATAAAAAATAATTATATGGAATATTTAGCATAGAAGAAAAGTAATATTTTCTAAAAACAAGATACGCATTCATTGAACGAAATAGTGAAACAAAAGTAAGTCATTTAATCAACCATTAATTAATATAAGTAATTTACCTTTTCTGCATGGCTTGCACTGCAACAAAATCATGATCATAACACATGTAATAATGTACTTTTTTTTAAAATGGTGAATTTGTAGATGATAACTTTTGCCTTAATTTCTTTTTATCAGAATAATGAAAAAAAAGTTTACCTTGTCATAAATGAAACTTTAAAAAAAACACGAAGAGGAGTTTTCTAACCGTTATTTGTCTTCCAAATGATGTAGTTAGCGACACTTCCCAATAATACAATAACAACTGCTACAACAACACCAATAACGATGGGACTTTTATCACTGCATGTATGAGGCTCTGTGTAAATATCTACAATCAACATTATATTGGCCCCATAATATATTGACATATCTATTCAACGATGACCAAAAAATTTGGTTATGCTTAATTGAAAATCTTCCATTCTTTTGATCTAACTGATGCAGATGATTGCTGTATGATTTAATCAGGGGACTTAATGACGTTGCAAGATGAAAATTAATTCAATTATTCATACTGATTTTCGTAGCTCATGTCCTAAGAGGACATCTTCTTAGATATGATAATATGTCGAGACCCAAAATAAAAAGCAAAGGGTTTCCGATGGGCCTGATGCAGTCGTTACTTATTGTTGACTATCACATTTAGTATCTCTAACATATGTGATTGTTGCAATCGTTACTTATTGTTGAATATCACATTTAGTAACCCTAACACATCTGACGTTACTTTATGATAATTATAAGATCGAGTGTCAATTTTATAAAATGAATGATGCCTTTAAGCAACTTTCATATGCATTTGAACTTTCATATGCATTTGTTACCAACACATAGATTATTAGATGTATTTGGATTGAAAACAAATTTTTAAAAAAGTATATTTCAATGTTATGTAAAAACAGCTTATCACAAATGTAATGCATCAGAGGTAAAATAATAAAGTATTTAAACGTAAAAAATCCAATTTCTTACCTGGACTTAGCCCGGTCGTTCCATCAGAATTTCCATCTCTGGGACATACACACAATTTGGAACATTGTTCACCAAAATATTTATCTTTACAACCTCCGACGCAAGTACCGTCAACTCTGGAGCAGTATCCAGTTTTACAGTTTTTGTTGCAATGATTTACACAGGTATCACCGTGAAAGCCGCGTTTACATCCCGTTATGCAGATACCCGTTTCTCGGTTGCAAGTTCCATCACAACCATTGCTACAATTTTTGGAGCAAAAGTCGCCATAGAAGCCGATGGGGCAGTCTGACAAACAGTTTCCAGTTTGACGTTGACATTTGTAATCGAAACATGTCGTATGACATTGTTTGTCGCACTGCTCGCCATAAAACCCTACAGTACATGCGCCGACACAGGTGCCCTGCGACCTATCACAGGGGCATGCTCCACATGGAATCTCGCATGTAAGACCGTAAAATCCATTGATGCAGCCATTTATGCATGTACCGTTGTTGTGAAAACACGTGTTTCCTTCACAGAACGGACTGCAAGTGCTCTCGCAGCGAGTTCCATAGTAACCTTTCTGACACCCTCCAAAACAGGTTCCAGTCGTCCCGTCGCAGGAACTTACGCAGTGATCACTACACTTGTAGCACATGTCTCCTGCCTTATAGTAGTTACTGCCACATCTATCACACCTTTCACCGACCCAGCCAGGCGTGCACCCTCTGGTACAAATCCCCGAAGTTGCGTCACACTTGGGCCCGGATGTTACATTAAAACACCCCTTGCTACAAGCCGTGCACGTGGCGAAGTAAGGGTAGTAACCACTGACACATTGGGTACACGTCAAGTCGCTGGACGCACAACTTTTACAATTAGGAATGTTACACTGACCTAAAGCAAACACATGACAAGCAACAAATGAAAAATACATTTTGAAGGGAAATTTGCTTGAACAGATATGTTGAGAAATAAGGACGTTATCCATAATGAAAACTTTTCAAAATTTTTTTTTTTCGTTAAATATATAAACGAAATTATAGTTAAGGCAATTTCATTAACAAGAGGCCCATGGGGCCACATCGCTCACCTGAGCAACAATGTCATTATATGGGTGTTCAAAGGATATATGAACTTCCAATTTCCTTTATTTTAGTTCTGCCCCCCCCCCCCCTTTATAAAGCGATCAAAATATGAGAGCGTATAGGTAGATTTTCTTCTTCAACTTCTTACTAGTTATTGTATTTTATTTTTAAAAAATCCTATATGTGAAAGAAGAAAATTGTACCTTAATGCGTTCAAATTAAAAAAAACATTCAAAAATTTAATTGGTCTTCTGCATTATAAACGATTGTTTACTTGGCGTGAACTCGTAGGATGTTTTATATAACCTTACTCACTTGATCGATGAATACACTCGAATGAAAAAAAGTGTCATGTGATATGTTAAAGAGCTATTATAATCAATGCATAGGCGACGGAATGGGGTGCGTGGGGAGTAAGCCCCCCCCCCCCCCACTTTTTTGGCAAAGTTAGACATAGCCATACTCAAAATCTTTTTTTTTTGTCAAGATTTCTGATAAGGTCTAGACTCCCCCCCCCCCCCCCCCCCCCCCCCCCCCGATTTTCAATTTGCTTCCGACACCACTGCAATGTATTCACAGGATTTTACTAAGGACCATCCATTATTTTCATCTTTATTCAAAAACAACAAATGGCTACAAACCGATATGATTTTCTGTAATATTTTCTTAAGAGTTATAATACATTTATCCCCGTAACAGTAATGTAAACTATGGAAACTGTATTAAAGCAATCATTTATATTTGTGTCTGAAAACCATCGAAGTTGGTGTATATTTCATATAATTCATCGTTATAGGAGGGGGATCAAGAAAGTAGTTGCAGAAAATTTTCTGTTTAGTGAGACATTTCTAGTGATCAATCAAAATTTCAGCGTCAATCGTAAAATTATAAGCAAGATACAGAGCTCGTAATTCTGTTAGGTTTGAGTCAATTTTTTTGTTCACAAGAGTTTATTACATTCAACTTAAGATTTTTAAACTTGGTATTTCCTATTCAGCATTTAAAATGAAGAATAACAAAAGAAGAAATAAGAACAAAAGCATGACCTAAGCTCTGTGTGCAAACAGAAAATTGTGAGCAAACCTCTGTATCTTGCTTATAATTCGAAAGAAAGTAAATAAAAAATTAACAGAAGAAACGTGCACTACAACAAAGAAAGATCCCAATTTATTTTTCATCGTATATATACCTATATATTTCTAGCAGCGAAAACAATCTGAAAATGCTGAGCATCTTAACAAAACACGTTGCATTAATCAACCATTACGTAGAGATCGTACCGAATTACCTATGAAATGTATAGTATTTTATAATATGTTGTAAGTACATCAGATTTAGCTCATTTTGCGCAGATAAACAATCAGCTGTCTGATTTAACAAAACAAAAAGTTGCCATTTTGCGATTTCCCTGTTTCAATATTTTTTAACATGATGGCCACAAAAAAAGAAAACAAAACACTTTTGAAATCAGACATCTTTCAATAGCACGAACAAAATTTAATTTTTTTAAATCATCTTAATCATATTAGAAAAAAAGTATCCACAATTATTAAAAAAAACCAAATTTACATGTGTAGACTGGGAACCATGCAATGAAATTTTAGGTTGTATTGCGTAACAGCCTTGGAACTCTAAATGGTCATAAAATAAATTAACATGGATGGATCTCTGCTATGTCAATAATATATGGTAAAGATGCACACATTATGCCAGTATATATGTTGGTAAAAACAACCTTTTCTGACTCAGTGCAGCAATTGATAAATCCCCGTTCACAATTGGCGCACAAGAAGAAGCGAAAAAATTAATGTGTGACCGAAAAAAAAATAGATATGGTTCGTAAACTGTTGCCAAAATAATCGCATATGAAAAAAAACTCGTACTTGCGATATATCTTACGTTTATACGCGAGTGTTTTACAATTAAAACGAATGTTGTTAGATATTGCGATAGGATCAAAAAAACAGATGATCGGACGATTTAACGTGCGTCAATGCGATAGGATGAGCGGTGCTCGTCCGATCATGCGTTTCATTGTAAAAATGTTCGCACGAGTCAGAGGGTGTATACATTCCGCCCGTTTCCGACGGGTGTTGCTAAAACGCGGAACGGAAAACGGAACGGAAAGCGGAACGGAACGGATAACGGAAAATATAATATCAAGATTTTATCGCTAAAATGAGTATAGACTTATAAACTATTTATTTTGCATCATTTGTTCATATCAAACGAAATTATGAAACATGGTTGTTAAATTGATATCTTTATGAATGTTGATCAACTATAGCATTGCATTCAATTTGCTTTTAAATAGTTGTGATGAAATAATTATGTTAAGAGTACATGTAATTATATTATAAATAACGTTTTACTTTTTTTCTTCTATGGTATTGCTGGCCTAACAGTGAAGTGCAGTTTGATATAGCATTTGGTGCGTTTTTATGAAACGAAGATTTGCTGCCTCATCTGTTTGCTAACCTGTCCCACAATTCAGCTATTTAAAATTATAACATTTAATCGAAAAATCATCATTTTATTGGATCAAAAATGTTGTAGATGTGTCATGTATTTTTTTTTAATATACTGCGTGGCAGTAAATACAAAACTTACAACATGACAACTTTCTATTCACTGCCACCCGGTAAATTCAAAATTTACATAACAGATGTCTTGTCATGTCTCATTCCTTTCTTCTAATATCTGTGTTCGTTGTCTAAATATTCTACGTACCGTTTAAGAATACTAAAGTACACTAGTACTTTTAGCACTGCTCTTTTGTTTACGTTTGCTTTAGCGGTTGTATATTATACATTATATGATTCGAATAGGAACCCCTAGACGTTGTCTGGTTTGATCTTCCGATTATAAATTGAGACTAGTGATCTATGCATGCACTGTTCATTTGGAGGAAATCATATATTTTCTGAATAGGTAATTTCATATTGAGAATCCTTTAAAAAATACATAAAGTATATTGTTTTAGCATGATAAACACATATATAAAGTAATAATATTACATAAGATTTTCCGTTTTCCATTCCGTTCCGCTTTCCGTTCCGTTTTCCGTTCCGCCTTTTAGCAACACCCGTTTCCGACGATCAGTAGAAATAATTTGATGCACGAGAAGATACCACCGAAGAAGATGAGAAAAGCACCAGCCTAAATAAAGGTCAATTGTGGCCTGAAACAGATATGATTAAACGTACCAATATCATACTAGTATAAGGGTACCATCCACCCCCGTTTTATTTTGGCTCATTTCGATCTTTCTATAAGTTAGCAGATTAAAGACCGGGTCTGGGGTATAAATAGCAGCCAATGAGGAAAATGGAGGAAATTTCAATTTTCTTGCCACATTCCACTTCAGAGAAGAAATATCTGAATTTACACTTTAATCAGCAAAAACTATAAATTAAATTTTGTCATGCAACTAAAGTAAACTGAAAGGCATCTCTAGATAGTAAAATAATTATTATTGATGCATTACTACTTTAGAAATTCTCATTTTAAATTTTGAAGTGATCCAGAAATTCAAATTTCCTCAGATTTGATTGACAGATGAGAAATTGTTTACATCTGTACCGGAAATGCTTATTGCTATAGACGCACAGGAGGCCTAAATGGCGGACAGCTTGTCTTACCTCAAAACTGAATAACACAAAGGGATCCTTGTAATTATTTTATTACTCTATTATCACTTTGGTAATCAGAAACAAAGAGAAAAACACACACTTGTGTAACGATGGGGAGTCAGTCCTGCAGCTTCACACTGATAGTATCAAGTTCCCTAATCTATTAACGCATGGGGTCTCCCAGGTCACAGGTTCAGCAGTATTCAATTATGACCTTAGGTCATTACATCGAGAAATTACCCATATAAAAGCAATCATTTGCCACTGAACTCAGATTCTAGTGAAAAATCCAACTTTGTTTTGGATCTAGAATACAGCTCTGTGAAACAGTATTGTCAAAATTTTCCCCTTCTTCAATGAAGTATTTATATGTCTGTTTGGAAGTTCAAAATTTGATTTCCACCATATCAGACAGCTTCTGCTTGGTCTGCATAAACAATGGGAATAATCCTAAATTATTGCTGTTCTGATGAAATCATGCACAATTAACGTTCAACAAACTCTCCTGTAAATCATCAGTCTTCATCTGTCTCACCAGCATATTAATTGCACTATCTTGGATCCCTAGTTGATTCTTCTAAATCCCATTTTATAAGTTGAAAAACTTAACTATTTTTCTTTGTTCCAATTTACCCTCCGTGATCTTTTCCACCGCCATTATTTGGATTACAAGAATGTTTTGGAGGGAATTTCATTAGGGCAGAGGTAAACCAAAAGGAAACTTGATCTTGTAATGTTCTACAGTGAATTACGGTTTGTGACTTAATAAGTTGTATATGAATTAATTTGTCAAATACTTATGATAATCAATGATTAGGCCCATATGCAAAATCATCTGGTAGATATAGTTTTACTTATTGAAACACCTCCCTGCAACCTCTTTCACATTTGCAGATTTGGAGGCTGATTTATTGACATTTGGCGGGAGGGATTCCCCACTGAGTCAGGATTAGCTATTGCACCTAACACACGTCGTTGATGAGAGTTATTCTGACCAGTGAATTGTTTTTTTTTAAATTTTCAGTATGTTTCTAAATATTTGCATGTATGTGAAAAAATGATGCTTACTATGATAGAAGTTTTAACAATGCTCTAAATATTAAAACAGACAAAAGGGATGTTTGTTTTGGCATTGATCAATTCAGAAGTACCTTACATGCATTTTTAGGTGTTTATTACTTAAATAATAAAAATCAGGGAAAGGAACTATGCACACTGTTTCATTATTAAATGATCCTAAAGATTATGTAGTTCTCTGATCAGCAAGTGCTTATGGTATGTAGCTATCTATAAATAGATTCACTCTGCAGTCTTATCAGTTTGGGGGTGTGGCCTGCTTCCTTATATACTTAATTGCCGTCCGTGTGGATATTCAACTAGGTCAAACCCGGTTTTTAAGACTTGGTGAACTCCAATGTCTCAAATTATTATCCATTTTACCAGAATATTGTTGGGGCGAATTTAAGACGAGGCAAATCCGTATTTAAAGAGAAAATAACACGGAATCCTGTATCCAGTCTATACCAGTGACAAATCATGGAACCTGAAACCGATAAAATCTTGCAGTGATAGTAAAAGGTTGCAAGATTACATGGGACACGTTGAGCAACAGTCTCATGGTCGCAAAACAAACGCAAAAACAGCTGCAATTTATGTTACGATCTTTAAAAATCGTGCATCGCTCTTGTACATACAACTTTGAAAAACATTCGTACGTATGCGTTGCATTGCATTATTTTTTATCGCATTCGGCCGCGTCTGCATAGTGTGCATGTCTATAATTTTGAGGAGACTTGACGCGACGACAAAAACGCATGCAACGAATGTGAGAATTAAATCGACGTGTGCGAAGCGAAAAACTTCCGATCGCAAAATGTTGTAAACAGATCGTCCGCCAATCGTGAAAGAGCTAGAAATAATCAGCCGGCGATTGTTAAGCATAGTCAAGTTAAGAAGATTTAAATGGCTTTGTTGTAACTCAAACATACATTACCATGGATTGCAATTATCGAAAGAAAAAAATAGATGAAGATATTCTTAGTCAATTTTGTAGAAGCGCCCATTCTAAAAAAAAGACAAAAATATAATATCATCATAAAATAACATCTATATTTAAAATAATGGTTGTTACATGTTCACAAGAGATCGATTGTTAATGACATTTAATATTCTTTAAAACAAAACGATGAACAATCATCGGTCGTTTAGCTTCGGTCGAAAGGCATTTTTGACACAACATACTTTTTTACTATTTTTGCAACACAAAATAAGCAATCTGATTAAAATCAGCCGTTCTGATACGCTACCGCTCTCGAACATCTGAAACAAGCCGCTTAGAGGTCACGTTCGAACGACCCTAAAATCTAAATATTTAAATATAAGGTTGTGACCTTTTTGACCAATGAGAATCCCCGTCTCTTAAAGACTATCGGGTGAAGTAACAGCAAGGTTAATTCAACCGCACAGATTTATGGGAAATTATCTGCTGGCAGAGTTTTCCTAGCCAAAATTTGATTGGCTTATCGAAAGGTCGTTCGGACGTGACCTGTAAGCGGCTTGTTTCCTTTAAGGTTTCTTGGTGTTGGGAGACACAACAGGGAGGCTATTTCGTCTATTCAAGACTAGTCTGAGTTTGTATCTGATGCAGCTGTCATTGACGAATCTGAGGAAAGTGATGACAGTGAGGTAGAGGAGTAACTGAGTGAGTTCATTATTCTTCTTCTTGTGATCAATCAGACTCTTTTGGTATCTTAAAAATATAAACATGCATTTATGATTTATAATATCAAATATTCATTTATCTTAAACATAATACAGATCTGGTTGCATTATTATCACACAAATGTTTTGTAATCAACAATTTGTCAATCATTACATATTATGACTTAAATTAAGAATTATATCATAATTATTTTACATACTATTAGAAAATTCTAATACAATGTCAAAAGATATTTTATTGTGCATTAATTTAAATAACATGTTATTGTTGTCTATAAGTATATACAATCTATCTAAATCATGATGGAAGCACAATACCCAGTTGTTATTATGCAATTTTCTTGTCAATTACAAAATCTTCACTGCAGATAAATTGTACCATGATTACATATTTTACCTACATGCATGTATAACTTGAAAACAGTGTTTGTACTAGATAGGGGGATCTCCTCTGTATATAGACTAATGTCAGTCATGACAGTGCATTTTGCACGATTTGTTCTGTTATCATGTTTGTTTAATATTGAATCATTTTGTCATCTGCTTTTTAAACTAACTGACAATGTGCCATAGCATAGAATATATTACTTAATGATTACCATATTTGTTACCCATTATTTGCTATGTTAATTTCTATCAGTTACACATGTTGTTACATGTAAATATATTTTTATATATTTGTTGAATATATGAAATTGTTGGTTAAAAATGATAGTTACATATGTTATGTAGAGCTTGAAAATGTTGCAAACAGAGCATAGTTATTGTTTGTTTTTTAATAGCTCTTCTTTGTTTTTGTTCTATAAATAACCTTGAACATTCTTGGTCAATGCGTCTCAGATCAGCTGATGAAATAATGAATCCATGAAATGCATGATATGATTTAATAAATAATATATATAATATCAATTAAACAATACAAAACCAATCTATAGTGAAGTGAACTTTTTTCAGTAATGAAATGGACCAACAATTCAGACGCTGCTAGCACGCCATACTCAATGCGGCGTGTTGTACAGTACATGTGACTCGATCGTTGATCTAACTCTTTGTTATAAAACAATTCAAATATTTCCTATTTTATATTTC
This sequence comes from Magallana ariakensis, assembly GCA_020458035.1. Lineage (NCBI taxonomy): Eukaryota > Metazoa > Mollusca > Bivalvia > Ostreida > Ostreidae > Magallana > Magallana ariakensis. Next base: position 72,720,701 of record CM035811.1, read on the forward strand.
CTTACGCTACAGAGAGAATATCAAGATGTTTTATAACACTTACTTTACAAATGTGTTGATTAAATCCTTTGCATTCGTCGCTGTAAAATCCTGTTTGTCACCTGCGAAATCGTGTCACAATGGCCGACTTTATCGAAACTAAGGTGTGCCATGCGGGTTAGAAAATATGAAGGCCGTTTCTTTCTCGATTAAATTCTGGCAATGAACTTATCTTTAACTTCAATATACTGACAATTATATTCAATTTTATCGATAACAATTGAGTTAATATGTAATTTACTTGAATAATCTTAAGACGTACATGAAACGTCATGCTTGGCGCTATAAAATCCAACTCATTTTTCGCTATTATAGTGTCTTAAAATAAACATCGGAAATAGAATTTTTGAATTCTTAAACATGAAAAAAAAGTTACATAACGAAAGAAAAAAATGTTTTAGAATAGTTTTAATACAATATTAATTGCTTTTGACGTTAGGCCGATTTTGGTTAAACATGGATTTAGTCCTTTAAAAGCCTTCAGCAGAACTATGCGCCATAAGTATTACGCCATACATTCATGTATTATGCTTAAACATAGTAGGTAACGTATTTTACTGAATAAGATTATATTAATTGAATGCAAATCTCGTAAGAAATCAAAATGGATGTCTGGTAGGAATTATATGTATACGGTAAGTATTTATCATAAACCGGAGTACTGCTTAAATTTCATAACAATGGAACGCTATTCGTGACATTAATACTGTATGCTAAAGGTCACACTGTGATATTGTTTTACTTATGATTGTTTACTGTTTTACCTATGATTGTTCCATTTTGTATCGCAGTCTTTTACTTTGAAGAGATAACTGATTGTCATTTAATTTGCTTCCCCGGGTCTGCAGTACTTGTGACAGTACACCAGTCAAAATCCTGCATTACAAAATGCACGAATAGAAGATGTATAGATTTTACAGTGTAGTTTAAAAAAGTTTCCTAATTCATATATATATATATAAACTTTAGCTTGACGATTTGAAATTCTATCTTTTTAATACGTTTTTGACGTCAAAAATGTATACATAGCAACAACCAGTCAAAAAGTTAAATAAGATTTAGTTATATATAAGTAGTAAATGAGTTGTCCTCATGTTATTTCTTGTTCTCGTATATTGATAATCGGTTTATTAAATAATAGATTTTGTGTCCAGGTGACTTGAATTTTTTTTTTCAATAGCTTGGTGTGTAAACAAACAACAATATATCTCCAGTCTTTACCAACTGGCTCGAAAACAATCCGTCCAGCTCGACTCAAATTTGGATTTAGCCTGTCACGTGACTGCATTAAATTATTTTAAAACGGAGAGTGGAATGACAAACGCTGCTCATCACGTAATGCGTTCATTTGAGAAATACCATAAAGCAGGTAGGTTAAGGAAGCATATGGACAATTTAGCGTCTTATTTTGACTGTAAAATTCAAAATCGTAAAAAAATAAACTACCGTTTCAATCCGACCTAAAGCGTGTTATTTTATGCATCTAAAATAGATGCACTGGCATCTATTTTAATAGATGGCAATGCAATAAAATTGGGTAGTAAATTACAACCACCTCAGTACATTATCACGTGATAACTATGAATAGCTTACGTATTTTCCTTAATATAAAATGAGATAAGTCAACACACCTCCCAGGTTTTCAGTAAACAATAAACATATCAAGTTAAGTCTCAACATCTCAGTTTTTAAAACTACGACTAGAATCCTGCATTTTCTTCGATTTAATAGTTATTCGTAGGGTTCTCAAAACCGTCCCAACTTATTAACAGTTTTTACGTAAAACGGCATGTTGCATCAAAGAAACGTATAACGCGGGGTTCTAGCAGCACTTTCGATTTACGCATTGATCAAAATATTGATACTTTCTAAGTATACAGACTAGTGCTGTTTTGGTCGGATTTTTATATCGGCAACAAAAACAGGAAAGCCTGGCCTAGAAATAAAAGCATAAGTAAATACCTTTTAGCGAATTTTTCATAAAGTTAACATCTGTTACAATATTATCTTGTTCAAAGTTCAACACATCAAACCAAAATATTTTTAAAAGTTCTTAGATATTTTTTTTTATATTTGGAATCTGTTTACCATGCTTTTTGATCAAATTCAAACGACATTCCACTTTCAGTCATGACGTGATCAATAGGTATGTATATCTACGTAATACAGTATAGTTGATGGGGGGGGGGGGTTGAATCTGGTATTTTTAATTGTTTTTTGGTCTACGTTTCGTTGTTTTAAATATTTGAATAGATACGTAATAACAAAGATTTGTTATTTCTCGGAATCACATGAAACATAGATTCCATAAGCTTCTTTAACACTCCTGCGATGACCCCCCATAAGATGCGATTTTAACAAAAGAAAAAAATACATGGTGTTTAGAGATGAATAAATTCATTGATTTATCTTTTATATCAGATTTGGGTATTATATGACGTTAGGTAAAAAGGTTATATCAAAAGTTTTCGTATATTTATGGTCCCTTGTGATATTCATTCAAAGTCAAACATTTCAGCGTGTCTTTTTAGCTCCCCTGAGCTGAAAGCTCAAGTGAGATTTTCTGATCACATTGTGTCTGTCGTCCGTCTGTCCGTTTGTTTGTACGTCTGTCTGTCTGTCCCCTGGGGTAGGGTGGGGTCACAATGGGAGGTTGAACTTTTACATAGAATATATAGAGTAAATCTTTAAAAATCTTCTTCTCAGAAACTAATTAGTCAAGAAAGCTGAAACTTGGATGAGAGCATCCTGAGGTAGTGTAAATTGAAAGATGTGAAATTCATGAACCCGGGGGTCATGAGTGGGGCCACAACGGGGGGTCGATCTTTTAGATGGGAATTTATAGAGTAAATGTTTTAAAATCTTCTCTAGAAACTAATCAGCTGGGTAAGCTGAAACTTATGTAAAAGCATCATAAGGTAGTGTAGATTCAAAGTTGTGAAAATCATGACCACTGGGGCTAGGATGGGGCCACAATGGGGGTCTAGCTTTTGCATAGGAATTTATAGAGTAAATGTTTAAAAATCTTCTCAGAAACTAATCAGGATAGCTGAAATTTGGTAGAAGCATTCCTCACGTAGTGTAGATTCAAAGTTGTGAAAATCATGACCACTGGGGCTAGGGTGGGGCCACAATATTAATGGGGGGGGGGTCAAATTTAAAAAATAGGAATATATAGGGTAAATTTTTAAAAATCTTCATCTCAGAAACAAATCAGCTAGGAAAGCTAAAACTTGTGTCAAAGCATCCTCAGGTAATGTAGATTCTAGTTTGTTCAAATCATGATACCCGTGGGTAGGGTGGGGCCACAATGGGGGGGTGTCGAACTTTTACATTGAAATATACATGTATAGAGAAAAATCTTTAAAAATCTTCTTATGAAAAACCAATTGGCCAGAAAAGCTGAAACTTGTGTGGAAGCATCCTCAGGTAATGTTAATTCAAAGTTGTGAAAATCATGATCAACAAGGATAGGATGGGGTCACAATGTTTTTAAATAGGAACATATATAGTAAATCTTTAAAATCTTCTTCTCTGAAACAAATCAGCCAGAAAAGCTAAAAATAGTGTGTGGAAGTATTCTCAGGTAGTGCAGATTCAAAGTTGTGAAAATCATGACCCCCAGTGGTAGGGTGGGGCCACAATGGGAGGTCGAACTTTTACAAAGGAAGATAAAGTATAACTCTTTTAAAAATCTTCATCTCAGAAACTAATCAGCCGGAAAATCTAAAACTTGTGTAAAAGCATCCTCAGGTAGTGACGATTCAAAGTTGTGAAAACCATGACCCCTGGGGGGTACGATGGGGCCACAATGGGGGTTGTACTTTTACATATGAATAAATAAAGTAAATGTTTAAAAATCTTCTTCTCAGAAACTAATAAGCCAGTAGGGCTGAAATTTAAGTGGAAGCATCCTCACGTAGTTAAGATTCAAAGTTGTTCAAACCATGACCCCCGGGGGTAGGATGGGGCCACAATGGGGCAGGGGAGGTGGAGCAACAATTTACATAAGGCAATATATAGAAAAAATCTTTTAAAATCTTTACCTAAAACTATTTGCCTAAAAGAGCTGTAACGTAAGTGAAAGCAACCTCAGATAATGTAGATTCAAATTCGTTCAAATCAAAATCTTGAGGAGTAGAGTGGGGCCACAGTGTAGATCCAATTTTTTCAAAAGAAAACATTTTAAATATTCACAAAAACTAAAATGTTATCTGGTTTTACTTATATGCAAGCATTTGGACATATTGCTGATTCTTTAAAATTGTTTAGACTTTGGCCCCTGGACGATTATTGGGCCTCACAAGGAGTTTAGAGTTTGATGTAGATTTATATACCATATATAAACAATTGTTTGGGATCTTTTTGAGAACTGCAATGCTCAGCATGTGATATGACTATAAAAATCATCCTGTTCGAAAAGGGACTTGATTATAAACTTAAGAATATCCAGTGAGAAAAAATGGATTTTTATTTATACAGGATCTACATGTATTATACTACATTTTCCAGATAGTTTGTATTTTGACTCCATTCAGATGATTTTTGTCATACCTATTGTTCCTCAGGTGAGCGATATGGCTCATGGGCCTCTTGTTGGTGCTAGATCTGTTATTATGTCATAATTCATTCGGTATAGTATTTTCCCGTACTTTCTGAATAAGGGAGAAGATAATACATTTTTCTTGATATTCCATTTAAAATCCTATAAAAAGTAGTCCCAATTCATATGTTCAACTAAATATCTATTTTGAAAAAGAGGTGAAGAATATTTTTCAATGTGACTCTTTCTCTCAACAGCGTTTACGCCCAAACAATAATGTAAGCATTTGTTGTAGCATATTTTAGGTAGAATTAAATGTCTGTGTTTTTAACGAAGGAATAGAACATATCGCTTATTTTAAATAGTTGCTCACATTTCACTTCAACGTGTCTCAAATGGACATCAATGAGTTGGAATTGTTTAAATTTATGAAAAAAGACGTTTGTTTGCCTGCCATAGTTGGTTTAAATTTATTTTATAAAAAGAACAAAAATACCCTTTATGGATGTGCATAATCATGATTGGATGTGTGTACTGCTCGAAGTATATACATGTAATACTTTGTAGTAAATAAAACTTACTTTTCATCTACCTATCATCATTCAGTTTCTTGAAGATTGCTAAGTATAAGATTTAATAAAGTTATTTGTTTTGTTTTTTTATTCTGGGAAGTAAACTGTTTTTGTTTTAGAATTGAAACCTTGTGACAATTGGGCCAGCAATCTTTAACTGCCAAGGAGAGCTTATACTTCGCATGTAAAAGATTGAAACGGAAGAAAATTAGCAGCAGCAGCGAATCGTGTAGAGTCCAACATGACCAGGACAGTAGCTCCGTCGTCCGGTTGTCCGATCACTGTATCAGGCCCGGTGTAAGGTAGTGGACTACCGTCATCCGCCTTCCAAGGATCAGCAGCATTCGTCCTTGACCCTTGGACAAATGTTCTTTGTAAGGACTTTACGACTGAAAAAGTCATTTAAGTGTACAATATCATTATACGACAAACAATAGCTCTATGTATAGACATTGCGACTAAAAAACAAAAATTACACGTAATTAAAGAAGATAAACGTTAGATTTTTTAAAGTTTCCTCCCCAAAACTATATTTGTTTTCATTGACGATTTCAAAAAAAAAAATCATGGCTAAGTAAGTTTTTTGTCTGTATTGGTTTAGTATAATTTTCTTACAATAAGACTCCAATTTCCATATTTTAGGAATGAATACCCGGATTTTGATTAAAAAAAAATATTAAAAAAAAACCCGCTAGGATTCAATACAAAACTTTACCAACTAGCACTAACCGAGCTGTTCTGCCAGTGCCTGCGCTTCTTGTGCCGAATTTACCAACAGGAGGCTCCCGCCGTCACTTATACATTGTTGTTTGGCGGTATTATACACGACAGGGGTGTCTGAGTAGATACGGTAACATCCCAGCAGTGGGTGTCCTGTGTACCCAGGGGCCGTACAGGTCACTGAAATATGTAGCCGGGCCAGTCATTTAAAGTACACGTAACAACCTAGAACAGTTCGTTATATGTATCAAGGACAGTTACTGAGCTGTTTCTTCTTATATCAACTCAAAGCTGTAATCGGGATGCAACCATAACCCTAGGAGTTTTTCTAAAAATAAAAAACTCAGACCAGTCAATAGAACAGGACAGCCACAAAGACGGCTTTTCTTAACATTTAGTATTTTATAGATTGTGTAAAAACTGTTCATGTTGTTTCACTTTAAACAAACGTCTGTTTTAATAAGCGGTAGATATCGCTTTTTGATAACTTTGCAATTATTTTATAATGATATTGTTTGCACACCTTAAAATGATCTTAGTATAACACTATTATACTTTAACCTAACAAAAGCAAGACAGCTTCTTTACTCAGTATCTAAAAAATGTCGGAGCTCAAAACATTGATCAAGCTGTAAAAGTAAAATAATTTAATATTACATGTATTGCTGATATTGGTATAATAATTGTTACCGACTTCGGGGCAATAATACAACGTCTTTTTTGATCGATCTAACTTTCTCTAAATGGAATATATATTGGAGATTAAGAGATTCGTCTAAGTTTTATGGCCCCGATGCTAGGCTCCATCAACAATATCAAAGGATAAAAAAGCATTCATTTCATCAAATAAATTTTGAATACAAAGATATGAAATGCTATTTCATGCTATTTAATGGCAAAAAAAACCCCTGTAGATATCTTTATTTTAATAATTTTGCAATGATTCTATAACTTTATCTAACATTTAAACCTCATTTCAAAACCTTTGAGTCACATTTCGCTTGGCTGAATAGCACAATTTTATCCTGTATATGGAAAAATCCGCGTAGAATAATATACACCTCAAAGCCTTAGGTGTTCGATGGAGTGATTTATACCTGTACATATATGATCGAACGTGGATAACAAATAATATATATAAATGAAAGCCGTTTAAACATGATCTTGCACTCGATTACACCCAATATTTTTTTTTGGTTGTTTCTTTATATTCTGAGGTAGATTTTGGAAATGAAAACGAAAGGTAAAATACCCGATGATGGTTTGGCTGCAGGGAGATTGACCGTCAGTAGAGCTGTCGTAAGAAGGCCAATCTCTAATGGACTAAAATCATAATCACCGTCTGCAAATCAGCAATACATGATTAACTTTTGACGACTTTTGCAACTACAAACATTTTACAGCCCAAAACCCACTCCAAACATGAATGATTTAGCTCTATCTATGTTTAACTAATCATAAACCAATAAATCCATCTAAATTATGTCATATAGGAAGCGTTTCCTTTTGACTATAAGCAAATGCAATTTGATGGTGAAAACAAACTCTTAAAAAAAATCAAAAGTATGAATGCAGTTGATCATACTAAACAATGCCATTTAATGTCAAATTGTACTATATTAATGACTGTATATTAAATTTTTGTCTGGTTTATGATTGTAAAATAAAGTTCATCATTTAATACAGTTTTTTCATAAATTTTCGTGAGCGTGGATTTCGTAAAATAAAAAAACAAAAAACAAAAAAAACAACAACAACAAAAAAAACCCAATAAAACAACCCCCACAACAAACAAAAAGAGAATAATTAAATGCTCGTATATTCTTGAAAATTGGTTCTATCAATATAATATGTTATTAGGAATTAAATCTAATCTATCGGGTTAGTAACGAGCTCCATGAATTCTGATATTCAATGAAAATACATTATACCACAGTGCGTAAGATTAAAAACAAAGACTCCATCCAGTTAAGTTTCGTTCTGTGAAATACTTACACACAGACAGACCTAGCGCTGAACCAACCAGAAGTGAACTGAAAAGCAGCCGGTTGCGTGTTGTCATAGCGGCCAGTACTGACATGTTTGATACCATCGAAAATAAAATCAAATATCTTGTCATGGTGGCGTAGGAATTTTGCGATTTCTGAACCAAACTACTAAAATGAATTCTAGAAAAAAATATATGCAATCTACATTTTAATTAATTTTACTCAGTTATAAACAAACCGCAAAATAGAGTTTAAAAACAAAATGTGCATTATCTTTGTCAATTTACTAAAAACCATGCATAGTTCAAAAATGAATAATTTTTCAAATCAGAGTGCATTAAAATGTTTAAAGAATGAGGAAAATTTACAGGGATTTAACATGTTGCTATCAAGAAATATTAACAACACTTCTAATAGTAAGCATGCTTACCTCACAATGCACTAAATCATAGTAAATCCTCGAAACACACAATAAGAAACTACTGTATAGAATGATGTGCACTCTTTCATTTAACGTGACATTCATTCACCTAGTTGCCCTCACACTGACACATGTATACAAGGGGAAGGTGATCGTGTTGGTTTGGATTATGTTCTGTTGTATAGTGTTATGCATAACACATCATTCGGTGACATCTAGTCATTTCATAACGCATAGTAAAACACTGAACGTAGATACCCTTAGATAGACATACCTGTACCTGATATTTCATGAGGAGGAAAAATGACATCCCTGTGTTTTTAGCAATTTACAGTGCGTAAAGTAATGCCTGTAAATAATTAAAAAAATATTGATGGTTTATTTTGACCAAAATTAAAAATAAAGATTGTAATGGAACCAAGAGTTCTCTTTCTTGATATTTTTTATATATAGTCTGAGAGTTATTCCTCTTTATGTGGAACTCTTCTCTGTTCAGTTTTTCACGCTATGTACGTGCGGTCGCGCCGCAGTGCTACACATTTCTATTCTTACCATATTTCCATGTTTCATCCTTGCCCCCTCAAATTGTAAGTATCATATGCATTTAAATTAATAAAATGTTCTTTTTCATAATTTGGTTTTGTCATGGCATGTTTATAAAAGCAGTCAAAAGCACCCACGTAATGATTGTTGATGCAGTAGGTTGTAGACGCCATATTTTCTGGTGTTTACATATCTTGATGTTAAACATAGGATACCTTTATCGTTTATATGATATAATGTTATATTATTCTGGTCATTAATTAAGTACACATCACACATAAAGTGTAATTTCTATGTTAATATTTTTCAATTAAATTTTCACACTTTTTACCTACATTTCATAATTTCTCACGGGCTACTGTTTCAATACTGGGTCCATGCGCGGATCCAGAAAATTTTTCCAGGGGGGTCCGAAGGGTAATTGTGTTTTCCAGGGGGGGGGGGGGGGGTCCGAGGCATATTTGCGATAGTTTTACTATGTAAATTTAATAAATTCATTTCATTTTCCAGGGGGGGTCGGGACTCCCCCGACCCCCCTCTAGATCCGCGCATGGGGTCCACATTTTTGGAATTTGTGTATTTTGATTATGACAACTTATTTATTTCTAATGACAACTATGATATATGCATTATTGTGTGGATTGTTAGAATGTTATTTTTTCATATTATATCATGTATTCATAAATTGTTTATAATTTGTTTCAGCACTTTACCACATCAGATCTCAATAAAGTTTCTTTATTGAATAGACCTATTTGTTATACTTGCTGTTTTTCAAACAGTATAGTAAAGTGAATTTATGCACCAAGGAACCTTGGCTACTGGAGGCCTCCCCTTACCACAGAATAATGATTCCCAGGATGAGATTGAAGAAACCAACACCTCTACCAAGGGTAAACGTGACGTCAACTTGAGTGAAAAAGGAATCTAAGCATTTGAAGATGAATGTTCCAAAAATAAAAAAAACCTATATTCGAAACGTGGTGCAAAAATGTGACAGAAATATTGAACAGTATCCAATCTCGGAGCGATGTAATGAGGACTTTGAGAAGGGAAATTCAGTTGTTTACAAAGCCTTAGATAACATTAAAGCTGCAAAATTAAATCTGTTAGAAACAGTCTCGGAAATCTGAATGATGTACGTGTATATTATCAATTGTCAAAATTATCAATTGGACAATCAATGCAGCTTGTTACATGCAGGTCGAGACAATTCAGTCTTCAGAAATCAGAATGATGCAAAAAACAATTTTAAACTAATACAATACAAATATTTAAATAGTTTAAACCATGACAGTATATGATGAAATAAACATCAATGTGATAGTTTTATCTGTGAAATGTATAAATTACTTTTATAGATATAAGTAGAACTCTGTACAGAACATAAGACACTTACATGCATTTTTAATCAAGTAAGAGTTTGGCAGATAACTGTAAATCAAAGAGAATGTTAATTAAAAGAATAATAAAATTGAAAAATATATTCACTTTATATTAACACAATCTCTAATTACAGGATGATAAGATCGAGAAAATGATGTTTATTCATTCCTCCGGTTCACTTTTCTCACCGTCAGTTAATTTGTCCGAGTCATCCACTAATGAAGCGTCACTGATGAACTCACCCCAGTCTCTCACACCCTGGTTACCCTCCTTATGGTGACGTGCATAGACAACATACCACAGAATGGCTGCAACATTGGCACACATCCTACCACTCGTGCGCCAGCTCTGCATTTACAGTACCAGCCACAGATCTCACCTGATTCATATCTGAACCAAAATAAGTAGGATTTGGAGGAGACGTGGCGACTCTGTAAACGCGCTCGTAACAGACCTGGCTCCTCTTTGTGGACTTGAATGGCGCAGTCACCTTCAATGTGCTACTGGGCGTAACTTGGCGATAACCGTAACTGGTATGTGCCGCATGTAAGGGATCTGAGTTGCTCCTCATCCAAGCAGGGAAAATCAGTAAGATCCTCTACTTCCTCCCAGCAGACTGTTCGACGATCTAGTTGATTTAGTTCCAAATGTTGCTGCAGTGTATTTACCTGCTTGGAAAGGTAAAGCATCTTGGAACCAAGAGCCAGATATTCTTCGGCATCAACAGCAGAAAGAGGTTTCAAATACCTAAGACAGAATACATTAATGACCAATTGAAATAATTTAAATAATAATCTAATAAAATATGGATTTATAACCAGTTTTGCATTGTCATAGAAACTCATGTAATTTTAAATGTATACTCTTTAAGTCAATAAGCTTATAAGAGCATAGATTATATATTCATATTTTAATTAATATCTTTTAAAATATAAATACCATTATATGTAGTGATATACAAATGGTACATGCCTGTTAGATATGGCACACCCAATGCGGAAAAAGTCCCAATGTGCGGTATTTGATTTGATTGGAGAATCTTTTCCAAATAACGCCACTGTTTAATTCGGGCATTGGCCGATTCTACAACCCACCGGATCTGTGAATAGATGAACAAATATATGTATGATGATAGTTCATGTATAAGCCCTGCTTTAAAATTACATAGTTCAGAATATACAGGTTCTAAATTAAGTGTTATAAAAACTGGAACCATATTTTTAAGACTTCAATGTAATTCATATATTGTATACCTGTTACAAGTCGACTGGAGTTTGCATTTTCAGTTGGCATCTGTTTCTCTCCCTTTGTCATGAAGGATGACATCTGTGCTTGTATTCCCATCTCCTCAAGGAAGTCCAGGGAGTGCCTGAATCCTCTGTCAATAACAAAAATGTGTTCCTCTCTGACCCAATTACAAATGTCCTCGATGTTGGTTTTCATGACATTTTAAAAACAAAATATACTAGGGCCCCGCTCTGCGGACGCCTTATATTGGTCAGTCTGTCCGTCCGAGATATCTTGTCCAAAGCATGCCTGCTCTCCTCGTTGGTCAAATCTGGCTCAAACTTCACTAACAGGGTGGTTATTATCAAAGGATGTCCTTTAAGATATTTTGATTTAAGCATCAAAAACTATTTTACAATCCAAATTTGCTCGCAAAAAAGTTAATGCGTTTCATATATTCAAAAACGATAATGATTGTTTCTATCCAAATTCGTCATATTCACTTATATTCATAAGATATTTGTATTAAAACAATATTAATTTTTTTAAGCTAGTGTAAGTGGTTTTGTGTGTATATTTAAAGTACTCACAACATCTTAATCGGATAAATGATATTCATAATTGAACATTTAATTTTACCCGAAACATACAAGGTTTTACTTAATTATTTAAAATAAACATATCCGTTGACAATTACATGTACGTATCGCCTTGTTTGTGATAATTTGAAATTGTATTTAATGGTGTTTGCGATATCAGAAAATACAATGTGCAGTGGTAAAATACTTGTACAAGAAATTGCGATGTCCTACATATTAAATGTGCTTATGATTGTTCGATAAAATGATATGTTTAAATTCACTACTGAATTCAAAATCCACTGATATTCCCAAAAATTGACTGACATTGTCTGACATTCACTGTACATTGACTGTACCCCACTGTACATTTCTACTGAAAAGCACTGTATCCCACTGTACGCCACTGTACAGTCCTACTGACTTTCACTGTACCCCACTGTACGCCACTGTACAGGGCAATGACCAGCACTGTACCCCACTGTACGCCACTGTACTGGGCACTGACCATCACTGTACCCCACTGTACACCACTGTACTATTAATTTGAGAAAAAAATCAGATTTTTAAATCTTCAGTATATTTTTTTTCTTCGATATTTATTTTTATTATGCTGTTTATAGCATTATCATTATGTATACAGATAACTTGACAGAATAATGCAACAGGTCGTTAATTTTTTTTAATACGTTTTATTTATCAATGTCTATTGTTATTGAATGTTACGATCACAAAATTATGATAATTTCCATAGCTATAAGGTGAAAGTTTTGAATTTTACATGTTGAATCTGATTATTAAAAAAATACATGTCATTATGTTTATTCTGCCAGTCATTGGAAAATACCCCCCCCCCCCCCCAACCAGCAAGGTTACATAATCATTTCTTATTGATGATATATGACAAGCCCTCGTTTAAATGATCGGGTTGTTAATTCTCTGTGTCTCATGAGCTGTGTTTTAGCCACTAAAAAACAGTCAATTAAACACAGAATCCAGAAAATATATCCATGCTTGTTTTTTGGTGTACACATGTCCAAATATCATGACTGCCCGGTTGACTACACAGGTACATTTTGTAGATAGCGTGCGAGTTTCAAGCTCATTTGTTAATTGATTTCTTTTGATTAAAATATTTAAAAATACATTGCAAATGTCGGGGTTTAATATTACAAAATAACACCTACTGCAGAATACATTATACATTTTAAACATAATCAGTGACATATTAAGCGGTATTTAACTGTATCATTAATTTCAGCAAGAAATAAAAGGAAGGATTTAAATCAAAGAAGGTTGTAACATGTTGTAATAAGCGTAGCTGTACAGTTTTCTTAAAATATGATTTACTTTTAAATGTTTTAGAAATAAGATATATAAAATGCCCTATGCTACACACTATTTTTGTATAATGAGAGAGAGAGAGAGAGAGAGAGAGAGAGAGAGAGAGAGAGAGAGAGAGAGGGGGGTATAACACTTTCTGACTATATTGTATTGGTGTCATTTGTAGTTGTAGAAAAGTTCACAGTAAAATTTATGTTGGAACTGGCGGTTGTGATGCCGTAAGGGGATTTTAACCTTATACCTTTCTGACTCGGGGCCTCAAGTTTTATATAATTAGCACTAGAAAATTCATGAGAGAGAGAGAGAGAGAGAGAGAGAGAGAGAGAGAGAGAGAGAGAGAATCTCCATTAATCAGAAATCGATTGGGATAATAAGAAATTGATTGTCTATTAATCTGCTTCGTTTACATATCGATTAATTTTCTTTATGTCTTAAGTTTATCTTTGCCAACTAATTCCCCGGTTTAGAAAAATATCTGCAAACCTTAAAGGCCGACGTTTTAAACCGGGTGGTTTACCTCAGGTAAGTTTAGGTGGGGGTGGAGCCTATATCGACAAAGGTGTGAAGCCCCGAGGGAAACACGCTCGCTTGTGTATACATTTCTATATACACGGGGTATGAAAATGCTCTCAACAGAGTTTTTTCGATGATCTAGAAAAATATCGTATTTATATATGTACCTGGAAAAGGAAATTGTCGATCGATGATATGAATATAAAAGCATGAAATAACACCGTGCGACATGGCCAAAATCTTTCGTTTGTGTAAACAAGTTTATGACGGGATCTATAGAGAATTTATCGCGATGTTTTATGCAATATGTTATTATCTTACCGTACTCAAATACTAATGCAACATTTATACAATATACGTTTGTATTACTTCTCCGATCAGCTGCTAAAGTGCACAAGATTCTACCAGCTGCGCATGTACGAGAGTTGTCTGTACTTTTTTCTTTTCCGGTTTCGGCTCATGAAATTTCTCAAAGAAACATGATAACTAAAGTTATAAATCGTGTACGCAATATTTGATTTAATTTAATTCTGTATTCTAAATTATTCACAAACATCTTTATTAATAAAAGAAAGTTTTCATAGATGATGTGCACCACGTGATTTTGACAGACTGCATGTGATCAGCGCGTTTGGTGTGGTACGTAAACCAAGTACGAGTACATTTTTAATTCATAAATTAATCTCTGTCAACAGTAGTTCCTTTTGATTATAATGATAAAAGATATGGCGTTTTATCGTCACGGTATCCATCAAAAGACAAAAGTTAATTGCATGATCATCGCGAGCGCTAGACATGGTATACACAGGACGAGTAAACGAATGTCAATCATTTTCTAACATCCAATCTGGGGCCTCAATTTAGTTGATTGACAGGGGTACACTGACCAGGTAAATTTGAAGGCGGTGCTTATTTTCTCGGTCTTTAAGTCGAAAAATAAAACGTAATATGGATAACCCCCCTTTTTTCCCCCGGATACTTGATACCCCTTGCAGTACTGTGTTAAGTCGAAACGATTCATGTTAAGCAATCGGTTAATAAAATTAAGGCATTTTTTTAAATTTTGACCTCGATGTGTAATCACTATTAAATAGATATAATAAATCCCACTTTTATGCAATCGTTACATGCAAGTAGTCCTACATGTAAGTAAATAATAATAATCTTTTAATACAGATTTTAAATGATTATGATTCCAATGCACCCGGCAACCGTAATGATTTTTTTAATCAAAAGTGAAAATTCAGATTTTTTGTTTTAACAGTGTATTTCCCCGACGTTTACATCTATTTATTCCTAGGGCCCAAAACATATACACAGGTGGTCAGTTTTCACACCTTGACGCAGTCACCCGGGCGTGTGTATAGTCTGAGCCTTTCTGTTAGTTCCGAGTTTTTTGTTGTTCCCAGACAGACAAAAGATTTTTATCTGTAGACATACACAAAGAAGGAGATAGTACACCGTCGATATAAAAAAATATTTTTAGCGTTGACTTTCAATCATTAAGAATTTTTAAGACAATCATTGAATAACGAACTTCAAATCATTTGAATCCATGGACATTATCCCGTAACTAAAAATAAATACATAATTTAATGTTTTTAATGCCAAGATGTAGATTTAGCCGCTGTCAACATTACTACATGTTACCTGTAGTACTTTATTCAAATACTAAAATATTCGTATGTTAGCATGGTTAGAGAGAGAGAGAGAGAGAGAGAGAGAGAGAGAGATTTTATAGTAGATTTGAAATCATCTTGTTTGCTATGATACAATATACCAATATAATAATAATAATCAGTAAATGAGGAAAAAACAGAAGAAAAAACGAAAGATAGTTTTAAAGGTCGAACATTTTTACCGGGTGGAAAATCTCAGGTGAGGGCGGGGCATAATTTCTAATTACATAAGTCTACCTGCGACCGTGAACGCTGCTAATCACTATACACAAGAAGCAAATATTAAACAAGATATAAATAATTAGTCAGAATTCGTCATAGTTTGAATATCTTATTGTTTTAATGACCATACGAAGCGATTTTATACAGAAATGTCGTCCGAATTTTCTCTAAGAGCACCTGTGTTTTAGGCACAATTACAAAAATTCAGTAAACTAATTCTGCTTTAAAGATTTAACTCAGTACATTGTGTTTAGCAGTTGACATTGTTTAAGACGTTAATTTTAACAAAGACCATACAATCAGTAAAAATATTCACTTGAATGTAAAGGCAACCATTATACGATGACAACTAATGAAGTTCGTTTTCCATGGAGTGACGTTTCGTGCAACAAGTTCCAATTGAGTGTATAACCAGTAAAGACTAGTTTAATAGGTCATAAGTTTGTTTAAAAAAAAGAAAATGTTGTATGCATGTTTTGGGCTGCATGCTCATTTATCTTCGTGGAATTTATTAGGTCACATACATTCAACATGATTCAAAAATAAATTGCGTATTTTAATTACTGAATAATAAAAATATTTTTTTCATTTAGCCGAGACCCGTACACAGTTCACTTATTACGGAAAGAGGAAATAAACATGTTTGCCTTTTAATTAAGTTGTCGCTTATAATTGAAGAGATGCTAAAATTTAATTGTGATGCAGCAAAAATATTACGCTTGGGGGGCGGGGGCTTACGCCTTCCTGACTTTGGAGGGGAATAGTTACAACATGAGAGAGAGAGAGAGAGAGAGAGAGAGAGAGAGAGAAGGAGGGGATATATTTTTTTTCCTTATTAAAACTATGTAACTACATTTTGTACATGTATATCATGGCAACATTCTTAGCTGTGCGAGAGAAGATACATGTAGATGTATGACATGTGGTGATAATGAACAGTGTTCAAATTCAAAAGTATATAAAAGTACCGTAATAGAGTGAAATATTATTTGAACACTGTTCGTTATCACCACATTTCATTTTTAATTTAACACCATACTTATTTTGATATCAGCGACTGGTGGGGGGGGGGGGGGGGGGGGTGAGGATTTATAAATATTTAACATGTTTAATATCCGACTTGATTTAAATAATTAAAAAAACGCATCTATAACGATGAATATAAAGAGTATTTCGTTTATTCATACATGTTATGTTTTAAAAAAAATATATTTCAAATGGATTTAATAATCCAAAGACCACAAATACCCTTATAAGGAAATTACAAAATATCTTGACAAGGTGTCAGACTGACAATTTACAAGATTAAATATTGGGAGATTCACACCTTTTGATCTACTGAAAGTATGTATCCTATACACAGATGCTGCCTCGCTGATCTCCCTGTAAAGTAAAACTTCAAAGACATTTTAAAGTCCAGATCAGTTTTCTTCTTTCTTTTGAAAAAAAAATCAGTATGTTGAGCAATATGGTGGATTTTTTTATCGTTGAAAAAATTGTACCTCCTCCACATATATGTTACATTAAAGTTTTAAAATTCAGAGAATTTCAAACTATCTATAAATTGTAATACATAGTTTTAAATTCTCGGAATTTCAAAACTTTAATATAACATATAAACTAATATTTATTTGACAATATTGATTAAATTAAATTCATTAAAAAAAACCAACTAGATATTTAGTTACTAAAACATTGATTTTGAAATATATAAAACATATTTTCCCCTTTTAATTGAATAGGTTGCTATATTTTGTATGATAATTGGATTCCGAGTTTTTAGATAAATACATGCGCGGATCGGACGATGGGGGGGGGGGGGGGTTCAGAGGATAATTTTTTTAAACATACATAGTACAACTATTCAAAATATGTCTAAGCTCCCCCAAAAAACTAATTTCCCTGCCCTTTCCCTGGAAAAAATTCTGACCGCGCTTATAATTATGTATGAACTTAAAAGAAATAGAAGCTCATTTTCTCTCTTGTAAGCAATAAGAAAAAATCAAAACAAACCCAGATGTTGGTCTCAAATAAAATAAATATTTAATTCATTGTTGAAACATAATAACTTATAAAAACATAAGTACAGTGGGTTATAGTGGTGTACAGTGTTTGTCAGTACACTGTACAGTGGTGAAAAGTGGGGTACAGTGCTGGTCAGTGCCCCGTACAGTGAGGTACATTGCTTGTCAGTGGGTAGGTACTGTGCTGTCCAGTGGAGTACAGTGGGATACAGTGTGGTACAGTAGCTCTGTACAGTGGGTGTACAGTGGATTTACAGTAGGGTACAGTGGTTATACAGTAGATGTCAGACAATGTCAGTCAATTTTTGGAAATATCAGTGGATTTTGAATTCAGGAGTGAAATCTGCAGTATGTCAAACTTTGTTTTTCATATTGTAAGAAACATTATTGTTTTTGCGATGTTCATGCGCTGAGAGGAATACTATCTTAAGTGTTCAAAGTATTATGCCTGAAATCTCAATAAACGTCGCTAAAAAGAACACATACAATTTTTGAGTTTTAAAATCGTTTATTGGGAATTAAATTCAATGTTAAATGTATAATGTAAAGTTTATAGTCTAGTTTAAGAAAATTAATGTGTAAAAAAGAATACAATTAAAAGCGTGTTTAAGAGAATTACTTGTTTTTTTTTTTTAATTTTAATATTGTTTTTTAATCTATTCTTGATTTGTTCACGTGATTCATCAACAAAACAACTATCAGTTGTGAAAGTCAACTTGCATTGTCATCCCAGTTTATTGTTCCATTCTGCACTGTTGCAACTTTTGTAAAACATTCGACAGGGATTTCATATGATGGTTCAAGTAACACTTCATCAAATCGAAAAGAATGCCTTCTTGCACGAACAGAATCAAGATGCTCGGTTCTGACCGATTCCTCCGTGAGATCATATATTTTACAATCGTCATCGAGCTTAGTTTTGTCAATTCTGACAATGTATCGTAACTGAGAGCGTAAATCCCGTTTTATAATAGAGGCAAATTGACCAATGCTTTCTCGCGTTTTTGAGCAGGATATGTATTTTGACCTCACGAAATCGGACGATCCGCAAGCAACGTGGTCATCTATAGTTGTGTTCGAATTGAAATCTTTTGGTTCTATTGCATGATTAAATGAATCGCCTGGTTTGAGTAGCCTATATAAAAATCTGTTTTCATCTATGGCATTATCTTCTCGCCCTGATGTCTCACTTGTAACGATTTGATTTTCTGATTCCGTGGTGGAATCTGTATTATTACATTCATTTTCCATCGAATTTGCATCTGATATATTTTTTTGTTCAAATTGAACATTTGATTCGTCTAATACTCTAAGCGAAATACGCCCTTTATTCGTGATATATCTTTCCTCCAGATTATTTTCGATCTGATGTTCAACGCAGTTTTCCCGGCTTGTTTCATTCTCTTGAACATCATTAATGCTTACAACCTTGATTTCACCACATTTTTCTGTATCTGATTTTATTCCTAGATCGTCGTCTTCTGCTTTAGTGTCTCTGTCTTTAGAATTAGCATCGTTCTTAAACTCAGATAAAGGTGTAGAGGAACCCCTTGTATCAGAATCGCGAACTTCCTCGACATTCAGATCATCTTCAGAATCTAATGATTGTGCGCTAACAGTCATCTCAATCGCACCGTCTTCTTTTTCGCTTTTGATTATTAGCAAGATACTTGCATCAGACTTCGCATTTTCTTTCTCATTCTTGCTCTCAGTTGCAGATAAACAACGTGATACACCTTGTTCAGTTTGATTAGTTTCTTTGTCATCTATATTGTCTAGTGTATGTGTTTCAGCCTTGGACAAGGCTGTGCTTTTGTTTTTTAAAGCTTCGTCAAGTTTTTCAAAGGTGTCGTCAAATCGTTGTCTCTTTTCTTGCTTTTCTTCGTCAGATTCTTCCTGTAATCCTTTTAATAAAAATATATTTACACATTTTTAATATCCACTGGGTCAAACTGTGCCATTCAGTTAACTGAAATGTGACTGATCGGTAACTGAAAGGTGACTGAATGGCATAGCTGTGCCATTAAGTCACCTTTCCAGACCTTTCAGTTTACTGAATGGCAGAGATTCATCCTGTGATCTTTATTTATTTATTTATTTTTTATTTAATTTTCCTTTTCCGAACGAGCATCCAACGTATACTTACTTTTGCGTTTGTTTGGGTTGGTCTTAGATTCCATGTCTTCGATGAATTTTATTTTGCCACCAATCTCTCAAAAAAGAACACAATTCTGTAAATATATTTGTTGGAAAATACTCTATATTTCATACATGAAAATACTTTATAGTTTATATATATACCTTTCTACATTGGCAATAAAAAATAATGCTAGAAAATTTAATTTGTTTCCCCTCTCTCTATTTTCAGAGATGAATAAAATAATCCTGTAATATTAGACTTCTAAAGACGTTGCTATGCATGGTCGCAAACCACGGTTTTGAGTCTTCAGGTTTCCTGATGATAAGATGATCGATGTGAATCACAAGTGGGTCACCGACGATGGTTGCTAGGTTACTTAGCAATATTATTGAGATGCTACTTGATAGCTTAGTTATATCATGTATTTTAACATTTCAATCCGAGCATAACATAAAAGAAACGTTACCTTTGTTATCATATTTCTTTCTTTGTAATACTGAATATTTTAAACAGAAAACATCATATTTCTGAACAATGAAAAGAAATCTTACTACTTCCTGCCATGCAGTCTTATTTGTTTCTTTTTCTTTTTAGACGAGCAAGAAAACAGGGGTGTGTATGTAAACAAAACCAAATACTCCTACCAACATTTGTCAGAAATATAATATTTGCTTTATCACGATTTATAAAAAATCACCAAAATTTGAAAAGCAAATAAATTAAGAACTTGCTTTGCGTAAATAAACTCAAAAGATAGCCTGTGTTAAAAAATGTATTGTCGATTGACAGAGTTATTCCTCATATTACAATTTCTTGTTGAACAGATAGCATCGATGATATAGACACGATTATGTACTTGTTTAAATCCAGTTTATTTCAGAGCTGAAGAGCTGAAAGAAAAAAAATGTCCCCCCCTCAAAAAAAAAAATAGAAAAAAAAAATAAAACTCAGGACCCATGACCATTGAAAATGTCGGAAGATTACTTATACACCAGTATAGTAGCCCAACAATATCGAGACGAAAAAAAAAACGTTTAAAACAAAATTGTGTGCCGAAAATGGATCTGTCACTTCAATGAAACAATTAAGTCAATATTTCTAATCGATTACAGTATATACTTCAATTTATAATACAATGCGTTTTGTTTTTAAACTGAATGCCGTCATTTTATTGAATATTTTTTTAAAAATCAATTATTTCATTTCTGGTTTTCTTTTTCTATACATATATGTATTGGGAATTTTGAAAAAAAAACCAAAATAAAACAAAACAAAACAAAAAAACAAGTTTTGATTTTTTACGCAAGGTTTCAGAAAATACAAGATCAGTTAACATTCTGAATTCTTCAGTATCTTTTCGGAAAATGGTAGGCGACTAAGCATAAAACTTGGATAACTAGTGTTCAAAGTTTAAAAATAAACATGGAAAACCGTTTATATTTATATCTTGTTATGAAAAAATGATATAATAGGCACTGATGAAACAAACCATCCTACACAAAAGAACTATTGAACTGTGCAGCACATATTTAGGTTACCCGCTGTGTCAATCGCACTTGAACAATAAGATTTAAAACTTGTTCAAGTTTCATCGTCGCATGATCTTTCTAAATCAGAGGGCACGGTCACGATTTAAGCAAGATTATTTTAATTGATAATATTCTTTAAAAAAATTTCTTTTAAGGGTCAACTTAAATTTTTGTATAAGTTTTAAGGAAGATAAAAAGCTTTCAATTTTCTTTTTTGCTTTGTAAACAAGGTTGCTTGCTTTGTTTTTGTTTACGTTTAAAACTAAGTTGTTGGATCGTAAATATTGCATTTAAAACAAAAAGAGATGCAACATACATTAAAAATGGTTTAATTGTGTGCAAAGGTAATAAAGACAATAACGAAGTGATTTCAATCAAGTTTAAACAACTATGCAACGCATGTAAGCAGAACACTTTGGTAAAAAAAAAAACCAAGGTCTACATCTTGCTATCTTACACGACAGACGACATTTAAAACTCGGTAATTCATTAGAAATACATAAACAAGTTTTGTTAACAACAACAACAAAAAAAGGAGAAAAAAATTAGACCAGAGTCCGATTTTAAGAATTTACTAAAATGTAAAAAGAAATCGACATTTATTTATCATTTTTAGAACTGTGTTATAGATTAATATCTTATTCAATTCACATTTGATAATAATTCCTGTAAATTCTTCATATCGGATTTGTTTGTTTTTATCTATATTAATTTAACTATAATTGTCAAATCTTCAGTGTAATAGAAATTCCATTTTTTCAAGCAAAATACTTGTATATCTTTGTTTTAGAAATAGGAAACAATATGCTTTTTTGCTTAATAGGTTGTACAATCTAGTCAGAAATATTAAAATGAGATGATTGGTGATAGAACTTAGATTTTAGAAAGTTTAAATTCAACAAAATATATACCTGGATGTTAAACAACAAGGAAGTCCTATATTCTCGTTGTCTCTACCCGCAAATGAATGATGTATTACATGGTATGATATATAGCGTGCCCACTATGAAATGAAACTGTTGAAATGTGTTTTCCAAGTGTTACGTAATGTGTTTTAGAAAACGAGATCGTGCGTTTAAATGTAAATATAAATGTAATTCAACTCTTGATATACACGTATAATTTTTTGTCATACAAAACTTATTGTGACCGCGAAACATGTGCTTATGAAAAAAAATAAGGTATAAGGATTGTGAACTAGCAAAGCATATGTGATAAATTGTCGTAGATATGATTTCATTGTATTTATTAAAATTACTATTTTATTTTATATTTTTATTTTTAACTTTCATGCATCATTGGAAAACAGATAAATCCCATGAGAATGGTTACTACAGATAAATCTCATGAGTATGGTTACTATATGTTTATAGTATATATATATATACACTACCCCATCTCTATCTCTCTTTCTCTTTCTCTATCTCTCTCTCTCACTCTCACTCTCTCTCTCTCTCTCTCTCTCTCTCTCTGTGTGTGTGTGGCTGTAAATCAATAAGTTGATCTTATTCTCCTACTGTCTATCTATAGAGATGAATGATACCTAATTACATTTTTTCTATATAATGCTAATACGTGGACATGTAAGTGAAACCACAGCTACCTGTATTCCAATGTAACGAGCATTGAGTAATATATATATTAAAAAATAAATTATATGTTTAACACTCGAGTTTGAAAGAAAGATAAGCCATTCTGTTTAATTCTGGGTTTTTTTTTATTTGTTTGTATAATAGTGCATTGGAAAGTCCGTAAAATATATCTTTTCAATCAATGGTTATATTTCCGTTAATCGATCAGCCGTTCTTTAAACGATCGGTTTGGCAGTTTATAATTCTGCAGTATATTTTCAAAAAACCGCAGCTATTTAAAGATAAACATCGGTAAGGGATCAATTTATATAGTAGTATTTAAAGACACATTGATAGCAGTTTAGGACCCAAACCAACCGACAGACGAGAATCATTTAAATGCGTTGCCTTTACGAGACAAACCTGCTGTGTAAATTACATTTTAGTGATATTTAAAATCAGTAGTAGATTGTAGATTTTGATAGTAAAGTTTTACATTTCATTTAAAATATGCGGTACGATTTATTGATTTTGTTACATTGTTCATCTTAATACATTTATACTTTCACCGAAAGTTATATAATATAATATAAATAGTGCATTCTTTGTTTTAATTAACTGAGTGAGATAACCTGCATCAGAATATGAATAATTAAAGAAAAGAATTATTCCGCTTTAACAATCATATTGCAGTTTCGAGTGAGTTTGGTGAACAGATACCAAATCATCGATGTTCTTTAATTTCATTTGATAAACCAATTATCTAATTGTTGGATGGGAAAAAAAGACAAAACAAAAACAACTAGCCCCAAAACGGTTCTCCCAGATTCATAAAAATGACCGAAAAGCTACCCAGATCACTAACATACAAGCATAATTGCCTAAACGAGTTCAAAAGATTTTCTTCTGCTGAATATGGATCCGTCACTACTCACTACAATAACACAACTAAGTAAATAATTATAAAAGCTGGCAAGCAGCACTGTTAATAAAATGATAAAGAGTACCACTATATAAATAGTGCCTGCTTGGGAGGGTACCAGTTGAAATTGACACCCCGAGAAAACCATTGTCAACCGACGCGAAGCGGAGGTTGACAATGGTTTTCGAGGGATGTCAATTTCAACTGGTACCCTCCCAAACAGGCACTATTCATTTAATTATACTGAATGTCTTAATTCTATAGCAAATGTTACTGCTTTTATGTACAAAAGACGTTATTTCTACGGCGAACCGTGCGCGCATAATTTACGCGCATGAAACAATTCGTTCTATCGGCCCGTTGACAAGTGTGTTGCTAACGCTGAGGGTATGAGAACGGATTGTCAACTGCGTCTAAACCAATCAGATTCCAGTATTTAACATGAAAGTATAATAAAATTTCTTAGTCTCAGGAATAGTAAGCATTATTTTGACAAAATAAAGAGCTTAAGCCTTGTAAGGAGTATTTGTTATTATCTAAA
The DNA here is from genome assembly GCA_020458035.1 of Magallana ariakensis. Taxonomy (NCBI): domain Eukaryota; kingdom Metazoa; phylum Mollusca; class Bivalvia; order Ostreida; family Ostreidae; genus Magallana; species Magallana ariakensis. The sequence goes on from CM035811.1 coordinate 72,745,203, forward strand.
AAAGGAGACATTTGACAAATGTCCTGCATTTGAAAATCACTTGAAAGATATTCACATATGCTATGCGATACACAATGTTGTTTAATTATCAATAATCTGATTGTAATTGGTTTGAACATATTTTATGGTAAAAATGGTATATACAAAATGATCGGGCACAAGTTCTGCAAAATTAAAACGCTCTCTCCTGATTGGCTTATAAATTATGTTTAAATGTTTGTACCTATATTGTTATTATATTTAGGAAAAGGAGGATTAACGCCATATTGATAGGTTATTATCGTATACCTTAATATATAAATGCTATAAATCACGGACAATGTCGTGGCCCTCCTGTTTTTGAGTTATCTCACAGTCGTATTCGTTAGCAGTGAATGAAAAAATGACAATAACAAACCGTCAAACATATGCACGTTATTGAAAAATAATGCGATTCAACAAATTTTTCATAGACAGTAGTCATTCTTAACCTATGTACTAACATTTTAAGTGCATCCGAACACAGATATGACTAACTGATATTTTTAGTTTATAAACAATGTGATATTTTTCAAGAAAGCTTAAATCATTCTTTATATGTCGGTGAGTAAATTTGTCTTACAGTTTTAGAGGATCAGTGATATATAATGATCTATATGGAAAAGATAATCCAAGTGCATCTTTTAAACGGTTAATGAAAGAAGATTTAGATATTACTTTTTCTTTTAAATCTCAAATGACTGGAAGGAAGAAGAAAGAGAAAGTCATTGTATCACCATCATTCTGATTACTATAAGTTTATCCTTTCGAGGTACTTTCATCTTGATATAATTAAACCGTTATATACTTTCACGGTTGTAATAGTTTAAGCAATTTGAACCAAAAAAAGTTCTAATTAGTTGATAAAGTATGTTTAATAAGACATGGTGCAATTTCTATGATATAAATCACATTGAAAAAACGCTATAAAAACATTACAATTATTGTTAATCAAATGCAAATAATAATTATAATATCTAATTGTAAACACTTGAATGTTAACAAAGAGTTCATAATTCGTTATTGTTTACATAAGTAAATTAGTTGGTATGTGATGTAATACAAATGCATATGGTATATATCAGCTTGTACGCAAATAAAATTGTAACCACAAGATCGTGTATTAACGTGTTTTTACCTGATTGCCGTCATTTTATTGAATATTTAAACAAACAAGAGTCAATTATTCTAATATTTATGAAAATAATACCCTTTATTTATACAGGATAGTACACAATACTTTCTTTTTCTTCTATGGATACATTCGTATTGGTAATTCCGAAAACATGTTTTGATTTTCTACGCTAGATTTCAGAAAATACCAAATCGATTGGCATAATGCATTCTGCAATATCTTTTCGAAAAAAGGTAGGCGTCTAAAAAGAAACCTGAGAAACATCATTATTAAAAGTTCAAATAGACTTGGAAAACCGTATCTATTTATATCTTGCCATTTAAAATAAGATAATCAGTACTGTTGACACAAAGCAACTTACATGGTAGAAACTATTGACCTGTGCAGCACATACTTAGAGTACCTGTTCTGTCAATCCCACTTGAATAACGTGATTTAAAACCTGTTCCAGTTTTATCGTCACATGATCTGTTCAATTTACGGAAATGGTCACGATTTAATCTAGATTTTTATATTGACTTATATAAGTTTTAATGTAAAATTAGGCTGCTGGGCCACAAATATTGGATTTAAAACAAAAAAAGAGATGCGATAGAAAAAGATGTATAACATTTTGTAAAAATAAAAAACAAGAAGAAAAACAAAGGGATTTAAATATCGTGTAAACAACTATGCGACGTCGGTAAAAAAAAATAACTAAAAAAAACCCAAAACAACCCCCCCCCCCCCCCAAAAAAAAAAACATAGGGTGAGCTTGGCTTAAAAATATACAATGTCTACAGTTTGCTTTTTAACACAACAGCCGACATTAAACTTGATAATATGTTGGAGATACTTCTCTGAAGCGTTGTTAAGAATAGCAACAAAAAGTGGAAAAAATTACTGTGGAATCATTTAATGGGGGCCAATTTTCGTCGATTTTTGATTTTTTGCGTAATCGTGGGGATGTAATTTCGTGGATGTGTCAGTTTTCTGTTTCAGTAGGTAAACTAAATCTTTAATAATTAGTTTTCGTTGAGGAAAGTAATTCTAGCTCAAATTTTTGGCCATATTCTGTCAAGCGAGGAAGTCCGATTTAATGAATTTACTAAAATCTAAAGAGACCTCATCATTTATTATCCATTTTTAGAACTGTGTTATAAATGAAAATCTTATTAAATGATAATGAGATCATTATTCTCATAAATTTGATATGTCGGGATTTGATTTCTGTATTCATTTCAATATTATAAATTTGAATTTTCAGGGTAATAATAATTGAACTTTTTAAACTGGCATATTCTTGGTTTAAACCTATAATATTATACCCTAAAACCTTGAAAATAAGCCGCGGCTTATTTTAACTTTTGGTAAGAAAGTGGGGGCTTACATTCAAAACCGTCTTATTTTCAAATCGCGGCTTATTATCAATGCAAAATTCCCGTTAATGATGAAATCATAATCACGGCTTATTATCAAAACAATTTAAATTGTAATGATCGATTGTGAACTATTTGACGGTTCTAAAAATGATATATCCAGGTAAACACCTGTAGGAGTAAATTGAAAATGGTAAAATGTTTTTAATTCAATTTTATTTCATGTATTAGAATATTTATGCACTTCGGCCACTGTTCCTTGCATCTAACAAGTTCAAGCCAGTGTAAATCGCCATTTCGTAACAAGCCACCTGTTGACTCGTCGCGTGGTCAATGTTTGTTTAACAATTTCCGGTGTCAGTGGCATACACTGACCTGTCGGACTTCACAGTTTATATGAGTATAGGAAGCAATAATTACGATTTGATTAAAAACATTATTTACTTTATGTCCCGTTATGCCGTAATTGGTTTGCATACCGATGACCACTTTAAAATAGACCGATGATTTGTACGACTTGATAATGACGATAAACGATATAAACAGACGTTTCTGCACAATGTTTTTTTACAATAACAGTGGGTTTTTCCCAGCATAATATAAACAGGTACGTGCTACACATGAAACTTTACGGTAGTCTAAAATTTTTCCAAAATGGCATTGTCATGACTGGCTTATTTTCAAAACAGGCTTATTTTTGAGTAATTTTCAGTGCAAGAAATAGGTGGCTTATTTTCAAAACCGGCTTATTATTAAATCCGGCTAATTTTGAAGGTTTTAGGGTATTTATTTTTCAATATGTTGTACAATCTTATTGGGAATGGTAGGATTGAAAAAAATCAGTGATATAATATATATCATGAGCTTAAATAGTTCATATTAAACAGAATATGTACTTGATTGTTAATTAATAAGGACGTCGTGTCTTCTTGCTGTCTATACCCGCAAATGGATGATAATAAATTGCGCAATATTAATTATAGGGTGCCAACTATGTACTTGGAAATTAAAATATTTACATTTTCAACTGTCTTTGTGATAACATTACGAATCAATTTTGAACCCTAAAACCCAATAACTTCATAAAACATGAGTGACATAAAATGGGCGTGTCTTATAGCATAACCGAGAGACGGTATTGGCTGCGCCGCGCAGTAATACATAGCATGTGCTACACGAACAAATAGTGATTTTAAATAATGCTGTTTTAAAGTGTACAAATTGGAAATAATGTAAATATAAGTAATAAGGAATCATTCTTTGAATATTATGAGGTGATAATTTCGATCGGAGCGTGGTGAAATCTATCATAAAGCCCTTCGGGCTTTATTGGATTTGACCACGCCCCGACCAAAATTATAACCTCATAATACTAAAAGAATGATTCCTTATTCTTTAAATAAAACTGTTGAAATATGTCTTCCTAATGTTGGGTAACAAGTTTTAAAAAGAATAACACCGTGCGTTCAAATATAAATATAATTCAGAAGTTATGAAAATGAAAGAAAATGTAGATAAATGGACTATGAACACTAAAATTCAGTAACTTGGAGAAGATATTATTTAGTTGTGTATTTATTATTGCAATTTTTAATGACATTATTTGATATTATTTATTTCTTCGTGTATCCATGTAAATCAAATTTATCTCTCTCTCTCTCTCTCTCTCTCTCTCTCTCTCTCTCTCTCTCTTTGCGGATTTAAAATAATGTGTTCATATTATCTTGCATGCTGTATCTACCAAGGAATGGCACCTATCAGTTATAGGGGAAATTATGGAAACGTGTAATCAAATGTAAGCGATATTGCGTAATATATAAAATGTAACTTATATAACATCCGCCTTAAAGAAAGCTGAGCTGTGTCATCCGTTTAAATCCGTTTAATTTGTTTATATAATGATGCTTTGAAAAGTTTGTATTTTTTTATTCTTTAGTTACCTTTCCGAAAGATGCCATTGCAGTTGTTCTAAAAATTGATTAGCTGTTCTTTAAACGGCAATCTAATTTCTGCAGTATATTTTCTAAAAAGTGTAGCCATTTCGAAATAAACATCGGTCAAAAATCAATTGGGATTTAAAGAAAGTTTGGGACGCAAACCAAGCGACAGACAAGAATCATTTAAATGAGACAAATTCGCTGTGTTAGTGATATTTAAAATCTGTTGAATTTTTTTTTTATCAAATTTTATGTTTAATTTCAAAGACGATGTAATATTTAATGAATTTGTTAAATCATTCATCTTAATACATTTATACTTCCACCCTTATTATAAACTTAAACTTTTAATACATTTCAAACGATAACAAAGCATAACAAGGGTAAATGCTTTAGCAAGTTGATCAAATATGTGTAAAAAATTGTGTTACCAATGTTGAGTTATCACATAACAATAAAGCTAACAATGCAACTTCATATCACTTACTGCCACTCAAGGTTAAGAAATTATCAATTACTACTAACAAACTTAATTAATGTTTGTTCTGTTAAACATTTAAATGTATTTGTTTTCCCTGTCCTCCTAAACAAATATAATGTGATATTAAGAAGATAACTGCCATTCGATGTTAAGAAAATATCAATAACTGTTAACAAACGCTAAATTAATTTTTGTTTTGTAAAACATATAGATATGTTTGTCTTCCCTGCCCTCCTAAACAAATTGAATGTGATATTTAGAAGATACCTTTAAAAGTATAACATTAGCTTTAAAAAAACAAGCATAAATATATTGTTTCAATTCAAAAACAAATATTACTCCTTTTGAATAGGGAATTTTCTTTTGGAACATTATTATCACCTACCAAATATGTACGAGATGCTTTAAGGTGGTATGGGACTAGGGGATAAGTATACATAGTTCTATTTATACACTTTGGAAAACCATAATCGTCTAAAAATAAGGCATTCACTAAAACTTTCAACATATATATTTTTTTTAAAAATCAGGCATGCAATAGGTGTGATAATTTATAGTTTGCAAATGCTTGGTTTGAATTAAAGCGCGTTAGACAGGTTCATTGCCGTAAATACAATTTAATAAATGAATTTAATGATTTTAATTGTTTGAGAATATTACTATTAATGCAATGTTAATAAATGAAAACAATTGTTTCATTTTCATAGCGGAGTGCCTCTACAAGAAAATGTTTTGTATTTCGAAAACTAACTTTAACTTACGTAAATTTAAATGACATATACAGGGGAACGTTAAATGTCCTATTTATGTGAACATGTACATGGACACGGATAAGTGTGTCATATTTTGTTCTTTAGATTCCGAAAATTTAAAAATAGATTTTAATGAACCAAACTTCCATCATTGTTGTCGGTGGGCTGTTTAATTATATTTTCTTTGTATTAAAAATGAAACAAGAAACACAGTCAACGAGTACTACCCAATCAAAATGCCCAACGTATTCATCCTCACTATATAAAGCCACACAATGCATATACCATCACAGTCTTTCTTCAAGACTATAAGCTGACGTGCAATGTAAACTTTGCATCACTGAATTCAAATTGCCTTGCAAAACCAAAAGTGTATCATCATTATTACTATTGTTTGCATTTCTTTCAGATTGTTGAGAATTAAATAGATAAAAGCATGGCTCTTAACAACAGCATCTGTGTATTTATCATACTTGGACTGTTTCTGTTGGCAAACGCAGCAGACGGTAAGTTTCAATAAAGAAGATTGGTTTCTTTTTTTTTTGTAATGATAAACAGTGCTTTCGTTCTATTTCTCCGCTGTAGGAGTTATGCTAATAAGTTGATTGCAGGAAATAGATCTGAAATATACAAAATTGAATCATTTTCTTTCAATGTTGCATAGTTACGACAAAAAGCAAAACACATTTGAAATCAGTCGAACCTAAAATTAAATAGCTTATGTGTAAATTAAAGACAGTTTGTCTCCATTTAGCTGTCTTTTTTGTGTATAACATTTGTTATTGTCATATTGTTGTTTTTTCCCTCATATTTCTTGAAGTTGTTTTGTATGATTTTTGGAAATAAACATTGTTTTTTTCTTAGCATTGAAAGAATATTAATCAAAGTGTTTTAAACATCTTATGTTCTATGATCCCCAAAAACGACGTGTATAAAGTATAAAAGCATTTTGTCATGAATATGTTTCTGGATGTCCGATAATATCGAACATATTAAGCTAGACATGCATATAGAAATGAATTTTCAATAACATGTTTGGTTAACTTGATAGAACATTTTACCGACAGCATTGTTGACCAGAATTATTTCTTAAAATATCACGATATTCTTGCCTTTGCTCATTACGTCACTTGCTGCTGTATGTAAAAGCAAAATCAGCTGACATATAAAGCAAACTTTAATGCATACATCATGATCAAAGGGAGAATCAATATATTTTCCTCCATTAAAAATTTCACAAAGTGAGAAAAACTTATAATGTATCATTTTGAATATTTACTCCATAGTTCTTCGAGAAATTGCGTGTCTTTTATTAATTAAAAAGCAAATCTTTTTTCAAAATAGTTTTGAAAAGTCTGTGGCCAATGTATATAAAGATGGATTTAACAAAACAATATCATTCTTTGTTGAAACAAAAAGGTTTTACATTGTAAATTATCTTATTTGTTTTTTTTGCTGTTGTCTGATAGTTAAGAATAGCTTTAGTTCTAATGTGTCGCGTTTTTTTTTTTTTGGGGGGGGGGGGTTGGAAAAAATATCATGGATATTTTGTTTATTGAGATTAAACTATAAATTTGGTATTTTTGTAATTATCTTTACATCACAAACGTTTTACCAATATTATTTGCTATAAGAAATTAGTATAGATAACAAAAAAAAAATGACAGAGACAAACAAAACCGTTACAAATTAACCTCAGTAGTACTCCCAATAAAAAAATTAACGGTGTCACAACTGAAATGGTTATTTATCATAACAGCCTTCATCTTGACTTCTTTTAACTTGAACCGACATAAACCTAACTATCTTAAAATGCATTTTCTGAAAACAAAAATATGATAAAAATGATAGCTGTGCTTGGTTTTTTTTTCAGCCGATTTTTTCCGATTTTTCGTTGGAGGTGTAACAGTTGGTGAAACGAGTTTAGCAGGAAGTCCGCTTCTAGCATCGTCTGCTCAGGGGTGGTGTCTTCACTTGCTGACAAAATATGTGTTAATCAATATGTCTGTCTGATCCTGCAATCACTGTATCCACTAAACTTTCTGCAATAAACATTGCACAAAAATTAGTTACTTTCTCTTTTATATTTCGTAAGAAAAGAACAAGAAAAAGAACTTCATTTTGGTAATATGATATCTGTCAAGTGATATTTACACTTTTCATGCAAAGGTAATTTAAGTAACTGACACTTTTTTATCGTCATTGCAGATCAGTATTTATTAACTCCTAGTGAACTTTATACGAAATTAAACCAAATGATAACGGCTTTTTTCTTTATTGCAACTGTGTATATTATAAGAAAGGAAATGTTTTGCGGGGAAGCATGTATTTTTTAAAAGGAATTGAAAAGTATTGTTAACAACACACACTACATTGTTTAATAAAAAAAATCACACCATTTGACGATAATTCATCAAAAAATATATCAAAGTTAATCAAAATATACATCATTGAAAATACAACTAACATTAAATAATATATTTATTAATAAGAGCAAACTGCATGTACTACGTCTAAAAAGATTTTTTTTTTTTTCGAATGACTGGTCACAATATATTTCATGTGATCATATCATTGTGGATAACATATTTTTTGTTAATGAGAATACACATAAAAATTCATAATGATACAGAAACAAATTCACTTTCAAGCCACCTTTCTTCTAATTGAACATACATCGTCTATCTCTGAACACAAAGAGCAAGCATTGCAAACACATTCAGATCATTCTATGTAAGAATCAGAATTCGGTGACCACGCATAGTCACGGATTTTCCTCATACTTTACAATTTGATAGACTTTGATGAGTTTTTCTAAAAATAAATGCCGTTGCTATGGACTTTTCAAAAAGTAAGAATTTCTGTGTGATTTTTTACGCAACTTAATTTTCCATGGCAACAAACCTTTTCTGTTGCATAACAAAGCTTTTTATGGTATATAATAAAATTTAAGATATATTTTTACAATTTCAAACTAAACCAATTGCAAAAAAATCCTAAAATTAGGAATTTAAGCATATCATAATCATCTTTAATTTCTCAGTTTTTTCCTATTTTTTGGCCTTGTTGCCATAGCAACAGGTGTCAATTTTCATAACAAAATAAATATTGCATGGACATTTATTAGAATGTAAACATTTAATGGTTTCCAATTTCGGCTTTAAAAAAAAAGCAAAAAACTGATTTAAAAAATTTGTAAGGGTGTCCATGGTAACATTTTTAAATTATTGGTTTCTCCATCAGTTTTCTGATACAATCAAATAATTGAAAATAGGACAAAGGCTGTTTTATGTCTTTGATAGTTTACATTAGTGGGCAAAACCTTCTAATATGGCTTCAATGTAGGTAAGTTTTGCTATATTTCCATCTTTAGCCTCGGTTACCATGACAACGGTTACCCCCAGCAACCAACTTTTAGTGGTTTTTTGCGTTTTACACCTAGGTGTGACTATGTATGAAATATAACGGAAATTGGTGACTATGCGTGGCCAACCCTTTTAAAATATTTGATTCTTACATAGAATTGATTTTAAGTACTAAAAGGCTGTAAAAAAAGACCCTTCATAAAATCAAAATGTATTAAAAACCTTTAATAAGACTAAAAATATCATTAAATTTACTTTAAAACATAGCCAGACGTAGAACTTTTGAAGATATTCTAATTTTTCAATGAATAAAACACAGGAAAATATATTTTCCCTGTATGATTTCAGAATGTGAAATCTACAGGTACTACAGTTCATGTAATTAATTCTCTAAAAGTAGTCCTTCTTATTAGCTTAAGAACCTGAATGATACAATATGATTTTATCGAGCGCTTAGTGTTTAATGTAAAATGTTTATTTGAAGAAATAGTCACAATAATAAAACACAATTTCCTCTGAATCAAAAATGAAACCAAAAATGGATGGCTTAAATTAGCTTGCAAATAAAAATGTCAATACATTGATATAGGCTATTTTAAATTGAGTCGTGACAAACAAGCTTTTCTGTGTAAAGAACATATCTTATTGAACAAATAGCACAGCTGGTGCTGATGCATTATATGATAAGTTTCTTTTAGAGCAACATACTTTAAACACCATGTGGCGGCATTGAAGTTTCAAAGATACGGAGGATATATATCTGTAACCATAACGTCTGTTTCGATAATGAGGTGAACTTGAACTGAGTGCTAATAGAATAAATAAACGTACTTAATATTCCTGTATTATTTGAGACGTCACTTCCCCCAAAATAATTGTTAGTGTAAAAAGTGTAATCACTTATTTAGGTTCTCATCTCAAAGACTGGAAATAATTCTTGGTCGAGAACTATTGCAATGAACAGGTAACACTTAGTATCGACGTGATGCAAAGGAAATATGTTTAGTTTGAATAGACTTTGGCGTTCTTTATCTTTCGAGTCTTCATACTTCATAGATTTAGAGTCTTCTCTAATTTTCTAAATAGACGACATAGCAACATATATATTTACATTGTTAACTGATGATACGTCGTCGATATTCCTGAAGGTCGAGTTGAAGGCCACAGCGAGTGATTTTTGCACGTACAAGTTTTTGAATGAATTCTGCTTCATCAGAATACAAAAATAGGTATGCTAAGAATGGGGCACAATTGGGAATTCCAACATATTGTTGAAAGACTTGATTTACAAAAAAACTACATAGATGATGTCTATCAGAAACTCTACATCTTTTTAATGTCAAATGAGTTCTTGTGTGTGCAATCAGAATGGTTTTTAACCAAAAAAAAAAAAAGATTTCCAATGGCAAGGTATGCATTTTTACGACTTCCAATTTTATTGAAGAAACAAATTTCGATGATATCAAAAGGCCTAGATTTTAATTTGTCGTGGGGAATGGTTGTATAAAGCGTTAAAAAAATCGTACGTTTTGATGCTATTAATTTTGGTAAAATTTTGTGACCTCAAAGTTTCTAATAATTCTTTAGAGTTTTCTAGTATCCACATCTGATTCACACCACTCTTGTAGTATATTGTTGTACAGTTCTCTTCAAGTTTCTCCTTTACGACTGTAAGAATATTAGTAAGGGGTAAAGAGAGAGGTTTGGTAGAACATTTACTGGAACCTGCTATATATCTCTGTTTGTAAGGACTTTTGTAAAGTTTTGGAATCCAGTACAAATAAGGTAAAGTAAATTCAGTATTTCCTGCTTGGAAAAGCTGCTATGGGTGTAAGTAGGGTTACCATGTGTAGAATCGAAATCTTGTACACGTTAAAGGGGCTATTGATTTTCCGAAAAAAACCCTGATATGTTTAAATCTGCAATATTTCAAACTCTGTCTTCATAATGCACGAAAACACTGTTGTTGCGATGTTGATGCGCAGATTGCGAGAAATACTATCTTTAGTGTTCACAGTATTACGCTTGAAACCTCAATTAACGTCGCTGAAAAGAACACATACAATTTTTAATTTTTAAAATAATTTATTGGGAATTTAGTACAATGTTAAATGTATAATATGAAGTGTGTACACTACTTTACGAAACTCAATATGTTAAAAAGATTACGATCAAAAGCGTGTTTAAGTGAATTACTTTGTTTTCTAGTTTTATTATTGTTTTTAAATATTTCCTTGTCTTGTTTGCGTGTTTCATCAGCAAAACAATTATCAGTTGTGAAAGTCAACTTGCATTGTCATCCCAGTTTATTGTTCCATTCTGCACTGTTGCAACTTTTGTAAAACATTCGACAGAGATTTCATATGATGGTGCAAGTAACACTTCATCAAATCGAAGAGAATGTCTTCTTGCACGAACAGAATCAAGATGCTCGGTTCTGACCGATTCCTCTGTGAGATCATATATTTTACAATCCTCACCGAGCTTGGTTTTGTCGATTCTGACAATGTATCGTAACTGAGAGCGTGAATCCCGTCTTATAAGAGACGCAAATTCATCAATACCACTGCGCGTTTTTGAGCAGGATATGTATTTTGAATTCACGCCCTCGCACGATCCGGAGGCAACGTGGTCATCTATAGATGTGTTCGAATAGACATTTTTTGGTCGAATTCCATGATTAAAAGACTCGCCTGGTTTAAGCAACCTATATAAATATCTTTCTTCATCTATGGCATTATCTTCTTGCCCTGATGCCTCACTTGTAACGATTTGATTTTCTGATTCCGTGGTGAAAACTGAATCTTTACATTCGTTTTCCACTAAATTTGCATCTGATACATCTCTTTGCTCAATTTGAACATTTGATTCCTCTAATACCCCAGGTGAAATAAGCCATCCATTCGTGTTACCTTTTTCCTCCTGATGATTAATTTTGATCTGATGGTCAACACAGTTATCTAAGCTGGCTTCTTTCTCCTGAACATCATCACTGGTATCAAACTTGATGTCACCGCCTTTTTCTGTATCTGATTCAATTCCTAGATCGTCATCTTCTGCTTTAGTGTCTCTGTCTTTAGAATCATCATCGTTTTTAGACCCAGGTGTGTTTGTAGAGGAACACCTGGCATCAGATTCGCGAACTTCCTCGTCAGTCAGAACATCTTTAGAATCTAAAGATTGTGCGCTAGCATTCATCTCAGTCGCGCCGTCTTCTTTATCGCTTTCGATTATAGGCAAGCAACTGGCATCAGCGTTTGCCGGCGTTCTAATAAACACTAATTTTTTTTCCTCATTCTTGCTTTCAGTTACAGATACACAACGATATGATACATCTTGTTCAGTTTGATTACTTTCTTTGTTATCAATCTTGTCAAGTGTATGTTTTTCATCTTTAGACAAAGCTGTGCTTTTATTTTTTAAAACTTCGTCACGTTTTTCAAAGGTGTCGTCAATCCGTTGTCTCTTTTCTTGCTTTTCTTCGTCAGATTCTTCTTTTAATCCTTTTTATAACAAAAAATATTAACACTGTAAATAACTAAGCGTCCATTACATTTTTTATATCTTAATTTATTTATTTATATCTTTATTTATTTATTTATTCAAATTTAATTTCCTTTGTCCGAACGAGTACTCAATGTGTACTTACTTTTGCGTTTGTTTGAGTTGGTCTCAGATTCCATGCCTTCAATGACATTCATTTTGCCACCTATTTCTTGAAAAAGGACACAGTTCTGTTAATATCTTTGTTGGAAAATACTTTATATTTCGTACATGAAAATTCTTCATATTCATTATATATAATAACTTCTACATTGACAATAAAAAATAACGCTAGAAAATTAAATTTGTTTCTTCTCTCTCAAAATAAAATTCTGTAATATTAGACATCTAACGACGTTGCTGTGCATGGTCGCAAATCGCGGTTTTGAGCCCTCAAGTTTCCTGATGATAAGATGATCGATGTGAATCACAAGTGGCTCACGAACGATGGTTGCTATGCTACTTAGCGATATCAATGAAAAGCGATATAATAGCCTGATTATTACATGTATTTGAACATTTCAATCAAAGCATAACATAAACGGAAACGAATTCTAAATTGGGTTAATATTTTCTAATGTTACCGTTGTACTCATATTTCTTTAATGCTTTGGATTTGTATTTCCTTTCTGGATTTTTGAGATGGTTGACGGTTTGTTATTGTCATTTTTTCATTTAATGTAATACTTAATGTTTTAAACAGAAAACATCATATATCTGAACAATTTTAAGAAATCGAACTATACGTACTTTCTGCTATGCAGTCAAATTTTTTTTTCTTTTTCGGATAACGGGTAAGCGGGCAGGATGTGTATGTAAACAAACCAAATACTACCAACATTTGTCAGGGATACAATGTTTATTTTCTTTTGCAATTTATAAAAAAAATCACCAAAATTTAAAAATTTAAGTACTTGCTTTGCGTGAAATAACAAAAAAAGATAGTATGTGTTGAAAAATATATGGTCGATTGAGAGTTATTCCTCTTTATCAATTCATATTATAGTTCAGAATAGGCTTGTTGACTAGATATCATTGATGTTATAGACGAGATGAACTACTTGTTTTCATCCCGGGTGTTTTTTTTTTTCTAGCTTAAATTAAAAAAAATAATAATAAGAAAGCAAGTGAAAATGTCGGGAGATTACTAGTAAACCAATAATATCTAAATAGAAGCGCGTTTAAAACAAAGGTATGTGCCAAAATGGATCTGTCGCTTCAATTAAGTCAATATTTCTAATCGCTCACCGTATTTAATACCATTTAAAGGGACCTAGACACGATTTCAGATGAAAAAATTATTTTTGATTTTTTGGGATAAAATAGTTTACCTGTGTATTTTGAATGATTCGCCAAAATTTGAATGTTAGAAGTCAATTTACAAGCGAGATACAGAGGAAAGAAGTCGTTGTAATGTAAACAAAGCTCGAGTCTTATATTTGTTTACAAATAATGCAAAGTACAGAAATTGCCATTTTTTTGACAAATTAACTTGTGGAAACAAGAAAAACATATTCAGTGTGTTCATAACTTATTTTATCAATGACAAAAAAGAACATTAGATTGAAACTTACACCAATACAACATATATGTAAACAATAACAGGACTCGAGCTTTGTTTACAAAACAAAGAATCCCTACCTCTGTAACTCGCTTGTAACTCGATATTTGGCTTTCAAATTTTGACAAAGTATTTAAAACATCCATATTGACCATTTTAGACATCAAAAATGAAAAAATAAACTTTGAAAAATTTGCGCTCAAATCGTGTCCAAGTCCCTTTAAAATACAATGTGTTTGTTTTTAAACAATGTGATATCCGTCAAGTAAACTTAAAGCATTCGTTATGTTGGTGGGTATTTAACTTTTACATTTTTAGAGGATAAGTGACTAAATTTTTGTGGTATTACAGAATAGCCATCCCCTACGAATTTAAACCCTCGACGAAATTTTTTTTTTGTAAAAATGAGTTCTCTTACTTAAACTGAAAACCAACGCATCCACGAAATAACATCCCCACAAATGAGATTAACACCCACATCCACAAAAATTGGCCCTTTTGAATTTTGAACCATAAATAGTTCCTATTATTTGAGTAAGTACTTTCAATACAAAACAAATAAAATGAAGTACAATTTCTCTCAAAAGAGTGTGCAAGTAATATTGAAAACAAAAAAACCAAAAGCATAATAATTAGAGTTAATCGAATGCAAATAAACACTTTTCGTTGAAAAACAACCATTGAAATGTAAATAGAGAGCTTATCGTTCCTAATTAATTACATGAGTAAATAAAATATTATGTGCTAATATATAATATTGTATACGTTAGCCTGTAAATAAAATTGGAACCAGTTGATCGTGTATTACCATGATACATATTTGATCAGGTATGTATCATATATTCTGAAATTTTTTTTTTCATTTTTTTAACAAGATTTAGGAAAATACCCGATCGGTTGGCATTCTGAATTCTTCAGTATCTTATCGAAAAATGGTAGGATAAACTTGGGAAAACCAGTGGTTCAAAGTTTAAAAATAGACATGGAAATCCGTATATATTTATATCATGTTATTTAAAAATAAATCAGCATTGATAACACAAACCAATCTACACAAAAATACCATTGAACTGTGCAACACATACTTGGATTACCCGCTGTGTTAATCGCAATTGAACAATGAGATTTAAAACCTGTTCAAATGTTATCGTTGCATGATCTTTTGCATTCAGATGGTATAATCGCGATTTAAACTAGATTATTTAAATAAATGATATCTTTTAAGAATCTGTCTTATATTGGACAATCCAAATTTTAATGTAAGTTTCAGGACAGATTAAAAGCTTTCAATTTTCTTTTTTGTTCTGTAAACAAGGTTCGTGGATCGACAATATCGCATTTGGAACAATAGGAGATGCAAAAGACATTAAGAATTGTTTTGTTGTGTGCAAAGTTAACAAGTAAATATAACGAAGTAATTTCAATAAAGTTAAAACAACTATGCAACGCATGCAAACCAAACACTTTGGTAAAAAATACAAGGTTTACATCTTGCTATCGTACACGAAAGCCGGGATTCAAAAGTCGGCAATACATTAAAAATACCTTTTAAAAACAACAACAACAAAAAAGAAAAAAAGAAAAAATGAATTTTAGTTCAAATTCAATTTTTTCTAAAATGTAGAAAGAAATCAACATTTATTTATCATATTTAGAACAGTGTTATAGATAAATTGCGTATTAATTTCACATTGGAAAGTAATACCTTTTAATCCGTCACATCGTTTAGTTTTGTTATTATCAATTTTAATTTAACTATGATTTTTAAATCTCTGTAATAAAAACCCTTGTTTTAAAACTAGAATATATCATACTGTTTTCCTAATAGGTTGTACAATCTAGTTAGAGATATTATAAGTTGAGATGATAGGTGATAGAACTTATAATGAATTAAGAAAGTTTTTATTCTAAAAAAATATACCTGGATGTTAAACAACAAGGAAATAGTCATATCTTCTTGCTGTGTATACCCGCGAATGAATGATAATATATTATATGTTATGAATTATAGCATGCCCACTATGTACTTGGAAATTAAAATGAAACTGTTGAAATGTGTTTTCCAAGTGTTACGTTATAGGTTTTAGAAAACTAAATATTGCGTTTAAATATAAATGTAGATTAACTCTTAATAAACAGGGATAACTATTCGTCATTACACATATATTTTGACCGTGAAACATGTGCTAATGAAACAAATAAGGTATAAGGATTGTGAAAGTCACTAACAAACCATATGTAGTATATTGTCGTAGATATGATTTCATTGTCCCTTTATTTATTATAATAACTGTTCTATTTTACATTTTTATTTATTGGAATTTTTAGATTTGTTTAACTGTCATGCATCATTGTAAAACATAAAAATATCGTGAGTATGGTAAATATATGTTTACAATGTCCCATCTCTCTCTCTCTCTCTCTCTCTCTCTCTCTCTCTCTCTCTCTCTCTCTCTCTCATAACTCTACGACTGACTCTCAAATTTCATTTGATCATTAGAAGAGCATTACTAAATCATTGTAAATAAAAAAAACAGAAAAATAGAATCTGACCAAAATTGTGACCATGCCCCTTTAAGTGAAACCATAGCTACATATATTCTAATGTAACAAATATTGAATAATACATATCAACAATAAATTTTATTTTTTAACATTCGACCTTGAATGATAGATAAGCTATTCTGTTTATTTTCGTTTTTTTTTCGTTTACGCAATAGTGCATTGAAAAGTCCGGAAAATATTTTTTTTTCAATCACTAGTTATATTTCCAAATATGCCCTAACATTTGTTCCATTAATCGATTTAACGTTTCTTAAATGATCGGTTCGGCAGTTTATATTTATCCAGTATATTTTCTAAAAACTGAAGCTATTAAAACATAAACTTCGGTAAGGGATGAATTTATATTATGGTATTGAAAGAAACGTTATAAGCAGTTTAGGACCTAAACCAACAGACAGACGAGAATCATTTAAATACATTGCATATACGAGACAAACTTACCGACAGTGTATTATTACACTTTAGTAATATTTAAAATCTGTTGTAGATTTTGATAGGCAAGGTTTACATTGTATTCAAAATATGCGGTACGATTTATTAAATTTCTGAAATTGTTCATCTTAATACATTTACACTTTCACCAAACGTTAAATAATATAATATAAACAGAGTTAACTGAGTGATATAACCTGCATCATGATATGAATAAGTTTCGAGTGAGTTTCGTGAACAGATAACAAATCATCGATGTTCTTTTTTTTTCATTTGATTAAAGTAACCAATTAACCAGTTGTTGTAGGGCTGGGAGAGGAAAAAGATGGTGTCAAATCAAACATTGCTAAGCCCAGAACTGTTCTCCCAGATTCATGAAAATGACCAAAAACTGACCAAGATCACTAACATACAAACATTAATGCCTAAACGAGTTAAAAAGATTTTCTTCCGCTGAAAATAGCTCCCTCACTACAATGACACAACTAAGTTAATAATTATACAAGATGGCAAACAACACTGTTAGAAAAATGGTTTAATTTTTTAGTCTCATGAATGGTAAGCCTAATTTTGACAACATAATAAAAGCCAAAGCCCTGAAATAAGTATTGTTTTATTATCTAAAAATAATAAATATTGATAATTACTTACACACGTAGTTAAATATATTAAGCGATACACAATGATGTTTAATTATCAATATTCTGATTGTTAGTGCGTTTCAAAAATAAAAGACGTCATCTCGAATATATTGGTTTTAAAGCAGAAAGAATAGAGATTAAAGTGATATATTTAAACTATTATCATTGTATTTGTTTCATGCAATGCCAATAACAGCTGATGTAACCTCTTTATATCTATTCCATCGTCGTTTTTTGTAAAAGAATTTAGATTGGCCATAAACCATAATCGACGATGTGTATATTGTTATTATCTTTAGGAAGAAAAAGGGTTAACGCCATATTAATAAATAATTATCGTATATATTTTAAAATATATAAATGCTATAAATCACGTACGCTATCGTGGCCCTCCCATTTCCGAGTCATCTCACAGTCGTATTCATTAGCAGTGAATGTTAAACATAAGGACATTCTTGAAAAACAATGCGATTCAACAAATTCCACATAGAAAGTTGTCATTTTAAAACTATATGTATGTACTAACATTTTTAGTTCATCCAAATGCGGATATGACTTTCCGATATGTATAGTTTATAAACAGTGTTATATTCTTCAAGAAAGCTTAAATCATTCTTTATGTCGGTGAGTATATATGTCTTACAGTTTTAGAGGATCAGTGATACATAGTGATTCATACGAAAAAGGTTACCAATGTGCATCATATGAACGGTTAATGAAATTAGATTTACACATGACTGTTGTTTTCTTTTAATTTCAAATGCCTGGAAGAAAGAGAAAGTAATTATATTTTCATCATTTGAATATTATAAGTTTATCTTTTCGATATACTTTCATCTTAATATAATAGAACCGTTATATATATGTAACCAGTGTTAGTAATTAATATTAAATGTTTGTTTATTTGTAAACGTAATTGTTTCTGTGTGTATGTGTGTGTGTTTTATTTACATTTCCAGGTGATTGTCCACGTGTAAGTGTTTATTTTCATTTGACCGTTCGACTACCTGTTTGACCCGTTTGACAACATTCTAAATTAATTTCTACTAACCAATCTTCCCGCCTAAGTTACTAGTCCCGCGCACACTTTGTCTTGCCTTGAGAGAGGACAGACTTGCATGAAGATTAAGCGCAAGCTTTGTCTGCGTTAGCTGCCGGTGTCTGGTAATTCTTGTGTAATTTATTACTTATTCATATTAATATAGTCTATGTTTATAATCTAACAATTCCATGTTATATATTAAATAACCTTTATTCAAATAATTGTAGCGTGTTCTAAGATAATTGTCAAATGAGTCAATGTTGTATGTTTTAGATTTTTCATATACATGTATATTCAATAAATACATTATATGACCCACACTGGTGTTATGTCTACTGCACGTGTTACATATACTTTCAAGGTTGTACAGATTTGAGCAATTTGAACTGTAATGGTTTAGATAAGTTGATAAACTATGTTTAATAAGGTACCGTGCAATTTCTTTTTAAATATATATCATAATTCACATTGAAAGACCTTGGGCTACAAAAGCATTAGAATTATAGTTTATCGAATGCAAGTAAGTAATGGTGTCTAGTTGTAAACATAAACACTTGAATGTAAATGTACATGTAAACAAAGAGTGCATATTCCTTATTGTTTACATACATGTAAATATATCAATTGGTAGATGATAAAATACAAATGATATATCGTTAGCTTCTATGTAAAAAAAATATTGTTGTCAAAGCAGGATCGTGTATAAACAAGATACATTTGTACATACATATACTTGTATTATTTTCTGAATGCCGTACATTTTTAAAAAAAATATTCGAGAAACCAAGAGTCAATTTTTCTACTACTACTAATATTACTACAAAAATAATAATAATGCACTTTTTTACAGGATAATACACAATATTTTTTTTTTCTTTCTATGGATACATTGAAATTGGTAATTCCGAGAACATGTTTTGATTTTTACGCTAGATTTCAGAAAATACCCATCGATTGGCATAATCTATTCTTCAATATCTTTTCGAAAAAAGGTAGGTGTCTAAAAATAAACATGAAAAACGTCAGTATTAAAATATCAAGTGTAAGACTTGGAAAACCGTATCTATTTATATCTTGCCATTTAAAATTCGATAAGCAACCTACATTGGGTAAACTGTTGACCTGTACAGCGTATACTCAGAGAACCCGTTGTGTCAATTGCACTTTAACGGCGATAAGTAAAACCTGTTCCATTTAATCGTCACATGATCTGTTCATTTTACGGAAATGGTCACAATGTATTCTAGATTTTTTTAATGACTTATATAAATTTTACTGTAACGTCCAAGAGAGATGTCAAACATTTTATTCAAACAAGGTTTCCGTTTTGATTTTTTATTTACGTTTAAAATTAGGTTGTTGGATCAAAAATATAAGATTTAAAACAAACGAGAGAAAAAAGTATATAATTGTGTTAAATAACAAGAAGAAAAAACAAAGTAATTCCAATAAAGTGTAAACAACTATGCGACGTCTGTAAAAAAAAAGAGCAAGCTTGACTAAAATACTAGTATACAAGGATAGATCTTGCTTTTAACAACCGATATTCAAGTCGATAATACAATGAAATTACTTTTTTTCTGAAGCGTTGCTAACAATAGCAAAAACAATGAGGAAAACCTCTTACTCAAATTTTGGCAAATTTCCTTTCAACAGGAAGTCCTCTTTAATTTTTGTACTTACATCTCTAGACACATCATCATCTATGAACAATTTTTAGAACTGTTATAAATTTTTAAAAAAATCTTATTTTATGATAATACGATTTTTATTCTCACAAATTTGGTATGTCGGGATTTGATTTCCTATAGTCATTTTAATATAATATTAAAATATTCAGTGTAATAATAATTTAACTTTTTAAACTGGCATATTCTTGATCTGAACCTATAGTATATTATTGATTGTTCAATATGTTGTTCAATCTTATTCGGAATATTTCGATTAAAGAAAATTAGTTATATAATACATTATAATGTGTTTCCAAGTGTAACGAGTTTAAAAAATAATTAATTATTTATGTGAACATGTACATGAGCAAGGAAAAGTGTGTCGTATTTTGTTCTTTTTAGATTAGAACATTTAGAAAATAGAGATCTTAATGAGCCAAACTTTTATTATTGTTTTCGTTGGGCTGTTTAATTTCATTTTATTAGAAATGAAAGTGAAACAAGGAAAACCGTCACCGAGTTCTACCCAATCAAGTTGTTCCACGTACTCACCCTCAATATATAAAGCCGCATACTGCATATAATGTGACCACCTTTCTTCAACTTATATGCGAGGTAAAGTGTGCATCACTTAATCCACATTGCCTGGCAAAACCAAAAGAGTATCATCATAATTACTATTACTTGCATTTCTTTCAGATTGTTGGGAATTAAATAGATAAAAGTATGGCTCTTAACAGCAGCATCTGTGTAATATTTATACTTGGACTGCTTCTTTTGGCGAACGCAGCAGAAGGTAAATATTAATAAAAATGATTCGATTCTCTTTTTCATAATGATCAGCAGCTCTTACGTTTTATTTTTATAGGTGTCATGACAAGAAGCTGCTTGCAGAAAATAGATCTGTAATATACAAAATTGAATCATTTTTCATTTAATTTTGCATAGTTACAACAAAAAGCGAAACATATTTGAAATCAGTGGAACCTAAAATTAAATAGCTTATGTGTAAAATTAAATAAAAGAGAGTTTGTCTCTATTTAGCTTGTTTTTCGTAGTTGTCATATTCTTTTAAAAATTCATATTTCTTGATGTTGTTCAGTATGATTTCTGGATATAAACATTGATTTTTTTTTAACATTGAAAGAATATTAATCAAAAAGTTTAAAACATTTTATATTCTATGATCCCCAAAAGAGATGTGTATTTAACTATAAAGGCATCTTGTTATGAATACATTTCCGATGTCCGATAATATTGAACATATTGAATTATACATTCATATGGAAATGATTTTACAAGAACATGTTTCGTTAAGTTGCTAGAACGTTTTAGTGACATTGTTGTTCAAAAGTATTTCTTGACATATCACGATTTACCTGCCTTTGTCCATCACTTGAAGCTGTATGTAAAAGCAATATCAGCTGACATATATAGCAAACTTTAATGCATACATGATCAATAGCAAGAATCAATAATTTTCCTCCATTAAAAAATTCACAAAGTGAGAAAAACTAAATATGAATTTTTATAAATATTTAATTATTTTAAAAATTGCGTGTTCTTTGTATGTAAATGTAGTAACCCAAATAAACAAATGTACGAAGTCACAACTGAAATCATTATTAATCATAACAGCCTTCATTTTGACTACCTTAAACTTGAACCGACATAAACCTAACATCTTAAAATGCATTTTTAGAAAAAAAAATATGATTAAAGTGATAGATGTGGGTTTTTTTTTTTCAGCCAACTTTCTTTGCCGATTTATGGTTGGAGGTGTAACAGCTGGTGTAACGAGTATAGCAGGGAGTCCGCTTCTAGCATCAGCTGCTACAGGGGCGGTGTCTTCAATTGCTGACAAAATATGCGGTTAACCATTGCGCCTATCTGACAATGTAATCAATATATTCACCGAACTTTCTGTAATAAACATTGGAATAAAAATGAGATGTTTTAAGATGTTTTATTTGAAATAACATTCACCATTTGTTTGAGGCAACACCTCCGCAGATGTCCTCATTATATTCCTCACCAGCCCCCCCCCCCCCCCGGTAAGTCTGTAACAAAAATAATAATACTGCATACACATATATATTTCACATAATAAAATAATATATTAGTATTCATAATAGACAATGCACATACATATAACTTTACAGTACAAATACTATTTTGCTTTTGTAAGGAGTCATTGAAAAAAAATATATAAACATCTTAAAGTCCTAATTTATTTGCAATTTTTGAATATAACATAATTTTACAATTATGAACATAGAAAATATTAAAAGCGAAAAACAGTGCAATATTATGCAGTGGAACTTGTTTCTACAGTCACAGTCTTTTTGTCCTACCTGACGAATGCACAAAGAACCAGGTCTCCCTCTACAACATCTTTTTCTGATACTATTGTTATTATTCCGATACAATTTGTACAATTTACACTATCATTTCTTCATATTTTAAAATATACAAATTCTCAGAAAGGGTTATAAGTATACAATAATAAAGTCTGACAATTTAACCTTGCTGATTAACAAGGAAAATGCTTACAAACGATGACCTTAAAAATAAAATAAGGCTTACGCTTGTGACCTTTTCTTTTTCTATTTAAAGTTTTTTTTAAGTTTCTCTTTTCTACTTCCTAAGAAAAAAAAAGGAAAAAAGATTTTCGTTTTCGTAATTAGATATCTGTACGCGATATTTTACAAAATATGCCTTTGAAATAACGGTTCAATAAGTTTTTTTTTTCCATCCAGATAGTCAAAACAAAGCTGTGTTAACAATTACTATAATGATGATTTGTTGCACTAATTCACATGCTGATATAGAATATTAATTAAACCTTATTTTATTGGTTTTGTTTAACCAACAACATTGGCACATTAAAAGACCTTTTATATTGTTTATTATCAAAATCACACCTGTCAACGATTATTCATCAAATATATGTCAAAGTATATCAAAATATACCCAATTATGGTTAAAAATAAAACTTCTATAAAGTATTGTATTTAATATTAAAAACAAACTGCATATTTTCTATGTGAATACACATTTAGATTTATGAACACACAAGACGAATTTTGTTGACATTTTTTCTTCACGACATTCTTCTAATTGAACAAATTAAGCTTCCCGCAGCGATGTGTAGATAGTCACTTGTCTGTACTTCATACAATATGACGTCATAATCAACTTTGACGTCACGATCTGCATTTCATTCGACAATTCGTAGGGAACATACTCCTTTCTTAATGAGATAATCATGAATATTCATATCGCACTGAAAACGAGGCTAAGGTCGTATCGAGGAACGCAGTCATGGCGGAGAGTACGATAGCGTCTGCAAACTCGACTCGCGATTTGACAGTGTTGTTCCACCCATTACGTTTGGATTTGTAGAGGAGACAATCAAGAAATCATCCGCGAGTCTAGGAACAAAAGAACTGTGCAAAGGATACAAATATTTTAGTGAAAAATACATCACCGACATCAGAGGTACGACATATTTCTCATGAAGGGGGCGGGTCCACTTTGAGTAAACAAACGTTTGACAATCAAATAACATGCAGTTCATGCATATCAGGAGGTTCATGCATATCAACCGCACTTTTTAATTTTTGTTCACAACTGGAATGCGGTATAATTTTCAATTGTTATGAATAATTATATATAAATATATATTATATCACGCAGAAAGCTGCCGCATTATTATCACCGTACTTACATGTAGCGAGGATGCATATATTGTACATGCATATAAGAATTATTCTGCATCGTAAATGAATTTAAAGCACATATATCTATATGGTTACCTGTTTTTTGGTTGCTTAATGTCCGATTTATTAAAACTCAATATTGTAATGTTTACAATTTGTATCTTGTTTAAATGTTGAATGTAACAATATTCTATGTTTACAGTGCATATGCTGGATGATGGATGCCTTGTTAAGGCACGTGCATACAGGTCCCAGAAAAAGAATGAAGCCCCACACACTGTTGAGGTAGTATATTGATCACACAAAATCATTTTATGCTATATTAGTAATTGAACTGGTAGTAGTATTATTTAAAATGGCAGATGAAAAGCAAAAATAAATTATTCCATTATGTTCATAATGTATCAGGTGCATATTCTAAGTCATTCATTGGTTCTGCCTTCGAGCTTGTCTAATGCCTTTGGTACATATGTATATCACATACTTATTTAGGTTTATCTATATAGTATATTCAACAAAAGGTAACAGATTGCTTTATTTATCACAGTTAGTTTTGAAGAAAGGACCACAGTATGAGAGAGATGCCAGCAAATGTTCATGTGCAATTGGATCATCAGGACTGTGTGGCCATATTACAGGGTTACTATATACTCTTGCACACATGAAAACATCTAACATGAAAACTATCCCTACAGACATTGCTAAAACTTCACTACCCCAAACCTGGCATATTCCAAGAGGGGAAAAAATTGGAGGAGCATCATCAGACAACACATCTGTGGTTGGTTATGATTCCAGGAACTCACAAAGACAAACACGTGGGATCCATTCAACTCTGTACAACCCCATACCCAGTAATTATGGCGAGCTTCCATTAACAGAACTGTGCAACAATCTGGAAGCCATTGACAAATCATGTTTGCTCCTGTCTGTCGGTAATCCTGAGGACCAGACAAGGGACACAGCTACCAAGTTTGGCAACTTTCCAAGAGGCTCACCACTAGGAGTACAGCAGAAAGCCAACAGTGAATACATCTTAAACATTCTAGATTGCGAAGACTTTCCAAATCTACCAGCACAGAATTTCATGACAAACAATTTAGCTGTTCTCCTAGATCACTCGAAATCTGTGAAATTTGACTCCCTGAGTGTTACTGAGGAGCAGGCCACAGAAATAGAAAAAATGACTCGGCTTCAGGCTCAGGAACCTAGATGGCACAAGATAAGACAAGATAGAATTACAGCATCTATTGCAGGGGATATTGTGCGAAGACGTAAAGGTAACTTTTGCATTTACATGTTCATGTTGGAAGTAACATCTCACTTGACACATATAAATATAATATGAATTGAGTATTGTAGTTGAATCTATAATTTAAAAACATTTGTATTGACAAAGTCTACTACTACTTTCTACCGTAAACAGTACATGTAATTTATTTCAGATAATGAACCTCTTGTGGATAGACTTAGAACGTCAAGAAAAGTCATAACATCCAGAATGCGCCATGGGATTGCCAGTGAGCCTTTAGCTGCAAATGCATATGTTGAGGTAAGTAAACATTGATATCAAATACATGTAAATGTATAAAGTGTACATCGAATATTAATGAGAAGATAATTTATGATACCTTTTTATTCAATATCAGAGTTTTTTTTTTTTTACTAAAACATCAAATTAATTAATATTAGGCATTAAATGGTGATGTCAATATCCATCCATGTGGACTTGTGGTGAGTCCATGAGCTCCTTGGCTGGCAGCTACTCCTGATAGAAAGGTTTACTTTCCATCCTTACAACCACCATACGGACTGCTGGAAATAAAGTGCCCAGTAAACCAGCTGTCGGACTGTGCCTATCTTACCAAAGATGAGAATGGATACCACCTTAAACAGACTCACGAATATTTTCATCAGGTTATGATGCAGATGGCAGTCACTGGACTGGAGTGGTGTCATTTTTTTGGAACATATTAAATTTGACACGGACTCTTGGATGGAAATGAAAAATAAATTAGACGTTTTCTTTTTTTATCATTATTTAATCTGAAATGTTTGACAATCAAAGTTGTATTAAAAATAAATCATCATTTTATATCAATCATCAGTAAGTACTCAGCTACTCTGGCACTCAATGAAAAGCATCTTAAGGTACAACAGTAATTATAATGTGGAACAGAACATCACTATTTGTTAAATTTTTAATCTTTATAATGAAATGTAATTTAAAATACTTATTGATGGTTGATTATAAAATTTCAAAGCATAACTATATGATATTTTATTTTCTTAATGTGACATAATATTTCCTACTCAAGAGCATGGATACATCAACAAAAGGCCTTAAGGCACCTTAAAGATCCCTCTCCCTATGACCAGTCTTTAATCAGGGGGCCTCTAAACAAAGTGAGCATGTTTGCCACAGTCCAAATTTGGTTGAGGGACCCAACCATGCTAAGAGGAATGATTCCATCAAACAAATGAAATTCTTTTACTCTACGTATATGCCGCTCAATATGAATTCGTAACTTAGCAATGGTCTGGGTTTCTTCTACCTCTTGTGGGGTGAATTGTCCTTGACTCATAAGAAATGGAGGTGTATTTACATCAATCCCAGTTCCCTCCAAGACTTTTTTTAAGGTAAATCCCTTATCCGCCATAACAGAGTCACCCCTTTCTAACAAATCAATGAGACCACACAGTTTGGTGATCTCTACATCAGAAATACTGCCAGTATAAAGGCTTGATACAAATGAGAGGGCCCCATGAGGAGCAATACCCACTAGCCCTTTCCAAGTATGAGCACTTTTGTATGCAGAATAGCACTGTGACCAAAGAACAAGTGAAGAAGGCCTCTCTGTTTTGATTTCTGTGCAATCAATAATAACACGGGTTCTTGGATAAAGACTTCTAAAGCAGTCTGGCATTTTCTTGTGAATTTATTCCCGGGAAGGCCATATGTTTATGCCACCTAAGGCAAAGTACAAAAAATTTGTCCAAGTAATAATTTTTCTACTGACTGTGGACAGGTGACAATTAAACCTGACCGCAAGATCCTGTTCAAGAAGCCCACATTTTAGACGACACAAAAACATGAATAGTTCATCTATTAACAACATATTTCTTTGCCTACCAAGAATGTTTGGGTTTCTAGTTTCAGACATTCTGTAGTAATAGCTAGTCATTGAATTAGCTGCAGGTTTGATAAAATCAAAAAAGCTGAAAATATTGCAAATGACATGAAACCTGTGTAAAACATGAGCATGGAATTATCTTTAGAAAATCTTTCAATTCCAAATCTTTCAATTTCAAGTTTTTGCTGCAGTTTCAAAACTTCATCATCTTTTGCCTTCAACATATTTTCTAGCATCTTAATTTTCTCTTTGTCGGATACAGCCTGAGTACAGGTCTCCATCACAGGACAACTGAAATAAGTTGTAATAAATTCTGGAAATATTTCCCCCATATCTATAGAGTTGTAATTTACTTACATATCAATTTTCTTCATATTCTTGTATAGATGAAATTTGCAAGATGATCCTGCATCTTTTCAAGTCGACCAGCGAACTTGATGCTTAATTAAATCATCCAAAATGAAATATTGCAGTTGCAAACTGATATATATAATCAACAGCTTGTCAACTGAATAATATTTTGAAAATGATTTAAAATTCTCTCAAATGATGATCCAGCATCAATCTGTCCAGCAGAGTAACTACAAAAACTTGACAAGTATATCAGTTAAAATTCAGAAAATGTTATATATAGATAGGCTTTAGGATATACATTCATACTTGTGCATACTTATTCATTAAAAAAATTATTACCAATCCTCAACAGATGTTGCAGGTAAGGGGTCTTCATTATCTGTCTACACTGTCTACATTGTCTACTTTCTGTCGTTTCTCTGGCAGAGGATGCTTAAAGAGCTGCCTTCTAGGTGGCACTTCCTTTGTCCAATCAAACACCGATGGAATACTTTCTGGCTTTAATGTCTTCCGAACTGGCGTCCATTTATAGTTTTATAGTCGTCTGGCTAAAAATGTCTTGAACACACCACAGTTTCTGTAGTTATATATTTATTAATAATATGAAATTATTTAGAATATATGTATATTTTTATATTCAAAACACAAAATATATACAGTGTAAGTGAATGTACTTGTGTGATTGTTTTCGCAGGTTTTTTCAACACTTAATTATTAATAATTAATGAATGCACTTCCTGCATAACCACATGCACCTGACTTTAATATGTGTGTACTTTGAATCATGTTTTATAGACTTATTACATTTTAAAATTGGCTGCATATTTATATAATACTTACATGTAGCCCATAAAACAGATAGATGTTTATATGTATTGAATTGACGCATACAACTGACCCATATAAATCATGAACTAAGAACAGTGAAGAATTATCATATTTCATCAGCTGTATGTATGTATGTATGCATGTATGTATGTATGTATGTATGTATGAGAGCCTATTATTATTAAATTCATCTGCATGTGTAGCCGATTGGCATTGAATTGACCTTAAAGGTTCAATACATTTGCATGATAGATATTAAGACATCCAATGCAACGAGAATACATGTAGCTGACGTATCTGTGTTTACAAAAAATTGAATGAAAGACGCGCTAAAATTTGGCCCTGGGTCTCTTCTGATGGCTTGAACCCAAGCTTTTCTTATGTCTGGTCGATTAGGAATCTTGTGGAAAGATAATTCCTTATGCAATCTTCCATTGCCGTTACAAAACGGCACACAACAATGTTTGTCGTGGCCTGCATTATCGATAGTCGCCATGATGCTATTTATCTTACCGACCTTAGCCTCGTTTTCGATTCTGACGCGCGGCTTATGAATATTCGGTAAGAATGGAGTATATCGTAACGTTGAAAGTGAATTATATTGAAACAGTAATAAAACCTATATAGATGATAATGCTAGGTAAGGGGTAGAGAGGATCCGCTAGAACGCCTTACGTCATCCTAATAAATATTCATGAACAGTAAGTATCAACAACAACAAAAAAAAACCCCACTGCAGACACGTATTTTCCGGAATAGGAATGCATTCGTTTTTATTCAATGAAATACTTTGTTTTTATCAAAATACGCTAAATCTCCCCATCCCTACTCACACCTACACACTTGATATTTGTATAATTTTATATATTTTGGCTGATGCAAACAAATAATTTCAATATCCCCCCCCTCTCTCTATCCTATATTTTTTTTCAGAGGGAAAGGGGGGTTCTTAATTGTTTGTAGGAAATGGCCTGAATTAATCAATGATACTCCTTTTATAGGTAATCATGGCGTATTACTGAGAAATATTGGTAACCAAAATTTAAAAAAAAAGATCTTTCTATTTGTTTCATTACTTATACAAAGATGACTTTGCTGTAAATTACACAATTAGATCAATCGCGTTTCAAAGATATCAAATATTTAAAACAATATTTTTAAAATACATGTTTATCGACTCAACCAAAAAAAAAAAAGAGAGGGTAGATTAAAATCACTTTATCTACAGAAACATGAGGGTATCTGAGTTAAAAATCCTTGGAATTTTCATTTGAACGTAAATCAGACATATACCATGTGTATTAATTTACACACAATATCGTATATTATTTTTTCCAGTTCAGATACGCCATGTATAGCTTAAATTTTGATGACTATTACGCTTCTTTTCAATGTAATGAATTAAAATGACATTAAATAATGTGATCATGTATGTTATTAGAATGTTTATTACAATTATATCTAATTCATTTATATACTGGCAACATCACTAAACATTGGAAATAAACAATGTTCACAATTTGATAATGCATAAACAATAAAGAAATGAAGTATATCAATGATCATATATCATATTAATAAATATATCAATTGTTGCAGTCATCTATGTGCAAAATTCATTTTTAATATTTTCTGACAGCTTAGAACATAGTCTTTAAAAAACATACAGTTGCCATTTTGACCATTTAGAGAAGGTTGATGATGAAAATAATAGAGGTTTCCTTCCTGTAAGAAAGTATTACATCAAAAATAATGTTGTAATTTCCATTCATCCTATTAACAGCAATGTGATTAAAACACTTTCTTTGTAATAAATATTTTGCAAGATTGAAATACATATATATTTAAGGTGTCAATGAGCATTCCCAATATTTATTTGTTGATATGAATATTTTTAAAGAGATTACTTTTAATTTCTTTAATGGCAATGGTCCAGGAAGTGTAAGTTCCTTGTAAGTACTAGACAAGTCTAATTAGTGATTAAACGACTATACTCTATATAGTTACCAATGGTAGTACGTATACTATAAATGTTAAGTAAATAGATCCTAGGTCACTCCACTGGATCCTCCCACATTAGGAGTATTATTCCTTGGTTCCGGACATAGTGTAAATATAATACATATTCTTCAATGTAAGTACTAACACAGGGGCTGTCTACTGGATCCTTGGTATCTCAACTGGATCCTCTAAGATAAGGAGTACTATTCCTTGGTTCCGAACTTAGTGTAAGTATAATACATATTCTTCAATGTGAGTACTAATACAGGGGCGGTCTACTGGATCCAAGGTCACGCTACTGGATCCTGATATAAAGTAAGCAACAATATATCATACTTACCAAATCACCTTTAAGGTCATCTACCTAAATCCACAACAAGGAGAACAATCAGCAATGTGTTCTGTATAACAAAAAATGATATTATAGTAACACAGTTTTCATGTTCATGAAATATATACAATGTAAAGAGGAATAGCCACCAAACTTTCAATCATCTACGGAGAATGAGTTCATTTTAAAACCTATCTTCAAACAGCAGAAGAGTAGTTCCTACTTCTGTCCTTTTTCTCAGAACATCTTCGTTGGTTATATTCAAGAGAGATTTTCCACTAAGGTGTCTTTCTGCAAAATTTAGATAAGGATTATTGATTTATACAATGTGAACGGTAACTTTAATGATAATTACAAATGTAAAATGCCTTGTACATTATCATGTAAACAAGATAATTTCTGTCAGTGCTTTTACCGGTACTTACCATTAAACAGAATACTCCACAACTAGAACCATCTTTCTGCTTTGAATGTTCATTCACTTTCAATTCTCATTGAATACTTAACAAAAGGTTTCTTCCCATGTAATTTCTAAAATTAAATAATAATCTGTGAATAATGTCAATTTCATTGTGCAAATTTAGGAAAACTGGAATACCATGAAAACTCATCACCTGAAAAAAGTTTATTGCTTGCTTTATTTTTCAGCAATTTGGAGAAAGTATGTGTACATTTTTTTTTTTAATCAAAGAAAATTAATAAAGAAGTAGAGATTTTATGAAAACGTGTTCCAGCAAACCTCCTGCCATTGAGTACTTGTCTGCGCTGAAATGTCGTCTCTCCAAGTGGGTTGTAGAAGTATACTTTGAACGACTTTGGTTCAATTATCTACAGAGGTAAAATGAAATTGAATGAAAGAAATATCATGTAAACTTCTTCTTAATAAAGTGAACCCAATACCCAGTAATTGCGATGTCAGTAAAGTTTGATTTGACATTTCTTTTACATGAATTTGAAAACTTGCCACTAGATCACAATGTCCTCTTTGATGATACACACCAATGATGTAGTCATATTCCAGAACACGACACTGAAGAATGATGTTGAGGCATAAATCATTGAACATTTTTTTTTACTTCATTACAAATGTTTAAAAATTAATGTTGTTTTGAACTAGTGATTACTTATTGTTCACTTATACCACTTATCATAAATACTGGTCAGCTGATGCTAGGTTTTGCAGGATATAAATCATTTGGATCAACAATTGTTGGTACCCTTTTTTCTGAAGACTGAACATGATCATTGATGATACTTGTCATCTTTGATACACCCAAATGTTTTACTGTTTTCCCCTTATCCCATTCTTTCTGGGCTAGGTGCGACAGGTATGCATCAAGTACCTATAAATGCAAAATTGTGTCCTAATCAGTTTATTAATCATTTAAAATGTGATGATAAAAGCAATTTAGGCACGTGACGTGCAGACTTGTACAATAATTATTAGTGTGATGATGAACCACCTTCCAATGTATCATGTAGACAAAATATATGCCAAGAAAAAATGGCAACAAAAAATGCTCTCAAGGGCTGAAGAAAATACTACACATTAACATGAAAAAATAAATACCTGATCAGTCATCCAGTTTGGACTCTTTAGAGACATGAGATCAGCATCATTTACATTATATCCATAAACCCTGGCTTTAATGTAATTTGTTGCCTTTTCCTGATCCCATATTCTCATAAGTTTGTTTGTAGCTATAAAAGTGATTAATACTAAAATCAGATATATTCAGACCAATGTTATTTTAAAATTAAAACAATAAATATTTACAATCCATGTTACCTTTCTGTGAATCAATGTCAGTCCAGGTTGTTCCAGTGCATTGTGTCGCTGATTCACCTGTTTTTTTAAGAAAAGATACATTAATTATTAATTACATGCATACATGCAAAAAAGTTTTTAACAAAGTGAGTCCATTAGACACTTTCCTGAATTTAATTAATTTAAGCATCGAATGCTTTTTTTTTGGATGTCTTCGGTCCTTTAACACACCAAGCGGATCAGACAAATAAGTTTGAATGTTTCATCTTATCTTACAATAATAAATATACTCAAAACCCGTGATGACGTTTATATTTGTGCTCCTGGCGCATGAATAAGATAAGTGTATTCACAGGAAATTGAACGTCGCATATTTCCAATGCAAACATAAGGGGAAATACACACTGAATGTAAATATATAATATTATTTTTTTTAGTTGCTTATCAATCACTTAAAGCATCAGAGATTCATTTGTTAAACGGCATTTGATAAAAACAAAATAAAATTTTTAAAACCTGTATCTTACCTTCTGAGGTAGGTTCTGATTTGTTGAAACCTTCCATCTGAGCCAAAGCATCTATGCATGCTTTTTCAGCAGCTTCCCTCTCCTTGCGTTCCTTCTCAAAATTTCTTTTCAAACTGATTTTTTTAATCTCCACTGAAAAAAGCATTATATTAAAATTACCCATGGATCCATGCACATTAAATATGGATTATTTTTACCTCTGAAAAGTAGAATATAGCATTACCGAGTTTATGTAGCATTAAAAGTGCCATTCTAAATTTCTGAGCGTTTGTCATATCTTTTGGGCAATGATTATCAGAAATGGTCTTCAGTGTCTGAATATGATCATCTTTACAGTACTCCTCAAGTTAAGATACAGCAATTTGTGATATTTTATCTGCTGATGCTCCAGCCTCTTTTGTGGACTTGAATATAAGTGCCTCCCATTCAATTATTGGCATCTGACTGACCATTTCTGGAAGAAAAAAAAAAACAAAGAAAAATTTAATATCTGTTAGGTTAATAGTCTTACTGGTAAATTGGTTTCTTTATTTTTGGAAGAAATATACCTTCAATACACTCCAGAATTGATTGTGGCACACTTGAATGGCCATCAATTATTATAGTGTGCTCGAGCTCCTCTTGATCTTTTTTCGGATCTTCTAACTTGATGGTTTTTGATGTTGTTTTTTCATATCTTATACGTCTGCTTTCTTTTCTCTTTCTCAATTTTAGACATTTTTCAGATTTTGTTCCCAATTTTGGTTTTTTAGCAGACTTCAGTTCTTCAACAACTTTCCTTTTCTTAGGAGGTTCTGGAATGAGGCCTTCCTCCTTATGTAGCATGTTGTTCATGTAGGATGATGCTTCATTAAGTAAAACACTTAGATGTTCTAGTGTACTTTTCTCTTGGTAAAGATAAGTGGAATTTTGAATAATTGACAGACTTTCTCTGCATTTGGTGGCTCAAATTTTTAACTTTGATCGTGGAGTTTTTTTCATCAGTGATATCATCTTCTACATCCTCCCCATCACAAAGATCATATTCATTTGATACGAAACCTGATACTGGAATGGACACTACATCAAAATCTAACGTGAAAAAGGCGAGTTGCTGTAACTCAAGGGGACGTTCTTCTATGTAACTCCAGGAAATATGCCATTAATGACCGCAAATATATGTTTGCATGGGAGAAGAGTCCAGGTCCATGCATGACACCCACAACTCGGCATTCCATGGCCATTATCCAATAGAACATTGTACTCTACTTTTTTTCTAGAGTCTGAGACACTTTTAATCTGCAATAAGATATTCCATAGATACATTCAAATTATTGTTTTTCACAGTTTTCACTCTTCCATCTTTCAAAAGAGGTGAAATACAATTCCTTTCCTTAATTTATTTTAAAATAGTTTGTTAATAAATTACATGTTTATAGTATTAAACTCAAATTAATTTAAATAATATACAAAAAGCTCATGTATTAAATTTCCAATTAAAGCCAATAAAAGTACATGTATGTACCTTAAAACAGTTTGTATACATCTGTATAATATCAGTCTCTTCCACTGTTTTTGCAAGATCTATTTTTGTCATGCAGTGCTTAATAAAAGGTGCTGGTCTGTTCTTCAAGAAATCTGGTATTGCTGCAATGTAAGAACGACCAACTCTTTCTGAGGCCAACACGTTGTCACGAGTATACCTATCAAAAGAAAAATATCCGTACATACAATGCAGAGGGAAAAAAAGAAAGAAAGGGGAAATCTTTGGGATACAATTAATAAGAAAATAAATCTTTATCAGAAAGCATGCTTTCCAACTACAAAGCCTTAAGTTGAAGTATTACATAACAGTAAGAATCATGAGAAATTCGAAAATGGTGTAGAGCAACAGCTACCAAAGAGTTTTCATGAAATAAATAGAGCTGTTACGTGTGCAAATTATTATTGTAAAAATATCTTGTTTTTTATATGGAAGAGATATAATAATTACTGTTTTGTCACATAACATGAATCAATAACTACTAAATTAGATTATGATATGTAAGCATATATTAAGTTGTAAGATACAAGAATTTCATGTATTTTTGTAAAGTGATAATTTTACATGACTATGTCAGCTATTAAAAACAGAGTATTTCAAAAGTAAGACACTTTTCACACAAAAAGCAGATTCATAAATAAATTAGGAATAATAGAATTAATATGGGGTAACCAGTCAGTAAACACTTTTTTGTAATTGAGCAAACAGTATCAAAGGAATGCATTAATATATGATACTCAAATCAAATTACAAGATTGCTATTACACCCATCTTTGATTGAAAGCAAGAAACGAAAGGAGCACTTTTCAGGGAAAGAAAATCATTTTAGCATTATACATGTATGAAAATAATTAACCATTTTACTTTCGTTGATAAAAATCTCTGGTAAATTATTCATAGACTACAATGTAAATCTTCCACCTTCCATCACCAGTAATATTAAAATTAAATGTTAAGATTACTTGTAGGTACTCTACGTTCTCTACGCGATGAAGCTGACAATTTAGTAAGTTTCAGTTTTAATTACTTTTTCCCAAAAATATTATGGACTTCAATTATATTTTTATTAAATAGTTTTCCCACCTTGATCATCAGAATATGAAACTGCAATAGAGTTGATCTTTACAGTAACTTAATTAAATACTTTTAACAAACCTTTTTTCTGAGGCAAGTAAAAGCCTAATTTTCCCCATTTTTCGTCTAAACAAGTTATATATATATTCTTTTGATAAAAAGTTAGACGGAAACAACATGTCATAATAGTCAGAGAGGTACAAGATAGAGAAGGGTACCCATTTACATTAATATGTGTATCCCTAAACCAAATGTGGATAGTGTGGTAATTAAGTAAACAAGTTTCAAAGTCTCACTGTTGCACACACACACACACACAATATATATATATATATATATATATATATATATATATATATATATATATATATATATATATACACACATCCATTCCCTCCAAGTAAATTACCAAAGAATAATTGATAATTGCAGCTAATGTGTTCATTGAAAATAATCAATTAACAGTGACAGGAAAGCATTAGGTACAATACGATGCATATATACACTGCTTATACTTACTGTCAAGGTAATTTTGCTGCTTAAAACAAAAATTAATATTGTCATGACACATGCATTTAAAGATGTTATTTAAAGTTATCTTAAAAATATTTTAGTGTATTTCGGTTTCCCATTGAAAAAAAATGATCACATGACTATCATATATATTTAAGAGGGCTCAATGGTGGTAGCCATTTTTAGATTGCATTGATCTTCTTTAAAAGGAGAGCTCTATATAAGAATATAGGAAAATGCCCAAATTTAAAATATAAAATATATGGACTTTTTCTTTGCTACATAATATTTCATAGCTAAAGACATCATATCTTATTTAAGGAAGATCTGATGGCTACTTTGTTGACCACCCTGCCTCCTTAAAGATATAAAACAGATAACCAACAATTAAACATTGAATCTTCTTCATTTTAAAAGATGTGGTCTAATAACTGCAATGGCGTGTGCATACAAATGAAATAATATGCGTAAGCTTGTTATGAATTTTTTTTGGAACACGCCGTTGCATTTATTAGACCTTATCTTTCAAAAAATGATGATTTGATGCTTATATTTATATTTTTTTTAATTTTCAATACTGTCTAAAAATTGTAAGTAATATCTTAAAATTCCTGTTTCGATCATCCATAGTGTAAATTCAAATTAATGGAACAGCCATTGGAACTGTCCTGAACTTGAAGTTTGATTTTTGCTTATTAGGTCGCACTTTAGTTTTGGCCATTCTACAATCATGACGTCATAGTAGTTTAACCTTTAACTAGCTTTGTGTGTTATTATCTTATGAATGCCGCGGTTTTCAACGCACTTTACAGACAAGAAATATTTGAAATGTAAATATTGTTTTATATCTTTGGGTACAGACCCTATTGGATAACTTTACTGCACTCAGCTAAAGAAAACAAAAATAACATTCAACTAGATACGATCTCGTTACGAGTAACGAGTAGGTATTCCGTTCGATTTTGAAATGTAGTTTTGAAACGATACGATGAATTATCGATAAAACCTTAGATACAAATGATTGAATATTTTAAGGGCCAGCACTGTAGATCCTAAATGGGGACAGACATTGGTGTTTTAATCAGTGGAATCGATTCGAATCATCAATGCAGACATTTTCTCTTCTACAATGCTTAACAAAATATGTCTCATTCTCTAGATACATATTGCGTCAAAGTGAAAGGACGTTGGCCCCTTAAAATCCTTAATTACCTCGGAAATGGGCGTGGCAATATGTTTTCTGATAGATATTGTTACGGTCAACAACTTTGCTTCTATAATGCATTATAAAATCTTAATCGTTTTTAAGTAATTTGTAAGACAGTTTAAGAGCGCCTTGGCCCCTTATTAAAGGGGCCAGCCCCTTTTTGTTAAATTCATACGAAATATCTCTAAAATACTTACATTTTTTGTTCTTACACCCATCATAAATTGTTGTTAATTTTTGAGATACAAATGATTGAATATTTTAGGGGCCAGCCTGTAGATCCTTAATGGGGTCAGACATTGGTGATTTGATACGTGGAATCGATTAGAATCATGAATACAAACATTTTTTCTCCTACAATGCTTAACAAAATATGTCTCGTTCTCTAGATATATTGTATGAAATTTTCAGAACTTTGTCCCCTAAAAATCCACCATTACGTAATAAATGGGCGTGGCATTGAGGTTTTCAGAAAGGTATTGTTACAATCAACAACTTTGCTTCTATAATGCTTTACAAAATCTTTATCGTTTTTAAGTTTTTTGTAATAGACTTTACAAGCATATTGGCCCCTAATTTAAGGGGACAGCCCCTTTTCCATGATATCGGTGAAAATAACTTTTCGTACTCTACCACTTTTGTTATATATGTCTTATCAAAATATCAACTGCTAAAAAGATACAAATTACAACGTGTGAAAATTTTGACTAAAAATTCTGGCCAATTTTCGAGCCATAGCGAGCTCCAAGAAATGGCGCCACAGGCGTAAAACAAAAACAATAGGCACAACATCAACCTATGGTCTACCTATCCTGAAAATTTCATATTCATATATCTAATAGTTTTCGAGATCAAGTGTTCACAAAAAGGGTCGAAAAGTTTACAAAAG
The DNA here is from genome assembly GCA_020458035.1 of Magallana ariakensis. Lineage (NCBI taxonomy): Eukaryota > Metazoa > Mollusca > Bivalvia > Ostreida > Ostreidae > Magallana > Magallana ariakensis. The sequence continues at coordinate 72,783,573 of CM035811.1, forward strand.
GGCCGATAAATCCGGAAGTGAGAACGGCAATAATTTTAAAAACAAAATAAATTCAGATCACTTCCAAACTTATGTGAAAAAATGGTCGAAATCAGTTGGATAGTTTTCGAGAAATCGCGTGCACAAAATTCGTGGAAAAAAAATAAGAAGAAGAAGAAACAGAACGAAAACTATAAGGTCTTCCGTTGGAAACGGAAGACCTTAATAAAAAGTTAATTATGAATTTTAACATGCATTCTGATGAATGTAAAACAGAAGTAACATTTAATAACAATTCAATTACATGCATGTTGAGGAATTTGTGCAGGTACTTACTTCAACATCATGGCTGGCAAATACTCAGAGACCAAACTGGAGATCATTCCTGAGAGATGGTTATCTTTTCTCTGTTCTAGGAATTTATATTTGAAAATTTTGTTTTGTCTCTCAAGCCCATTGTTGGTGTTTACTAAGAGGCCTTGACCATATCCATGAGTCCAAACCCAACGCTAAAAAAGATGAAATTATAAACTGTTGAATCTTTGTGTTGATATTTTAAAAAAAACCACTAAAATAATTGGTGAGCTAACTCATTAAGCAGCCTGTTGCATTACAAAAACTGGCAAGCTTTAAACAGAAACTACAGATAATTTACATACAAAATTGTAAAGATTGTGTTAAAATATAATCATTTATTAACTGATCAGATCTATCAAAATAAGATGATATGAATTACTTTTTTCTCAGATAGCCAGGTCTTGGTAAACCAATTCCTCAACCTCGCATTTGCTTTCCACTCAACAGAGTCTGTGAGAGACTCTAGTGCAACTTCAAACTGGTCGTCTGAGCATGAGTGGGCACACCTTCTCAACATGGCAAGAACTTTATCCTTACTCTCACCTACACCATTGTCCGTTTTGCTGACCCATCTTGTCCAGCTTTGCTCACGGTGAAAGTCGCAAAGGAATACAAAACTCTCTATAACAAGAATTATATCACAGTGTTTTGATCAGCTATTTCATATAAATGAAAAGAATAAGTTAATATTCAGAAACTGATATCAAAACCAGGCTTATAAAAAGATAAAGAATAAAAATAAAATTAATAAAGTAATTTTTAACACTGTTGCAGTTATATGCAGCTTACACCTATAATCTGTCCCTTAAATCAAACTACATATGTACCTGAAAAGGTCTCCTCTATGGCAACTATTTCTCTCTCACAGAAGTCTGTCATAAAGAATTTGGGCTTCCATTCCCAGCCTTCTGGTTTGTCTGGAGCCTCATTTACCCAGTTTTTGATAGTTTGGAGACCCTGTTCAATTAAGTCTTTGGTCTCATATTGGACAACAAACTCTGCCACAACACAAAAACCAACATTTGTCTTGACAGCCAAAAAGAAAAGAGGCAAAGCATATTTCGTAGTTCTATAGGTGGCATCCAATAAGCAAAGAGAGTTACCATATCTGAAATATATAACTGAATAATCACCTTTCTGCATACACTGTTAGGTATTTAGAATTTGGTACAGCTATAATTAAAAATTTCTTTAAAACAAAATGAAACAATACATCTATTTCTTTAATATCAAAACTCAACAAAAAAGGCACCACATAACATATGGAGACAGTAATGTAAGACATATCAACATTACAAAAGAACTCACCAATACTTATGCATTACAATCTTAAACATAGAGTACATTACCTATAAAGCAAATGCCTCTGGAACTCTGATTGGTGACAAAAGAAGAAATTGGTTGTTGTGATCAACTGCGAGAAGACCTCATCTTCATCATCTTGCTCAACACACTGCACACCGTTGATGTTATCTTCATCCAGTTGCTGATCCTCATTTGATGTAGCCGGCATGAAATCAAAATTATCCTTTGGATAGCTTTCTTGCCATTGACTCACCAATTTCATTAGATTTTCCTGATCTATTTTGGAATACCTGAGTAAAAAACATCATCATATATAATTATTGTATAACTATTGTAACTGACTTTTTTTTTTACAACAGCTAATGGCAAAATAAATGTTCCTGTCCTAATATATGTTTTCTTAAGTACCAAACTTGTACCTCAGGCGAAGTTGTGCTAAGTAGATGTGTTTTATTATCGCCACATCTGATGGATAGTATGCAGCGTCTGTAAGTGACGGCTTATTGGCACTGGGGAACATCTGCGTATTTACATAAACTTTCAAATGACGTCGTATTTCTGATACACTTGTGACTCCATGTCCCACCATCTCGTACAGCTTTTCTCTTACTTCTTTGTTCAATGGATTCCTAAAACCTGTAATCTAAGTATATTAAACCAATAACAATAATAGTCGATTTATATCACAAAGTACACAACAAATATGCCTTACAGATTGAAACAAACTCATTAATTATACAAACCTGATAAGAAGATGCATGTTTTGGTGTTCTTCATCCTTGTGTAAGCTTATATAAATCCGATGTTCTCTCTTCATGTTGCTTCCCAGAACTTCCAGGTCAAATTGGACGATATTTTACTTAAAGGTAGACTTGAATATGTAACTTCATAAAATAGAACAGTTTTGTTATTTTCTTAATAATTTTTATGTGTGCCACTGCTCAAATAGTGGGTCATTTCAGTCACGATTTAATGACGTCGCACTTAACATCGTAACGTTATACAGTGGAGCCTCAGTTATCCGGATCTTTCGTTCCAAAGTCCAATCGTCCAATCGATAGGTGAGGCGTCCGGATATCTGAAATGAGTCTATTGTTGTCATAAATGATAATTTATATGTTTATAATGGGTGTTAATACTGTTTTCTTTGCCTTATATACTTAAAAGCAACAAATTAGAGTTGTCCTTTGAAATTCACCTGATTTTAATACAAGGAACCCTGCTTTATAATGTTATTTAATCAGGAAATATTAACCAAACTATAATAATAGCCAAATGTAGCTAAATATATTGTGTCAAAGTGTGAAATGTGCCTATTTACGTTCTGTTTTTGCTAGCGCTCTCGAGCTAGCAACTACGTTAGTCTTTTTCACTGGAATACGCATGCTCGACTCAATAGTAGGGGATTCTGGGAATACTGTACTACTGTAGATAAACTGTACCATGTGAATTTCGTTTAATCTTCACATGAAGTTTTGTGTTGTATTGTAAATGTCAAAAAGTAACGGTAGCTTAGGTCTTATAATGCAGTTATTTTAAATATTATAATAAATAGCTAGCTTTATCTTAACTACCTTCAAGCTCGGAAAACAACTTAGGATATGTTTTCCGAGCTTGCCGTAAAGGCCCGAGAAGATACGATTGCTACAAAACAGTACCAATGGTTCTTGAAAATTTTCACCTTGAAATTGAAATTACAGTAGATACATAATGATTAAGGCACAGTTAATGAGCTATGCCATTGCCGATGTGAAGCACACTCTAGATTCACAATTTTTAATTGAGACCCCACTCCAGCACAATTCCAGTACACCACTGTGCCTTCCTATTGTTAATTAATCGATTCAAAAATTTAAACCCATCTTTTAGAAATCTGCTTCTGTGTTTTATGATGGCTACAGCGCTATCTCACCAATCTTTTTAAAGATAAGCTTGGTAACAATCTATATCTAGACACGTCAATTTTTAACCAATGCACTTCCGATCAGTTGAAATGCTTTCCTTTTTGTTTTCTTCCTATACTTCCGGTTTTGACTTTATTTAAAAAAGCGTTCTTGAGACACTTCGTTTAAAATAACTTTTTTGAATATAAATACCACAATGCTATGAAAAACTTCCTAGATTTATTAAGCACATTCTTCCTTTTAAATAGAGGGGTGTTTTAAAAAGTGATTGCACTTGACAGGTGCATGTACATGTTAACAATCGTATCTATATGAATCACTTTATAATCATTTTATGGTAACTTTAAATAAGACAAAAAGTTATATATTGACCATTATAATATATTTATAATTATTAACTTATATCTATACACAGTAAATCTAAAGTCCAATATCCTGTATGTTTCTGGGAAGTTCAAATTATAGTTCTCAATATATCAATGTTAACACATGTGCCTTTTTATTTACGTTACATCATTTATACATTATTTATTGGAAGGGTTGTGATTTTTTTTTAAAGTTTAAAAATAGTAAATTATTATAGTCTTTACCAAGCCGTATCTCCGTTTTTTCATTTGCATCCAAACTAGTTTCGTTAGAGTTTAGGCTCGCGGTGTAGTTTCAAAATAAGAAATCAGGTTTTTCTTGAGAGGTTAACAACTCGTTTTTGTTATCGGGTTTGTCCTGGTTAATGTTTGCATCGTCGCACTCGCCTGCATCAACGATGCTTTTTGTTTGAGATATGCATGCTTAAAGTCGTTGAGTTTAAATGCATTTGTGCCCCAAACAATTCGTATGTTTGTCATCTTGCACTTTCCGCTCATATTCAGAATTATTGTATCCCTTGTAATGGGACGTGGAAATAGAAAATAAAAAGCGTCACCGTCATGTAATTGCTGCAATCGATTTATTATTTTATTTTTTGTTATTTACTAAAGGCAAACGAAGTTGCGATTAGTAATTGCCGTTGATATTTCTGTACAATTTAAATCAACACTTACTGGCGGGAACGTCATTACACATTACACATATTTTAAAACAACGGGTTTTGGTCAAAAATTAAAAAAAATCATTTGCATGTAGTTTTACCTTGCCTTTGAGAATTTTAACAACCAGACTTCAAAAGTCAGTAACTAAAAACGTGACATAAAATGTAAGGGAAAAACGGTACAAAACACTCTTGATTTATAGAAGTAATTTAATTAAAAAGACCATTATATATTCAGTTTATTAAGTGTATGAAACTTTAATATCATGTAGATTGGTCCATTGTAACAGCGCGTACATGTAGAATCATTACGATAGACATACATGTATTGCTGTCACTTTCTTTAACATTTAACGTTATCAAATCTAAAATCATGATTACAAACATTTGTACTTTCTCAAAGAAAATAATAAACAGTTCTATATTAAGAATATTAAGTTTAAATCTGTTTTCTTTCTATAATACATGTATGTGATCTACTATTTTTAAAGCGCATATAATCAATCAGTAGATGAAATGTCTTCCGTTATCTTGTCTGTAAGTTGCTGACTTCTTCTGTATCAAGACAATAAACAAGATCATTTAGGAAACAAAGAAAATATATTGCTTTAATTTTTGTTCAATGATCGTCATAAAGTACAGAGAGAGAGAGAGAGAGAGAGAGAGAGAGAGAGAGAGAGAGAGAGAGAGAGAGAGAGAAAAGAGAGAGAGAATTTTACTGACGTGTAATGCACTGATATGAAATGTTTTTAGATCAAGTGAGCTTTTCTGATCACAATTTGTCCGTTGTCTGTCGTTGTTATCGTTGTCGTCGTCGTCGTTGTTGTAAACTTTTCACATTTTCATCTTCTTCTCCAGAACCACTGGGCCAATTTCAACCAAACTTGGCACAAAGTATCATTGGGTGACGGGGATTCAAGTTTGTTCAAATGAACGGCCACGCCCTCTTTAAAGGGGAGGTAATTCAGAATTAATGAAAATTCGTTGGTATTTTTCAAAAATCTTCTCAAAAACTGATAGGCCAGAAAAGCTGAAACTTGTGGGGAAACATCCTCAGGTAAGGTAGATTTAAGTTTGTTCAAACCATGATCCCCGGGGGTAGGGTTGGGCCACAATGGGGGGTCAAATTTTTACATAGGAATACCTAGAGTAAATCTTTAAAAATTTTATTCTCAGAAACTAATCAGCCAGGAAAGCTGAAACTTGTGGGGAAGCATCTTCAGGTAAGGTAGATTCAAGTTTGTTCAAATCATGACCCCCAGGGGTAGGGTGGGTCCACATTGGGGGGGGGGGGGGTAAATTTTTTACATAGGAATATCTAGAGTAGATCTTTAAATATCTTCTTCTCAGAAACCAATTGGCCAGAAAAGCTGAAACTTATGGGGAAGCATCTTCAGGTAAGGTAGATTCAAGTTTCTTCAAATCATGATCCCTGGGGTTAGGGTGGGGCCACAAATTTTTACATTGTAATATATAGAGTAAAATCGTTGAAAATCTTCTCAGAAACCAATCGGCGAGGAAAGCTGAAACTTATGTGGAAGCTTCCTCAGGTAGGGTAGATTCAAGTTTGTTGAAACCTTGATCCCCAGGGGTATGGTGGGAGCTCAATGGGGGGAGTGGTGAATTTTTACATAGGAATATATAGATAAAAGCATTTAAAAATCTTCTTCTCAGGATATATTCAGTCAGGAAAGCTTGTGTGGAAGCATCCTCAGATTTGGGGGTTGATTCAAGTTTGTTCAAATCATGATCCCCTGGGGTAGGGTGGGTCCACGGTGGGGGGGGGGGGGGTGTTCAAAATTTTAAATAGGAATATATAGAGAAAAATATTTAAAAATCTTCTTCTCAAAAACCGATCGGCCAGAAAAGCTGAAACTTGTGTGGAAGCATCCTTAGGTAAGGTAGATTTAATTTTGTTCAAACCATGATCCTCAGGGGTAGGGTGGGGCCACAACGGGGGAGGGGGGGTTTGGGTTGAATTTTTACATAGGAATATATAGATAAAAATCTTCTCAGAAACCAATTGGCCAGAAAAGCTGAAACTTGTGTGGAAGCTTCCTCAGGTAAAGTAGATTCAAGTTTGTTCAAATCATGATCCCCGGGGTAAGGGTAGGGTCACAACCGGGGGCGGGGGGCAAATTTTTTACATAGGAATATAGAGAGAAAAATATTTAAAATCTTCCACTAAAAACCATTTGCCTAGAAAAGCTGTAACTTTAGTGAAAGCAACTTCAGGTAGTGCAGATTCAAATTCGATAAAACCAAAATCTTGAGTAGGGTGGGACCACATCGGGGATCCAATTTTACAAAGGAAAACATTTTAATTATTCACAAAAACTGAAATGTTATAATAAATGGTTTAACTTATATGCAAGCATTTTGACATACTGCTGATTTTTTAAAATTTTTAGAATTTGGCCCTTGGACGATTTATCAACCTCACAAGGGGTTCAGAGTTTGATGTAGGTTTATATCCCATATTTAAATTATTGTTTAGAATCTTTTTAAAAACTGGAATGCTCAACATGTGATATGACTTTAAAATCATCCTGTTAGAAAAGGGACTCAATTATAAACATAAGAATATATAGGGGGAAAGAATGGATTATTATTTATACAGGGTCTATATGTATTATACTACATTGTCTAGATATTTTGTATAATGACTCCATTAAACTGATTTTATCATGTATATTGTTGCTCAGGTGAGCGATGTGGCTCATGGGCTTCTTGTTAAAACTTAGTTTCCATAAAATGAACCATAAGTGATGCACACTGTGATTGAATCGGACTCTCTCTCTCTCTCTCTCTCTCTCTCTCTCTCTCTCTCTCTCTCTCTCTCTCTTCTATGCATGTATGTGCAAACAATACAGAATTAATGAAGTTTTGTTTGCGTGGATTTTTATTTTATTTTAAACATTTATTGTATATATATAACGATTTCTTTTTGAAGACTATCATCGGTTTTATCTGTACAGATATTATTTTACAGCACACATATTATTAACATAAAGTAAATGAACCAGGCTGTGCTTGCAAATTATATTCAACGAGTCAGTTTTTCCTGTACACAATGTGAATGATTTTTTGATTGCAAGTAGGCCTAAAAAGTTGACATCACACACGTATGTATACATCTACTATTCTATCCAAGTCGATTGTCTTACGAGTACATTTAGTTGTTTGTGTACATATCAACAGACACTTCATTTTACTTTTTTTTGTTTAGTTAAAGATGCAGAAAAATCGTGAAACTAACAAAATAAAAATTAAATATATTTGGACTAAACGCACGACATGACTTATTGCATATGATCGCCGCAAGATGTGAATGTCAGACCGTATTAGACCGGTAACTTTATATATATATATATATATATATATATATATATATATATATATATATATATATATATTGTTATCACAAAAATAGTGTAAGCTGAATTAATTTTTTTAAGAATAAGTTCACTTGAACATTGAAGATGTACCCTGTTAACTTATTTTAAAGATTTATTATTGTACATTCTACATCAGCAACCTGTTGTTTGAAGTCAGGAGTCCACGGTGGGGTATCTTAATTAAAAAAAAAAAAATTCGCTAGGCCTAATTGCTTACACTTCTGACCCGCCTTACTCAAAGAATGTGTCGTCATCTAAATAAACTTGTTATGTACATGCGTTTGGAATTTAGTTTTTCTGAGTGAATGGATTATTTGCTGAACATTTCTATAAAAGATGCGTGACTTTGTGTTGAATTATTGATATATTTTCTTTTGTTGTGTAAACACTTCGGAATATTATGCGGTGGAAAACAGTGCTACTTTGTTACCGAATGCCTCTAGAGACTGCAGTATAGAGAATCTATATCTCGTTTTTAATCATTTGCAAAATCAAAGAATCCAGAAGCACAAAGTATATAGTATGAATGTGGAAAAAACTTATATAAAACTTACAAGTACGGGAAAACAAAAGGAAAACATCAGTCAACAGTGTACGGAAGGCCTAAATACACTTTACGGTATACCTTTAGTGCGCAACAAAATGATCACGTCGTATATTCATTATTATGATAACAATGTATTAAAATGTATTAAAATTTATTAAAGATGTCATTATTTTGTAATGAAAGTTACTGAAGATTAATTCATCTGATCTTGTCGGATAGTCGTCACCGATGAATGATTATACGGCGATAATAACTGCATTATCAGTTACATCCCGACTGAAACCGCCACTAAAACTCGTCACAAAACGGGAAATTTAACTATCAGCGTAGACCTCGAGCAAAATGGAATTACGTTTAAATCTTTTCTCTTTTTAAGAATATTCTTATGAATTATATTTCATTTTGCTCGAGGGCTGCGCTCCAAATACATTTTTGAATTTTATAGTAAAAATTGCCTTGAATATGTTTACTTCCGGTAAACATCGTGCATTTAGCGAAGGCTAGTGTTGCTTAGCAACGCTTTGCATGATTATTTTTACGGATTTATCGCTTACGCTTAACATCTTATTTGTAATTATGCATTTATTTACTTTTTATAAACAACTTGAAAAATGTTGAAATTTAAGGCATTTATACTATTACAACCGTACTTAGTTCTTTCAATTGTTTTTATAAAAATACATATTTTTCTTATATCTTTCACTTTACCTATCTTTGCTCTTATTTTGAATTCATTATGGAGCTGTACTCAAAGATATAAACAGAGAGGAGTAATTTCTGTCATCTGTTTGAAAATTAATTCTAAAAACATGTGTATATTTAGAATTAAAAATAAAAGTATTCCACAAAATATAAGTATTTCATGTGTATTCATATATAAAAATGAATTTTGACTATATTTGTTTTGAAACGTCAGATACCTTATATTCTGGAAATACACGAACTTCTTTCATGACATCACATTTTTGCTGGACAGCCTTCTTTTTCGTGGATTGGATGTGCTGCCTCCTTTTCAAAGATGAAGGATGATCATCCTAAAAACCCCCAAACAAATATGAAACAAGTGGCCAATGGGCCACACAGCTCACCTGAGCAACAACAGATATAATAATATCAGCTTTATGGAGTCATATACAAAATATCTTAACAATGTCGTATAATAGATCCTGTATAAAAAAATTCGTCTGCATATTCTTATGTTTATCACTGAGCCCCTTTGTAACAGGGTGATTTTACAGTCATATCACTAGCTGCAATAATGTAGCCCTCTCCCGATTTTTTCTTTTTTTTTGGGGGGGGGGGGGGGGCTACAACTCCATACGATCTCCGTAATGGTGCAAGTGCGGGAGTGATTCACTCCCACAACGATTTCGGCTCAAATCGTATTTAAATGACAATAACATTGGCATTTCTTACCTGGACTCAAACATTGTAGTTGTGTATGGCATAAATTAATCCAAAAACATCAAGTATAGTCCATATATCGGTTATTGTCCGTGTATATCAACAATGCAAGTTGAATTTGTCCGCCATGTTTACTGACCTTTATCAGTTTTATTTTGGGACAGCCAATCATGAACTGAATATAGGAATTCCCCTATTTTAAACATAATTAACACGGTAAACATGAATTTACCATTATATACCATTTCCTTAAATTATGTTTTAGTGATAGAAGGAGGTAAGATCGCTTATTTACACTGACATTCACGTTAACAAGCCCATCAAAACTCCAAGCGTAAATCCCATAAAATCACGCGAGAACTGTCATGGCTGCTGAAAAAGATGACTGGTAAACATGCTGATGTGTTTTATCTGGTTTTGATTTATATACGGTTAGTTTTGTTCAACCTGAATTAAAAATATCATTTTATCTACAGGAAGTCAAGCATAAAAACAATATTTTCAGACCGAAGTCAGCCGCATTAAAAAAAATTGTTTTGCACCATTACGGAGATCCTATGGAATTGTAGCTCTCTCCAGTAAACATCAGATATAAAAAAATCAGAGAGGGCTACATTATTGCAGCTATCATATCACATAAGTCTCAAGAGTCTCAAAATGCTTGCATATAAGTAAAAACATTTGAGTTTTTGTGAACAATTTAAATGTTTTCTTTTGTAAAATTGGACCCCCCCCCCCGCCATGTGACCCAACCCTACTCCTGAAAAATCATTATCCCTGTGGGTAAGGAGGGGCCGCAATTGGAAGGGGGGTGCCAAATTTTTACATAGGAATATATAGGGAAAAATCTTCTAAAACACAAATTGTCTAGAAGAGCTCTAACTTTAGTCAGTTGGAGTGTGGATGCTTCCACACACGTTTCAGCTTTTTTAGCCGAATGGTTTTTGAGAAGAAGATTTTTGAAAAATACCAACAAATTTTCAATGATTTTTAATTATCTCCCCTTGAAAGAGGGCGTGGCCCTTCATTTTAACAAACATGAATCCCCTTAACCTAAGGATTGTTTGTGCCAAGTTTGGTTCAAATCGGCCCAGTGGTTCTGGAGAGGAAGTCGAAAATGTAAAAAGTTTACGGACAGACAGACGGACGGACAGACAGACGGACAGACAGACAGACAGACAGACGGACGCCGGACAAAAAGTGATCAGAAAAGCTCACTTGAGCTTTCAGCTCAGGTGAGCTAAAACGTTAAGATATCTGTGAACGGATATACATGTATTTAGATAAAATTTTAAATCAAATATATTTAGTACAATTATCATAATAAGTTTTTAAATGTTTTTGAGTTTAAATTATGGTGTAATGTGACAGTTAATTGTAGCATTATTTTAATTGAAAAGATTGACATACAGTTTTAAACAAATCAACGAGTATTCGACTAATGGGAAGCCCCTAATTCATCTACTAAGCCAACCGAGTATTGTATTGTTTATAACCAAGAACCATACGATTCATAGGTTTAACATATATACCTAAGTAAAGTAAACAAACATATGTAGACATTTTTTAAAAACATCACAATCTTGAATTAGACTGCGTGAGCACATAACAGCGTACATAACAATGTGAAAAATGTACATGATAAAAGTAAACAGGATAATGAAGAGTATATTCTCAAAACAAAAATAATAATTATATTTTTATCGTAATTTTGAGCATTTATATAGGCATTTGCCCAAATTGCACATCTCTTTGATATTCACCAATATCAGCCAAAGGCCCAAGAGCTAATATTGGTCAAGGGCTGATACAGGGTGCAATATGGATCAAATTACTGAAGAACTGACGGGAGTTGATTTATTGATGCTGAAAACTGTTCCGTTTTTTAGCAAGACGTCGAGATTTTAAACGCGACGCCATGTATATTTACGTGAGAAATTACCGATTTGTTGTAAATCTGTGTTGTAAAAACATACCGGTATCTGTGACGCGAAGTGGAGGTTGACAATGGGTTTTGAGGGTGTCAATTTCAACTGATACCCTCCCAAACAGGCACTATTTATTTTATTATACTGAATGTCTTAACTTTATAGCAAATTTTACTGCTTTTATATAGAAAAGACGCGAGTTCTACGGCGAATCGTACGTGCATAATTTACGCGCATGTAACAATTCGTTTTATCGGCCCGTTGCCAAATGTGTTGCTAATGCTGAAGGTATTAGAACGGATTGTCAACTGCGTCTAAACCAATCTGATTTCAGTATTTAACATGAAAGTATAATAATATTGTTTGCACACACATATATACTCAAAGAGAGAGAGAGAGAGAGAGAGAGAGAGAGAGAGAGAGAGAGAGAGAGAGAGAGAGAGTGTGTGTGTGTGTGTGTGTGTGTGTTACACGTGTAGTTTTCTGTTTAAACAACGTAGTATACAAATCAACTTTCACACACTCAGTGTGTAAGAATCATATTATACATTAAAAACACCGTAAAATACTTTAGTGGTAAACATATTTTTATTTTCTTCGGACTTGAAAAACTTTATCATGAAAGGAGCACGTGGTGCACCTCGCGGGCTGATTTGATTGACAGGTGTAGCACGTGGACTCTGACTGAAACTGCTTTGTTGGATTATATCACAATGTGCAATACTTAAACGATAAAAGGGTTATTTATATATGAAAACTGAATTAAAAACAATGTCTCATATTAGTGAATTACAAGTGAAATGTACCTCTCTCTCTCTCTCTCTCTCTCTCTCTCTCTCTCTCTCTCTCTCAGTTTCTTCAAACAAAGGATGTCTAAACAAAATGTTTACGGGTCCGATAAAGATGAAGTCAAAAACTTTAAGACAAGATCACGGAAGGAACTGTATCTAAATGTTTAAAGTGTCTAATAAAGATGGAGTCAAAAACTTTAAGACAAGATCATGGAAGGAACTTTATCTACTTTTAATTATCTACCAATCCACTGATTCTACGCGCTATAAAAATGAATATACTACATGCACAGCGTAGGAACGGAAGTGTACAGCTTTGGGTAGCGCTGTTTGTCGAAGCGAATAAACAAATAGAAGACGTAGCTCTGCGAAAAGTCAAAGATTTTAATCAAATGAATTGATAAATGGATGAAAAAAAACCAACTTTCTTAACAATTCAATACGTTATGGTGAATAACTGGCACAAGTATTAAAAGTTGTATTCCTTTTGCAACATGATTTTCAATGAACATTTTGACAATCAATATCCAAGGTCACATTCCAAAATTGAAATGATTATTATGTACGAAATACAGTCATTACGACTGAATAGGGTACATAAAGGTAGATATATACCTCAAGAGAGTAATCTGACCTGGTGTTTGATGTCATCGCAAAAAAAGGAGAAAAATTCTTCAGAATATCGTAAGTTATCATTATTTCATACTGTACGCGTAGCGCAATTTAAAGCATATATTTAGAATATAATTGTACGCGTAGTTCTATGATTAAGCATTGGTTTCGAAATCAATCTATTCAACTGCCAGTCAATAGACAGTGATCCATTGGACCGCCGGTCAAAAGACTATGATTCATTGGACCGTTGGTCAATAGGCTGAGGTCTATTGGACCGCCGGTCAATAGACTTGAATTTATTGGACCGCCTATCAATAGACTATGATTTATTGAACTGTCAGTCAGTAGGCTGGGATCTATTGGACCGCCAGTCAATAGACTGGAATTTATTGGACCGTCGGTCAATAGTCTGGGATCTATTGGACTGCCGGTCAATAGACTGGAATCTATTGGACCGCCGTCAATAGACTGTGATTTATTGGAACGTCGGTCAATAGTCTGGGATCTATTGGACCGCCGGTCAATAGACTGGAATCTATTGGACCGCCGGTCAATAGACTATGATTTATTCGACCGCATATTTAGCATTGTGCAGACATTAGTTGTAAACAATGGCAGCAGCTGCAGCCAGATTTTGCAATTTAAATGACAAGGATTTAAATGGACTATTAGGCTTCCATTGTAGGCCATGATGGTAAAACTGAAAAAAAGTGGTAATGGGGTCCAGTGAACACAAACCCCCAAATGAAGTTGGCAGTGTTGCGGTAGCCATTTGGAGATTTAACAGGAAAACAATGTAAACCAACAATAATTTATTGCTCTTCAAGCAATAAGCCCCACTAAAAATTACACACCTGATTTCTACATTTAAAAAAATTGATTCTATATGTAGAATGTAATAGCTAACACTTACCAATAACATCATTTATATGCTTTACTTCACATCCATCTTTATTCAGCTTGATGTAGTGGTCCGCATCTTTCCGTGCCTCTGCAGCTGGCACCTATATAAAATCAAAGTACTGAAAGTACTGAAAGTACTGATAGACGGAGGCATCATTTCAAAGGGAATTAAGCTAATTAAAATATTTGATTTTTTTTCAAATTTTTAGGAGGTATTAGAGTATGAAGACTGCAATACCAAATACTTCAAGATTGATACTACATTGAGAATCTTACATCTTTGTGCTCTTACATGGAATACACAAAAACAAATATATTACAAAACAGAAAACAATTTTAATAGTTATGATGATAATTAATGATTCACAATGTATACTAAAATTTATGCTAAAATAATCAATACAAACTCTTGAACAGCGCACTTTTTTCATCTTCGCCCCTGCTTAAAAACCCCTTATGTTAGGTAATATGATCTCAATCTCGCAAAGTTGTCGGGTGTTTTACTTTCTTTTGCAGAGTGTATGATTCGATTGTTGAGAGTGATCAAATATATTTCTAAGAATTTCAAAAAATTAGTGAGATGAAATATTTATAATAAAGAGACGCTACAGTTTTTCGCAAATACCATGAAATGACAATTTTCTCATAATTTATATGCATTTTCTTGCAAAGATAAAATTATTATCTTTGCAAAAATAATGCTTTGTAAAATTTGAAAACTCTTAATTTACCATTAATTTAAAAATTTGTGACAATCAAGTAAATTTTGCTAGCTCAGCCTTTTAATCAACTGCGTAGCGCATCGACTGTAAACATTTTAGCATGGCTTTCCACAAGAGGGTGAAAAGACCAGAAATTTATGCGGTGTTCAGAAGACAAAAAAAAAAATATATATTTTTTTTTTAGTGGTAGATCTAGATGTTGTCACTTTTTAATATTGAAAAAAAAAAATAATCTCTCGACCAGCACTGCTAACGCAATAATAATGGACTTAATTTTGCCATTTATTTTAAATTTGCAGTAAACTCTAAGGTATTTAATACCAGTTTTAATGATATTGTGGCTATTTTTTGCATTATATCAAAGGATAGATTTTTAATACACATACCTATTATTGTGGAATGATATATGTTATAACACCTTTAATACCCCCATATTTCCTTTTTAAAAAAACATTCTGTCAAATGTTTTACAATTTTTCATGCACAACACTCTTAAAGGGACTTGGACACGATTTGAGCTCAATTTTTTCAAAATTTATTTTTTCATTTTTAATGTCTAGAATGGTCAATATGGATGTTTACAATGCTCTGTCAAAATTTGAAAGTCAAATATCGAGTTACAAGCGAGTTACAGAGGTTAAAATTCTTTGTTTTGTAAACAAAGCTCGAGTCCTGTTATTGTTTACATATGTCTTAAATTGGTAAAAGTTTCAATCTAATGTTGAATTTTGTTGTTGATAAACTTATTTATGAACACATTTAATAAGTTTATATTGTTTCCACAAGTCATTTTGTCACATAAATTGTAATTTCTTTACTTTACATTATTTGTAAACAATTATAAGACTCGAGCTCTGTTTACATAACAACGACTTCTTTCCTATGAATCTCGCTTGTAACACGACTTCTAACATTCAAAGTTTGGTAAATCATTCAAAATACACAAGTAAACTATTTAATACATAAAAATCAAAAATAAAATTTTCATCTGAAATCGTGTCCAGGTCCCTTTAACTGACAGCTTTTAAAAATACGCTGACTTCCCAAATCACTTAAAATTAACAGCGTTGGCCAGACATCCAGGAATAATCATGCCTCACCGTATGTGCCCTGTCTATGCACCTTTCAAGTGACTTCAACATATTTGTTTCATTATCCTTATAGTAGGTTTAGTATGCATGCCAAAACACTTTACTGATTACAGTCAAAACAACAGAATTGAATCTACACTACATGAGGATGGTTCCAGAAGTTACAGAATTTCTGGCCAATCGGTTTCTGAGAGGAAAGTGGATGGAGATCCTGGGCTGAGGCAAGGGTTGCGGCTGCAGACAAAGATGGATGGAGACGTTCACTTTGAAATTCACTTTCTTAAGACATGCAGTCTACGTGAAAGTTTTTTTTTGATCACACAGAGCATTTGGTCCCGTGTAATCAATAAACACACAGGACCGAACCAAATTTTGTCAGACCGAAAAATTTTATTTCATTACCAAAAATTGAGTATGTGACATTTTCATGACTGAGTTAATTCTGGTCAGCGATCGTCTATTATCTGATCAGGATCTAAGTTCATGTTATTTTTGCTAAACTCTCGGTCAATGTTAAAATTATGTTTGAAGTAATAAACTTATGAATAAGAAGTTTAAATAAAGCATCCCTAGGATTTAGATTTAACAGTGACAGCATGGCAGAAAAAGATTAAAAGAAAGCCTAAATTATTGCAGTTTGGATTTACGAACAAAGGAAAGAAAACTGACAGCAATAAAAAAGATGGAGGATAAAAGTAAAAATAGTAAAGCTCAAAACCGGACACTGAGACATCGGACATTCCGGTCCGATATAAAAATTGACGCATCAGACCAGAGGCACTGCACATCGGTCAGGTCCGACGGTCCGATGTCTTTTGCATAGACTGGTCATGCACAGTAAAGTTTTCTGATGACATGATTAGTATGAAACTAAACCATGACCAATAAGTATTCGCGAAGGAGCAAAAATTATTCTACCGTGGGCAATAATAAAAGGCAACTAAGAGAGTTGTACTTTCCTAACATTAGATCTTTACGTAGGCGTGAAATCATTAAAAATTTTTATAAATTTATAGTACTGGTATAGAAAGTTGGACATGTAGAGTGCCCCAGTCTATGTCGCCGTAGGTAAGACCAAAAATGGACTAGATGCTGCGATTAAAATGAACAAAGTGGCATAAACAAAACCTGTTTTTTTAACAGTTTCGTGAGATATACATTTTTGAAACCCAAGATGTCCAATGATTATTTAAAAAAACATCTCCCTCATCTATTTTATTACTAATAATAAACAAGAGGCCCAGGGGTCACATCGCTCAACTGAGGAACAATAGCCTTAACTCTGATCAAATTAGCATTACAGTATCAAAATCAAAATATCTTGACAACTAAGTACAGTAGATATTGCTCAAAAAATTTTAAATATCTGCCGATTTTTATCCACATATTTTGATGGTAAATACCAAGTCCCTTTTGTTGTTGTACCTGTAAGATTTTTCTCTATTCCTATATAACCCCCCCCCCCTCTTTGTGGCCCCACTTTTCTCTAGAGAATCATGGTTTCATCAAACTTTTATCTGCACAACCCGTGCTTTCACACAAGTTACTGCTTTTTGGACTGAAAACTTTCCGAGAATATTTTTAAAGATTTTCTCTATATATTCCTATGTAAAAATTCATCTCCCCATTGTGGCCCCGCCCTACCCGCGGGGACCATGATTTAAACAAACATAAATCTACACTATCAGAGGATGTCTCCACACAAGTTTAAGCTTTTCTGGCCAAATAGTTTTCAAGATGAAGATTTTTAAAGGTTTTCTCTATATATTCCTATGTAAAAATTCATCCCCCCATTGTGGCCCCACCCTACCCCTGGGGACTATGATTTAACCAAAATTAAATCTACAATATCTGAGGATGCTTCCACTCCAATTTGAGCTTTTCTGGCCTAATAGTTTTTGAGAAGAAGATTTTTAAAGATTTTCTCTATATATTCCTTTGTAAAAATTCATCCCCCATTATGGCCCCACCATACCCCCGGGGACCATTATTTAAACAAACTTGAAACTACTCTATCTGAGGATGCTTCCGCTCCAATTTGAACTTTTCTGGTCAAATAGTTTTTGAGAAGAGGATTTTTATAAAATTTCTCTATATATTCCTATGTACAAATTCATCCCCCATTGTGGCCCCACCCTACCCCTGGGGACTATGATTTAACCAAAATTAAATCTACAATATCTGAGGATGCTTCCACTCCAATTTGAGCTTTTCTGGCCTAATAGTTTTTGAGAAGAAGATTTTTAAAGATTTTCTCTATATATTCCTTTGTAAAAATTCATCCCCCATTATGGCCCCACCATACCCCCGGGGACCATTATTTAAACAAACTTGAAACTACTCTATCTGAGGATGCTTCCGCTCCAATTTGAACTTTTCTGGTCAAATAGTTTTTGAGAAGAGGATTTTTATAAAATTTCTCTATATATTCCTATGTACAAATTCATCCCCCATTGTGGCCCCACCTTATCCCCGGGGACCAATATTTAAACAAACTTGAATCTACACTATCTGAGGATGCTTCCGCTCAAATTGGAGCATTTCTGGCCTAATAGTTTTTGAGAAGAGGATTTTTATAAATTTTCTTTATATATTCCTATGTAAAAATTCATCCCCCATTGTGGCCCCACCCTACCCCCGGGGACCATGATTTAAACAAACTTGAATCTACACTATTTGAGGATGCTTCCTCTCAAATTGGAGCATTTCTGGCCTAATAGTTTTTGAGAAGAAGAATTTTAAAGATTTTCTCTATATATTCCTATATAAAAATCCATCCCCCCATTGTGGCCCCACCCTACCCCTGGGGAACATGATTTAGACAAACTTGAATCTACACTATCTGAGGTTGCTTCCACTCAAATTCTATCTTTCCTGGCCTCATAGTTTTTCAGAAGAAGATTTTTAAAGATTTTCTCTATATATTCCTATGTAAAAATTCATCCCCCATTG
This sequence comes from Magallana ariakensis, assembly GCA_020458035.1. NCBI lineage: Eukaryota > Metazoa > Mollusca > Bivalvia > Ostreida > Ostreidae > Magallana > Magallana ariakensis. The sequence continues at coordinate 72,802,496 of CM035811.1, forward strand.
TGGCCCCACCCTACCCCCGGGGACCATGATTTAAACAAACTTGAATCTACACTACCTAAAGAAGCTTCCATACAAGTTTCAGCTTTTCTGGCCTTATAGTTTTTGAGAAGAAGATTTTTGAAAAATACCTACAAATTTTCAATAATTCTAAATTATCTCACCTTTACAGAGGGTGTGGCCCTTCATTTGAACAAACTTGAACCCCCTTCACCCAGTGGTGCTTTGTGCCAAGTTTGGTTGAAATCTGCCCAGTGGTTCTGGAGAAGATAAAAATGTGAAAAGTTAACAACGCCAACGCCAACACCAACGCCAACGACGACAGACAACGGACAAATTTTGATCAGAAAAGCTCACTTGAACTTTCAGCTCAGGTGAGCTAAAAAGTATTTTTTTAAACATGTTTAATGGGCTACTTAACTGCTGTAAGATCCAGTAAAGTGATTTAGGATCCAGTTCACCACCCCTGTGTTGTACTTGAACACTATGTATTATACTTACACTAAGTCAGGAACCAGGGAATAGTATTCTTAATATGGGAGGATCCAGTAGAGAGACCTAGGATCCAGTAGACCGCCCCTGTGTAAGTACTTACATTGAAGACTATGTATTACACTTACACAATATTTCAGGAACTAAGGAATAGTACTCCTAATCTGAGAGGATCCAGTAGAGTGACCTAGGATCCAGTAGACCGCCCCTGTGTTAGTACTTACATTGGAGACTATGTATTATACTTACACTAAGTCCGGAACTAAGGAATAGTACTCCTAATCTGAGAGGATCCAGTTGAGATACCAAGGATCCAGTAGACAGCCCCTGTGTTAGTACTTACATTGGATACTATGTATTATACTTACACAATAATTCAGGAACTAAGGAATAGTACTCCTAATCTGAGAGGATCCAGTTGAGATACCAAGGATCCAGTAGACCGCCCCTGTGTTAGTACTTACATTGGAGACTATGTATTATACTTACACTAAGTCCGGAACTAAGAAATAGTACTCCTTATCTTAGAGGATCCAGTAGAGTGACCTAGGATCCAGTAGACCCTCTCCTGTGTTAGTACTTACATGAGGGACTTTGAATTATACTTACATTAAGTCAGGAACCACAGACTATACTCCTAACCTGGGAAGATTTAGTAGAGTGACCTAGGATCCAGTAAACTAAATCTATGCTTTTTAAATATTTTGTACTATATTGTTTGCCATAGTATGAAATGGTTTTTTAAATTTTGTTCAAAAGTTTCTTAGTACTCTTATTTACTTACTGATAAAGTTTGGCTTTTTGAATTTTAATATCTCTCTTTCTTTTTCCTGGTCTTGTCTTTACCAAACAAGCAATGGCGTTCATATTTGGACACTATGATAATTGGCATGCCAGTGTATTTAATTGTTTCATTGTTGCCAATGTCGGTGAATCTCAAACGGAATTTATCTGGAAGATCTGAAATTAAAAACAGATTCAATAACTTCAATTAAATATAATTATTAAATAAAAGTTATTTCCAATTTTTAAGTATAATTAAGTCAAACTGTTTGCCTTCAGCCTAACCTCAGGCAAACAGTTTGGTTCTTGTGTTTGACAAAATGCATTTGCCCTCGAACCCATATGCAGTCAATACATTACATTATTTTCTGCAGTATTGAGGCATTGAGGCATTTGAAAAAAATGTTACCATCATTTACTAAGATGTGAATATTATGAACACATGTTTATGAAAATACTGTAACTTAAGCTTATGACATACATTGCTTTCTAAAAATTAATTAGATTGGCAATACATGTGTGAAGTAAACAAAATAAGCAGAATAATCTTGTGAAAAATTACTGATAGATGACTTTAATCACTAAAACAATTAAACCAAGTTAAAGTAAATAATAATTTTGACTTGAACGAGTCATCTTTGTGTTTAATCAGTAATATATAACAATCAAGTTGTTAATTGTTGGGCAATAAATTTTTAAAGTGTGTGTAATTGTCTGTGTGTGTGTCTGTAAATTGAGCTGCATGATATAATATATATATATATATATATATATATATATATATATATATATATATATATATATATATATATATATATATATAAAATATATATTTAAAATTGAATGTATGACAATCAAACAATTACTTTACTTTGTCCAGAGCTAGGAATCAGAAATCAGATCTATATATGCATGTATATGCCTTCCGTGGTAAAACCCAAACTCACAGAGATTTATTAACCTTTCATTGCGGTAACATGTATTATCAATCTCAACAGTAATTGATACTAACCATGGCCGTGATTGCCGAAATCAGCTTCCCGTTTCCCTGACACGAAAGTTAGACTTTTCTCCACCTCAAATTCCTTCCGAACTTGTTCTGCTTCTGCTAAGGAGTTGACGTATCCATAATACCCATCTTCTGTGACACAAGTCCATACATTTTTCCATCTGTGCTTCCTTTCCATCATTCACATTTTTTTCTTGTTTACGAGCACGTGGAATTCAAAACGAAAGTAAAATAGTGAATATTCATGAGTATGACGTAGGGCGGCCTAACGGATCCACTCTACCGCTTACCATTTTTAAAGTACAGTGTAAATTTAAATATGATATTGGTTTAACTAACACTTAAATATAATACATGTTATGTTTTTATAGGCATATGTTGACAACCTTTTAATACTAAAGTACATGCGATGTTTGCTGTTTGATATCAGGAATAGGCGATGTCCAATATTGTAAATAATAATAATTATTAAATAGTTATTAAATTTTGATACTAAGTATTAATATGAATGAATTCTATATGTCTAGTTATTATTAATTACAATATAAAAACATAAAATGTATTATATTTAAGTGTTAGTTAAACCAATTTCATATTTAAATTTACTTTAAAAATAGCCAGACGTAGATCTGCGTCAGGTCTGTGGCTCCTAAGGCGTCCATCTAATTCTTTTTCAGACCGGGAGCTACAGGCAGGCAGTTCAAAGTAGATTTTTTTAAAACACAGACAATATACTTCAACCTGTCTGATTTCAGAATGTGATATATACAAGTACTACAGTTCCTGTATTTATTTATTTTAATGCTGTCCTACTTATTAGCTTACGAACTTAAACGTTGGAAAAAGATTTTTTCGAGAGCTTTGTGTAAAATGTTAATTACAATAAATAGATTAACCCACTCTTCTCTGATTTCAAAACTAAACCGAATACTGGCAGGCTTAAGTTAACGTGCAAATGGAAATTTAAAAACAAGCGTTACAAGCAAGCTAGGTCGTTTTGTTATAAAAGGAGTAACTTTGATAATTTGAAAAGGCTCATTCAGGATTTAATTGTATTGTTTAGTGTAATTCCGTTGTTAATTTTCTAAGTGTCTTTATAATGTTACAATTTATGTAAGTGTCAAACATTGATGATCGCAATATTTTGAATTAAGAACATTGAAGTTAGGTTTTCCGTTCGTTCTTAACTCACCGAGATATTTTAAAAAATAACTCGAAAAGTATATCCATATTAAAAATACAAACAAATCATACAATACTATTGTATTAATAAGCATGACTTTCGGATTATACAATATGTGATACAAGAGGAAGTAGGGATTCATACATCGTTCCATGTGGCTGTGAATAAAGAACAATACGGACTGGAACCAAAACGTTGTTTGGCTACACCAACTAACACCCTAATGAACTAAGTGTATATATGATCCAACGCACGCTCAATCAAGTGACAGTATCGATATATTAAAAGACGGACAATGAGACGACCGACCGTGCTCTTACCTGAACGCATTGATTTGTAAAATGTATTTTCTGATTTGCACGTTCGGTATTTTTTGTTTTCATTGTCTTGTCTTAACAAATGAATACATTCTAAAATACTTGATTTAGAAAAAAAAAATAATTACAGTTTAATCTAGGTTTGTTATTCTTGTATTGTTTTCACGTATTTTTTTTTTTAATTTTATTAATAATGAAATAATTTCCCTCATCAATATTTACCTGAAATTTCGTCAACCTTAATGTTTTATGTAAGGAGCGGCCCTTACACCTTAACATTCTCTTCAACGGTGCAAAAATTGGTTCTTTTAACTTATTTGACCCCCGTCAACGAAGCCCCGGGGGTTGTTGGTCGTCATAGATTTTACAGTTTATATTTTTCTCATCCAGAGTAATCTTCAAACCAAAAATAGTTATAATTGGTCTTGTAGTTTTCAAGAAACAGTTACAAATGTAAAATTGTTACTACACGACGACGGACAAAAACCAATTGCAATGGATTGCCTGAGTGACTCAGGATACCTTAAACAAAAACTAGTAAAAATATTTAACGATATTGTTTAACCCTTGAACTATTTGTGTTTTAGAAGGAGGTGGATAAAAATTAATTTATAATCAAACAATCTGCCAATGAACATAATCAGCAACGTATTAATGTCATACAATTTAAATTAACAAATAGTTTGAACACCTTCGACAATGATACACGTAAATCAGATTTGATTTCCGACCGGGTGCTACATATATGCCGCTTTAGTACATGTACTCCAAGGCCTGTGAATTCCTTATTTTATGCGAGTATTTATTCTGCGATTTCACTTTTTGTATCAAATCGTTAGAATATCAAACAAATTTTTCCATAATTTCATATAGTTCAAAACTCTACAAAAAAACCATAAAGCAATATTTTTTTTTTATAAACCCGGAAGGATATCGCAATTTTACGCGGATTTTGATTCCTCGTGTTTTATATTGAAACAATATACGTATATTATCATTGTTCTCACGTTGCTTTTGCTCCGTGTTTGTTAAAATTTTCTCTCTTGATCAGCATGAGTCATAGTTGAATGATTTTTTACACTGCACATGATAATATGACTCCGGATTTTACTTGATTTTGAAGACATGTGATAGTAGTAAAGCACACTTTAATGTTCATTTGTTCATATTTTCAGTACTTGATAAAGATATAGCCTTACTGCACTTTGTCGATTATTTAGATGATGTGCAGTTTTTAATTAGAAACAACTGGATCACGTATGATCAATAAAGGCAAATGATAAATAGAGAATACATCTACTCTCAAATTTAAGAAGATCTATCGCGGTGTCAACCGGGGTCTGACTGGAAACAATACAGAGCAATTAATTTATCCAACCCAAATGTTTATGCAGATAAATGTGACTTGTATAAGGAATGTTATCTTTTCTGTTTTGAAAACAACAACATAAAACCTTATTCACCAATGAGATAATATTAAAAACAAAAAGGGAAAATCACTTACATTTTGGAAAAACAAACTGTTTGTTTTGCTAGGTGCTCGAGACATCGATAATTAAATGATTAATTTATTAAATTATCTCTCTCTCTCTCTCTCTCTCTCAAATAAAAATTATAAAAATTATTTTTATTAGAGCTAAGCAGCAGCTAAAATCATAACAAAAAAATACACGTGTCCAGAGTACACACTGTTTAATTATAATGTCTACCTACCTCAGATTATGGAGGGTAATTGTGTTAAAAAATCCAGTCATGTAAAATTGTAAATCTGAATATGCAATTATGTTGGTGTGTGAGCCTAATTATGAATGTGTGTAATTCTGATCGTGTAATCTATAAAACTCGGACACAAACACTCTAAAATTGACTCCGCAGACCTTCAATGTAATTCTTCCTACAGATGCACATTTGCAACTATAAAATGCTGTTTGTTATTTACATGTAACCTGTCACTATAATACGCATTTTCCATTTGTAGTCAATGCGTCTATATCTCCGTTTTCTGAAATAGCACAGTTGACATGTTACAAATTGACAAATGTAAAGTCTACAAGTTTGTCGAATTTTGACATGGCCATATGTGGAAACAGTGACGTCACCGATAGCTGCTGGAAAAGGCCTGCCGTAATCGCCGGAATGGGCACAGAATAAACAAAACAATATTACTGTACATATCATCATATTATCTCTGGATAACAACATTTTTCAGGAAGAACGATTTTTCGAAAAATAAATTTAAGCTCGGTGTCCGTTATATCAAGAGAATCCAGAAAAGTTGCGAATGAAGAATTCAATCGGCATCAGATATCTTAGATGTGGAAAATTTTACGTATCATTCCGATGACTTTGTTTAAATGTATACACGCATTTCTATTATCTTAGAGTACATGTAACAAATCGTTAAAGTATAGAGCTCGGGTGAATAAAGAAAATATCACCAAAAGCATCCTTATCGCTACCACAATGTTGGGACAAGAGCCCCCCCCCCCTCCCCGAAAAAATTCACGGGGTCGGCCGGCTGATTAATTAAAAAACTGAGTTATCAATAAGATTATGATTTAGATGAGACATGAGTAGCGGCACCCCCCCCCCCTTTTAATGAAAAAAAAATCTGAAGATAAGGTTAACTGTCGTGAAATTAAAATGTGTATAAATTATAACAAAAATATTTCATTTTGTCGGTAATATATAGAAAAAGAAGGTGAAAATTAATTGGCAAAAATGTTTTCAAGCAATTATTACGGGATATAAGAATGGCGTCCTGAATGTCGATTTAATCTAGACACGCTCAGTGAAGTTGGTTAATCAAAATTTTCCGGAAAACTTTATAACTTTACAGCCACTTGTGAACATGTACTGATTATCAAAAAGCAGCTACTTAGTTTTGTAAAATTACTGTCAATACAGTATATATTTTATAAGATTTAATAATAAAAAACTTTACCAGTTCATATACGATCAAATCTGTTTAACCCACCAATTCCTTAATTTCAGAAATTCGATTTTAGAAGAAAAAAATATAATTATAAAAACATAAAAATACTAGTATCCCTTTTTTATTTCTTCAAAACCTTTAAATTTTTGACAACATTTTGTACTTTAATTAATGATTAAAACACCTTTTTTTATAACAGTTTCAGATTGTTTTATTATTTATCATACACGTACACACAAAGTCATTTTGATATTTGAAAAAAAATATATAGGTGCATACATTTTTCCACGAAAAATTACCAAATTTCTTTGCAAGTCGTTTAATTCTAAATAAATGATGAATATCAAATTCACTCTCAAAATTCTTAGCATTCAGGTAAGCTATGAACCTACATGGGGCCTCACGGCGGTCTCCAAATCCCATGCCGCTCAAAATATATTCACCACCTAGGAAATTTCTTGACCGGTCTCATTTCTAGAAAAGATTACGTATTCAACTTATATTTTCCAGTTTACATTACATGTCAAATTATTTTAGCGATATTAAAATAGATATAGGCATTTCTTTTTTAGTAAAAGTTAACCCTTATCGTATTATACATGTACCAGTGTTCATGGGAATTATGTTACAGAAACTAGCGCATTCGTCACACCGGCACCGATTTTTTACAAACATTCACCTTTTCTTGTTTGATCCAGTTTCAATTATACCTCAATATCTCAATATCTTTTTATAAAAATAATATTATTGATCCAAAGAAAATAGTATCGTTCATTAGAACAGTTTAACTGAATTTTATGTTTATTTTAGTTCATTCCGGCGATTACGGCATGCCTTTTCTCGCAGCAAGCATTTTCCATATAAGGTCATGTCAAAATTCGACAAACTTGTAGACTTTACATTTGTCCATTTATAACATGCCAACTGTGCTATGTCCGAGGATGAAGATACAAATGCAGAAACTATGGATTAAAAAAGTTGAAGGTTAAATAAACCAACAAAAACAACTAAGCTGCAACATGTGCATCATAGGAAGGAACTGTGTCAAATCTTAAAGTGTTTATGTCAGAGTTTTTATCGGTTACGCGATCAGAATTACACACATTCATACTCAGACTCACACACCAACACGATTGCATATTTGAATTTACAAGTTTACAGGTCTGGATTTTTGAACACGATTACCCTCCATATCAGATTATTGATAAAGCTTGATAATAATCGAATAATGTGTACATAAAAAGATAGATAACCGTGCGTCCGAGCGCCGTGTATACCTGTACATGCTCGTGACCGCGAGATAAGTACAGATGTACCCGACAAGGTAGACCCCTCCCTGCACTTGTGACTTATAGACTGTAGAGTCAGGAATTAATACTTAAACAATAGAATTAATAGCGGATCCGGAAGCACGGACTAAATATTCATGTGATGTATTAGATTGTGTTGTAGAAGGGGATATTTGAAGATAATGGAGAGATATGTCGGCCGACATCATCAACTCGCCCTGACTGTGTCATGCAGTGTGATCAGCCTAGCGTTTATTTAAAGTTCAAATCTCAATTTTACTTCCGCGTTTAAATCCATCGAATCAACATTCAGTTTAAATGCGAAGTTGACCATGGACCCGGGTAGCTATCGGTCGGTAAGTATTGTTTTAGTAAGTTGATCAATCTGATTGGAAGATCGGTACATAATAGTTTAGATAAAGTATAACTATTGTTTTAGATAAGAGGTAACTGGATACATATATTACACTACTGTATACGGTTCAGATCACTAAATGCTTATGTTGTCACTCTCACTGACGTGCATCAGGTAACAAGTTACAGGTAAACACTTTTTACATTGATTTGTACATTTAAATCTCCTATTTTTTACGACTGCGGTGGGAACTTTTCAATGGGAATACTCGCATTTAGATTCTATGGAGGACTAAAACCGTGAGCCTTATATGGATTTTTTAATATATATATATATATATATATATATATATATATATATATATATATATATATATATATATATATATCTTTGATGACATCAGCTGAAAATGCGCTTTTTTTAAGTTAACGGGGGGGGGGGGGGGTTGATAGTTACTTTGTGCGATTCAAACCATAGCATTCAACAATTGTAAATATTATGATTTCATGTAAATAAATGTATGTAAATCGATATTTTAGAAAGAAAAACTAAATTGAAACCTCATTGTCAAATATTTTTAATATAAACAAATATCGTTTCAACTATTTGAGAGGTTGAAACCTTGGGGGGGGGGGTATTTTTTTTTTCAATAATAAAATCTGTAAATTTTATTTAAAGTGAGCGGAAAGATTTATGTGAGGATGTTCTGATGCACACTGGGCTAGTATTCAGTGTAAACATAAGGAAATATTATCAACGCATATATGTAAATAAGTACTGTATAAGTAAAACTAATATTAAAAAAATCAATATAACGATTTGTATAAAATATATTAAATATTTTCATTTTAAATTCCTAGGGAGTGAGAGCAGAAACTAGTCGTTTTCTGCTTATTACTTCTTTTTACATATAACGCGACCTAGACCTTGAGGCTTGACTGTTTACCTAGACTTTGCTATATTCGCGATCTATATGTCGGGAATAATTCAGAAGTTACATTTTATTCGTTTAGTTTAGAATTAATAAATGCCATTTTGTAGGTTGTATCCGGTCTACTCCCAACCGTTGATGAGCGGGCTGAACTTACCGGGGTATACACGATGGCTTCACCGGAAGTAAAAGTTAAAAGAAAAGATGAAGAGGTCGATGTGTCTTATCTAAGTGTAAAGAAACAATCTAAAATAGAGCGATGTACAAACAAGAGTACCCCGCATCAGGGACCCACGAAACTTATTGTGATACTGAAATGGACCACTACCTTGATATTCGCTGCAGTATTATTAGCGAGCCTCGTTGTGAGTAAAATTACACTGTTCGGTCTTGTGCAGGGTCTGAAAATCGAGAAAGAGGTGACCAGTCGGAACTATCAGGCTTTCTTTATGTGTCTTATTACACTTGTGGCACCAAACGTGATATCTCTATTGAGGTCTGTTTGGAACGTTATTGGACGGAGTGATATACCCTGGCCAAACCAGAAGGCAGTAACACTGGTAAGTTATGGAGCTTTGATGTACATTTTAATGTACATAGATCATGTACATAGACCATTTCTTTACGACATTTCAATGCCAATAGAAATGTCTGCCACTGCTGTTTTATAGCTGAGTGTTATATTATTTGTTCATACTCATCGATTCAATATCTTTGAATTTACATACGATGCAAAGTTTTGAGTTTGACTCAATATAAAGTCAAAATTTCAACAGAAATATATCAATGATTGGTTTACAAAATAACATATTTTTCGGGATGTCACAGCATATCACTTTCCTTGTTTCCTTTTAGATTGCTTTGACAGCAGCGTTAGAATCGACTGGTCTATGTATCGTTATATTCAAAACTCTGGCCTCGGGTTCACCAGCCTCGGGAATCAGTGCGATGCAGATCGGGTTCGTCCTTCCCATACTGTTCCACATCAAAAAGGGAAATCGTGACATTTTATTTTTCCGCACGGTTTCGCTCATCTCAATGATGTTGGCCTTTGCAGGAGTTGGACTTGTAATATATATTTACGTGAAAAAATCAAATGAGGACGCATGGAGTCTTGTTGGTGTTGCTATCGTGTTTTTGTCAATGTTTCCGTACCTAAATAAGAAAATTTATGGCCTCACAAGAACCCCTGTTTCAACTGTGGACCAACAGATACCAACAGGGTCAATAAACAGAAGTAATTCTTCCGGACATTTTTCTCAAGGTCCTTCATCGGGTTCGGACTACAATTCTTTCAATTCAATGTCAAGCGGTATATCTATTGCTAGCAAAACTACTGAACCCGATCCAATTAACAATATAACATCCGACAATGCAGTGGTATGGAAAACACTTCTTATTTCTTCTTTGTTCAAAATTATGTTCATATTTGCAATAAGTTCGCTTCTTGTACAGTATGGAATGGGAAACATGAGTTTCATAGACGCCTGGAACTTTCATTTAAAGTGGAACACTGACGGACTATTTTGGTCCTTTATAGTACACATTACCACAAGTGTTCTTGCCTACGTCACCGCAGTGTTCGCGTGTCACACGTGCATGGATCGCGGAGCCTTCGTGATTCCTCTTATATTTTCGTCACCCGTTTCCTGTGTTTTGTTTGTAGTCTCGATTTCATGTAATTATATTCGTGACGTCTTGGACGGGACTAGTGATTACTGTGAGAGTAGTTCATACATAGGATTCAGTGTTGGTGCGATGGCATTTACTACTTTGTCAATTTGTTTGGTTTATGGCAGGCTTTTCTGGAGCGTCAAAAGACTGGTGCTACTTAAAGAAATACAGGTGTGTAGAAAAAACCATACCATGCACAACTCAGTGACCAACTTTATTTTCAAATCGATAGTAACAAGAATACATTAAATTTGCCATTCGCCTTAAATAAAACTTTCTTGGGTTTTATTTTTTTACAAATTGATTAATACATGTTTATCCCCTTAAAGCAATGCTGATACGTTTTTTTATTTCTTTGAAATTACTTTTTTTTTACCAAGACTGTAACCATATCATTTCAAATTCAATAATATGTATTCTTGAACACTTGTACACTTGATAATTAACTTAAGCACGAAATGCATATATCTATGTAAGGTACTGATGTTTTATATTGGATCTTCTAGGTTTTGTTGCCCCCTAATGTTGTTTAAAATTGACACACTACTATATTGATAATCTATTACTGGTATTTTTAGTTGTTTTGGTTACCTACCTACAACAGTATCATGCTGGAACAGTGGATGTACCTAAACAGGAAGTTAAGCCAGGAAACAGAAGGTGAAAACGAGACCTTGACGAGAGCAGACGAGAAAACCCGAGTGTACATTTGCACAACAATGTACCGTGAGGTAGTGAGCTTAAACAATAGTAAGTTACCTATGCTGGATAAAACAGTAACGGTGAATTATAACTTTAGGTTGTGTTGATCTATTACAGAGTAGAAAAGAGATGCAACAGTTGTTAGAGTCTATCGGAAAGATCAGTCAAGCCACGTCAGACAAAGCAAAGATCCATTTCGAGTCTCATATTTTCTTAGACGGCGCTGTCAGAGGCGACGAACTGACCGAATTTGCTCTACAGCTAATTAGTTTGCTGAAAGATGCTCTCCGTGAGTAGAGAGAGAGAGAGAGAGATAAAGAGAAAGAGAGAGAGAGAGAGAGAGAGAGAGAGAAAATGTTTATAGTTAAAATTACTTAATTGAAAAAACAAGGATCTTTTATAAGATTAAATATTAAAATATGATTATCAATCATTTGATATCCTTTGCTGCACATGTCTTGAGCAATTTATTTTACTACACCAGATATTGATGACATATTGACATGTACGAAAACGGCAACACCTTACGGACTACGACTGGGCTGGAAACTTCCAGGTCCCTGTGGAATGACGTTTACTATACACATGAAAGATCCAAAAAAGGTACAAAAACACACTATTTAAATACAGCTTATTTTCTCAACTTTGGCTTAATATGTAGTCTTAATTTCAGGTAAAGAAAAAGAAGAGATGGAGTCAGATAATGTATATGTCGTATGTTCTTGATTTCCTAAGCAAGCAACACGTAGATCGTGATGGAAATCCTATTGGTAAGTAAAAACAGTTTTAAATAGGTAGATGCTTCCACTGGTAGCGCAAAATAACATTATTATTTATTGTATACAGGGTTATTTTCGCCCTGCGTTAGTTTCGTCATGGTCATGAAATGAGGATTTAAGGGGAATGATGATTTGAGAATGTTTTAACAGTAAAAGACTCCGATTGCTTCATCTTGACGACGGATGCCGACGTTAAATTCACACCCGAATCAGTAGAGGCTCTCCTTGATCTGATGAAGAGAGACAACTCCGTTGGAGCTGTGTGCGCGCGCACATATCCACTCGGAGAAGGCCCACTTGTGTGGTATCAGAAATTCGAATACGCAATCGGACATTGGTTCCAAAAGGTAAGGATATTACCTATTCTATTACTTTTTTGCATTTAAAGAAAAGTCACTAGCTACACAATAGGTGCTGAACTGTAGCTTCGCGGGGAATTAGGGTTGAAAAATCGTGGATTTAATAACCCAATTTAGGTTAATTACTCAAAATACGAGTGCAAAATTTTGTGCCTAATAAATAAATAGATTTTATATGAGTGGATATGTGGCTCCGCGATCTGTCATCCAAAATTTCCACTGGAGCTACAGTCCTACAGCTAGCTATTCAAATAACAAGAGTACTGAATTAATCTTACTGATTAGATGTAACAATGACGATATTTAAAACGACGATGGAAATGATAGACTTATAAATTTAAAATGGTGTACTTTTAGGCTGCGGAACACGTACTTGGGTCTGTATTGTGCGCCCCTGGATGCTTTAGTGTCTACAGATGCTCAGCTCTAAAGGATATCATACCAACATATGCTTCCAGTGTTGAAAGAGCGTTTGAATTTCTAATTAAAGACATGGGCGAGGACAGATGGCTATGTACACTCATGGTCAGTGGGGTTTTTTAACCAATAAATACAATAACTTACAATACATACCTTTTTATTTTAACAAAAATATTTAGTAAACAACCTAAATATTTTTGTTCTTTCGGCGGCACGATTTTGAGTTTTCATTACATTTACAGGAACTAATGTGAGCCAAATCGATATTCTATTTCATTTTAGTCTTAAATTACACTGATTTAACGGCAAGTTGTTTGTAACTTACATGTACTAAGGGGTTTGTGGATAAAAAAAAAAGAACATTAGTTTTATTTTAATGATTCAGGCGGCTTGTTGTTCATGTAATAAATACACAGACGGTTTAGCTGAACGAGTTGTTTTTGAATGTGATCGATTTGATGATTTTTGAGGCTTCTTGATTGAGTAATTTTTCAACCTTTTTTATCAGTATATCTTGAAGGTTTTAGCGTCTTAAAGTATTCTTGTTTTAAAACATGAACAGAGTGAGTTGCAGATAAAAATTGATTTACATATGTAATTCTTGGTATAATTTAATAATTTTTGGCAGCATGCTGTGTAACAACCGTTAATGATACAACGCCGCTTAATGATATAAATAGCATTAAGCGTTGCAATTGCAACGCTTAATGCTATAAATTCTTGCATTAACAGTTGACATCTTTAACCGTTAATGATAAATCGCCGCTTAATGATAGAATTGTATCATTAAGCGTTACAAATGCACAGCAGCCTTAACGCTTAATGAAACAAGCAAATATCGACACCCTCAACCGCTAATGATACAAACTTTATATCATTAAGCGTTGCAGTCGCACCCTCTAATGATATAAAATTGTTAAAAAATGAATGAAGTATCACTGTTGTTTATAAAGCAATAAGATGTATATCTTGCGCGAATAAAGAATATTAATAAATGACTTAGTTGTGTATCCATACTGTATTCATACTATAGTCTGTCCCTAGTTATTGCTTCCACCACTTTTTGATGATTTTTAATAAAAATACACATACCTGTGAAAGAAATGCTGTTGAAATCGATAAAAGGGAAAATATCCAAGATATCTTCATTGACAAATTATCATTTTTCACTCATAACAGTTCACAGGAACGAAAACAAATTTCTTACGGAGATTTATAATGGGAAATGTTTACATCTTTTCTCCATTCGGAAGTTCTCGGGACACCTCGCACAATTTTTTAACGTTATCATCCGGGCTTAATAATGGCTGATGCAATGCTAAATCTCCGTACACTTTCTATTTTGGGATGTGTATTGAAACCTGAAGCGGTAGAGGGGGCGTTTCAAAACAGATAATCTGGACATTTTTCATATTAGTGGATGAACATAGTTTGAGCACAAAGGTATTTATGATTATCGAAATATCAAGCAAAAAGTGGTGGAAGCAAAAACTCGGGACAGAGTATAGATAAGAAAATTATATATGTAGACATAGTATAATCTAAAAAATTTACGTAATGCGTTTAACCAAGAATGATATTTCAACAAACATTTCTCTTAAATTTACATGAAAAAGTAAATTATGATGTTAACTGAAACACTAGCACCCCTATTAATTAATCCATATTTTAAACATTTTTAACAAACTGTTTGATAATATTGATTCCTTGAACATTGAACAAACTTTTGAATAAAAAAAGCAGATGGTGCTGTGATCAAACAACAACAGCGAATGCATACACACTCTCACATGATTGTCTTTATACACAAATAAATAAGCGCATAGAAACCTTGAATATGTAGATTTTTGAAACAACTGCGTGATTTTTGCGGGATTGCCTGGGAGACCGGCTGATTAATGGAAGCGGAATGAATTTAGTGCTAAAGACAGGGCTTTTCTCGTCATTTAACTCACGGATGTACATGTATTAGTATTATATTATCTATAAACTAAAGAACTAGTTTTATGGATCGTGTGCTATCAAGAAGGAGTACTTAATGGTATCTTTAAGTCTTTTTTAGTCCGTTTCCAACGGAATAACTTATAGGGATTGTACTGTTTATTAGGGTCTTCCGTTTCCATTGGAAGACATTATAATGATTGTAATGTTTTTAAGGTCTCCTGTTTCCAACAGAAGACCTAATAGTGATTGTAATGTTTTTCTTTCTTTCTCTTTAAAGGTTGTCCGTTTCCAACGGAAGACCTTATGGTGATTGTAATGTTTTTTCGTTCTTTCTTATTTTCCCCCTTTTTTTGTCGACAGAGTTTCTCAGAGATGGCTGAGTAGATTTTCCTCAAATTTCAAGGAGGGGTAGAAAATGATAATACATCGAGGCGTTTTTTCTTTCCATTTTTTCAAAATTCATTTCCATTTGTCCGTTTCCTGTCTCGCGACAAAAAACCGTGTCTCCACGAGATCTAAGAAACTAAAAAAAAATCTTGAACATCTACACTTTGTGGGATGATAGACTTATGTCTGTAGATGTGTTTAATAAACTATTTTGTTTTCTTGTAGTAACTGCCGTTCGTCACCGGCAACACTTCAAAAATAGTTTAGCTATTTTATTTAATAGGTAATGTATTTTGCATAAAATGAAAACATTAGTATAAATCTTTACATATGTCATCTATGTGATATTAAATAAACAAAACATTCTACTTCCGGTGAGTTATCTCAATTAGCTCAGGTAGCTTTTTAAAAACAAATTTTGTACCCGCAAAATCCCAGAAACTGTAAGTGATCGAGATGCAAAAGTTGCACGGACAATAGACATTTAATTGAAGATATGTTTAACGGTTTTCATTTTGTCGAAGGCTTCGTACAAATGAAATTGTAAATGAGTTTAACTGTTTTTCTTTGATAGTTTTAGTTAGTCTGATAATCAATAATGTGCGTTAGCAAATGTTTAAGAGTCACTAACTTTTATTTTCAAAGAAACACTTCAGTTTGTTCGTTTCCTGTCCTGAGACAAAAAAAACTTGTCTCCACAAAATATCTCAAACACGGAAAACACTAACACAACTAAACTCTGTGGGATAATAGACTTATGTATGTACATGAGTTTACACTATTTTGTTTCATTCGGCGTAACTTCCGGTTGTCACAGGAATAACTCCGAAATTTGATGTTTTTTTAAATTGTGATAATGAGAATATTTGACATTTTTTTTTATGTATGTACTGTAAAAAAAGAATTATGGACTCATGTTGCAGAATAGATTTTGAGACAGTTTGATTTGTTCATAACACTTGATAAACAATCAGTTCTCTAAAATAGACACATTTATATTTTTTTAACTTGGTAGTTCTTATTGTGAAGCAATTTTTTTCTTGTAAATATAAAAGTAACGCAAATCCAAATATACATGAATTAAATAATGATATAATAAAAAGGCTTTTGACCGAAAAATATGTACTAATGAAAAACTGTAGATGTAACGAGTATGAAAGCTATTGGCAAATATATGTGATAAGCTGTAGTACTGTAGTATATATTGTAAAATTGTTTTTTTATTGTGCTCTTTTTCAATTTTGTTTTGAACTGTAATGTTTTTTTTCTATATCTTAATCCTCTTTAATGTATGTATGTAAAACAGGGACATATCACGTGTCTTACATATCTCTCTCAATTTACTTTCACTACATAAGGAGTGTACAGTATAAATATCAATATAGTATTGCACTTGACGGTTCGTTATAAATCTGATTAGTTATTAAGTTTATTTTAGACAAAATGCATCTGTCAGGTAAACAGCATTTGGTTTAATATAATGTCATTTGTGAATGACTGCAACATTGCATCCTCCAATAACTTGATTCAGCGATGCCATTTATCATTACCTTTTAATTAGAGTAGAGCTTCATGCATGTGTTGTTTGCATATTTAGGAAACAATTTAAGAACTTCAATATATAAATTTGAACAACGCAAAACGTTTTGTGTCCTTTAATGTTGGTTGGAATAAAACAAATTGGTCTCTGCAATAATTTTTTTTCTCAAACAAGTATTTAATATAGGTATTGGCCGATACTGAGAGCAGTCTGAGTTTAAGTACAATGTACATTGGGAACAAAACATGGTAATACAATGGCAGTATTATATTCTTAAATTACTTTGGAGTTTAAAAGCATACTTGATCAAAGTCTATTAGAATCAATGACTCATACATGTACCTGTAGTCATAAATATGTTTCAATAGAATTATCACTATAAGACACTAAAAGCCATCTAGTGTGATGTTTCATGTGTATTGCACTTAAATCAGTAAAATTCAATAAAATTATCAAATATGTAAATAAATATGAAAACAAAATACAGGCCAAAAATTTTTGTAGAGGCCAAATTTAAAGCTAGACCAAAATTTGGGGTCAAGCCTTGAGACCAAAAGTCCTCATTCAAAAAAGTGTTTGTTTTTGTTTATTTTTCACCAGCTTTTAATTTAAAGAGCTGGCCACTTTGTTTATGGTTAAAACAACGAAGTCGAATTTCAAACCTATCCTCCCATGGTGAAATTTTTAAGTTTACAAATAAAAAATTGAATTTATAAGAAGCCCCCCCCCCCCGTCTTTGGAAGCAGATAAAATATTCTAGGAAAAAATCAACCCTCCCCCCCCCATTAGGATTTTGAAAACTTGCGAAAAATGTTTTCCTTTTTTTCTTTTTGATTGTCCTGATTTTGGATTAAGGTGTCCTGTCCCCTTTAAAGAAACGGTGCTACGTGCCAGTACTTGCACAACTTAATTGACATATAATGGCGGCGATGCAGAGTTATCATACATAAAATTATTGTAATCGTGATAAATCCAAATCCAAAATTCCAAATTTACACGCGAGTCGCTGTCTTTATGTGTACATGTAAGACAAAGGTGTAATGTTTGGTTGTCAGACATTCAGTGTAGCTATTAAAAAATCCGCTTTATTTGTCGAAGTCTAGGTTTTTTCTTCTAAAATTTTGCAATACGTAGGCATTAAGTTAGGTTTGTCACCATCTGCTATAATAATGGGGCCTATTTAGTAAAGCGGGGCATAATGCAAAAAGGGAGCGCATGCGAGCACATCATAATGCATATACATCGGGGGGGGGGGGGGGGCACAACCCTAAAAAGGCTTAGTTCGCTTTGTTCAAAGTGATGTTATATATGTAAAAGGGTAAAACGGGAGGCGCATACTTAGTTCTGTCTAATTTTCGATATGCTTTCGCCATCCCCTCCCCCCCCCACCCACCTCCCGGACATTCGCAGAACATGAATGCTACACGTATCGCCTTTAATTTCTATAATTTCTATGTAGTTTATAAGTGAGGTCAAAATTCTATGGGGGTCAGTTTTCAACGTGTGGGGGGTTGTAGATATACAGGTCTGGAATGGTTTTCTACTGTAGAAAAAGGACTCTACTTGTCATAGAATACTGACCCTGGACCAGTTTTCTTCGTAGAAATTCGACCCGGGGTCAATATTCTACGAGGGGCACTTTTCGTCGTTACACCGGAACTCCTATATACGATTTTACATAGAGTTGATCTTAAAATCTAAAATTATGATTGTTGAGCAAATTAAAAAAAAAAGGAAAAAAATTATTTTCAATCATTCATACAATTTGTATCATTAGAGGTTGCAACTGCAACGCTTAATGATATAAAGTTTGTATCATTAGCGGTTGAGGGTGTCGATATTTGCTTGTTTCATTAAGCGTTAAGGCTGCTGTGCATTTGTAACGCTTAATGATACAATTCTATCATTAAGCTGCGATTTATCATTAACGGTTAAAGATGTCAACTGTTAATGCAAGAATTTATAGCATTAAGCGTTGCAATTGCAACGCTTAATGCTATTTATATCATTAAGCGGCGTTGTATCATTAACGGTTGTTACAATGCTGTTTACTCATTCCGGTGGCAGATCGAATTCTTTTTCTTTTCTTTTTTAATTCTTGCAAAGTTTTATTTGATATGATGGCATGTTGTTTTAATCTCACAGGTACAGAGCGGGTGGAGGATCGAGTATTGTGCCGCTTCTGAAAACGAGACATACTGTCCCGAGGAATTTGAAGAATTCTACAAACAGAGACGCCGCTGGATCGCCTCTACCCTGGCTAACATTATCTCTCTGATCAAGGAGTGGAACTTGATTCGAACCCTCAACCACCGAGTGTCCTACTTGTTCTGTATATATCAGATATTTCTCCTGACTTCTACTTTTATAGGCCCTAGCACGGTCATCATCATTGTCGCAGGCAAGTAGTGGAATATAACAATACCTTTGTACATTTTCATTTATATTGTTTTATCCTTCGTCAGTATCATTATCCAATAAATATTGAACACCAATTGTTGATCATTGATACGAGACTCCGTGTTGTTATTGTCATGGGACACCATTTTTAAGCTCTACTCTGTCCCAAGATATCCTCGATAAATTTTTTGCTGAACAACTTGATATTTACATGTATAAATGCTTCAGGGTTCAAACGATGTTCGTTCAAACTTACGACACATTTCCATGATTTCTCCTTTGGAACGCCCCTTGTCAGATTGTAGCATATCAGGTTTTAATACACGGGCTAAAACAACGAAAATTTTGTATTGTAACAGACCCGAATGATAACTTTGAAAAAGTGTGCGCTTAGTGAATAATGATGATGTGTCAATGAAGTTATCTTGGATATTTCGATCCCGGATATTTTCCCTTTCATCTATTTCAATTGCACTTCTTTTAAAATTATGTGCATTTTTATTAAAAATCGTCAAAATGTGCTGCAGATATATCCTTGGACAGTTTAAAAACTGATACGATATAATTAAATTGCATATTTATCATTTGACCTTTATTCATGGACATAATTTGTTATAATAATAGACCCCCCCCCCCCCCACAACATAAGATATTTAAAGAGTTCTGTTTTTGTGTTTTGTAGGTGGTCTGAATTATGCCTGGGATATAAACGTCGTTTGGGTAGTGGTTTTACAGATCCTCGTTTGTGTCATATATGCCGGAATATGTCTGTTCATGAACGAAACATGGCAAATGCAGGTGAAATAGTTGCTATACCCCTGTGCATCTTGAATAATAAGTTATACAACAAATACTAAGCATTCATATATTGAAGAATATAATGATTAATTAATTGGAAAATATTTTTTTCGGAGAGGGTGGGGCTGAGGGGATTTTTTAAAAAAAATATTACATGTAAATTAAGTAAGTGTGAATTTTTCAGAACTATAAAAGGCTGGGGGTCCTATATGCATAAAAACGAAATTCGTAGGAATAACGGAGCATTTTTTACTTGCATGTCAGATACATCAATTCGTACGCAGATGTTGTAATATTGATGTAATTTTAATCGTTTATTCTATGCATATGTCAATTCTAATTTGACAAAAAGTAATCTTTATCATGTCCCTAATATTGATTTTAAGATAAGCTTTTTATTAACACACTGTTTTTCATGTAATTATATGTCGACGGAGCTACATCGTTACCGCGGCTGCGCTGTTTGGCAAAAAATATGACACAAAAAGTGTTTACCTATTTTTTTTTTCTGTTTATCATATCGATGCCGCTAATAAGTTCATGTGCATGTATCGTCGTTCAGTATTTCTCTGTCGAAAGAATTAATTGTTTTGTAGGTGTTGAGCTTTATATTTTACTTATTATATAAGAATTTTCGTGAAGATCGGTAAACGAGGTCTGACACTTTTTTGAGTATAGTTAATCCTCTCCTACCGTGTATCAACCCTATTGTATCCTACATGTATCGTTTATTGTGTGTGAATTCTATACCATCGATGGATTACATGTATCATGTGCACGATAAGTTGAATGTACAGTTGCACATGTAGAAAAATCGGGTGATTTTAATTAAAACAAATACACTTAATTATTTGCGTTTCAGAAAAATTGGTCAATTATTGGGTAATCCATGTTATTTCTCTTTATTCTAGTCCGGCAAAATCATCACGTTCCTGTACGCCGTTGTCATGACAGCGGTCGTGGTGGGAATCGCTGAACAGGTAGCAGAGGATCTGATCGCTCTTAACCCCAGTACCAAGACGGAAGTCAAGAACAACATCACTGTTACTATAACAACCGAATTACCAGCGGGAGGTAATTTGACTCTGACCAATGAACTGTATATCTTCTGTCACAAAGTATCACTTCTTTCCTCTATCTCCTACTTGCGATATTATGATATTATCAGACTGTATATATGTATGATTTTTTTTGGCGGAATGTCACATTTGCTTTGTAAGATTTGTAAGAAAAAGACCCCAAAACATGTTGCTAAGACTTCACGTTCAACACTTGAAGTTTTTTAATCATTTCTCTAACACTGCTTCAATCTTTAATCTAAATGTACCTTTAAACATGCATTAGTCTGAATTTTTTTTTTACTTGTTTAAATGTCTTCCAGCGATCAGCGACGATTTCCCCGTGTCTTTCGTCACCCTGTATCTCGGTCTCCTGATTGCCGTGTTTCTCCTCACCGGTATACTTCACCCGTCAGAGTTTAGCTGTCTGCTGAACGGCATCACCTACCTCCTGTGTCTGCCATCCGGGTACTTAGTACTCAATATATACAGCGTGGTCAATATAACCGATAGATCCTGGGGTAAATCTACCTTCACGTTTCTACTTATATATTAATTCAATCGGAAAATCAGTTTCTAATGTAAAGGTATTGATGCTAATTAAATGTTTGTATATATGAGTTAAAGGGGCATTGTCACGATTTTGGTCAAATTATATTTTTCTGCTTTTATTATTTGCAATGCTTTAGGAATGCATTTCCAATGACCAAATGAAATTAAAGAGTCAGAAGGAAGTTATAAGCAAGATACAGGGCTCACAAGTCTTTGTCATGTAAACAAGGCTCGTGCCTTGTTTTTGTTTACATTAGTTAAATATACCGGTAAAAATTCCTTTTCAAGTTGATTTTTCCATCTTCTTATTCATTTTAAGCATAAATAAACAGATTTTAACGTTTACCACATTCATTTCGGTCTAAAACTTTCACTTCAACGTTAAAAATGTAAACGAAAACTTTGCTTACATAGCAAAGAATTGTAAGAACTGTAACTCGCTTATAATTCAACGAATGACACTTAAATTTTGGTTGCCTATTTAAAAATGCCCCACTGAAGCATTGTAAACATTAAAATCGGGAAAATAATTTTTGGCCAAAATCGTGACCATGCCCCTTTAACAAGAACCTAATTAATATGTTGATGTATAAAGGGACACGAGAAGAGAAGGAACACAATAGTTTAAAGAAGACGAAGCCCTGGTACGATGGTCTGGAGACAGTGATGAGGAAAATATTCTTGTAAGTGACGCCTTCCAATTTGAAAAACCTAATATAAATAATATTTTTAAAAAAATACCCTATGATATATTGTAGGCTTTACCTGTTGATTGTCCTGAATGACCTCATAAAGATAAAGAAAAATAAAGAAAAGAAAATTTTACATTCAACATCTGTTCTTGAACTTGTTTTATTGATTGCATTTCTTTACACAAGTAACACCCATGTGCTTACCCACGCACCTAAGTTGGTTCTTCTGTGTTGCAGTCTATTATTCATGGGGGAAAAATATGACCTGATGTTTTTACATCACATCTTGCATCATTCTAATTATTTGTTGGCAATATTTGTAGCTGTTTCGATAAGAAGGAAACACAAGAAAACCCAGTGAACGTGGACATGCAAGACGAAAAGCTAAAACGGAAAAGAAAGGATTCCGATAAAGATTCAGGTCAACCACAAAATCTATCAAAAAGCTTGGGTCCAGGTTTTAAATTCGGCGGTAAATAGTTGTTAATATTGTATCGCTTGCAAATGATATTACATTTTTATTTAAATATATACAAAAATTGTCGATAGGTTTCTTTAAAATAAGTTGGTTCTTGGTCTAGATATTTCTTTTTTAATCCACCAAACCTTGTTTAAGTTTTATTATAGTGTATGTATGTTATGTTTTATTTAGTTCGATTGTCACAAAACTGTTACTTGTTTCATTTTTAGCTCACCTGAGCTGAAGCTCAAGTGAGCTTTTCTGATCAAAATTTGTCCGTTGTCTGTCGTCGTTGGCGTTGGCGTTGTAAACTTTTCACATTTTCATCTTCTTCTCCAGAACCACTGGGCAGATTTCAACCAAACTTGGCACAAAGCATAACTGGGTGAAGGGGATTCATGTTTGTTCAAATGAAGGGCCACACCCTCTTAAAAGGGTAGATAATTTAGAATTATTGAAATAAGTAGGTATTTTTCAAAAATCTTCTTCTCAAACACTATTAGGCCAGAAAAGCTGTAACAGTTTGTTCAAATCATGGTCCCCGGGGGTAGGGTGGGGCCACAATGGGGGGATGAATTTTTACATAGGAATAAATAGAGAAAATCTTTAAAATCTTCTTCTTAAAAACTTTTAGGCCAGGAAAGCTCAATTGGAGTGGAAGCATCCTCAGATAGTGTAGATTCAATTTTGGTTAAATCGTGTGAAAGCGGGTTGTGCAGATTAAAGTTTAATCAAACCATGATTCCCTAGAGAAAAGTGGGGCCACAAAGTGGGGAGGGGGGTTATATAGGAATAGAGAAAAATCTTCTTACAGGTACAACAACAAAAGGGGCTTGGTATTTACCATAAAAATATGTGGATAAAAATCGGCAGATATTTTAATTTTTTTGAGCAATATCTTCTGTACTTAGTTGTCAGGATATTTTGATTTTGATACTAAAATGCTAATTTGATCAGAGTTAAGGCTATTGTTCCTCAGGTTAGCGATGGGCCTTTTGTTATGATATTATCTTGAAATACTTTGTTGTCCAACGAATGCACTTTTTAATGTAAATACTTAAAAAAAACAAAACAAATAAACGGACGAGTTCGGTTATGAAACTGATTTGAGTACTTTCATTTGGACAATAGCTAAATCTGGAAAAGTGATGACCAAAATATTGTACACAGTGTAAAGATATATACACAGTGAAAGGAGCCATGAGTAGATCATATATAGATAGCGAAAAATCTGGACATATGAGGGTTGTTAGAAAAGTTCGCGGACAAGTTCTATTGTGAGCGGACTATTCGCATGATACCAGCGAAACTTTTAAGATTTAATCTTGACGCATTTTCTAAGAAATATATAATGATTTGTTTGTTTTATATGCACCATAAAGAATATACAGCTTAATTATTTTGATAAGATATGCTTTACGTAGCATGTCCGTTTTTTGTTTTTTTTTTATTTTTTTATATTTTGTACGCATTTTTCCTTTCTAAGAAAATGTACCGTTTAAACGCATAAAAATAAACGATATTTCATATGACGTCACAATAACTTATGAAGGCCATTTTGTGAAAGTTTCAATTAAATTGAAGAATTCCTGACCGTTTTATCGCCGAATTTGGACGAACAACGCTTGAAAAATGAGTCAAAAAC